>CM069528.1:64267061-65615561 GCA_035773235.1 Eospalax fontanierii | reverse complement strand
GAAGACTATGTGCCAGGACCTCTGCTAAACCTTGATACTTTATCTTGTTCAAGGTTTACACATCCCCATGTGGTTAGTTCTATAATCATACCCATTTCACAGATATAGAACCAAGGATAAAAAAAAAGTTAAACTTCAAGTTCCAGTACATTGTCAAGTTGGGTTGCAAACACAGGTGTGTATGACTTCAAAATCAAAAGAACAAGACATTGCAGACTGAAGGACACCACATGAGTGTTCAGAGCTGGGTTATCCCTGTCATGCCCAGAGAGATACTCACAGACTGGACACTGTCAAATTCGATTAGAAGGCTAGTTTATCCAGACTTAGTTTAACTGAAAAAAAGTAAGGACCAAATAATGAGGGATAAATTGAGGATGATTATCTTTGGGATCTTTCATATTTCAGCATTTAGGGTTTTCCAGGTCCTATAAATAACATTCCTTTTCTGAATTAAGAACTCACTAAGCTAAGATGAAGATGACAAGCGGAACTCCTCTTGACAGACTTAGTAAGCTGTGGGAATGACTTCTGGGAATGCCTTCAATTACAAATGGAATCTTCTCTAACCTTTGTAATCAAAGTTAATCTTATGTTTTGAGATCATTTAACACTAAGTTTGTTTATAATGTAAACAAACTTACTGGGTCTTAGGCTACTCTGTAACCTACACATATAGTTGTAATCCCTCATGGCCCTTCCTTGTCCAAGCACAACGTGTGTGTATGTGTGTATGTGCGTGTGCATGTGTGTGTGCGTGTGTGTGTGTGTGTGCTGTGAAAGTACAGCTGCTGAGAGCAGCAATGTTGGATCCAATGAATTATCCATTTGTACTACAAACAACAGATGAGATTCGGTTGATAACAACTGTTTGCGTTTGTGTGTGCTGTTCTAGGTCTTTTGGGGTCAGAAAAGGAAAATCCTTCTTTGCTTTGTTCATTTCAGGCTGGGTGTATCATTTCAATAAAGAGAGAGGAAGGCCTTTGTTAAATAAAGAACAGTTCTGAGAGAAATCTGAAGCAACAAGTTCGCAGAACAGATCAGGCCCCACTCTTGTTTTAACGGATGCTGTGAGTCAGGTTATCTTTACTCAAGCATCACTGTAAATGTGACATCAGACTACCACAGCAAGTGAAAATAATGTAGGCATCACAGTTAAATGTGAAATTCAGATGTAAAATGAATAATTTTAGTACATGTCCCAAACATTGCCTGAGAAGAGTTTATGCTAAAATTTCCTTGTTATCTGTTAGAAATTCACATTTAACTTAGTGCCCAGTATTTTCTTGATAATCCTATTCCTGACCCCTATTCACCAACAGTGTGAAGTTATGCATACAGGAACATGACAAAGTATTCATAGACTGGGAGGTGAACATCACACATCTGATGCTTCCATTTGCACCTGACATCTCCCCAGGTATCACAGGTGATGCCTGCTCAGGTTTCATTAGGCTAAAAAATTAGGCAGTTCCAAGTCGAGACCTTCTGCAGTCAGATGCACTGGGTTCCAAGCTTCCACTATGTTATTAGTCCTTGCTGGTGTTCTGCTACTAATTTTTCTGCTGACAGAAGACTGCGTTCTCGAAGTATAAAAGGTTCATTTTAGCCTGACAGCTTCCTAGCTGTGGTTCTTTGCACTTCAGGCTTCTTCTAGCACTAAGACAGCTGGACACACCTTCTTAAAACTCAGTAATTATTTCACTCAGGTTGGGGGGTGGAGGACATAAGAGGTACAAAACTCTAAAGCAGCACATTGATAGTCAAGAACCTAGACTCTCAAAGGCCAGTGGACCACTGTGGACCTCCGAGGGAGAAGGCCCTGCTCTGCTTTGGCTTTGCTGACCTGGGGGCAGAGAACACCCAAGTAGCTTTACTTTCTATCACTCTTTGGTGATTCTCTTCTACCAACACAGAACAACAACTGGACAGAGATAAAGGGCTCCTTCTGAGGTGGTGATAATTAGGCAAGAGGTTTAGATGTCGTAGAGAAAGGTTTAGACATCATCTGATCCCTAAAAGCATAAATAAGCAGATTCAAGGAGATGGAGATGTGGCTCAGTAGGTAAAGTGCTTGCTGGACAAGTATGAAGACCTTAGCTCCATGCCTCACATCCTTCTAAAAAGATGGATGAGCTAATCCCAGCGCTGGGGAAGCAGAGATAGTCCCCGGAGTTCTCTAGCCAGCCTGTTTAACCAATTAGGTTAGACTCCAGGTTCAATGCAAGAACTTACTTCAAAAACAAAGTGAAAAAAAAAAAAAAAAGATTGAGGAACATCCTAAATTCACCTCCAGCCTCTCTACATGCACATACACACACACATGCAGATTGAACATGTCTCCCTCCCTCCAATCTTCCAAGTGCTACTTCTAAGCCATTTCAGTAAGGACTCTCCTAAAGCTACCTCAAACCCTGTAAAGTGATATATCTTGCAATTATTATCAAGGGAGCCGCTGAACAGTGGGCCTCTCATATAACAAAATTCAATGGCAGAAATCACGCTTACCTCCCCCAGATCCTCGCATTTCTTCCCCTAGAAAAATGCCCTTCTTACCCTACAAGAAATCTTGATTTTGGCTCCCTGGGGTGTCACTTCCTTCTGAATTATGGTTGGAGAATAAAAAAAAAATCAAATGTCCTTTTGTGCCCTGGAAAGCAATCGCAGGCCCTATCACTCTCCCTCCACCACCTTACGTATGTAATTTATACATTGGCTTTCAGTGAAATGCACCCTCTCCAAATATATCCTCTTTCTGTTTGGAAGACAGACTCTGCAGCTCTGACCTTGTTCCTTGTAAATAAGGAAACTGAATTCCCCATCCAGAAGAGAACAAATCACTTCATCTTCTGGATAAATGAGTCAGTCATTTGCCTGTCCTAAAGATGACTTTCTCTTAGGAAAGTCGGGCCGCAGAGTAGTTGCTCTAAATCTCTCTCAGGCATCTGCATAGTAAATTGAATAGTTCTCTGCTTTCCTTTGGGAAGGAGCCTGCTCTCTCACAAGTTCTATGGACTAGCAACAAAAATGTTTACAACAGCAGCCAGGCACCAGTAGCCAACTCTACCTGACATCTCTTTAGCATACAGCCCAAACCCTCCCCCAAAATGGATCTGGGGGAGGTAAGCATGATTTCTGCTGTTGAAGTTAGAAGAGCAAATAAAACCAAGAAAACACTAATGACGCAGCCCGTGTGCCTGGAGATGCAAGAGCAAATGGCTACTGAAGAAGCTGGTGGGGAAGCTCTTGTACTGCAGCAAGAGCACACCATGCAAGAAGGAGGACGGGAGACTGCTTGAGCACCTCGCTGGACCGAGGAATGAGCCTTAATCACTCTGCTCACATGTTCCTGAAGAGTTTGTGCTGCAGCCTGCATGGCTCAAAGGGGGAATTTGAAGTCTGAGAAAGTGTACGGCGTAATGCATGATGAGCCTTAGCCAGGCCACCTGCCATGAGGAATAAGGGAGTGGCTTCTGTGGACCTGGGGTTTCACTCTGGCCAGGCGTGACACCAGCTTCCGCTCAGGGCCTGGATGATCTGCCTAAGAGACTGGAACACTAGTGGCGACAGTCAGGAACCACCCCATAGGGCGATAGGCTAACCAAACCCTTAAAACCCTTTGCACTTCCTTGAATAAAGGAGTTTGCTGCGGCTTGCCCGCCACACGCTTCCACCCAGTTCCCGGTGTCCGTGTTTTGACTCTGTGCTTGTCACCTCCTCTCGGTGGAGACCCTGCTTCCCCCTCAGGCTAGCCAGAGCAGAGGGACCCCAACAAGAAACAAAGTCACTTCTTCGAAAATTACACAGGAAATGGCCAAGTAGACACTTGTATCCACCGTCACTAGACCTCTGCTATAAAACTCTTCCTTACTGGTTTCTGTCAGAGAACTGCCTTTGTGGGAAAAGGTCTCAGACCTCGCCACACTCCAAGATTTCTTACTGCACAACAGAAGCACTGTTAAAGGCCATGCTCATTAATGTGGCACCTAAAAGAGAATAAGGAAAGGGATTGTTTTAATTATTTTTGCAGAGGCCTGCTTTATCCACTTACTCAGCAGCAAGCTTCAAGATTCGGCCCAGCATCTGGTCTCTAGGCAATGTCTCAGGAACAACTGCCTCTCTGGGTCAAGCAAATTCACAAGCACTGATTGTACTGCTCAAAAGATATGTCATATTCTAATACTCATAACCATTGTTTGCTGATGGTGGTCATTTATCAGGAACCATGCTACACACTTCTTGAATAATATCCTCATGCAATTTTCCAAACTGGTCAGATGCAAGTGGGATAAAAAGAGGTGAAACTAGACAATGGGAATGATGATGTTTATAGGTACAGAAAGAAGATGGTAAGAAAGGGATGGCAGCTTGCAAGGACTGAAAGCACCCTAAGAAAGAGAGTAAGAAATGACTGGTACCACCAACCCTCTAGGCACTGAATATGTGTGTGGTGTGCCATGAATAGAGGTAAGTTCTTTCTGGTAAAGGACTGTGTTTACAAACTATTGAAAAGCAGAAGTAAAGTCTACCCATTGCACAGAAGAGGAAGCTGAGGCATAGGAAGTTAATAATTTAGTCATTCCCTTACGGAAGTACCAAGACCCAAAGTTTGATCTCCAATTTCTATATTAATTGCATGGCTAAGTCTAATATGAATGAACTGCAGATGACAATGTAGAGATTAAAATTAAAAGCAAAGGCAGTTTTATATGCAACTTAAAATGCTCGGTTGCATGTTCACACTAGAGCCTGTTAACATTTGTTATTTGAGCCACATCCAGAAACCCTATGAACAATTCAAAAAAAGCAGAAGCAACCTGGGCAGTAGGTAGTCATGACTGAAGGCCATACAAGTTCATAGGTTTTCACAACTGATCTTGTTTCTGTGGCTGCCATATATGAAAGAGTTCTCCTATGAAAAAGTTCTTTGAGTCCAATAGCATTTAAAAATTCAGAATTGTACAGAAAGTGAGAAGTCACAGCTGAAGTGATTTCACAGAATACTATCACAGACCATATAAGATGTAGACTTTCTGATGAAATTATGGGAAACTTGTAGAGGTTAAGTGTCTACATGATTCTTAAGATACATTATTTTAGATATATTTAGCAAAAATCCTGACACAAATAAAATTACTAGTTAAAAATTGAGGAATATATAAATTTGGTTTGGAAGGACAGAGAAGCCCTAGTATATACTTTCATAAAGGTCTAAAAATTTTGTAGGATGCATATGAGCTACTGTAGATAACAAATTAGAAGTAGGTGGTTGTCTTAAATAACTTTTTAAGTGAAAGAGAATTGTCTTAGAGTCAAGTAAATACTCAGAAAAAAAGGCTGCTATGTGATTCACCTTTTCAGCTGTTGATAAGTAGGACCAGAGTTCTGTTTCACCTGAAACCTGAAGAGTTAAACCAAGGACTTCAGCCTTCACTTACCTTGTGGTCCCTCAGGGTTAATTATTCAGGTCATAGGTCATCAGAAAATGTAGCTGAAAGTGCTAAGAGCTTAAGCTCCAAGTCAGGCAACCTTAGTGTGAATGACCACCAAAGAACCATTTGGTATTGGCAATAAAAATATTTTAAAATTTGATGAGGTTATGAGCTTTACATATAAGATTAAGAGGCAAAACTGATCTTCCATTGAACACAGACAACCAAGAACGAATCCCCTCCTGAGTTCAATGTCCTCTTTCTCAGCAGATCTTTACCTGAAGGTTCTCTGGGTTATCTGGAGTTTGCCCTGACTCAGAGTACCACTCTTAGATGATTTTTGCTTTCTTGTTAGGGTTTGGTTGGTTGGTTGGTTCGGTTTTTGTTTGTTTTGAGATAAGGCTGTGTAACCCAAGCTGATTTCAAATCACTATGTAGCTCAGGCTACCCTAAAGCTGTGATCCCCCTGCCTCTACCTCCCAGTGCTGGTGAGTCTAACAGGAACACCTGCGTCACCACATCTGGATATCCTTTGATTCTTTAGTAGAAGTTTTCCCCTTAAGTGATCCTCACTGCAGGACTTCAGATGAGTCCCTGACTTTTTGTCAAGGTAAGAAGGAACACTTAGATAGAATTCACTAAAATACTATCTCTGTCTATCTATCTGTCTATACATACCTGCATTTGAGGGGCTGGCCCCATTCCAGTTATCTGATCTATTCCTCAAATTTCTCAACTTCTTTAAATCAAAATTTCAGAATTAGAAATGTCTTCTCATTGCAATGTTATCTAACTTGTTTATTTTACAGCAAAATGGGTTTTGACTGCCAAATTAATTGTCATCATTAACCTAATGCGAAACCTTCTGTCTTCCATGTTCAGCATCCCCTGACTCCTCTGCCTTATTACTTACTGTACACAGTAAAAAGACCTCCTCCTGTGATTTTCTTTCCCACTAGACTCAAGGCTGCTTGACTAGATACCTTGTCTTCATCATATGAGTTTCCTTAGCATCTGGTCTCTGCCAGCCTCTTAGAGATTATTAATTAGTATCATTCAGGAGAGGTCATGCAATGTGATATTATGCAAATAAATCCTGGAGCCGAAATATCTAAGGTCAGATTCTAGCTCCACCACTCAGGCAAGTCTCTGTGCCTCAGTTTCCTCTCCTGTAGAACAGGGCCAATACATATCCTGCAAAAATTATTGTAAGAATTAAATTAAAAAATAGAAAATGTTTTCAACACTGTGCTGAATTCATTGCATATAATTATGGATCCCAATTTATTAGCTAGAGTTTATTGTGAGCTTTCATCAAGCTAGAATATTGATCTGCCCTTTCCTGGGTATGAGCTAACTCATTCTAAAGCAGGTCCTCTTTCCATCAGACATGGAACAGGAACAATGATCTACCGCTCCTTGGCTCATTGGCTCATTCCTAGCTCCACCGTCCAGATTTCAAACAGTCATGGAGTAAGATGGGAAGGTCAAATGGTTGTCAGACATGGTTAAATTCAGACTCAAGTCTCCAACAAGCTGGAGTCCCCTGGACACTGGAAGGTATGCCTCTATGAGACGTAGCCTCACCTTGTGGAACTGCGGTGGGTAGATCCTCGCAGCCCCATAGTTCAGCAGCAGCTGGTAGCAGATCTCCGGCTGTGCGGCGGGGCGCACGGAGGTGACCTTCAGCACATACTGGATGGCTGCGCAGCCGTTGACATCCATGAGGTTGGCCTCAGCACCTGCTTCCAGCATCATGTTCATGAGCACGTGGTCGCAATTCCAGGCAGCCTTGTGCAGCGGGGACTTGAAGTCGTCGTCCCGGGCATTGACCTCAGCGTTGTTGTCCAGCAGCATGCGGCAGATGAGGTGGTGCTCCCTGCTGTACTCCTGCTCCTTGAAGCGCAGGGCCCAGTACGCGGCGATGGCCAGTGGCGTCTCCATGTGGGCGTTCATGCTGTCCACGATGGCCCCGTGTTCCACATAAAAGCCCACCAGCTCCGAGAGGCCAAAGTGGGCAGCCGTGTGCAGGGGTGTCTCCTCGTCCTGGTTGTTGGTCTTCATGTTCACGTTAGCACCTATGAAGGGAAATTGAGACGGACAGGAATTCAAATCTATTTTGATGTTTGGCTTATCTTCTTATTTACGACCTTCTTCACAAGATTAATTGAGCAGGACTGTTTCACATGGACTATCTTGGATCCCTAACTGTCATGCATGACTCCCACCCAGCCCCTAAGGGCCATTTCTGGACCTAGTGGAAGTCAGTCCTTGAAACAGCAACACCATCTCCGAGACGGCTAGCAGATGCTCCGAGGCATAGGAGCTAAGGATTTTCCCCAAAGTCTGAAGCACTGTTGGGTTTCAGTTCTTCACTCCCAGGTGTATTTGGAAGTAAATGATTTCTGTATGGCAAACACTGTTAACAAATAGCTTTGGAGGCTGGAGAGAGGGCTCAGTGGCTGCTCTTGCAGAGGACCCAGGTTCGGTTCCCAGCACCCACATGATGGCTAACAATCGTCTATAACTCCAGTTCTAGGAGATTCAACACCCTCCTCTGACGTTCTTGAGCATTGCACAACATGGGTACACTTATGTACATGAAGACAATACACTCATACACATAAAAATATTAAAAATAATTTTAAATAAAGTCTTTTGTAATTAAAAAACAATTCTTTGATGATCTGGTGATATGGTTCAGAGGGTGAAGGCACTTCTGGCTAAGCCTGACCACATAAATTCAACTCCTGAAAGTTGTCTTACAACCTCTGGCACACACAGGTACATACACACACACACACACACACACACATGAAATAAATATAATTTTAAAAACTAAAAACTGAAGATTCTAGGCACTGGAGATATGACCCATTGATTAAGAGTGAGAATTGCTTTTCCAGAGGACCTGAGTTCAGTTCCTATCACCCAAGTCAGGCATCTCACAAATGCCTGTAACTCCACTTCCAGGGGATTCTACACCTCAGGCCTCCACAGACACCTACTAGCATGTAGATACGTGCACACATCTACACATAACTTAGAAAATAATAACAAATCTTTAAAACAGATAAAGATTCTATTTTTAAAAACCCTGAAACACATGGCTTTGAATTTTTTAATGTGTATGTGTGTGTTTGTTTGTCTTTGTGTGTACCATGTGTGTGCAGGTGTCCTCTGAAGCCAGAAGAGAGCATCAGAGCCCCTAGAACTGGAGCTACAAGCAGTTGTTAGCTGCCACGTGGATGCTGGGAACCAAACCTGGGTCCTCTGCAAGAGCAATCAGTCCCTCTTAACTACTGAGCCATGTCTCCATGCTCTAAAAATTGTTTTGAATGTTTTATAAAATAGTGTCTTTTTTCTTTGTCAAAAGAGATGGACCTAAAGTTTGGTGCAAGCAGACTGTGTTGACATGGAAATTGCCCCATCCTTTGGCTGAAATCAAAGCATCAGGAGGGTTAATTCTTTGGAATACAATGAAAACACATACATACACACACACACTTTTAGGCACCAAAACAGCCATAAGGTCATATTGCATTGAAAAGTGTAGAAGTTAATATTATAGAAATAGTCACTCTATTCTAAAAAAAAATACAAAGACGGTGGAATATTTGTGAGTGGCAAATGATTTGAAATACAATTTTTATGTGCTTGGAAAGCATCTTAGAAATTATTTCATTCAACCCACTTGTTTACCAGCCCAAAAAACTGAAGTGAATTTTATTTTCTGACGATGAAAATTAAGTATTACAATGATCAACTTGAGAAGCTGGAATTTTCCTTCTTGCCTAATTTAATAGGTTGAACCAAATGACTCATGGGTCAACTCCATAACCAATTCTACCAGAAATTTTCATATCTATTTCAAATATAAGTCTAAAGAGATTATTATTATTATTACTATCATTATTACTCTATTATTCTTATTCCTATACCAATAACTAATATTAATTTATCACTGAACCATGCGTAGCATTCTGAAGTGAATACCATTCACTCCCTTATTGAGTCTTCCCAACAGCTCTGCAGTAGGTGCAGCTTTTATCCCAATTTTACAACTGAAGAAATTTGTAGTTGGGTTAACAATCTGCCCAATGTTCACCAAGCTAATGAAGCAATAGGACAGAGATTTGTAAGCAGACAGGCTGGGTCAAAATCCCTTATTACTGTGCCATTCTACCTAATTATTTTTCTGCAGGAAAATTACTAATGCTTCGTATATAAAAACCAGATGTAGTATAAGTAACATTGCATTTTCTAAATTTTAAAATATCTTTTCCATATGAATTGTTCCTTCTTGGCTTTATTTAGGGCATCTCTTGATTATATGAAATTTATTTGGAGAAGGAAATTCTGCCAAAACAGGCTCAGCATCCGGTTACAAAATCAACTCTCTAGTGAGGTTTCTGCAGGAGCATTGCTTAGCAGGCTCTGAGGCTCTTCTCCCTTGCAGGAAGCAGAACTGTAATCAAAGCCCACCTTTAGCTGGGCCCTACATTCATCAGTATTCTGGCCTGGAAGGGTTCTGGGTAAGGTCTCCTTTCAGGTCAGGTTTCTGCTGCAGAGTCAAATAGAATGAATGAGAATGTCTTCCCAGAAGCCGTAGGCAGGGTCACTTCAGCCACTGGAGAATTTCCAGTAAGAAAGAGAATCAAAGGGTCAGGTTGAAATTTTTGCAGGCCAACTTAGAACAAACCACATCCTTTGTCTTTTAATGGACTTGGACATTTACAACTGAACCTTAACCTCTTAGTACAACTAGATGTGGGCAGAGTCGCCTTTTCTGAACAGAAGCCTCTTATTTTTATACTTGAACCCTGACTCTGGGAATAACTTTCTCAAAGAATACATAACACTTTCTGATTTTAGATTTTTGTGATTTTGTCAAGAAATTAGAACTTAGAAACAAAGTTGGGAGAATTTCTACAACTATTTTTTAACATGGAGATACAATCTACTAGTCTCCAAAAATTTTCATAATCAAGTGTCATAGAAAGGAAAACTTAAAATTAGAAATTTGTCATCCTATAGCACTGGGACCTATAGGTCTAGAGGTGTTGGCAACCTGGGTGGTTTCTGAGGGTTCAAGCATAATCTCAGCCTCTCTCAGTTTCCAGTGATGACTGGTGAGCCTTGGAGTCCCTTTGCTTGTAGAAGTGTCATTCAGTCTTGGCCTTCATCTGTACATGGCATTGTCTCTCTGTCTTATGGTCACCTTCTTATAAGAACAAGTGCAGCTACCCCACCCCTAGCACTCCACAGGCCCTCATGCTCCAGGGAGTGTATCTGCAACAATGCTGTTTCCAAGAAAATTCAGAGGCTGATGTGCTAGACTTTAGAGCTTCAGCACATCTTTGTTTTGTAGTGTGTATTAGGGGCACAATTCAAACATTATAACATATACTATATAATACATATGCATGGTTTCAAAAGTTATTATGAAGCCACTTTTCATGTTACCACACCCCAACTTAAGCAAAGTTTTCTAGATGCAGAAAAGCCTTCCAACTTCCTACTCTTCTCCCTATCAGAACTCCACCCTACAGAGGTACCTATGACCAGGTAACCAGGATATTCAAACAACAGGTCTTGGAATTCCAACAAGTCTTGGAATTTCATTTTAGTCTTTGCCATTTTTGTGTTGAACTACAAACCAGACCATTTCGTTTTATTTTTAGTGTGAATAAATGGACTCTTAAGTACATATTGTTCTGTTTTGCCTCGTTCACTCAACATCAGGTTGAGATATTTAGCCTTTGTTTGTTCATTTTATTGGATCTGTCTTTCATCATAAGTTATTCACAGTTTATGGATTCTACTGGTGACAGATGTTTTCAGTTTGGGGTTATTCCAAACATTGCTTCTGTGTGCATTCTTGTACTCCAATGTTCATGTGCAGGAGCTCTCTGGGTTCTATTCCTATGAGTAGAATGGCTGGTCATCAAGTATACACACCTTCCTTTTTATTAAGTAGAGTCAACATGGGCTATTGGACCAGCATATTCACCAGTGGCCCATGTGTGAGAGCTCTCTCTGAGCTACATCTTCAACACTGACATTTTTAGTCCATTTAATTTCAGCCAATATGATAGGCACATAGTGATACCTCATTGTATTTTAGTGTTTTTCCTTAGTTACCAATTAAGTTAAATATAGCATAATACTTGTATTCTTATTATATTATCACTTTACACACTATTTAAAAATAACTACATAACACCCCATGGAGTAATGTAGCCTAACATTAAGTGTACAAGTTTCTTTTCCAACAATTTGATCTTATAAACTAATGCTACAATTCATAAGTGGCTGTAAATTTTAGTGTTACTTCCTTGAAATAAATTCCTCCTAATATAATCATCAGGCTAAAACATCTGAAGTGTATTCAGGGTCTTTGCGCAAACGGCCCACAGTTATATCACGTCTCTCTCAGGAATGCAGCAGAATAACTATTTCACTCATCAGTGTGGTGGGCATCTTTGAAATTTGTGCTAATTGAGAAGGTTAAAAAAAAGTCTCATTTCTTAAAATCGAAATTTATTTAGACTCTAATTATTATCTATTATAATCTCTTCTTTAATTGTCCAAAAAGTCATCTGTTTGCATATTGAGCTTCCTGCATCATGTGTGTTTTTATGAGCTCTTCATCCAGTTAAGATGTAAGTTCAAACTCTTTTAATATGCTATCTTTTAGCCATTTTATTTTGATTTCTCCTAAATATAATGATGATGACTTTAATCATTTTTTAACTGTTTTTGGTTTTGGCCTTCTTTACAATGCCCTTCTTTCTGGAGTTGTATAAGCAACCAGGTTAATTATGATGCATCTTCTTTTAGATTTGGGGATGTTACTTAACATTTGTTTCCCATGGACCTTTGATTTACAGGTGAATTTAGGAAGGACTGACACTACAGTGGAATTCTCATGCACAGAAATGCAATATCTTCCAGAGGGTTCCTTTAAATTCTCATAAAATACATCCCCAAAGAAATTTTTAACTTAGATCAACACCACAATAAGTCCTCTATGAGCCTTATGACTGATGTTAGAGTGTCTCCAGAAGTAACCTGAAATGGCAGCATCTCAACTTTAAATCAAGTGTGAGTTATTAGTCAGCCCTGGATACCTAACTTCTGGATGAAGACTGAGATTTTTACTGAAACTGACTGTAACTTTTTCTACCAAAGATTTAGCTGAAGGGACATGAACTTGCCTTGGCTTTCATTCCACAATAGGGGAGAAATGAGATCCCTGAAATAATTATTAATGTAAAGGCACACCAAAAGAAATACTAAAAGTATTCTAATTTCATCACATGCATCATTTGTAATCCAGTAATAGTTATAGGTGCCAAATAAAAATTTTAAGTAGGTTAACTCTTGGCATATCTAAGAAATCAAGTACCTATGGCAATTTGGAATCATATATTTAAAATAGCAGTTAAAGCTGGGTCTGGTAGCATAGCCTGTAAATATCAGTTTCTTGGAGCCAAGAACAAGAGAACTGAAAGATCAAAGCCAGCCTGGGCTACAGAGTGAGTTCAAAGCCACAGGAAAACTTAGATCTCACAATAAAAATAAAGCATAAAGAAGACAGAAGATATAGCTCAGTGGTGGTATGCTTGCTTAGCATGCATGAGACTAGATACAGTCATTGGGGCTGAAGACATGACTCAATAGTTAAGAGCACTTCCTGCTCTTCCAGAGGACCTGGGTTCAGTTCTCAGCATCCACACTGAGTGGCTCACAGCCACCTGTAACTTCAGCTCCCAGGGATCAGGAGGCCTCTTCTGGTCTCTGAGGACACTGCACACACTTGGGACACTTACATGCAGGTAAATCACTCATACATGTAAAGTCTTTGCCTTAAAAAAGATACAGCCATTGATAAAAAGTCCCTTCTCACAATTTTTTAATCCCTAATTCTCAAGTATATGAATGAAATCACGGCAGTTCCTCAGGGCTTCCATTTTAACATCACCATGGAAAACCACACTTTTCATAGAAAAGGTAACAAGAATGAAAAGTCCTTGGTCTCATTGGTTACACTGACCTGTGGCATGTGTGAGAAGACAAAGAAAATTTTAACATGGATAGATAGTAAGGTCTTGAGAAAGAAATTTATTTGATTTACTCATCTCAGAAAGTCCACCAATCTCATTCAGCTGTCTGCTTTATTTGGGCTGTCTTAGCCTGGTTCCTTTACCTTCAGGGTCACCAACAGGAACTTCAAAGGGAGGCAACAGGCTTTTGTGTAGGTAAAACACAACATGTTGTTCAGTGTTCCTTTATGAAAAGATTAATAAAGTCTGCTACTTCGGAGCAGTCCCCAAGAGTTTTACATACACTGTCTCACTTATTATTAACAGTAATATTCTTTTTGAGACATCTATTATTCAAAGGTTAAACCTCGTTTTTTGTTGGTTGCTTTCTTTTCCTATTCAGAGCTTTTTATTTTATGTGAGTTCTGGAGTTGTTTCTCAAGTCTGCCTCTTTGTCAAGGATACAGTTCTGTACCGTGTCGAGCCTGTTATGAACTGTCACCGGAGCATATTTTCAGTTGGCTGCTTTGCTCTTGTTTCAATTTGCCCTTTCCGTCTACAGTCTAAAGCAAATGCATTTCTTTGTGTCTTCCATTGTCTTGTCTTAAATGAAATCTCAAGTGGAAGACCGTTTTCCTTAAGGTCCCATTTCTCTAATACTTGCACTCTGCTGGTCTGAAGTTGAGAACTAGTTTCTTCTAGATCTGTAAGTACCATCATTTTCTCATCCTGCATTGGCCGTCCTTCAAAGCTCAGGTCACCCATTGAGGAGATTCTTTATTCTTTGTTATCAGTTACCTCACAAACTCCCAATGACTCTTCTCTTTTCATGGAAGACTTAAGTTTCTGGCTCAGCCTTTCTCTTATTTCTATCCTGACATCTTTCTGTAAGCCTTTGTAGGTATTCGATCCAACATACCCACAGTCACAGCTGCTCTAATTCTATCACCATTTCTTCTTGGGTGATGAAATATTCTAAAATGGATTATGGTAGTGTTTGTATAACGAATATTTATTGGGGTCCTACTGTGTACAAGTTCCTGCTCTAGGTTCTGGGATATCTTTTACCATAGTAAATAAGACCTGAAGGTCATGGTAAACGGCACTCCTGGCAAAGGAAGCAGCAAGGGCAAAAGTTCTGAGGTAGGAACAAGTTTGTTATAGTCAGAGGACACAAAAAAGGCCAGCACTGAAAGAGACCAATTGTAGAGAGAGGAGTAGGAAATAACACAATGGGATTGAGAAAGAACCAGGTGGTCTCAGTGCCAAGGAACACATGGAAGTGAATGAATGGCATTCACCTTTCATCACTGTGGTTGACTGTGTGGAGGACGAAAGCAGGAAATGACTGGAAGTCTAGTATCATATCCAGGAAGAAACAGTATGGCTTGGAATAGGATGGAAGTGACCAGAGGTGTTCTGACTAGGAAAGGTTTTGGTAGTACCAACAGGGCTCACCATTGTAAGGAGAGACATACTGTCCAGCTGGTGAGTGCACACACACAGGAACAGGGATAGAGTTTCCTTCTGGATGTGATAAGTTAGAGACTGTTATTAAGAATTCAGGGGAGATAGATGAGTTTTACAAAGAGGGATAAAGGATTCTGGAGGCCAGACAAGAGGGTCAGATTGGAAAATCTGGATGGAACCCCATTTGAGGATATTTGAAAGCACAGGACTGAATGAGGTCACCCTAATGTTTGAGTTTAGACAGGAAAATGTGTAGAGACACACCAAGCCTTCAATATAGAAAAAAGAAACACATCCTGCTCACTAGATTAAAGAAAGACCAATGAAGGAGTTGAAAACCAGCTTGGCTCTGTACATACTAATTAAACCAAACATCTTCACACTTGCCCATTCTCAAAGTAAGTGTCTTCCTTCACAGCTACCTGCAGTTTGTTTTCTTTAACAGTATTGAAAACAGAAAGCCGATTTCACAAACTAGTTCCCTGTGTCTCCTGAAGCAAATCTTTTTCATATCAAAGCTTATCTGCCGACTCCTCACAATATTGCTTCTCATCCCCTGGGAGGCAGATGTTTTTCATAGAGCCCATGTTTATTTATCATTTTGTTTATTTTAAAGTTACTGAACCTGAAAGAAAAGATATCTTTCTAGATGAGCTACTGGCAGACAAGACACAGGCACAGAGTTCAGCTGCCTGTTATTTACTTCATTTTTTATCTTTTTAATTCCAAAAACCACTGATTAAAATTTAGCAAAGTAACCATAGATAAGACTGAATAGCTCAGACTTTGGAAAATGGACCGTTATTATACAATGTTGAGCTAATCTTGTTGGGCACATGAAGTGAGACCATATCTCGCAATTGAAACTGTTGAAATGGTATTTTTCTGTACGAAATGAATGCTGTTATTGTCATTCAACTGAAAAAGAGACAAATCTTGAGTACGTGTTTTTTAAAATAACTATGAATTTGGAAAAAGTAAATACATACTTCTTCCTTTACCCAGGGACACAATTCTACTTGTTTTGCTATCAAAGCAATGGGAGCCCTGGCCCAGCCCTAGAGAGGATGAGTGACCTGGGTTGTGTGCAGACAGGATGGGGTGCTGGAATGAGATGAGGTCTACAAGCAGAGAACTGGGGGAGCAGAAATCATCACATTAGAAAGAATTAGTTACGTTATCATGTCTTTCTTTTTTCAGAGGTAAAACAGGCAAAACAGAGGATGAAAAAGTCCATCTATGGTAGAGCCCGTGTCCTTGACAGTCCAAAGGAAAGACCTGGGTTCCTTCTACAACCAATGCTTTACAGAGCTCAAACCTGTGGAAAGCAGAAAATAGGCATCTTTCCCCTCCCTCTTCCCCTCCTTCCTCCCAGATTGAGCCCAGGACAGCACACATGCCTGGCAAGCACTCTATAAATGAACTACATCCTCAACCTCTTTTTACTTTTTTATTCTAAGACAAGGCTTCACTGTATTGCCCATGCCAGCCTTGAACTCAAATCCTTGACCAAAATGACCTTGAATTTGCAATCCTTCTGTCCCAGCTGGCTGGGTAACTGGGATTATAGGCCTGTGACACTAGACTCATCTAGAAAGAGGACCTTGGAGAAAGTCCTCCTGTAAATACAGTATGGAGAATAGCAGCTGCTGTGTCTAGGGCTCCCTAGGTATGACATGGTCAAGGTCCCAAGTTGGAGGAGTGAGAGGCATCACGACATAAAGTTTAGAAGAATTTTGGAGGGGAATAGAAGAATGGAGTAATTCCTCAGACTCTCTTTGATTTATGCCTTTGTCTCAACCCCTTGTCTCCTGGGATCTAGTATAGACCTAGAGACTACATGTGTCCCCTTCAAACTCCATGTGGCATTAAGCACAGGTCCTCGCAGTTTTTCTTTGTTTCTTGCAAAGGCGGTTTTATGAAAATCCGCCTCTGAGTTGTCAAAATAATATTCCCTCTTGGCAGGGTTAAAGCATTTCCTATAGATACTGAGTTGGCCTTCTTTTGACCACCTTCATAATCAAGATATTTGGAAGAAATGTAGAGGCTACAGCATCTTCTCTAATTCCTAACTTATTAGATGCAATGAGTTGTATCATTAGTGAATACAGTCTGATAAAGAGAGTCGGAAGCAGGAAGAAGTATATTAACCCAAGTCTGTGTGGTAAAAAGGTCTGTATGGTAAAGTCATAATATTAGATGGACAGTAATACATAAACTAAACCAAAGGCCCAGACTGAGAAGGGAAAGAAATGATACCACAAGAGGCAGGAGATCTGGATAAGAAGAGGTGGGAAGAACTAGAGACTGTCTTTACCAGGAACGTGTAAGAGGTAGCTTAGAGAGCGAAGAAAAGGTAAGAGAGAAAACTGGAGCAACAGAAAGGGCCAGGATGCGATCATGTGCATGGACAGCTGTGTTGGGATGAAGGCTGTGGGCATCAGAAGTCAGAGACCAAGACTGGATGTCAATCTATGCCAGAAGTTAAAGCCATCATGGATGTAGCAGAACTGGGAACTGGGCCAACAACAGACCTGCCCATGACCAAGTCCTCAGTACTAAGTGGCTGGCAGTGCAGCTTAGGCAGAGTAAAGGGCTACTGTTAGTTTCCTGTCACTACAGTAGCAGACACAAAGCGATTCGGGAACAGCACAAGTTTATTATCTTAGAATTCTGTAGGTCTCAGTGGAAGTGAGGGCTCATTTGATGGGTCAACTTGGCTGGGCCACAATGCCCACATATTTCATCAGATACTATTCTAGCTATTTCTGTGAAGATGTTTGTTTTTAATTACTAACTGGTTTAATCAACATATAAAATAATGGTCTTCATTATGACATACAAATATACATATATTATTATACTTCATTCATACTCCCTCAAGTACCAGCCTCTATTTCTCCTTCCACAATTGGTCTACCACCTCCTCCCCATAAATATTCCTCTTCTGCTTTCACACAAATGTCATATATATGACATCTATAATTTCCACATATGGAAAAAAATATTTTGCCTTTCTCTGTTTCTCTCTCTCTCTTTCTCTCTCTCCTCCCCACCCCACCCCTGTCTGCATGAAGTTTTTTTGATGAGATTCACATTTGAATCAGTGGTGGACTCTGAGTGAAAACAGATTACTTTTCCATAACGTCATGGGTCGGCCTCATACAGTCGAGTCCTATAGAACAAAGACCTACCTCCAATATAAAAGCAGGAATCTTCCCAGCCAGCCCTCAAATGGGAAGCAAGAAGACAGATTTACACAAAGCCTCATGCAGCTCTTGATGAGCCAAACGTGAATTTCCCTTCTGGCTGTAAGCCCCAATTTCAACATTCTAAACAAGCATTTCTGAATAGCACTATGAGATATATTCAGTATATGGTTAAATAATTGTGTAACTCCTTACAGTTATAACCCACGCTAGACCTCTGGAGAGGAAATATATCTAATTTAACAGGAGCTTCCCACAACTTATTTGATCAATGAACCCTCTTTTGCAACACTATTAAGAGGACCAGATTCAGTATTTAATGCTATGGGCTTCAAGGAATGCATTTCTAGAGAGAAGAAAAGATGCTACATGGGTCCAACATGAGAGGGAAGAGCCAGACATGGTCTATGACCTCGTGCGAAGATGAGGGCCTCAGGACCTTGTTCTCGCTAGCCATTACCACCAATTCTCTAGAGTCACTTGGATTAACAACAGTGTCCCCATTTAATAGATCAGGGCACTTAAAAGTCAACAGAGTGAAAAGTCCAATCTGGTGTTACACAGCTAGTGAACAAGAGAGTCATGATTTTAACTCAGGAAATCTTACTCTAGAACTTACATTCTTAAGCCTTATCCCTGAGTTTGTTTCACAACCAAGACAGGCTTGTGGCCACTGCCAATCCTGATCCAACTAGAAATGTTAGAAAAAGAGGGAGTGTTACAGAACGTAGACACATGAGCTTTTCCATCATCAGAAACACCGGGGAGTGCAGGTTCACTGACTGACATTGAGGCTGTATAGAGGGGAACAGGCCAACAGCAAAAGTTCACACAATCCCAAGGCTAATTTACCTCACCTTTCTAGCAGGACTTTCATTAGCAAAGGTGAGACACCACCACCTAGTGGGTAGAATAGGCTCTCTGCACTGAGATTAATCTGTTAATAGCCTGGTTTCACCAGTTAAGCAATTTGCCTACAGCTCTGTTTTAATCTGCAAACAGAGATAACAGTTAACCTCAAAAAATGGTCATAAGGGTTGGGAGGTTATGAATAAAATTCCAGGCTGGTGTGAAATTTAAATCCTCCACAGGATAGTTATTGCCTTTTTTCTTTTTTTTTTTTTTTTAAGACAAGGCTGTAATCTGTAGCCCAGGCTAATCTGGAACTCATCATCTTGCTTTGTCCTCCCAGATGCTAGAGTTACAGATACACCATGCCTGGATTTTTTATGATTACTAATTGTGAGGTCCAGCCTACCTTTCAGCATGACTCTCCTGCCTCACCTATGTTCATTCAACCTTGCTTTCAGAAAGCAAATTCACTTCCTGCTTCTACCATCCTAGTTCTTGGCTAGGTCTGGCTTTCTTCCTTGGAGAATGGTTCGGACAGATGCCAAACTCCTAAAGCTTCAAGTGAACAGTGGCCGGGGATGCTGTGTTCAGGGATTTGATCAGACACCACCTGTGGCTCTCCATTGGGATGGCTAAGACCTCGTCTCTTTGCTGTGTAGGTGTTTTGTCTCAGAAAAGAGAAGTGTACACTTTTCTTGCATTCTCGCAGGCTCTCCAGTGACTGGAGACCTCTCAGAAGCCGGCATGAGTCTGGTTTTTTCAACATTCACCATTTTCCTTCTTTTCAGTTTTCTAGGTAAGATTAATAGCAAGCTGTGATGGGAGCCTCTGGATCTTGTTTGCTTTAACTATTACCTCCAAATCTGAGCCCTTGGGCCCCATCTAAAATTGTTTAGATTGTCTTCCATAAGTTACTGCTTGCAGAAGGTTACAAAAAACCACTACATTTCTGTTTCTAAATCTGATAACTTTGGCTAAATGGTGTTTAAAATGTTACAGGATAATGAGATCCAGCAAGAAAAAAATTAGAGAAGTGCTGATGGGAAAAAAAACAAAGTAGTTCAGGCCCAAGAAAGTGTCATCCTTTAATTTCCAGTTTCAGATGCTTCTAGCTATAAAATAAAGATAATACACCCAGGCTGAAAACTCAGCAAGGAAGCTGTATATGGCTTCTGAAGGTGGAACATGAAGCTAAGGAACCCAGTTAGAAAAGACCGGGGTTACTTTCTTTCTGAATGTGCTCCTGGTGTGGACAGTATTATGTAACTTCTATTTGAGAAAACATACTGGAATAGTCCTATGGGAAAGAACAAAATAATTAATTATTCTATTTTTTAAAATAAAACTTTAAAAGAACGAACCTGCTGACAGTTAAATGTAGTGACAGAAGCTTTAACTCACATTGAGTTATTTCTATTACTTGATATCTTGCAGTTACATTGTTGGAGGCCAAAATTTGGAAACTGGTCAACGTGCTGCTTTTAATTAAAGAATTTAATCTTAAGGAAGATTAATGAATGGGCTTTTAATATATCTTCTTCAGTCACTGTTCTCTACATCTTTGCATTGTTGCAGCAAATCCAGAAAACTCAAAAGCATTATCTTACTCAAAAGGACAGAATCGGCTTCGCCTTTAAGGGTCTGCATACAAAACCAGATCTTCTGTGTACTAGGAAATGACAAAGTGGGGACAAATAATTCCTTTTGGGGGAAGGCATTTTTTGTTCGAGCTAATGGAACTCTGATATAACATTTAAGCTTCTCAGATCATGTCAACTGAGCACAAAATTTTCTTCAAATTCCTTAATCAGCCAGCTGCCTTAGAAGGGGGAGCAATTGTACATTTCCAACAAGACAGAGTGAGGCAGGCATGGATGTGAAACAACGAAAGCTGAGTCTGCGCAGATGTAGCACTGGGTGAACTGAGGCCTTCTTTAACTTCTCTGAGCCTCTGATCTCTCATCTATAAAATGAGGAGAATGATGGGCAGCTCACATGGTCAAGAGATTAAATGAGACATTTCCTTTGAAAGTATCTAACATGTCCACACCATACATGCTTAATGTATGTTACTTTCCTGTCATTTTCCTCTTCATATGTATACATACTAGCAACATCAATTTTCTTTATATGTAAAACTGATGCTGTTAACTTTATTAAGCTGGGTTTTCTATTAAGCATTTATCCTTATTCATTAGCTTGGAGGACTGGCACACAAAGATATTAAATTATTTACTCAAGTTTAATGAATGAAATTGAAAACCTTTTTCCCCTGCTTAACATGAATGTGCCCTTTTCAGTATGCAGAGCCTTACTGCATTTATGCAGAGGCTATTGCTAAGTGCTTAGTTTGGAACACAGGATTAATGAGCCCGAAGACATGGCGTTGGTCACCATGGCAACCAAACTAGCTTTACTCTGTTCCAAGCTCCAACTATGGATGTTGGATGCTTAACTCTGGCCTGTAGTATATAGCTGGGTGTTCTTTTTCATATATTTCACTCCCCATTGCTGCTTCCAATTACTCCCTAGTTCCCTCAGAAAAATAAATAAATAAATAAATAAATAAATAACATCCGTGTTTCTTTGGGCCTCTTCTTTTTCAGCTAGTCCACCTAACCTGCATCCTGAATACATTATCTCTTCATCAGCTTCTGCAGATTCGGGCACCTGACTCACATTTTTCTTCTGCGCATAAGCGCCTGCCATTCTTTTAGGGGGTCTTTAACAAACACACAGACAACCCACTGGGTACTCTTGTTTCTGATTCTGGATCTCCTCTTAGTGACTTTCTCCAACCCTCTGACTCCTACTCACAGTCAAACCTGGACTGAGTCATTACTAAAGCTGATCAGTCTCTAAAAATTCACTAATTCACATACCCAGTTATCTGACTATAATCTACTTATGCATCTTACTTGCTTAATATCCATATAACCATTCTGAGATTCCAACAACAGTTCCTCGTTTGCAGCTGTCCCCATCCAGTTAGGTCCATGCCCTACAATTTCAGTCACTCTATTGCCAAAACTAAATTCCCTCCACTCTTTATAGCATGCACTTGGGCCATCAGTGACACTAATCCTAGGGGAGCCCAGGCAAAGCTTCAGGGCCTGCTTCCAGTCATCTGGGTGCCATGTGGCAAAACCCACAATGTGGCACCATCTGAATAAGCCTGGTACCACCAGAAAGGCCAGTGGGAGAACTCAGCTGGCCCCTCCAGACTGCCCAGTGTTTGTCATCCTGCCTTATTTTCTGGCACTCTATAATAATTATCCCAAATGTTTTCTAGTGTTTAATCCTTCTCCTTAACAGGTCTCCTCATTATTTCTTCTACTTAGAAAATCCCCTCCTAATGGAAACTTCCTCAAACTCTGACTACTTCTTATATCAACTTCTTTTCTCTCCCTCTCAGGCTATGACAGACTAGGGTTTTCCTCTTAAAGTCAATCCAATTGTCTTCTCTGGCTCTCATTCCCTAAACTTCTCAGAAACTTCAAACCATACCTCATCTCTTGCCTTTCTTCTAATACTGACCTGAGTTGAATTTCTATCATATGATGTTCAGGTGTTGCATAAAAGAAAGAAAAATGTCCAATTATGTTCCCTTCTTCATCTACTTGTCACGATACTTTGTTCACTCCCTGTACAACCTCACTTCCCTCATGAATCTCCTCCATCTGGATTCTGAACAACCACTCAAGTGCATTCACAACACTCCATTCATAACACAAGATAAATAAAACATTTTAATTCCCAACTTACTGCATCTCAAGAAAGCACTGAATCTATTTAACTTCTCTGTCCCTCCTGACAAGCTAAATGCATATGGGAAAGATGCAACAGGTGCAACTACCCAAAAGCTGAGCATAACTTTTCCAGTACTTGCAGTGGGACTGCATCAACCAACTCTCCTCCAGCTATTCAGACTTGTTCTGGGTTGAGCATTTAATGGAACTTCAACAGTCAACACACAAAATGTACTTTACACTTTGCTATGGTGGGAAAAAAAAAATCTGTTCTCATAAAGCTTACAGGTAGACATTAATAAAAGAAATAAGCAAACAAGAGAAAACTATAATGTGCTCTGAGAATCTAGAACATGATCTGGTGATTAAAGGAGCTCAGGAAGAAGGGCTTTTGAAACAGAAGCCACACACAGTAAAGGGTTAACACCTGAGGGTGCAGGCATTTGTGCTTGCACTCCCTGCCTTTTTTACTAACTCAACACTTACAATAATGGCAATTAAGCTTTGAACCTCTAGAAAGGTACCAGGTAGATTTTCCTTCAGCAAATCCAACCAGGAAAAAAAAACTTTTTCCCCCTGATGACCAGTCTAGCCAAATCCCCCAGGGTAAGTGAAGGTAATGGTTCACAAACCCCACCTGGATTTCAGTCACTAGACAGCCACGGTTTCTAAGACAGCTGAGGAAAGCCCTGAATGTGGTAGGTAGAGCAATGTAAACAAAACACAGTCTGGAGTAAATCTTTCAGAAAGGAAAGCACAAAGATAAAGTCATAAAAGAGGAAAGCAGCACATGCAACTGCAGGAATGACCCAGGGAGACTAATATTCAAACAGCGACTCAAGAAGAGAGGATAAAAAAAGTGGAAAAGAATTCAGGCAGAAAGTAATTCAGGACAGGGAAGCATTTAGGATGTTGGAAAGATCCAGGACAGTGGATAAAAATGCAGCAAGGTAGATCGTTGAGGAGTTTCAGAACAAAGGTAAAAAAGAAACCCCAAATTCCCCAGAACGGAAGATCTGGGTCACAAGTAAAGGATGAAGAAATACAATGACCTCAGGTTTTCCAGCTGCTGTCCTGAAAGAACAGAGATCATGGAGTGGTGTGTTTATCAGGCCAGAGGAGAGGATGAGTTGAGATTCTCCTGCCAACCAAGAACACACCACTGAGTGGCATTTATAGTCTTCAGCAGTTGTTCTCAGAGATCCACTTAAGCACATGATCAATTCAAATAGGCAGCAAACTATGACTTAAGAAGGCATGACTTAGGAAACAGGAAATGGCACAGAGGGACAGGACAGGGGCCAGGATGACAGGGAGAGGACCCCAGGATGACAGTGGTAAGCCAGGTACAACTCAGGGACCTGACTGCAACAAATCTCTAAAAGGAACTTTGTCAGAAAATGAAACTGATTAAAATACTCATTGAAGATAACATTTTTTAAGTGAAGCATAGTAAAAGATTTAGAATTAAAATACCAATGAGAACAGAGAAAACAGCAAAATAATAATGGTGATGATGGAGGAGGAGGAGGAGGAGGAGGAGGAGGAGGAGGAGGAGGAGGAGGAGGAGGAGGAGGAGGAGGAGGAGGAGGAGGAGGAGGAGGACACAATGGGCAGCAGCAGAAAGGCACTGTCATCGTCACTGGCAACGAGCCAATGGCTATAATGTAGCTGCACTGCAAACCTGGGGATAGAAAAGAACCTTATGGGAGTAGAGGCCCCTACAAGATGGAAAAGAAGCTTGTGAGGCAAGGCCCCAAAGAACGAAAAGACCTTATGGAGGCCGAGGTCCCCACAAGAGGGAAAGACCCTGGTCCTCATCTTATAACCAGCTGGTTGATCATCACAAAACTTACATTGCTACAACTTTTCAGTTTTTATAAATAAGTAAATAAATAAATAATATTTGTTTGGCAGAATGTAGCTAAACACCACACTTATCAAATTAGAGGTAAGCGTGGTCTCTAAGGCAAAAATAATTAGATACATTTTTCATAATCAACCATGGGTATAACATCTTAATATTTTTCAAACAATTTCTATCTCTTCCATCGCTTTGATTACATACATTTTCTAGGTTTATTAATTTCATGGGACGCTATAACTATATCTTCATTTACTGTAGCTTCTCTTCTTTTTTTCCGATACATAGAAATACAACTTTTTTGTAGAATGATCTTAAATGCACTGCTAATTCATTTACTAATTCGAACCATTTGGTGATAGACTTTCTCAAGAGTTCTATGCAGACAAACACACCATGAGAAATGGTGACAGGTTCTCCTTTCTTTCCACTCTTCGTACATTATTTATCCCTCTTGTCTCTTTGTGTAGGCAAAGGCCTGCAGAACAGGGCTGAAGAGATCTGGAGAGCGCAACCTTGATTCTAAAGAGGACACTTTGAACTACCACCAAGGGACCATCGACTTTATACTGCCTTGCTGAAGGCTGTGTTTTACAAAATGTGGGATCGTTTCTGACGTGAGACACTGTGGGCCTGGAGAAACTGCTTGCTGTCTGGCCGAGTGTGAAATGGAACCTGTCGACCGACTTGTTCCAGTTCTCTCGTGCAGAGCTGAATGAGACATGCTGAAACAAAGCTTCCAGAAAAGATAGAGTTTGGGCTGGAGGGATGGCTCAGTGGTTAAGAGCTACTGCCTGCTCTTGCAGAGGACCCGGGTTCGATTCCCAACACCCACATGACAGCTAAGAACCTTCCAAAACTCCAGTTCCAGGGGATCCGATGCCTGCTTCTGACCTCTGTGGGCACTGTACGACACAGGTGCGCTTACACACATTCAGGCAATACACTCATGCACATAAAATAAAAATAATAAAATATTTTTTAGAAAGAAAAGGCAGAGTTCAGCACACAAGGCAATTTAGAGACAATCTCTGCCATCTGATTGAAGACAGTGTCTGCACAGCAGGAGGCCAAGAATTTCATTGCCTATAATTTACTGTTACTGCTTCTCTCTATGTGCAATGAGGGATTTTCATTTGGGGCTTTTTTTTATAGTGATATATAATTTCCTTTAAGATTAATTTTAACACATAATGTCAACTTAAAGAAAAATATGAATTTGAATTGTCTGGCTCTGTTTACAATACAACAGAAGTGGCAAGTATCTTTGAAGTGGCTGGCAAGTGACCAGAGTGCCAGAGTTGTGTGCTTTCCATATACAGCACAAATGATGAAAGGTGGACAGTGGTGAGGTGAGGAGAGACGTCTAGCACACCAGTTTCCTGATTAAAATGAAGGACAGCGGCATCTTGCCTTCTCAGACTCTCCTCCCTGATCAGGGAGTTTCCCAAGCAGTGACTTGTGACGCTGTCGCACTCAGGGTACAGAGGACAGTCTTTTTTAAAGGCAGGGTCTTCTTGACATTGCCCTCGTCCTACATTCTGTTAAAAACCATTTGAATTTTTATAGTTCTCCTATAGTAACAAATTTTTCTCCCACTGTCAGGATTTGCTTCATGTGGAGCAAAGCAAGCGGCTTTCATTTTCCCCTTAGGAAAGCGAATAGGTAGAAATAATACACTGCTTAGGAGCCAGCCAAACCTGACCCAACTCTCTTTATTCATAGGGAAATGCAGGAAGCTAGGAGAGGACATTTTTTGCTGAGGTAAATAAGCCCTCTCAACTGATGAACGTCATTATACTAATACCAAAGGAAACAAAGGCCAGAAGATGGCGGCATTAAGTAGAAAGGCAAACAGAAAAATAGCGGGCAAAATCCAGCATGGGACAAAGCCGGCTCCACAACACTGAAAAAACAGGGCAAAATCCTTTAAGAGAAAATTGCATGCAATTTTTTGGACTCAATTAGCCTTTTCCACAAAGAGCACTTTCCCACAAAGAGCCCATTAAATAGCAAATGAAATTACATCGGTTTCCAGTTGCCATGGCACTGGTTCTCCCTCTAATGGACTTCTCTGGTCCCGAGTTTCATGTTTGCCTGACTTACTCTCCTCGTCTGAGTGCTGTCTCAATTCACTCTGTCCAGTCACGAAGTGATGTGACTTCTCCTGCAAACCATCTACGACATAATCCCAGGGGACAGAATTCAGCCTTCAGCTGAATTCCCCCAGAGACTGGAAGGGTAAAACTGACCAGACATGCTATGTATCATTAGCTGTGAACAGAGTAATTTCCATTAATTCGACTACAGAGGGCCCAGCCATGCACCAGGAGCTGTCTTCCTGACTAGTCATGAACCAAGTACTGAACACATTTTCTATGTACCAGGTGCTGCCCACTAGGCTGTCATAAAAATTCTCAGGATGCTCACAGTCCTGTAAAATTCCAGATTAGAAGACTGACCTACGGGTATTTACCTTCTTCTTCTTCACCCGCCAAAATGGAAGACGTGTTTCCCAATTATCTGATTTGCAATTTTGTTTTCCATTGATTTCTTGAATCCTATTTGCCAGGTGGCAGGCTTTAATATCTATCTATAACCATCTCTCTACAGACAGATGATAGATTAGATAGATGATAGATAGATAGATAGATAGATAGATAGATAGATAGATGATAGAGATATAGAGATAGAGATAGAGATAGATAGAGATAGTGATAGAGAGAAAGAGAGAGATTGCCTAGTGTGCATAAGGTCTCAGATTCGATCTCCAGCACTACATACATTAAACCCAGGGTTTTATTTTTAAGTTGTGGCAATCCTCTGTCTCACCTTCCTCAACGGTGGAACTATAAGCATGATCCACTGAATTTGGCTATAATAGATTTTTTAAAGCCTTTTATAAGAGCGTGTGAATTGTATAAACATGTTTTTCTAAAAAGTATATGCCTATCAGGAAATAATATCTAAATTATCTAATGACATCAAAGCTAATATTTAACCATATCTAAGGAAACTTTTGTAGCTTTTGTTAACATCTATTTATTTGGTGGGATATGTGTCTGTGTGTGCCGTGGCTCTCATGAGGAAGTTATAGGACAACTTTTGAGAGTCAGTTATCTCCTTCCATCATGTGGGTTCTGAGGATCAAACTGGGGTCGTGAGACTGGGCAAGAAAACACCTTTATTTATTGAGACATCTCACTAGCTCCTAAGTAATCTTTCTTAAAGGTACATGTATAATTTAAGACCCTTAGTTCCTTAATTTTAGGATAATGTGGGCTTTTGTTGTTGTTGTCGTTTGGGATTCAAGGTGTATGCAGGCAGCATAAGAAAATATTCTTAGATAAACTTTTTAATTTTTCTATAATATACATGATTCTCTGGGGGCAGAAAAAAATCAGATCATTCTTAAGATTGTAAATATATATTTTAAAGAGAAGTTTCAACATGAACTTTATAAGCTGTGTCTATTTAAAATTGTTTCTGTATTCAAAACAAAATCTTCTAACACAAAAATATAAAATGGAATGGCCCACAGCTGTGTTGTTCTGAAGGTCTGTGGAATTAGAAGATAGTGTCTTGATTCCTATTGTGCTCCAGACTGTATGACCAAGCACAGTCCTAACTCCATGGCAAATGTGTTCTGCTTGCCCACTCTGCTCTCTCTAGCTCTCTGAATTGTGTGGAAGGTATATCTATTCCTGGAAGGCCAGGAATAAATTAGAGCCCTGGATCAAAAGTCTTCCTGTCTAGAATGAGCCTCTAATCCCAGAAGTGGAATTCCCGAGTTAAAGTAGGCTTTAATGCTGTCAAATGCCCTCTAGCCTGTACCCGTTTTCTTTCCCTTAAGAGTGTGTGAGACATTGACAGCTCATGGCTGCAGGCAGGGGAAGAATCATTCTTCTTTCAAAGTGCAGCTGCTGGTAGGTTCCACAGACTCCAGTAGATGGCCCCATACCCAAGCACATACGGGAACACTGAGTGGACTTAGAGACTTTCTTTTAAAGATGAGGAGGACGTGAAGTTGGAACGGGGATGTGTCGGAGGAGACAGGGTGGAGTGGGAGGAGGAAAATGGAGGGTTAGTATGATCGTATTTCATTGTGTATGTGCACGATATTCTCAAGGAATAAACTTTTCCAAAGAAGGAAACAAAGCATGAGAACAGTCAGAAGAATGCCCTCTGGGTTCTAACACCCTGTCATCCTGCCTACCTTTGGTCATGGGTCGACGGATCCATAATTTCTTTAGATATAAAAAATCTAAGGTTTAAACAAAGATAAAAACTCAATCTAACATAAGTAAATGTAAAAAGTGAAAAGTGGAAGCACCAAAAGCAAAGGAAGATGAGTTCCAACTGATGCTGACCCATTCATTTCTGTGTGTGTGTGTGTGTGTGTGTGTGTGTGTGTGCGTTACATATGTCTGTGTGTCTGTGTCTGTCTCTCTATCTCTCTGTCTCTCTGTCTCCTCTCACCCTTCCTCCTCAGCAGCGAGAAGCAGCATCCAGGCCATGGCCCCCTGCGTCCCCACAGTTTAAGAAGTACCATTTAGAAGCTCAGTGTTCTTATCGCAATTCTTGAGTAAATTGTTCTTCCATTCTTCCCCACTCTCATCAAAACGTTCACATTCTATGTTCTCCCCCCTTTTTTGGCCTCAGCATTATAGAGGGAAGGATTCCATCAGTTATAAACTCCCTCATCTTACCATCACCAAATATTCAAATGCTCTGGCATTGAAAACTATATTTATGGCCCATTTGTTAAAAATGAGCATGTGTTTAACTGTCTCTGGATTTCATCTCATCTCAGCTTCCTGAAGACTGGATCCTTGAAAGTTACTGATTTTGTTGCACGCATTCTCAGCAATCTTCTAGGAATCTTCTTCCTTGGCGTCGCTGCCGCCCCGTTTATCTCCACCACCACGCAGTGTCCCACTGCGACCTCCCCTGGGCTTCAGAGCCATCTTGTCCTTGCACTTTCTCTTATAGGAAAACTTCTTTGAAGAATTGTGAGCATATGCCTTGCACTTAGAATCACCCGTTCACACACCTTATGCCATTCTAATCTGACTCCCACACCATTTCACAAAAACCGTTTTTGTCAGTGATAGCCCGATCACGTAGTTTAAGGAACATTTCGATCCTGGCAGCTGTCCCTAGCACTGGCTACTCCTTGCTTCTTGAACTCACCTTCTGTCTTAGTCCTGTGCTGCCAAAAGAGGGCTCAGGTCTCTCCAGCTTCTCTTATCAGTCCATCTTGCTCTCCTTTACTGACTCATCCTTAAGCTTTGATTGTCTAAGTGTTAGAACTCATTGAAACTTGGTCTAGATTCAAATTTTCTCTATCTATACTTTTTTTTCAGATAAGTTCACATCATATAGCTCAAACTGGCCTCGTCATTCTCCTGTCTGGTTCTCAAGTGCTAGGACTCTTAAGTTTCAGCTCTGCACAGGCTAACTAATGAGAGCTGTCATGAAAAGACAAAAGAAAGGAAACAAGAAAAAAGTGAAAAGGGAAGGAAGTCAGGAATGCAGAAAAGGAAAGAAATAAAGAGAGAGGGAGGGAGAAAACAAGGAAAGAAAGAGAAGGAGGGAGAGAGGAAGGAAGGAAGGAAGGAAGGAAGGAAGGAAGGAAGGAAGGAAGGAAGGAAGGAGGGAGGGAGGGAGGGAGGGAGGGAGGGAGGGAAGGAAGGAAGGAAGGAAGGAAGGAAGGAAGGAAGGAAGGAAGGAAGGAAAGAAGAAAGAAAGTCATAGGAAAGCGTAAAGGGAAGCTGTTACATAGCTGGTAAAGGACTAGTATCCAGAACAATCACCATCAAGCAACTCATTCATGAAAAAGAAACAAAAGTCAGAAACAGCAAATATTCCACTGTCAAATAAACACCTGAGAACTCCCCAACATCCTCAGTTATTAAGGAATTTCAAGCTAAAATCACAATGAAATATTGATACATACCTATTAGGGACCTCGTTTCTTTTTAATGTCACTTTATCAGTTTTTGGTAAGTTTATAGGAGCAATTGAAGTTTTTACACATTGTTGGTAGAAATGCAAAACTGTATAGCCACTTTGTGAAAGTCAGTTTCTTATAAATCTACTGTCCATCCTGTCTCCTCATCCCTAGATACTTATCCTAAAGAAATGAAAACAGGGGACTAGAGAAACGGCTCAGCAGTTAAGAGCAAAGGCTGCTCTTGCAGAGGACCTGAGTTTGATTCCAGGACCACATGGCAGCTAACAACTGTCATGACACAGGTGTTTACATACATGCAGGCAATACACCTGTACATATAAACATAATAAAATTTTTAAAAAGAAATTAAAACACGTCCACCTATAAAAGCCTACAGGCAAATATCTATATCTGTGTTTTTTCCAAAATCAACATAAGCCAAGACTATTTCAAGGGTCTCCTGACCAAGGAGTGCGTACTGTACAGGACGTCTGCATGGAGTGCTAGGCAGCAACAGCTGGTTTGCTGCTCTATCCAACCACATTCACGAATTTCAAATGCCTTATGATAAGTGGGACTTCAAAGCCTACATATTGTAAAAGTCAATTTAGATGACATTCTGAGAAAGGACAAACTATAGGGACAGAAAACAAGCCGGTATGCTTGGCAGGGTAAGGAGAAAGGAGGGACTCCCAAAGTTATTAAAGAACTTTTGAAGATGGCTGTGGTGATGCTGGTTACATGAAAACAGTGTTTTCACAAAAATAGTGTACTTTACCATGCATCTTGTTGTATGTAAATTATTCTTGAGTGTCTGGCCCCATCACATATCATATACTCTAGAAATATTTGCACATTTTATAACAGCTCACTCCTGACATAGATCCTTGTTTTTCTCCTTGATAGCACTTTTTCCACTTATGTATTTAAAAATTTTATTAATATTTGTTTCCTCATGGGGTATGGTGACACAGCTTTTAATCCCAACATTTCAGAGGCAGAGGCAGAAACAGGAAGATCTCTGTGAGACAGAGGCCTGCCTGATCTACTGAGTGAATATATAACTTAAGGGAAAGAATTGTTTTCTCTTTGTCGCTTGCGTCATACCTGATATACACATATTAGAAGCTAAATAAACACTTGTTAAGTAACTGAAAATTAATACACCTTGTACTCTTAAAATGAAGATTTCAATGTGAGCATCACTAAATAATCTCAGGGGAAAAGAAATGTAAATACACACATATATGCAGATCTTCAGCTGCCTGGATTAGGCTGAAGGTACTAACATGCCCATCACATTGCCTGAGGTAAGTGTGGCTGACCACGTTCGTGTAAGCAAATACAGCATCAGCCACCCGCCGAGGCTTACCTCTCCATACCAACTGCTTGGCACAGAGAATGGAGCTTGGTGTTGTGCAGAAGTGCAAAGCCGTGTGCCCACTCAGGGAGTAGCAATTGAGCTTTGCACCACGGTCACAGAGAACCTTCACACAGTCGAGATTGGCCATCTCACAAGCCACGTGCAGAGGAGTCTTCCCATTGGGCCGACAGTTGATGGTAGCATTGTGGTCCAGCAGTACCATAAGACATTCCACATGACCAAAGAAGACAGAAAGATGCAGGCCTGTTGCCCAGGAAGATTTCAGCTTATAACTGGGCAACCAATAACCTGAAAAAGGAAAAGAAAAAAAAAAGAGACAGAGAGAAAGAGAGAGAGAAATTTTACTTTCTGGCTCAGGATTTCTTAATGTTTTGTGAGGATTTTGACAAAGTATTTTATTTTGGTCACTTGTATAAAATTGAAGGGAAAATGGCTCAGAGGTGTTATACTAGTAGCTGATGAGTCCCCCAGTGTTTTGTTCTGTGGACTGAAGTGGATCAGGCTTTCTCAAGTTATTATGTCTCTACTGCTTTTAGTCTCTTGCTCCATTACGTTCTCCTCCTAGGTCTTAAAAGCACTTTAGTTTACGATCAAATTCATGTGATTCGATGTTATTATTCAATGAGATTATTTAGGGAATTTTTTTATTCCCAACCATTTTAAGTACATGCATATACCATAATATTGTCCATAATGTTTAAACCAGAGAAAACAAATTCATTGATCATAAACAGGAGAATGCTTAAGTTATAATGCACTTGTAACTGAATACTACGCCGCTGGTAAGAACTGAGTGCTTCTATACAGACTGACATATATAGTTGTCAAGACATTTAATATATAAATATATATATATTGAAATGTTAATTTTATAATACTATTTTATCACTTGCAAATATATTCCAAGCATCTAGAAACAGAAATTGCTTATAGTGGTGGCCTCTAAAGACTCAAAGGCTGGGAGTCAAGCACGTGGACTTTTTTGTTCTTGACCACACCTTTATAACCTTCAAACTTTCAAATTTAGTAGCTATGTATGTATTATCTTTTATTTTCATATTCTCTCATTCATTCTCTCTCCAAAGTCTTATTCTATAGTCCCAGCTAGCCTGAAGCTCACTGTGTCACCCAGAGTGGCCTCAAACTCATGATAATCCTCCTGCCTCAGCTTAATGTATTACAGACACACTCCCTGTAGAAATGATTAAAATTACTACTGTCCCTTTGTTCAAAAAGGAGAAAGAACTTATTTTGAAGAGGCTATTTACAAGTTCATGTACAATACTGATTAATTCCTTAGACATGAATGAACTTAATCCAAAGTTAGTCTTTCTTCAGTTTCAGTTGCCCTTGACCTTGCGTCCCCCACAAATATGGATAGACATGTTTCTGTAGAGAGAGATATGGATATCCCTTTTTTAGTTCACTCAGAATTCCTGAGCCATCTTGCTTTTCTCCCCTTCCTGTATCTCCTATTACTCAAATTTCTTTTCCAAAAGAATTTTATTTATTTCACAGTAAAGTTAACAGGATTGAGGATGGTTTCTGATGTGAGCCCTTTAGGATTATCTGAGTTTATGAAAGTTTGTATTCAGCCAGTCAAATTAAGTTCTGAGAAACCATTAAGATTGCAGACCCTGAAAAGAACAGTGTCTGGTGGTATGGACCTCCCCCCAACAGATCCATGTGTCCATGAGGCCACATTGCCCTAGATAGCCTGAACTGGAAAGTCTCAACCACACACCTCTAGCATACATGTGTTTGTGTGGGTAGATATGCACACAGGGTAGAGATGTGTGCAAATACTTGCCTGTTTATACATTTCTATTTAAGTATGTAGGTATGTATGTTGACTATTCTAGACTTATATCGTTGTTAAGCTATCTAGTATGCAGCCTGCTTTGGATAATGAATGAATCACATTAATACCAATATTTCATCATTCTTATCTTCAAAGTTCCTCAAGAAACAACTTGCAGTGACAGTTTCTCTGGCTGTTAAGAAAGAACTAGTTCCAGATCTGAAAACTAGAGTGTACTTTGCCTGCTTATTAGCAGCAAAGATTAGGCATCTTCGTGCTGCAACTGGTTGGAAGCTCAGGCCTGCTTCAGCAAAGGGAAGAAAAAAGATCCTGAAAGAAACAGCAGAGAGCTGGTTAAAGAAATACCATTTTGATGTAAAAATCAGAGAAACACCAGATACTGGCACTGGGTTGGATTATCCAACCCAAGTTTCTTATTTTCCTGATGAGAAAACTGCCACTTTTTCTGCGGGCTAGAGCCACAAATTGCCTGCCTCAGTCCAACCTCGTGGACTCAGAATATCTGCCATGTGGGGCTTCCATCTGTCTTTGTGGAAGCAATGTAGGTTTAGCTCCAAGCCTGCTTTACAAATCACAAAGAAGGGAAAATCTCCAATGCATCAATTAATTGCATGTCACTTCTCTAGCATGAAAATACACGTGTTTGCAGATGTTTTCTCTTCCTCCTAATTTTCTGCAGGATCTACAGGATTTTCCTGACCATTTGTTACCTAAATCAATGTGCCATCTTTGGCCTTTGGTCAGTTTCATCTGAATCTCTTGGAATCAGAACTGTTAACCGGGACTCAGGCTGACAGACCACCGGCTCCTGAAATTTAACTAACCCCATAATGTACCTGTTTCTAAAACTTGCCTTTTCTACCTAGTGCGTACTTAGAGAGCAACAGGTACCTTAGCTGTTGCCCCTGTGGAGCTGACAGGGAGAAATGGAGACAGAGGAATGTAGGCTATGGCTCAGGGTATGCTGGTATGGTGACAGGGTTAGGGATGGGTTAGGAGGGTCTGGATAACTGAGCCTGCAGCAAACGGGAAAGCTGACTTCAGTAAGCTGAAAAAAGATCAGCCCTTAGCAAAGACACACCCTAAAAATGAGGCTGGAGTCCAAGCCAGTGTGGAAATAAATACACAGCCTTATGGAGGACCAAATCTAAGCTAATGCTATCTTCCAAAATCAAAAATTAAACTCTGTTCATTTATGTGCTAGCATTAATGTTGACATGCCAAAAGATCAGAATTTTCATACACACACACACACACACACACATGTGCACACACACATATAACCACAAGTAGCCATAGTATGCCAAAAGCAAGGGAAGCGAGCAATGAATTCACTGTGTACACACTGGCTTTTTTTCTCACAGTGCATTCTTCCCAGGACATCTGTACCTAGAAAACGATTTATTCTTAATATTTATCTTTGGAAGGCCTTGCTCTGAGCACTTCTGAGCACTTCTACAGAGGTCAGCTGCCTCTTAACTGTGTGTTCAGATGGCACAGAGGGCAAGCAGAAGAGAAAATGGGGGACAAAGCCCTGGGAGGTTAGGCAGGGGTGTGAAAAGGTGCTGTCTCCCTCGCATTCCATCACATTCCACTCCAGATGTGCAGGCTGCAGACACCAGCGCCTCTTCAGAAAAGCTCGGCTTCAGCAAAGGGTCAACCGAAAAGAGGCTGAGAGAGAAACACAGGCTCATCCCTATGCACAAATCCCACCCTGAGCTCCCCAGGACAAGCCATGGCCATGGGGCATCCACAGTATTCGTAGTCACTGCTGCCCTTCTACACACCCTGATGCATAACCTGCTTATGCAGTTTCCCTGTCACAGCATCACAGGCTACCTGCGTACAGGGGACTGGGTGTCTTGGCAGAGCCCCTGTTTCACAGTCATGGACAGTTCAAAAGAATTTCAAACTCTCAAACTTCAATCCCCCTAAAACCTGTCAGTGGCTATTTCTGATCTGAAGACTTTATATAGTTTAGCCCCACACTGACAGCAAGCATAGTCAAAAGTTCCAGAGAAATATTAGAAGTTTTACCCTTGCAAAAACACATGCAGATGAATCCCCCATGTGTGCATGTTTCATCTAAGTCTGAAATTTAAAGACATACAACAGCAAGGCTGGGTGCAAAGCCCCTAGCTCAAGAGGCTTGGTAAGGGGAGGAAGGCAGTATCTGGGGAGGATGTGCTTATCTGGGGAAACTAAAGCTAAGCCCAGACTCAGGAATAGTTTCCAACCCTAGTGTCATCAAAGGGAAACAAACCCCACACAGGAGAAACCTCTGTGGTTGCAGTCAAAGCTACACACACTGCTCATGGCTGGATTAGCAGACATTTGTTCTGACTGTGTTCACATATTTACACAGTCCTGAAGGATTGTAGAATGAAGCACAGTTCTCGGCTGTTTTTTTTTTTTTAATAACTAATATTTCCAGGATAATTCTCACAATTCTCCCCAGGGAAATGGAGAGGGGGCAAGCTTTCAGTGCAAAGTTTTAAAGAGAAAAACTACCTGACCAGTGAGGAAAGAGAACCCCTAGGATGGTAATAGGAAAGTACATTTCTGGCACAAAAGAAAAATAGGTGAGAAAGAGATTATTCATTTGAAACAAAAGCTTTCTGGAGACTTGGGCAGTAACTGCTACTTAGGAAAGTAGATAAGAGTACCCGCCAGAAAGTTTTCAAGTGAAATCATTCATTGGTTATTTTAATTAAAAATATGACTACCACGCAAGAAGCCAGAAACTGTGCGCCATAAACGAAGTGCTTAGAGCACATTACACTGATTAATAAAAGGATGTTTATTAAGCTTGCTGACTAGGGAATTACAGATGAGAGATAGGTATGATATTCCACTTGTCTCGTTAGGGAGTCAAGGCTCATAATTCTGAGGAAGAACCAAAATGTATAGCTGGGAAAATCGTAGAAAACAATCTGATGGGCATTCCCTCGGGGTTCCAGTATTAGTGGGACCCTCCACAGATGTCTCTGAGATGCTGCAGAGATTTCTCCTTTGTTTGACTTCACCCTAAATATTTTCTACTTGTCTCAGAATAAGCTACATCATGACATCCCTTAACTATTAGTTCAGCTATTAGTTTAAAATTCCATTAGTTTAAAATTCATGTTATGTATGATTTCCTCATGTCATTGTATTTTAAAGTGGTTGTCTGGGGTTGGCAAGATGGCTCATGCAGTGAAGGTACTTATTACCAAGTCTGGTGACCTGAGTTTGATCCTTATAACTCACATGGTAAAAAGAGAATATTGTCCCTCAAACTGTCCCCTGACACACATGCCATAGCACATTCAAAGGCACACACACACACACACACACACACACATAAATGTTAAAAAAATAAAACTGATGTCTTGTAAATGATATTTTCCTTATTTACTTTTCTATGCTTTTAAGAACCCCTATCTCTGCCTGCAATTCCCAGGGAGGTTTCTCAAATGCAAGACAGCACGTTTGTGGCTTGTTTTACAGAGGAAGGGGTGGAAGGTAGGCTTTCTAAACAAACAAAGCGAGATTGTATATGAAGATTTCATGATAAAACTAAAAACTGGAAAAAAAAATGAAATGAGATGTGTCCACTTCAAGAATTGATGTTAGGTGTTGGCAAAACCCCAGAGCACTGATTGAGGAGTCTTGGGGAGACTAGCTTCTGTTTCCTGGATGTGTAGAAGCTTATAAGAAGACTCCAGGACAGGAGGGAGAAAAAGACCATGAGTTTTTAGACTTCCCTCTAACATAACACCTCTGTTCTATCCTCCCCATGAAATGCATGCTGGTTCTGGAGGTCGAATTTTAATTACTGGTGCCCTTAATACATTTTGGATTGTGCTGGGAGGAGGGAAATATTTACATTCTAAGTTGCTCTCTTTGCCTGTAGAGCTCCGAATTACCTTTCCAAAATGTATCTACTGATCTTGACATTCGATCAGACACATTTAGAAACGAAGGCGATCATCTTTTGAAATCCTATGAAAAACAGTGTAGCATGCTTTTAAAGGAAGATAAAGGTGGTCAAGGGCTGATGGTAGCCCTGATCATCTCCTGAGAGTAATCAGCTGTTGAATACAGAATCATATCAGTGACATAGAAAATGTCAAGGCAGGGTGATACCTGTTGCAATCACACTTTGTTCTGCTTATTAAGTGAACAATAACTCAGCTGAAGATTCCTTTGACACTGGAGTTCCCTTTCCTGGGTTGGATGTTTTGCTTATTTCATGAAAACTAATCAAACTGCACACTGATGATGTACTTTTCTTGTTCATTTTTATTTGTAGAGTTTTTCCAATATGCTTAAAAATATGAGAGAGTAACATGTACCAGTTCAACATCTAAAAGCTCCACTTCTACCTAATAAAAAAAAGTCTCAGAAACTTTAATCTAGCCACCCGTTCCTCAGGGCCACACAGAAACAGCTCCCATTCTTTAGAAGGAGCTCACTGACTAATTAACTACCCCAGTTGCAGACCGCTCAGCTCCACACTGTTCTGAGAATTCCTTTGTGAGTTAAGACATTGATATAACCACTTAGATTGCCTCTGCTGAGCCAGAAGCTGGGATTCTAGGTACTGTTTCCATATGTAACCTTAACAGTAAAGGTTGGAGGCATGTGAAAAAAATGTCAAGTAACTTTCAAGAAAAAGAAGGTTTTATCCCCATGAAGACTAAAGAGGCAGAACCTTATACCCATATTCATGGTAAACAGAGAGTAAACACAACATGCGCACATGATTTCCTGGACAAGCTCTGAAAATATGAGCCAAAGTCCAGGTATTTCTGCACACACACCTACTTGGCGTACACAAGGTTGAAACTGTTTTCTTCCTTTCCAGACACTGTAAATTGCTGCCTCTAATTGAAAAACATATCCCATAGCCCTAATGCTATGAAAACACTCATTAGCATAAATAACAAGTTAGCTCCACAGGGAACATGAGAGTTAGCTCATATTGACAATAAGTGTTTAAAATACAGTTTCTCCTCATGCAGGAGTAATGACACCATGAGAAATAACAGAAAATAACACTCTGTTTCCCAAGAGCCTACACCTCAAAGTTCCTTTCTCAGAACCTCTACACCCTTGTACCAGCTGCGGGATTTACCTGCTCAGGAAATGAGAACAGGTAGTTTTTACAGTTCAGTGTCAAATACATTATTCACTGGTTTGACCCTCAGTCATTTTACATGTGGCACGCATACACGTTTCAAAAATCACTTTGAAATATGTTTAGCATTCAGACATTCTGTCACTAAACAAAATCTTAAAATGCAAGCCATTTAATTATGTAGGATTTAATTTTGCTTCTCAACAAAATCCCCATCAACTATGTGAAAAAAATAGACTTCTTTATTTTTCAATCAAAATAGAAATGATAATTTATCATAAAGTACAAATCACAGAGACACGCTCACTGCAATTCACTACTCTCTACTTCCTCCAAAACTGTCTGTCAGAGATGAGTGAATTAGGATAGCAATAAATGCTACTGGCATTTGTATCTGGAAACTGGAGATGCTGATGATTTATGTATGAATAGAAAACAGATATATATAAACATGAAAAAAAATCATTATTCATTGTCTCGCCCGCTCACTCGCTCTCAGTGCTGTGCCCAAGACTGAATATCTATTTTCTTTAAGCAGAAGTAAGGTTAAACAGAGTATTTCTTTGCAGTCTGCTTGCCAGATGGCCTAACTACTTAAATTATCCCATTAGATAGTTGATTTGAGGAATTCAAATCAGTGTGCTAATTTATTTCTGATTTATTAAGCATGGGGTCCAGAAAAATTCCTTAATTAATAAATTCCTGTTATAATTTTTGTTTTCCTGATTTTATACAAAGTAGAGACTCTGCATTAAACCCCTCATTTTTTTTTTTGATCTACTATTGCTGTCCACAAAAAAGAAAAAAAAAAAGTTAACTTTTTGGTATTTAGAGTTCAGCTTTTGTTCCTAAGCTGAAACTCATTAAAATGATGAAGACCATCAAGGTGCCTATGGCAGAGCTTTCTCTATTCATTAGCCCTCTAAATGAAAAGGAAAGTCCCCTTTTTCATCTACAAAGACACTGTGATGATATATCTTTAAGTGGCTGTTAACAAAGAATTAGTCTGTCCCCCACAGCTACATCGTCTCAAGATCTCAACAGTCTGTTTAACCATAATCCAGAGATGTTTTCTCTATTCTATATATCACGGTCACAAGAAAAGTTCTAAACACACAATGCATGACAAAAAAAGCCACCTAAGATGCCAAATTCTAGGCACAGGGTTGGAGAAGAGCAATCAGCAAGAAATATATATGCAGACATCTGTGTGTATAATATACAAATCAACCCTAACCCATTCTAGTTTAAAAAGGAAGGAAAGGTAAACGTTAGAAATAATATCTAAGCAAACATTAAACAACAAAAATAACTGCTTTCAAGTACATAACTGACCTACTGACCTAAAATCCATTTTCTATCAATTACACCCCTACAATATTTTTTACCTTGTTTGTAAGATGCCAAGACCATATTCTCATCTTCAACTTCAAACACTGTGTCCACATCTATTTGCCTTTGAATTAAAATAGCCTTCAGTTTTCCAAAATCATTTGACTTTAAAGCATCCAGGAAATTTTTCTTAACTAACTTAGCAGCTCCAGATTTGGTGATAGGGGCAGTGGAGATATCCATCCTCTGCTCCCTGTGGTAGCTGAGCTGTGATTTAGCAGGAGAGCAGCACCCAGCACACAGGCAAGGCTGGAGTGTCCACAAACTGCCGGCTAATTTTATCCCAAAGTTATGCTGATCCGTTCTATTTATATAGAGATCATTTCAAACTTCAAAATATCCTCCTTGGCTGTCACTGTGCTTTCAGGTCCTTTAAACTGGTGATACGTAAGCAAGTCCCTTCCGCAGTGTATGGTGTCGAGATGAAGGAAAGCTTCTGTGACACATTTCCAAGCATAAAATGTCACAATTATTTCTTATAGGACCAAAGTGAAAATGCAAGATTTAAAAAGCTCTTAATGCTCTTTATTTTTTCCTTCTTAGCAAAACATCTGGTGCCTGGCTGGAGCTCCAGTGTCTTGCTCTGACTAACCAATAACCAAAACTGAACATTTGTTTCAGTTGTTGATACACGTGCTTCTGAAAAACCTTTAATGATTTTGTAATATGAGCCTGTGAAATCAAGCCTGATTACACACATTTGAAAACAAACAGAAGGTATTCCAGTAACCCAGACTTGAAATTTTTCAGTATTTATGAAAAAAACAGAATGAGATACTGAGGGAGGGATGGTTTAGATAAAAAGAACTTAAAGAAGCAAAACAAATAAATGCAACAAGTGAATGAAATTTTTGAACGCTGTATTTTATTTTTCAAATCAATTAGAAAAGGCTGTGTCCAGACAATTTTCAAATATAAACAGACAAAATTTTACAAGATAATATGAGATTATTGATTTGTGATAAAGGTATTAGGGTCATGGACACGAATATTGATTTTGTTAATAATGCAATACATAATAAATTGGCACTCTGTCTAACGCTTCCTCTTTTGTTTATCTCTGTGTGTGTGTGTGTGTGTGTGTGTGTGTGTGTGTGTTGCTGAAAATCAAACCCAGAGTCTCACAGAGCATGTGCTTTAACACCAAGCTATATCATAGCCTCTAAAACTTATTTTAAAGTAGTTCAGATATTTAACTAGAAAGGAGAGAGAGAACAAATGTGGCTGGTAAATGTAACAAATGATATGTGGTAACCTATTATTTTTAATTACTTTGTTCTTTCATCTTTTTCTGTGTTTAAAAGTTTTCAACAGGAAAAACTGGAGAAAATATAGACTTGATTGATTTACTTATCACCATTAAAGATTAGAAAAATACTAGCAAGTTCTAACTAAAATACAAGTAAATCATATTTATGTAGTTAATGGATGTCAGAAAATGATATAAACTTTCTGCAGAATAATTAGCAAGTGAGTTTTAAAATTAATTGATACAATTTGATTCTTAGAATTTACATAAGTATATAAAGATCAATGCAAATCAGCATACTTTGTCACTTAATATGTTGCTATGTAGCAAAACTACAAGGAAGTATCAAGTCATAAGTATATAGTTTGTCAAATCATCATGACTTGCATAACCAATACCCAGATACACCACAGAACAGTTCCATCTCACCAAAAACTTCCTTCATTCACTCCTCTAGACAAAACATTCACGCATTACTACGATTTCTAATAGTGTAGATTGGTTTTGCATATTTTAAATTTTCATTTTCATTTTATAAACATTTTAGTAACTAAATTTTCTTAAGTTGCATATTTTAAGAGTAGCCAGAGAGAGAGAGAGAGAGAGAGAGAGGTGTCAATGGACCACTTTATGCCTGCCCCTCTGCTTTTGTTGTTTTGAGATTCTTGTGGGACAGTTTGCCAACAAGTCTGCCTGACTTTGTCATTTCTTCAACAAATACCTACTGAGTACATGACAGTCACTTATCCAGGGCACTGGAGACCACATAGGAGCAAAGCATGCAGAACACCCTGTTGATGGAGAATTTAGCATGCCAATGGGCTTGAATGGTGCTGCTAGATTCCTCATCTTTGCCATTCTGGTCTATGACATTTTTTCTATGAAGTTGGGGACTTGGTGAATTTAATACAGAAATGATACAGCCTATACAAATTGATCAGATGCCCCCTCATAAGTATTTTCATTTTACTTAGTAGGAGAGTACAATTTAATTTTATTCCAAACTGATATGTTTATTCTGATCCAAATAAGTAGTAGTCTCTTTAGATAGTATTCCCGAATAAAATTCTGTCTTTAAGAGTTCTGGCTTTCTCTCTAAAATGACTTCCAGGAAGGTGGCATATCGGAGAAATATTTAAAGGACTAATATTTAATAACCAGTATTCACTAGAAAAGACTATGCTATGAATTATTAGTATGGCCAGATCTGTAGTGCCCTGTGAATGAAAGAGTCCTAAACAGACTAACTGTCCCCGGGACCCTCTTTCCCAACCTCCAAGCAGAGTGACAGTGTCTCCCACTAACTGTTTGGCTTTTTTCACACTTCTGGCTCCCATTGGTCCAGGAGTATATGATTCTGGCCGTTTGCCACCAGTTTTGAGGTTCTCGTCCCTATAGCCACATGGCTACTTTAGCAGAACTGATTATTGGAGGACTCAAAAGTTCTATGCCTTCTCTCCAGACATTTCAGCACTCCTCCTGGCCTTGTATAGGAGGACCAGGAAGAATAACATTAGCACTGGAAGAGGAGGATGAGGAGAGATGAGAACAGGACTGCTAAGCCTCGATCAACCGGTATCTTTGTTCACAACCCATCAAGACTTCCAATCTTCCCACCTAATAAAGTCTAATCTGGGATATGCTACTTCCTGCATAACTTTTCTCTTGGTTAATGAGCTGTGGACCACCCTCTAACACAGAAAGGTTTTGATCTTTGCACCTCTGTCATTTTAGCCCTCTGGGTTCTCATTATACTTTTAGAAAAAAAAAAAAAAGGTTAAAATCTTTTAGTATTATTACTCATTTTCTTTCTTTAAAAAAAATTGTTGGTGGTTGGAGAGATGGCTCAGTGGTTAAGAGCACTGGGTGCTCTTGCAGAAGACCTGAGTTCAATTCCCAGCACCCACATAGCAACAAACAACAATCCATAACTCCAGTTCCAGGGGATCTGAGTCCATATTCCTACTTTGGAGGGCACTGCACAACACGAGTGCACTAACACACTTGTAGAGCAGCACCACTCATATACATAAAATAATTTTTTAAATTTTTAAAAAATCTTATTGTTTTGGTTTGCGTTTGGTTTGAGTACCGGGGTGCTGAATGTATAGCCTCATGCATGCTGCCTGCTGATGCTGCCCACTGAGCTTTCCTCACCCCAACCTCCAAATCCTTATTTTCCTAATGCCTGATTTTCACAATTTCTGTCTTTTTAAAAGTCTTCTTTCACCACTATTAAAAAAAATGATTCAAAACTTTGTGAACTATCTTGAGAAAAGAGATTTCTGTGAAGAAATACACAAAATTAGAATTATCTGAAGTGGGGTGTGTTGGTACATGCCTTTAATCCCAGCACTCCCTCCTGCCGAAAAGGGGAGGTAGAGGTAGGTGAATCCCTGTGAGATGGAGGTCAGCCTGGGCTACATAGCAAATACCAAGCCAACTGGGAAACCCAGAACAAACAAACAAATAATAATAACAGTAAAGCAAAAAAAAAAGTTATCTCTATCGTTTTACTAAAAGTTAGTCATTGGCCAACTTATTCAAGCAGCAGAGGCTAAATCTATAAGATGCACTTAAAAAAACAAATAGCAGTTTAATTAAATTGCCCATCAAAAATATTTTAGCATATGGGAAACAAAAACTGATCTGAGGCCTGTGGTGTTTATCTAGAAAATAACTTCAGATCGCCATCCCGAAGGCCACAGGAGACCATATTACACAGTGGTCTGTTTCACACAAGCTAGTCAAGCCTGTCAGAAATTCCTGTCTTTTCGGCTCTTAAAATGAAAACGCTCCATCCTTGACGATGAGTTTTTTATTAGTGTTTCATGACATGCCCAGGCCAATGTCTTCTGCTCTTAATGGTACGAAGAGCTTCCTGACAGGGCGATGATGTTCTGGCAAGTGACCCTAAGACCCTCCTGTACTCTCTGGAGACCTATGGCTGAAGCACTCAGGACAAAGGCCCGGATGCTTGTTTTCTTGATGTGTGCATATAATACAAGTCACCCGCTGCGTGTCATCTCTGAACACAAATGGTTCCCTGGTTTATTATGACATTTAAACATGAATTTGACACTACTAAGAGTGTCTTTAGGAAGAAATCAGAAGCTAAACTCCTAAAGTATATCTTCAGAATCTAGAATTTCTGTGAAAACAGAATCCCTTGTCCCTTAGGCTGTTCTTGCTAACACCCCCAGACTTTAGATGTCTGACACTCCTTTCTTCTTATCTATCATACTTAAGACCACTGTGGAAAGTCTTAGGATTTAGCACACTGTTTTGTTTGCAATTATTTCATATGTTTTCATGTTAAAGCTTTGTATAAAGATGCTTTTATCTGTAGGTTTACTTGTATAAATAGGTAACATTAACAAACATAATGAAAAACTCCCTTTATGAGTTTTGGCAGAGGTTTGATTCAAAAGTTTTAATATCAACAGGACCCTGCCATCCAGGTCACCTCAGTACTGTAATTGCAATTACTATCATTATTTCTAATGCTTAGACCAAGAGGACTAAGAAGCAAAGACTACAAGTAAATTCTGCAAGGCCAGGTGGCAAATAAATTGTTGATTGGTTGTTTTGTTACATAACAGTCCTAAAACCTGTCAGCATAAAGCAACAGTAATCATTTATAATCACTCCTGGGTGAGAGCACAGTGGAAAGGCTTGTCTTGGTCTGTGATATCTGGGGCATCAGCTGAAAGACTGGACCACAGGGGTTAGATGGTCCTCTTTCAACTGCCTTGGTCACTTAACTAAGAAATCAGTGCTGATAATTTAGTTTCTGTCCACATGAAGTTGTTTGAATATCTTTTCAACATCATAGTTGGCTTCTCCCAGAAAAAAAAAAAAAGGAAATGAGAGAGTAAGTGCTGTTGGATATCTAGGGAAGAGCTTTCTGGGCCAAAGGAACAGCAGGTTGTAAGGCTACAAAATCTGGACAAAAGGATCCAAAGAGGTTATCCTCATTCATGAGCCTTCTTTACTTTGCAGTAAGGTTTAGGAGCGGAACTAATGGATGTCTGTTTACTTCATGTCTTCTGCTTCTTGAATGAAGGTCAAATCTCTCACCTGGACCAGCATCCTCACAGGTGCTATGTTCTGGCCCAGTACACACCTAGGTTCTCCAAAATACAAAATGGTGATAGTTCTGCCTTTTCCATTGAGGAACAATATTCACACATGCTGGCATGTACTCTACCAGCTTTATTTTTGGATATTCACTACGAATGTTTGGATCAATCCCCAAAATTTCAAGCCATTTCAGGATTTCAATTAGTGATTCTGCCACTGCATCTTCCTTGATTTGGAGGTAGAACAGTACAGTTAGGACTATACTTTATAACAACAGAGATCAGTTCTACAATTCAGTATACCATGTCACAATTCCCAGAGTTGCAAGAATCAAATGAAACAATGAATAAAAAGTTGTTCGTATATTTGTACATGGATGGTCATGCATTATGAAGCAATTATAGAATGTTGCCGTGCTCAAGTTCACAAAGCAGTCCACTCCCCTGAAAAAGATAGGTGGTCTTACTTTTGAGGAGCATGGGGCTAGAATTCTAGTGTTCCCAGCTCTGGTGATAATAAGCTGTATGTTTTAAGTATTCAAAATACGAAATTCAAAATTTTCCTCTAAACAATATGAAGCCTAGTTAATTCACTCTGCTTTTAGAAAAATCTTCCCTTCCTTAATATAGTATCTTGGGTATTGGAAGAAGTTGGCTTTACTTTTTAAAAGGCCGTGCCTGGTGTTCTGAAAGACAGGAAGCGATGTACAGACGGCACTTCTCCCCGAACGGGTTCAGGTTCTGACTTCTACCAGCTGGGGGCGCTGGAAGAACTTCTAAGTCTCCCCAGCTCTCAAGTTCAGCGCATCCATCTCTACTCCAGGTCGTGATTACAAACTGGAAGCCTGTGTGTTTCGCATAAAAATCTATTAAATAATTCTCACAAATGACTAAAATGGTTGCTTTGTAAATGGCAAGGCCCAAAGTCCAATTTAAACGTATCTCCGCTTAGAACTCTGTACGGACTAGCAGACCCTCTCTCCAGAACACAAGTGATTATTTAGCTAAGGCTGCTGGTTTCTCAGAACCGATCCCCAGGAAACAACCAGCTACCTTTCACAGAGTATTCAAACTGAATTTGTAACTAATTAGCTTCAGCATTTCTGGACGACCTGGATTCCTGGCATGACACTCTATTTTCCCCGTCAGAAATTCCCTAAAATGGGTGGCGGACGTCAGGGTCGCTGGATCGACACGAGCAATGACCACGCGGTGGGCCACTTGAATTTTTTCCCCACTTATGTTTTTGACAAACTATACATTTAATGTCATCTTTGGCTGCTAGAGCGCAGGTTCTCGAGACAAACCGTGCCGGCGCGTGGCAGTGGGGGCTTCAGCTGTGTGCGGAGTCTCTTGGCACCTGCCCTTCCAGCACAGGTTCCAACCTCAACACTAGCGTGTATTTCCTGCCCGCACCCCGTCACACACTTCACAAAGTCAGCTTGTGGGAATTATTCGCCATAATTCCGGATCATCAGAACATTAACCCCACCATTGTACTCCAGGCAGCGTTTGAGTTCTCTCTTTCGGCAAATTTATGAAGCAGAAAGTGTGACTAGGGAAGAAAATGCCCTCCCCTTTCAGGCAGTAAAGAAATCAGACTCTGAACTGTCTTTTCGAAGATTCCAGAAGGTCCTTCCAGACCGTCGTTTTCAGAAGCCAAGACGCTGTTTGCCAATTTCAAAGATTCACCGACTTCATTTTACATTTGGGGTGATCAGGTATCACCCTGAACATAACATAAAATCTCTGGGTTCTTGCGGAGAATTTTTTGCTCGTCCTTGTCAGCGAAACCGTAGGGCTGGGGGAGGGGTGCAAAGAAGGAGCACATGTTTTCAGGAAAAAGAAGAGGAAAGTAATTTACTTAAAGGGATTCTTGCTTTGTAAACAGAGTATTTACATGTTAAGTAGAGTGTCTGAACTGAAGCTGAAAAACAATTAAACGTTCTTTAAAAAAGTACAGAGACCACACCATGTATGTGTTTGCTCAACACGTTCATTCCTAAGGAGACTCCGGCTTCATACCCGAGGTTTTCAACTTCCTAACACTGCCTTTGTAATAATTCCTGTTTTGCTCTCTCTCTCACAGCTAGTTTACAAATGCAATGAAAAACTAGGCAGCTACATAAATGTACTTGACCAAAGCATTCTACACACTTTAAAGTGCATAGACTTGTGAGAACTGTCCAGGTTTGTGAGATGATCAGGATCCATCCCTTTTTCGTGCATCTGTTTTCATGCAGTAGCTAGATTACTGCGGGAGTCGAAAGCCGGCCCAGAAGTCACCTCCTGGCAAATTTTTAAGGCTGATATTCTGGAAAAGAACCCACAGATACAGCTTCAACAGCAAAGCCCCTTTCAGATACGGTTCTGGAGGGAATCAGAATTCAAACGCTGCTGCTTCTTGTGGAGAAAGAGCTGTCTGGACACATAAGGCCGCATGGAGGCAGTACACCTCGACAAATGAGCCTGAAACACCAGCTGCAATCTCTCAGAAAGAAAAAACGGAGTCAATGCAGATAAACATGATCGAGATTAAAACACAAAAGCGGATAAAAACATTTTATTTTAGTCTCCACTAACCATATCTTTACTGATCATATTTCCCTTCAGTGACTTTGTGGAAATTTCACCATGGATTTATGTTACAGAATGAATTCAAGATGTGTGTCTAACACATCCATAAAAGTAATTAAACCTTGTTCAGGGGAGGAGAAGCTGTCCATTCGGTGTCTGTTTTTGCTTCACTGGAATCAAGAAGAGCATTGGAAATAATAAACTAGATATGTTTTGTGCTGTATATCTTTAGATACTCTCCAGACGTACTGGCTTATAAGTGTCTTGGGCTGTGGGAAAGCAAGACAAGCTTGCTTCTCATGCTCAGAATTTTGCTCCTCAGTTGCAAAAATTCCTTATAATACCAGAATGAGATTTCCTGAGTCCCTTCTAAAAAGGCGTGAAGCCACAGATGGAGGTTAAAGCAGCGGCTACTGTCAGTCAAGGCCCCAGGCAAGACTGTGAAATCAAAGATTTGTTCTCCTTTCTGGGCCTAGGCCCTTTCTAGTGTCTATAGCTGGCCCTTGATAGCTCCAGGGCATGAAAGAGTTGGGCTTGTACCCCAGATCCTCCTTGTAGTTCTCCATTCCTCCTGGGTGAATTTCTATTTTAAACATGACTGTGAGCCTTCTATAAATCTTAAAAGAATGAATGTCAGTCACCTGCAAAGGAATACTTTGGAGAAAACGTGGAATCATGTACCTCGTCCATATAGCAAATAGCCTTAGCTGAAAGCAGTCTGATGGGTCTCTGGGCATGTCTGGAAGCCCTGCCTCCACACTCCGTGATTCAGCAGCTACTGTGTTGCTGCCTTGAGTAACATTCAGGCATGGCAGAAGCCGAAAGAGAGCAAGTAGGATGCAGTCCCAATCTCAAGAACTTCTCAATGAAAGAAGTACACAGCATTAACACTTACAAGGTACTTAGGATGTACAGAAATCCAAAGCGCGGGGGTGGGGTATATATTATAAAAGGGAGTAATAACACTGACTCATTTAAGGAATCAAGAATAACTTCACAGAAGAAATGTTATTTAAGGTAGGAATTTGATAAACAGAGACCAAGAGGCTAGGTGAATTAGTGTCGCCGTTTGTAGCAAATACACACCCTAATCAAGACTCTCCAGCCTCCACAAGGATGCAGTGATGGCTCATCATAAGAAGTCTGAGGGAAAAGAAAGCATGGTAAGCCACCTTTGCTGAAAAGATAACTACCAACCGAGGAAGTAGAAGATAACCTGGAGACACAATTTGAATTTATAAATACAAAGTCCTTGAATGAAGCTGGAGTCATTCATGCTAAAACAACCTGCAGTGGGGAAGCACCACGCACAGGATATACCCTGTGTTGTGCCTTTATGCACACATCTTCTACCAGCTGGGCATGGAGAGAAACTGTGTAAGGAAAGACAGTCATAGCTATAATCGTATGAGCCTGTACTGTCCCACTGACAGCCTACATTACAAGAACAGTTCTCAAATCAGAATCAGTACCTGGAGATACTGAACTCAGCCTACCTATCCTTGACAAAGTCTGACACCTAGAACTTGTTACATGCTGATGGTGCTAGTCTTGGGACCAGAATACTCCAGAGGCTCTAGAGAGTACTATAGAGATACAATATCAAACTTCCGTATTACAGAAAGTCATCTCGTTGTGAGACTCATTCTGCAGAAGTACTTCCTGAACCTGACCTTACTTATTATTTCTTCTTCTTTTTTTATGTTAGCCAAATGACTCTGGAATAAAATCATTTTTTTTCTAATGAAAACATGGTGTCCCTAATGGCATATAAATCTATTTTTTAAATTGGTTTTATCTCCATCATAGACTTATTCAGTTTTAAACTGTACATGCAGCAAGTGTGACCAGATGTTAGTAGTTAGAATAAGCGTTAAAGAATCATGTGTACTTGCATATTCCTGTATACATACTCTAGCACTTGAGAGGCTCAAGCAGAAGGGTCACTGATAGAGTTCAAGGTCAGTCCAGGCTACATAGTTACAGACAAGCCTGGGTTGTATAGAGTGACTCTGCCTCAAAAAAAAAAAAAAAATAAGTGAATAAACAAACAAATGTTATAAGAAATATTCAAGGACAAAGATTGAAGAAAAAAAATAACTGATAATAAACAAAGAGGTCTGATTATCTCACTTGGTACACTCACTTCTTTGAAAAATCAAGCCAATCAAGTTATTAAATGCTATAGTATATGATGTATATTATATATTTATAAGGAAAATATAAATAACTAAGAGAAATAAGTAAATACATAATATTGCTAGAGTCATTATTAAATGGAATTGCCAAGAAAAGGGAAAGTCTGAAATCCAGGATACACAGGCACTTGGGAGCTCCCTGAAGTCAAGAAACTATCAAGTAGATTGTGTGAGTCTTAGTCTCAGCCATATCAGCTATGGATGTGCCTGACTTTTAATAAATACCACACATAAAAATCTTGCTTACATAAAAGGTCAAGACTTATTGAATGTTAAAGCTGGAAAGAGTCTTGGAGATAATTTATGGCTTTATTTTTTAGCTGAGGAAGGTGAAGTCTGAAGATTAAGGACTGTGTTTGGCACCATCCAGCCGTTCTTTTCCATCCCCCTCCAAGCTTGCTAGTGCCTGCTCTCCTCTGTTTCCCACACCACTCACAGGCAGAGACTGCAGTGCTGTGTTAGCTTACACCAGGCCTTGAGTCTCTCCCCATTGTTCTCCATCTGTTGGCTCTGTCTCTCTAACAATGATTGCAAATGCCTCAAAAAGAGAAGCGGCTTCTTCATCCCTTTCCTGAATTCCCTATGGATACATTAAGAGGTTGATTATTCTATTTATTTTTTTAAAGGGGTGTTAGGGGGAGGGGAGGAGGGAAATCTCCAGATTACAAAAGCATTCACAATAGCATCTGTATTCTATAGGCTCTTTCAGGTTGCCAGAGCAAGGAAGCCCGACCGTGCTTCTCTCATTAATGGGGGCTTATTGTGAGGACAAACAGGACGCAGGCTCAGCAGCTGCACTCGCAGCCAGGCCCCACCAGGAACTCATCAGTGCTTGTTATTGTCCTGCATAAACCTGTAACTCCTGCAGCCCAGCAGCTGTTCTCCTGACTTAACCGCTTACCCTCTCTCTCGGTCTCCCATCCTTCCTTCACCTTTAAAATGAGGATCATAATATGTACCTCATTGAATTGTTGTGAGGATTAACTAAGATGACATGTGTAAAGTCCTTACATGAGTGTCTGAGGCACAGTAAATGCTAGAAGATGTTAGCCATCATTATTAATTCAGTGTAACCTGACAGTTCACTTTAAATGTGAAGGCTATGATTCTTCTGACTGATAGAAAGAGGTGCAAAAATTCTTGCCTTTAGGAACTCCTCCCCCCACCACCAAAGTTCCTGTTCACTAGCATCATTGATGCAGTAGTGGAGAAAATCGGCTCACGACCCTTCACTTCAGAGAAAGCATCAGCAGCAAGTGATTCCATGGAAACTCGTCACTGGTGAGCAATCATTTATTCAGCTGCCAAACTTCTCAAGAATTACAGAGGAGGAAACAGAACTTAACAGATGGACTTCTTCTGTGGAAGTTCAGTTTTCCCTACAAGTTTTGGTAAATCTTGACTGTACTATATAGACTGTCTAAACTATGCAAACACTGTTGGATTGAAAAGAAAGTGTGAGCTTCCAGGGTTACCAGACTGGAATTTTATACGTAGACCTTGGTTATTTGCTAGAGTACTCACGGGACCAGCTGTAAATCCAACTGAGGTTAACCATGGTTTATCCCTCTGCAAAATGCTCCCTCTGTGGTTAACACTACTGTTGAATTCTGAGCCCTTCCTGAGCCTTTTGGCTCGAGGCTGTGCACGTGGACCCTGGCAGGGCATCATCAAAACCCCTATTAGTAAGAGTTGACTGCTTTCTCCTGTGAGGAAAAGTATTACATTGCAGTAAAATGCAAATCCACTCACAGGCAACTGCAGATTTATAGCATCACAGTTCCAAAGGAATCAGAGGAAAGTGGAGCCTTGTCCTTTAGTTGCAGATTCAGATCGCCCAGCATCCCACACAACACTGATTACATCATTTGTGAGAGTCAGTGCAAAATGAAAATGGAGGACTCCTTGTTCAAAAATTATTAAGACTTTCAAGATGGCAACAACATATTATTCCAAGCGTTGGGTCATTCTCAGCACAGGGCTCTCTGTGACTGCCCTGGTTCTATGTGTCACAGAACAATGGCACTTTCCATTTGGACCTGGACACAGTCTATGATGAGAAAATGAGCACAGATACAAACTTTGTTTACTCAGTTCCCATAGCCCTGGGGACAACCACAGATTCCTGAGCACCAGCTACTTTATAACTGGCCTCACAGCACTGCATTCCATCCACTTCTCTTTGGGGAGTTATTCATTCCCCTCCTCCAGTCCTTGTGTTTTCTTCTGTGTTTGGGACATGAAATAGAAGAATAATACAGTACTTAAGAGTATTGATTCAAGACTCCTGCTTGTTCAGCCTTTATCAGCCTCAGTTTCTCAGCTATAAAAATGTGGATAATAGCAGTACCTGTTTCATAAAGCAGACCCTGTTGGGACACTTAAAAAGACCAAGAATTTGCTGGAGAGAAGGTTCAGCATCTAAGAGCACTGGCTGCTCTTGCAGAGGACCTGTGTTTGGTGGCCAGCACCCACATGGCAGCTAAGTACTATCTCTAACTCTAGTTCCAAGGGATCTGATGCCCTCTTCTGACCTCCACAGGAAGTACACGCATGGGCACACTCACATAAATGAGGTCAAAACACTCATAAAATAAAAATAAATAATTAAAAATTTTAAAAAACACCAGAATTGTCCCTGGTGGTACACAGTGAACATCCAGAAGCAGCAGCCATTACTGACCAGCTGCCTATGCTCCACTGCCGTCAACCTCACTGTTGTTTCCATGCCACTGTCCTCTGAACTGCTTAGTGTTCCACTTAACATATTGCTTTATTGAGAGAAGTCTTTGAGCCAGGGTTAAAAACTTATTGAGGACAAAACATTCAGGTATTTGTTTTATCCCTAAACTACATCATCAGCGGCCTTCTTCCACTCAACCACACAACTGCAAAGCCTGTGAAACCTCAGCCTCCAGCCACAGTTAGTTATGACCCTCCTCCTGAAGGGGAGGGGGATCCAGTCGCAGGGAGCAGATCTGTGTATTCTCTGCTGTATTGATTAAAGAGAAGGTGACTGCTTGATGTTTATGACTGCAGCTCTTGCAACAAGTCTATGTTCCTTTAAAAAAATAATAAAAAGGACTTTTAAAAATCTGTATTTTATTTGCATATATATATATGGATTTTAGGAGTCTCTTAAAAATAAGCACAAAAGTTGTTCTTGCAACAACATAAAAATCAAAAGCTGAGTTCCTCCCGTAAGCATCCCTTAACATGTTTTTCTATTCTGAAAGGTTATTTTCTTCTTTTCAAAATGGTACCCAGAATGAAAAAGCCATTTCTATTTAAATTTGTATATTCTGTTTCCTTTGTTATTCAAGAAATCGTGTGTGCCCGGGCATTTAGTGGTTATATTACACTTATAAGAAAACTAGAACAAATACTCAGAAATTGTATAGCTATAATTTGGGAGAATGGGTTTAAAATAAAAAATAAATAAAACTTTTTCCAGGAAGAAGCTCCGTGTTAGGATGGGGCTACTTCATTCAGAATCTGTTGCCATGGTGACTGACCTAGGAGCCTTGTGGGCTCTGTATGGGAGGCATGTGTGGTAATTATATAAGCTGAAGTGCTGTTGAATAACCCCAGGAAGGCAGGACTACCACAGTGCAATTTCTCAGAAACCACTATTTTAAAATTCATACATCATAATGCCCTCTTCTTTTATATGGAAATCCACCATTTAGGTGCTTTTCATATATAAATCTGATAAGACTAATATAATGGAAAGTAAAACTTACTAGATTCTAAGCATCAGAAGTATGCCAAGTGAACCAAATTACATACTGATGAATTTATTTTTAAGAATTCTAGGGATTTTTTTTTTGAATGAGCAATGAACCAGCATTGAGATACCTCAATATTTCTCATAATTAGCCATATATGACTTAGTCCTTTTCTTTAATGTGTAAATAAAATACAGTAGCTATATATTGTTATATAGTAATGATAAAAGTCAAAGTAAGCAATGGGTTGGGAAAATAAATCAGTATCATTTTTTAACTCAATAAGCAACTATAAACCAAGCATGATAGTGCACGCCTATAATCAGGAGGAACAGTGCAGGGTTGGAGGCCAGTCTGAGCTACATGAGAACTGATTTCAGAAAAAAGTACAAAAATATTTTTCAACAAAAAAAATATATTTCAGATGAGGAATTCATACAAATCTTCTCATTCTGTTCATTCTTTTTCACTTTTAACATTCCCCATGGTCCCATATAGATCACAGGCCACACTTGTAGAAGATCAATACTTGAGATATAGGAAATTGATTTCTAGTGATTACATAATGTTCCTTATTTCAGTTAATGGGCACTGAATGAGGAAACTAAGCCACTGATCTTGGCCAAGACTTTCTTCCTCTTTAGACTTCAGTGTCCTTATCTGAGAATCTTCCCAGCTCAAAATGTCCATCATTCTAGAACCCACAAGACAAAACTTCGAGTGCACTAGTCATATTTACTCTGACCTTGATGCAAAAAAGCAGCAATTTCTCAGTACTGATCAGATCCGAATATCACGCTGGACATTTTATTTATAGTACTTGTGGCACTGTGTCGTAGGCATGCAGTTCCCATTTCACAAGTGAAAATAAATAAATAAATAAATAAGAAGAACACCATGCAGAGATTTCCCTCTGACCTCTGCACGCACGTGCAAACACATGCAAAGATGTGCCCACAAACACATGTGTACCCCTCCCCTCACACACGAGAAATGAGAAACTTAATTACACAACATGTTAAAAAACTAAGGGCTCTGATTTTTTTTTTTTTTTAATTATTAAAGAGCTCTGGAATCAAAGTAACAAAAGACCAAATTGAACTTTTCTAAATAGGATTTTCTAGCTTCATCTAAAGGCAATGGATTGCGGATGCTGCTTATTGAGAGGACAATAGTAAAAATGGGACTTGGACATCCACTTGCTGTTCATTAGAACCCATTTATATCTAGTCTTACTCAAGTATTAATCATGGCTTTAAGTCTGATCAATTGAATTTTGTACGAAATTAAATGCTGTTTAAAAATAATCATTGTCGTGAGCACTTAAAATGACATCTCTGACTTAGTACAGGCTTTCTTCATTAACCTGAGTGTTTTTCCTCCTACTCTTCTGAAAGCTCTTTCTCTCTCTGTGCTTGAAGCTGAGGCTGATAATAATGTTCCCATTCAGGTATCCACATTTATTTATGAAAAGACCATGCAGTACACGAATTCCCTCCATTACGTGCATGCTCTAGTGTTCTGTACTTCTATGTACTTTTGACTGAAACACTCTGACCCGTTCCTGTCCAGTCTATAAAAGATCCCCCCAACCCTCTCTCCATGCTTAAACTCAATGAATGCACTTCTGCCTCTTTATCTTGGAGATTTTTTTTTTTTTTGGCCTCCAGTCCAAATGTTATATACCCCATCTTGCTTTTTGTTGGATGAAAAAGTGTTCTGATGACAGACTTCATTTCCCAGAATTTATTACCTATTGTGTATATAGCAGTTCATTCACAATGACCCCATCTGCATTTAGGTTGAAAGGGGGCCCCACCCTGACCCAATTTAATAAAAAAATAATGAGACCACTCAGAGCTCATAGATGCATCAGCACTCTGAAAAGGGTCGACAAGCAATGCAAATGTGATGTTTTCCTGCTTTGTGGAGCACCGAGGTTTGACACCCATCTATTGCTGGATCAAATCAGCCTCCTTCTTTGCTTTGAGAATCTAATAAAAGGTATGGTCCCTCTTCTTCCCTCAAAAACAAAAACAAAATGCACGTGGCTGGATAATTTATTGAAATGTTAATTGGTGGGTTGCTTCATGCTCTATTTTTCCTTTCCTTGAGTTCCAAGAATGTGGTCGAGTCTCTTGAGATGCAAATGGTGCCCTGAAGGTTGTGAGGAATACAACCTACCAATTCAATTCTAGGAGTCCCCGACCACCACCCCAAAAGCCCAGAAACCTTTGTATTGCCCAAAAGTTGGGCCAAAAGAGTACCAATAATAACTGCCTTTGTATTTCCAGTTGTCCAAGGCAGAATGAGAGCCTGAGATCAAGTGTAATTTGACTTAAGAGTATATTAAATAATGTAATGTTTGGGCATGTTTGAGTGTGTGTATAAATTCATGTCTTGATTGTAGTTTTATCAACACACATGTATATACACAATTTTATGTTCTGAAGATTTGTGATCCATATACAACCCACTCTACCTCTCTTTCTGAAGTCCAGAATAAGCACTAAGGTATTTAAGTACTTCTTGTCCTCTGGGGCTGAAGAGGTTAACTTTCTCAAGTTCATACCAGCTGTTGATAGTTTAGGATAACAGATAACAGAGTAGGCTATAACTCTCTCTCTCTCTCCCTCTCTCTCTCTCTCTCTCTCTCCAACTTGCAGTAAAATGCTATCAGGACTAAACTTTATTTATTTCATCTTCCTGAGTCCAGATACACAGCAGAGGTTCGATAAATGGCACTTATAATGGTTAACTACAGTGTTCTGTTGTGAAGACCTGAGTTCCATTGGTAATTGTGTAAAAGTGAATGAGACTCTAGGTCTGAAAGGATTTGTGAATTCTTCCTTTGCACTCACACCGGATTTTAAACATATTTTATTGTTGCTTTTTAGCATTCCATTAAAAAAATCCTTTCATGTGTCAGTTTCCCCTAAACAAAGCATTCTATTGATCTCTGACATCTTAGCATCTAGCCCAGGAGAAAACATAGGACTCTAGGGGGCACTATACATATTGCCTTCTTCATAAATGGCCTTCCTGCCATCCTTTATCGTGCCCTAGGTAAGCCAGAAATAAAATAGAGCTATAATAAGAGTGATTCTGTTGGCTGAACTAGGTATGAAGTTATCTTTGAAATGGAATAGAATTCAAGTGCTGTACTTTAAAATATTTTTCCACCTAATATTAACAGTTTTCTAATTTTTCTAAGGTTTCCTATAATCCTCTTCTATAGCAGATAATTTAGAATGCAGTGGTATTCTTAAAGGTGATGGACACCAGCTGTAAAATGAACTGAGGATTTTTTTATATGCTCCTTATAGAATTTAATGTAGAATTTAATATTAAGAAAAATAACTTATCATTGACAATAAGCATAAAATGTCTTACTTTCCCTTAAGTTTATATAGATTGAAATCATTATAAGCCAAGATTAGTAACATAAAGTATCTTCCAAACTGGATTACAGACTGTTTACACCAGATATCAAAATTAGTTCTTAAAAAACAGAAGAGAATCTTGATCCCACCCATTTACTGTTGCTGTCTTTGAGAAAGAAAGATCAACTATTATGAAATTAGGCTTGAGAGAAGGTTGTAAAAGAAAGGTTAATGTTAACATTGAAGATAGATTGTAGGGTCTGGCCCCCTGCAGCCCTTCTCTCTTAGTGCTAGGCTCTCCGCCAAGAGCCAGCAGGATGTTGTCAGTTGCAGTTCCGAAGTAAACAACTTGACCTTTACAGACTTCCTCAGTTTACATCAGGTCTGTGTCATGTGGCTAGATGTGTCCTGAGAACCTGAACTTTTAACCTCCTGCAAAGCCCCGCCCTCAGGGTATATAAGGCTTGCTGCCTCCGATAAAGTCAGTCATTCTCCTTTCCTCCTACCTAGTGTATAGTGTCTGTGTCTCTCTCTCTCTCTGTCTTATATGTGTGTATCATTCAATCCGCAGCCCTCCGCCGATCCGGACTCGGACAAGGAACGTAGACCAGGACTCTACAATAGATCAAGCTTTAAGTTTTAAAACAGAATTCAAAACATTCAAGACTAATTTTCAACTTTATGATAATTTTGTTAGGTTCACAGAAACCGCCTTAACCCAATCTGCAACAGAGCAGTTTGCTAATTAATAATTGCAGAACATAAAAGGTGTCCATGGTATTCTATTCCATGTTATTTGCATTTGTGATTTCCAAGCATTCTTTTAAACTCACTAACTACTAATTACGGCCTTTATTTGTTAATCCCAATCCTACAGAGTCTCTAGAAATGTTTTACTACTCACTACTAATGTTAGCATGATTAGCTACAAATTTCACAAACACATTTTTGTTCAAATAATATCATTCCGAATGTTAAAGGTAATTAGATCTACCTTCTAGCATAACTGCCATAATTTTCAGTTTACTCAAACCTCTGAACTCATGCTCTCATACCGAAGGATCAAACTTCTATGAAGGAAGTAAGTAAATAAAGCATGTGAATATATCAAAATAATGACTCTTTTAAAAAAAGGTTTTGATACAGGGGAATTAGTGTCCCCTCTTGGAGTTCGTAGTCTCATTAATAAAAGAATTTAAGAATGGACTAAAATAAGCTTGAGGACAATTTTATTACAGTTCAAAAGAGAAGCCCTCATGGCAAGCAAGCTGTAAGCCACTGCACAGGAGAGGAGAATGGAGAAGAGAAGGAAGAAAGCCATGCTATTTAAGCTAACATAGAGGTCAGACACAGGGGCAAGGAGAGGAGATTTTGAGAAGAGTAAGGAAACTCAAAATGGTGGAGAAGCCCAAAATGTTAGGCAAGTATGCCTAGAAAAGAGATAGAAAGAAGAAAAGGAGAGGTGACCAATTTGGGGAGGACAAGGCTGCACGGTTAGAGCTCTATAGACTACTGAGCTAGGGGCAAAGATTCTGCACAGGAACACTTTACTACCTCATTAAAGGATGAATTATTCTGTCTCTTTAGCATACTTTAAAGTAAGCCTGCCTTCCTAGGGGTGGTCCTTTGGCCAAATGGTTGACCTGACTCATCTGGAATGTTAGGTCTCCAGTCAGGCCAGAGATTCTATTCTCTTGCCCAGGAGTTTTCTCAACAGGCCTTTATTGCTATTATAACAGTATGACAATTTATATTTATATTCTAAATGTATAGCATTAAAATAAGAGAAAAAATGTACAAATACAATTTAAAAATAAGAACAATGATAGATAACTTTATACTCCATTTTCAGTTTGTTGGATGAAATGAATAATAATAGTAGACTTAGACCATAAGATACTTTAACTATATAAATAGAAGATTGTACACACACACATATGATTTTTTTTTTTTAAACAAGGTCTTGCTATATACTCCTGACTGGTCTGGAACTTGCTTTGGAGACCAGACTGACCTCCAGTTCACAGAGATCTGCCTTCCTCTGTCTTTCCAGTGTTTGGATCAAGGGTATGTACCACCACTCACACAGAGAAATATATATATATTTATTTTTTTCTTTTCAATGAATCTACAGTCTTTAAAATAGAAACAAGCAGTTTAAACATTTATTTTATTTCTTTGCATGTATTTATTTAATATTTGTGTGAATCCATATGGGTAGGCATCTGGAGGTCAGAGGACAACTTTCAGTAGTTGGTTCTCTCCTTCCAACATGTGAATCCCTGAGATCAAACTCAGGTCATTAGACTTGGCAGCAAGCACATTTACCCACTGAGCTGGCCCCAGTCAAAATATCTGACCATATTCCAAGTCCCAAAGAAAAATAACAGTCAACTTCCCAAAGGAAAAAAATTATTTAAAAGTACTATGCTTCCTTATCATATCCAAAATTAATAGTAAATATTCCAAATACACGGGAATAGAAAAAGTAGCCAGATTAGTAACTATGAAATCAAAAAGGAAATGTGAAAATAGTTGCCAAGTACTTAGTGTGTAAACTCCCAGACAGGCTTCCGCTGAGATGCTGTGCGAGGTAGAATCAGAGATCTGAAATCTTTCACACAGAAAACTGGAATTATAAGACGGAAAGAAGAAGGAATGGAAAAGCACAGGAAACTGAAAACTAAAGAAAGACCCAAATGAGAGGACATTAAAAACGTTTTCTTTATTTCTAGTTCCTTTTTTCTTTTCCAGACAGGGTCTCCCTGTAGCCCCAGTTGGCTGGAACTCACTATGCAGACCAGGCTGTCCTTGATCTCACAGAGACCCATTTGCCTCTGACTCCTGAGTGTTGGGATTAAAGACTTATGCCACCAGGCTCGGCCCATAAAAAATAGTTTTTAATTTATTTTTTGACAGTGTCATACATTATAATGAATTTTGGTTATTTTCACACCCTATTGCCTTCCCTCATCTCCTCCCTCCCTCTCTCTCTCTCTCTCTCTCTCTCTCTCTCTTTCTCTCTCTCTCTCTCATTCTTCGACTGAAACCCTTCTTCATAACACATTTTTCTCCTATTTAACTACTTATGGGAGACCCACTGACTTTAACTAGGGTCATACTTGAGCATGGATAGAATTCTTTACTGGAGCCTCCGAGTGACTACACTACTAAAGAAAGTGACACCCCTACCTCTAGTCACCATTAACTTTCAGCATTACTACACTACATTATGACTATCTGAAGAAAAAGCCTGACTCTTAAATTTAGGTTTTTTAAAAGAAACTACTTTTAGTTTATGTGTATGAGTGTGTTGCCTTCATGTATATAGGTGCGCCCCTGGTGTGCAATGCCCTCAGAGGTCAAAGAGGCCATTGGATCCCCTAGAACTGGAGTTACGAATGGTTGTCAGTCACTGTCTGGGTGCTAGGAATTGAACCCCGGTCCTCTGCAAGAGCAGCCAGTGTTCTTAACACTGAGCCATCTCTCCAACCCTTTAAGTTTAGTTTTTAAGAGCAAACTGAACTTGAAGGACACTCATTTCCCTAGAGAACTCTTGGAACTGTCTGTCTCCCCAAACTGTGCTGTCCCTGAACTTGTATCCTGAGTCAGGTCCCACTCATAATTTTATCTAAAATGGTTTCTCCAGTTCCAATTGGGGAAGTACAAGCTTGTCTCCACCCTAATCTTAGCAGATCATCTGAGTTTTTCATCCCTAGTTCTAGAATATCTCATTCACACTCCTTCTAAACTCTACTGTGTGCAACGGAGATGAATGTGTCACCTCTCAGAGTTTTGATATGTTAATTCTCAAGCATATCTACATTCATTCATTCATTATCTTTTTGGGTGGAATAGCAAGCTGAGCTTCCCAGAAAACAAGACTGGGTTCCCAGGTCACAAGACACAAGGACACATGGGTTTGCTGGGGTTTAAAAAAAGTCAGTTCAGATTATGTCCATTTATAAAAGTCATTCTTAGATTAACTGTCAATAGTTCTTCAGTGAGAGACAGGGCCTCATGTAATCGTCCGCTTTCCAGGATGAAATGTTGAGAAGTTCCAGTCTTGTGTAAATCTTGTGTGGGGAACCACAGTTGCCAACAGTTCATGAATGCAATAGCTACGTCTTTTTATAAAACACTTCCCCATCCTTGAGCTTTCCCATGCTTTCTGCCTCCTCTCCTGCGATGTTCTTGAGCTTTGGACAGGTGGTGTAGATGACCCACTTAGAGCAGAGCATGCCACCATCCCTTATTCTAGGCACGCTGATCAGTTATGAAACTGCATTAACTACTGCTCACCGCAACGAGAAGCTTCTCTGAGCAAGATGAGAGCAGCACTACTGTATAGATACGTAATGTATTTAGAAGGCAATTTGAGCACATGACCATTTAGCAAACTGATAGTAGTAGATTCCCTCATAACTACAAACTTTCTGTCCACATCTGCCTTAAACTCATACTAAATAATTTTATATAAACCACTTAATGAAAGAGGTAATTTTTTCCTTTTTAGTTAAAATTTACATTTCCACTGATCTCATAATTTACTTTTCTCACTAAAAGTGTCCATGTTAATTCTAGTGATAATTAATAAGTAATAGTAATTATTATAATGAGCGGTTAAGTTGAAGGTAACTTTAATCAACCCAGTGTTGCTTTCAAAATGATGGTATTTTCACCCATCTCTATAATCACACAGATTTCACTCTTCTAGTCTTCTTCTTAAGCTTCTCAGAAACCTTTTGTAGAAATTCCCTGGAAGCCCTCCTTTCTCTTCCCCTGAGTTCCTTCTGGATTCTCACCTAAATTTTTTCCTTCCCCTTCTTCATATACCTTTTGCATCATCTCAGCTGTTACCACCTAGCCAATCTGTGATGATTCCTAAACAACCGTTGATGCCACACAAGCCATTGAACCCAATTACTGTTTGTTTCTGTAATTTTCTTTTTTAAAAAAAAAAATTATTTATTTTTTTATGTGTGTGTGTGTGTATCGCCTGCAGAGACCCATAATTGTTCAAAGTGCTGAAAAAAAGTGACTGTGAGCTCTCAGCAGTAGGTGGAAGATCTGTATCAACCCCATCTCCCTACCCCAGCCCACCCCCACATACCAGCTCAAGGAACATGGAAGCAGGGATGGAAATAACTAAGAGCTGGAAGAAGTGGAGGAGTGCTGTGAAATGGACAGTCACGGTTGCTGGACACATGAACTCACTGCAGCCATGGTTACCTGCATAAGTTCTCCAAATATCAAACCACTTTAAAATCCCTGCAGAGAGGGAAGTAAGGCTCTGGATGCCCCAATCTTGGCTGAAGAGATAATACCCATATGGCTGCTGAGGGAGGGAGTGTCACTTTTCTTTGGATAGGTGGCCATTAGTAGGTTGCCTAAGTCCCAGTGAATGACTCAATATCCTTGCACATATGGGCCCCACTAACTGGACTTAGTGTGTTATGAAAAAAAGAGGACATGAAATTGAGAGGAAGATGTGTTGGGGGAGGACGGAAAGGGGATGGAGAGAGAGTAGGAGGTGGATACAACCAAGATACAGTGTACACATGTATGGAATTTTCAAAGAACTTTTGTTAAAAAGGGAGGAAAACTCTGCTTTCTTTAGCTAGAGAATAAGGGAACCGTGGTTCCAGTACACAGAAACCCTTCAGTCATACTACCTGTTCTTGGAATGAACAACAGGAAAAAGACCTCATCATTAATTACAACAGCTCTGTCATAGCAGAACTAGCAGACAGAGACCCAGCTTTCCTCCCTTTCTCTGTAACAGCAAGGAGAAACCTGTCTCACTCTGACTTCACAATTTCTTGCATAACAGTCAGCTCTCCATTTAGCAGAGACTTGGGGCAAAACTTCAACTTTCAGGGCTGGAGAGATGGCACAGCAGGTAAAAACATTGGCTGCTCTTGCAGAGGACCCAGAGAGGTTAGGTTCCTAGCACTCACATGACAGCTAACAACTATCTGTAACTCCAGTTCCATAGGATCCAATTCCATCTTCTGACCTCCATGAGCACTACATGACATGGTTGCACTTATACACATGCAGGCAATATGCTCATACCTGTAAAATTAAAAAAACAAAGTATTAAAAAACTTCAACTTTCACCCATTTCCTGCAGTGATAGGATGATGTTCTGTCCACAGAACACGAATATGGATGTTGGCTTATAACACCCCTTCAACAATAGGGAATGGTCAGTTGTCAGTGAATTAAGGCCACAACTTTGACTCTTCAAAGTTTGTCTGACAGTAAAGTATGGCACCCTGTTCCCTGGTGACTGGAATACTTTGGCAGTTTTTAAAACTAACATGCATTTGAACTCCAACAAACAGAAGAGTCAGAATACATTTCCAGAGTTTCAAGTCTGCTCGAGCAGAAGATGAATCAAATTCAGTTCTTAGAACAGTGCTTAATATGTCCAGGATATAGTACAAAACTATTATACTAAGAACAAGGAGAGTTTCAACTGCAATGGGAAAAGACAATGGGTGGAGCCAAACACCCAAATGACACAGGTGCTGTGATAGTCTGAGCATAACTTTCAAGAATCTGTCAAAATACTTTAACAGCAACTATGAACACGTAGAAATAAACAGAAAACTAGAAAAATGGGACAAAGTGGTGCACACCTGTCATTCCAGCACACAGCAGGCTGAAAGAGGAGGGTGGTGAATGTGTGCCCAGCCTGGGCTACAAAGCAAGACGATGTCTGAAAAACAAAGCAAAAAAAAAAAAAAAATCACAATGAAGAAAAGAGAAAATACCAATTTAAAAAGTAGAATATGTAAAGAAGAACAGCATGGAAACTTTGAAACTGAAAAATACAGAAATCTAGAGACACTTCATCGAATGGACTAAACAATGCAAGGAAAGATAGAAAATAATTTTAAGACAAATTGAGTTCTAGACAGAAATGGGATAATAATAGAGATATTGAATTTTGTATCATCTGTGTTCCAGGAGAAGCAGAAAGAAAAAATAAAAAGAACGCAGAACTGAAAGATATCTGAAGATAAAACCACTCGAAATTTTCCAAAATGTATGACAAGCAAAAAACAATATGTATAAGAGTTGAGAAAACTACAAACAGAATAAATCTACGAAGTCAATAACTAAATGAATCAGTCAAAATTTCAAAAATTTAAACCAGGTATGTGGCATGTTCTAGAAATTCCAGCCCTTGTGAACATCATGAGTTTGGGGCCAACCTGGACTACATAATGAGAGCTAGTGAAAAAATGGTCTGGAAACTTAAACAAAAGAAAAATATCTTGGGCTGGAGCTGTAGCTTGGTTGTTAGGGTCCTTTCCTGGCATATGAAACCTTTGATTTCACCTCGAGCACTACATTAATAATAATAATAGCAATATTAATAATAATAAAAATAAATGTTAATCAGGATGTGGTAGTATAGAGCTACCATCTCAAATGGGCAGGGTGAGACAGGAGAACTACTGGGAGTTCTAAAACAGCCTGAAATATATAGTGAGACCCTGTCTTAAAACACCAAGCTAAACCAAACTAATAACAACAACAAAATCACCTAAGAGTAGAAAACAATATGACTAAATCCTGACAATAATAGACCACAATTTGCCACTGTCCTTATTACTTCCCATACTTAGGAGATACATTGCAAATAAGCAAACACACACACACACACACACACACACACACACACCACCCTCCAGTAGCTCACAGGAAGACAGAGAAGCAGAAACATGGGAATACCAAACAAATAAAGCAAGTGATGAAAAATCAGACAAGAGTTCTAAAATAACAATAATTACCTTAAATTTAACTTAGATGGATATACCAATTAAAGGATAAAGAATGGAGGAACATAATTTTAGAAAGAAATAAAACATGACCAAGCTAATAAATTCTCTGCTGTTTACCTGTCTTACCTCAGTGCAGTATTATCAGGTTAAAGCTAAACGAATGGAAAAAGATAGGCAAATGGCTGTCAAAAGAAACCCAGAGAGGCTATGCTAGTACTTGGTGAAGTAGAGTGTAGAATGAGAAACTACTAGGAAAAAACTCCAAAGATACAACATTTTATAACGGTCAGCTCTGAAGAAGTCATATCAGTGAGTGTATGAAGATAGCATAAATGTCAGAGAAAAAGAAAAGGAAGCAGAATATGACTGAAAGGAAAGGAAACTAGACATATCCACAGCTGTAGTTGAGGACTTCAATATCACAATACAAAAGATTGGTATAAATACTAACAAAATGTGAGAATGATTTGAAAGAATTGAATAGATCATCTATCAAAGAAAACTCATGACTTGGACATGCTTATGCATGTCTGTAATCCTAGAACTTGGGAGGCTGAGTCAGGAAGTTTGCAGAAAGATCAAGGCCAGCTTTAGCTACATAGCAATACTGTATCTCAAAAACTGGGGAGAGAAAGTGGGAGGGAAAGATGGAGGAAGGAAGAGAGGGAGGCATGGGGGAGAGAGAGAAAAAGATAACTCCTATTTGTAAGAGCACTTGGATCAGCAGTAGCAAAATACAAAACACAAATTCCTTTTAATTGTGCATGGTACAGGAGGGAAAGTCAGTTTTCTTTAAGGAGTGGGTCAGCCACACTCAGGGATGGCCTCATACCCCTGAATACAAGGGCAGCACAAAATGGACTTGACGAGTTAGTTTTTTAAAAAGGGGGGTGAGGACATGAAGTAGAGAGGAGGTGGGAAGCGGCGGGTGGGTCTGAGAGGAGCTCTTGGGAAGAGTGGAAGGAGGGTGAATATGATCAAAATACGTTTTATCAAATTATCATAGAATCAATAAAATCTATTAAAATTGTGTATCAGAAATTCACAAGAGATCACGTCTTGAGTTAGAAAGTAAATTTTTATAAATTCAAAGTAATTGAGATCATAGCAAGCATGCTCTGGTCTCTTTAGGGAGACTAGCTCATCAACAGTAAACAGTTGCCAATATTTCTTAAGCAAAGGTTGGGATCTGCTGCCCATTTCCCCAGGGTCATGCTGGGTTTTTGTCTTCTTGAGCTTGCATGAATCTTGACCGTGCTGAAAAGACTGCTGTAGGTTATAATGAGAAGGGTCCCAGGAGCTTGTAGGATTCTATTTCCATATGGTCACGCCCCTCCTCACTGGCTCTTACAGTCTTTCCACCACCTCTTCCCCAGTGGTCCTTGAGCCCTGGCTGAGTGAGACTTAATATAGGAGTCCTGTCCAGGGACCCACATCCTGCAGACTCCTAATCTCCATGATTTAGCCATTTGTGACCTTTTGTATTACCTGCCCATTGTTTCATGTGGGAGATTCATCAATGAGAGTTGAGAAATTCATTCGTGACTTCTTCACCCCTTGTTCTATATTATGTGAGCCTTGGGTGTAGAGGCTGCATTGTGTAAGTGCCCCCTTAGGCATAGACAATTCACAGACAATGTTATGTGACCAGGTTTGTTATGGTTATTTGGTCATGAAATTGGTGTTGAGCCATCGATTAATGTTCTCTCTTGGCTACTTGTGCAGTCCTCTCCAGAACTATGAATGCTAGCCTTCAGGGGAAGTGGCTTCCAAGTCAGTTTCAGCTCCATTGCTTCAAGTCCAGTCTTGGAAGTAGGTCCTGTCTCCAGCAAAGGGACTTACCTTCAAGTTTTGGGATGCAATCAAAGGCTGTGGCAATAGCCCATGTAATTTTGGGAGACACTAAGACAATCCTGGCTTCTCCTGTCTGGCACTGTATCTTATTAGATAGACTTCAGCTAGGCACATGAGGTTATTTAGAGATATTGTATATGGAATTTGTCATTAGGTTGTTAGACTAATGTGATTCCCCCTGGTGTTTCACACTAGCTAGGTATTTAGATTCTCATTCTCTCTCTCTCTCTCTCTCTCTCTCTCTCTCTCTCTTTCTCTCTCTCTCTCTCTCTCTCTCTCTCTCTTTTTAACTTTCCCTCCAGGACTTCCCCCTTTAAAGTGTTCCCATTTTCCACATTTCTCCCTTGATAGCAGCAGTCTCCTAAGGCCCCACCTCTCTGGAGCTCCTACTTTCCCTTTAGCCCCGTAGTTCCATGTTTAACCTTTCCTCCCTCTTCCATTTAAATACTCCCTTTTATCTATTTCTCCCTTAGTAACACCTGTCTCCTATTATTCTTCTCTCTTAGGTTCCTTCTTTCCCTTTATCTCTGTAATTCCTTTCCATTTTCCTGATTCCTGCAGTTACATTAGAGTACATACTCACAAATAAGGGTTTGGAGCTAGGATCCACAAAGGAGGGAGAACATACGTCATTTGTTTTTCTGATTCTGTGTTACTTCACTGATAATAACAGCTTCTGATTCCATCCATTTAAGTGCAAATGTCATGATTTAATCTTTCTTTACTGTAAAGTAGAATTCCATTGTGTAAATGTATCACATTTTCATTGTCCACTCGTCAGTTGACGGACACTTAGGTTGCTTCCATCCTTTAGCTATTGTGTAAAGAGCAGCCACATACATGGATGTACAAGTATATCTGCAATAGGATGAATTTTTGGATTATGCCAAGGAGTATAACTGAGTCAAATGGTAGGTTCATTTTTAGTTTTTCAAGAGTTCTTTACACTGCTTTGCATAGGAGTTGCATGAGTTTACAAGCCCACCAGAAGTGAATGAAGTAATGCTTTTGCCACATCCTCTTCTGCATTTGGTATCATTTGTTCTCTTGATCTTAGCCAGTGTTTCTGGGGTAAGACAAAATCTTAAAGTGGTTTTAATTTCATTTCCCTAATTATTAATGATGTTGAACACTTTTAAAGATGTTTCTTAGCCACCTTTAATTCTTCTTTTGAGAACTCTCTGCTCACATTCTTAGCCCATCTTTTAATTGGGTCACTTGTCTTCTTGATTCTTTGTTTTCTGAGTTCTTTATATATTCTGAATGTTAAATCCCTGTCAGATGTGTCACTGTTGAAGATTTTCTCCAATTCTGTAGAGTTTCACTACTTCCTTGGTTGTTTCTTTTGCTGTACAGAAGCTTTTAGTTCAATGAGGTCTCACTTGTTGATTTCTGACCTTAATTCCTGAGCAACTGCTGTCTGATTTAGAAAGTCATTTCTTACACCTTTATCTTGTAGATTACTGCCAAAGTTTTCTTCAGTTTCAGAGTGTCAGGTTTCACATTGAGGTCTTTGATCCATTTGGAGTTGACTTTTGTACAAGTGTCCTGGCCAGCAGAACAGCAACTAGAGCTTGAGATTCTTTAGGAACCTGAAATGAGTAGGGACAGACAGACGGAACACGCAAAACAGACGGCTTGGGAAATCTCTCTCTTCAAGCCGCGCACCTTTATTGTTCTATGGGGTATTTATACAAAGCTTTGGGGAGGCAGGAATACAAATGCACTCATACAGGAATGTGGTAATTAACAGAGACACTATCTCTAACCCTCAAAGCCCATCATAAGGTTGTCTGCATATCTAAGAGGGGAGACAGGGACTTCCTTTTTAGCTCAGCTCCAGTGAGATAAAGAAGGTGAGCTATTTGGTCAGGCCCCAGGACATTCTTGTGAGACTTAGTTACAAGGAGCAAAGACTGAGTTTATCAACAGGTGGTCGCAGGGGATGGAATTCTCCTAGAACTGGTTTCTCTGAGATGAGCTCAAACTATAAACTGGCTGTTTTCTCTGGCTCATGGCTTACAACATACAAGGTGAAAGATAAAAGTCTAGTTTCATTCTTCTACAGGTGGAGATCCAGTTTTGCCAGGACCATTTGCTGAAGATACTGTCTTTCCTCCAGTGAGTGCTCTTGGCCCCTTTGTCAAATATCAGGTGACTGAAATTACATCTATTCATGTCTGAGTCTTCAATTATATTCCATTGGTCTATGGGTCTATTTTGTGTACTAGGCTGTTTTTGTGACTGTAGCTCTGTAATATAGTTTGAAATCTGGTATAGTAATCTCCCCACAATGTTTATTTGTGCTCTTGGTTGCTTTGACTATCCAAGGTCTTACATGCTTCCATATCAATTTTAGGATTTTTTTTTTCTAAAATTCTGTAAAGAATGTCATGGGGATTTTGATTAGGATTGCATTGAATCTATATATTGCTTTTGGTAGGATGATCATTTTTACAATAAATATTCCTCTGATCCATGAGCATGGGAGGTCCTTCCATCTTTTGGTGTCCTCGTCAGTCTCTTTAAAGAGCTAAAATTTTTATTGTAAAGATCTTTAATGTCTTTGGTCAGGTTTATTCTGAGTTTTTTTTTTTTTTTTTTGAGGCTATGGTGAATGGGAGGGTGTCCTTGTACTCTTTCTCTAGTTGCTTGATATTGGTGTATAGAAAGGCTACTGATTTTTGTAGATTAATTTTATAACCTGCCACTTTATTGAAAATCACTTCTAGGAGTTTTCTGGTGGAAGTTTTTGCATCTCTTAGGTATAAATCATGTTATCTGCAAAAAGGGGTAATTTGACTTATTCTTCTCCAATGAGTACTCCTTTAATTTCCTTCTCTTTTCTTATTTCTCTAGCAAGAATTTCAAGAACTATATTAAAAAGGAGAAAAGATAGTGGACAGTCATGTCTGATTCTTGATTTTAATGGGAATGCTTCCAGTTTTTCTCCATTTAAAATGATGTTGGCTGTGGGATTTTTGTATATAGCTTTAACTATGTTGAGGTATGTTACCTCCAATCCAATTCCCTCTAGAACTTTTAACATAAATGCATGTTGAATTTTTTCAAAGGCCTTTTCTGCATCTACTGAGATGACCATGTGATTTTTGTCTTTGAGTCTATTTATATGCTTTATGATATTTATTGACTTATGTATATTGAATGACCCCTGCACCTCTGGATTAAAGTCGACTTGGTCATGCATGGTGGATGAATTTTTTGATGTGTGTCTGTATGCGGTTTGCAAGTGTTTTGTTGAGAATTTGTATCTATGTTCATTAAGGATATGGGTCTCTAGTGTTCTTTTTTGGTTGGATCTTTACCTGGTTTGGGTATTAGAGTGATGTTGGCTTCGTAGAAGGAATTTTGGAATTCTCCTTCTGTTTCTATCTTTTTCAATAATTTATATAGTATTATATATAAATCTTCTTTGAATGTTTGGTAGGATTCTGCTGTGAATCCATTTGGACTTGAGCTTTTTTTGGTCAGGAAGTTTTGTATTACTATTTCGGTTTCCTTAGATGTAATGAGTCTGTTTAAGCTATTGATCTCTTCTAGTTTAGCTTTGGTGATTTCCATGATTTTAAATATATGCATCCACTTCTTTAAGATTTTCAAATTTATTAGCATATAGGTTGTTAAAATATTCCCTTACAATGTTCTGGGTATTTTTGTTGTCTGTTGTGACGTTTCCCCTTTCATCTCTGATTTTCTTGATTTAGTTCCTCTTTCTTTCTTTTGGTTAATGGACCAAGTATCTGTCTATCTTGTTTGTCTTTTCAAAGAACCAGCTCATGGATTCTTGATTATTTGTATTTTTTTTCATTAATTTCTGCTCTGCTCTTTGATATTTCTTCTTGTCTGCTGTGTTTGGGTTTCATTTGTTATTGGCTTTCAAAATTCTTGATTTTCTATATTAAATCATTTATTTGTGTTCCTTCTGATTTTTTAATTAGAGCTATAAACTTCCTTCTTAGGACTGCTTTTCATGTGTCCCAGAGGTTTTGTTGGATTATACTGCCTTTTTTGTCGAATTCCAGGAATACTTGTATTTCTTTCTTAATTTCTCCTTTGACTCAGTCATCATTCAGGGGTGTGTTGTTTAGTCTCTGAAAGTTTATGAAGTTACTAGGGCTTCTTCTGGTATTGGTTTTAATCTTTATTTCATTGTGGCATGATATAATGCATGAAATTATTTCAATGTTTTTGTTTTTGTTGAGGTTTGTTGAGGTTTGTTGCCCCAGTATGTAGCCAGTTTTGGAGAAAGTTCTATGGAGTGATGAATAGGATGTGTATTCTTTGGTCCTTGGGTGGAATATTTAGTAGATGTCTGTTAGGTCCATTGATGTATGGTAGGTACTGTTTAATTCTAATGTTTTTCTGTTTACTCTCTGTCTAGTTGACATGTCTAATGGAGATAGCAGAGTATAAAAAAAGTTCTCTACTATTGGGACTTTTCTGTGTCTTAAAGTATTGTAGTACTGTTTTTATGAAGTTGGGTGCACTAGAGTTTGGTGCATATAGGTTCATAATTGTTATATCTTCTTGCTTAATTGTTCCTTTGATCAAAATAAAGTGACTCTCTTTATCTCTTCTGATTAGTTTTAGTTTAAAGTCTATTTTATCAGATATTAGAATGGCAACTTCTGCTTATTAGTGTTATTTTCTTGAAATATTATTTCCATCCCTTCACCTTAAAGTACTGCCTGTCCTCCAAGGTGAGATGGGTTTTTTGCAGGCAACAAAAGGATGCATTTTCTTTCTTCATCCATTCAAATAGTCTGTGTCTATTGATTGGGGAGTTCAGTCCATTGCTATTTAAAGTTATTACTGAAAGATGTGTTTGGATTCCCCTTCATTTTAAATTCTGTTTGCATCTTTGGTCTGACTTTGTGGCTTCCCAGTTAGACTTTCATTCAGTTTCTTTCTGTTGCTCCCCTTTGAATATAGTCATTCCTTTCTTTGGCTCTAGCATTCCCTGATGGGCTGGTTTTGTGGACATGAGTTCTTTCATCTTATTTATGTCCTGGAATATTTTTCTTTCTCCTTCAACTAGAATAGACATTTTTACTGGGTAAAATATTCTAGGTTGTCATCTATGGTCATTTAGAACTTTGAATATTTTGGTCCAGGCCCTTCTGGCTTTCATAGTTTGCACTGAAGAGTCAGCTGTAATTCTGATGGATTTTCCTTTATATGTGACTGATTTTTCTTTTTTCAGCTTTCAGAACTCTCTCCTTGTTCTGGATGCTTAGGGATTTTCTATGATATGCCACAGGAAGTTTATTTTCTGGTCCTGTCTTTTTGTTGTTCTATGTGTTTCTTGTATTTGTGTGGGTATGGCTTTCCTTAATTTTGACAAATTTCTTCTACAGTCTGGTTGAAGAGCTAGGGAATACCATTATCCTGAGATTCATCTTCTTCCTTTATGCCTATGATGAATAAATTTGGTCTTTTCATGGTGTCCCACATTTCCTTCATAGTCCATTTCTGTGCTTTTTAAAATTTTTCATAATCTTTTTTAGAGATCCAGTCCTTCAACTTTATCAACCAAACCCTATTCCATTTTCCATTCTATTCATTCTGTTTTTGAGTCTTCCTCCCATCATTTCAAATTGGATACTGAGTTTTTCACTTTTTTCTTTATTTCTGCCTAAGTTTTCTTTAATATTTCTACCTCTTTTGTGAATTCAGTCAGAAGTTTATCCCTATCTTCTTTTAGTTTTTGATTTGTTTGTGTGTTCTCTATATTAATTGAATTCTTTGATCATGTTCTTTCAAACCCTGTGCTCTGGGTTTTCCCTATGGGCTTCTTTCAGTAGAACTCTTCTATAGGATTGGTGATGTTTGGTGGGAACATATTATTTGGGGTTTGCATTTTATTATTTTTTCCTTGTGATCTTGGCTTGTGTATTCCTTTTGTTTTTTTGTGAGTCTGATATAAGACTTGAACCTTCCTTTATTTGGTTGAAGTCTGATTGTGTTTGTATACTTAATGTGACATGGTTGTTTTCTTATTAGGTATAAAAAGCTTGTTGGCAAGGCTTTTTTTTTTTTTTTTTTTGATTCTATATTGGAGGGACCAGATGGCTCTAGTCTAGCTACTCCAGAGTTCACTCAGAGGCACAGGTTAGGCAAGATCAGATACTCTCAGACTTTCTCTTAAGTTCTGTGTCCCTCTAGCCAGCAAGCACAGCACAATTTCAGAAAATTGCTAGACAGAGGCTGAATTCAGGCTTTCTCAGGCAGTCTGCAAAGGTCTGGGCCCCAGTGAAGAAGACAGTGAAGAAGTTTGCTCAGAGAAATCTAAGGCAGGCTGGAAGAGGGGACATCCAAGGTAGATTGGAGGTCACAGTTATGCAAAGGCAAACTGGCAGTGGGACAGTCAGTGAAGGCTCTAACAAACTAGATTTAAAAAACGAGCTGGTCTGAGTATGGGATTCCAAACACAGTGGCTGGGTGTGGACTAAGAGATTAATCTTGGGATCTGGGGTGCTGAGAGCAGGAGTGAGTCTGAGACCAAGACTAAAAGAGGAATGCTATCTTAAACTTTTATCTATTTGGTGTGAACATGTAGGTGGGGTTACCTGTGAAAGCCAGAAGAGAGTGTTGAATGTCCTTGGACTAGAAATACAGTTAATTGTGAGCCACCCAATGTGGGTAGTTAGGGTGAACTAGAGTCCTCCAAAAGAGTAGCAAGTACTCTTAGCCAGTAAGAAATCTCTCTCTCCATCCCCATGATTTTCAATTTCTTAAAAAACTAAACTTGAAATCTGTAGAGTGTTTGCCTAACACAAAATCCCTGGGTCCCATTCCCAGCATCATTTAAACCAGGTCCTGCAATCCCAGCACTTGGGAGGTGATGGCAGGAGGATCAGAAGTTTAAGATCATCCTCAGATACATGCAGCATTTGAGGTCAGGCTGGGATACAGAAGACCCTGTGTAAAAAAATATCTATAAATTTAGAAATATTACAGGATCCAGCTATTGCTAAAGCCTATGGATAAATGTTTCTAGAATTTTTATTATAGCCCCAAATTGGAATAAGACCACGTGCATTTTCACTGAACTAAAGCCACAGCCCTAAAACTACCTGCCCTTCAACAGGTAACTGGTGAAACAACTGTGATACATGCATTCTGTGGAAAACTGTTGATTACAAACACCAGCAACAATAGAATGACTGATGGATGCAGTGACTTGTAGAAATTCTCACAGAATTACGCTGAGCAACTAATAAGCAATTCCCTCCAAACTATACACTGCATTATTCCGTTCAGATACTGCTTTGAAATAACAGTTTTAGGATCACCCAAAGTTAGGGACACAGAGCCTAGAAGGGACACAGATGAGGTTATGCATAGCCAACATGAGAGATCTTTGCTCTGTTGGAGCTGTTCCATGTCTTGACCACGGTGGTGATTATGGGATCCTACAAAAATGATAGTGTTGTTTAGCATTCATACACCAATGGGAAAATTTGAATAAATTCCATGGTTTTGTTTTTATCAGTGTTAATATCCTGAGGGGGATATTTTACTAGAAATTTGCCAAATACTATCTCCTGAGGGAATCCAAGAAATGCATATGTTTTCTTAGTATTATTTCATATGACTGCATGCAAATCTGTGTGGTATATAGCTAGGGTAGTGTACAAAAGAAATTTATTTTAATAAAATGCCTCAGTTGCCAGTAATTTTTGCTCAGAAAGTCTGAAAATATTAGTGATAATCTGTTCAAACAGATTATAGAGTTAAACTTAAAATGTGACTATAAATGTCTTAGAAGACAAATATAGGAATCTGTGATCTAGGGTGGAGAGTGCTTAGACAGGTCACCAAAGGCATCAATAAAGAAAGAATATTCAGTGAACTATAGTTTATCTAAATTTCAATATTTGTTAGTCACACAGATAATGAAACAGAACAAAGTATTTATTATATACATAAAACCAAATAAACCAACTACTAACTTATACAAGACTTGAATAGATATGCTAAAAAAGATATGTGCCTGGTACACAAGTGAATACTCAGCAATGTATAGTGCCCCCAAATGTCTACCTCCCCAGATCCTTGAAATCTGTGAATATTCTCATTGGCAAAAGGGACACTGCATGTGGGATTGGTCATAAGGACCTTGACATGTGGGGGCAGAGGGGGTACGGGGAGGAGGGGAGGATTGGATGGTCCAGTTGAGCCCTATTTCATAAAATAAGTCATTAAAAGGCAACAGGTATGCCTGACCTCAGGCAGGAATCCTCGACAATGAAAGAGTCAGGGAAATACAATCTTGCTGGTTTTGAAAGGGAAGTAAGGAGGGGAACACTGGGAAAAAAGGAAGCAGGTTCCCCCCTGGATCCTGCAGAAAGGCCCACTGCCTGTCCATAGCACATTAACCCAGGAAGACCTATGCTGAACTTCTGACCTGCAGAGACTAGCAAATTTATCTTGGTTTAATTTGCATGACAGTCAGAATATTAAAACAATTAGTCATTAAAAGTGCAAATAATAACACTGGGCATAATGGCATTTGCCTGTTATCCCGATACCTGGGTAGCCTCAAGCAGAAGGTTGCTGAGAGTTTGAGACTAGCCTGGGCTACATAGCCAGCACCAGGGCAGCCAGGACTACATGGTGAGATCCTGTGTTAAGAAAACACAAAAATATAAACAGCACAAATAACAGCATGATGTGATGCACTAGCTGTACACGCCCATCAGAACAGTTCACAGTGACCCACAGCACCTCACAGTTCTCCAGTACTTCTGCTGGAGAAGACCAGAAGAAACCTTCAGAAATTGCAGGTAGAAATGTGGAATGGAAGAGCTATGGGAAACAGTTTTATTATTCCTGAAAGAATCAGACATTTAACAGATACATGACCAACAGTTATAGTCCCTGGGGTTTAAGCTCACAGAAATGAAAACAGTTGCTTACACAGAAACCTGTAATGTCCTTAGCAGATTTCTTTGTAATGATTACAAGCTGGCAACTATCCCAAGGTCCTTCTGTAGGTCAATAAATAAACAGTGATATGTCCATACTATGGAATATTTCATAGCAACACACAGAAAAAAAATATAGCTAGCTATAAGCAGCATCTTACATGTAGCTCAACACCATTATTCTGAGTGAGAAATGGGGTTAGGTGCTGCTTGATTCCATGTGTTTCAGAGTGACAAAGTTTCTGGAGAACAGATCAGTGCCTGCTAGTGTTGGTGTGGAAGAGTATATGACTCTTAAGAAACAAATTGGGGCTTTATTTGTGAGGGTGGGACCATTTCACATCATGTCACAGTGAGAGTAAATTAGATCTAAAGAGTAACTAACACTTTATAGAACTGTCCCTCCATAAACATTTGCCCAGAATTATTCAAAATAGCCCCAAAGTAGAAACAGCATAGCAACCCATATGCCCATCTACTGATGAATGGAAAAGCACGTGTAGTATATGGTACGAGGAAGTGTTACTTGGCAATAAAATTCAGAGTAGTGGTATGTGCCATACCATAGATGAAAAGATTAATAAAACTTACAGAGATAGAAGAATTATGTTTGTGTAATTTTGGATGGGGCACAAAAAATAGTCCCCACCAGTGAGTAGCAGTATTCTTTTTGAGGTGATGAAATGCTGTCAAACTGTGTGAAGGGTTAGATCGCTCTGTGAGTACAGTACAAAATCATTAAATTGTACTCTTTAATGGATGAGTTTTATGGTATATAGATTGTATGTCATATGCTATAAGAATCCTTTATTTTAAAGCAAATAAAAGAAATCATATAAACACTGGCAGAATCTGTGTGAATTCTGTTCCAGAATTAACAATGCTGGACCACATAAATTTCCTGAAAAGTACATGGAATTTTCTGTGATACTATTTTGTGGCTTATTAAGAATTTTAAGCTATTTCCAAAGAAAAAACTTATTTTTCAAGAAAAGCCTACTGGTTCAAATGCATGGATAAAAGATATCTGAAGTAAATTGTCTGATAAAGATGCGATACAATTTAAAAACATAATGAAAAGCTTTCTTAAATAAGAGGAAGTCTCAGACTGGGAAATAAAGAGAAAGACTGTGTTGCTGCAGTGAAAGCAACCAAGTGAATCAACCAATCTATGACTCCCCTATATGCGGCAAGAACAAGTACGACACCCATCTGTGGGCAGCAGTTATGCATGTGGAGAACTTCCATCGGAAAGATCTAGCACCTTAGAATAACGGTCACAGTCGGTGCAAATGAGGCATATCCAACTCAGAAGCTAGCACTTGGTTATCCAACCAAGAGCCTATTCTGCCTCTCCCCCAGAGCAACTGGAAGCAGCCAGCCAATCCCCTCCCAGCATCACCCCACCCAGAGACTCCTTCAGCAGCTTGATGGAAGTTGATAGACCTTTTAAGCATCACATGGATAGAAAGGTGTGCCTCAACCCTGAGATGAGGTGCTCAGCATCTTGAGAGAGGGCATTGATATGGATTATGAATGAATAAACACGAAGAAATTCCTGATAGAGTAGGCAGAACTAGACTATGGAAGCCCCTTCATTTTGCTTCATGTGAAATGTTTCTCGAGTCTCTCTTATATGTACCGGACACTCTTTCATTTCTACTATGTTCAAAATTTTCTAGGTTTCTGTGGTCATGGGCATTGCAGTTTACTAATAGAGACAATGAAAAAATAAAATGTAGAGCAAAGATATTCAAGACAAAATCAAAGCAGTATAAACTAGGGGTGGGAGGGACAACATTTGAGGGGGTTCCTCGTGGATTTGGATAGGTGGGCAAGGATTCCCTTTCCGAGAAGGAGACCTTTCAACAGGGATCTGGAAAAAGGGCAGGAGTATGCTTGATCAGGGACAAGTCTGGAGAGATGTCTCAGCAGTTAAAAACACTCGCTGCCATTAGAGAAGACAGATTTGGTTCCCAGAACCCACACGGCAGCTAAAATGGTATATAACTCCAGTTCCAGGGGATCAAATACCCTCTTCTGGTCTCCTATGGGCATTTCATACATGTGGTACACTTACATATGTGCAGAAAAAAGTTCATACATATAAAATGAAAATAAGTAAATAAGAAAGATTTTTAGAAATTGGTCTTAATACTAATCAAAAATGTTTTACACATGATCGCAAAAAACTTGCTATGCTGCAAGTCATAGTGGCACCTGACTTTAATCCTAGCACTTGGGAGGTGGAGACAGCTGGATCTCTGTGAGACCAAGGCTAGCCTGGTCTATGTAGCTAGCTCCAGGCCAACTTGGGCTACAGAGAGATCCTGTGTCAAAAACCCCAACCAAAACAAACAAAAACTTGCTATTGCTACTCATATAAACAGAATTATAAGATCTATTAGTTCTACCTTAAAAATAAAAACAAAGTTTTATAGCCTGTAATATCAGCAAACTAAGTTTTTAAAGATCAAAGATTACCTCTGAAGAGTGCTTTCTGTGGAAGAAATGTCATTCACATACACTGAATAAAACCTCTTGACAATATCACTTGGTAAACATATACACATAATGTTTCTATAGGTATATTTGTTTATGTATATATAATGATATAAGATTTAAATGACAATAAGAAAATAAGTTGTGAAATAAGAAACCAGCACATGTGGAGTTGAGCATGGCAGCACATTCCTGAGTCCTCAGCACTCAGGAGCTAGAGGCGGGAAGATAAGGAGTCCAAATGCATTCTTGACTACATAAAGAGTACCAGGCAAGCCTGGGTTATAGTTATAGGAGAGCCAATCTCAAAACAAGACAAGAGTATGTGATAGTGTTTTGCCCTAAAAAACTTAAACAAATTGTCTTAGCAGCCTTTAAATATTTCACAGTCAAAGCATTCATGTATTACTTGTGTGTATAAAAATAAAGAAAATCCTTTATCAAGACATGTGTACCATTTTGTGTTCAATCAGGACAGGGTCAAGGTCTTCCCAACTTTATCTCTCTCTCAAAACAGGTGTGTGACGGAGGCCATTAGCCTCGGTCCTTTCATCAGCAAAAAGCTGCCTCCCCATGTTGCCATTCCCAACCATGCCCTGCTTGAGATCTCTGCATAATGCATTAAAAGACACAAACAAGGTTCGGAATGTGATTTTGGCACTAAGGTGAGAGCTTCTTTGTATTTGACGATATCACCGTGACAAAGGGTGAGACATTTTATAATGATTTAAGGAATATCAATAAGGGAAGAAAACCCATTCAAAAGGGGCACTGGAATGGGCAGCTATTGTCACACAAGACTGGATTTTTCCAAGTATAGCCAGAAGAAAACTTGCTCTCCTGAAAGAACTAAAGATAAAATTCCACTAGAGGAACTGAGATTCTTGCTTGTTTTCGAGAGGGAGGTCTTGCAGGCAGAGTGAATGTGAAAAGCAGGCTTTGGCCATAGTCCAGAAGAGAAGGAAGAACAGAATGGCTGCATGTATAGCAAAGACTATCTGAGTTCCAAAGTGGGAAGGCTCTCATATTGTAGCAAAGTAGAACTGGATCAAGAACTTGTGCTTGGCATCCCTAGACCAACGTAATTTCTTACTGTGCTCTAAATATGTATCCTTATATTAACAGACAAGTATACCTCTCACCGCTCATCAGAAAAACAAAACAACAACAAAAAACAAAAATCTCCTTTTAAGGAACAAAAGCCAATATACATGAGAAATGCCTGCATATCCATGTTTAGTCACAATAGCCAAGTTACAGAATCAGCCTAGGTGTTCATTAGTGGATGATTAGATAAAGAAGATGTGTTTATATATACCATAGAGTATTATTCAGCTCTAAAGAATAAAATCATGTCATTTGCAGAAAAATGGATGGAAATAGAAATCATCATGTTCAGCAAAATAAACCAGATGCAGAAAGATAAATATCACCTTTTCTTTCATATGTGGAATCTAAGGGGAGGTATGTGAGGGAGGATGGGACCAACAAAAGGGAGATGACAAAAGAATTATAAACAGGGGTTATTAACAGGAGTAAATATGACCAAAGTATAGGACAGACATGCATGAAAGCATCACAATGACACCCATGATTCTCTACAATTAATATTTTAATTAAAAATTTAAGGTGCGCATACTAAAGTACATATAGGAATAAGATTGAAAAAAATCTCTGAGATTTTCCCTTAAGTGTACACTCTAATGCCCTCTTCTTTGCCAGGAGTGCTCCTTATATGTTTGTTAAAGTGGCAAATAGCCCAAGAACATTAACTGAGATAGACTGAAGTATCTCCAGTGTGTCTGCTGAGAAAACCCACCTTTCCAGGTTCACTAGTGATTCTTTTGCTCCTAGGACCTCGCCTAGAGAGACAGGTTTACCTTAAGTTATGCTAAATAGATGGGCGGAATACTTAGTATGTTAATAAGGCAGTGAGTTTTCCCTGACTGCAATCTCATCTTTCAAGGCTGTACTCTAATTCTTGGGCTGAGAGAATACAGCCACTGGTGCAGTGAAAATAAATCTGGCTGTTTTGGAACATGAGGAGTCTGAGCAGTCCTTCCCAGAGGCCTGAAGGCCATAACATAGTATGTTAACATTGTAACTACTCCTTTTCCTCTCTGCTTTATGTTCATTCTATACATTAAAAAAAAAAAAAAATCTTTCATGAAGAAATGACTCAGTGGTTAAGAGCACTGACTGCTTTTGCAGAGGACCCAGGTTTGATTCCCACCACCCACATGGCAGCCAACTGGAGTCCATAACTCCAGTTCCAGGGGATCCAACACTTTCTTCTGACCTTCTCCACAGGCATTACATGACACGGGTGCGTTTAGACAATACACTCATACACATTAAAAAAAAAAAAAAAAAAGAAAATATTTTAAAAACCTTTCTATCTGTTCCTGTTCTGTCTATGCTATTTCTGCATATTCTGTAAGCCTTGACATTTGGAATAAACCCTTGTAAGATTAAAAAAAATATATCCTTCTTTTTGCAACAGATGAAGATTATTACAGAGTTCCACAACTGGTCAAACTGAAAGAATAAGTGTCTGTGAGATGCCCGGCCCTAAGTGACCCTTTTACAATGTAACCTCCACATCTAAGTCTCAGGGAACACAGCAGAACAGAAGGCAGAAAGAATATTAATGCACCTCTCCGTTCTCACAAGTGAAGCTTCCTCATGTAACAGATAGTCACTAACACAGAAAGCCATAACTGGTCAAAATGTAGAGAATAAGAAACTGCAGAGTATGTGTCCCCGGGGAAGACATCTGTACCAAACCTCTGCCATCCAGGGTTCGGGGGCCACTGTGGAAGAGGGGCTGTAAGATTGTTAAGAGCCAGGGGTGACGGAGGACCACAAGGAAACAGAATTTCCCACACAGCTGGGTGTTACTCATATGGTGACAGCACGCACAAGGTCCATGCAAACTCAAACCAGACAAAAAACTCTGCATAGAAGAGGGCAAATGGGTAAGAAGCCCCAGTCTTAGCTGAGAAACTATTGGTAACCAATGACTAGTGGGATAGGGGAGTTGGTTTTCTTTAAGGGAGTGACACGAGATAGGTTGACTAGACTCCGATGGAATCCAACTAGACTCACACCAAGGAACATCTGGGGACAAAAACGTGGCTCAGTAGGCCTTATTATATATGACAGAAAACATGGAAGCCTGTGGAAGGGTCTATGGGGAGGGTGGGAATAGGGGAGGAGGTAGAAATATGATCAAGACGCATGTATGAAATTAAAAAAAAAACAGAACCAAAAAATTTTTAACCAGAAGAAAATATCTTATGCTTGGAAAAGAAACTGTGCTAGAAAATCTTGTCAAGTAGTAAAGTTACAGGGTTTAATTTGTATTTTCTGCAGAAATAAAACATTGAAACACATTGATTTCCCTGATAAATAACATCTGATAGGATCATAAAACTCTGTGATGAAATTCCATGTAAAAACTTACTCAGTACAAGACACAGCACTACTCTGACCTGGAAACCATCCCAGAACTTAAGTGTTTTGGTACTGGCTACTGCACCCAAGGTCTTGTACGTTCTAGGCAAGTGCTCCACCAGTGGCCACAATCCTTAGACTAAGAAAGATCATTCTTTTCCCACATAATTAAGATGGCAGTTATAAGGGAATTAGTCAAGGGAAAGCCAATTGGGATTATTTTACTGTCCTCCTTGACAGTAAGAAAATGGAGAGAACTTCAGTTTTTGGTCTACTTTGGAGATGAGAAGGAGAGGAGAGAGAGAGAGAGAGAGACCGCACAAAAACGGACTGATCAGTCAAGAATTAAATCAGTCAAGAACTAGGATTATAAGGAAATTTCTAGTAGCAAAGAGGACTGAGAGATAAGACAGAATAGGTAAAAGAAGTCAGTGAACCTTCTTGTTAGTTGTGTTGGGATGTAACGCTGCCCATCTACCTAGGCCTACCTTTATACATGAGTTGTCTTAATCGTTCTTCTGGACAGTTCAAAGAAAGCGACGTACCATAGTGTGGAGAAAAGAGACACAAAAAAGAAAACACAGAGCAAAGATTGAGAATTCCTTGTAAGCAAGGAAAAAAGATAATCTGAGAGTACGACAGAGCATGCCTATAATCCCAGCATTTAGCAGGCTCGGGCTGGAGAATCATGAATTCTAGGTCAGCCTGGGGCCATATAATGAGACTTTTTCCCCCAAAAAAAAGAAAAGAAAGAAAAAAAGATGAGGGGAAGAAGAGGGAAAAAGAAAAGGAGAGAGGAAAGAAGAAAGGAAGGAAGGAAGGAAGGAAAGAAGGGAGGAAGGAAGGAAGGGAAGGAGGAAGGGAGGGAGGGAGGGAACTCCCTAATCAATACAGTTCAGTCATTTTCATAGTATTTATATTGTGTTGGTATTATAAATAATCTCAAGATGATTGGAGGTATATGGAAGGATGTGCATAGGCTGTAGGCAAATATTGCACCCTTTTATATAAGGGAAATTGACTTCTAACAGATCTGGAGTTGTGGGAGGGAGGGAGGGAGGAAAGAACGAAGGGAAAGCTACAGTGATATTGCCACTAACCTTCATGCTAGAGAATCTTTGGGGAAATTTAGAGGCAGAGTGCAATAGAACAGGATAGGTGGGGCTTGAGCTAGCTTAAATACAGATAGTAAGGAGGATCATCTCAAAGCCTGAAGATATGCGCACGCGCATCCTGCCAGAAGCCATAGTGTGAATTACGTAATCATCACAATAGACACAGGAATGCAGAGTTCAGAGACTGACTCTGTGTCCACATGAGTGCTAATGTACAAGGCCATCATATTTAATGTAATGTAACATAAAAAGTGTTATATCAACATAGATGAGAGGGACTCTGTGTGTTTTTGAGATAAGAAAAAGGCCTACACCTAACTCACACCAAGAGTGAGCTCACCTTTCCCCTAAGGCAGCCAGGTAAATGCAATCTCCACCGCTTCCATAAAACATAAATAATGGGAAAAAACTTACACACTTAATAAAGAATAATAAAAAGCAAAATGTTTCTTTCAGGAAAAATAAATGAAAGGCAGAAATGAAATCTCCAAAAATAACCCTGTAAAGCCCAAATGTCCACTCTCCTAAAGTACTGGCCATGAAACAACATCAGGTTCCTTCCGCTGCTTTTCTGTGCTGTCTATACACAGTCCATTAGCAAAGAGGCTGTGTTCCCAGACCTAGGACATTGGCTGAATGAGCAATTTCCTGTCTTCCTAGCATTGTCCTCATTGAGCATTTCTGATGTTTCAGGTCCCTTGACCACATTGCCCCAATCTGACCCCAGTCTCCATTCTACAATGCTGATCCAACCTTCCAGGCTGCAGCCTGTCCCTAAAAATGTCAAGGACTAGCCCAGCTTCTGCTAATCTGCTCATCTCTTCCTGCTTCTCAGCTGTTTCCTTGGGCTTTGACTCAGTCTTCCAAACCTGATATCCTGGATTCCTTTTCTATTGTTTGTAGCAAGATGGGAACTGTTACTCAGCCTGTAGAGGTCCAAGCTGTTTATCAGGAGATGTCATGAAAAGTTTCCAAAGGAGGTATCAATGCCTTTTTAGACTACTCATCTGCTTAACTAATTCCCAGAAAAGTATTTTGCTCATTCTTACTAGGCAGGATTACACGATAGACCCCAGAACCTAAGAAAAATATATGTACTTACTTATTCTGTCGACCATATACATAGCTGGCCCCACCTACCAGTGGGCTCTGCATCTATGAATTCAGTTAACTGAGGTTTGAAATTATCTGAAAAACATTGTGTATGTACTGAACATGAATATACTTCTCATCAGTACAGCTTAATCAATACAGTTCAGTCATTTTCATAGTATTTATATTGTGTTGGGTATTATAAGTAATCTCAAGATGATTGGAGGTATTTGGAAGCATGTGCAAAGGCTGTAGGCAAATACTATACCCTTTTATATAAGGGAAATTGACTTGTAGCAGATTTGGAGTTGTGTGTATACATACATAAGGGGCCCTAGAGCCAATGCCCCAAATATAAGAAGGGACAATTTACATACAAAGTATTTTAATAAAAATCTCACATTAGAAAGACTTGCACTGGCCACAGTGGTGCAAGTCAGTAGGTGAAATGCTGAAAAGGATGAAGCAGGGGGATTTCAACTTCAAAGTCAACTTGAGCTCCACCTTTTGGGTGGTGGGGAAGAAGGATCAGGAATTCAAGGCCAGCTTTAGTTATATAGTGAATTTGATGTCAGCCTGGGCTACATGTGAACCTGTCTAAAAATAAGAAAGAAAGATTAAAAAAAAAGAATTTGCTGGGGTGTATGTATGATATTGAGACAGTAGCTACTAAATCTGGGCCTTGCTTCTGCTAGGCACATGATCTAACACTGAGCTACATTCCCATCCTGAATAGTTGTTCATTAAGAGACCACACATCAAAGAGAATGATCAACAAAGTAAGAAACGGTGATTGGAAAACAGGATCCTCAAATTGAGACTTTAGTGGCATTGGAATTAGGCTTAATCTGACACACAGAACATTCAGCAGAAAAACTGGGAAAATCCTAGTGGGAGATGGGATGTCAGGTGAATGTGCTATAAAGGGTCAGAGACCACATGGCAGAGTTTGGGATCTCTGTGTTCAACTTACTAGTCCACACCCATCCTTGAGTGCCTTTCTTTTAAAAGTTGTCTCTTTGTGCAATTCTTTGCCCTGGAAAACAGGAGCCTGTCTTGGTGCCCTCTGAGCTGAGATCCTAGACTCAGCTCTCCTGGGTGGGTTTCTCCTGACATTCTGGGTTCTCTCAGTATTTCTCTGACTTCCAAGTCTAACTTAAAAGATATGACTTTTTCTCCAGGCTGCTAGGATTTCAGCTTGCCTGTCCTATTGTTTTTCTCTCAAACGTTAATAAAATTGTCCTCAAGCTTCCTTCTGAGGCCATTTTAAACTCTTTTATTAATTAGATTATGACCCCCAAAGGAAACCTGCCATTTCCCTGTTGACAGTGGTAGGGGCAAAGTCTTAAACTGCAGTAGGTAGAAAAGTAGTGTAAAGGTCAAGAGAGAGGTCAGTGAACAGGAGTAAAAAGGGGAAGGCTGCTAAACATTCAAACCACCAAGAAATGGATTACATGTGTACCAGTCAGGACCTTGACCATTCCAGGACTAGGGTGGGATCCATGTGGGGGTGTAGGGTGTGGGGTGTTCTGATAGTGGTAACACAAAAAGTTGAAGAAAATATTCAGAGATGTTGGCCATACAGGGTTCAGTAGTGGCTGTGGTTCCAGAGGATGTGAGGAGTTAGCAAAGTTGGGGAGCAAACTGGGAGATGGGGAACAAGTGCCACTTAATACAGACTACCATAGGATGGCTTGGAATATAGCTTTGTCATAGCAGTGACTTACAACATGGAAAGAATCTCGACTAACGACTTTTACTTAACCTTGCACTGAAAAGCTACTCTATAACGCAAACAAACTCACTGACCCATGTGTTCTTGTGGCCTGGGCATATGACCTTGATCCCTCAGGACCACAATTTATCCTCCAGGCAAGGTAGGGAGTGAATGTGAGTGTGCTTTAATTAGCATATTAAAGTGCTGAAGGCAGTGCATATTCAAATTTGTATTCTCATTGGAAGCAGTGATACTTGAGAAGTCTGCTTGACATTGTGTGTATGAGGTATTTTTCAGGCTTCTGGTTCAAAGTGCAAAATTCTCAATAAGGGGCGGGGGCAAGCTTGTAGTTTCTCAGTTCATGCTGGAGAGACTGTTTGAATAAAAGCGTGTGTGAGGAATGACTCAGAAGCACAATTCTGTGAGATACCAGAGGAAATGTGATTTTCAGAGTTGGGGTCCGCTCTTGGCCTTAATGCTGAGTCAGGCTGATTCTTTATTCAGGTGTAACTGTACTGTGGCTTAATAGTACCACTTTATAGTGCCCTGTGTGAGGAAGAGACTCTACTCTGAATGCAAAAGTCAGTTACCAGAGAAATACTGAGGCAAAAGGGAAATGTGGAATGTCTCAGTCATATATGTAGATTGTGTGACAATGAGTGCAAGGTTTTCCTTGACAGCTCTTGACAGAGTGCTAACTCATGGATAGGTGTCTGGAAAAGTCCTGAGGAGACAGGGAGTCATTAGATGTTCTCAGTCATACACATAAGTGATACAGCAACCAGCACAAAGCTTTCTTGTACAGTGCGCCAGTGTGCTAAAGAGTGCTGTGCTTACTTTTCATTTCCTCTCCTTCTGTACCAGGCGAGCAGTGTGAGGAACTGTGCTCAACTTTCACTTTCCTTTTACCTTTCTGCTGATCTTGTGTGCATGCATGGCAGTTAATTACTTAAAGGAATTGGAACTAAAGCATCATCAAAGCCAATTTATGAACCTTTAAATGTTACTCAGAGATATTTTCTCTGGTGTCCCAATCATCAAACACTTAATTCAGGATCTTGGGGAGAGGGGGAAGGTTGATGACCAATTAAGCTACTGCTTAGAAAATGTAGGGCCCTGGCCTCCCTGCATGCCTTTTTCCTAGCTAGGTTCCCAGCCAGGAGCTAGTTTCAGCTTGTCAGTTGCAGTTGCTCAGAGGACAACTTGACCTTTAGAGGGGGCTAACCGCAATTGTTCTGAACCAGGTGTGGCCTGAACCAGGCGTGGTCACATGCTCAGATGTTCCCTGGGGGCCTGAACTTTTGCCCCCTACCAAATCCTCTGTGAAACTTCCTGGCAATTAATCACTGGCATTTGCTGGGTGTATATATATTGTGCACCCTGCTTGAATAAATCGGAAACTTCTCCACCATTTTGGTGTCTGTGTTTGTATGTCTTGTGTGTCTTGTGTGTCTTCAGTTCCTCAGGCCTCGTCGGACAGACTCGGGTACAGTTGTAGTGCAGGCGCTACAAGAAAATATTCAACTGAAACATTTAATTCTTTGGAACCAAATTAAAGTGAGGTACTGTCTTACCAAGTGAGAAAAGGACACATCCAAAGAAACTTCTTATAGAATCTCATGGACCTCTCCACTGAATTCTCCTACCTTCTGCTGAGTGCCCTTCGCTGGGGCACAAGGCAATGGAAGAAACTTAGAATAAGTATTTTACCTGGTTTGGAGGCTGCAGAGGATGAATATTCTGGCTTTTTCCTGCCCTGAATTTCCAAGCCTTTCTATGAAATAAAATATCCTTTCCCTCCTCAAAATTCCTTTACATTCTGTTTTGTTTCTGTGTCATCATGGTGCTTTTGAATTGATTTTCCAATGAAAACAATATGAATTTATTAAAGAGAGTGAAAATATTCTAATAATTGTAATTTTTCCAAGTTCATTTGGCTGTTAGTATTGTCTGTGTTTTGAGTTCTCTAAATTATGAATATTTAGTCCAAGATTACATATGATAAATTATAATGGTGTTTTCCTGCTGATGTAGACAGCCAGACTGGTATCCCTCTTTAAAAGAAGAATTCACTCTATTCCTAATATGCTAGTCTACAAATTATAAGTCAAAAAGACCCACTTAAGGGGATATATATTTAAAAATTAAGCCTACTGGACAGACAGTGTTATAGAGCAAATACCTATTTAGCTGGGATAGACTATAAATTCTCTAGTTTATCTGTTGAAAGACCCACATTTCCAGTTTCAGCGGTCAATCATCTGATCACAGGACCACCCTTAAGAAGGTGAGTTCAACTTAAGCTATACTAAATAGATGGGCTGAATACAGAGTATGTTAATGAGGCAGTGAACTTTTCCTGCCTGGAATCCCGCCTCCCAGGGCAGTTCTTCTGGACCCAGCCACAGACATGTAACTCTCTGTAAGTCTGCCCACTTTTCTGAATTCTTCAGAAAAGCGTAATCTTTCCTTCTCTTCTTCACATCCTTTTTCTAAACATGCTTTCTTTAAGGCTTTGGGCTGCCCTAGCATCTTGTATTTCTCTACTTTTTCTCTAAAGTTCCTTCTTCCAGCCATGTGGCTGCCAGTCCGCCACGTGTCTGACTCCATGCAGGCTCTAAACCTGCATGACTTTTTGGCTTCTCTTCTCCCTCCATTTTCTCCCTCCAGGCAGCTGCTGAAATCCCCAGCTTGCCTGTCTTGAGGATTTTTCTTCAAATTCCAATAAAATTGTCTTAAAACTTCTGATTGGATCCATTCTTAAATTCTTTTATGAATGAGACTAAGAACCCTCTACCGGACGCTCTCATTTCACCCCGTTTCAACAGGACCCTACTTAACTTAAAATCGTGAGAAGTTGGCTGACTTTTTTAATACATGTAAGGTCAATACTTACTTCAGAGGTTTTATGAAAGCTAAGTCTTGCACAGACAGATCAAATTAGACAGACAAAAAAGTAAAATTAAGGTAAATTTTAAAAATCGATTAAGGTCATAAGGAATTAAAGAGTCACATTGGTAAGAGTGACTACTCCAACTAGACTGGACTTTCTCTATGCTTGCTAATTGTAGCGTCTCAGTTATGTTCATTGACCAGGTCCAGATCGGCGGAGGCTGCGGATTGAATGAAAATACACAAGACACACACAGAAGACACACACAACACAGACACCAAAAATGGTGGAGAAGCTTCCGATTTATTCCAGCAAGGTGCTCAATATATATACACCCAGTAGATGCCAGTGATTTACTGTAGGAAACTCCACAAAGGGTTTGGGAGGGGACAAAGGTTCAGGCCCCCAGGGAGCATCCAAGTATGTGACCACACCTGGTTCAGACCACACCTGGTTAACAATTGCAGTTAGGCCTCTAAAGGTCAAGTTGTCCTTTGAGCAACTGACAAGATCCGGCTAGCTCTTGGCCCAGAGCCTAGCACTAAGAGAGAAGGGCACGCAGGGAGGATTTTTCCCAGGGCTGTTTTTCTCTGGGATGGAATCAGGCTATAAGCTGGCTATTCTCAGACCTGTGGCCTCCAACAGCTAATGAATAAAGGTGAGACACAGGAAAATTCAGGACTTGTCAGTGAGAAAAGTGTTTAAATCTGACAAGGTCTCTCCTTGTGGTCACTCACAAGGACAGGAATATGAAAATATTCTAGAGAGTCAAACAAGAGAAATGTGGACATGGGCTAACAAGATACTATTATACAGTACCCACTTAACCTAAATCTCAAAAAAAAGTCTGATTTTCTGCATTTAAGTCTGGCCTGAAGTTAAATGGGAAAATACAAATGACTTTGAATGAGGCTGGAGAGCTGGCTCATTGGTTAAGAACACTAGCTGCTCTTGCAGAGAACCTGGGTTTGATTCGCAGCATCTACATGGCAGCTGAAAAAATGTCCATAACTCCAGTTCCAGTTTGAATGCCCTTTTTTGGCCTCCACAGACTTTGCACTACACAGGTGCACTTACACACATGCAGGCAAGACACCCATACACGTTAAATACAAATAAATAATAAAAATAATTTAATTGTCTCCAATGAGAAATATCAGTGTAAGAGAAAGTATACTTTAAGGGTCTCAGTCTCAAACATCTCACCACCCCAAATATAACTAGGGATTTTTTGCTCTCTGATGTCAGACCCAAGCCTGTAATCTCAAAATATCTTTCAAATGGTCCTGTAACAAGCTAACCCCTTTACTCAGAGACCAAGTGTAAGACAAACAGCTCCATAACAAAAGCATTATGCCCTTGAGAACAGCTAAGGGAAAATATTTCTAACAGAAATTATTGCTTATTTCATGAGATAAAGTTATTTGTAATAAAATCAGCTTAAGGGATCTCTGTTTTGCCACTAACAATGTACTTTGGCGAGAACTTCCCTCTAAATCTTCAGGCTACAGGAGAAGTGGAGCCAACTTTAAGCTTGCCATGCCCTAAGATGATAAGAGGCAGGCCAGATCCCTATTTAGTATATCACTTTAGATGTCGTAAGAAAATTTAAAAATTCCTACAAACATATGGGAATATTTTCATTTATTCATAGGTCATTCAAATTGAAATATAAGAAAGTTTTGTTTGCTCAAATGTTATTGATTCTGATTACTCTGGTCAAATTCTTGTCATTCATTGCTCACTTTTATGAAATCAAATATTAGTTTGTTGATAGAAACTTATGAGAGGATAGACATTACTTATTATCCCATTGAAAAAGTCCTCACAAATAGAGTGTAAATGTATTTACTAATCTTATGTCTTATGGTATTAAGCTGACTAATAAATAAGAGAAAATGTTAGAAGGATATAAGAATGGAAATATTTTAGTAAAGAAGTATTTATATATGAAGATTAAGATAACTGGATGTTTCTAGAATGAATAGGAGAAACAAAAAGGCTTTTGTATGTTATGAAGGTTTGAGTAAGGTGTTTATATAAGTCAGAAATGAGGCTTAAAGATGATGTATATAAAATCATAAATATATAATGTCAAAGTTCAAGCAAAACTCTATTTGATGAGTGGCATTGTTGATCCAATTTTGTTAACTGGTATAAGGACTGGCTTTAAAAACAAAATATATGCCTGATCAAAGTTTATTCAAGAGCATTTAATTTTAATGAAATATTATACAATTCTCAAAAGTATAAGACTATGATAACTAACTCTTTTAAGTGTTTGGTACCTGTACCTGACGATCACTGTCCAGCAGTAGTCCCACAAAACTGCCATATTATTATTGTTGATTTTAAAGATTGTCTTTTAAAAATAGATTTACCATTTCTGTGCTTGTTTGCAGTAATTAGGTACCCACATCTCATCTTTTAAATGGACAGTTCACTCAAGGCATGATCAGTAACCCCATCACCTGTCAATCTTGGGTGAATAAAGCAATGCACTTACATATATGTATTTCTTTTTTCATCATATGAATGATAGCTTATCAGCCTCTTTACTAAAGATATAAATCAGATTGCTTTGAAAGATTTGCAGTCTTCATCATAAAACTTTTATTTACAGCTAGCTCCAAACAGAAGTTTGTTAAAAGTTCCATTCAACTATCTTGACTTTATTGTCATTATTATTATTATTATTATTACTGGGCTATTTGAGACAAGGTCTCCCTGTGGCCACAGGTGGCCTGGAACTTGCTATAGAGAGTAGCTGGGTCTCCAACTCACAGAGATCCATATGCCTCTGCCTTGCAAACTCTAGGATTAAAGGCGTGTGCCACCACACTCAGCGTATTGCCACTAATTTTTTTTTATTAAACCTCATAAGTAGCAACTGTATGTTCCCAATAAAGTTAATATTAAATCCTTTTCAACAGCTTTTAAGCAATGCCAATTTTGCTTCATACTTCTCTTGGAATTCCCAATTTGTTTTTTTCTCATATTTTTGCTTCTCTTAAAGAAGACACAGTTTAAATTCACCCTGTTACATTCTGGTGTCTTTCTAACTCCTATTACAGAAACTATAAATTTAAAACTATTTCCTCTTTCTATACTCTCTTTTCCCTTACAGCAGTGATTAGACAATTAATTCCCTCTTTAAGAATTTTAGAATGGTTATTTCTGTTCAATTTCCATTCATGTAAATGAAAACTATTTTCACCCCGAATCAACAAAGAATTAATTACTCTTATTCAACAGGCTAAACCAGAACCATCCAACTTACTGGTCAAGATCTTTATATTATTTATCCTTCCATATCTCCAAGTAATTCCAATTTTCTTTTACAGACTACAGAAGAATGACAAGTAACTTTCCCTGTTCTTTTAGAACTTCCTTTACGTCCTTCCATGTGGAATTTTGTTACTTCCTATACAAATATCAGAAGGAACAGCTGAATCTCAGTGTTCAGGTCCACTCTTGGCCTTAACACTAAGTGTTAGGCTGATTCTTTATTCAGGTGTAACTGTACTGTGTTTAACTAATACCACAAATAATCAAATGTGCTTGTTAGACCCTAAATTCGATCCCCAGCACAAGAAAAATAAAAAAACAAAACAAAACAAAAATCTCCCCACCAAAAAACAAAATAGAAAATCCCACTTTGGGCAATGAGAAGGCTCGGCTGGTAAAGGTGCCTCCCTCTGAGCCTGTCAGACTTTTCCAGAAAGGAGAAAACTAAGTTTGTTAGTTGTCCTCTGACTTCCACACCCATGCTGTAACATGTTCATGTACACTCACACACACACACACACACACACACACACACACATACACACACTAATTTAAAACAATGTCATAAAAGTACTATAGTAGGAGATTATTGCTTTGGACAGATCTGCCCTAAGCTCTACTAGAATAGGGTGAAAGAACAAACGTGATCACTGAGGCCAAAACTCCAAGTCATGAAGGTGAAACGGTGCTGTTTATCAGACCCTCCCAGAGGAATCAACATTGGACAGATAACTTTCCCCACGCCCAGGCCAGTTTCAGCTGGCTTGATAATGACATTTCCTCAGCCTCAGTCCTTCCTTCCAACCTATCTTTCCTTCTTTCTTCTTTCTCTCTTTCTTTCTTTCTTTTTTCTTTTCTTCCTTCTTTTTTTTTCTTTCAGACAGCATCTCACTATTGTATGGAACAGGCTGGCTTCAAATATACAATTCTCTGGCCTCAGCCTCCTGAATGCTGGGATTATAGCTGTGCACCACCATGTCAAGCCCTCTGCCTTAATTATTAACCTCCCCCCAAAAAAATAACCCCAAAAAACTGAAGCAACTTGCTTGATATTGGCTAATCAACAATTTTCCTATTATTTTATTTTCTTGTTCCCACTTTACAAAGAAAGTAACTTTGAAATGACACATCTTTTTGTTTCTTCTACCTTCCACTTTTTCTTTCCTGTTTATAAGAATCAACTTCTGCTTCATTCATTGAATTACTCTTAAAAAAAAAAAAACAAATCATTTTTAAACTAGCCCATAGAAATATGAGAATTGTATATATCCCTGGGGTGTCAGGTAATATTCTGACACATGTAAACATCCTTTAATATTCACATTAGGTTAAAGGTAACCAACACCTCATCAAGAATGTGTTTTCTTGAGATAAAAACAAAAAGTCCTTTAGTCTTATGAGACCTACAAAATAAAGTCCTTTAGTCTTATACAATACGCTGTTGTTACCTACGTCACCTTATTGCATAATAAAATAACAGAACTTCTTGCTCCTATCTAACTGTACCTTGGTACCCATTGGTCAACCTTTCTACACGGCCCCCCGCCAGCCTCTAATAACCTGCATACTATTCTCATTCTACTTTCAACTTTTGTAGATTTCAGACTGCCTGAGATCACGCAGTGTTTGTTTTTCTGTGTCTGACTTATTTCAGTTACTGTAATGGTCCCCAGTTTCATCTCATGTCATCACAAATGCAGGTTTTCTTTATTCATCCTTGATAGACATGTAGGTTGTTGCAACTACTCAAACGTCATTAGCAGCTTCACATCACATTCAGGATAAAAACCAAAGGCCCCAGTCCCTGAAAGGGATCCCTGGAAAACCTGGCAGCCTCTCCCCGGTCTTTTCTGTTCCCCCTCTCCTCCCTCTTCCTTTCGGGAGACTCAGTAGACTCTAACTGCCACTGAAGCAGGGGATAGCTATCTACTCCTTTATCTTCAAATTCCCAGTAACTACTTGGAAACACAGAACATAATAAATACCAAGTAAATTAATGAAAGCAAGCAGAGGAATATATAAGCAATCTAATTTTCAGCTGTCCCAGGTCATTCATCTCTTTCCTTACCATGGACAGCTGCGGCGAACACCCTCCGACCAGCAGAGGAAGAAAACCACCACAACGAAGATTCTTCTTGGATCGCACTTTATTGGAGAGCCTCTCGGTTGACTGATGGGCGTTGATGACGAGGGGCAAAGAGCGGGCTTGTTCAGCGGCCTTTTATAGTAAGCAGGGCGGTATGACAGCTCGGGATTGGATGCTGACAGCCCGCCACAAGCAAAGCCACGGGATTGGCTCGGGAGAGTTTAAATTGACGCGCGAATTGACGCGCATGCGCAGCCTCGGGATGGCTTGCGCGCCAAAACATTTCCTTAATGGAGCAGTTTGACAGGCGGCTCCAGGAAGTCGGCGCCATTTTGTAATGGCGCTGACCGGCTCCCTGCAGCTCCCCCTTTTTTCTTATATGCTAGCAAAGCCCTAGGAAATACAACGTTCCCGATCTGGTCTTCACCTCATGATGTGCCGACCGATCAAGGGAAACAAAGGCCAAACAGTCTTTCCTAAGCCCGTGCAATGGGCAAATACTCCCCGGGCGTGCTAAGGCAAAGTCTGGGCCAAAAATATCTCTGCCACTGCCCATCCTCGTGCAATGGGTCATACTGATCCCAGAGGGTGCAAGGGCCAGGGCAGAGCCAATTTTTCATTTCTTTAGGGCTGCCAGCCATATTTGAGGGGATTCTCCACATTCCAAGGCGACCAATGCCTGAGAAATAATAACTTTGTCCCTTTTTGCTTGGGCTCTCATCCTACAAATTAACCACAGACATAGTATGCATCCTCCAATGCTGCAGACCGCAAACATGCCTACTCCCACCCATTCTTTAAAATGCGAAAATACAGAGGAAAACCAAGAAACAAACCCATTTGTCAGGCTGGGGTCTACACGGGTGGAATTAATGGTAATAACAGCTCTCCGAAGTTTTTCCAAATCCTTATCAAAAGCGTCACTCCAATTACCCACTAAATAATTTGACAATTGTTTAGACAAATCTGCTGCTATAGAAGTATTATCATACAGAACACTTGTAACACATAACGCTTGAAATTTCCACTCACATCCCAATTGGGCTACTTGCCACAACATGTCAAGTTGTTCTTGTACCAAATCTATTCTTTGATTCAATATCATAATCCCTCCTTTTACTCTAGAATCTAAGAATCGTTGAGAGTCTAAGGCCTGTGCAGTCTCTGAGGCCATGTTATTAAGTGTCTCTGCAGTTTGGACATTCTGACTTAGGGCTATTCCTGCCGCAGTAGCGGCAGCGGTAGCTGCAACTATAGCTGTAATTACTGCAGCCGTAATTCCAAAGTCCCTTTTAGAACGGAAAAGGGTTAGGGTACCAGGGACTTCCACAGGGACTGGAACCCAGCGGGGTACTCTAAGTACTAGAGCACTTTTCCATTGATTAGCCTTCCAACATTGTGCAAGAGCACATGTATTCTTAGTACAATTATTAAAGGTGTAATTGCTAAGCACAAATAGAAAGGGTGGATATACACAAACTGGAGTTATGGTATAAGTCTTATTTTTTGTTGGGTCTAAATGGCGATTGATTACAACCGCTCCTCCTGTTGTATTAAAGATTGTATATGATGCTCCTTCATCTTGGGTAGGTGGTTTTGACCTGTCTGCCCATACTAAGCTAGTAAATGTGATACTGCTATAGGCTACGGACCCTCCTTGTAAGAGAACAAAGGGCGTCATATCAGTACAACTTCCATTAACCCCACACAACAACCACTTGGTAAAAGGATAATATCTGGCATCTTGTAGAAAAGGTCCCATTGTCCATGTATTTTGAAACGGCCTTTGGCCACGCATGTCTGGTGAAAAAGTGAAAAACCTGCCTGCATCTGCCCAATTGACAGAAGTGGACTGACACTCAGACCAAGGCCAAAGGTCCTGTTCATATGTGCCTGAACAGTGTGGAGCGAGACGAGGCTGGTGAAGTGTCTCCTTAGAGTGCCAGTGTGTAACATCTGGCAAGGTTCCATTGAACCAGACAGCTGTGTCGATGAAGGTCATATTATGAACCCGCTTTGTGTTATTTTCTACATCTGTAACCTGAGGTATACCAACATAAGTTTTGCTGTTTTTGTCCTTAAACCATGCAAAACTCTGCTGCCTCAATGGGATGCAAGAATTGCGGGGAGTATCAAGAGTAAAACACAAGGCACCAGTCTCAACAAAACTCCGAGAGCCCTGTAGGAATGCAATAAGAGTGTCCTCTGGAAGCAATGGCAAACCTAAGTCCTTTTCAGTTGTGAAGAAGCGAGGAAAGACCGACGAATCATGGCGAACTGGAACAGGTATTGGAAAGACGGACAGAAATCCCCAGCGTTGTTCTCCTTCACTCGGTGTCCAGAGTTGGAGGAGGATCAGCAACATTGGCAGGCTCCGTCTTGCCCTGTGCAGAGGCATCGTCCAGCGCGGGTTGGATGGTCTTCACCAAGCGACTGGGGACCCAATGAGGCGATTCTTCAGTCTGAGGAAAAACACAAACAGCTCCCCTGGATCTGTTAATAACCAGATCCGGTCCCATCCATTTATTGGATACAACATCCTTCCACATGACCATTTCGCGGGACTTAGAAACATCCCCTTGACTATGTCTGTCAGCAGCAGACTGGCCATGAGGGTCTAATATTAGGAAATTTATTGTAAAAAGGGCGAGGGAAACTCGCTCCTTGGGGGTTGCATTCTCTGCAATACCTTTTCTTTGCTTTATCAAAATGGCCTGCAAGGTTTTATTAGCCCTTTCTACTATACCTTGGCCCTGTGGATTGTATGGAAGGCCAGTGGCATGGTATGATCAGCGGTGCCAACAGTTTTTTCAGCCACATCCATGAGCCGAGCCGCAAAATCTGCAAACGGCTCTGTAGGGCCTTGAACAATCTTAGTTAAGTGTCCTATTGTTTCTCCTTTGTTAGGAATAGCTCGCCAAGCTTTATAATGAATTTCATTAATCTGTTGATACACCTCTGTCGGGTAGCCAGTTTGATGCATCATAAACTGTCCAAGACCTAAAAGCATATCCATATTCCAATGTGGGTGACCATCCTGAGCATTTTTTCTAGCCTGAGTCTGGGCGTTATCTGTGACCATCGATTTAAATTCAAGGAACTGGCCTCTTGTTAGGCAAGCCTTGGCCAATTCAATCCAATCTGTGGGGGTCAAAGGGACTGCTATAATTCTCCGTAACAAAGCTACCGAGTAATCCGCTCCTGGTCCAAAATCTTTGACCGCCTGCACTAAATCTTTAAGCTGTTTGTAAGGCACTGGCTCATGCCTTCTAATATGAGTGGCTAAATCCTCAAACACGGGGAAAATAGAAAATAAACGAGACCAGGTTCCTGGCTGGATAAAACAACACTGACCCGTGTTGGATGCATAGGGTGGGGGTGCTATAGGCCCCGCCCCTTGTTTAAAATTTCCCGCCGAAACAGTAGCCCTTTTCTTTACGGAGGCCCCTCCTCCTTCCGGGGGGTGCCAGGGCCCTGTTGCATGAGGGATAATTACTTCCTCTACTTCCTGCTCCTCTTCAGATACCTCCTCACTAGAACTTTGTCCCTGTATTGACAAATGTGCAAACTCCTCCAAGGAAGGATATAAGGGTTTAGGGGACGGCGACCGCCATTTTTCATTCTTAATATCCCTTTCACCGGGATCTTTACTATGACTAGCTTCTTGGAGCTCTTCTTTTAAACTTTTTTCCTTCTGTTTTTGTTTTCTTTTAGGCCTTACTTGCATTTCCCCACTCACATCTGACTCTGAGAGGCTATCCTGATGCCTTACTAGTGCCCTTCTTCCCTCCTTAATGAGATTGGTATGGCTTCCTTTGCTGAGACACGAATGGATTAATCTCCAAAAGGGGAGGGTACCTTTCCCTAACTCTCCCTCTTCCTTGACTCTCTCTAGGTCTTTACCCAATTTTTCCCATGAAGGGAGAGAAAGGTCTCCCGAGATCGCGAACCATGGAGCGGCCGCATCCAGGTCCCTTACGATCTTTTTTATGGTCTGATTGGAGATCTTGATGTCTCTCTGCCGAAGTAACTCCTTAATAGGTGTAATAAAGTCCCCACCCGGAATTTCAGAGCTGGGACCGTGACCCATAACTAGCAAATGCGTGCCCTTTTTTACCTTAAGGCAGAGCTTAAACCTTCTTAAGGAACAAGGGAAACGCCTTTGCTCACTATCAAGGAATTACTTTCACCTTTTCGCCGCTGACTAAACGGAATCGCGGCAGCACGCTTTGCTCGGGTCGTCACATCGGAGGCAATGGCAAAAAACAGCAACCACAAAGAACCACAAAATAAGGGCAATAGCACAGATCAGGGTGAGCTGCAGCTCAGACACGATCATGGGGATGACTTACCGGCGCCTTTCCTCTCCGTGCGTCAAGTTCTGAATCCTCTTCGGCCCCTCGCCAGGTAGCCGCACTGCACCCGGCGTCCCGGGTTTCGGCACCACTTTGCGGCGAACACCCTCCGACCAGCAGAGGAAGAAAACCACCACAACGAAGATTCTTCTTGGATCGCACTTTATTGGAGAGCCTCTCGGTTGACTGATGGGCGTTGATGACGAGGGGCAAAGAGCGGGCTTGTTCAGCGGCCTTTTATAGTAAGCAGGGCGGTATGACAGCTCGGGATTGGATGCTGACAGCCCGCCACAAGCAAAGCCACGGGATTGGCTCGGGAGAGTTTAAATTGACGCGCGAATTGACGCGCATGCGCAGCCTCGGGATGGCTTGCGCGCCAAAACATTTCCTTAATGGAGCAGTTTGACAGGCGGCTCCAGGAAGTCGGCGCCATTTTGTAATGGCGCTGACCGGCTCCCTGCAGACAGCAAAGGAAGAGAAATCTTTTACTTGACAATGAATAAAAGATATAACAGGGATGGGAATGGGGTCTGAGGATGAATGAATTTTCCTATGCTACATCCTGGTGCCACCACTTTCCAGTTGTATAACCCTAGACAAGGGTCTTCATCTCTCACCTGGGCATGGAGGACAGTAATAACACCTAGGTACGTGAAGTAGTATGTGGATTAGGAAGTGCTCAGTAAATGGTGTGGCTGTTACCTCAGCTGCCCCGTCATTACATTTTCATGAGGCTTTTCAAAGGAGATGCACTGATTTTTCATGAATGAGCATGAACATTGCTATTCTGGACAATGGAAATCAGTTCTCAGAACAAGCTGAAACATGCCTGTACTTTTCCCAGATTTTAAATCAACCCAAGCAGCTTCAGATGTAAGTCAGGGAGTTTTTGCCTCTCTATCTTCACCCTTTTCTCTTTCTAATGTTTTGAAACCTTCTGTCCTTCCCCTCACCTCCTACCCCAGGTCCAATAACTCCTGGAAGACAGAGCAAAGTCACAGTCCTTTTCAGAAATAGGAGTAAGTCTCAGGACACAGATGTACTTACTATTTGGCCTAGGCTTCAAGTTCATAAGGAACCTTAAAGGCTGACTTCAAATATTATCTCAGAATTAATGTATACATATACATCACAAAAATATAATGACCTAACTGAAAAAAAATTCATTTAAAAGTTAAGTTCCATAGTTGGATCAGTCTTCTCACAGTAAACCAGGAATAACTATTTTATAATAAAACATAATGATTTTATGACTATCTTAGTATATTGTACTTAATATTTATGTGTGATTTTGACTTCTGCAAACAAGTTCACATTTTCAACCTGATATATGAATGTATTCATTTGTATTTAAATATGTCCTGACCATCTTTATGTTTCTCTTACATCATTTCATCTTTTCTTTATATTTTCTGGTGTTGGAGGTAAAGGCCAAGCCTCAAGCATGTTGGGCTTCATTTTTTGATATATTGGAAAATAGCCTGGCTAGATAGATATCCTTTTCCTTCCACAAAGCCCTGGAGTTAAGTACCAAGAAGACAATGTTTCTCTTGCTGTTATAACCACCTCTCATAGCATCTCTTCAGTGCACATGAAAACATCTGTCCACCTTCTTGAAACAGAGATGAGGAAGGAAAAGAAGTAAAGGATGTGGAGTAATCAACTCCCAGCCACATATATAAAATGACGATATAAAATAACCACAAGCCACTCATTTCATACATTTCCATCAGTAGTACAAGTACCAAGCCTCTGTAAAGAGTTACAGTGGGGCAGAAAGTTCTAAGTTCCATTGTGACAGGTGGTGTGCTGCCTGTACCATTTTCAGTCTCTGAACACATTGTTTCTGGTCCTCGGTGAGATAAACAGGAAAAATTGAGAGTAACCATTTAGAGACTGTTATAGACTGTTATAGAAATGCGACAAAGTAATTTTATGTCTGCTGAATCAAATGATAAAAGATTGAGGCTTGTATTTTAGATGTCTGAGATTTACTTCATTTTCCAGTAAATCATTTCCATTGTATTTTACGAAGGCAAAGAAAAACCTGTCCTTCACTACAGAGTCTGGGAAGCCTTGATAAAAGCTGCTAGTTTCTGAAATTTTGCTTAAGAACATGCTAATTTCTAATTATAGACTAATCGTTCCATTGGGAAAACGTTTCCTTCCATGTGAGGAGTTGTGAGTGTACAAGTAGGTTCCTGAGCATGTTTGTTTTGTATTCAGTAAACTTGGTTACTTTGGCAGTCAGAAACTACTTTTCCTAGGAAACCACACAAAACCAGAGTTCCAGTCTTAGTATTGTCTATAAATCTCAGTTACCTGGAAAGATAGCTAAGATACACATAAAATTCAAAAATTAACATGGCATTCTTATAATGAAGAAGATTGTCTAAATCAGAAAATATCTTTCTTATTAGAAATGATGGTGGTTAGCTTGATGGTAAATAAATTATGATTCATGGAGGAAACAGCCTCCCTTAGAGAGTTCTTAGTCTCATTTATAAAATAATTGAAGAATGGAATCAAATGGAAGATTTAAGACAGTTTTATTAAAATTTAAAGAAAACTTCTCAGGGCAGCCAAGTTGAAAATCGCAGCAGGAAGATCTCAAAAGGAAGCTTTAGAGAAAAAGTAAAGAAATGCGAGGTACTGGGGGCAGCCCAAAGCATTACAGAGAGCATGTTTAGAAAAGGAATATGAAGAAGGAAAGGAGAGATCATGCTTCCCTAAAGAATTCAACAAAGTGGGCACACTTACAGAGAAAGTCTGACACACAGAGATTCTAGGGCCAAGTCCAGAAGCACCACACTAGGAGGTGGATTCCAGGCAGGAAATGTTCACTGTTTCATTAGTGCAGCAGGTATTCCACCAATCTCTTTAGCATAACTTAAGGTGAACACCCTAGCAGTGGTCCTATAACCAGATGATTGGCAAGTGTAACTAGAACAGCGGGTCTTCCAGCAGATAGACTAGAGAGAGATTTTATTTTTTGACCGGTTAATCTCATGAGACTTTGTCATGAGAACTTTTTCAACATAAACAGTTTCAATTGGACATCAGAAAGAGAAAGTGTGATGAAGATCTAGAGCTCCCAGGATCCACATCGGAGACACAGTGGCTTGTGACTCCAGCTCTAGGCCTGACACCCTCCGGTCTCCTTGAGTGTGGTCTTACTATGCCAATATTACAGTTACCTGAGCAAAAAGCCTGACTCTTAAATTTCGTTTTTAGGAGTGGGTCTGAACTCATAGGATACTTGTTCCCCCAGATACCTCTTGAATCTGTCTGTAACCTGGTGCCGTGCTGATGGAAGTGTTTCTGGAACTGTATTTTTGGAACTCTTGTCTTTGAGCCCAGTTCTACCCATGATTTTATTGGAAATGGTTTCTCTGGCTTTCAACTGGGGAAATACAAGTTTGGCTCCACCCTTATTTTAACAGATTATCCTGCCTTTTCATCCCTAGTTCTAGAATAGTTCATGTACCCAGTCACCTACCTGCCTCACTCTTCACTATGTAGAAGGGCACACCATTTTTCAATACTTTCATGTATTAATTCTCAAGCATGCCCACATTTTTTATCTTTTTGGGTAGAATACTTAATTGAGATTCCCAGGAAAGATCAGTGTAGGATGTTTCAGGCCAGGCCAGGCAGGCTCCCAGCCTCCTGGCCTAATCCAGCTAGAACTGATATTGAGCATGCATGCACAGTGAACACTTCCTGGGACCTAACCTGGCAGCTCTCAGGCCCTAGCAGCCATCCAGGACAGATGGGAGTGATGAATGTCAGATCACCGAGGCGTTCAGGACCTACCAGAATGAAGCACGTCAGATGATCAAATAAAGACCTCCCCTAAGCCTGGCAAAAGCATAAAAGCCTAGTCCCTTTTTAAAATAAATGAGATTGTTGGTTCCACTTTCTCCCAGGGTCTGTGTTGTTGACTCCCCGCCTCCTTGCCCCGTCCCTCGAGGGATCCGCCAATGCCCGCCCACATCTGGCGCCCAATGTGGCTGATCAGTACACCTGGCCACTGGAGATTTTTGTTCATTTTTTGGCTTTTCATTTTCGCCTGTTGCTGCTGCTGTTGCTTGCATCGCACCTAATTCTGCCCGCAGGTTGGACTCTCTTTTTTTGTTCTCGGTGCTGTTCTGTGTCCCCCTTTTCGGTGACTTCAGCTTGGAGACCCCTTCTTCAGTGAGTTTCAGCCCACTTTGGTGGTGTCCCCGCTTTCTCTTTCTTTTTCTGTTTGTCTACGTATTTCTTTGTTAATCCGTTTGGAATAGGGAGGTACACCTCTTTGTTTGAGGCTCACCTGGTATTTCACATAAGGGTTCATGCCCTGGAAATGGAGCCACAGTTCGACTCCCGACAGTTGACCCTCTGCCAAAGACACCGTGTGGTCACATGGCCGCAGCCTAACTAACATCGGAAGTCCCCCACTAATCACAAGACACTCAGTCCGACACACTTCCTCCTTTTTTTCTGCTCTGCTACCTCCACATGGCTCAGTGGTCCAAATTGGCCCCTATTTTAGGGTAAATTTTTTAAGGAGGCTCATATTGGGGCCCTTAAGGCGTTACTCTCCAGTAGGGGCCTTAAAGTTAAATCTGGTGAGTTGGAAAGGTTTTGGAATGAGGCTGTGAACTTTTCCTGCCTGGAGTCATGCCTCCCAGGGTCGCTTAATTAATAAAAGCAAAGATGAGAATATGAAGGGCATGGCGCAGTGTGGGCCTTGGCAAGGTCACTTGCTATGAAGATTAAGGGAGTGGCTCTTGAAGTTATCTGCCATGAGGATTAAGTGAGTGGTTCTTGTGGTTAACTGCTATGAGGATTAAGGGAATGACTTTTGTGGTTATCTGCTATGAAGATTAAGGGAGTGGTCCCCGTATCTGGAGAGAACCTGTATCCACCCCATAGGGAATTGACCAACCAAATTTATAAAACCACCTAAGACATAATACCCCTATTTTTGTTATCCAGAAGAAATCTGGTAAGTACCGGCCAGGATTTGAGAGCTATTAATGAACAAATGGGAAAAATGGGGTCTGCTCAACAGGGTTTACCACACCCTACTGCTATACCTTTACACTATCATATAATTATATTAGATATTAAGGATTGCTTCTTTCAAATTCCTTTGGCCCCTCAAGACCGAGGACATTTTGCCTTTAAGGTCTGGGAACCTAATGTTGCCAAACCTGCTAAACAATACCAGTGGACAGTTCTGCCTCAAGGCATGAAGAATAGCCCCTCTATTTGTCAGCTATATGAGGCACAGGCTCTTATCAGTGTCCCATCGGATGTCCTGTTAATTCATTATATGGACGATCTGTTATTGCCTCATACTGACCCACATTACCTAAAACTAATTGCCAAAGCCACTCTATAAGATATGGCCTCATTAAAACAAATGGTTGCCCCTGAAAAAATTCAACACCTGCCCCCATTCTCATTTTTAGGATACAAATTGGCAGAGGATGTCCAACCCCAACCATTAAAATTGAAAATAAAGGATAAATATTCCCTATCTGAGTTGCAGCAACTGTGTGGGTCCATTAAAGGCTCAAACCATTCCTACCCATTCCGGAAATGGAGATGAGGAGCCTTTTTTCACTGCTAGAAGGCCCCACTTGCCCCTCCCAAAAATTTTTACTGTCTTTTTCTGCTAGGGAAATGTTGCAATAAGCCATTATCTTGCTGATTTCATTTAGTCTTAAACACCATCACTCAGAACTTCCACTGTTGGCCATAATATTATCGACTGTCGAAGGCATATTGGGGGTCCTTTGACAGACTGGGCCCCTAATATGGATACATAAGGCCCATTCTGACCTACATAAAATAACCTCCAAATTTGACATTTCCTTTGCCTTGGGATTGAAGGCAGGCATGATAGCTAGCAGAGTTTATGGTAGAGAGCCAGACAAACTAATACTCCCATTCCCTCTGAAGAATTCCAGTCTCTTTGGGCAGACTCTCTCACCTTCCAGGAAATGATTGCAGGATTTACAGGCATTCTAGACAATCACCTGCCAAAAAGTAAATTATTAACCAAAACCCCTATTCCACTGCGGTTTCTCCCTGCTTAACACCCTCAGCTAATCCTATTCCTTTGGCAACCTTAGCATTTTCAGATGCAAGTAAGAAGAGGTATGGGATTCTAATTCAAAGGAAAGGTGAGGAAAATAAATCTTATGTTCTTGCCAATCTCGGGTCAGTCCAATTAGGAGAGTTGTTGGCCCTTTATAAAATATTAATAGAATATCAAAATGAGCCTATTAATGTATTTTTGGATAGTCAATATGCAGTCCAGGCGGTAAAAATGCTAGTCTTTTCAAAAATAAAAAACTCCTTGAGTCCAGTTACTACAACCATGCTCCTAATCCAAGATATTCTACTTCAAAAGAACAGAGCCATGGTATATATCTCACATCAGGGCACATACCCGGCTGCCAGGGATTTTAGCTAGGGGCAATGAAATTGCAAATACTCTGATCATGTCAGTTTCAATGGATATTCTAGAGCAAGCTAAGATGTTGCACCAACAATTTCATTTAACACCACAAAGTCTTCATAAACTATTGCCTGAACTGCCAATTGCTCAGTGTAAGAATTTATCTAGGATTTGCGCAACATGTGCACCACTTGCCCTGTTGGGTCCCCTACAAAGGATGAGAGATGCCCAATGTGCTCTGGCAGATGGATGTTACTCACTATGCAGTCTTTGGCAACCTAAGATGTGATAGTGGATACTTACTCTGGCTTTATCAATGACTTAGCAATGTCAGGTGAAAAAGCCTCTAACGCTATAAAAATGTTAAGATCAGCAATGTTGATTATAGGGGTTCTATGGACTCTTAAGACAGACAATGGCCCTGATTACAAATCACATGTATTTGAAGAATTTATTAATTCTTGGAAAATATCCCACATGACTGGCATCCCATATAACCCACAGGGACAAGCCATCATGGAGAGAACTAACAGAACACTCAAGGAAGCCCTGCACAAAAATATTTTGCAGGAAGCAAAAAGGGACCCTAATCTAGCACTGGTTGAGGTTCTGTTTCATTAAAATTTTCTAACCTGTGATGACAAGGTGCTAAGCCCCGCATATAAACACTGGGCCTTCCTGCCTCGGGAGATACCGTTACCCTGGGTCAGATGGAGGGACCCCTTAACACAGGATTGGCAATTGCCTGCCCCTCTTCTGACCCAGGGGTGAGGATATGCTTGTGTCTTTCCGCAGGGTGCAACTACACCAATACCGGTGCCCTCGAGAGATGTACACCCAGCCATAGATCAAGGAGCTGCCAAGGACACGCTTGGGTGATGTATTCCTTTCTCCTAATGTCCGTTCTTCTCAACACCCAGGCTGCCACCCTTTGGGCTTTATTGCCCCTGCCCCCCATATTAATGCCTATGGACATAGACTCCCCCACATTTCCTGTCTTATTTATGACTAATGCTACACTTGGGTTACCACATGTGGACCCAGTTACTACGCTTGCTAACATAAATGGGACTTGGAATATTAGTAGAGCTTTATGTGGCTCTGACTCAAACAATTACCATGGCTGAGGCATTAAATGAGGCTGTGTGCCACTTGGTGGAAGCTTTGCGTACACAGGAACTCCTTAATCAGCATCTTTATCGGGCAATCCATCTCCTTCAGCAACAACCCGACCTCCTTGCTGAGGAAACCCAAATACTTAGACAGATGACGCTCCTGGCATGCGACCCCTGATTTAAATCCTTCTGCCTCACGCCATACCTAGTAAATGATGCATCCCAACAGAGGGCTACACTGGCTCAATATATTACAGGCACTGGTCAGACCAGTTTCTAAATTATTCTGTCCTCCTCAATCAACAAATATCCCATCTAAATATGACTAGGGTTGACCCAATCCAATTTGATAACTCCTTTCTATCCAAAATCTGGAATAATATTAAAACCCTCTTTGACCCCTCTTGGATCACCACTTATGCCATCCTGGGAGGTATATGTATTGCCTTACTAATTCTCTTTTAAGTGCTTGTTGCAGTATTGATCCCGGCAATGCGCTATCAACAAAACAACTCTTCAGGTCCTGATGGCTCTCCAACGCCCCAAGCATGGCCCCTCTAAGGAAGCAATGTGCGTGGTGGCTTATGGAAATACAACATACTACTATCTAACATCCTACCACCCAGACGAGTGTACTGGGGTAGGACCCTTCAAAAGGCTGGTAGCCAGAGACGGGTAAGGCTTCCTCTAGCCTGGGAAACCTAAGACAGGATACAAATGCCAAGATACTAATACCAACATTCATATGCCAATGACTGGTAAGACTCAGAGCTTGAGGAAACAACTTAAGACAGGCACAGTCTCAAATGCTGGGCTTCCCCGAGGTAAAGCAACCCACTAAAACTCATCCAAAAAATATAAAAAAGGGTGGATATGTAGGATGATTCAGGTCAGGCCAGGCAGGCTCACAGCCTGCTGGCCTAAACCAGCTAAAACCAATATTGAGCATGTATGCATAGTGAATGCTTCCTGGGATGGCAGCTCTCAGGCCCTAGCAGCCATCCAGGACCAATGGGAGTGATGAATGTCAGATCATCAGAGGCGTTCAGGACCTACCAGAATGAAGCACATCAGATGACCAGATAAAGACCTCCCCTAAGCCTGGCAAAAGCATAAAAGCCTAGCCCCTTTCTTAAAATCAACAAGATTGTTGGTTCCAATTTTTCCCAGGTGTGTTTTTGACTCCCCGCCTCCTTGCCCTCTCCCCTGGGGGACCCGCCAATGCCCGCCCACAGATCAGGTGCCCAAGTCACAAGACACAAGCACCTACTTGCAAAACATTAAAGCACATGGCTTTTCTGGGTTTAGTTAAGTTACTAGTCGAGATTATGTCCATTTTATAAAAGTCATTACTACACTTAGGCACCTACACATGGGCACCTACACAGACACACACATACAGATAAATAAAAATAAATCTTAACAAAAATAAAGGTTTTGTTTCTCTCAGATTGTAAGGTGTGGCTGATCTCCAGAGCTGTTTCTCTATCACAATAGCCTCCCTATTTCCATGCTGAACCTCAGAGTGCTAAGACAGCCGGCCACCTTCATGCTGACTGAAGACAGCCAGTGGACTCTTGTTAAAACGCTGCTGTTTGGACAAGTCTGGGCTTGGTGATGATCCACTTAGTGGTGCCTGCTGTGTTTCAAGGGATGAAGGGGATGCCAGGACAAGATCTCGGATTTTTTTCTTAAATCTTGATTGAAGGAGAAGACTGTCAAAGCTCTCGCTGCAGGTGAAATCAGACTGAATTATGACCATGATGAAAAAAAAAATGTATATAACTGTAAACAACAACAACAAAAACCCCTAGCAGTAGTAGAAGGAAACTAGACAGCAAGAATAGCACAAAATTAGGTAATCCTCTTTGAAATCTATGTTTTCTTCATTTTATGACTCTTGGGAAGGTGGTGCTGCCCGACTCTTGCCTGATAATCCAAGGGGTGTACTTTTGCGTGCTTCCATGGCTACCCAGGAACAAACCCTCAGACCTAGTTGTGGAGGTGGCTTAGGTAACAGCACCATGTCCTCTATTTTGGGTTTTCCTTATAAGTTGTGATTTCATTTGTGAGGGTCTTCTGTCCAATGCTTAACAGATGAAGGACTCCCATGTCTTTGTATCCAGTTACAGTCTTAGCTTATGCTAGATTTCTTAACTCAAGGGACCCATCAATAATTTAGAGGGATCTAGGGATATAGCTTAGAGGTGGCGTGCTAGTATAGCATTCAAAAAGCCATGGGTTTCAGCCCCAGCCCTGGAAGGAAGGGAGGGAGAGAGGAAGGGACAGAGGGAAGGAGGGGAGGGAGGGAGGGAGGAAATGATAATTTTGGATGAAAGAAAACCACATCCTTGATTTCAAAGGAAATTTTGCACACCCTTCATAACTATGAAAGTAGCAAAGTACTAGTGAAGGCTTGTTATCAAAAGAAGTAAAAGCTTCATATTTCATTATAGTTATTAGAAATATCTAACAACATGTTCATCCTCCTTTAATTTTTTTTTTTAACAAGTCTTCCAGTGTAGTCCCAAATGGCTTCAAACCCAGCATCCTCCTGTCTCAGTCACAACTTCACGGTGGGGTTCCAGTCATAGTCCTCAAGTCTGGCCTTTTCTCATCATGTGAAAGAATGCTTCTAGATCTTAAGGGTGCTGATAAGGGCACAGGTCCAGTTCCCCTGCTGGGGTGACTATATTACTGTATCACAAACTCATTTTAAAAATACTTTGATAATCACATTTCAGTGTAATAGGTTTTCTTTGCAATCCCATGCATCTTACTGTGAGCGTTGACAAACATTATATTATGTAGGTATTTGCAGAGGGATGGGCCAAAAAGACAAAGCTTCTGGAACTTTCAAAGGATAATTGTTCAGCTCTCTGTTGGTCATGGGATACCATCCTGTGTCCCTTAGGACTAATACACAGATTAGTACAGGCAGGAAAGCCTTTTTCTTTTCTTATTAGTGAGGGTCCTGGGTACAAAATGGCATCTGCTTTTCTTTAATGGTTGGTTTTGAAACTGAAGTTTGGCTTGATGTGATACTGAGGCTTGATTCAGAAAGGTCTTAGGTTCAAGGTTAGCCTAGTCTATAATAATCCAACACTGTTTTAAAAATGATGTTTATTAAAAACTGACTAGCTGGGTGTGGTGGAAAGCACTTTAATCCCAGCACTTGGGAGGCAGAGGCAGCAGATCTCTGTGAGATGTAAGCCAGCCTGTTCTACATATTGAGTTCCAGGCTAGCTGTGGCTATAGAGAAACTCTGTCTCAAAAAAACCCCCCAAAATTTAATTAAAGAGCCTGGTTCAGGGACCCAAATTCAGGTCAGAGTGACGTGGAGATGGAAGAGGGAATATAAATATAATTCAGATGTTTTGTATGAAATGCCCAAAAATTCAATAAAAATATACATTCAAAAAATTTTAAAAACTGCCTAATTTTGATTTCTGCCTATATATTGCAGGTGGTAACATTGGAAACATCAGATGACCACATTTACAATAGCTGTTCCAATCTTATTGTTTCCTTTTTATATTATTTTTCTTTATTTCTTCATGGGTTTTAAAACATAAACAGATATAAATATGAGTATTAAAATTAAAAAAAGAAAGAAAAAGAAACTTGACTATTTCTAATGAGTTTGGGTTCGAAATTCTTATGTTTCTAGTACACATGCCATAGTCTTATATAAAATGATGTGATTCCAACCTGAATTATTTAGGAGACCTGTCTCAGAACCATTTTTCCTAATTAAAAAATAAAAAGGATACTTTAAAAATAACACCTTACTGTAGGCAGGGCCATGATGGCCAATGTTTGTAACCAAGGACACTTGAGAGGGGGAGGAAGGAGGAACAGGAGCCCTGGCCAGCCAGCTGGGATTACAGCCAAACCTGTCTCAAAAGTAGCAGAAACAAATAAAAAAATACAAATTTAGAAATAATTCTATATTTTAATGTATTTTTATATTTAAATAAAAAACCTCAACAACAACAAAATTATTACAAGACTGGAGATGTAACTTAGTGGTAGATCATTTGTTTAATAGGGACAAAGTCCTAGATTCTATCCCAAAACCCTCAAAAAAAAAAAAAGAAAAGAAAAGAAAAGAAAAAGAAAATTCCTCCCAAACCAAAACCTACTAAAAGTCCACAAAAGTCACCGCAAAGTGTTTTAAGGAGGCGAGCGTGCAGCTGCGAGACCTTTGGTGGACTCTTTGGGGGAGGAGTGAAGCTCAGTTTGGTTCCCACGCCAGCGCGTGGGGTGAGCGCAGGGCGGATCCGGGGCGGGGCACCGGCCAGGCGGGTCGCTGGCGCCGAGTCCGCAGCTGCCCGGCCAGGCCCGAGCTAGAAGGCGGGCGGGTCCCGTGCCATGGGGCGGCTGGTGGGGCTGAGCCTGATGGGCATCGCACTGGCGCTGCTGGGCGAGAGGTTCCTGGCGCTCAGGTAGGTGTCCCGAAGGCCCTGGGTCGCGGGTTCTCAGGCCCCGGTGGCCCGAGCTGCGCGAGCCGGGGCGGGCGGTGGACGTGATGAGCACTTCTGCCGCCCGGGGGTGGGCCGGGCAGGACTTCGGAGTGCTTCTGTGTCCCATCTAGCTGATCTCGCCCACAGCCACCGCGACTCGGGCACTCTGAAAAGTTTCTAAGCCTTTGCTGATGAGGAGATTCCTTGGCTGACAAGCGCGAGCTTTGCGAATTACTCAAGGGCAAACTCAGTGCCTTAACTAGAAAACAAAACTATTACTCCTGCTTGAACGCTCTAATTGTACAGCTTTGTTTCAGGTCTCCGTGCTGCTTCCCCGTGTTACCGGAGCCCATCCCTCCACTGAGTAGTAGTTGGAGAAACTTCGGCTCCCGGTTCTTGGTGCTGGAGATAAAAGAAACTTGAGAGTCAGCTACTGTTCTTGCATCACTTCCTTATTTATTCACCAGGGTCCCGGAGGCAGAGAGCCGAGCAGCAAGGGCTTGTCAGATTTTAACTGCAATGAAAACTTTCTGAGTAGATCTCATGCTTTCTAAGTTACAGATTCAAACTTTGTCTCTTGCAAAAGAGTTGTAGAACAGTTGAGCACCTACTATGTAGCAGGTGTTCCCTCTCCCAGGCTCCTATAGAAGACTAAGACCCTAGAGGAAGTCCATTCTAATACAGGAGATAAGAGAAATAAAAGATATGACCATCCCAGAACAGGTAAAATGGAACCCTTTGTAATGTTAAAAAGGACAGATGGCATCCTGGGAATGTGATCTAGAGGGAGGAAGAAACTTTGGACCCTGGGGCTCCGCAGCTCACAGCGGTGGAGAAGGCCGTCCCTCTGTGGGAAGTGTAGTTCCAGGCAAAGGGCTGAGTTGGATATGTTTTGGACCAGCACCTGGAAGGACGTGAAGTCAAATGAGAAGAGCCGAGCAGGTCTAAGGGGTTGCTTGAGGCTGTTCGATGTAAATTGGAAAATTGGGCGACTTTCTACAGGCATAGGTGCTGATGCTTATTGGTTGTTTAACTGAAACCTGATCTAAGGAGTTTTGCAAGGTACTGGGGAGCAGATGAGCCTAAATAGCACTCCAGGGGGTACTTTCTGATTCTGTTGGTCTGGGTGGGGCCGAGGGCCTAGGGTTTTGGTTTGCCTATTTTGTTTTTGGTTCATTCATTCTTGGTTTTGAGGCGGAGTCTTATTGTGTAGTCCCAGACTAATTTTATAGTTTAGGCTGGCTTGCAGCTCAGCATCTTTCTGTTTCCGTCTCCTGAGAGCTACAGGTAGTCACCATCATAACCCGAACTTTTTTTTTTTTTTTTTTAATGTTTGGATCCTTCTTGATGATCTGCAGTATAGTTCAGTGACAGGTTGCTTGCCTAGCGCGTATGAGGCTCTGGGTTCCATCCTCTGCACCACATTAAAAAAATGCTCCACTCTTGGTAATTCTATTGTGTAATCTGTGTAGTGAAGGTTGGGATCTATTGGACTAGAGTAGACACAAGAAAACTAGGTAAAGTATCGCAGAAGTTCGGAGAGGATAAAGGAGACCCAAACTGTACCCTGAGGAGTGACGGACAAGCCTGGGTGGTAGCATGGCTTGTGAGGCAGCTCTACTGTGCCACAACCATGGCTTCACCTGTGTTAAAACGGTGAAAGAGATAAATGTGTGGGAATGTAAGAACAGTTATGAAACGTGTTGACCCTCATTGTCGTGATGTAAACACTTCTTCTGCTCCTGCAAAACATTCAGGAGTTGAATGGGTTTGGGGCTATTTTATTGATTGACCAATTGATTGCTTTATTTGTTTGTTTTATATATATGAGTGCTTTCCCTGTAGGTATGTAAGTGTACCCGTGTTGTGCAATGCCCACAAAGGACAGAAGACAGTGCCAGATCCCCTGGAACTAGAATTACTGATGGCTGTTAGTCGCCATGTGAGTGCTGGGATTCAAACCCAGGTCTTCTGCCAGAACAACCAGCGCTCTGAACTGCTGAGCCGTCTCTCTAGCCCCAGGGGCCGTTTTATTTTTGGTCGATACACAGTAGATGTGTATGGATAGTTTGTGTCCTTTTGTATAGGCCACAGTCTTATGCTTCAACGTGTGTATTATGTAATGATAAGATCACTATGATTGGCATACCCATCACCTTAAACTCATCATAGTTTTGACATGAGAATATTTTTTTAAAACTCCTTTCTTGCTGTTGAAAGTGAACATTATTATTAACTGTAGCGCCCTACGACTGTTCAGTAGAACACCAGCACTCTGCTTCTCTCGAATCAAAGTGAAGCTTTGCACCCTTTGGCCAGTCTCTGTCACTGCTGCCTCCTACCCAAACTTTGGTGTCCAGGCTGTACTTCAACTTCTATTAGCACTTTTTACACCCCATGTATCAGTGAAATCATCCAGTATCTTCCTATTTTCCCTCCCTCTCTCCCTCTTTCCTTCCATCCTTCTTCCTTTCTGGCTTTTTGAAACAGTGTCTCTATGTAGGCCCAACTGGCCTCTGTCTCATGGCAATCCTCTCATCTAGCCTTCTGGGTACTGGTATTATTAGCATGCACCACCATGCCTATCATTCCTTTTTACAGTTAAATAGTATTCCATCATACATGTGTACCACATTATCTGTTTACTCATTGGTAAGTATTCAGATTGTCTCCATCTTTTGTGTGTTATGAGTAGTGCTGAGAAAACATGGAAGTTCATGTGTCTCTTCAACATGGATTCATTTCCTTTGGTTTATGGACCCAGTACTGGGATTGCTGAGTCGTAAGTGATACATCTTTAAAATTTTTAAAGGTATCTCCATAGTGTTCTCACAATGGCATAGTAATTTACATTCTCACCCAGCAAATAAAAGCTTTCTTTCTGACTAGGGGTGGTGCTCAGTGGTGGGGTGCTAGCATATGTGAGACCCTGGCTCGATCTGTAGTATGGGAGTATGCTCATCGTGGCTTCTATTCTTTTCTCCTTTTGGCAGAAGTCGTTCTAACTAGTGTGAGGTAGTATGTCTCTGAGGTTTCGATGTGCATTTCCCTGGTGATTAATGATGTTGGTTCTTTCTTCATCTGTACATTGGCCATCATATGTCTTCCAATTTGTACTTAGGACTTGATTATTTTAAAATTGGCCTGTTTGGTGTTCTTGTTTTGTTTTGCCATTGAGTTATATAAGTTTTTATACATTTTGGATATCATCTATAAATCCTTTACAAATCTGTCCTGTTCTGTAGGTTGCTTCTTACGCTGTGCATTGTTTCTTTTGTTGGCAGAGACTTTTCAGTTTGAGGTAGCTTCTTTCATCTCTGGCTTTGTCATTTGTGTTTTGGGGGTCGTAGGAGTTGGATGGATTTTTTTATGATCTGTCAGCTCTCAGTTTTAAAACCAAGACCACAAAAATTCCCAGGCTCATTTAGTTGACACTGACATTCAGTATTTCTGTAATTGAAATTTCTTAATGAAGTGTCAGCTTTTCCACTTTTTACCAATCTTGAAAATACTAAATGTAAGTCCTTTTGAATGACCAGTGTTATACTCAAAAATAAGGAAAAACTAAATGCTAGACACAATTGATGGGAGTGGGGACATGACTCAGTGGGTAAGAGTGCTTGTGGTGCAACCATGAGGACCTAGGTTAGACTCCCCAGCACCCACGTAAAAAGCAGGCAGAACCATTCAGGCCTGTAACTCCAACACTGGGGAGCAGACAGCAGATATAGATCCAGCCCAAGCCTCCAAGTTCAACGAGAGACTGTCTCAAGGTAATAAGAGCGAGCCCTAGAGGAAGACATCCAAAGTCCTCATCTGGCTTCTGCATGTGTGTACGTGGGCAAATGCACCTGCCTATGCAGCACGTACGCACACACAGAGTATGCAACTGATAGGTTAAGTTACAGCTTGATGCAGCCTTTCTTTACAAAGACTTGACTGAGATAATTTTTTAAGAGGGTTGAATGTGCAAACACACTTTATTGCTTTCTGGGTACAGTTTCTAGAGTTTCTGATTGTTTTTATGTTAATATTTGTATTGATTCGAGAATCTCATATGAAGTATTTTGATCTTTCTCAGATCCCCTCTGTCTTTGCATTCCCAGTTGTCCCCCCTTCCAACTTCATGTCCTCTATTATTATTTGTCTTTTTAAAAAAGGCCTATCAAGTCTAATCTATGTTTTCCATGTGTTTCTGGGTATGGGTCTATCCTTTGAAGTCTGGTCAACCTACCAGGCATCATACCACTAAGGAAGCTGGTTCTGTCTCTCTCCACATCTATCAGTTGCCAGTAGATCCTCAGCTAGGACTGGGACTTCCTGTCCACCTCTGTACTGGGCCCATGCCTGGCTTGAGATTGCCAGTCTTGTGCATGCTGTCACAAGTGCTGTGGGTTCAGATGTTTAACTACCTTATGGGGTCCAGACAGTAATTTCTTTGTATTCATCTACTATCTCTGGTTCTTCAAATCTTTCAGTCAGTCCCCTCTTTCACAATGACCCCTGAGCCCTGGGAGGAGAGAATGTGCTACAGGTGTCCCATTTAGGGCTGAGCACTCCTCAGTCTCTTATTCTCTGCACGTTGACCATTTGTGGGTCTCTGTGTTAATTGCCATCTTACTGAGATCAGTTTTAATGAGCAGTGATTTTCCAGCTGGTGACTTTATTGGACAGCTGAAGGTCCAAATGGGGTAAATGGTATTTAACTAGATTTTTCCTGCATCCCCAAAATACCAAATCAGGTTGCTGAGTTACGTTTGAATTTCAGATAAACAGAAAATCAGTGTGTGTGTGTGTGTGTGTGTGTGCAGGTGGAGATTATAGATTGACTTTGGTGTCTTCCTCTGTTGCTCTCCACCGAATTTTTGGGACAGGATCTCAAACCTGGAGCTCACTTATTCAGCTAGACTGGCTGAGCAGCCAGTCCCAAAGATGCTCCATTCTCTGTCTCCCCAGTGCTGGGATTACAGAACTGTGCCACTCACCCGACTTTTAGACCTTTACGTGGGTGCTAGGGATCAAACTTGGGTCCTCATGTTTTCCTACTAAACACTTTACCAACTCACTAAGCACTTTGCCAACTGAGCCTTCTCTCCAGGCTCCATCATTCTTTAGTATAATGTACATATATTTTTAGTACAAGTATGCCATTTGGGACAACATTGCAGTAAAGTTAGATTTAACTGGGTGCCATGTATTGCATGTGATGACGGTATGACTAAAGGCTAACTAGTGTTTCCTGTCTGCAGTGCAGTGGTCAGATGACAGTCTGTTCCCAAAAGCAGCGTGCTTGCAGCTCCCCAGAGGAAAGGCTTTTCAGAGCACTGTGAAAGGACAGACACTTGCTGCTGCTCTTTTTGCTCTAACCTGACGTCTACTTTCTGTTTACTCAGTTATTAAACATAATACTTGGCTGTCAAATTCCTTCTCCCAGGATGCCCACTTAAATCTCAACTTGAATTTTAGATAAACAATGGATAAATGTTAGTGTAAGCCTGTCCCAGATGGAGAAATGTCATGGAAGTTGTCTTTTTCCCACTAGACTGAGGCTGGTTAAAGTTCCCAGGGGAGGATGATAACTCCACATCCACCTGAGCAGTGGTGGAGAAAGTAGAAATAGACCCACACTCCCAACATATTTGCTATCTGTTGCAAGGACAGCTTTGGAAGAGTACTGAGATGTGAGTGCAGTGTGGGCAGGAGCCCCCAGACACAGGTCTCAACAGTTTGTTAAATGCCTGAAGCCTTTAAAACCTTTTAATACTTATTGTTATTATCGTGTGTGGAGGGTAATGAATGTGGAAATCAGAGAACTTTCAGTCAGTTCTGTTCGCCCTGGGTTCCGGGGCAAGGTCTTCCTGTAATCAAGCTTACATGGGCAAGCGTTTTTACCCACTGAGCCATCCCACCAGCCAGTGCCTGATAACTTTTATCACAATTCCAACAAGAAGTTCCAGTGGTTTTGAACCACTTCAGAAGGATCAGCTTTGTGAATTTTTACTCTTTGCCATCATCCTCCTTATGATGATTTATTGTGTGCTGCTCACCCTGTTCAAAGCCTAGAACTTCCAGGACTGGGGAGATGGCCCTGTAGGTAAAGTAGGTAAAGTGTCTGCCAGGCAAACATAAGTTCAGATCTCTAGCACCAACATGAAATCTAGGTACCCAGCTATAACCCCAGCACTGGGGGTGGAGAGTGGAGACAGAAGTCCTGGAGCTCACTGGCCAGTCAGTCAAGCCAATTTTCTTTCAGAAAATTAGGTGGAGACTAATACCCATGATGCTCTCCATACATACACATGCATATGCACATACCCACACAAACCCATATATATACATACATATATATATATACACACACACACACACACACAGAGGCATACACGTTGAACTTCTTTAGATTAAATGAAAATAAGCATTTCCTTTGAGGCAGGGTCTCATGTAGCCCAGACTGGTTTCAACTTGCTAAGGAGCCTAAGATGACCTTGAACTTCTGATTCTCTTGCCTCAACTTCAGTCCTGGGATTACAAGCTAATGCAGGCAAGTCTAGTTTATGAGAAGCTAGGGACTGAACTCAGCTGTACGCAAACTAGGCAAGGACTGTGCTAATCCCCAGCCCCAAATGTGCACTCTTTTCCTTTTCTGCTTTCCTTCTGTTTTCTTGAGTTCCCTTCTTCCTCTAATTCCCATGTAAACACTGGGCGTTGGGGAAGCTTATTAGTTCAACTGCGAATTCCATGATGCGGCCTCTATATACTATGGCCTGGATCCCAAAGCTTCCTGGCTTCTTCACCATTAAGCAAAATTTCCCTAGTTTACAGGCCTAAGCACAGATTTCAGTGACTCCATGCCTTGCAGGGGTCCAAAATGTGAATTCCAAAGGGCTTTCCAAGTCTGTATTGAAAAGATAAAGTCGCCCTCCCCCATAGGTTTGTGTACACAGAAGTTAAAAGCCCTGTGGATGCTTTGTAAATTCAAAGGCTGGGAAGTAGAGCGCAGAGGAACTGCTGATAGTTCACAGGCCCACCCCACACAAAGCATGCTGTCATCTTTGCTTGGTGTGTCTTACTGGCAACTGCCATCAGGTAAGGTAATAGCTAACAGCTCTCTACTCTGGGTCAGGGCTGCCTTCTCAAGAATGTAAGGAAGAAAGATTGATTTCCTGATAATGACTGTTGGTTAAGAGTTCGTGCGTTATAGCCAGATAGCCTGAATCATTCAAAGCTCTGATTACCTCACATCCTGGACTAGTTATTTTACTTTTTGTTGAGTAAATTCCATGTGAATTAGAGAACTAGATTCTTTGTATAGTTCTATGTTTGGACTCTTCTCTCTGGACTCCACATCCTCATCCTTTAGAGTGGCTGCTGTCATGCCAGGCATTGGGTGTGTGTTCATATCATGGCAGAAGAAGATGGCAGCTAGCTCTCTTTTCTGTGTTTACACTACCACTATAGGAACAAATATTTCTGCCTCTGAATTTGACTTCCATGATTACACCTATGTACAAAAAAGCCAGGAAAGCCCATTTCCCTGCAATGGGAAGAAAATGGAAAGCGGGTGGGAAGTGGAAACAGTATAGGTTCTGGCAAACCTGTAAGACCTGGAATATCAAATTCAACTAACTAGCAGGGACAGAGTTCTTCCCGAGAAAAAGTCTAGCAATTTTCTCTTGAGGGAATTGGAAAGTCATGAGGGGCCACGAAGAACTGGAGTAGAATTATCTTTTTGTTTGATACTAAAGGAAAGGCAAGCAGAAAATTATTTGATTAACTAAGAGTCATACACAGCCCTCACCCAACTCTTCAGTTTAATAACAAGTCTGTTTCTATAAAGTTGACTAAACTAGCTAAAGATGGCCCTTTTTAGTAAATTGTACAGATCAAATCTAAGTTGACTGAAACACATACATTACACTAGACTGTTCAGAAACAACTGAATGTGTTACCTGGAACATCTTATATTTAAACACATAGTTTATTTGTTTTAATCAGATAACTCACCTTTCAGAAAGGTAAGTGGGCATTGTCTGCATCCCTAGTTTCAAAGCAGGCCTAATGAATGAGCAAGGTGTATAAAATCAACATCTGAGCCAAGGATACTTAATGTACAGCCAACGGCTACAACCCATTGAACGAGTATCTGTGTGTTTCTGGAATCATATGGCATTAGAATTTGGGAAGTCTAGGTTCCTCCTTCTTGTATCCCTTAATAAAACTGAGATTGGCAGAGAGCCACTGACCTTCCAGGAGTTACCAGCAGAGTTACTGCTAACACAAATGCTCAGATGTTTTCACCCTTGTCTGAGAGAAATGTGATGGACAGAGCAAAGGCTACCAAATGGAATCTCAAGGAAAATTGCTTTTGTCCCTGAATTGGTTTCATCATCCGTCAGATGGAGCTGGTAGTACCAATTCATGGGGTTAGTTGAAAAAGTGAATAAATTTTTTGAAGTAAATTGGATAAAACAGTGGCCAGCTTAACCCTGTGGCAAATGATAAATGTTTTTACCATTCATTTCCTTTGACCACCATGGTCATTGGCATTATTTTTATCGGTACTGTTCTGACTACTGCTGCATAGATTATATAGACTTCTATTTTTGCCTTTTGAATTATTCTAGTGATATGTGGAACTGAAATTTATTGTATTTTATTGCTTTGGTTTTAAACGTTATTTAATGCATCTTATTTCTATTGCATTTACATATTTATATTTGCTTTATGACTGCATTTCAAGAAATGTAATGCTGTTTGAATTGTATGAGTCAAATATGTACTGATTAACATTTATTTAGCAGGCAGCAAGATGGCTGAGTGGGTGAGGCACTTCTGCTCAGATCTCACAATGTGAATTTGATCCCCAGAACCCTAAAGGTAGAAAGAGAGAGCCAGCTCCAGAAATTGTCTGCTGATCTCTATACACATGCCATGAAATGACCTCTCAGACAGATACACCACACACACACACACACACACACACATAATAATAATAATAATAATAATAAATTTGGGGGATTTGGGGGGCTGGAAAGATGGTTCAGCAGTTAAGAGCACCAGCTGCTCTTGTGGAGGACCTGCGTTCGATTCTCAGCACCCACATGGTAGCTAACAACCATTTGTAATTCCAGTTCCAGGGGATCCCATACCTTCTCCTGGCCTCTGTGGGTTTTGCAAGATGCAGGCAAACTTACATACATGCAGGAAGTACACTTATACACATAAAATAAAATAATTACAAAATAATAGTAATATAATAATTAGAAAGATTAAATAGCTTTTTATTTTGGAACGTCCATATGCTGTGAACTGCCAAAATGTGTGGCTGGCATGAAGCTGTCAGGGATTGGTACAGAGTGGGACATAAAGCAAATTGTTATTTTGACTCTTAAATGTATGGCATATGAGCATCATGTTGAGAAGTATAAAGTTCCCTGTAGCACAATTGCTATTTTTGCAGGCTGCAGAACAGAGAAAGAAGGTGAGAACAAGAGGGGACAGAAAACTTGTAGTATGTATTCACCCAAGTACAAGTTCCTGTGTGTCCTGGCCCAGGCTGCCCAGCAGGTTTCCAGTGTAGAAAGGAAGGGCAGAAGATATCCTACCAAGCATCAGCTTTCCGTTGTTATACACACACTCACACATACACACAACAGAGACAGACAGACAGACAGACAGACAGACACACACACACACACGCAGAGTCATTGCTGCTCTTTAAATTTCCAATCCAGAAAAATAACATGGGATGGAAACTTTTAAAATGCCTTAGTAACTGTTTGTGAGTCTCTGCTCTCTGCCAGCCTCTGAGTAGTTGCTATTTTCTTTTTAAATATTTTTATTTTTGAAACATGTAATCAGACTATTCTCACACTCTATGCAACCAAGAATGACCTTGAACTTCTGATCCTCCTGTCTTCACCTCCTCAGTGCTAGGATTCCAGGAATGTGTTATCACACCAGGTTTTATATTACACTGAGGATCCAACAACCTAGGGCTCTGTGCATGCTGAGCAAGCTCTCTACCAACTAAGCCACATCTCCATCCTTTTACATTTTTAAAATTACAGTTATTTATCTACTTTGTGTGTTTGTTGGAGTGGGGAGAGAGATCCTCATGTAGATACCAGAGGACAAACTTGTAGGAGTGAGTTCTCTCCTTCCACCATGTGGGTCTTGGGAATCAAACTTAGGCCTTCACGGTTGTTGGGCAGACACCTTTACCTACTGAGGTAGCCCTTTCCTTTCGGTATTCTTTCCTCACAGGGTAAGATTTGCGGTCTCTTTTCCTTCTTTGGATCTTCAGCAGAAAGCCAGGCTTCTGGCCGTACACCTGAGCTCCCTTCCCACTTCAGAGCTGTGACAAGAGTAGCTTGGTGCCTGTGTATACTTGCTCAGGAACTTGCAAACAAATAAAATTTGTTGAGTTCTTGGCTCTGCATATCAACCCCATCTGTACTGAGTGCTTTCACGTTTCACTTCATTTTTGTTTTTGCATTTATCTTGCTTCCTTCTCATTCATCTGCTTTGGGTTTATGTTGTTTCTTTAAAAAAACCTCTCTGAAACGAAGCAGTGAATGCATAAACAAATACTTTTGTTTTGTTTTTAAACAGAAATCGACTTAAAGCCTCCAGAGAAGTAGAATCTGTAGACCTTCCAAACTGCCACCTGATTAAAGGAATTGGTATGTATTAGACTACTTACTGTCCACATTGCATTACAGTGCTTGGTGTCAATATCCTGCATGCACTTGCTGTCATTCAGCAATCATTGATACATATCATTATATCAAAAAGTTGCTAGCTCTCTGGTCGGTTCCTTTTGATCTTAGGCTTGCTAAATTTCTTCTTTCCTGGGTTTACTGTAATTTATTGTCTAATCCCATCTTGTTTAATTTCTGGCAAATTTAGGGACTTCTGTGAATTATGTTTACATAGCTCTTACTCTTTGTAGGCCCCTGTAGTCTGTGTTCTGATATTCTAGGGGTCAGCCAGTGATGGGAAATTGGAAGGAAGTGATGTTTCATGTAGGCAGGAATAGTATCTGTCTTGCTCTCCACCCTGTAATCTGCTCTTATCCCTGATGGATAAATTGATACTTCACAGTGTGTATTGAAAACAGTCACAACAAGCCCTTCCTATTTTTGTTTTCTTAGCTCTAATTACAGAAGGGAAAGCAGGTATCTAGGTGACCCTCCCACTGACTCTATGCAGGATGTACCAGCGTGCCTGCATCTTAGGAGCAGCTCCTAAGAGCAAGCTTAGATCTGTAGCAGACAGTGAGCATCTGTGCAGACTTGGAGGGCCTCGCCACCAGGTCTAGTTTCTTCCACAGAGTTCCTTGTCTTTTTGGTTTTAACCTATGCCATTTACCAGAGTCCCTAGGACTTTTAATGAGTCTCAATAACTACTATTTACTTATCAGTGAACGGTAAAAATTTTGGCTTTTCTTAAAGATGGTTCATGGTATGATTAGAAATAAAATATCAGATGTCAAAGGTTCTCATTCTGGTCCTGCTCCACACTTGCAGCATGAACTTGTGCAAAGTTTAGTTATCATCTGTAATGATTAGTTTGTAATTAGGCTGATGATTTTTAGATTTTAAAACTCTTAGGCCATGTCTTTAGAATATGCTGAGAGCCATAGCTTGGCAATAACTAACATCATGTTCCTTCTGGTCTTTATAGAACAGTATCTGGACATGGGAGAGACAGTTGAATTTTTGTTTGTTTGTTTTGGCAAATTAAAATCTAGATTATATGGAAGTGTCCTACTCCTTTTAATCAGTAACACTGTTAAGTTTGAATGTCTTTTCTATATCTTTTCGGTCTACTTAGGAAAATATTCACACTTAGAAGTTTTGAAAACATAAATAAGGTCAAATTATGCATTGCAATTCAGAACCAGTATTTTTAGCTTAATACTATGCTTTGTCCACTGATACCTGCTTATTACTACTGTCTGTACAAGATTCATTTAAGCATTATATGCTCAAACAGTATAGAAAGATCTAAAATGATCATTTAAAAATCTTGAACAAGCCCTCCATTTCATCACAGGAATAACTCCAGAGATGAAATTTCTTTTTGTTTTCTCTAACATAGTGCATGTGCCTACAAAAATGCACATATGATGAATGCATGACTATTTTCACAAATGGAATCTTAGTGAGCTAGTCCACTTCTTGTTTTATTCCTGAGCAGTGTGAGCAACTCTACTTAGCACATGTAGAGCTACTTCATGTGTACGTGTGTGTGTGTGTGTGTGTGTGTGTGTGTGTACAGGTATGTATATGTGTGCACATACCTGTGGAGGCTAGAGGATAATCTCTGCTATTGTTCCTCAAGAGCATCCACTGTGGTTTTTGTTTTGTTTTCTTTTGAGACTGACTAGCCTGGCCAGCAGTCCCAGGGATTTACCTCTGTCCACTTTAACAGTGTTGAATTGCAGGCACACACTGTGCCTAGCTTTTTTCCTGTAGATTCAGGGCAATTGAACTAAGTTCCTCATGCTTGTAAAGCAAGCTCTTTGCCAAGTGCTACCACCTCAGTCCTACCTCATTTTTTTAATATTTTCATATTTTATCATGATTTTATGCAGTCTCCATTTAATATATTATTATAAAGCCTTTTATGTTTCATTAAGTTTTATCAAAATTATTTGTAGTAAAATATATGTAACATAAAGATTATCATTTTAACCATGTAAGTGTACAATTCAGAGTGTTAAATATATTCTCATTATTCGGACTGTTATACTCTGTAGGCCAGGCTAGCCTGGAACTCACTATATAGCTTAGGCTGGCCTTGAAGTCACAATAAGCCTCTTGCCTCTGCCTACTAAGTGCTGGTATTACAGGTGTGATCTACAATGCCTCGCTTTAAGGTTAAACAATTCCATTTGGGTTCCAGATTACAGACTCTTACCGTATAACTTTCTCTCCAGAGTATAGAGCATAGAGATAGAGGAATTTCATCTTGATTCTATTATTTGGCAAAGGAATTCCACAGACTGTTTCAGAAGTCAAAAATGTCTAGCCTGTTTGTTTTGACTGAGACCCTTGATATTTTACAACTGAAGGAATATCCCTCATAGGCTAGGCACACCCTGTTGCAGGGCAGAGGTCAAGGGCTTTGACAGTTTTATGATCTCCATCAGATTGTCAAAACATCTAAAAGTAAATTGTAGTAAGTAGAACTGTGAACTATTATATGTGTTACCTCAAGAAAATTTCATTTTTGTTTGTTTTGTTTGAGAGAGAGCAGGGGAGATATGGGAGAAGAGAGAAAAGGAGAAGTCAGAGGAAAAAAGGAGAGGGGACAAGAACAAGAGGAAAAAAAAAAAAGACAAATATCTAATGGAGGTGCAAATTGGGAAAACAGACAACTGGTCAACCTCCCAGCCTACCCTCCAACGGAATTTTACACAAGAGGTCCATTGCACTGCTTCTTCTACACCAAAGCTATTATAGAGCTGCCCCAGTGCAAACAATTATGCCACATTCCTAAATGCTTACAGGAATTAAATTTACCACTCACCAGCAGAAAGTATGTGATATATTTATGCTAAAGCTGGCTAATTGTACAGTTTACAAAACCACACATTAATTTATAATATTCTATAAATAGTGAGATCTAGTAATGGTATACAAACTTAAGGTAACATGCTAACTTGGTTCCTGCCTGTTACGTGTATCTAAGAAGCGTCAGATGAAATCTTGTTTGGTAATTATATCAAATCTTTAGATTTAAGATTCTTTTCCTTTCTTAATTAAATTTTTTTTTCTAATATATTTTGTTTTTATTTTATGTATGTATTATGCCTGCATGTGTGTAAGTGCACCTGTGTTGTGTTGTGCAATGTCTCTGGAGGACAGAGGAGAGTTTCTGATTCCCTAGAACTGGAGTTACAGGTGGTTGTTAGCTGCCTCGTGGGTGGTGGGATTCGAACCCAGGTCTTCTTCAAGAATAGCTAGTGTTCTTAACCACTGAGCCATCTTTCCAGTCCCAGTTTTTATTTTTGAAAGATAAATGTTTATACTTTGGGAGGGGGGATGTGGTATTATAATTTGATACATGTATGAAATCTCTTAATTATATCTATCTCTATGAATATTATTATTTCATATTGTTGAACACCTTCAAACGTTTCCCCTCTAGTTATGCTAAAGTACCTGGTTATAGACTGGATTTGATTGTGCTGCAGACCATCAGAACTACCCCCAGTTGTGTTTTGGTACCAGTTGTCCTGCCTCCTTAGTTCCTTTCCTTTCTGTTCTTCCTAGCCTCTAGTGACCTGTGCTATGGTATCTACTTCGTTGATCAACTTTTTTAGCTTCCATGGTTGAGTGAGAATGTACATCACTTGTCTTTCTGTGCCTGGCTTATCTGACAACATTAGATCTTCCAGTTCTATACATGTTGTTGCAGATTACCGGATTTTGTCCTTCACTTAATTTTTTAGGTTTTTGTTCATTTGGTTTTTGGAAACAGGGTCTCACTATATACCCCAGGTTATCTGGGACTTGTATAGCTCAGTCTGGCTTCAAACTAATGATCCTCCTGCCTCAGCCTCCTGAGTGCTGTATTATAGATATGTGACCCCACAACTGGCTCCGGATTTTACCCTTTTATAGCAAAACAATACTCTAATGTAACCACAAGTGGGGACTACCACATTTTAAAACTGTTCATTCATGTGCAGACATCTTGATTGTTAAACACAACAGGGCTGCGGGAAGCACAGTCAGGGAGGTATCTGTTATAATGTATTGACTTTGACGTAATGGCTTCATTTCTTTGGCTTTTCGCTCAGTAGAGTGATTGCTAGATCATATGTAGTTTTAGCTTTAGTTTAATGATCCTCCACACCCCTCTCCACAATGACTACATTCATCTACAGTCCCCAACAGCAGATGAAAGTTCCTCTTTCTCTGCGTCCTAGCCAGCATTTGTTATTTTTGTCTTTTTAGTTACTAGAGCCATTCTAACAATGGTGAGGTGATATCTAATTATAGTTTTGACCTGCACTTCCCTAATAGTTAGTGATATTTAGCTTTTTTTTTTACTGGTTGTATATCTTCTTTTGATACATTTCTATTCTGAACATTTGTCCACTCTTCAATTACATTGTTTTGGGTCTTTTTGTTTGTTTTACTGTTAGAATGTTCAAGTTCCTTGTGCATTCTGGATATTAACCCCCTTCCAGATGAATAACTGATGCAGGTCTTCTCTTGACCCTGCTGAGAGATTTTGTTGCTGTGTAGAATCACCTTAGTTTAATATAATCCTATTGTGGGATTTGTTTTGTACTGAAGACAAATCCGTAATCATCATTGCTTTTGCATTTGTATGTCTGTGAATAGATCTTTAACTGAGAGATTGTTGTCATTAGACTATATTTATAGTTTTGATAATCATTAAATTGCCACCATGTTGATGAGACTGAGAATACTTCCTGTTTGCAATCACATTCACTCCAGACAGGGCTTCAAGTACACTTTCAGCAAAAGCAAATTGTCAGTTGTCTTCCTGCTGAAGAATTTCTCCGCAGATCAGTTGCTGGACAACCTGTTTTGGGAAACTTTAGTAGTTATGTACTAGAAGCTAATCCATTCAAGAAGACTTCTTCCTGCTTATCGTCTGCCTCCATCATGTACACATAGATCTCCTTCTCATGTGCTCTGTCTTCTTTTTCTTTTATTTGTTTTTATTTTATGTGTATTAGTTTATTGCCTACATGTATGTAAGCATACCTACGCTATGCAATACCCACAGAGGCCAGAGAGGGGGAACATGTGGGTTCTAGGAATCAAACCCTAGTTCTCTGGAAGAATAGCCAGTGCTCTTAACAGTGAGCCATCCCTCCAGCCCCTGTCTTCTTTTCTTCATTGCTAATTTCATCTTCTCCTAGTCCTAGGTCCTTCTACCTACACTGGATGGTGCTCTCAAAGACTCTTCTCTTTCCAGCTGTCACCCAGACACTGGAGAGAGGAGGATCCAGACTCAGCATGGAAAACCTGGTTGACTTGATTTATGCTGGATAATGTAGCCAGTTCTAGAATTGAAGATGGTGTGGATTCCTAAGCAACCCAGCACTTTACTTCATTCCTGCTTTCTGGCAGCAGTTACAAAAAATGTGCCTCAGAACTGGTCTAGCAAGAACTAGGAGGCATCTATGAGGGATGTTGGACAGGAGTGAGAGGCTGGGTCACTGATCTCTCTGGTTCCTCTTGCTATCGAGTTAATAATTGTCACATTATTAAACAGCCCTTGGCTCTGTGAAGCCTACCTTCTGTGATTTCAAGTCTCAGAGTAGACAATAGGGCACAACCAGACACATTGCCGGACACACTGCCAAATCTGTTCCTGTTCCAGCTCACTGGGACTGAGTGTGCCTCTGAGAAAAGCAAGTCTAGCAGCATTTGTATTCTGAACAGGCATCTGTCTGTGTTTGTGACCTTTATGTTGTGATGTGTGTGAGCTGCTGTCTGGAGTTGGCGAGAAGGAGGAAATGTGTCGCCCATGGCCCCTCTCCTGAAGTGTTTAATGCCTCTGAGGCTCTTCAGAAGGCACCAGAGCGGAAAAGATGAGTGATTAGAAGCACATTTGGGATACATTTTAACTTCTAATTACAATTGTTCCTTTCTTTCTTTTTTGCTCTCACCCTGTGGTTAGTACACACCAGATGAACATGTGTTGAATGCCGTGTTAGCGATGTGTAATGGTTAATCATAACTCATGCTTATATATATTTAACAACAGTTGCTTGTCCAATGGTCTTTGACTGTAAGGAATAACAGTGTGCTGGACTCACATCCCTGTTTAGGCAAAAGTAACTTGTTATGGTAGACAGCAAGGGTAAGGAGGACCTGCTTTCGAAAACTTTAGAAGTTGTGCACTTGAAGCTAATCCATTCGAGAGGTGAGACTCCTAACTTTTTGCTTGTCTTCTATCCTTCTCTTTCTCTCTCTCTCTCTGTCACACACACACACACACATGCTGCATTCGCCATCTTTGAAAATGAACTCTGTGCCACTCTTAGGTGTTTATATACATATCTTATGTATCATATCATGTCTTTTTAAAATAAATAATGTTTACCGACCACATACCATACAGGATATGTGTCTTCTCTGATAATGAAAGTAAGATCACTACTTATTGTACCTTAAAATTACTCAAAGACAATCTTACATGTAGACTATTTAGTGTAACACCAACATCCACATAATAAAAAATATAATGACAAGAGCCAGTTAGGTTGAACTGAGCTTGAGATTTAAACAATTTTATTTTCCAAGTGCTTGGGATTCAGAGTTAAAGACTAAGACAAACTTTTGAATGGTCTCTCTCTTGAGTTAATCAATAGTCTTATAAACTTGGCAATCAAGATTTGTATCCTAACTGCTGCATAGAAGAACAGCATTGAGATTTGTAACCTTTACCATTAAATAGTCTGTAATCTATCCATGGATGAGGAGAGAGGAAAGCAAACCTAAATACACTGTAAGATACAGATGTGTTTCTGTTTTCTTTTTATGGCAGATAAAAGCCTGGGCAGAGAATTTAGTTTACTTTTGTAAGTTATTTTTCAGTACAGTATCTTTTCCCTGATTGACATATATGTCATAGTAATGAATCAAACATACGGAAAGTAGCAAGGTGTCTGGAAGCAGCACTTGGAAGGAGCAGGAGCAGGAGCAGTCCCATAAGTTCAAGGCCACCTTAGTCTATGTTGAGAGTTTCAGGCCAGAAACTACAGAGTAAGATTCTATCTCAAAAAAAGTGGGGGGATGGGGAAGGGAGAGTAATAGGTTACAGTATAATATATTGCATATCCTGTTGGTCATATTGAGGGCTAATTTGCTATCATGAAGTTACAGTAGTTAAGAGAAGAAGTTTGTTTTCATTTTTCTCTGATATGATAGTCCAGTGGTAAGCAAATGGCGCAGGGTGATTGAATGATTGCTCTTCATGTGATCATTTAGGAGCACAGGCGAAAAAGGTAATACAATTGTTTGCAGTGTATGGCCTCTCTCTTGGTCCAAGAGTAGAGTCCTGCTTGTTGCCATTTTAAAGCAGGGAGGGATAGGAAAGAATGTACATGGATATTTGAATCTTATTTTGCCCATTAGTGGCATTCATCTTGTATGACCTGAACTTAGGCATGCGGTCATCACTATCAGCTGGAAGTCATGACAGCATAGCTCAGAGGGAAGCAGGGGACTGTGGGACCAGGGACTGGTGGTTCTCTCACACATAGACGATTGCAAGGAACAAAGCAGCTACATGAGAGGGATTTCTAGAGAAAGGGTTAAAAACAATTTGTTTTTATTTATGTATATTTGTGTGTGTGCATGTGTAAGTGAATCTCATGAGTGCCAGGTGCCTGAGGAAGCCAGAAGAGGACACTGGATCCCCTGGAGCTGGATTTGCAGGCACTTATGAGTCTCCCAGCATGGGTACCGAGAACCCAACTTTCAACCTCTGAGCCATCGTTCTAGACCCTAGAGAAAGAGTTTTGAAAGAGGTTTTAAAGAAAAGTTCAAGATGCGCCTTGATAACAATTTGAGTGAGAGACGCAAAAGTGGAAATTGTGGGAGGAAACTCAACAAGTGGAATTGTTCATTTTTGACTTTACAGGATTAAGTATTTTATCTATTTATTTTTAATTATTGTGTGTATGGTGTGTGTGTGTGTGTGTGTGTGTGTGTGTGTGTGTGTGTGTGTGTGTGTACGTGTATGTGTACGTGTCCGAGCCCGAGCGCGTGCGTGCACATGCATCATAGTGCAGGTGGGAGTCCGAGAATAACTTCCGGGAGTCAGTTCTCTCCTTCTACTGTGAGTTCCAGGGTTGTCAGGCTTGTGTGGGTGGCAAACACCTCTCTGTCCATTGAGCCATCTTCTCAGCCCAAGTGAAACATTTGTAGAGTGAGGAACTAGATGATGATTTTGACAGAAAGTTCACTAAATGATAGCGTGGTGCTTGTAGGTTCGACTAAAGGACTTGAATCTCAAGCTCCCAGTTTACAATTTATTGATTTACTACTTATAATTGCCTTAACCTTTCAAAGGCTTCTATTCCCATATCCAAAATATTAAAAAAAAATCATTGTTTTCAGTGTTCTGTAATTGCATGAGATGTTTTATTGGAGATTACTTGCAAGGAGTCTGGTAAATGGTAAGTACTTAATTCATATTAGTAGCTATTAGTACTGATAATAGTTTTGAATGAGGGGAGCAGAAGAGTTTTCTTCTGCAGAAATGATCACACTTGGAGTTACGGCATCAAAGGGATGACAGCAGCTGGTAAGGGCTTACTGTGAAATTGGCTATAGACATAACAAACGTAGGCCAATGGATCTGGAAGATACTCTAAACATAAAACTCATTTTCTTCATTAGGTAATAGGATTAAAGGGGAAGATACAACGTGACTAAAATATCTTTTAAACATTCTTTCTTAGTTTTCTTACTATTATTTCTAGAAAATTATGTATTTTACTTAGTTAATTAGTTAGTTTTGGTGTTGGGGATTGAATACAGTCTCACACATGCCAACCATGAATCCCCTATTCCTACATGCTTGTAGCTTGTCAATATTTTAAAATAAAAAGAAGGAAACAAAACTCTACCACTCAACAAACCTTGTTGATTCTTTTATATTGTCTTTCTTTATGTGTATGAGCATGTACATGTTGAAATTAAATTTTCTTTAGTGATTTTTCAGAAAAAAAAAAAAAACTAGTTAATTGAGCTTCTCTTAAATGGGCCCAGAAAGCAACACTTAGGGCATAATCCACCCCCCCGCTTGTCTCCACCTGTCTGTCTGTCTGTCTCTGTCTGTGTTGTATGCTTCCTCTTGTTCTATTGAACCATTGTAGGACACTCCCAGCCATGTCCAACCCACAGCCCATGAGCCACACGTGGCCAAGGATAACTATGAATTCAAATGCAACCCAACACAAAAAAGTAAGCTTACTTAAATACTGTGAGGCTTCCTCTTTGCAACCCAAGCAGGAACTTTGGAGATGACAGCATCAACATAGTGTCTCATTGTCAAAAGTTTGGACACACCAGGGAATCTAGTGTTTTCAGTCATTTGGGGTATAATACAGACATGCTTTTTGTTTTTAATCTGCTGTAAACCAAGGACCTTGTCACTTGTCATAGAAGAGTTCTTGTCTATTCATATGCAAAACATTTTGCAGAGCATAGAACTTCAGAGGGTCCACAAATTCTAAGAAGCCCATTTGTCACCCTTCAGAGACCCACAGGCCCCTCTTCCACCACTGTAGCATTCTTAAGCTTCTTTGTATAAGGTCTTCCTTCTGAGGACCAGGCAGAGGAGTCATTATTACAAAGTAAACTTCCTTATGTTCTTAATTATGTTTTGCTTTTCCACACTGTATTAGAGCAAGAGACAATGCAAGCAACTGGCTTCATGCAAAGTCATGAATCAAAACCAAAATGGTGGCATAGGTGCTTTTCGATTTTGACAACCTTGAAATACTCTCAGACAGAAATATCCTTTGGAGTGGTCTTAAGGAAGAAGATTGGATCTGTAGAATGAAAGAATGTGTCATGATTTGGCTTAATCTAAGCCATTTTTATTCTTTTTTTGTGTTTAGCTCTATTATCTGTCTGTGGAATTTATATTGAGAGACCACTGGGAAGGTCTGATGTCTAATTATTTGCTGTGTTATGTTGAGGGTGCTTTGGACAATCGATAAACAATTAATAGTAATTGTAGCCTGCCTCAGACAGGGGTTTGAAGCTTCAGTGGGCTTAGGTTCTTTTCATTAATTTTCTTTTCCTAGTTTTACCTATGATTTAAAGACTAAATAGAAAGCTTTCTTTGCTTATGAGACCAAGTGTACTGTTTTTTTTTTTTTTTTTTTAAGGAGAGAATATGTAATCCCAGGTGTTTTCACTCTGTTAATGAGAAAAATGTCTCTTTGCTTTAGACTCCATGAGCAGAGAGGGGGACAAGGAGTTTTGCATGGTTTAATGACTATGGGCCCTTCTTTGTGAAAGTAATATTCCCCTGTTGTCAATTACTTCTGTATAGACATCTGGATGTTTACCCTAGAAGTGTGCAGATGTCAACTTGTTTTGTATCATAGCTGGAAATGTGGTGATAACTTGACTTTGATTTGAGTAAACATGAAATATCTAGCATTTAAAGTCAGAAGTTCACTGTAGGAAAGTGTTTAGACTGACGTTTATTAAAGAGATTGGTGTTTTGGAAAATAAATTGGAGGCATTCACAAAGAAACAGACACTCGGATAAAGTAAACAAAATCCCAGTTAGGTTACCTTTACCAAAGAGCAGAATTTGAAAATGACATTTACCTACTCTTTGAACTTCCAGAAGCTGGTGCTGAGGACATCGATGTGCTTCCCAACGGTCTGGCTTTCTTGAGTGTGGTGAGTACCATCTCCTTGCCCCATGTGCAGGCCGGGAGAGATGGGCCATGTGTTTAGGACCATGGAGTAGTAACAGATTTTAAATTCCTCACATCTCAAAGTAGTTCTGAAAAAAAGTTGGATCTAGTTGTATTTGGAAATTTTCTAAATCTTTTCTGAATTCAGAGGTGAAAAGTCTTTGTGAATTGACTGAGTATCCTTTGTTTCCCACTTGCATCATAGCCCTAGAATGCTCCAGTACAATCTGTGTTTTAAAATATATTACTATAAAAGATATTTGAGGGCTGAGAAGATGGCTTAGTTGGTAAAGTACTTGCTATGCCAGCAGGAGGCCCTGAGTATGGATCCCTAGTACCCACATAAAAACAATAACGAATGGGCACAGTGCTGTGCATCTGTCGTTCTAGCCCTGGAATGGCGAAAGCAGTGGGACCCTGGAGGCTCGTTGCCAGCTGGTGTAGCTGAGTCAGTGAGCTTCAGGTACAGTGAGTGACTCTGGCTTAAAAACAAAATAAAGTGGTGAAGGCTGGCAAGATGGCTCAGGTGGTAAAGATGCCTGCCTCCAAGCCTGGTGACCTGGGTCTGATCTCCAGAACCTCATGGTGGAAGGAGAGAGCCGACTCCCACAAGCTGTCCTCTGACTTCCACATGGGTGCCACAGCCCACACATACACATGCACACGAACATAAGTTTATTAATTAAACAAGTAAGGTGGTAAGCAATTGAGAAAGATACCCCAAATCCACCTCGGACCTCCAAACACACACACACACACACACACACACACACACACACACACACACATGCTCCCCACAGCGCGCCCCCTCCAACAGTATTTGAAGCCTCACTTGGATATCAGATACTACCACTATACTATTTTCAACACAGCATCAATCCTTTCCACTGTATGTCCCATGTTAAGTTTTTTCATATCCACTTATGTAGTGTTTGGGTCACTTATGTTCGTGTGCATGTGTGTGTGTGGGCTGTGGCACCCATGTGGAAGTCAGAGGGTTGGAGGCTTTCTTGGGTTCCTGGTGGTTTTTATAGGAAAGACTGTGAGCAGTGATTATTACCACCAGTGGGAAGAGAACTTCCTGCCTTTCAGCAGAAATGCTGATGTGTATATTTAATTTAAAACATAAGAGTATTAATTGCCTACACAGAATGAATCAGGTGGTATGCACAATATCACTCGGGTTTGCTACACAGCATGAGTCTGTTAGGAAAACGGTCAGGAAAAAGCACTGTGGCTGCTAGTCAGAATCATGACTGGAGATGCACAGAGCCTGAATCAAGGAGAAAGTTGCATTGAATTTTTCTTGTTTGTTTGTAAAGATGTGTTCTTGGGACTTTAGAACTTAACCGTTTCGAGAGTTTTATTCTGAAAGGAATAAACCTGAACAGGAAGGAGTAAGGCTTCAAAGCACACAAATGCTCATCCGTTTAAGCTGATGGGCGCATTGATCTAATGGATGGCTGATGTTTGTTTGGTTTTGCTTTTGATTGTTTTTGTTGTTGTTTTCTTATATCTATCCTTGGTTATCTTGGGGTGTTTGTTTGTTTGATTTCAATTACTCTAGCAGGGTCTCACACTCCAAGTGTGCACACCCTTCTGAATGAGTACCTCCTACATCACAGGGTGACCTTCTTCCTGTCATTGGCCTCACGTTCCTCAGGCTATGCCAAAGGTATGGGTTAGAGGGGCACAAAATTAACATCACACTGGATGAAGGCTTGGATGACACAGAATAGACTAGAACAGAGGTTCACAGAGCAAGGTGGATGTGTAGTATTGCTGGGCTGTACCCTTCGAAGTGGTGATGAAGGTGAATTTTATGTTATTTGTATTTTGATGCCTTAAAAATAAAAGTTTAAAACAGAGAAAGGGGGAATTAATAGGAGGTGTTAAAATAACTGTTAATAGTTATCACCATCTGGCCATGCTGCCTGTTCACGGAGAGCTCGCTGTTGTTGTGGGGACACTAGTAAAGAATGGAAATTTTTAACAGCTGGCGTGGTACTGCCACACAGCACTGCACTGAAATAGCTGCAGTTTATACTACTGACCGGGCCTGCCAGCATGAAGGTGTGCAGACTAAGCCAAAGACCACTAGATCCAAAGATCACAGAGACTGTCTCCCATGTTCACTCTCATACGCAAAATCTAAATTTTATGAAAAGAAAGCAAAATAGAAGGAAAGCTGAGAGAAAGGGAAGGGACTCAGGGGAGGGTGATCAGCCTATGATTTGCATGTATGAAAATGTCACAATGGAGCCTATTTTTGTATAATTAATATATGTTAATAAAATTATTTTTGAAAAGAAGACAATTGGAAAAATTTCCCATTATGTCCAATTTTGTGCATAAAGGGAGTCTTGCCTTTATTGTACCCTTAAATTCACATAAAATATGACTACATTGCATTAGGAAACTGAATACACTCGTGAATTCACATGCAATTTATTATCACCAATACGCTTTTCCTTAAGAATTGAAGGATGAATCTGCATTTTATAGCTAGCCAGATGATTTATTAAGTAACTGATTTAAGAAAGAAAAGACCTAGATCATCTCAGTAAGTGCCAAAAAAGCTTTAAATAAAATTCAATACTCACTCTTGATTAAAAGCTCCAAGCAAACTAGAAATAGAGGGGAGAATTCCCAGAAACCTAAAGCAAGCATCATTCTTAGTGGTGAAACATGAGCTGTGTTCCCACTAATGTTCTGAAGAAGAAGGAAAGGTTCAATATCCCTACAACCATCACCAATCAACTGGAGTTCTTAATAACCTAATAAAATGAGGAAAAGAAATGGGAGATGGAAACCAAAAGACAGGAATGGCTATTATTTATAGATAATGTTGTTCTCTTTTCTTTTTAAAAAATCCAGAGATTCAGCTAAGAGATTGTTACGTGTTCAAAATGAACAGGTAACATGCTATGGCTTCTCCATACAAGTAGAAAATACAGTAAGAATTGATGATAACATTCTGTTCATAACACATACACTCTCGTAGTGATTTAAGAAATGTTACAGTGGTTCAAGAATGTGTTTGATGGAGGCTGGAGAGATGGCTCAGCAGTTAAGAGCTCTGACAGCTCTTGCTGAGGACCCCAGTTCAATTCTCAGCACCCACATGGCAGCTAACAAAGGTCCATAACTCCAGTCCAGGAGATCCAACACCCTCTTCTGGCCTGAATAGGCATTGCATGACACAGGTGCAGGCAAACCATTCATACATGTAAAATAAAATAAATAATCCAAGTACGGGCATATGCTTTTAATCACAACATTTGAGAGGCAGAGGCAGGCATATCTCTGTGACTCTATATAGCAGGTTCCAGGCCAACTGGGACTATAGGGAGACCTTGTCTTAAAAAAAGAAAAAAAAATTTTTGTAGTTAGCCTGAGGTAGGAACCCATTAGAGAATTTTTGTCAAAGTGGTTTGCTTGTCTGGATTCTGAGGGATCATAGATGATCAGGAGTAAGGGCAGAAGCAAAAGAACTTTTCCCTGGAGCTGAATGTGGTGGAATGGCCATGGAGAAGATGGGTGAATGACCTGTATCAATATGAAGGGATGTATTTTCAAGGTAACGTCAACAGGGTTTGCTGATGTATTAGATGAGATGTGAGACAATTATCTCTGCTGCCTAGTCTCTTGGAAACAGTGCAGGCCTTGGGCATGAGGGCTTCCTCAGTTAGTATGTGAATGTCCACCTCCTTGACACTCAGCTCTGCCTGGAATCTCTGAGCCCACCACCTTATGGTAGACTTCAAGAAAGTGAATCCCTCTGGTGTCAGAGCTCAGCAGAACCATCCTTTCGATCATCTTTCCAGCTCCCAATGATCATTTTTCTTGTTTGCTTTCTAATTCCTTCATGTTCCTAGATGTCTGTTGCCACCTTTGTCTTTGTCTTTGTGGCTCCATGCCACCACGTTTAACTAAAGTCTATACTTATCATTCGTGTAAAGTACTCAACTAGTCCAGGATGATACTTAAGGCTTTGTGTTTATTTTTTTCTTTCCCCACTGTTTTGGAAAGGGCCTGAAGTTTCCAGGTCTCCATAGCTTTGCACCAGATAAGTTTGGAGGGATACTGATGATGGATCTCAAAGAAGAAAAGCCAAGGGCACTGGAATTGAGAGTCAGCCGGGGCTTTGATTTGGCTTCATTTAACCCACATGGCATCAGCACTTTCGTAGACAGCGGTAAGAGCTCATGAGCTACCAAGGGTGAAAAATTCACAGTGCTTCGGGGATGGCTGTGGAAAATAGACCTGGATCACCCTGATGGGGGAGGACAGTTATCTCAAGAAACAAGCCTGCATTCTTCATACCAACAGCTTGCTCATTTGTGTCCTAAGCTGGCACTACATTATGCTGCTGTTTGAAATGTCTAACAGTTAACAGCTAAAAGCATGTGTAGATTTCGTAACCTTTTCATTATACCCCTGATCATTGTATTAAAAAAAAACTGTATCCCTGAATTAACCTACAGACACATTATGCACTAATTCTGTGTATGGAGTGGGAGCCTCTCTTTCTTAATGGTCAGGGGCCAGTGATCAGAACTAATACCAGGTTGACAGTGATGAGAAGGACCAGCAAGAAGAATGGTCTGTTAGAGCATTAAGCAGCTTGTACCTTCAACCTTTCCTCAGCTGTGGTGGTTAAATGTCAGTGCCTGCCCACAGGTCCTCCAGTAATGCCTCTGCTCTTTTGATCCTTTAGATGACACAGTTTATCTCTTTGTTGTAAACCACCCAGAATTCAAGAATACAGTAGAAATTTTTAAATTTGAAGAAGAAGAGAATTCTTTGTTGCACCTGAAAACAATCAAACATGAGCTCCTTCCAAGGTACCACCTCCTTTTTTCTCATCTGCCAGCTTGGCTCTGTCGTTTTCTGTGTGTGTGTGTGTGTGTGTGTGTGTGTGTGTGTGTGCTTGTGTGTGCATGTGGAAGACAGCCTCGGGTGTCATTCCTCAGAGGCCATCCGCTTTGTTTTTCACACAGTCTCTTTGGCTTGGAGCTCACTAACAAGGCTAGGCTAGATGACCAGGGAGCCCGGGATCCACCTGCCTCGGTTTCCCCAGCTGGGATTTTAAGCATGGGGAATTATGGATATTTAAATATGGATATTTAACCATATCCAGCTTTTATTTAAAACATGGGTTGTGGAGATCAAACACAGGTCCTCACACATGCATAGCAAACATTTTATGGACTGGGATATTTTAGCCCCCATCTCTGGTATTTTCAGACACCCTCAATGGTGGGTGAGGCTCTCACCTTTTATAAGAGCTCATGCATATGTTAGCTGATACACAACATAAGACTTAACATGTGATATATATATATATATATATATATATATATATATATATATCTCCACACTTTAGGACTTTATAAACATATACATGCATGTGTATACAAGTTAAGTATTTCCAACCTGAAAATGCAAAGTCTGAAATGCTCCCTAATCTGAATCTTTTTGAGCTAGCTGATGCTGCAAGTAGAAATTTCGAAGCATGGCGTTTTCTTTTATGCACAATTACATCATGTGGTTGCCTGCACAAGGCTTACCCAAGTTAAGCCCCTGAATTTCCAGCATGGATGGGGGAGGGGCTCATGAGGCCCCACCCCTAGCTGAGGGGCAGTTGGCATTTGATAGGTGCTGAAAGAGAGACCGTCCATCTATTTCAGGGATGTGGCCCCTGGTAGGCTGACTGTGCTCTAGCGGATTGCCATGTACCTGTGTGCACGTGAGCGGCACTAATTGGACTCAGGCGATTATTAAAAAAGAAGAGGAGGATATGAAGTTGGGAGGGAGACATGGTAGGGGTCCAGGAAGCGTTGTATAAGGAGGTGGTAGGGGTGGATCTGATGAAAATACATTGCATGCATGTGTGAAATTCTAGAAGAATATGTTTGTATATGTGTGTGTGTGTGTGTGTGTATGCTTTTATATAGTACAAACAAAATTTCCTACCTATGATCCGTATGAAATGGGCCACGGCTACGAAAACAACGCTGGTGGAGAGTGCGTCTGAGCTTGGGGATATTGTCCCAGCTCAGCCTGCTTTAGCCTCCTGCTTTTAGCTTAAGCTTGATGGATATCTTAATTTCTACTTCCCTATCTAAGGCGTCAGCATGTAACTTCCAATCATTCTTCCTCAAAACTCACTTCATCATAAACAGGAGCATGAATACCATTTGGGCAGCCTCTGCACTGTGGAGCTTTTTCAGAAAAAAAAAAAAGAGAGAGAGAGACCCACCTTCCCTGTAGCTTTGTGTTTTTCAGGTGACAGAGAAGAAAGCAGCTCTTTCAGAAATTTTTGCATAAGATAATTGGAATTTCAATTTAATAACACCCTTGCCTAACTCGTTGGAAATGGTAATTGTTTTTAGCATATCAATCTCTCACCTGAAGTACCGGGTTCTGGCCGCTTCATCACCTGTCTCTCTGCAAGCATTTATGGAGTGTCTGTTCATTCTCGGCATGGAGGCTTTTGAGGAAGGTAGAAATTGAACAGTCAACCTTAGTTTGACTAATGACTAAGCCATGGACCTCGGGAAAGTCCAGCTGCAGAATAAATGAGGACAGGGTAAATGTGACTGACAACCTAATGACAGTCAGGCCCTGTCCATCCATCCAGCTCCAAACCCTGAACAGCTCGGTTCTTGTAGATAATTGTTAAACCTGTATTACTTGTGGGGGACATGCTTTTAGCTAGGCACAATGGCACACACCTATAATACCACCACTAGAGAGGTAGAGGCAGAGAATCAGAAGTTCAGGGTCATCCTCAGATATTTCAGGAGACCCTGTCTGAAAAATGGCAAAACAGAAATGTTTTTGTTTTGTTTTGTTTTTGAGACAGTCTAAATTTGAGCTTGAACTCAGAATTCTTCTTCCTCTACCTCCCAGTAGCTGCTGAGATCTAACCAGTGTACCAGATCTTTGTTCTTTCATAATGATCCTACCATGATTGCCAAAAGACTTGACAAAGTGCTTGGTATGATATGATATTGGTCTCTTACAGTCAATACTGTGTACATTGCCTGTGACTCTGGATCATGATGTGACTGTGCTTATTGTTTCGTGTGAAAAACTCCTTCCAAACATTTAAAGTGCATGCTGTGTGAAACCTGCAAATATTTATCTAATCTTCTGTGTGGTGACCAACAAGGACACTTTATTTTCACTCCGATGCTGTTTTTCTCTTTCAGTGTGAATGACGTCATAGCTGTTGGACCAGTTCATTTCTATGCTACCAATGACCACTACTTCTCAGATCCTTTCTTAAAGTATTTGGAAACATACTTGAACTTACGCTGGGCTAATGTTGTTTACTACAGTCCAGATGAAGTTAAGCTGGTGGCTGAAGGGTTTGATTCGGCCAACGGAATCAATATTTCACCTGACAAAAAGTATGACTTCCTACAGAATATCTTTATTTTTCCTAAGTCATGATGTTAAACAAATTAGGCTGCTCTCTTTCCAGATTTGAAAATAAATAATCATCTTTGACATTTTTATATAATTTCATACATCCATGTATTAGATATATTCACATATAATTATATGTAGGCACATAAAACATATAAACATGCATAATTATATACATGTATAAGATTTGATATAATCATTGCCAAACTTAATTTTATAAATATAAATTTAACAAAGTGAAATCATATTTATGAATACACACTAAAGTATCAAGTGGATGTTTCCTTTTAAATAGATAATTTTTAGTTTATGTATAGCAATATAGTTTACATATTAAATAACACTAATATGATTTAATAGTTTTATATTATTTTAAATTTTCATTGATTTTTAAAAATTTTATATGTATGTGTGTTTTGCCTACATGTATGTAAGTTGACCATGTGTGTTCAGTGCCCACAGAAGAACTGGAACTGGAGTTACAGATGGTTATTAGCTGCCATGTGGGTGCTGGGAACTAAACTCAGGTCCTCTGCAAGAGCGCTCTTTCCAGCCCCTTGACAATTTTAAAATAGAGGAAAATGGGGGAAATTTCAGGTTACAAAACAGTTCCTATGAAAGCAAATTAAGTACTAAATTATTGTATAATTTACTGACTATATATCATTCCTATATAAGGATGATTCTAAACTGATTTAACTATTTCTCTCTTGAAGGATATATAACTTGTATATTATTTTCTGTATGAAGATCATTTCTTACTTCTCATTTACCTTCAGACTCCCAAATATAGTATTAGAACATAATGATTAAATTTGATGATTTGGGACTTGTTCATATCTAGATTCAGATCCCAGATACAATACAGCTACAGAGCATTGTGAGACGCACCACTTTGAATATTTGTATTGAATTTCTGTTGAACAAAACCCTGCAAATAGACTCTTCTTGATCAAGTAGTGTAAACCTTCTCAATGTTAACCTCAATAGGTATTGCCAAACTGTTTTCCAAAAATTCTCTTACTATTTTTGTGTGCATAACCACAACTTAGAAGAAAGAATATTAAATTCTTTATTAGATTTTTCTTCTGCCTTATCATTTGAACAATTTAAACTACCCCAACTATAACACATTATAAATTTGACATTTCTTGACAAATAAATGTTCTTGTTTTGTGTCTATATTTCTTTTTAATTACAGAAGATAAATATAGATCATTTCATTTAGATCATCACGAACTCACTGATCTCCCCTACCCAACCAAATTGATTCTGGTTTTGTTTCCGATACACCTGTTATTTCCGTTTCTGTTGAAGCTGGCCTTTAGTTTCCCTCCATTGTTTACTCTAGCTAGGGTGGTCTTTCTGTGGAGCATTAGCCTCATCCACATCCCTGGCTGTGCATGCTTACCTGCACCAGGTGTAGAGGACATGCCTAGTCATTGTCAGGCACTAATTTATTCTAAAAACTCAGTAGAGTCTAGCTGCCCGTCAAAACAAGTAAGGGAAGCTCCAGGCTTTCTGTCGTGGACTAACTCCAGACTCTCCCTTTTCTGTCATTTCTGTTCTTCCCGTAAGACAGCAAACTGTTGGTTCACTAACACTCCTGTCTGCCCCTTCTTACCCTCTCTTCCCGTTACAGTTACTGTTAACTTAGGGCTTTCATGTACACAAACCAGTCTGAACCAGCGAACACTTAGACATATTTTAGGATTGAGGTTGTATCCTATTTCTGTGTGTTTCTGTCACATACACATAGTGCTGGACTCTTCAGTAGAATACTTGCCATGAAGCAGTTGACTCCATGAGTTAAATTGACTTGCCCCTGTAGCTATGGGCATATATGTCTAGATAAATACTTATCTCTTAATATTAAAACTCTCTGTGTGCTACTATTTATTAAATAATGCATATTAATAAATATTTAATATATTATGTACCATAGAATTCTGTATGTACAGGATAGAAATACTAAATTATGTAGTGTAAGGCAGACACTTTCTTATGAAACCAGATATTTTTATTGTCATTTCAGACTTTATATTAAAAAGTTTTTTTTCCTGTAAACTTCTGGAAAAATAATAATTTCATGATTGTTGTATCACTACTGAATTTATTTTGAAGGCTTATTTTTAAAATAAAAATTGATCTTTATCAAGCATTCCTTGAGGGCACATCACAGATGAACTTTTCTGCAGGCTTTAAGACTTTCATACTATGCTAAAGAAACTCTGTACTGGCAGGAAGGGCTAATGTGTATCCTCTCTGAACAGGTATGTCTATGTTGCTGATACATTGGCCCACGAAATCCATGTTTTGGAAAAACAACGTAATATGAATTTGACTCAATTAAAGGTAAATATCTGTCTGTATAGATCTGTTGTGTTTTGCAGTTGTATGGCTATACTATACTATACCAATAGCTCAATGAAAATAGAACATGGGTACAAGGCAGTTAGTCTGTGTTTTAAAATATCACCTCTTTCCAACCAGAGAAATCTGTTCCCAGTGATCACCAGGATGGACAGTGATTATAGGCAGCAACAGATTGAGTGATATTTGCATCAGGTTTAGGGTTAAGTATTGATGACATTTGATGAATCCCAATAAGAATTTTCACAATTGAAAAGAGTAATAGGTGAATTTTCAAATGAAGATTTATGTACATTGTCGTTTTTTTCTGTAATAAATGAAAGTGGAAATTGGGTTGCCTGCCATTATTATTTTCTGCCTGCCAACAGCACATATTTTAGATTGACTAAGAATTTCCTATCTTACTTTGATGGAGTTCCATGAGCTAACTGATCATTGTGTGTCTTTTAAAGCAAAAAGCATTCATTTTGTTTAACAGATGGATCATCACCCTAGTTTTCTTACTTTCAGAGAATATAAAGAGTGGGTCCAAGCCAGTTTATTAAATTTATCTTAAGCAATATCGGTGTTAGAAGGGAAAAGTAGGGCGATTTGTGTAATGTCCCCACACAGAGGCAGGAAAGGTTAGCTCTAAATAATTTAATCAGGTTCCTTGCATCGTTTAGATATTGACATTTTTCATTTGTAAGGTTCTGCAGTTGGATACGCTGGTGGACAATCTATCTATTGATCCTTCCTCGGGCGACATCTGGGTTGGCTGTCACCCTAATGGCCAGAAGCTCTTCGTGTATGACCCACGCCATCCTCCCTCATCAGAGGTTTTTATATTTTGAGTTTTTCAACTTTAATTATTCAAGTCCTTTTGAACTAATAAGGCAGTAAACTGTCACAGGGATGATTTGTTAGTTTTTTAAAACCAATAATACAATAAACTTGTACAGTGGTTTTGTAATTGCTTTAAGCCAATAATTGGCAGAATGTTACATTGTTCAAATGCCTTGAGAAAAGTAATCTTTTGATGTATTAAATTATGGTGGAAACTAGTCAAAAGTCATTTTTATAAAGACATGTGCCCTGCTTGCGTGGTATACTGGCAATTTTTTAAATATCTGGTTTATTGTCAACTCACCACATGACATGAGTTTTGTGCATGTTGAAGTATTGCGGAAGCAGGCACAGTTGTGCGAGCTTATTTCTATTAATGCTCAATTGCTGTAATCACACTAAATCCTGTGTTGGCATGGCATAACTGGGTGGTTTAAAAGAGTCCTTTCTTTGAAGGCTAAGAAAGTACTTTCATTTAAGTATTAAAGAGATTGGTAATTGCTGTTTCCAGCAGCTTGTCTTCATAATTATGTATCATTGGGGAAGACAAGGGATTATTGATAATTGAGTGACATGGGTGTGTGGGGTGCAATATTCATCCTTTGTATCTCCTGGCCAGGTTCTTCGCATCCAGAACATTCTATCCGAGAAGCCTTTGGTGACTACAGTTTATGTCAACAATGGGTCTGTCCTCCAGGGAAGTTCTGTGGCGACCATATATGATAGGAAACTTCTCATAGGCACTTTATACCAGAGAGCCTTGTACTGTGAACTCTAAATTGTATTTTCGGCATGCAAGTGCAATAACTTGTAACAAATTAATCATTTTATGAATTGGTAATTCTGAGAGACTTTAACCAGCAGTGTTGACTCAGAAATACACCACATATCTAACTCATTTTGTTGCAGTCAGGAAAGGCACCCAGAGTTCTGACACATTTAACATGAAAGGAAAATGTTTCAAAAAAGGAAACTGTTTTTGTTTGTTTGTTTTGTGCCAAGTCAGGGAGAGAAAAACTGCTTTTCCATAAAGCTGAATACACTTTGCACAAAGTCGGCCTCCCCACTATGAATGAATTTATTGAAACAGGGAAAGTTATAGCTCCTTAAAATGTCAGTGGCCTCCGCCCCTACCATGACCACTGTGAGAGTCCAAGACTACTGATAGATATCATGTTTTGATATTTGTACTTACAGCTTTGTTTACTGTAGAAAAGTTGGAATTAAATTAAAGACTAACCAAAATTCAGGTTTTGTCTGTGTTTAATTCTTGAAGCATGTACTCAGGGGAGAATGGGAAGGCAACTGCTCCCCAGGGTTTGGATTGGGCAAGAATGGCCATGCTAATTTCTTATGGAAAGCTCAGTGTGAAAGGGCTCTTTATCTGAAAAATAAATAAGTTAAACAACTGAATACTGCAGCCCAACTTCTGAATTTTTATTTTTAATTTTTTTAAGACCAGGTCTCAGTATGAAGCTCTGGCTGGCCTGCAGCTTGCTTTGTGGACCAGGCTGGGCTTGAAATCACAGAGACTTACCTGCCTGTTCCTCCCAAGTGCTGGAATTAAAGGTGTGTTTTACTGTGCCCAGCCTTCAGATTCTCAACTCTTAGGGTATCTTCCATCAATTCTCTTCCTAAACAAAGTTCTGTGTTGGAGACAAAGAGGAGACAAAAAGCTAGTAGGTCGCCCTCACTCGCTCAATAAAAAGAGCTGTGACCAGAAGTCAGGAGAGATGGTCTCTGCTATCAAAGACTGCCTGCTTAGTTGTGGAAATCACAGGAGGATTGGGGTGTTTGTGTGTGTGTGTGTGTGCGCGCGCGCGCATGTGTGTGTGTGTGTGTGTGTGGTGGGTGGTGGTTAGTATCCTTTTTCCCACTCTATCTCCAGAAAGCCTTCTCCCAAGAGACAGACCTTCATGTGTTTCTTTCCACTTTAACTTGCAAAGCACTTTGTTTCATCATTATTAGGATATTTGTCAGTTAGTTACCAAATGTCCGACAGTGCGGGAGAGGGGGAGGGGGAAGTTATATTCATTATTTTATTTAATCCTAATTGCAGCCTGGAGGGAGTAGATATTGATATTGTATCTCTGTTAACATTTCGAGGAGTTCAAGGTCACCCGCCTCCTAAGAGGCAGATGTCAGTCTGCAATGCCGGTGCCATTAGTAATTAGATGAAGCTGTTGCCATAGAGCCAGGGTTTCATATTTGTTTACTCTTTTTCCTAATGTGTAGAGTGTGTTCCTAGTTTTATTTTATTGTATTTAGGATACCAATTTGAGTTCCGTGTCTTGATGAGTCATTTAATGACTTTTAAATGGAAATTGCAGGAGTGTTCATAAACTTGGGTTCTGGTTCATTTGACCTGTGTTTGTATTTATATTTTTCTGTTTCTTGTGATTTTTCTGATTTTCAGTTTATTTTGTAAGAATGAATTGGGTATGTATCTCAGGCCAAGGAAATGACTGCTTCTTTGCGGCTTCCATTACCTAAGGGGAAAATGTTAAATCACAGATGAACTTAAATACAGTTTACTTCAGGACCCAACCTAAGAAGGGAACGTTTTAGATTTTAGAAGATGTTAACAATATCAAAAAGCCATGTTTTAAAGAACCCATCTTAGAATAGGCATCAAGTAAAGTTGCTTTTGATTTTATTTATCAGAAATTCCATTTGTCTCATATGGAAATATTATTGTATGTGGAATCTGTCATTTGATCGTTAGACTGATATGATTCCCTGTGGTGTTTTACAATAGCTAGGCATTATTTATCTCCTCCCTCACTCTTCCTCTCTCTCTCTTTCTCTCCCTCTCTCTCTCTCTCTCTTTCTCCCAGTCTAACCTTTCTTTCATGCCTTCCCCATTTAAAGTGTCCCATTTCTCCCTTGATAACACCAGTCTCCTGAGGCCCCACCTCTCTTGAGCTCCTTTCCTTTTATCCCCATGGTTCTTTGGATAACCCTCCTCCCCTCCATTAAACACCCTCCGTCCCCCGCTTTTATCTATCTCTCCCTTGGTAACACCTGTCTCCCATTTGGGCAAATGTGGATATGCATTAATAAGCACATGCCTAGTTTATCTTAGAAATATAAGAAAGTTTTAAAATAAATCTAAATTTTGACCCTAGTGGGTATAAAAGACTGTTTTATCAGACTGTAAGTACACTCTGCATTTATTTATGATGACCTTTTTTTTTTTATGATCATATACAGAGTAGAACAATTTGATGATAAAGTCATTCAAAACAACCAAAACTGGGCGCTGGAGAGATGGCTCCGTGGTTAAGAGCACTGGCTGCTCTTGCAGAGAACCCAGGTCGATTCTTGGCACCAGCGTGGTGGCTAATGACATCTGTAACTCCAGTTCCAGGGGATCTGACACCCTTTTCTTCCCTCCTTGGGCATTGCATGACACAGGTGCACACACATACATGAAGGCAATAAATACACTTCAAACATAATTAAAAAAACAAAACAAAACTGAAACTGCAATTGAGATACAGTTCCACTAGGGGGAATATATGTCCTGCGTGGGGTGTGTGTGTGTGTGTGTGTGTGTGTGTGTGTGTGTGTGTGTCTGTCTGTCTTTGTGTGCATGTGTATTTTAATTTTTTAAATTTGAGATCTTTGTGTATGTGTATTTGTAATGTATGTTCACAAGCATGTACATGTGGAAGTGAGAGGAGGCTGTCCAGGTGTCTTTAATATTCTCCACATTATTGCCTTAACGCAGGGTCTCTTATTGAACCCAAAGCTCGCAGTTTCAGCAATGCTGACTGTCCGGCCAGCTCACAGGCTACATCTCCTTCTGCCCCTACTGCTGAGGTTACAGGCACACGCAGCCATGCCCAGCTTTTACATCGATGACGAAGATTCCAGCTCAGATCTTCTTGCTTGTCCTGCAAACTCTTACCCACTGAGCAATCTCCTCAGCTTCTACTGTTACTTTTCTTTTCCTCTTCTTTGCAATAAAACCTCAGCTTTTGTAACAATTAAATATTAAGAACACAAGCACTTAATACGTACAGGGAGCAAGGAAAACTAAATATACTATAAAGTATTTTTTAAGTTTTGCAAATGGATTAATCATTCATAACATAACTATCCCTAGGGACATAAATTCAAGACTTGGGTTTGCCCCCTCCATGTTTGAGAATAAACTCTTGTAAAACTTGTTAAAGTGATTGGCACAGTGTATAGTAAGCAAAATAAGCCTTGTAAAATACCAAGATGTTTTCTGAGAAAGAGCTAATAAATTTTTTTTTACCTAAATGTCATTTGAGAGTGTATGCTCATGAGAACATGGCCTTTGTCACTCCCCTTGGAAGTGACAACTGAAAGTCACAGCTGTAACAAGACTCCTACCTACTCTTACGAACAGCTTCCTATAATACCCAAGAACACTGGCCTTTCAGATTTTTCTAGCCTATTTATCTTGCTTCATTTCTTCCTCTTTTCTCACCACCTTCTAGCCCAGATCATCAATTGTCAGCATCATCAGTCCCTCACTTAAATCTTTCCCAAGTCCACACAATTCTAAGCACAATGGGAAACAATCCTTATAGCTTCTCCAATCAACCCGGTACAGCTCACTGTAACTACTCCAAGCCTGGAGTTCTTCCAGGCTGCAGGACAGACAAGCTCTCCTTGCCTTCTTAATTATTCTCACCATGGCAGCTTTTAAAACATCAACTAAGCCATGACATTCTAGTGGCTTCCCAGTGTCCCCTAGGATATGATTCAAGTTCTAAACTAGAGGCTTGTGTATCTCCCTAAATTCAGCTCTTAGCATCTTCTTCCTAGTCCACGTGCTTAGTCTTTTCAGTGTGCTCACTGGATCAGTAGCACTATCTGTGAACTTGCCAGAGGTGCAAACTCCTAAGCTCCACTTCAAAATCTGCATATCAGAATCCCTTCTGCAGGGTCCAGCAGTGTGTTCTTTCCCTGTTTTTTAAAATCAGTTCATTCACTCCATATATACATTCTTCAACTTTCTGATGTCATTTGGATCATCAATGATTTTGGACAAACTAGACTTATTATGCTACTTATTGTTTAGATATATACTATTGTATTTATTGGCTATTTATATATTGGCTCATCAAAAGCCCCTCATACACACACACACACACACACACACACACACACACACACACAAATAGCCCAGAAGTGATAACTAAGTTCTCAAGATTATAAGATTATAACCAGTTATAAAAGCAACTGGACCTTGACTTTAGGACTTCTGACTTCGTTTATTTTCTTTCAGTTGAGTTCTTTCAATGACAGCAATCCCTTCATGACACTGACTGACCTGTTGACCTAGCCAGTCTGGCCTGCAGTCAGCATCTCTTTGTTGATCTACAGAGTTCTCCCTCTCATCAGATGTGAATGAAGTCACATCCTTTTCCCAGTCATCTCCCTGCCAGGTGGTATTGCCCAGTGAACACCATGTTCAGAGCCAAGTTTGTTACTCAGAGATGATAGGAACACTGTGCTGGAGCAGTTTGTTCAGAAGACCCATTCAAATCCCACCACAAGTCCTCAGTGAAAAGTCCTCAGCTGGGGGCAAGATTCTGGAGGGTGAATTCTGCTCACCTGCAATAACAAAGTGGAATTCTCTTGGGCCATTTGTGCAAACACAACCCATCAGTGTTCTAGAGAAGCAGCTCCTTTCTTTCTGAAGTTGGATACTGGCTTCCAGTTTCTTTTTACTATAGATAGGGCTGGAGCTGGTTATACAAACTTTCTTGCCAACTTACATAGTTTGGACAAGACTGACTTCACCATGAATAATTATTACTACCAACATGCATGATAATTAACAAACTGGACAAGTGTAGCTTTAGAAGATGACACTGGTTATGTTGGCTCCAAATTATGGAATTCCCAAGAAGGAATATGAATTACTATGATGCTGAAGTAATTACTAACCATCACTAAGATTAAACACATTCTCAGACACATACCTTCTATCTAAAGGGAAGATTTTTAAAGCAGACTGTAGATAACATATCGTTCCCAATTAATTGCCTCCAGAAGTGCCTCTTACTGTGTTTTCCATGCCAGGCTGCTGGCAGCACTGACAGTGATAAGGGGCGCGAAGTTCAGAGTCCCTTGACCTAAGACCACACAGAGGCGCCCACAATTCCTAGCTATGGAACACCCTCGCCAGTTACTAGTTAACCTGTGCAAGCCTTACTTCCATTCGTTGTAAAAGGGGCTGAGAGCAGAATGTGACAAGCATGCAGAATGCCTAGCTCATGAGACAGTCACTGCTATCCCATCATCTGTTCCATTTGTTCTTATTTTCCAAACTTTACTCTCTCTCCTGTCCATTCCTTTCACCTGTCTAGGTAAACATATTTATTGAGACACTAACACAAATTTCTCTAGGCAGCACAGGCAGACCCAGTGATCAATGGCATGCAGTCTCTTTCCCAAGATCCTACAGTGTCAAGTGGAGAGTCTGACTTAATTACAGGTTAATCTCTTTTTCCTATAATGTACTAAGCACAGAACTGAGCACTTCACATTTACTGTTACTCTTAATTTTAAATCACCTTCATGCTAGATGCCCTTTTATTGAAGAAGAAAATGCAGCTTAAAACATGTGAGCCCTTGCTGGAGTAATGACTCAGTAGTTAAGAGCACTTGCTGCTCTTGCAGAGGACTCAGGTTTAGTCCAGGTTCCCAGGACCCACACAGCAGCTAGCAACTGTCCATTAAGTCCAGGAAATCTGATGCCCTCTTCTTACCTCCCTGGGCACCAGGCCCGCACATGGTACACAAATATATATGCCGCGAAACACTCATAGAACACATAAAAATAAATAAATCTTTGAAAAAATAATGTGAGTCCCTCAGCTGATCCAACCAAGGCAGCCTAACTCCAAAATCCCATAAGCACCTGTGTCCTGGGGTCTGTAAGCCTTTATCTTCAGTAATTATCAAGTTCACATTCAATTCCTTGTGTTAGCACACTTTCAAAGCAGTCACCTTAAAGAGGTCTCTCAGTGTAGTGTTTACGCTTGGTCCCCCTCCCCAAACATCTAACAAGGACAGAGTGGTGGCGATGACACAGTGATGGGCACAGACTTTGGAGCCAAGCTGTCTGACTGCCAGTTATAAGCTGTGCAGCTTAGGGAGAGCTTCACAACTGTTCTATGCCTTAGTTTCTTCATTTGTAAAACGGAGTAACGTTAATTACTGCTTCAGATAGTATCCTGAATTAACGTAGAATTCTAACTACCACACAGAATGTGTAGTAAGTGCAGTTAACATTGAAGCTGCCATTACTGCATATTCATACTATACTTTAAAAAGATATTTATTTTTATTCATGTATATGTGTGTGTTTCTGCAGAAGTTTGTATGTATCGCTTACGTGCAGGAGCCCTCAGAGGTCAGAAGAGGGTATTAAATCACCTAGAACTCAAGTTGCAGGTAGTTGTGAGCTGGCTTGTGGATGCTGAGAAGCAAACTCAGCCCTCTGCAAGAGACTCCTGGAACCATCTCTCCAGTCCATAATTACACTTTGGTATTCTATAGATCCTATAGATGAGGGACAGTCTTTTCTTTTGTTGATATTCTTTTTTTTTTTTTTTTTTTTTTCTTTGAGGTCTTTTTGAGACAGGGCCTCCGTGTAGCCCCAGCTGACCTGGAACTTGCTATGCAGACCAGGCTAGACTTGAACTCACAGAGATCCACCTGCCTCTGCCTCCTGAATGCTGGGATTAAGGGCTTGGTGATATTCTTAGGACTAGAAAATATTTATCTTTCAAAAAAATATTCACTCCTTTGAATTTAATAGGACTACTCCCTTCTGTTAGTAAAAAAAAAAAAAAAGATCATGCTTGAAGATTCAACGTTGTCTAAACATGTCCCTACGTCTTCAGATCCTTCCCTCTAACTTGGTCTTGCTTAGGTGGGAGGAAGTGTGTTCCTCGCTTGGAAGGAACTGAAGACATAGGACTTGAGAGGAAGAATCTTTGACGGAAACTAGTACTTCCTTTTTCGTGCATTCTGCTCACCCTGAGTAGAGTTCCCATTCTTTTCCTTCTGATTATTTCTGTATCTCACCAATTGTGGAGGAAGAGACTGAAACTCGCAGTCACATTTAGTCTGTGGAAGAACTTCGACTCCCACCATGTCCTTGATCCCGAGGGCGGCAGTAGGGTCCAGAGTCAGTCCTGAGTCCCAAATTTGGAAGATGAGTTAAAGACTTTCAGTATTTTTTTCCACCTTTTCAAAATCTCAGGAGCTAGCACGCAACAACCCCAAAGCTCCAGGCTATGAACTCTACCAAACCCGTTCCCCCTTCCCAAGTGCCCAACTCCCGGAGTTGGAGGATTGGAGATGAGCTTAAAGTACAACTTTTAGGAACAAACACACTCCATTTGCGCGCAACTCTAGCGTTGCCCTACTTGCAAGAGCAAGCTGACCTTGGCCAGAGGTCACTGGCTCTGGATCTGGCAGGAGCCTTGTGAGATCCTAATTCGTTGTGGAAAGGCGTCCTTGAGGAGAGCTAGCCTTGGGATCTGCACCTAAAAGTGACCTTTAAACCCGTGCGGAAATGTTCCTTGAACCCTGCGCTCAAAGGTAACTCTGAACTCCGTGCTCAAAACAGTTCCTCAAAACTCGTGCTGAAAGGTGGCCTTGAATCCCGCTCCACAAAGTGACTTTTAATACAAGGAGCAAAATTTCCACTGAAACTACTGCAGAAATGTGCTTTGAACTCTGCGTGCAGAGGTGATCTTGAACCTGGAGGTGGGAGGGGCTCGATGACCGGGCGATCCCAGGTGCCCAGAGCTTGCACCTGCTGGGAAATGGCTGCGGGCGGGGCCGCGGAAACAGGACTAGTGGGCGTGGCCACAGGCCGTCCTCCTCCTACTCCTCCTCTTCCTACTCCAACTCCCCCACCTCTCTCCCGGAGCACCAGGCACCGGCTTGTTGCTTGGAGCACCCAGACACCATGGGGAAGCTAGTGGTGCTGACGGTTCTGGGAGCCAGCCTGGCTTTAATAGGGGAGAGGCTACTGAATTTTAGGTGAGTGGGTATTTCCCTGGGGATGTCTTCGGCTCCCTCTTTTTTTTTTTTGGTCCAAATTAGGTCAAGGACAGCCTTTGGGCTCCCTTGCTAGTAGGTGGGAAGCAGCAGTGGAACCTTGGTCATCAGTCCCCTCCCCAGTGAACTTGAGAATCAGTCCCAAGGAGAATCAGTCCTAAGGAGAATCAGTCCTAAGGAAAAGGGGCAGCTACTCACCTTCCTAGGATGGCAGGAATGTCCACACTGATTTTCTGAAGTTCGGGTGCTTTTTCCAGGTCTCTCCCTACATCAGACTTGCAGGGGAAAATCAAAGTCCATTGGAAGTGCTGAGCTTGGGAGCGGGGACCAGACTGACAGCTGGATATTTATGGATGACTCAGGGGTTCCTAAAGGTCAGGCTGAAGATGAAAAGTACTTGGGAACCCAGAATACCCTCCAAGAGGAGCCTAGAAGCAGCAACACGAGCTGAACTCTGCTGACAGGAACTGGCCTGGGTGTGGGTGGAGGACAGACCGGGGTGTGACTTTCTGAAGTGAATGATCCCCAGGTGCCAGCTACCCCAGGACTCAGGCAAAAATCTATGTGGACCAGAAAGAACTTTTAAAAAAAAGGCGCTATCCGTTTTTAGGTGGAGCTAAGGCCTCTGCTTGCCATCACTTGTCTTGGGTTGTTTTTATTTTTCTCTAAGGAGAAGCTGGTCTCAGAGGATCTCCACTACAATCTGTTGATACCTGATGCCTGTTGGCAGTGTTTGCCAGTCCAGCTTGAGAGTGTTTATTGTTGTACTCGCTCCCCAAACAACCAAGTGACAGAATCTTCAAATGTTAAATTTAAGGGTCATTCCATATGCACCCCCATCACCCACACACATGTCCCCTACAACTAGGCAGGCAAGCTCCCTTGCACAGAGTTCCAACTCTGACCCTAAAGGGTAGTTTTGCAAAGTGAGTGAAGGCTGTCTAACTGTAGACTCTTATTGAATATAGTTTCATAAATATTTTAAATTTTATCTAAATATTAGAGAAAGGTTTTATAGTGGACATAACACTGCTGAAAAATTATTTGACTAATTGTTTAAATGGTGGTCAGTTCCATGAATGTACGTATTTGTAAGGTAAGGCAGCATAAGGTTAAAAACTAGAGCGAAATTTATAGGATTTAGCTCTTTGAAAACCTCTTTGAAATTTGCATTTTCTCTTGAGTGAGTGAGGAGTCAGAAGGCAAGGCTAGGATGTAAAAGGGAGGAAGTACAGATTTACAGTAAATATTTTTAAAAAGGAAATAATGGTATTTTGAGCATTTAAATGAATAATATTGTTTGGTGCCTTATGGCATTAAGTGGTGTCTTATATTTGGTATATAATCATATTTTATTCTCAGCAGTAAACGTGAAGTAGGATTATAAAGGCACAGTACTTATGTCATGTTCACATTATATGCATAACTGTAAGCCAAAGACAGCATGTCTTTATCTCTTATTCCAGCTATAAAAGAGGACAGTGAGAATTCCTCAATAGGAAAATGACTGAAGGTCCTCTGTGTTCAGACATTGACTTGAAATGTGGTGCTTTAATCTCCATCTTGGTTTATCAAAGTTGATTTTTATCTTCCATAGAGAAAGAATTAATGCTTTTCGAGAAGTGGAGCCCATAGAACCCCAGAACTGCCACCTTATTGAGGGACTCGGTACGTATGTCACAGAACCAAGGGGAGGCAGAACCATTTCTTCGACATCATCCCTCTAGCCAAGTGTGCCAAATGATTTAATTCTCTGCTAACATCCCGGTGTGGCTTCTGCCCAGACTATCCTACTCCAGAACTCTAGGGGGATCCCACCTATGGGTCAGCATTCCAGGCTTCTCAGCTCAGTTTGTTTCCTTAAGGACATTTCTCTATCATCTGGTGGATTTCATTTGCATTTACTTCTTCTTGGCAGATAACTCTTCCTTATCTTTTGAACTCTTTCTCTCCCACCTTCCTCCCTCCCTCCGTTCCTCTCTCCCTCCTTTATTTTCCTTTTCTTGATAACCTTGACTTCAAGTATTCTTTCCTTCAGTGTTCCTCAGCAAGCACCAAAAAGGAATTTGACTTCTCCTGTATCCATCAGAATCTCACAGCCTACATAAAAGTCTTTTAAAAATATTAATCTCAAATCTGCAGGCAGATCTCCAGCCTCTCAAACTACAGGTCAGGTCATCCTTCATGGTCACTGAAAGGCCAGCTTTGCTTTGACTCAGACTTAACTGACAGTCGATTCATACCCCGGTCATTCTCTCTCTAATTCATCAGCCCCCAGCCAGTTCTTGTAGACGTCCCTGAAGTGTGGCACGCTGTTCTCTGGAGGCTGAGTTTAAAATTTGGGGACCATTGCTTTTCCCTTTGTCTCTCCTACTTCACCCAAGGCTTGCAGACAACAATTTCTTCTATGCCTACTGACCTCACTCACTTGGCTCTGCCACAGTGCTTACTAGGGCTCCGAGCCTCCAATTCTTTCTGACACTGCTACTAGACAGTAGAATGAAAAGTCAGCCACATTCTTCTCAGTGTCCCGGGAATGTGTTCCATCTCTTTCTCACCTTTGTTATGACAGCCTCCCCCCTGTCGCTGCTTACCAAAGCCAGCTGCAAATGCATCTTTCTCCTCCAGCTCTCATATACTCTGAAACTCTAACTCACTCCACACCTACCACTAGTTTATTTCTAGGCCTGCGTTCTCTTTCATTATCAGATTATAAACTCCCTACAGTCAAGGACTGGCTTATTTATTCATATGTGACAAGACAGTTTATTTATGAATTTGTGTTTTATTTTTCTTGCTGTATGTATTTAAAAAAAAAAGAAGAAGAAGTTCTTATGGTTTTGGCTTTTTACTTGTGTCTCTTTCCAGAAGAGAGGAATCTAGGCCTTTTGCTCCCTAGTCTTTTATGAGTTTGTGTTGTTGTTGTTGTTGTTGTTTGTTTGTCGAGACAGTCCTCATGTATCCAAGGCTAGCCCTGAACTTATTATATAGGCAAGAATGAACTTCAACTTCTTAGCTTCTTGCCTCTACCTCCCAAGTGCTAGGATTATAGAAGTGTCCCATAGCACCCAGTTTATGTGGTGCTGAGGATAGAACTCAAAGCTTCCTGCATGCTAGGTGAGTGCTCTGTCAACTGAGCTACGTTCCCAGTTCTGTCCCAGGCTCATTGAAGTGGTTTCTGTTGCCAGCTGGAGAGGAGAAGAATGAAGACAGTTCCTCAGTGACCTTGGTGTTTTATAATCCAAAGCGTTTAAGGGGTTCTGCTGGGAAGAGTGAGCATACACAGATTTCTTAGATCAGCATGGCTATGCCCACTGCCTATCAGCATTCTGATAAGGAGTAAACATCAGAAAGAAAGTCTCAGGGTATCTTCAGGGAGACTGTATCTGTCCCCCACATGTCCCTGCCTAAATAAAGGTTTTGTTCATGACAGGGATGGGGCAGAACCATCAACATTTAAAGGGGCCACAGAGGCTTGGCAAGGAGGTAACATTCTGCTTCATTTTAAGACCCACCACCCAGGATCATGGCACAAATCTAACAGAGATGCAGTAATGATTTGGATTCAGCTTATTACTAGCCTTGTAAAATGAGACCCTGGGTTCAAGCCCTAGTAAAGCAAGCACAGCACAACACAACACACACACACATACACACACACACACACACACACACACACACACACACATTAAACAATAAAAATCAAAGCATTTTTAAAAGGTTACATTTATTTGATATGAAAAATAGGCCAATGTGACATTCACCCACTCATTTGCTATCTTGAGGGCAAATATTCATGCCCACTGCACATATATATCTCAAAACATATGACCCTGCCAAGTAGCTTAGAAGGATTAGATTAGAGGATTGCTGATGTCTAGTCCAACTCTCAAATTATGTAAGTCAACTAAATTTGTGAAACTAAAGCTAGAGTTAATAGTGTAAGCCATATGTCAATATTTTGATTATCCAAATATTTTTAATATTTGGAAGCTGACTTAGACAAAAAAATACTGCTGCTATCTCCTATCTGAGTGTGCTTCCATTTTTGTGTTTGCAGTACTGAACACGGGCCTTTTGTCAATAGGATGATATGTCAATAGGATGGTGTATGGGAAAATGAAAAGCTGCCGTGTCAAAGCTGTGTGCCTAGGAGTATCTTGCTGACTCCTTTGCAAGCATCTGCTTTGCACTCGACACAGATCTGCAAAGCAGGTATGGCTGTCCGTGCTCTACAGGCAAGACACTGATGCACAGAAGAATTAAGTTAGTTACCCAATGGTCCAGACCTAGAGCTAGCTCAGAGGCTGGGATGGTTTTCTTCCATGCCTTTGAAATCTCTGTTGTCTTATCTACTGACAATATATTTTTATTATATAGGTTTCAGAAAAGTCTTATTGCAACAGAAATGCAAAACAGAGCACTAGTAAATGGACAGTGACCAAAGGAAGGGAGTTAGATATTTAAATAGAGATCACTGAGAAGACACTAGTCACATGACCCATCTCTGATGGTAGAAGGTTCCACGAAGCACTGGTGAGCTTGAAGCAGAGTGCAGGAGGCAGTAGTAGCTAGAAGGAAGTTCTGATCTGTGTTTTCTTCAAAACAGGAGGGTTTTTATTTATTTGTTTGCTTGTTTGAGTATTTATTTACTTGATTTATATGTATATTTGGTTTTGGTGGTTTAATTTACTGGGGCTTGGACCCAGGACCTCATGCACATTTAGGCAGGCACCGTATTACTGAGCTGTATCTCCAGTTCATTTTTCGAAAATTATTTTTATTGAATTTTTGCGAAGCTCATACAATATATTTTGATCATATTTAGACTCTCCCTCCCATCTACAGCCCTCTGGTAGCCACACCCTGCCAAATTTCATATACTCTGTTTTATATACATAGTAAGGCCTTTCAAGTCAAATTTGTGTCCCCAGATGTCCTTTGGTATAGGTCCATCCACTGAAACCCATTTAACCTGTCTAGTGTAACACCCTTAAAGCAAACCAGCTCTCCCTCCTGTCAGTTGCCAGCAGCTCCTCAGCTATGGTTGGGGCTTCTTACCCACTTCCCCGTGTCTATGCTGGGATTCATCTGAATTGAGTTTGCATGGATCTTGTACATGCTGTTTCCATTTCCAGCTCAATTTTTACTTTTTATTTTGAGACAAGGTCTTGCTAAATTTCTCAGGCTAGCCCAGTCTCATTTTACTTAAAGTGTGCTTGTCTTTGCCCTGCAAGTAAATGCAGTTATATGCTTGTGCTGCTAGGCCTGGCTAAGACCAGGGTTGACTCTTGAGGTTAATTTTAGTGGTGGAAGAAACTCCTTTTTGTATGTTTGTCTTCACTAATATATTCTCTGTTTCCCTCCCTCCTCTTCTTCTTCCTCTTCTCCCTCTTTGCTTTGGTTGATACAGGATCTTGCTAGATGACCTTGACTGGCCCCAAACTCATGGACATTCTTCTGCCTCAGCTTCCTAGTGCTGGAATTAGAAGTGTGCTCCAGAGTATTCTTACAGGAAAAAATTAAAAGTTAAAAATATGTCTTCCTTCAGAAATGCTACCTTATTTTTTCCTTCTTGTGTTAACTTTACCTTTTTTCCCAAGATTGTTTGAACTGTGAATTATTTAACTAGGAAGTTATTTGGCTTCCCTTGGCATCTAATCAAAGGTACACTTGAAGTTTGACTTAGCTGTGTTAGAGCTTTATGTGGGTGAGATTATCAAGTTGACAGCATTTGTGTTTGGTGTCTTCCAGCTTTTCTCTCCTTCTGCAACTTGCTTGTCTTTAAGATGTGCTGTTATTCCATGATGAATTCCAGCTGTTTACTTAGCTGGCAGTTAGAAACTTTTCCTCAAGGTGCAATGCTAACAGGAAAATTACGCAGGGTTCTGGAGTGACACTTTCTTAGGTTACTTACACAGGATGATTGAAGAAAGGAAGAAACTAAAGAGATGCCAAGGCATAGTAATGTTGTCAACTTAAAAAGTGGCAGGGTACTTCATGAGAGCTGTGGGAGAAGGTTTTGATGGTAGCTCTGTGTGGGCTAAGGAGTGTGTGGGAGGACCCAGAGGAGGGAGTCCTGTGGCTCTCATTCCCACAGGTTTCTAACTTGTTGAGATGCCTTGGGTCTGTCATGTCAATGCCATGCAGACAGGGGTGTGGAAAGGTGGAAATGCTGTATAACCAGATGATGATGCTTTTCCACTTCTGATTACAAAGTGCCAGCTTCTCTGTTCACAGAACTATTGAAAACTGGGTTTCTGAGTCAGGGTAATGTTGTCATAGGAGATATGTAAATGGTATTTGGGTGACCAGAGAGCACACAACTCAGGGTATCTTGTACAGTAATTTTGCAAGGAGTTGAATTAGAATGGAAGTTATAACCTGATTAACCCACAATAAGTTGAAAATACTGTAAGTCAAAAATACATGTCATGTACCTAACTCATGGAACATTTATAGGTTAGCTACAGAGGATACTATGGAGAGTCCATTGTTTCCTCTTAGCTCCTTACTGCCAAGGCCTACCTCAACAGAGTATTGAAAAATGTGTCCGTAACCTGAGATAATATAAGCATTCAGAATCTACAGTAACATTTTTTTCTGAATGTGTTTTGATTTTGTGCCATGAGAAAGCTGAGAAATTCTAACCATAAACTGGGGGCCATTTCATAAATTAATACTCATTATCTGTCATTTAATGTCAAAATGAGACAAAGTTCATAAAACCGAAGTGTTTATTGACTAAGCCAACTAGCTTGCACTGAGAGCTTCGGCAATGAAAAGGTGGGTATTATGCAGAATATAAGCATACAACATGGAATAAAACCCAGGCCTTGCTCCTAGGAAGCTTCCCTCCTAGTGAAATTTAACAAGTGAACACAGGACACAGTGTAGAATATGTTGTGGTGGAGTTACCCACAGACAGTCATATCTGCACATGAAACATTGATGTTAAAACCAAGAGAGTTTAGAAAAACCCAAGTAGTGGCACCATGCACATTCCAAGAGCCTGTGATCCTAGCCCTCTGGTGATAAGGACGGTATGGGAAAGAGCCGGTGTACAAGGAGGAGAGAACCGTATTTAAATACATAAGCAGGTACAGAGAAGCACCAAGGCACGATGGGAATGGAGCATGGGAAAGGATGCAGGGGAACAGACTGGGGCGAGGTGTTGGGGGCTTGGGATCCAGAGCAAGGAGCTGGAGAGTTACACTCCCAGCTCTGGTGGGCCTCTTGGAAGGCCTTAGCAGAGGAGAGACAAGGTCAATGTGGCGGTTTAGACAGTGGTGAGGCGAGCAAAGCTGAGCAGTTGGAAGTTCTAGTGCTTGCATGATAAGTGATCAATAGATTTGGAGATTAAAGCAGAGGTGGAGGGGGAGTCACCAAAGATAGCTCAGGTTTCCTGGTCTGGGTGCTTGAAGACAAGCCGTGTCCATTCACACTGAAAGATAGGAAAGAATAAAGGGAGGAAATTTCAGAGCCTGTTGAATATGAGAAATCAGATTGAAATGTTTAGTGTCCAGGTGAACTTGGGAGAATGACTTGATGTAGAAATAAGAAGCTCAAGAGCATGTGGTGGGAACTGAAAACACAGGACTGGGGTGTTGGTTGCTCTACCATCATTATCAGGCAAGAGCTGACAGAACATTATTCCATATGCAGAACAGAGTGGGAGATCAAGGTGATAGGAAACCCAGGAGGGGTGAGCAGAGAGGAGGAGGAGATACTAAAGAAGTAAGCAACCTGTGATAGAAAAAGTCATGTGATTCAACGTGTTAGGTTCACCTTGTTATTTCCCTCTGTATGGAAACAGAATTAAATCTTCGAAGCCATCTGTACTGTAGGTAGATGCATCTTGATTACCAGAATGCTTAGGAAATGGGAAACTGGGTGATTTTAATTTTCACAGTACTCGTCAAGGGTTATTTCTAATCTTAAATGTGGTGAATGAGGTTAAACCTTCCCTTGCTTCCTTGTTTTCACTGATTGCTGCTCACCATTCTATTGGTTAAAACTTGCATTTTCTTTGGTTTTGGCTTGCTTTTCTTTTCCACGTCCTCCTCTATGTTCCCCCAGTTGCCTAGTGACAACCTAGTGACCCATTCCCCCAGGTGACCATTTCCCATGTGTTCCAATTACTATGTCTGTGTGACGCCCGCCCCACACTTAGTGACTTAAAACAGCAAGATTGAACGTGGTTAAGTTCAGCATTCAGGAGGCTGAGGCAAGCGGATCCTAAGTTCAAGAATATGCTGGGCTTTCTGGGGAGGTTCTGCCTCAAAACAAGAAAACCCCAGTTGTTTTTCACATGGCCTCACGATTTGGGCAGAGGTCAGTGAAGAAAGTCTGCTTACTCTATTTGTGTTGGCAAAGGTGACTCACAAAGGTAACTAGACCTCTGGGATCCTCTGGCTGGTTGTTCCTCCCTTTGTGTTCTCTGTAGCTTTGAATAACCAGAGTGCTGTATTTCATTTCAGAGTTCCCAAGGTGCACGCTGGAGATAGGATAGGAGGGAGAGAGGGGGAGGGAGGGAGACAGAGAGGGAGAGAAAGGGAGGAAACGACAGGAGGAGAAAGAGCTGGAGGGAGGGAGAAAACATCAAGAGCAGCTAGAGCTGTGATGTTTTACCTTAGAAGTCACGTGGTATTATATTTACCCCATTCCATTCGTCAAGGCTAGGCCACTCAGGGTCAAGGGAAAAGAATACAGACCAATGTCCTGATGGAAGTGTGAACATCACCTCTTAAGAGGAGCGTGTGACTGAGCTCCAATCATTTTGGAGTACAGTTTACCACATTAGATAACCATTGCCTTCAGAGTCAGTCCTGCTCCCTCACCTCACTTAGATCTCTCTCCCTACCGTGAACTATCCCATCTCTATCAAAGTTTACTTGCTATACACTTCTTTCCACAGAAAGATAGTCAAGACCAACCCTCAAGGAGGAAGTGATCTGACTCAGCCTGTTCCACTTCATTTTTCTCATTAATCTATCCCAAGACTGTATTTCTATCTTTCTGTTATTCTATCACGGGGAACGCTTACTCAATAATTTCACAATGTGATTGTATAATGATAGATCTTGAGGCTCAACAGGGTGTAGCGTTAGGAACACTTGGCAGAGAGCCTTCTAAGCTTCACATGATGACTTCTGAATTTTCTCATTCAGTGTGAAAACCAGACTTCGGTAGGGAAGAGCACTGACTTTCTCAGTACATGCCCTGGAAATGTAAAGGCTAAATCTAAGATATGAGTTTGTTTTATGGTTTTTTTTTTTCCTTTATATTCTGGAAATGTAGTTCTAAAGAAAGAATTTAATATTTGAGGAGTCTGACTCAGGTTTTCTTATAGAGTAGCTGTGCTTGTAGTATTCCTGAAAATTGATGTAGCTTCCCGAGTAAATGGTTGAAATAGTTAATGTAGTTTCTAAAAGAGGCTCAAAGTTTGGACTGTTGACCTTCTTGTTTTAAGGCTTCACATCTGCATCTTTGTGATTTGGCTTTTTACATTTTGTTTTTGCTTTGCAGAGAATGGCTCTGAAGATATTGATATACTTCCTAGTGGGCTGGCTTTTATCTCCACTGTGAGTATTTCTGACCCCTCTGAGGCTCACATCAATAACTGTATAGACAGTGCATTAAAGTTGCCAGCTACAGCTGCCAGATGGACCCCTACATGCTCACCCTACCTCTGGGTAGACCCGTCAACTACAAAAGCCAAACTGCAATCTGGAGGGCTAATTAGAACACCACAGGCATGCCTAGCTCTGACTGCCCCATGTGAGCAACTCCCCGTGGCCAGCTGCATGCTTGGCGAGGGTCTCAGTAAATGTGTATTGAGGTCCATCTCCCCCCGAGGCTGATCCCCAAATCTGTCCTGTTGCTGTTCATCCTCATCATTACCTTACTGGGTGGGACTTCAGTTTCTGGTAGTCATCTTCTCACTATCTAGTATTCTTGCTCTGTCTGCTTGTGTGTGGAGCTCTGTAAATGTTAATGGGTTTGATGTTAATCGTGTTACTGAATTCAAAACTCTGAGCACATTCCCTTTCTGACTCCCTGCCATTGCCTCTATGTGCTTCCAGAAGAGTAGAGAAGAGCCGGTACTTTGTTCTCAAAACCATCTTGACAAATTTTAGATGATCAGGAAGCTATGCAAGGGGATCAAAAATCAATAAGCAAAAGAACTATGTGTTTGTGGCACATTGAAGCTTGCCATGCGTTTATCAAGTCAGTCACACATTGGAATAGGGTCTAATATTTTGTTTCAAGGTTTTGTTTCTGTGGTATTGGGCATCAAACCCAGGGCCCTGTGCCTATCAATCAAGCACTCTATCACTGAGTTAAACCCTTGGCACAGAGTCTAAGATTTTGGTAAAGTGAACTTACTACACTTTTAACGGGAATTTTTTGTTATTAGATTTGCATGTATAATATTCCATTTTGGCTATTGCAATACCACTAACCTATATAAATTTTAAGACTATACATTTTTTGTCAAAAGTGAGGCACCAATAGCAAACACGACATGATCTTCCAGGTTCTTAAGTGTGCACAGTAGAGTACAGTGAAGTTCTCACTTGAATTCTAAATGCCAAGAGTAGGATTTTCTTTCTTTACTTTTCTTCTAAAATCAAAGATAAACTAAAACTGCCTGGAAGTGTCTCTTTTTTTTCTCTTGACCTCAATTTTCTATCGTCAAGTTTGATTTTCAGTCCTATGCCAAATAAACCTTCCAAAATGATTATTCTGTATACTTAGTAGATGTCTTTGCTCTTAGGAAATAATATTTGTCATTCCTACAGTCTGCCTCCCCCTTGCTCCCCATTTTCATGGCAGCAGAGTTTCAGAGTTATTGCTAAACAGAACGAAAACATTTCCAAGTCGAGCCCTGCTCGAGGGAGGCCAGCATCTGTTCACTTTTTATTCTTTTGAAAGCTAACAAGTTCTGCTTGGAGTCGGGATTGCATGCTTCTGCTTCTTCCTAATCTTTCTGCACTCAAGATCTTGCTCTCTTTGGTTCCATTATTTTCCTGTCTCCATAGACAATGTTTGGAAGTTGTAGATTCAGAGAGTAATTCTATGCAAATAAATATTTTTAGCCTTTAAGAGGTACCAAAGAGGCTATTTTCTTCCCTGCCTTGGAACTTGGCATGCTTCTCTTTGCCTGCAGAATTACTCCCTTCTTCATACTTTGCCAGCTAACTTCTGTTTCTTGATGAGGCCTCCCTAAAGAGGCACTCAGCTTCCTCAGCAAGTCTCTCCTGGTGCTCTTGCTGGACTGTACATAAGCTAGTATACAGACCACCCAGTCCTGATGTGTGCACATTGCTCTGTCATGGGACTTGAAGCCCCTTCAATCTAGGACTTGGTATATGCTCATTGATATGTACAGTATCTGGCACACTACTAAGCATGTGTAGACACTGGAATGTGTATTGAGGTGTATAGGTGAATGAGGGTTGTGGAAGGTTTCAGCGAATAGCCACAATACCTGTAATCTATTGGGAAGAAATCAGAGACCTGCACTTCCAAGGTGACTCTCTCCATATCCACTGGTGAGTGGTAGGAATGAAATTGCCTACTATTAATAGCACCCAGTAGGATTGCTGTCATCAAGTTTGACCTAACCGAATGCCTTGAACAGAAACCTAGACCAGTTATCAGAACAGTTTCACTATCACTTCTAATCTAAGCTGTTTGTAGTGTCATACTTCGGCCTTCATCAACTCTTGTCCACATCTAGAACATCGAGTCTTTCCTCTAAGCTGACAATGCTTTAACTGTCTCTGTGATAGCAGGGTACTTGTAGAGAGCTGTTCTGCCTTGAGCTACCCCCCTTTCTTTTCTTTATGGCAGGACAGGAGGCTGTGCAGTGAATGATCTAGGCAACCTGCTTTCTGTACTTCATTTCCTATGTACAAAGAAAGGCTGGGACTCGATGCCCCTGACATTTCCCCCATAATATTGCCATTCTCTGAGTCAATGGACTTGGTGACATATTGACTGTAGGGAAAGAATGGACCTGAGCACTGAATTTTATAGCCTGATAGAAGAGTGATATGGTTAACTGAGAAGAATAGATAGATGTTCATAAGAGGGAGGAGCTAGGGGCAGCATGTTGACTTTGGCTTTTGAGAAGCTGATTCAAAACTAACCTTAGGAGGAACTTGGGAATGTAAGCAGGGACACCAGAGAATGCTTATGGGTAAATATGCATATCTGAGAGTCAGTGGTAGGGAGAAAATACCTGAAGTGTTGTGAATGAGAACTGCCAGGAAGGAGCACAGAATGGGAGGAGAAGAGGGGAGCATGATGGACGAAGGCAGAAGAAGGAAAAATCCAATAGGCAGGAATGAAGAGGTATGTGAATCTCGAAACTCTACATCTGACTTTCCGACATGAAGGAAAGGGACACGCTGCAGAGGCCAGGACCCCAGAGCCTAAGAAAGAGAGAAGGGCTTTCAGTACTCGTACAAAACCTCTGTAAACGTGTTTCTACAAACCAGAGAGGTAGAGTGTTGATTCCAGCGAAATGAGAGCTGGAGTAAATCAGGGGATAAGACCAGGTGATCTCCCCGAGAAATTTCACAAAAGCAAACAGAGATAAATACTCACTTTAAATAAGTTAGGAAAATATTTGTTTCAAGGACTGAGAAATATGAGCAAAATTCCAGGCCAAAGAAGAAGCCATTGGTAAAAAAAATAAGCAATAATACAAGAGTGGGAGGTCTTACTGAACAAGGAACCGGGAAAAATGGTGACAGTCAACAGGAGATCAGAAGGGGGACATTTCTTCTTCAAGAAAGGAGGAAGGAACAAAAGAATAGGTAAACGTGAAGGATCATTCACAGAAAGGAGCCTAAGGAAATTCACATTAATTGCCATACTCTTTCCAGAGAAGGAGGTAAACCCATCAATCAGAGTGAAGAGGAATGTGATGTGGACACTGGGAGATAATTCAGCACATTAGGATACTTCAATGGAGAAACAATGGATTATCTGTGAGAATGAACAAGAGAGCCAGTGAATAGCATTTACTGTCCGATGAAGTTGGGATGATGCATTTACTCTGAGTTTTCAATGGGATTTTAAATGCGTCCCACTTTTTCTTTATGTGTATGATGCATTCTAATGTATATGATGCTTTCTCACTATAGTGTTAACATATTTTTATTAATTCTTTGAGAATTTCATACACTGTATTTTGAGCATATTCACCCTTTACTCCTCCGCCAACTCCTCCCAGATCCACCTTTCCCTTCCCTGTTCCTCCCAACTTCCTGTCCTCTCTTTTTTAAATAGCCAGCTGAGTCTAATTTGTTCTGCCTACTTACTTCTGGGTGTGGGGCTATCCTCCGGAGTGTGGTTGACCTACCAGTGCTCAGACTCTCAATTGGCTTTCCCTCCTGTAGCAGCCATCAACTGTCAATAGCAATTCAGTTAGGGGTGAAGGCTGATAAGTCCCTCTCCCTCTGCGCTGGAGTGTTGATTGGCTTGATCTTGAGGCAACCACAGCTGCTTTGAGTTAATGAGTAGAGCAGTTCTGTCTCGAAGATACTGTTTCATTCATGTCTTTCCTGACCCCTGGCTCTTACAATCTTTATGTCCCCTCTTCCCTAATAGTTTCTAAGCCTTTGGCAAGGGAATGATATAATCCCATTTGTGGCTGAAGATGCCTATCTGGTCCGCAAGAGCAAAGAGAGCATCTGATAAAGAAGCAAACAGCATGGCTGCTTTAGAGATGGTCTTTACTTGATAGGGACAGAATCAAGTCTGGAAACAGAGTCTGGGAGTCAGGGGATTGGCGACTAAGGAGAGTTGAAGTGTGAATAGCACTCTTATGGCTGCAGAGGCCTTTTCTGGACAGTACTGGTACATGAAGTTTGAATAAAAAGATAATTTTAGTGAAAATCTTGAAAAAAATGTAGATTTGCAGAGAATATTGACTACCCCAAGATCAGAGCAATGGAAGGACCAAGAAGTGTGTGGATGTGCATGGGTAGGAACAGGAAGAGAAGGTAAAAGAAAGGAGAAAATGTAAATTAGCTATTGATGGAAAAGACAGAAGAAAGAAGGTGATCTATACTGATATATATCAGAGTGAAGGGGACACAAGGAGGGAAGAGAATCACAGGTTTGTGCTTGGTAGAGAATGAGAAACCCCAAGGTTTGACACAGTGAACTAGGACATAGTAAGGGTTCAGCAGGTTTGGAGTATCTACTGTTCGTTGATATATACTTGGACCTACTAGTAAAAAGGGTCACTGTCCAAAGTACTGGAATGAACTTTTGTAGTATTTGGATAAAAGGTTCATACCTGAATTTTCAGACATTCCTAGAAGAACAAAAAATAGGTCAGAAATCTTTATGATGCTGATACCCAATGCTTTTGTCTATAGTATAATCAGTGGAAGGCTGACAGCAATGGAATTAATCACATACCCCTCCTCCGTGCTTTGAGGGAAAAAAATTGCAGACTATCAGGACTGGAAGGAATCTTAGCATTCATAGATTTCAACTATCTCATGTCACAGAAGAGGAACCCAAAGCAGTGGCAGACTGCAAGATCCTCAGAGCATAGAATAGCTTAGTCCTGACATTGTAACCTGTGGCTTGACTTTTCCTTAAATTAAAATTCTTCTTTATCTCAAACATGACTCCTTCTGTATTCACAACCAAGGCTTGGGCAACATCAGTGACCTCCTCAGATCAGATAATTGCCATCGATGACAGAGTGAAAAACCCCCAAATTTAAATGAAATGCAGAACCTGGAACATTTTTGTTTGGATTTGCGATTTGGCTTCCTATGAAAATGTCTTTTTAATATGCATTATGTGAATAGACTGATTCTCTATTTTTAAAGGGATTAAAATATCCAGGCATGCAAAGCTTTGCACCAGATGAGCCAGGAAAAATCTTCCTGATGGATCTGAATGAACAAAACCCAAAAGCACAAGTGCTCAAAATCAGTGATGGATTTGACAGAGAATCGTTCAATCCACACGGGATCAGTACTTTCATCGACAAAGGTAAAACCTGACCACGAATAAGAGGGAACGAAGGAAAGACGAGCCACTCCTTCCCTACTGCAGAGGGTTCGTGTTCAAGGAGGAGGGCGGAGGGTATTCCACCAAAGAGAACGCTGTGTTTGTAAAATTTTAAGTGGGCACAATTTTTTTTTAAATATTAAGGAAGGAAGAGTACTACTGGGGACCCGAGGTGGCTTCGTCATATTCCTTCTACCTACTCTTCACCATATTTGACTATCACACCCTGGTTAAATACTGTACTGAGATATCTAACATATAAAATAGAGGCCTTTCAACAATAACTGTATAACATTCAAAAGCACAGCATAAAGGGGGAAATAGATAAATTTAGACTCACGGAAGTTCGGACCTAAAAACCGCTACAAAGAATGGGAAAAAGTCCAAAGAACGGCAGATAATATTTGCAAAAGGATATGCCTGGTTAAGAGTTTGTATCCAGATATACACACGAATCTTGCAATTCAGCACCAAAAAGACAAGAAACCCAAGTAAAAGTCAACAGATACCTAAACAGACATTTCCGCTACCATATAAGCATGTTAAAAGATATTTGACATTTTTAGTTATTTGTGAAATGCAAATCAAGTTAAAATAAGTTACTTCTTCATGTCCACGAAAATAACAATACGAAAAGAGACAAGAGACCAGAGAGATGACTGAGTGGGTAAGAGCGCTTGTTCTGCAAGTGTGGGGACCTGAGTGGGAATCCTCAGCACCCACATTAAAAAGTTGGGTATGGCTACATGTTTCTGAAACTCCAGCACTGGATGGAAAAGGTAAGAGGATCATTGCCTTTTCTCAAAAGAGAGCTTGCTAGCCAGTTGGTCTAAGCAAAACGGCAAGTTTTCAACTCAATGAGAGACCCTGTTTCTGGTACTAAAACAGAGAGTGATAGAGGAAAATATCCAACAGACATCCTGCTCTGGCTTCCACATTCTTGAATAGTAGCACACACGTATACACACAAGTACACACATATACAATACCACACACACACACACACATCACAGACAAGCAATAACAAATGTAAACAACGATGCGGGGAAATTGAGGCCACTTTGCTGGCGGTGTTATGAGATAGAACAGTCACTTTGGAAAGCAGCCTGGCAGTTCTTCAAAGTGCCAAACACAGTTCTATTCTGTGATGTGTGAGCAAGAAAATTAGAAACACATCTACACCAACACTTCTACACAAATGTGTGTAACAGATCTCTCCTAGGAACTACATGCCCATATACCAATGAGCAAGTTACACAGTTCCCCAATAGAGCATTGTTTGGCAATAAAAAGAATGAACTAAGAATGCACGCCGTGACACAGACACACCTTGGAAATTCTATGCTAGGTGAAAGAATTCAGTCACTAAAGGTCACATATTGGCTACTTCCAGTTACGTGAAGTATTCTGAATAAACAAATATATAAAGACAAAGGCAGATTAGCTCTCAGAGTCGGGGAAGAGAGGGTGATGTCATTTCTTTGGGGGGATGATAAAAAATATTTTGAAACTAGAGAGGGGCTAGGAGTATACTCCAACTCTCTAAATTTTATGTTTTTATAAGTCTGAATTACCTGCTATGTGATTCATATCTCAAAAAATTGTCCAAGAAGCAAAGCATGTCTTTATATAGTGTATATGCTTTGAGAACAATAATTTCTGATTTTTTTTACTTGTTCATAACTCACACTTCCAAATTAATTTAAGTTTAATATAGATGTTATGTTTGAACATGTAAGAAAATAAAAACAGAGAAACATCATTATTGTCATTAACAGTAATGGGGGAAGTCAAATGAGTTAAGATTCAAAAGCTTTAAAATAAATGTTTTGATTTTCTAAGTACATATTGGAGTTGAGTTGTTACGTGTAAGTTCTCTGAGAGTAATGTAACAAGTAAAAGAGACTGCCTTAAGACTACCTCTGCATATGTAGATCTTTTTCATTTCCATTGTTCTACTCTAACAGATTTGTTCAATTTTAAAAATTAAATACTATTAAAAATGCTTGAATACTGTTCAGTTAACTGAGTTTAATATTTCCCTGAAGTCTTATATGTACTTTTTAATTTTCTTAGCACAGCTTGCTTTAAAAGATAACTGTACATGACAATTTTGCATTGCTTTCTTGTTTTCAAAGTGCTTTTGTAGTTTTCAATTTGTTCTTTAGAGTAAAGCCCTGGTCCCAGTCTAAACGCTTCCCCTATCTCTCACACACTCAGTCAACTCACTATGATTTTTGACTAATTGACCTCTGAAGTATTTCTGGGTTTGTCTATCTTTTCTTATACTGTTGTCATCAACCACACACAGCCCATAGCATGGCTTCCTTGGATTCTGCTTTGGACTCTAATTACCTTCTTTCTCATACAGCCTCAAACTGTTTACCTCCGCCTGTTTCCACAACAAAACTTATTTTACACAAACATGATTACATGACTCTTACTATTCTCTATATCATTTATCTTACTGTGTTCTGAACCAGAAGGGACAGTGTCCAAGTACTTCCCTTACATATGTGGCCCGTGTGAACCTTCTCAATCTTCAGTGGACACAAGGCTACCCTAGTCTCTCTGCACCAGCCACACTGTATTTTTCTTAGTCATAAAGTGCCTTATACCTTGAGGTCTTTTTATTTTTAGATAGTTTATTTTGGATAGTTTTTAAAAAATAATTTAGATAGTTTTGGGATAGTTTTTTAAGATAGTTTTTAGACAGTTTTTTCCTTTGTAATTGAACTTTTCCAAATTTTCATGCAATATGTTTTGACCATATTTAGATCCCCTCCAATCTGTACCTCCTTACTACCCCACCCAAATTTCTTTGACTCTATTTTGTATATATTATACCTATAGACAAATACCTATAGGGTCCCCTAATGCCCTTCAGGGTGGATCCATCCACTGCAGGCTGGTCAACCAACCAAGAGTCACACCCTTAAAAGAGACTGACTCTCACCTTCCCAGCAGCCATCAGTTTCCAATAGTTCTTCAGTGAGTTGGAATTCTTACACCCTTCCCCACATCTATGCTGGGATTTTGTCTGGCTTGAGCTTGTGTGGTACTGTGCAAGCTGTCACCATTGCTGTGAGTTCATCTGATTAACTTTCCAGCTGTCTGGAAAGCGGTGTCCTTATGGTCGTCTATCACCTCTGGCTCTTACAGTCTTACTGCGCCCTCTTCCCTGAGCCTCTGGAGACAGAAATTTGATGTAAGTGTCCCATTCAGGGCAATCACTGTGTAGTCTCTCACTCTCTTCCTGTTGGACAGTTGTGGGTTGCTGTGTTCATCACCATCTGCTGCATGAGGAAGCTTTTCCAGTGAGAGCTGAGAGATGCGGTAATCTGTGGGTATAACAAAAGTCTTTTGATGTGTTCTTCCTTCTGCCTAGAACCTTCCTACCACTCCTAGTTTGCTTTTCCTCCAGTCAGGCTTTAACAAACTATCACCTTCTCAAGGAGACCTTTGGCCAGGTTTCAGGTTGTATACCTCTTTATAATTCTTCTCCATGTAGTTCTTCCTTAACACTCGGCAAAATGGCAGCTCATTTTATTGAGGTCAAAAACTAGCAACCTCCTTCCCCTTCCTGCTCTGTGGAAAGTTCTTGCCATTTTGAGATCAAACCTAAACTGTCACTCTTAAGTAGGTGCCACCCTTTGAAGAAGGCATCTCCTTATTCTACTAGTCTTTGTTTTTAACTTATTTACTAGTCTTTCCTCCTTGTTTTTGTTTCTAGCATATAATTACCATGAAAGCATACATTATTTGCTATAACTGAAATCTGAGAGTCTAGAATAAAATAGGAACTTAGCGAATGGTGTTCAGGGAATAAGTGAATGGATATTGTAGTACAGACACAGATGTTAATATTTGATTTAACTGAGAGACATACAACGACACATGGCTTGACTTCTGTTAATAAATGACTGATCTAGAACTGGAAGTTAGATGGTCTCAATTACCCTATGTCTTTTACTGGGGTGAAATTAGGGAACCAGCCTCTAGTTAAATCATTCCCCAAAGCTACAACTAGGGCTTCTTTGCCTGGCACTGTAATGACATAAGACACTCCACAGAATATGTAATAAGTGGTTGGATTAATTTGAAGTGATTTTACTGATTATTTTATAGGATAATGTCAGAGTTAGGGTTATTAAGTATTTTAAGATGGGATTAACTCTCACTCATATATCCAGGCTTCCAGAAGTCAGGTATATTATGAATGACAGCTGATTTTATTCTTTAGTCACCTCCTTTAAATTATATGTCTAATCCATCAGAGAAAAACGTTACACACACAGAACTCAGAAAGGAAAAGGAGAGAGAAAGAATAAAACTACCTTCATAAAGCATTTGTCTGTTACATGGAATAAAGAATCAGAAGGGGCATGAAATGGATAAAAACGGGAGAGCACAAATGATGATCACACTGTATCCCCCAAAGGTGTCTGTCTGGGGACAGAAATCCAGTCCGTGTTCTGTTTATCAAGCCCTGGGCCCTGGAACATGGATGGATCAGACAAAAAGAAAGCTTCACCTATGAGGGGGCACTTCCCTGTAATTTGCAAGAAATCCAGTTCAACGTGTTTCAGATACCCTTTGTATAAATTTTACATGTCAGGACACAGACTCCATTAAATGCTTGGGAACTTCACGAAGAAAGCAGACACAATGAATCCCACCATGAAAGGATGGGGCCAATGCCTTCAAAACTCTAGAACTAGACCTCTCGATAAGGCAGAAAACAGTGCCCTGTGAGGTCAAAGTCACTACCTTCAATCCTGTTCCCAGCAGTTTACATTCCAGTATGAAAACAGGTAGGTGGGAACATTCTTGAGGTTAGTGATACCTGGAATTAACTGGTTTGTTTCCATGTGTATTTACTTTCCCTGTCCGTTGAGTTCACTGAATGTTGTTATTGCAACCTCTGGTATTTGACTTGTGCTAGAAGTTCATTTTTCAGCTGGGAAAAAAAGAGTACTTATTTAAAAGTATTTATACTGCCCTGAGATTTCTTGAGCTTGTGTCAAAATGTAGACATTTGTGACACACCCAGAAATTTCTCAGCAAAGGTTTGTTTGTTTTCACTCATGAAAGCCCATCTAGGGAAGTTATAGCCATGTTTAACTACCACTGTAATTCTGTATCTTCCTGTTAGAGAAGGTGTGCCTCTGAGACTGAAGGGACAGTCGCACAAACACCTGTGTTTTTCTCCTTTGCTTGGTGTTGGTAAAATTACCGGGTTGTTTCCCATTTGAGTTTCAATTTCTTCGAAGACAGAGAGTTCTGACATTTATCTTAATAATTTCCTATTCAATGGGCTGTGAGGGTCACATACAAAATACATGAAAAAAAAAAAAAAACCTCTTGCACAGTGGTACATGCCTATAGTCACAGCCACTCAAGATTGGATCCTAGGAGTTGAAGATAAACCTCTGCAGCAACCAGACCCCATCTCAAAACAAGATAAAACCAAATCCTTGGCAGGTGACCAATTGTATTTTTTTTTTAAGTCCAACAGTGGTTGCAAGAGAAGTAAATGTCTTTGAAATTGTATCTTTCTTTGAAATTATATATTTTCTGTTTAGACCACACTGTGTATCTTTACGTTGTGAATCATCCCCACATGGAGTCCACTGTGGAGATATTTAAATTTGAAGAGCAACAGCGTTCTCTCATACACCTGAAAACTATAAAACAAGAACTTCTAAAGAGGTATGGGATTAAAGCACTGTGTCTTTCTGTTTATTTTGTGCCTCTGCTGTGTGCGTGCTTTTCTTTGCGCCAGTCAGTAGGCATTCTCGAACTTTTGTTTTGTACATTTTTTTCTAAGGCTTTCTAAAGCTTCCCATGGTGGCAGTGCCCAGCGCCTCACTATAAATTGCTGTGTTCAGTATTGAATATCTCTATATTTTCCAACTTTTTGAAAGCACTTTAATCCCATAAAGGTGCTCAATTAGATTCTCAGCTCTAATTCCAACCTCTTTATCACAGCAACTCAATATCCACCACCGTGCTCTCTTTAAACACCTACTCTCTTTTTTAGTTGTCCTAGTAGGTTGTATTCTGTGAGCCTCACCCACTGGGTGTTATAACCAACCTCCAGATGGGTTATTTCTTTGCATCAAGTTCTCTAAAGAAGAATTTGATTTTAAAAAAGCCTGTGAGCACTCACAAAAATTACATTTATTAAGTGTTGACTGGGTTTCAGGTATGACGTGAAAATATTTAATTTAATTCTCACATAGCCTTTTGTAATAAGGATGAGTAAACTGAGTCTCAGAAAAGTTGGGAGCCAGGTAATTTGTCCTTTTCTAGTTTGTGACTGACATGACCATTATGTAAGCCTGGATCCATCTGAAATCAAAGCTGAACTCTCAATTGAAGTAGTCAACATCTTAATTGCAGTTAGAAAAATATGTCTTTAGTAGATAGACTATTTCAAGTCTGAAACAAATGATAAATAATTTTTCTTTCATAAAATAGACTCAGCACTAAAGGGCAGGTCCATACAGCCAAGGGAGAAGAGATTAGGGAAAGAAAGGGAAGAAAGTTATCTCTATTGCTCTGTTTTTCAACATCTCCTGTGAATTTCTCCCCCTAGATATTGAGGGCAGCAAAAGCAGAAGGTCAAAGAAATAAGGGAAATTGAAGTTACTGAGTTTTTCTATAATGTGTAGTGCCAGCCACTGTAGACCAGGACTACAGGCAGATTGCTGGGGAACTTGATGAGACAGTCTTTGCCTCAGTTTCATCAGTAAAATAAGGATTTTTCTCATCGACTTGGCTTACCCTATTGTGGATCATGTGGAACATATGACCCCTCGGGAGGAGTTCTTAGAAAACATTGCCTTCAGGAAAACCTGATATCCCATAAACATGAGTCGAGACCAACCTGAAGTAAAGAAGGGGAAATGTTAGGAGTTGAATTATATGCCACGAAGTAGGTGTATTGAAATTCCTACCACATATACTTTAGAATCGGACCTTACCTAGAAATAGGTTCATCACAGAGGTAATTCAAGAAGAAGTTACTGGAGTAAAGGTACATTCTAAATCCAGCCTCGTTGCTTCCTTATAAGATTACAGACCAAGAGATGGAATGGTGGTCCTGCAGTTAAGAGCACTGGCTGCTTTTCCTGAGGACCCTGGTTCAGTTCCCAGAACCCACATGGTGGTTAACAACCATCCATAGCTCCATTTCCTGTGGATCCCACACCTCCACAGGCATTACATGAACATGGTACATTTACATACATGCAGGCAAATACTCTTATAAAATATATGAATAAGTAAAATAAATTAATACTTTTTTTAAAAAGAAGACAGACAAATACACAAGGGGAATGGCATGCAAAGATGGAGTCTAATGTTAGAGTGAGGTATCCACAAGCCAAAGAAAGCAGAGAAGTCATAGATAGATCTTTTCATAGAAACTTTGGAGGATGTGTGGCTCGGCCAACACCTTGGTTCCAGAGCCTTACCCTTCAGACTGTGTGAGGGTGACTTCTGTTGTTTTAATGCATCCAGTCGATGGTAATTCACTGTGTCAGCCCCTGGAAATTCATACAATAGAAAGTCATGCAAATGCCTTGTCAAGTGCAATTGATCGCTTGAAATCATGGAATTATCCTTCAGAGGCAACATAAGCCCTGTTTCACAACAATCTGACCTAGGTAAGAAACAGAGATGAGTTTATCCTACAACCCCAATCTCCCCTTAATCAAGGTGCCACAGGGTCCTTGCCCATCTTTACACAACCAGTTGTACATGTGTGCGTCAAACCTAGTAGTGTCCTGAGCTTTGACAGCAAGAGGTCTGCGGTGGGAGACAAGAGGCCCACAGCAGGCACAAGGTAAGGCGCTGTGGAGCAGCACTGGTGGGAAATCTGCTAGACTTCCACACTCTGCAGAACCAATTGACTGTGTTCCTACTGGGCAGCAGTACAAAAGAGGTGAGGCCACAGCACCTAAAGAGGAGTTCTAGAGGTGCTGCCATAGACACACTGACTAACCGAGGACATAGGGCGGAGCAGAGTGTTACAGAAATAAACTGAGGGAATTTGGTAGAGGGCTCCAGGTAAGACCTTACTGTGATTTACTGTGTCATACAAGAGCTTTAGGGAGAAGGAACACTTAGGCTGAATCAGGAAACATGAATAACCCTGTAACCCGAGAATACAGTTAGGCATTAAGACAGTGAAACATTTCCTAATTCAGCCAGATTTCTCTTTCTTAAAATTTTATATAAAAAAAATCTTTGGGCTGGTGAAATGGTTCAGTAGGTAGAGGCACTTGCTGTGAGTTCTGGTGATCTGACTTTGAGTCCTGGGACACACATGGTAGAAGGAAAGAACTGACTCTTGCATGCTGTCCTTTGACCTCTACACCCTCTCCCCATGGTATGTGCACATTTAAACACATGTGTATGTGCAGACAGTCAGACATGATGAATAAATAAATAAATGTAAAAGAACTTTAGTCTTTAAAATTTTCAAGTAACATTTTTTCCCTTTTCAAAATGGAAATGCCTTTATTATTTTTCCAGTTGTATTATAAGATTGTATTAAAGTAATTTAGCTGGGACTGGAGAGATGGCTCAGCAGTTAAGAGCACTGCCTGCTCTTACAGATGCAGGTTCGATTCTTAGCACTACATGGCAACTAACAACTGTCCATAAGTCCAGTTCCAGGGGAATTCGATACCCTTTTCTGACCTGTGGGCATTGCACAGCACAGGTGCACTTACATACATGCAGGCAATATACTCATACACATAAAATAAAAATAATAAATAAAATACTAAGAAAAATAATTTAGCTGGGCTTGGTGCCACACACCTTTAGTCCCAGCACTCAGGAAGCAGAGACAGGCAGGGGACAAAGGCAGGGGGATCTCTGTGAGACCAAGGCCAGTCTGATCTACATAGTGAGTTCTAGGCCAGCTGTGGTTACAGACCCTGTTTCAAAAAGACCAAAACAATTATGTACTTTTAAAATCTTATGGTATTAAAGAACAAAAGAAAGACACCCTTAGAGAAATTATAAAGGTCAAGGTAGATTGGGTTAGGCTCTAATAAGAGGAAGGGAAAGCCTGTGGCTCAAAGCCACATAGTTTTTTTGTTTGTTTGTTTCCTCACTCAGGCTACATGTAGGTGTTTGAGGGACCCAGTTTCGTATTCTCTACATTTAGGGCCCTAGAAAAACCACAAATTTATACCATCAGAATTGTGTATTATTATGATAACATTAACGTCTTCCATTAGGAGCCACACATGGCCTCTGAGGGAGGTGGTTCAGTCAAGTGCCTGTCTGGCAAGCATGAAGACCTGAGTTTAATCCTCAGCACCCATGTTAAAAAGCTAAGCATGGTGGTGTGTGCTTGGAATCCCGGTGTTGGGGAGGCAGAGACAGGTGGATCCCAGAGCTTGCTTACCAACCAACCCTAGCCTACTTGGTGAGCTCCAGGCCAATGAGAGGCTTCAAAAGTCAAGGTAGACAGCACCTGAGGTTATTTGCAATATCTGATCTACACACACACACACACACACATGCACAAACTCACACTCACGTGCATGCACACATGCACACCCAGACTCACACAAACATGCACATACACATACATACATGTTGATGTGTGCACAGACACACAAAATAAGTCACACACATTTCATTCACTGATCAAATCACAATACAGGGTCTAACTTTGTTTCTCTAGAGGAGAAACAAATCTATAACTGTCACTTAAAATCATCATTAACATCCATAAATCAACTGAGTACAGAGTTCACTAGTATACTGTTTCTTTTTACTGAATTCTGAGGGTGGAAAGAGTGAGAAAATCATAATGGTTAGAAGGAAACATGGCATCGCAAAATCTTAACTGTTAATGAGTCTTTAATCCATCTTAATTCAACTTTACTTTTTAAAATTGATGAATGTGATGATCTGTGTAGATGTTAGTAACTTTGACAACAGTTAAGATATTCAAATACCTTATGGGTTTCTTTCTTCTTCTTCTCAGTGTGAATGACATTGTGGTTCTTGGACCAGAACAGTTCTATGCCACAAGAGACCACTACTTTACTAGCTATTTCTTGATACTTCTTGAGATGATCTTGGATCCTCACTGGACTTACGTTCTTTTCTACAGCCCAGGAGAGGTCAAAGTAGTGGCCAAAGGATTTAGTTCTGCCAACGGGATCACAGTCTCACTAGACCATAAGTATGTTGTTTAATAATATTTCTGCCCTTTGCCTTTGACATTTTGAAGGACTCTTTCTCTTAAGACCCAGTTACTTCCTTAGGGTCAAGTAGCAGGTCAGTATATGAGTGGAGGGGTCACATCAAACTAAATGTTTGATCCTAAACAAACTATTTGTCTTTTTGTGTTTCAAGTTCCCCCCAGTAGAAATGGAGACTAAAAGATAAATATGGTCCTTGTTCTAAATTCTTGCATAACACTCTTTCCCAAAACGCTTTTTAAAAATCAGGATAATTATACAATTGATGAAGCTAGACGGGATTTAACCACCTAGTATACTAGGTCAGGTTACCAAAAGCTCTTATTAAACAGAGAAGCTCAACTCAGACTACACATCATGATAGTGTAAGTTTCAGACTTACAGATTTATGATAGCAAATAATTCAGTGACTCTTTTTAAGCAGCATGAAATTTTATAAGAAAACACCCTTAGTAAGCATTTAAAACTTAAAGGCTTTTAAAACAGAGAAGTGGTGTGAGTATTTAACATGTAAAACCATAAACAAAGATGGTTCCTGTAGGTTATCACTGAGTTTTGTGGGCATCTCCTCCTTCCTTTTAAGCATTAGATTTTGAAACTATGGATTCTTTGGCCTTGGAAGAGGCCCTCTTACTGCCATTCAATTGAAAGGAAAATTGTAGCTCCTAAGTAATGAGATTGAGCATTATGTTGCCTAGAATACTAATTTTGTCCCTTTATTGTCATATTTCATATTCAAAGCCTATTTAAAAACATTTTAATAATATCAAAAGTACCACCCCAATTCTTTTATAGTGTTTTAGAAGACATCACAGTCATATTTCAAACTAGTGTGGATTTTCATATTCTCCAAAATAAGAGTTAGTGTCATATCTCATTACTAATTGCTAAAACATAATTGTTGTTTAACTTACAGGTATGTCTATATAGCTGATATAACAGCTAGGAACATTCACATAATGAAAAAACATGATAACTGGGATTTAACTCTAGTGAAGGTAAGGGTATCCCAGCTGGCCCATTCGATAAGGCCCCTTACGCTTTACCCAGGGATGTCCTCAGTAAGGAGCCTGGACTATTTCACAGTAGTTTTGGGGACATTGCACTGACATTTTTAATATCTAATCACAAAGCTCTCCCTGCCAAACACCAGTGTCCAGTGCCAGGAAGTGCTGTTGGGATACAGGGAAGGCTAGAAAGAATGCTGAGATAATGTCCTTACTATGTTCTCTTCGTTGAAGGTCATACAATTGGGCACTTTAGTGGACAACTTGACTGTTGACCCTGCTACAGGAGATATTTTGGCAGGATGCCATCCTAATCCCATGAAGCTTTTGATTTATAGCCCTGAGGATCCTCCAGGATCAGAAGTAAGTGTTGATACTTCCTTGAGCTCACAGGCAAAGCTACAAAGAATGAAGTTTGTTGAGGTAATATGGGAAGGTTTCTATGGATCAAAGTTATGTTCCAGAACCAACCGTATTTTATATATGAAAAGAGTAGAGATCTTGACAGTTTAGGGAGAGAGAATACCTCCCTTTTAGGCCACCAGGGGCCAATGTAACTTCAGTGCCAGACGGCATGTCTCAACTTTACAGAGGTTTTCTTTACTATTGGGAGCAATGGGGAAAATGAGCTTGAAAATTCATTTTGTCACAGATTGCTGTATGTATTTCCAACCAGAAGGCAAGCTCTGAGCAGCACCTGTAGTGGGACTAAGAGAGAGACATGAATGGAGCCATCGCCTTTCATACCACCTAGCAACACATCACCTAGCACAGACGCCACCTAGGACACGCCACCTAACACAAACATCACCTAGGAACACATCACCTACCATACACGCCACCTAGCACACACACCACCTAATGCATGCTACCGACCACATACACCATTCAGCACACATGCCACCTAACACACACAACACCTAGCACACATGCCACCTACCACACACAACACCTAGCAACACATCACCTAGCACACACGCCACCTAATACATGCCACCTAACACAAGCATCACCTAGTATGTCACCTAGCACACACCATCTACCACACACAATACCTAGCACACACGTAATCTAGCACACATGCCACCTAGTACACACAACACCTATCAACACATCACCTAGCACACAGCCTAAATAAAGGGTTTAAATGACTATAGCCTCAAAATTAGGTTAATTCTTATCCTTGGGTTCTAGTAGATATGATAGTGTTCAAGAAGGTTTCCTTTTAAAGATTTGTATTATTTAAAAATATGTCTTCTAAAACAATTTTAAAAGGAGTTAAATTTACTATAGTATTAAAAGCAATTGCATAAGGCATTGTGTTTTCTATGACATTGAGTTTAAGAATATCAAATATTTTCAGTGAATTTAACTGTGGCTACAAATTCTTGCCACACATATTCTGAAAGATTTATTCCCAGATATTTTATATTTTGCCAGATATAGTTCTAATGCTTAGGACATATCAGAAAATAAAGCATACATGGGTTGGCGGAGTGGCTCAGCAAGTATAAGCACGTGCCATATAAGTCTGATGACCTGTGTTTGATTCCTGGGTCCCATTCTGGAAGGAGAGAAGTGACTCCTTAAGGTTTTCCTCTGACCTCCACATGTTCCATGATGTGCATGTGCCTGATCTTACACATATACATTACATACACACACACACAATAACAAATAAAATAAAAGATATGACAAACAAAAGACTACAAAGGCCCCTATTCTTAGATGATGGAGGGAAAGGCAATAAACAGTAAAGTGTAAGAATATGTAAATTACACAAAAAGTTTGGAGATGGTAAGTTCTTCGGGAAAAACAGCACATGTAAGGCAAAGAGGGTTAGGACTGCTGTGAAGGATGGGGGCAGGTCTGTTTAATTTGGGAGAAAAGCACAGTAGGTGTGTTTTGTGCAACAGGTTCAAAGAATTGAGAAATAGATTTAAATCCCAGCCTGCTCACTGACCCAGGAGGTAACATTGCAGTTATTTTGCTGAAGAGTATTTTGGTTTTCAGTTAATTGTTTTTCTTTTAAATTAGCACATAAACCATCGAATCTTTAAAAAAAAAAAATCCCAGAAGTGCAGCCTAAACCTAGAATGTGAAGAATCATTACCCCCAGCTAGCAAGCCACCAATCTTTGTTCAGACATGTGCCCCGCTTCCTTGCCAAGTGACAGAGCTTTCCTATAAAGGACAAGCCACAATGTCTGCTTTGAGGGAATGCACATATTATTGTGGAATAATTACAAATTTGCTTAAGATCTTTTTTTCTCATCTCTGTTTTCAAGGTTGAACATTTGTTCATTTCAGATAAGTCTTTTTTCTTCACTATTAGTGACTCTTCTACACTCAGCTGAGTCTCATATTTTCCTTAAGAGACTCAAGCTTGAGCATTTTCATGTAGCAAACCTGAAAATGAAGTCAGATCTTCGTAAAGATGCAAAACACAGAATGAAAGGAAACAAACAAAAAAGCAACCGGAAGTTTCGTTTTTTGTAAGGCGTCAGTAAAGGTTAATGGCACTTGATCTGGTGATTGTTTTCCTTTGATTCCTATCATTGTTAGAGTGAACTTCATCCAGGCTACTTGGAAACCTAAGTGTTTTTGTGTTTACTGATTAACCAAGCTGGATGTGCTAATCCTGGGGATCAATAACAACCTTTTGCAATGGATGTCAGGTGATATCCCAAAATCTTGTGCAGTTTTTCTATTTCTGAACCACTGCACAGATGTGCAGACCACAGCTGTAAAGGTCTACCATCTTTGTGGCTCTTAGGTTGGATTAGTTGCTTTACTGGGTGTCTCTTCATCATGCTGTCCTGGGAGTCCCTCCTCGTGCCATACAGTCTCAGTCAAAGACAAGATCCTCCCCACAGAGAGAGAGCCACTTCCAGCTCAGGAGTTAGATAAGTTCTTCACTGGACCTAACTCTTGCTCTAGGATGCCTGAACTATCAAGTTGCTTAAGTACTCTTTGGAGGAATTTCACCAGTGTCAGCGACGAGTTCGTTTTAACATTGATACTAGTAGGACATTAACATCTGGAGAAAAATTACTTCGGACATTCAGCTTCCTAGTTTCTGAAAAAGTGTATTTGTCTTGGAATATTTGGGATGGGAAACATCCCCAGATAGTTTTTTTCTGGACAGTCTACTAATAAGCTCTCTCTTCTTCACAGGTATTACGCATCCAGGATGTTTTGTCAGATAAGCCCAGGGTGAGCACACTCTATGCCAATAACGGCTCCGTGCTTCAGGGCAGCACCGTGGCAGCTGTGTATCATGGGAAGATGCTCATAGGCACTGTGTTTCACAAAGCTCTGTACTGTGCACTCTAGATGTTTCCCAATGTCCTTATATTTGACCAAAGTAAACTTCTAATTGTGTGATAAGTAGAACTGTAATTATTTACAAATACCAGTGAAAGTGGCTTTTCTCATGGATAAAACTAAAGGAGTATAGAATGTTATATCATATCTAACAATCATGAATCCATTGGTGTCCAGCCAATCAGAAACCCAAGTATCTTGCTCTTTGTTGGGCTTCCTCAATATTCCTCCTACAGTGAGATGCATAGGCCAGTTCACCTAGAGTCTTGGTAACTGTTTAGCAAAATTAACTCCTACAGTTGTGATGCTCTGAGTCTTCTACTCTTCAAGAATTCACAATTCATATTCTGTCCTCTGTGTTTTGCCACCTGCCAATCAAGTACCACAGATCCCATCATAAGACCTTAAAGCCTGCCTTCAACTTGCATTTATGTTAAAATAGAGCCACAAAGGGAATGGGGTTCTGGATACCTAACAGAGACAGCCTCAGCTTAGAGTATGCTGATGTGTTCATTTGGATAAACTTTTATTTGTATTGATACCTGCATTATGAGTACCACTAGTCTGCTTGCCTCTGAATCCTGAAATAGGGCCTAGGGACAGCTGTCTTCAGCTTTCTCTACTGGCTAACTCAATAAACATTTAGTGAGCAGCCCCCTGCTGACTGGTACTAACAAATCTCAAATGAATGAAATCATTATGAGCTAATGGCGTGTCTTAAGGACCAATATCACCTTAGTATGATAAGAGTAAATACAAATATCTCTTTCTTGATGTTGATAACTTTTAACAAATCATTAATGGGAATCAGTGCACCCAAATTCCTTTTTGTGACTTGTATTATCAAGTGGTTGGTTGAGCCCCCACCCCATTGTCTCTCTCTTTTGGGGCTGGGGAATTGAGATCTGTATATATTCTAAAGAACATTGCTTAGTTAAAAGATTTGGTGAATGTTTTGTCTCAAGATAAAATACTACTTTTTAAACCCATGTAATCTTTTCTAATTTAGACAGTGAGACTTTATAGCTTTCATTACCTCAAGGAAGGAATGGCCCAGAAGAATATCATAGCTGGTTATCATATTTTAAGTTTCAAAACAAAGTTGTTGAGAGTAGGGAGATGACTTAGTTGGTGTAATGTTTATCTTTCAAATATGAGAACCTGAATTTGATCCCAAACACAGATCCCAAATGCCAGAACCTGAATTTGATTCCAGCACAGGGGAGGCAGCTCTCTGGGGCTTGCTAGGTAGTGCCAAGGAATGACACCAGAGGTTGTTCTCTGGCCTCCACACATGTTCATACATGTGCATATGAACCTTCATATAAATACAAAACATACCAAGAAGACTCAGAATACACATAGAAGTTGAGAAGTTGAGGATTTTATATATCTCTCTCTATATATATATATCCATTTTGAATAAGATAATAATCTTTTTAAAATCTCTATTCTTCACATTCACTGGATTAGATAAAGTTTATCAGACTAAGGGAAAATAAAAAGTGTTGGAAATGGGAAAACCAAGTGTCTGAAGATGCTGGTGGGCTCCTGAGAATTGCCTCCACCACACCTTCAGCTGAGCCATCAAATGTCCCAAGGATATCTGATTGCTGAGGGAACAACGTTTCCTTCCATTTGGAGCACAGGGGAAAGTCCCAAAGTCCTGGGGTGCCTCTGTGCCCAGCCTCACGTAAAGGCAGAGAAGCAGTGTGGTCTCCCGGGCATGGCAGAGAAGCTCTCAGAATAAGCCACAGCATTATCTCATCTTGAAACGTGGCACAGAAGCAAACAAATCCCTTGAACTCAAAAGGGTCAAAGGGTCCTCAAATGAGTCATCTTAAGACCTACCAGTTCTCTCTTGGCTGAGACACCAAGAGAGATAATCCTAAAAAAGTGATACACCTTCACTGGTTCTTCTCTCTGCTGACAGAGAACTGCTGGGCCTAAAGATGTCTTGCAATCAGAGAAAAGAAGAAAAGTGTCCCTGGGTCCTAATGAAGGCCCTGGGAACAAGAGCCAGATGTCTTTCTTACTCTTCAGCCTCATAGAAGCCTCTCGAGCATAGACAAAGCTCCAGGAATCAGAGGGGCTGTGAAATTGCCTTATGTGTTCATTTCTCGTGCTCATAAGTCAGCAATTCAAAGAAAAAATTACACAAGGCTATGGAAAAATCATTTCTAATACACATTATAGTCTTGGAGTTTTTCTAGTTGAAACAGTGCAAAGTAGAAAGGATTAATGCCTTTTGCTAATGGGCATTCAGTTACCACCTCTCTGAGTGTTTTGTGGCTGAGACGATTGACTCTTAAGCGGCCCACTCTCCAGATGCCAGTAGAAGGTCCAGCTCCAGCCAAACTTCTTGCACAAAAATGTGTCACTTTTAGTCTTCAGGCAGTAATATAATCTCTCTTAGTATGTCAGCTTTTGGGGAGATTTCCTGGCTAGATGGCTCAAGTTTGGATTCCTCTCAGAGTAGGCAACCTGCCTGTTCTTGCAAAGATAAGGGTGCAGGTTGCTTCACTGTCACTGCTCTGTCCTGCTTTCTTCCTTTAATATTTTTCTTCCCCTTCTAAGTAACCACATGTTTATCAACTGGCCTCCTGCCTCAAGTCGTCCAAACCAGTCTCCCCATCATGTGAGCAGCTGTAGAGTCTGTGATTGTCCTGAACCTCTTCAAGGGGTTTGGGGGAGAATATGTGTTCCTCACAAAGCTGCATTTTAGTGACCTAATCCCCATGTTTCTGCATAACTGTCTAACTGTCAGAGACCCAGGCTGTCAGTACTAGAGTAATGAGTAAGTGTAGACGAACTTTCTGGGGAACCCAAAATGAATTTTTTATGTTTTTAAAAAATTATTTTCATTTTTATGCATATGAGCATTTTACCTACATGTATGTAAGTACACCTATGTGGTGCAATGCTCACAAAAGCTAGAGTTGGGTGTTAGATCTCCTGAAACTCCAGTAAAGGATGCCACATGGGTGTAGGGAACCAAAGTCATGGGGTTTTCTGCAAGAGCAGTCAGCTCTCTTAATCACTGAGCCATTTCTCCAGCTCCTGAAGTTATAGGATTTGTGCATACGTGCATGTGTATGTGGTGGTGTTGGTGTGTGTGTGTGTGTGCTTGAGAGAGGGTTTCTTTGTAACCCTAGCTGGCCTGGAACTTCCTTTGTAGACCAGACTGACCTCAATCTTACAGAGATCTGCCTGCCTCTGTGCCAAATACTGGGACTTAGACATGGCACAATGTTTATGCTCATGTGGTAACTCATACATATTTACATTTGAAATTTTTATGTCATAAATACAAAAACTCAGGCTATGAGTTTAGTCATACTGGGTCAGTGAACAATATCTATCTCATAGAACCAAATACAAGTCCTCACCTGATTTTATGCTAAGTCTTAGGAAACCCCTATAAATATTTTTTCAAGAAAAATGAGTGGACATTCATGAAAAGTAAAGGAAAGGAGTTACATAACAAGAACCAGTGGAAACAGAGCAGAGCTAGACCTGCAAAGACCCGAGGCATCAGAATGATAGTGGATAGGACTGACAGTGGCACTTGCAGTGTTTAGAGAAATAAAGAGAGGTTTAAACTCAAGGAGCAGTAAACGACAAGAACTGACCTAATTGACCTGGAAAACCATAAAATTATATTTTCCGAAATGAAGCTAAAGAAATTTAAATGTAAATTTACTGATACTCAGAAAAGCTATATCAGTTGAGGTATATCAGTTTGAAAATTGCTCAGATATATAGTCACAACAGGTGTGGTGGCAAACAACTTTAATCTGAACACTCAGGAGGCGACAGAGGCACGCAGATCTCTATGAGACTGAGGCCAGCCTGATCTACATAGAGAGTTTTAAGTCAGCTGGAGCTACAGGAAGACCCTTTCTAAAACCTGAAACATATATATTCACAAAGGCTGTTACAATCTGAGGAAAATATTTTTGGGGGAAGAGCAGAGTGAACATGATCAAAATACACTATACACCTGTATGAAATTCTCAAAGAATCAATAACAATACTGTATTTTAAAAAGATATTTTTAGTTTTATTTTATTTTGAGGCAGGGTCTCATGAAGTCCAGGCTGACCTTGAACTCACTATGTGACCAACGATGACCTCGAACTTCTCATTCTCCTGCCTCCTCCTCTCGTGCACTTGGATTATAGGTATCTACCATCATACAAGCTAGAGATCAAATCCGGAACCTTATATGTATTAGGTGAACACTCTACCAACTGTGCTACATTTCCAGCCCTCGAAGGGAAATTCTTCATGGGCACTATTTGTATAAAGGAAGAACTCCCACAGAAAACAAGAAAACGTGGCACACTACTCTGGTGCTAGTGTTGGGGTTGATGAGGCAATGAGGGACCAAGAACTTTTTGCTTCCCTAGATTTTGCAAGGATAAGTGTGGAAAGTTACTTAAGTGAAAAGAGAACAAAGTGAATATGCTCCCAATAGATGCTGTGACCATTGGTAAAAAAGGTCCAACCAACATATGACTACTCGGTAAGGAGATCTTAGGGGAAATAAAGATTTCTTGTTTTCGTTTTGTTTCTGAGACAAAGTCTTACTAGATGGCCCAGACTGGCCTTAGCTTCACAGCGATCCTTCTATTTCAGCTTCATGGTGTTATAGTCAAAATACTCAGTTTTGACTTAACTCTTCTTTTACTCTCCCAACTAGAAGCCAGAAGGTAAGTGAGCTTATGGCAGGATCCCAGAAAGCCTCCAGGACACAGATCAATGAGGAGTCACTTAGAGAGTAATGAGCAGCAAATGGCCTTTTCATGTCGCAGTACTATTCTTAGGTGAGTGTAGTCATCTGCATGGTAGAAGCCAGATCCCTATCATGATTGTGCTCCATCAAAATGGAAGGAGAAAGGGGAGAAAGAACGGAAAAGAGAAACCCCCAATATTTTAAAGCCCAGAACTAGAAACAGTGCTCGTTGCTTCCCCTCTACTTAATGCTGAAAGCTAATCACACAGCCATACCTAGCTGACCACAAAGAAAGATAGGTATGTGAGGCCAGAGCAATACGTGCAAAGAGAAAGACAGAATAAATTTTAATGATAACTAACCTGCCTTTTCCTCTACACATTCACTTGCTCACCCCTCACCAAGGGGTATAACCGAAAGCCCCATCTCATTCCTGCCTGCAGTTCAAAGTAGAAGATCTCTCAATGATGTCCCAGCCTCTACATGAGGTCCAGATGTACCTGCAGGCACAAGCCTAGAAAACAGAAACATATCCCCAACATATCCAAATTGCAAAAGCTAGGTGTGACCTGAAGAACTACAATAACCAGTTCTCATAGATGGAATAAGGAACACATTTGACAGTCTGCAGGACCTGGCAGAAAGGCTCTTCTACCACAGAGGGACTGAGATGTCCCCTGTTCTGGCAGTTTTCTACCCTCCTATGTACCCCGTGATTCCAAATTTTGCACTTTGGAAATTTGTAATCTGTTCTAGTACATTGTGCTTTATGAATTGGGTCTTGGGAGATTATGTGATTTTTAAAACCCTGCTTCCTACAGGTGTCAGTGTGAGAGTCTGAGAGCAATTTTAGGCCAAGTTTCTAGTTACTTTTGAAATATAACTACCTTGGAAAATTGATAGGCTTCTGGGTCTGTTTGCTTCCAGGAGATGCCTGTGTCAACAATGGTACCCGGATTTCATTTCATTTGTCCTCACCTGGCTGTTGATTTATTTTGATGTGTATTTTATAATCTTTCTAGAACAATGTAGGTGTTACGTGCTCTCAGGTACATAAGACATACTTCACAGTCTATTTTTATGCCTAAAGTGAAGTCAACTTCAAAAAATAAAGGACAGTAATAAGATCTTATAAAAATTAACATAGTATTTGTATAAGATAAACAAACATACTAGTGGAACAAATCTGAGATCTCGGAAAATAAAGCACACATAAACATGGAATTGCTGTAAGGTAAGTTTAGCAGCACCAGTCAGTAAGGAAAGGGTGTTTGGTTCAGGAGATGGCATTGGGAGAATGGGCTCATTCCATGGAAAGAAATAAAGCTATAGTCTTCCTAATCTAAACAGGGTCAACTCCTCAGGGTTAAGACCTGAGGGTAAAGAATAATCTTTAGAGTTAGTGAAGGCAATATAGGAAAGTTTCGAACTTCTGAAACACTGAAAAGCCAGGAACCTGAAACAGAAATTTTGATTGAATTTGATTTCCACTCAGTGAAGAATACTATAAGGCAAGAGAATAGATGAAGACCAGAATGAGAAAGATTTGCAATGTTAAACTGACAAGGTATTAACAAGTTGAATATATTAGAAACTCTTGACAATAACAAAGTGGGGATATTAACCCCAGGGAATAAAAGGCAAATGTTGTGAAGAAGCAATTTACAGAACAAGGAAAAACGAAGTACATGAAAGGTGCTCAGAATCCTTAGTGATCATAAAAGTGCCAATTAAAGCAGCACTGTTAAATTATTTTACATCCGTTAGGCTAGAAAAATTAAAAGGCTGATATTGGGTAGGGTAGTGGGGGACACAGGGAAGCTCACACACACTGATGGGATAGTAAGCGGGTTCAAGACCGGCAGGTGAGCTTCAGACAGTGCACAGTGTAGGATCCAGAGGCACTGCTGTGGCCATGGTCCACCCAGGCAAAGCAGTAGCTTAAAAATACAACTTCTTTCCTTGCTTCATTCGTTCTGAATATGAGTTCTGCTTGAGTCCTGCTGACTCACAGATGCAAAATCACATCCTGTACTCCTGCTTTAAGACAGTTGGAGGAATTTAACCTCTGTTTTCTACCTCTGAAGGGCAGACACGCACACTGGGAGAAGAGAACCTGGCCCATTAACTGGGATTCAGTATTTTATTTTTAAAAGCCTCTTTACATAGCTCTAAGACATTGGCAGGTTTTGAACACATTTAATGCATGGAATGCCTGAAAAAAGGATGAAGGTATTGAACTAGTATCTCATCACACATCTCACAAGTAAAACCTGCATGGAGATGCAGTGTTAGTGATGAGGATTGTGTTTTATTGTTTGCCTCGATGCTGTAGGAGTTTACCTAAAGCGAGAAAGCAAACCACTCACTCTTCTAAAGGAAACATTTCTACCATGTGCTATCATTATGTTGAAAAGTGATTTATTAGACATTGAAAAGACAATAATTAGTAGAGCCAAAAGCAAGATGTCCAGTTGAGGAAAACCAAGAGGAACGTTCTTAAGTAGAAGCAGAATGTAACATAATTAGCATACTGTTTCATACTCTGTTCCACTTATGGCAGATAAACTCTGTCCTTGTGGGATGACTTTTGGAAATAGTGCAATGACTACTTACTACAAAATCATGTTCATCAAGTTTCAGGCTTTGCATGCCAGAAGAGCTCAGAGCAGCCTCACAACCGGTGAATCACACTAGCCACAGAGCGCCGGAGAGTCCTTCAAGAAGGAAGCCAAAGTGAAGTACAGATGGGGCAGTCTATTGCCATCAATCTCCATGACAGAAAAAAAGGAGTGGTTTCTGCAGTGATCCTGAAGATTGGGTGTGGACTGGAGATCTTAGAGAACATTTGTTCACGAATGGCTTCCAGAGAGTACACTGGTTTTCAAAATAATCACTCTGTGAGCCAAAAGTAAGACAATTGGTACATAAATATTGTGAGATGTGCCCTACCATGAACAGGTTTAAATTCTTGGTCCCTTTCCTGTTATTGTTTTCCTATGGTCTCTCAGAATTGTTCCTAATAAGTACTGTCTCAATAAGTCACATGCTCACGAAATCCTCTGTCCTTAATTTTAAAGAACTGGACACAGATACTGAACGTGATACTCAGACTACCAGAAACTCCCTTTCCCAACTTATGTGGCAAATTGGGCAACTGTTGTCTAGATACCCTGGCTTCCTTCCTGGTATGCTACTATGAGTGGGTTGAGCATACATCTTTGTGCTGTGGAACTTACAAGTGGCTATAGGACTTTTTTTGGCCAACACAGTGCTCCAGGGTCATTCCTAGATAGAAGTATAAAAAGCCCTGTGGGTCAATGTGTCTCTTTTCTCGTTAGCTCAACTGACAGTGTTCTAGGCACAGTGTTCTCTACCAGCCTGAGCTATTAAAGATGAGAGGAGGCAGAGCTACAGCCACCTACCATGAAAAGTGGCATGAGGACTAAGTCATCATTTCTGTAGGCCTGCGTTGCAGCCAGCTTGGCTAGTTTATTCTTTTTCATTTGGAAAAAGTTGGATATAGTATTTCATTCTGTATATCACAAGTTTGCTTCCAAGTTTGAGTATATTATGAATAAAATGCAATGAACTTTCTAATATTATACAAATACACTATATTGTATAAAATATATAAAATACATGTAATATATTTTAATGCAAATATGTGGCATTTTCTGTTAGGAAAATGCCCAGGTAGAATTACTGAGTAACTGAATACATACGTGTTCACTTCTGACAGGTTTCCGCTAAATTCTGGTATACTAATTATTTTGCCTGATGCTGTGATAAAAGCAACTTAAGGACAGAGGATTTGTTTTGACTCACAGTTCAAAGACACAGTCCATTATACAGGGAAGTCAAGGGGGCAAGATCGGTGTTTCCTTGCTGGGTCATGGTCTTACTTTGGTTTAATCATTCCTTACTATGCTCCATTTTTCTCTTTTGAATTCACTCTGGGTCAATATATGTTGGAAGTATATAACTGGCTTTTCATTTTATAGGAGTTCACAGGTAAGAGATTGACTTGAGTCTCAGATAAGACTTGAATTTTGGACTTTTAGAGGATATTAGAAATGTTAAAGACCTTGGGGATTTGTGAAGTTGAAACTTTTTGCATTATAAGATGGCCATGAGATGATGTGGACAAAGGATAGAAGTTTAAGGCTTAAAAGGGATATATTTGTGTGCAAATTGACAAAAGGTAGACTCGTGATGGCTTTGATTTGACAGGACCTTCTGTCATCGTGAGTATTCTGTGGGCATGCCTGTGAAAGATTTTCTCCAAAGTAATTTATTTATTTATTTACTTATTTAGTTTATGTGTAGGATTGTATTGCCTGCATGTATGAAAGTACAACCATGTCATGTAGTGCCCATGGAGGTCGGAAGAGGGCATCAGATTCCCCTGGGAACTCGAGTTACAGATAGTTATTAGCCATTATGTGGGTGCTAAGAATCTAACCCAGGTCCTCCGCAAGAGCAGTCAGTGCTCTTAACTGCTGAGCCATCTCTCTAGCCCTGAAATATTTTCTTTATTAGGTTAATTGAGGTCCCAGACTCATTCTAAATGTGGTCAGCACCATTCCATGGGCTACCTCTCTGAACTGGGTAAAATATGGCTTACGAGCATCATTGCTCTCTCCTTCATGACTATGAATGCAATGCAAGCAGTCAGCTCAAGTTCCTGTTGTTATGACTTCCATGCCATGATGGATTGCACTTTTAAACTGCAAGTTCAAATGAATGTCTCCCCTCAATAAGGTCTCACTGCATAGCCCTATGTCTTGTTGACTATTTTATCAGAGAAACAGGAAAAGTAATATAACGAGAGAATGCTACTTGCTACACTTCTTTGCCAATAGTCAACAGTTTCTCTGCTCATTAGAAAAAGTTAATGTTATTTTAAAGGTTGAATTGTAGGCATGAGTCCTTTGCAGATAAATATATTCTTCCATAAACACTTTTAGAATCCTATATTGATGAACAAAAAAGTGCAATTTTAATGAAGTTCAATTTATTAGTATTTTTGTTCATAGTTGCTGCTTTATGTATTTATTTATAAAATCTATGTGTTCCCCAGGCTTATGAAGTGCGCATGTCTGGCATTTTATAAAAACCTTGTTGTTCTATGCTTAGATATATTAGCCATATGTACAATCTTTTGGAGGCATCCTATGAGTAGCCTTGCTATATACCAATACCAAGTAATCTGAGCAAGAGTACAAGGAAATCCTCCATTCACAGTAGCCTCAAAAAAAAAAAAAAACCCATAAAATATTTAAAAATAAACTTGACCAAAGACATTACGGTTCTTCATAATGAAAATTTAAAATCTTTGACAAAAGAAATTGAAGAAGACACCAGGAGATGAAAGGAACTCCCATGCTCATGGACTGGAAGAATTAATATTGTGAAAATGACCATCCTACCAAAAGCAATACATAGAGTCAATGAAATTTCAATTAAATATTCCCATGATGTTCTTCACAGAATCAGAAAAAAAAATCCTAAAATTCATATGAATCACAAAAGACCCTGGACAGTCAAAGCAATTCTAAGCACAGAGAACAATAGGGGATTTCCATACTAGAGATCTCAGACTATATTACAGAGCTATAGTTATAAAAATAGCATGGTATTGGCACAAAACAGACACAGATCAATGGAACATAACTGAAGACCCAAACATGAGTACATGTAATTTCAGCTACCTGATATTTGACAAAGGACCTGAGAACACTCACTAGTGGAAAGACAAAATCTTCAACAAATGATGCTGGCAAAACTGGATCTCCACCCGTAGAAGAATGAAACTAGACTCTTGTCTTTCACCTTGCACAAAATTCAACTCCAAATGGATCAAAGACCTCAATGTGAAACCTCAACCTCTGAAACTGTTAGAAGAAAGCATAGGCAGTACCCCAGGATATATAAGTGTAGGAAAGGATTTCTAAATTGCACATCACTTGCTCAGGAATTAAGGCCAATAATCAACAAGCGGGTCCTCATTAAAATAAAAAAGCTTCTATACAACAAAAAGAAATAACCAAGGAAGTGAGTTCTCAAGAGAAGAAATAAAAATGACTAAGAAACATCTTCAAAAGTGTTCAATATCCTTACTAATTAGGGAAATGCAAACTAAAACTACTTTAAGGTTTCATTTTACCCTTATCAGACTAAGATCAGAAGAACAAATGACACCACATGCTGAGGAGGATGTGGGAAGGGGGACGCACATTCACTGCTGGTGGGATTGCAACTTGTACAATGTGGAAAGCAGTGTGGAGAAGTCTTTAAAAACTAAAAAGGAACCTAACATTTGACCTGGTTACACCACTCCTTGACATAGATCCAAAAGACTCATCTTGCTTTAGAGAGATACTTGTACATCCATGTTTATTGCTGCTCTTTTCACAATAGCCAAGAACCAACGTGTCCCTCAACTGATGAGTGGATAGTGAAAGTGTGATACATTTACACAATGGTTCTACTCCGCAGCAAAGAAATCATGAAATTTGCAGGTAAATTGATACTATCAGTCTCTGCCTCCCAAGTGTTGGGATCAAAATCATGCACCACCACATTCAACAACGGCTTCCTTCCTTAATTTTCTTTATTTTTGGAGGCATTTTTAAATTAAAAAAAAAGTTTTTTAGGAGCCAGAGAGATGACTTAACAGTTGAGAGCACCAGGTACTCTGGGTTCACATCCTAGCACCTACATGGCAGCTAACAACCATCTCTAACTCCACTTCCAGGGTGTCTAACATCCTCTTCTGAATTCCATGCCATTGCACAACGTGGGTGTGCAATGTAGGCTATGCACTCATACACATAAAATAAAAATAATAAATACAAATATTTAAAACTTAAAAAATTTTAAATTAAAATTATAGATTCAAGAATTTTATACAGTGTATTTGATCATATTGAGCTCTTTTTCAGGGTATAAAGATGATTAAGATGTCGTTTATAGAATACACAAAAATTCAATAAAAAATATACAGATAGTTAGCAGACCCCAATCTTTGCTGAAGAAATATTGGCAACGGATTACTGTTGGGTGAGGATAAGCCAGTCTTCCTAAAGCAAAGGACTCTGGATAGGCTGTCTAGACCTCAGTGGATGAACTTGCACTGAGGAACATTTGTGAACAATACCTTGACACAATAGACTTAACACAGATGAAAGAGTGTATGGATTCCAGTCGGGGGCCTAGGGAGTGTGGGTGGGGAAGGAGGTACAAAGATGATTAAGATTGATTGAGATATTCTATATGAAATATAGAATGATTCAATTTAAATTTTTTTAAAAAAAGACAAAAATAAATAAATACATAAACAAAATAGAGTTAAATTTCTTTAGTAAATATATAAGATATTTGTGTTTTTTCTGTATGCTTTGGTGACTTTAGGCATTTGTTCTTTTAATTAACTTAAAATTGCAGTGGAATAAAGTAGTTAATATTTTACTGCTTTTAAAAGTATTATATTTGTTAGAGTGTATTGCCTGCGTGTATGTAAGTGCACCTGTACTGTGTAATGTCCATGGAGGTCAGAAGAGGGTGTCGAATCCCCTGGAACTAGAGTGACAGATAGTTGATAGCCATTGGGGGTGTTTGTAATAGAACCCAGGTCCTCTGCAAGATCTGCCAGTGCTCTTAAGCACTGGGCCATCTTTCCAGTCCCTCATTTTACTGTTTTTAAATAGCTTTAGAATCTGTGGTGATAGTCTCTTCATTTCTTCTACTATATAAAATTCACTTTCCCTCCTCCCAGCTTCACTAGAATTCACATATTTATCAGTTTTGTTTCAGTAATTGACTTTTAAATATCTTTTCTATTTAAGACAAGTGATAAGACTGATATAATATAAAATTTGCCTTTCAACTATTGTACAGTGCACAGTTCATTTGCATTCAGGACCCTCCTAATGTATAATCACCACTCAGTTCTCCCAGAATATTTTTATCACCTCTACCAAGGAAACTCAATAAGTCCCCGCTCCTCAGTCTTGTCTTCTCCAGCTTTAACAACTTCATCTATTTCTGTCTCCCCAGCTTTCCTATTATAGCTATTTCGTTGACATGCAACCCTTAAACACACTGACTTTAGTGTCCAGTGTCCAGCTTGTTTCATGCAGTATAATGGTTTCAACATGCATCTCTGTTGTAGCCTGAATTAGGATTTTGTCCTTTATTAGGGTGGAATAACATTCTGTACAATGGAATTCTCTAACTTTATCTTTCTCCCTCATTGACTAATGGTGTTTCTTGTCAGTATTTCCATCCTTCCGGTATCTTTGGGCTTCGGCATTTTGAGACGCATGATTAGAAAACAAGAGAAGTGGTATACTTATTTGGTTTTACTCATTTTGAAGGTCTTGGTTTTTGGTTAGATTTGAAATCATGAAATCTAAACATCCAAACTTGAGGTTTTTATGCATTCTCACCAGAGGACCTTGTACAAAATGAGGATAGTAACGCTGCTGCTGCTTTTACAGGACATCGCATGGTGGCACACACTGAAAGCACTGATACAGTAGCCTCCAGTTTTGGATAGACATCATAGATTGTAGTGAGGCTACTTTCTATTTACATGGTAGTTTCACATATATTTTTATTTTGGAAAACAAAATCCACAGGACTTTTCTTTGTCTTTTTAGTGTTATTTCCGCTTTTATAGAATTTCAGGAAATGATCATGAATTCGGTATTCAAATTTCACTTTTTTCTTTTACCATGTATGCTTCATGCAGTATTCTTAGGACATCAAGATGTCATATTCTCATTCACTGGAGAACCTCATGACTGCTTCCAGGAAGGTTCAGCACATGTTGCAGAACAGCAGATTTTAATAGCTCTGCAATAGGAAATTATTTAGCTGAGACATTTTTAAATTATGTTATAAGCCAATTTATAGTTTTCCTTTCCTAGTCACGCATAAAATATTATTATTATTGTTACTATTATTATGTATTTAACACTGATGGAATCCATGTTATCATTAAATCAATGAAATATGATCTATTTGAGTATTCCAGAAACTTTTGTAGCAATTTCTGACCATTCAATTCATTTTTTATTCTACAATACTTTTTGAGCACCTTCTTTTTGTTGGGTGCTCTCTCAGAGTCAGGGATATAACCTTAATAAGGCATTGTTACCAAATAAGCTCAATCCAGTGAGAAAAAAATAAAATAAGAAGGTATTAACTATGTTAAGACTATAAAAGGGAAGCAGGTGCAACTGGCTGTCTGAGATACAAATGCCCCGGGGGCTTTGGGTTTGTCACATACATCACAAGGGAGGAGGTGGACGCCACTATGAACAAAAAGTCACACAAAGTGCATGGAGGAGTTGTAGAACTACAAAGAGCTGTGTCAAGAGAAGACTCTCAAAGACCAGGTACCCACTTTACTGAAAAAGATCCTTGTTGGTGGTATTAAAGAAGACACTAAATAACATCTATGAGATTATTTTGAACAATATGGGAAAATTGAAGTGATTGAATTATGACTGACAGGGGCTGTGGGGAAAGGGGGGGCTTTACTTTTGTCCCCTTTGATGACCTTGACTCTGTGGAAAAGATTGTCATTTAAAAATACCATATTGTGAACAGGCACAACTGTGAAGAAAAGCCCCATCGAGGCCAGAGAGGGCTAATGCTTCATCTAGCCAAAGATGACCAGCTAGTTCCCGGAACTTTGGTGGTGGTCATGGAGATGGTTTTGGTGGCAATGACAATTCTGACCTTGAGGGAAACTTCAGTGGTGACAGTGGCTTCAGTGACAGCTATGGCGGTGGTGGATATGGCAGCAATGGGAATGGCTGTAATGGATTTGATAATGGTGGAAGCGCTTTGGGAAGTGGTAGGAGTTACAGCGATTTTGGCAATTATAATGATCAACCTTCAGATATTGCCCCTATGAAGGGAGGAAATTTCATAGGGGAACATTTAATTGGATCGTGGTACCAGATAAAATATTAGATGGGAATTAAGTTTTGTATCATCCATTATCAAGTGTAATCAATAAACAATTTGATTTTCTTGAAAAAAATTAAAAATGAGAATGTGCATGGAATCTTGTCAGTCTGGGAACTTAGGGGGAACGAGAGACAAGCTGGGAATAGATAAAAGGGACTGAGGTGATCTCTTCAATCCGTCAGGACCTACATTCACTCTCCAGATGGACTGAGGGATAATAAAGGGTAAGTCTGGATTTGAAGGGAAACACTTCAAGATCAACTCTGTTCTGATTTCATGGGTGTGCATTTCCCCAGAATCCGGACTCAGAAAGGCCCTTTTTATTTGGGTGGTCATCTTTGTCCTTCCCCAGCAGGTGAATAGCTAGTGAGAGATGTTGGGGGTGTGGGTCAAGGGATGGGAGGGCACATGAGAAGACAAATGTGCAATGTTCACCGAAGAAAACAACAGAGAAGCAGTTTCTATCATTGAAACTCACCCCACATATCACATGCTGTAACCGACCTAAAGAAAATCCTGCTCTAGGTTTTGAAATAGATAAATAAACTAGAAAAGTACAACAGCTTGGCACGTATGCAGAAGAGCCCAAAGCTGATGCAGCCGGAACACTGTGCTGAGGGACTGATAGGAAATTAGGTCAGATGGTTAAGCTGAGGGCAGATCTTGCGGGGCCTTTTAGGTCATGACAGGAAAGTAAAGAGAGAAGCTGTGGGAGGGAAGATTTGAAACAGGAAAATGACATAATCTGATTTACAGTTTTAAAAGATTATTTGGGTTGTGGTGAAGAGAATAAGTTGGAAGGATTAGGGAGAGCACAGTGCAGGAGCTGTTCTAGCCTGGAGATGATGGCTAAAAGATGGGGGTGACTGTGGAAATGCAGATGTGGGCTGACCAGAGGTTTATTCAGGAGTTTGATAGTCTTCAAAATACCTGTGCATGTCTTCTGTATGCCTCTTGTCAAGGGATGGAGCTTAGTTATTGTTCTCTTGAATGTGGATCAAAGCTAGGGGTGTCACTCTGGACATTAAGCTATTAAAAGTTGGTGGCTTCCATTTGTGGGGAGGAGCTTGAGGTCTTACTCTGGGAGACTGCTTATCTTAAGAGAGAATAGCTGTCTTGTTCTGCCTTAGCTCTGGGGAGAAGCCCATGAGGCAATAGACTAACATGTGTCAGGAGTCATGTGAGTGACCTCCAAGACTGACTTCGCCCTTTCACTTGATCCCAGGTGAACTTTCTGAAGATTCTGAAACTCTGGCTGCTAGTTCTGCTGCCAGCTTGATGTGCAAAATTAACTGTACTGTGCCTGGATTCCTTCTCCACAGAACTTAAAAGGTAGTCGATGCTTATTTCTTAAGCTCAGTGCAACAATGAGTTTATTTAGAGAGACAGGGATGACTCAAAGGCAACCATATCACTGAGAAGTTCAACCCAACCTGGGTAATAACATGAAAGCTGAGTGCCTGTGACACCCTGACCAACTTGCACTCAGCTCCACTGAAGAGTATTGTCATTCCCAGCAGCTGCTTATTGCTTTTATGACCTCGGGGAATAGCTTCATCACTCTTGTAACCTTAAAAACTTAGATACATAATATTTTTATTAATATTTCGGGAATGTCATGCATGAGCACAGTGAATTTTGACCATATTCACTCCCCCTCTGCCCCCTAACTCCTCCCAGATCCCCTACCCCTCCTAATTTCATATCCTCTTTTTTTCTTTATAGCCCACTAAGTCAAATTTGGGATGGCCGTATACTCACAGGTGTGGGACCATCCACTGGATCATGGTCTACCTACCAAGGGACCACACCCTTAAAGAAAACTGACCATCTCTCCCCTAGCAGCCATCGTGGTCCGCAGCTCCTCAGCGAGGGGCGGAAGCAAGTGAACTTCTCTCCCCTCCGTGGCGGAATGTCCGCGGGCTCGATCTTCTGGAGGTCTAGTGCAGACAGCCGCAGCTGCGAGAACTCAGGAGTGCAGCAGTCCTGTCATGTCCAGAAGACACTGCTTTACCATGGTTCTCCCTGACATCTGGCTCTTGCAGTCTTTCTGTCTCCTCTTCCTGACTCTGAGCCTTGAGGAAGAGTGTGATATAGAATAGATGTCCCATTTGAACTGAGCACTCCATAGATACTCTCTCTACTTTGACTAGGTGTCAGTTTCTGCTTTAATTGCTGTCCATTGCACAAAGGAACTTCTCTGACCAGGTCTGAGGTGGCACTAATCTGTGGGTATAGAGATAAGAATTTAGAGGGAAATTTGATACTAGGAAATTTAGCAAAATAATAGTTGTAGTTTCACCCATCAGGGTCTATGAGCTCCCCAGACATGGGTTCTTAGCTAGTCATTCAGTCCTAGGCATGCATTTCCTTCTATGCAGGGGGCCTTAAATCCAATCAGAAAGCAGTTGGTTATCCTAATGATATTCATCCTGCTATTATACCCATGGATAGATCTTGCCAAACCACTTGTTACCGTAGCTCATTGGGTTCACAGCTGAGTAAGGCAGTGGAAGACTTTTTTCTTCCTTAATATCCTACATAGCATTTCAGAAACTATGAAAACAGCCAGCAGGGAAGAAGCTTCCTGATCAGTACCGACTTGATTTCTTCATGTCCTCTGGCCAAAGTATGTGTTGTCTTTAGCAATAGGGTCTTATCATCAAGTTCGGTGGATAATCACAAGCATGGCAACAGCCCATGTTGTCTTGAAGATCTCTGGGACATACTGACCAACATTTTTTTAATGCTTATGTTAAATACAACATAAATTTTTGTGTAGTGGTAAGTAAATAATAGAGGGCAGTTGGAGGGAGACTGATTTTGTGTGTGCATGCATGTTTTTGTGTGGAGGTACATATGTTTCTGCAGGTGCATGTCCATAAGTGTGTGCATGCAAATGGAACTCAGAGGGCAGCCTGAAATGTCCTTCCTCAGTTGCCTCTTTTTTGGTTTAAATTAATTTTTTGAGAATTTTATACATGAATATTGTATTTATGTCATTTTCACCCCTTTTTCTCCTCCATCTAGTTCTTTCAGTGTCCATCCCCAATTTTCTCTAACTCATGACCTCTTCTTACATAATTATTATTGTTTTATTTGTAGATGTAGATGTATATATAGCCTACTAAGTCCATTCAGTGTTCTTCATAAGTGCAAGTGTTTGAGGATGACCATTGGGATTGGATAACCTATTAGGGAGTTCATCCCCTAAGGAAAAACTCATTCTCCTTTCAGCAGTCATTGATTACCTGTGGCTTTTCATCTAGAGATGGACCTTGTGAAATTTCCCATATCCACATTGGATTGTCAACTAGTGTTGTCATTAAGCATGTCTTGTTTAGGCAACCATATTATTGACATTTTGTGTCTAGAAGACATTATCTCACAGCAGGTGTCTTGGTCCTCTGGCTCTTACAATCTCTCTGCACCCTATTCTGTTTTATTCCCTGAGTGTAGGGGTTGTACTCTAGATGTACCAACTGAGGTAGGTTCCCCATGGTCACTTATTCTCCGCATTTTGACCAGCTGTGGATCGCAGTAATAGCCTCCCTCTCCTGAAAAGCATCTTTGATGAGGGGTGAGAACAAGGTAAGTATTTAGGATATAGCTAGAAATTATATGTATTTAGGGGACTAGCAGTAGCACATTCCCCTCTCAGGTCTACGACTACTCCAGCCATGAGTATTTGGCTAGGTTTACAGCACCAGATATAAATTCCTCTATTGAGTAGGCCTTAAGTCCAATTAGTCAGCTATTGGTTATCCCCAAGGTGTAAGTACCACTATTGCAGCATGGTTAAAGGTGTCTTTCCAGGCTGGTTCAGAGTCTTTACTGCTAGGCAGAACTATTTACTGCTCAACTCACTTGGCAGCTCGCATAGCATCGTCTGATACTATGAGAACTAGTCCTCAGAGAAGAGACTTCTAGTTTCAGCTCTATTCCTCTAAGTTCTGTGTCTGAAATATGTCTTCAGCAAAAGGGTCTTACCTTCAAGCTCTAGGAGGGAGGTTACCAAGGGCAATGACAATATTCTACATTGTTTGGGGAGTCTTTTGGACTACCCTGACCAACAGCCTGAAGAAGTTAACCTGGAGCTCACCAAGCAGGGATCCTCCTGTCTCTACCTCCCTGGAACTGAGCACTACCCCACCTGGCTTTTTGTACATGGATCTGGGATCAAACTCTTGCCCTCAGGTTTGCTATCAGCTGATTTGACATATTTAATTCAAGAAGGTACAAGAAAAGGATGGATGACAGAAAAGGTCTGGATTGGAGACTTTTAGACAACAGTGGTGTCATTTGTTGAAATGTGGAGAACTTGAGGGGATCATGACAAGCTGAAGGTAGATCAAAATGTCTGTTTGGGAACCAGAGAGATGGCTCAGATGTTAAGAGTGCCTGCTGCCAAGTCTGATGACCTGAGTTCAGTTCACAGGATGCCCACAGAAGAAGGAGAGAACTGACTCTCACAAGTTGTCTTCTAGCTTCCACATGCAGTTAATGGCATGATGTGTCTACATGTAAACACACACTAAATAAAAATGTAATTTAGTTCTGTTTTGTACCCATTTTGAAGGGACTGTTACATATATCAGTGAGAATATCTGCCAGGCAGCCTTTTGAGCCCTGTCCAAATTCCTTAGTCATTATTTATCAGAATAAGAAGATGGTTATGGGGTTGGAGAGAACACACACACACACACACACACACAAATTGATAAAATAGTAATAATAAGTAAAACCTTTTCTTTCCTTTTTATTTACGGTCTCCCTATAGCCCCAGCAGGCCTGGAACTCTCAATGTAGACCAGGCAGGCCTCAGTCTCACAGAGATCCATCTGTGTCTGCCTACTGAGTGCTGGGATTAAAGGCATGTGCCACCATACCTGACCATAAATAACTAAAAAATAAAGTGAAGTAAGAATATTATAGGAGTATGCTGGATGTCAACTGTTATCTCTTTACTCTCAGGTAGACTATTCTGTTTCAAATGGTGGTCAGTCATGGTACCTAAACCATGTGTATCTGGTGGCTAGTCTGGTCTGGAAGATTGACATCTTCATTCACATCTTCTTCTTGGGTGGAAATGGTAAGAAGATGGGCCTTAGCTGGCCATTTCCCTGAGGTTTCTGCCTTTCTCATGGACATTCCTGTGACGTGGTCCAATTTGCTATAGAGGTCAAGTTTAAGAGTCAGTGTCCCAGTAAGAGCATTAAAAAAAAAAACAGGGAGGTAGTTGGAATGTGCAGTCAAAGATTTCTCCAGAAAACTGTGGATGATAACTAAAGCGCATTGGCTTCTGATGGGAATAGTCCAGAAAAGAGGAAGACATGGATGTTGCAGAAGTGCAGAGATGCAATTGGGACCAAATGGCTAGAGAAGTCCACAGCAAAGGGAGGGGCTCAAAGAGCAGGGACGCGTGAGACTGCGCCTGAGGCTCCTCCCTCCGTTAGTGCTCCCTCCTTCTCTGCTATTTTTCTCCACAGCACATGTCATATCTACAGCACACAAATGCACTACTCAGCATTCGAAATGCCATAGTGGTCTTTTTGTAATTTTGATTCTCCCTGCCCGTCCTCCCTCTCTCCTCTGTTCTCCCCTCCCTCCCTCCTCTGTTCTCTCCTCCCTCCCTCCTTCCCTCTCTCCCTCCCTCCCTCTTTCCCTCCCTCCCTCTGTCTGTGTACATGTGCATATTTAGAGACCAGAAAACAACCTGCATGAGTCAGTTCTCTCCATGTGGTCCTGGGGCTGGACAGTCAGGTTCTCAGGCTCCACAGCTGGTGGAGATAAGCACAGAGTCATTTTACTTGCTCCCATAGTGATGTTTTGTTGATTTCTTTGACTCTTGGGATGTAAGCTTCAAGGAGACCTGTCATTTTTCTTAGCATCAAGAATAGTATCTGGTATACAGCTGACAATAAATATCAGCCAAGTTAAGGGAGCCACGCAACAGTGGAGTGGTGTATCTAAGAGAGAGACTTCATGCTTTTAATCCAGGTGCTGCAAGGCACTGTTCCAATGGGCTCCTGATGAGAACAGCACTAGACCTTAGGGGTTCTGACCACAGTCCTGTCTTCGGTGCCTTTTATTCGGCTCTCATTATGCCGAAGTTCTGAGCCCTTCTGAGCCACAGGGATTAGAAATTTCTTAGCACAGGGCATAGGCTCAGCTTTCTGGCTTACTTCTCCCACGGCTGTTTTCTCCAACTTGCTTAATTCTAGATCAGTCAAATCACCTGTTCTGCATAGGGTTTATGTATGGTGGGGAGGAGCAACTTGACCACAGAGCTCAGCTGTGGGACTCTGGCCTACCAGGAGCTGTGGCCTTGGGGGTGGACCTGGGCGGGGCCAGGCCGACCAATCCTGGAGCTGTATGATCCAAGGGACTGCAGGCCTCAGGATTGCCCAGCAGTCCGTGCACCTGTCTGTCTTCTGTCTGTCTGCCCCAGGTCATGGCGAAGCTGCTAGGGCTCACCCTCGTGGGACTGGCATTGGCATTCTACAAGAACCACCAGTCTTCCTACCAGTAAGTTGGGTGGGCGAGGTCTGCAACCCGGTGATCCCCACACCGGCGGCTTCAGCCACTCTCCTCCCACAAAGCAGCTGCAGGCTCTTAATGGGAAATCTGCCAGCTCCAGGAGAGAAGCAATCTCAAGGAGTTTATAAATGTTTCTCATCAAATAGCCACTTGAAAACCAACCCTGTGTTTTAGAGATGGGATAGGTGAAATACAAACTAATTTGTCAGGAAGAGCTGTGTGCTTGGCTATAGAGTCCCTTCTCAACCTGGCTTTTAAAAAATGCCAAATTCCAGACTGATGTGTCTATGTGCGTGCCTGTTTCTGTCTCTGTCTCTCTCTGTCTCTGTCTCTCTGTCTCTCTCTCACTCTCTCTCTTGATGTGTGTGTGTGTGTGTGTGTGTGTGTGTGTGTGTGATATTCTGTGAATTAATAAGACACCAGACTTGGCTACCTGGATGTGGTACAAATCTCCCTGTGTTAGAGAATCTCAATTTTAGGCTGCGCTGAGCAAAACTGCAAGCCTGCATATGGACTGCTCTGGTGGGTGCTAGGAGGGAGGAAAGGGGCACAAACACTTGAGTACTTGTTTGGCTTTGCTTTGAATAAAAGATCTTGGGAAAATTGCTTTGCGTCTCTAACCCTTATCTACTTCAGTAAACTGGACATCGTAACTCACATTCATTTAGGAATCAACTAACAAGGAGCCTAAGACACAGTAGCTGTTCAGTGATTCTAGTTCCCTGCCTCCCCGGAAAGCTAACTAGAGTGCTACATGGATGGGTGGTTAGGAATGTATCAGAAGTTTTGTGGTAAACTTTCATAGGGGTTCAAAGTTTAGAGATCACCCTACTCTTGGGGTTTGGTCAATAAAATTGTTATTTACTCTGAAGTAAAAGATTAATAAAAATGGACCCTTTTGGATTAAAACAATTGTGTAATATTATAGACTAATTAGAAGCTAACATTCAGAATTGGATTCTGATTTTTTTTTTGAAATAACAAAATATCATAACAGTAGTTCAGGATTTTTTTTTTTTTTTGGTGTGTGTGTGTGTGTGTGTGTATGTGAGATATGCTTCTGTGATGGTGGGTGTACTGAACCATGTGTGTCCCTGTGAAGGTCACAGGGTGATGTGGGGTATTTTACTTTATTATTCTCTCCATCTCATGTTTTGAGACAGGGTCTCTCACTGAAATTGGAACTCACTGATTGGCTAGACTAGCTAGCCAACATGACCTTGACATCTTCCTCTGTTTCTCGCACTGGAATTACATGTGTATCCTATCATGCTCCACTTTTTACATAGGTGCTGGGGATCAAAATTCAGGTCCTTATGCTTATATGGCAAATAGTTCACCCATAGAGCCAGATTCCTAGCCATATTGGGGCTATTAACTGATGTAAAATTCACTGTATGAATTTTCATTAAGCACAGGATACTTTGCTGCCAGAGGACACTTTACAGATAATGAATGCAGAACATCCAGGAGTAGCCTAGACAGGAGAAAGAAGGGAAACCACACCTACCAGAGACACTAACACCACCCCAAAGGAGTCCATATACCTGAGGGGTATCCAGGACCTCCCTGAATACGCAAAGTCTTAGGCCCCACTTTACATCATTGAATCTGATCAGCATTATTTAGCATACTCCCAAGGAGATTTGTAGTATTTGTATGCTGTTCTGTAAAGGACACTCAAAACCCTGTCCTTTCCATGTTGGAAGTGGTCCTGGAGGATGAATAATGACTTGTCTTCATTTTAGAAATGAAGCACCTGAGTCTGAGGAAGATTGAGAAAAGACTATATCCGGAAGCCTGCCTCAGGCAAGCTTCACCCTCAGCGTAGACAGAGCCTTCTTCTGGTGTGTATGTGAGGAGATGGCAGAGGGTTCCCAGGAAGTTGCACCAGTCCAGCTAGGGAAAGCCTGAGAAAGTATACAAGAATGCCTAGACAGGTTTCCTGAACTTCTGAGGTAGGGGAGGCACAGAGGAAGAAAGTGAAAAAGTTCTTGTCTATCCTTTTAGTTATTTGCATATGGCTTCACATGGTATGCATTATGTGAGTTCAATGAATGTCCACAACACAGAAACAATGTTCCCTGGAGTATGGGCTGCAGGGACTCACAGGAGCCTTTTCCTGGTTGGCCCGCCATGATGTGTGAGAAAATGAGGTTTCCTTTTCTAAAAGGGAAGGACAAAGCCAGCACTAGGCCCTCGGTGCATTTCTGATACCCCACACTCATCCTAGGCAGTGTCTCATATAGGAAATGTGATGGTAGTTTCCTGGAAATGTGGTTAAGACTCCATTTCTACAACTTTCAACTCATTTTATCATGTTAACCCCAAGCAAAGGTCCATCCTGATTATCTACCTAAAAATGTGGGAAAATAACAGAAATCACAGTGGGATATGTAAAATCAGGCACATAATAAGCTTCCTATGATCATTAACTTTCATTACCTTATGATCTAAAAAATCCACTAGAGAATTTAAGGAATAATACTTAGTGTGCTTGTCAGTCTTTTTGTGACTTCAACCTGAAAGAAACAATTTAAAGGAAAGATTTATTTTGGCTCATAATTTTAGAAGTTCCAGATCCTGGGTGGCTGGTGCATTGTAATGGGGCTACTGTAACAGAAGATCATGAACGAGGGTAGGAGTGGGAATAGAGGAGGCCCATCCAAGGGTAGCCAGAAAACAGAGAGAGACAGCCAAAGGAAAAGGCTGGGGACAAAATATATTTGAAAAGGCACGGCCTCTGTGGCCCATCACCTCCAATCAGGTGCTACTTTCTGCAGGTTCCACCATTTTTGAACAGTGAATTCAAGTAAGAATTCATCAGTGCATTAATCTATTGATTAAATCTACACTATCATGATCCAATTGCTTCCTAAAAGCTCTGTATCTGACCATTGTGCTGCGATCTTAGGGAGACGCTTTCTATAGATATTACATTTGGGTATCAGGATAATTCATCGATACCAGGCAAAGGATAATACTGTTCCGGCCATCAGTGCCGCCATGCCATCTTCTCAGTTTGATGCAGCAGATGCTGTTTCTCCTCCCCTTTGCAAGTACCCTGTTCATGGTGGAAGCAAGAGGACTCAATAGGATTAAAGTATCACTCACCAATTTCAGAGTTTGGAGGGAGTGACAAGACCTGGAACTGATTATTGTAAGCAGCATCCAAGGGAGTTGACCGATGTGAGCATGAATTCCCTGAGGAAGAACAAATGAGTTGCTGATCCCACAGTGGAAGATCTGGGGGCGCGACCAAAGACAGGAACAGGGTCTCTCTTGTGGGAAGTAAGGTAAAGCACATTCAAAGTAGACAGACAAGTGCTGACAAATGAAAAGAGGCACTGTTACGGATTAGGAGTTTTACTCTCTCCGGGATTTCAGTACCAAATGTTAAGAATTAGGGGTTGAAACAAAGAGTGCTAGGGTGGAAAAGAAAACAACCAGGCTCATACAATCCAAACTGAACTTTACTAATCAATGAGGGGCAACTACGGACCAGTTGGAGTCTGCAGTAGCCACACTGGCCAAAGAGCCAGGGAGCTTAAGTCTTTAGTGTAAGGAAATAGAGTCATGGGAATTAGGTAGAAGATTTAAGATTTAGGACCTGCATTGCGCCCGCCCCAGTGTAAGGGTCTCAGAAGGACTTACTAGCAAAGCAGGACCTGTTTGCAGAGCTGAAACCTTTTTATGATTTGGGATTTATGGGGATTTCCCTTTAGGCATGAAAGGGAGACAAGGAGCAGAGTGCTTCTTACCTTGATGCCTAATTTCAGATCTCAGCTGTGCCTTTTAAAATGAGAGACCACATCTGAGTCACTTGGTTTCTCTGTGCCTCCATATCCTTACATATAGAACAAGAAAAATGTGAGTTTGCACGTGTGGTACTGGGAATGGACCCAGGACTTTGCACATGCCAAGCAAGGGCTATACCACTGACCCATACCCCCAAGTCTACGGAACATGAATCTTTGTTTCAAAGGGGACAGAGAAGATTAAATGAGAACGTGTGTGTGTGTGTGTGTGTGTTGCGCACACACACCCTTAGCATGAAGCTTGACACACAGTAGGCTTCATAAAGAAATATCGAATGCATGAGGAATGTACAACAGCGCAATATGGAGTGCCTGGGCCCCAAATTACCAGCATGGATCTGAGTGCATAGTTGAAGAGCATTGTGCTCTTTGGCAGGGAGCCAACATCATTTATTTGCACATAAAAGTTCATAGCAAAGTTTGTATGGTTTCTGGACAGACTTCAGAGGCCTGGGAATCAGGAATAAATATATCTCAGGCATTGAACTTTGTTTATAAGATCTGGAACATTTGAAATAGGCCCTTTCCTGAGCTACAAAGCTGAGAGCAGGACATAGGATCCAGGGAGGATGAGTCTTTAGGTGCAGCTTCCAGCTTTGCAATGGTGTTGTGTCAAGTGAGAGAATGGAATTCAGACTTGCTTTCATGCTTTCTAATCCTGGCTTAGCTACTTTATGACTGTCATGGAACACGCCTTAATCTCACTCATCTATAACTGGGAAGAAGAACACCTCAGGGAGGAATAAACTGGGGCATGCGCAGGGCTCGGCTACGGCATCCTCTTGAGGCATGATGTGTTTGGGTCACAAACTGGGATGCAGAGCAGCTGGGGCACCCTGTGTCTTCTTGCCTTCTCTGGGCTTGGAGCTCACTATGGTTATTCTACCATTTCCAGAGTAGAAATGATCTTCCTTCTGAAAGAGGCCTGGATGAGAATAAGAGCTCGAGAGCTTGGCCTGGTCTGTCCTCTGTAAACCCATCACACTTAATGGACCTTGAAAGTCAGGCTGCCACTTATCTTTCCTGTGTGTTTTTGAGTCTAAAAACCACTGGAACTCTTGGTCCATTCAGCAATTTCACATCCTTGAAATCTCTTTTCCATTCCACTCTTCACTCTTAATATCTTGAAACTGTCCTTTGAGTTCCATGGGATACTCTACAATATTCACTGTATAGTTCCCAAACAATGTCTTCCATAGAGGTAGATTATGAAATCAGTCTGATAAACCAGGACCAACATCTTAAAATAAAGTATACTTGAATATAAAGTAGAAGCTGTATCACATGGGCTGGAGAGATGGCTCAGTGGTTAAGAGCACTGGCCGTTCTTACAAAAGATTCAGGTTTGAATCCCAGCACACATACCATAGCTAACAACAATCCGTAAATCCAGTTCCAGGGGATCTGATGCCCTCTTCTGTTCTCCACAGGCATTGCACGATATGGGTGCATTTACATATACTCACATACATAAAATAAAAATAAATCAAAAACTTGTTTTTAAAAAAGATGCATCACATGGGGCTTGATATAGTTCAAAGGTGAAGTGTTGCCTAGCATATGCAAAACCCCTGGTTCAATCCTTAACAGAGAAGAATGTATCACATGGAATAGGGTATTATTTTCTGAGCCTTATTTCGTGTGTGTGTGTGTGTGTGTGTGTGTGTGTGTGTGTGTGTGTTTACACATGTTTGTATGCATGCTGTGTACTTTTCCTAATGTGAATCTTAGTAAGAAAAGTTTGTAAGTCATTATTATCTCACTTTTATTTTATTTTAATATCATAAACTTCTCTTATTACAATGTCAGATTTTAGTTTGGCATTTTTCCCCTTTTCACTTTTGAAATACCTTTCATTTTCTAAGTCATAGGACAGATCCCAACTTTTCTCTGGAGTTTTCTTTCTAAGTGATTTTCTGTCACTGAGGGAGCAACAGTTTCCCAGGAATCCCAACAAGTCTATTCCATTTGGCCTTCTCTGCCTCTCTAGCACCATATCAATGGTTTTTCTGTTCTGGTTGTGCATTAAAACAAACTTGGGTGCTTTTATGAAGCAGATTACTGAGATGCACTCCCTCAACCTGTTCTTCCAGACTGTTCCAGAGCACAGAATTGACAGGAAATAGCATGAAGGTAGGAATCTCTCTCTCTTTTTTTTTCTGAAGAAATCAAAGATCAGTTGCTCTCAGTTCTGACTATTATTTGAATTCTCTATCATGGAGAATAAGAACTTATCCAGAGTGATCATCTACTTCTGGTTCATCCGCTTCCTTTGGTGAGACTTAATTGCCAGGAAGGCAAGAAAAGAACAGCTCAGCTCATCAGAAGTCAAAAAGATTCCCAGGAATTTTTGGATAATTGTCATTTTTTATTATGACTATATTATGTGATTTGTTCTAAAAACTACACATTTGTTGTTGAATCTCCTGACTGTGCCAATATTGTGGTCTGTTTCTTTCAAATGCCACATCAATGGCTTCACTCTGTTCAGCAGCCTGCTGGTGTTTCTTTCTCACATCTGTTCATTTTTCCTTTATCTTTCACTCAAATATTCCCTGGTGATGTTTATGTACTCAGATTTAATAAATTGCTCTTCTCTCTCTCTCACTCTGTGTGTATGTGTGTGTGTATGTGTGTGCATGCACATGTACATGTATAGATGCTTGCCCATGTGTGATACCTTCTTACAGGCTGGGCTTGGGCATGACTTTCTGTAGTTACAAATCCTTTAAACACACTTGAATTTTTAAAGTACCACATCAGAAAAGCAGATAGATGCTCAATCCAGATTGTGAAGCCAGACAGGATGGATAGATAAAAGGCCCATCTGTGAGCAGCTCTCAAACATCAATGGGATGAACTGGATCCATGTTGCCATTCAACCTAACATCCCATAACGGAGTCCTCGCCCAACTGATGAGCTAGATCCTATTACTGCCAAAGTGTACACAGCCTGGAGGACATTGTGTCCCTTTTTGTGGCTCTGTCTACCCTGGACATAGAGGTTCTCACTCAGTGCATGTTGTACTCCAAGATCCCCTCTAGTCTAGTGGAATCGCAGACGCCCAGGACTAGTAACTCTGAGGCTGCACTCCAGGTAAAGGACAGTCAAGGAGAACTTTGTGGGCTGCCAACGTTTGCACCTTACCTCTAACTTTTGAATAGAGTTACATGTGTTTTATTTCTTTCTCTCCCCTAGTGAGAGACTAAATGCTTACCGTGAGGTGACACCAGTGGAACTTTCCAACTGTCGTTTAGTTAAAGGAATCGGTATGTAGAAGAGATGATGAACTGTCTCATTTGAAATGCAAGGATGCTATCTCATTACATCTTTCACTAATACACTGGTTTGATTTTGTTCAAAAATAAAACACCAAACTGGGAGGGTCATATAAGTCAGAAGTCAATTATAAATAACACGTCCTTTGGGTTCTGACTTTGACAACATATTGCCAAGATGATGGCAGTTTTGTTTGCTCAACATAACAAAAACCATAGTCAGAACAATGGCTTCATGACAATAAAACTGGAAGATGGAGTGGAAGAGGGAAGGAAGAGGACGATAAACCTGAGTACAGAACCATTTTTTAATAAAAGTTCACACAAGCCTTTGCAATTACCACAAGGCTTCTCCTCATGCATCTCTTTTGGTGTTGGAGAGGAAAATCTTTCCCAGAAGTTCTCAGCAGATTTCCCCTTAAAGCTCATTAGTCAGAGCCAGAGGACAGAATGATGCCTAGCTGCAAAGGAAGCTGGGAGGGTAATTACTGGCCTCCATTGTGGGAAGCCAGCCCTGTCAGCAAAGACAAGAGGGAGGGGAGAAGCAGCTGCTGGTAACCAGCTCAGAGCATTACAAAGTCCACTTTCCCTGTTTTAACCAACCAGCCTTGCTATTGGAAGTTGACGTTTTTGAGAGCCAGGTTCCTATGATGTTTTGGGTAGGTGGTGGTTATTGGCTTTTGTTTTTAGAATTATTTGTCTCCATTGACTATAGTTCAGAAGACTAGTCCAGAAGATTCACTTAGTTACCATTCTTAAACATGGCCAGATATCTTAAGGCACAATATTTTTCTAGAAAAGTATGATATTATTACCAGGTATCACTGGATATGTAAAAACATGCATTTCCATTAAGTGTATGACTGCAAAACCAACTAGTTCATTTGTTTCTAGGTTAATTGAAAAATTTTTAAATTATATGTATTTAAATTATAACTAACTTGAAGAGATATTCATGTTTATACTTAGCAAATACATATTCTTGGGTATTTGGAAGATATCTCTATTTTTAATGTAAGCATTTAGAATTTGCTTGTATTTCTAGTATGGCTTTCAAAATGTTTAATTTATTTGGCACTATGAAGTAGCATGTATTTAGAGTTTACATATTTAAAAAAATGGCAAGCTCTTTCCAAATAACAAGAGTTTTTGTATGCAAATTTCCATGAATTCTATATAAGAGGTTTCAGACTCTGAGGAAAAAGTTCTAGTCCATCAGTTTGAAGCAAATATGGAATATGAACTGTAATTACGCTTGCTGATGACGTTACTATTTAACATCTTTCCATAGAATCAAGTATGGTGTTGTGGCATAGGCTGTAATCCCAGCCTTGGGAGGTGGAGGTAAAAGGGTCAGGATTAAGGTCATCCTAGGGTACAAAATGATTTTGAATCCAGCCTTCGTTACATGAAATTAGTTACTTTCCATATGGTCATTGTCATCCACTTGAATGCAATGAAAGACTGACTCATTCTGGACCTAGAAAACAAGCTAAGACTAGCCCCATTTTCAAATGAAAGGAGATGAAGAATGGCTCATCAGCTTCCTGACAGTTTGAAACAATTTGTCCTGACTCTTTCCTTCTCTGTAGAAGCGGGTGCTGAAGACCTAGAGATACTGCCTAATGGACTGGCTTTCCTCAGCTCCGTGAGTGTTTGCTGCCACTGTGTTCTAGAACATTTTCTTGGACTGGCAATTTAAGCTTTCTTTGGATCTTTTACATATCAGTGTCCACTTTCACATGAAATGAGTGGTCATCTGACTAGCTCGTGGGGCTGACAGCTGTGATATGCTCACATAGGGCTTAGTTGTGGGTGATGGGAGAGTGTGGGGGGATGGCCTTAGAGGAACATGTGACTTCCAGAGTTTCCTGTGGGCTTGCCACACAAGTCAGCTAAAAGTTGTCCCAGGGGATGTGGGGTTACCTGTGGCCCAGAACAGACAATATGAACTCATGGGGCACTTAGTACTTCTATCAGCACTTGAACGCTCTGTGATGAGCCTGCTTTCCTCTACTCTCATGCTTTGAAGGGATTAAAATTTCCTGGAATAAAGAGTTTTGAACCCGATAAGCCTGGAAGAATACTTCTGATGGACCTGAATGAGGAGGACCCAACAATACTGGAGTTGAAAATTACAGGAAATAAGCTTGATCTATCTTCATTCAACCCTCATGGGATCAGTACATTCACAGATGAAGGTAATGGTTACATGTTTAGCAACAACAGAAAAAAAATTAACAAGAAAAAATATACTACAAATGAATATTTCTTTTCATTCCATCAAAGACTAATCATGAATAATTTTCTTAGATTTTGAATTTATTCCCAATGCTAAGTAGACAATATTAAAATCATTTCAGTATTTGAGGATGTCAAATATTTCAGATTTGTAACACTCTTGATTTTTATAAAACAGTGATATTCACATTATGTCAATAATAATAATAATCAGTCACAATTGGCCAATGTGCAGAAAACATAAAGCCTCAGAGTGCTTATCCCTGAAGAGGACAGCTGTTTCACACCTCTGCCTCCAAGGCTCAGGGATCATTGCTGAAAAGGAGGCAGAAAAATTGTAAGAGCCAGAGGGGTTGATGACCACAAGGAAACAGAGTCTTCTAGACAACTGATCAGTTACTCATATGAACTCACAGCAATGGCGACTGCATGCACTAGTCCTACGCAAGCTCAAACCAGACAAAATCCAAGTATAGACATGCGGAAGTGGGTAAGAAATCCCAAACCAATCTAAGGAACTTTTGGAAACTGACAGCTGCTGAGAGAGAGAGAGAGACAATGTCTTATAGGGATGGAACTCTTCGTGGGCCCAGTGGATGGACCCACACTGAAGAACATTTGGAGACAAAAATCAGACTGTCTAGGCCTTAATATATCTTACTATATTGAGGGGGCAATGAAGGGAGGTGCAGATAGGGGAGGGATTCTCACACCATCAAACTATATTGTAGAAAAATCACAAAACTTCAATAAAAATAATAGCAGCCCTAATCATGATAGGTTTTCCATGTTACAAAACTGGAAAGACGGAGGTGCTTACACCCGTAGTTTTTCTTGCCCTAAGTCATCTGCCTCCCAAAGGTGCACTGACAGACCCCGGTCCCCAGCCTACTCTCAGCCCCGTGGTCTTCACACCTTCCTGCCGCCTGGGTTCTCTGTTCCAAACTCAACTCCATTTTGCTAGTTTCAATATCACCTGCCGCCTGCACCCCGGTGCCTCTATTCCATGATCTTCTCCTTCTGTTTGCCATTTCCTTTTCATTGTAATAATTCTCAAACTTAGTTGCACACTTGGAAATTTAAGAATCCCAGTGGCCCAGTCTTGACCCCAGAGAATGGTATTCTGTGTGGCGGAGACCCGGCAACAGCTCTTACGTTCACCTGTGCTCTTCGTCTACGATTTCTAACTGACTGTCTGCTTCCTTCCCAATTGTTCCCACTGTAGGTGGCTAAAGGGCTGTCATGAAAGTCCTCAATGAGGCTCTGTTAACTCTCTCTCTCTCCCTCCCTCCTTCCTTCCTTCTTCTCTTCCTCTTTTCATTTTTCCCACCTGTCTTTCTTCCCATCTCATTTTTTCACTGTTGTCCACTTTCTCCTTTGAGAACATTCCTGGTCATCGACAGTCCAGCTTTTCCGTGCAGACTCTGAACCCACTGTGGCTTTTTTTGCTGATTATTTCTTGTAGTCCATGAAGTTTGGTGAGCATTTTCTACAAGTTAATTCAACCCTTTGCAGCCTCTTTCTTTTTATTGTTTCAGACATTTCAAACCAACACCACTGGGTTCACCTATATTCTAGAGTAGTATTCCTGAATATGGATTATTAATATTATTTTCTCAACACTTCAGTCTCATTCCAGAAGCTTCTTACTATACATTTCTGTTTGGGTCCCTTTCCCACTACCACTTTAAGTTCAAATGTCAAAAAATGATTATATATATATGAATGTTATTTTCAGTGGTCTCTCTATACACTTGCCCAATCATTGCCATTATATTTTATTTTAAAAGTATTTTAAGTGCAAGGAAATATACATACTCTTAAAAATAAAATTGAGTGTGTTGCTTTCCACACTCCACCCTGGACTCTTTTTTTATGACTATGTACTTAGAGCCAATTTGCAGGGCTTTCAGGGTTCAGCTGTGTGAGTCTCAGAACACAATTCTTATACTTACAGATATGGATGGGGTTTCTACTCTTTTATTTATTACAAACAGTGCCTAAATACCCTGTACATGCAAAGTTTCTGGAAATATTTCCTTAAGATCAACTTCTAACAAGTAGAATCTGATACATAAAATATGAACCCTGGTTTTAATCCCTGCTTGTGTCTGGTTTCTGACTTCCTCATTCCCCAGCTAGCTCCAGGGTCTTTCAGTCCTTCCTGGTAAGTGTCTCTCATGTCTTTTCCTGTTTGTTTGCTGGACAGTGTTATTTGGCACAGATCCTGCTCCAGAAGCTTGGATTCTTGATGGAGCCTCAGGTCACGCCAGCCCCAGTGATGGAGGCCCCTTACCCTAACACCCAGCCAGAGTGCTCTTGGTTTTCTCCCTCTGATCTTAGTTCTCTCATTCTCCCTTTCCCTTGGCTCTCGCCACAACCTCTCTATTAAGTGAGTGTGTCAAGGAATCTCCTACCTCGGAATCTTTGCATGTTCTCTTCCTTCAACCTGGAATCTTCATTTCTCAGATACACACATGGTTTGAGCTCTTGTTTTACTAGGTCTCTTCTTCAACATCATCTTGTCTGAAGATGGTCCTGACAACCACGGAGACACTGCATTACCCTCTAGCCCTTTATTCGGTTTCATTATTTCCTTATAGCATCAAATATACATCTTCCTGAATAGGGTTATCAAAAATATGCTAGGAACTTTTCTGTTTAAATCTGCTAAAGAGTGTATAATTTTCTGTTAAATAACAGTTTAGTGTCAGAAGTTACCAGAGACTCCTCACTGCTTCTTTTTTTTCTGTTTCTCTTCTTCCTCCTGGTTTTTTTTAAGACAGGGTCATACTATGTAGTCATGGATGGCCTGGGATTCACTATGTAGACCAGGCTGGCCTTGAACTTATGGAGCAATTCGCCTGCCTCTGCCTCCTGAGTGCTGGGATTCAAGGTGTGTGCCTCCATGCCCGGCACCTCCTCTTCCTTCTCTTCCACCTCTTTCTTCTTCCTCTTCCTCTTCCTTCTCCTCCTCCATCTCCTTTTCCTCTTCCTTCTCCTCCTGCTCATCCTGCTATCATTTTCTTGAGACAGATTCTTACTCCTTAGCCCCGGCTGGCCTTGAATTCATAACAACTCTTCTAACTCAGCCTCCCAAATAGTAGAATCACAGGTGTGAGCCACCTCTGATCATGTCCCACCTCTGATCACACCTTCTCTGATCACACCAGTTAGATCAGTTTCCTTCATGCTAGACATCCTGCTATCTCTCAGCTCTTCCCGAGGCATTTGTCATCTTCCACTGTGTAAATTAGAGAGGAGTTCACCTCCTTCTACTCCAGTGCCTGCATTTAGTCCTCTGACTGCCACATGGTATCTGACCTAGCAAGACTTAACAAACTGTCTGAGTTTGGGAGTCAGTGATGTTCATTCTCAAGTTTGCAAATTTTTCCTTTGTGGGTTTTTAGAGACTGACACCCCTTCCTTTAGCCACTTTTCTTTGGAGCAATCACAAACACTTCTCTCTACAAAGATGAAAATATTCCATCTGCCTGACATCCTAAGTACTAGCTGGAGGTGGGTTGAAATTGCTTTGAGGAGACAGAACTGACAGCCGAGAGTTTCACTAATGTTCCCATTTTTGTTTAAATCTCTTTGCAGATAATGCCGTGTACCTACTGGTGGTAAACCATCCAGCCTTCAAGTCCACTGTGGAGGTGTTTAAATTTCAGGAAGAAGAAAAATCACTTTTGCATTTGAAAACCATCACACACAAGCTTTTGCCGAGGTACTGAGATGCATTGGATTTACAGTTTTCTTAACTGCTGAGGATGGGGTCAGCATTCCTTTCTAATGATCACAGACTCTTCTGAATGTACAGAACCAGCCTGCAAGTAATCAGAGTGCCACCATTAACCAGCATTTGGCCCTCTCCATCCATTAGCCATATGTATCTGTGACTTTGTATCTTAGGGTTATGTATAGTGTTGTTATTCCAACTACTAACTCTGCTGTAAGTGATTCATGTTATTAACAATATCTTGGCTATTACTATCGGTCCTTTATGTATGGCAGGCATGGTGGCAAGGTCTTTATAGTCATTTTTTAAATTTCATCCTTTCCCAGCATTCCAAGCTACAGGGAGAACAGTAAGGTCCAGGAAGTGGCCTAAAGTTGGGTGACATGCTGTGGCCTCACCTTGTGACTGCAGCAAGCAGGCTCGGTTTCAAACACTATCTAATTTCAAAGTGATCATTCCAACCTGTTCCCATCTTTTCTATCAAGAACAGCAAATGATAGGAAAGCATACTCATTTTCAAAATTTGCTTTTAAAAGAGGAATAAAGCAGCTTGTCAATTTCTGTCCAAAACCTGCACAATTTTGTCCTAACTTCACAGACTTTTGCTCCCTGTGGTAACAGTAGCTCTGCTGATGGAGGCCTTAGTGAGTCTGGCTCCCTGCAAAGCTGACAGCATTGTCTCACTGTAATTCCCACCATGACTGCGCAGTTGAGATTCTGACCCGTAGGCTTTTTTAATGAGCTGAGCCGAGTCACTCTGGAGGAAAATCATTTAAGCTTTATTAACAGATGAGAAACTGAGGCTTTGTGTACCATTTCACTCACTCCAGAGCCTGGGCTGCGTCAGAGCTGACGTGCACTGGCTATTATACACTCTGCAGTAGAGCAAAGATAATTTTCTCTCAGATCATGGCTTCAGGGAACTTCCGTCACCTCAATCAGAAAGGAATGACTCACTTATGTGTTTGCTATTGTACCTATTAAAGCTGAAAAATAGACTCATATATCTTACATTTTCAGCAACACTGAGAGAATCCTAAGCAGAAAGAAAAGAGCCAAACATCCCATTTCTTTCTGAACATTCTTACTTATAGACTTCTTGTTTAGTTAGAAGCACAAAACTTTATGGCTAGAAGACAGAAGAGACCATCATCCTCCTTTCACTGATAAGGAAACTGAGGTCCCAATTTGTAAATGGATCGACTCTCCCCACATCACAGAGCTAATAAGGCTCAATCCACAATGTCACTAGATCAATGTTTTTCCTCTGCCTTGAGATGCCCTGGACTGATAGGAGTCACTTTCATGTGCACAGATTCATCTTGCCCTGGTAATGATCCCTGGCCCCTGATTTAATGTCTACTGAATTTATAAACACACACACACACACACCACAGCACTGTATTTATGATACAGTTCTTATGATTTTCATGTAATAGCACTATAATCTCATTTTACCTTTGGTAAAATATATTTCATTGTAATTTTGAACTATCCAAAATAGTGTGAGGCCTCTATCCCATATCCCATATTTTGACTTTAAGACTAGACATTAATGAAATCCACGTCATAACCCTATAATGTGTGCTAGCTTTCTGTATACATATTTATTGTGTTTGTTTTCATTGTAGTATCAACGATATTGCTGCTGTTGGACCTGAGAGCTTTTATGCTACGAATGATCACTATTTTGCTGACCCGTACTTGCAATCCTGGGAGTTGTACTTGGGTCTAGCATGGTCCAATGTGGTTTACTACAGTCCAGATGACATTCAGGTGGTGGCAGAAGGATTTGATGTTGCTAATGGCATTGGCATTTCCCTTGACGGAAAGTATGTGTACTCTAAAAGATGTAATGGATTTCCCTAGATTTCCAGCATAGTCTCTTCCTCAATAATGGAATTATCTTTTGTGTTATCTCAGTATGATAAAATTAAGAAAATGTAAAAATATCTTAATTTTTCAGAAGGTAAAAAAAATCAAATCAAAAGTTTTCCTTTTGTGGAAATCCATGTATATTTGCATTAGGGATAAAACAGTACATTTCAAGATGAAGGGTTAGTGATAAGCATTTAGTATTACTAAACAGATTTGTTATGTGGGATGATTTTGGAGTATCTAGTGAGATTACTAATATGGTATACAGTGCTGGTCTGTGACAGGAGAAGGGACTTGCATCAGAATGTAAACCAAGGCACTGCCACCCTCACCAGGATGTCTTACTATAGGAAAGAGCCAGGAGAATTGTTAATGATGTAGTCCACAGTCTTGTGGTGGTCTTATAGCAAAGAATTCACAGATCAGCACTGGTTTGGGGACCACACTTTGGGTAGCATTAGTGTACATATGAAATCTGTCAGTCATCCATCTATGCCTTCCCACATGTCTGTGTCATTTCAAAGCATCAATAACACAGAGAAGAATGAAATGGATGTTTTTCAATCGTCCATATTGGTTCTGGGATTCAAAAGCAGAAGATAATCAGGATGTCACTTTTCCTTTTGTTTTATAATGTACTGGGTGTAGTCTCACCAGGAATCCTTATGGTGTGTGGTGTTATACTACTAAACTTACTGAAGTTTAGCATATTACTAAACTTAGGGGCTGAGATCAGGCTCAGGACAGGAGTAGAGGAAGACTTCTGTCCGTGGAGGCTGAACATTTGTCATCTCTAAAACTTCCTCTCACCTGAAACATAAGACTGTGGTCTAAGGCTTTTCAAATACTTCCCCATGTAAGGAAAACTTGTTACCTTCTAACTTGGGCTTATTTCTAGGTCAACAAATCAAACGTGTTAACATGCAATATATTTTGTTCCGAGATATTAAGAGTCAGGGTTAACAGGTCAGGTGTGGTGTGCATGCTTTTAATTCCAGCACTGAGGAGGCAGAGGCAGGTGAATCTGTGTGTTTGAGGTCAACCTGGTTTACATAGTGAGTTTCAGGCCAGTTAGGGCTACACAGTGAGACCTTACTTAAAAAAAAACAAAAAAACAAGAGTTGGTGTTAGTGCTGAGTTCCTGCCCTCCTGATTATCTTAAGTATTAATTTTTTCAGGGATTAAATCCCTTTTTGCAATTTAAAATTCATTGAGCTCTTTATAATCAAGTATAATCAAGTGTGCTTTGAAATGGGTTCCAGTTTTAAGCAAAGTTCTACCCTAAGAAGAGTTATTACAACTCACTGTAACCTTTTAGATTGCATTACTTCGAGCACTTTTATGGAGTTCTTTCTCCTTTGAAGGTATGTCTATATAGCTGAATTCCTGGCTCGCAAGATTCACGTGTATGAAAAGCACACTAATTGGACTTTAACTCCATTGAAGGTAAGATGTATTAACACTATAAGTTTGCAGAGTGATGATTAGATTCTAATTGATTTGCGAAATTAAAAGTGAGGAGAAACAGATTGTCTAATTGGATGGGTGAGAAGCAATCTTTCACTTATTTTTTAAGAGCCATCAGCATCGTCATGTGTTTGTTCTTCACTTTGACTCAGCAGCAGAGAGGGGAACAGCAAGCCACACATCTCACCTGAGAAATTTTAATATTTTCTGTTCTAGTGGATTTTAAATTGGATTGTTTTCCCAGGTTCCTCCTTCACTCCTTCCTCTCTTCTCCTCTTCCTCTTCCTCCTTTGCCTCCTCCTCTTCCTCCTCCCCACTCCTCCTTTCCTGGTGATAGGACAACCTAGAAACAGTCTGCACTTGCATTTCACATGGAGCTCCTCTATGAGGTCTGTAACAGCCACCTGCTCATATGGCTGCAGCCTTCCCTGGCCTCCTCTCCGCCCTTACCTCCACCACCCACAGCACCTCTCCTGACTCCAGCGATTCCCAGAGCTCCCCAGCACAGCCGAGCCCATGTCCTGCAGATCTCTGGAGCTCTCTAGTCTCCCTTCGCTTCTTTTTTCTGTCTTCCCTCAGCACCTGAGCTACTACCAACTCTGCCTCCACCGTCCCTGTCTCCTTTGTGACTTGATTTCTACTTTCAGTGTTTATTATCATCACGCTACATTTTTCCTGGTCTTCCTTATTAACTGTAGGATCCACCAAGGCAGATTTTTTTTTTCTATTTGTACTTGAAAGAGTTCCTAATACCTAAAAGACATTCAACAAACACTTATTAAATTACTTTGGTGGGGAAGCATGTGTATCAAGGCTCCACCTTCTACACCTACTAATTCTGGTCTAGGTTCAAAGTTTCGGTTGGAAGAAGTAAAACCAGAAAGTGGAGGAAAAGAAAGCTCAGAGTAAGTGAAACATTATGAAACAGCCTGTGCTTCTGCAGAGCCACAAGACACGATGTGAGGACACCCATGCCCACAGCACAAAGCCCTGTCACTGCCAATTGCATGACTGTTCCTGTCAGCATGGCCCAGGGACTGTCACGAGGGACCTCACTCAGAAAATTGCCTCAAAGCAACATCAAATGTAACATCATGCTTGACATTAAAAGTCATTGGCAGAGCTAGTTTGATATTAGCTGAAGAGAAATGAAATTTCACACACTCCAACTAGCTTAGGGAATAAAAACAAACTGTGCTTATAACAACAGATACTTCTGCAAGATGAAAGTTAAGGAATTTCATAATAACATTCAATTCAATATACACTCAACACAGAATACCAGGACTCTGTTCTTGTCCCTGAAAGGGTTAGATCTGGTTTCCACTTTTTTTAATGGAATAGGCTGATCACTGATCATTATCACCAACCCCTCAAATGTAGTTCTACTTGTATTTTTGAGGGATTATGTGGATCAATATTTAATGCCTCAGAATGCTAAGAAATTTGGCAAACTGGTTGAGTCTAATGATTAGATCTGTGATGAAGGTGATGAGTTTATGACGTACCAAAACTGTATATATTCATCTAATGGAATATTTTTCATCCTTAAAAAGGAAGGCACAACATGGATGAACCTTAAAGATAATATGCTAAGTGAAATAAGCCAGACACAATAAGCCAGGAAAGATATCATAATTTCACTTAACTCAAGTACCTAGAGCTGGGCATGGTTGCTCACCTACAATCCCAGCACTCAGGAGAGTGAGCCAGGAGGATCCTGAGCTGGAGACCAGACCGGGCCATACAGCAAGACCCTGTCTAGAAAAAAAAAGTTGTTTTCTTTTAAGTACCTACACTGGGAAAATTCACAGGAACAGAAGAATGGTGACTACAGGGTTTGGGGAATGAGAAATTATTTTGGGCTGGTTAAAACTTTTTGATATGACTGGCGGTGATGGTTGCATAATATTGTGCCTATACCTAATGCTCTCAAAAACTTGAGTTGTTAATGTAAAAAACCGTTTCTTATTTAGGAGTTTGATTTGGGGTAGGATTGGGGGATTGAACCCAGGTCCTGTGCATGCTAGAAAAGGTACTTTACTGTTGAGTTATATCACCAACCCTCCAGTGTCTAACTTAGAATGCAACATCTCCCACTTGTCTTTGTGGGAGTGTGAGGTAGATGCCCCTTGTAATGATTTTTTTTTTTAACAGGATTAGGAATTGCATATTTGCAATTGAGTTTGTTTCTAGACCAGGGACAAATCCCTGCTGGATGGTAGGCTCCTCCTTGGCAGAGCCAGGCCTGCACACTCCAAGTCCTGAGCTGACTGTTTTGCAAATCATGTGTGCTGAGTAGGTGGGACTCTAAGCTTCTATGGCCTGCTAGGGCCTAGACTTCTAGGCCTCTACCATCATCTCAATGGGTTTCCATCCACCATGGAATTTACAATGGCTGTGCCCCCTCCAACATAACAATGGAGCATGGGGTCACACCTTTTCCTCACTTAACAAAGCTAATGTGTACGAGCTGACACTGGATGGGGGTCAGGAGGCTAAAGAGAGCTGGCAGATTTTTGACCTGGGGCTTAGCCACCTCCTATGGCTAGCGCTGCCTACTTCCAGGCTGAAGGGTGACAGCTCTGTCTGACAGTGAGATGGGGGTCTGCCAGGTTGTTTGAGCCTCTAATCCCTTTGCAGACATGTGGAGATAGCTCTCATTTTGAGAAGGAAGCAGAGGGCAATGGCAGCACACCGCAGCCGCCTGCCTGCGCTTCTAGCCTTTGCAGAGAGTCACGACCGGTTATTTCCAGGGTCCCTGGGCACCGAAGTCCGCTAGACTCAGAAGTACATGGCAGATATTGTTTCTCCAATGAGAGTTAGAGGTAAACAAATAGATGGGATTTCTGTCTGGTAGAAGGCAGCCAAGATGATGAATGGTGGAATTAGGAATCGTTGCTGTTATTTATGATGCCAGCACAAAGCTCCGACAGCAATCTGTGCAGTCATCACACGTTTGCTGCTTATATTTAGAGAAAAAAAAAAACAGCAGAAGAACAGGGAGTTGAATAACATCAGGAAGCAAAAGAACAAACTTTCCCTCAACTTCAAGGCAAAAATTAGACCCTGGGTGATCATTTCTTCCCTGACTGCACAGCCTATGATTAGCCATGAAGGAGCCTACATTTCCTCCAAGTTCTTCCTCAGAACTGAATTTACATTTCTTGGTTGCTTTTGGAATGCTTACAAAAATGTTAGAATCACATGCCACTTTAGAAAGGAGGGCTTTACGCAGTACTTAATGTTATTTTATTTTTAGTTTTAGGTTCATGTACAAATGATTTCATTTAATTCTTAGGAGTCAGACTTTGCTTCCTAAATCTGTCCCTATCTACAGTCTGCCTTGGAATCTGACAAAACACTATAGTAGACAGAAGACCAAAGGCATCTCCTGGGTATGACTGAAATGAGACAGAATTGTGTCCCTGGGAGGAGTGGTGTGGTGGGCCACGGGGGCAGTCTCCTCTGTCGTAGCTTGGTGGCACTTCTTCATGTCCTCACCCTGACTCTTGTCTTCTCCTTTTCATCTTGGCAGTCACTTGACTTTGACACTCTTGTGGATAACATCTCAGTGGATCCTGTGACAGGGGACCTCTGGGTTGGTTGCCATCCCAATGGGATACGGATCTTCTTCTATGACTCCACGAACCCTCCTGCCTCAGAGGTTAGTCAGACAAGTGAAGCAGATCGAGAACTTGGGCTGCTTTTTGCTGAAAACAGAATCCTCACTTGTTTGTGCAAATAGGAGAGGAGGCATGGATGGATGACCCAAGTGGTCAGAAGTCAGAAGAACACTTGCAGGTGTTTCAGCGAGAGTCTCGGCAGGAGACAAATAGAACACTTACACTGGGTAATTTCAGGGACTTTTACAAAGATGAGGTCCTATAATAAAGTATCAGCTGGGGCCAACACTATGACACAGGCTAAGGGAGGAAATGACTACCAAAGCCAGAACAGCCAGCGAATAGTGGTTGGGAATGTAGCTCAGTGGAGAGCACTTGTCTAGCATGCATGAGGTCCTGGGTTCCATCCCCAGCATTGGGAAAACTAAAAGTAAAATGAAATAAACACCAAATGAAGAGGAAGTACTGTGAAGTTTATAGGAAAGGAAGCTGGTGCCTAGCTAAGGGATGTGACCAGCCAGCAGCCATCTCACTGGAGAAAGGTTGGGCCACGCCTTCCATGTGTGAGGAGGCTACATGAGGCAATAGCTGGAGAGCTCCCTCTCAGCGGGCCTGGATTCAGGTCAGTCCTGAAGGAGTACAGGCCTGAAGGATGGTGGTGAGGCTCTCCAGCACTGGCAGCCATGTCCTTATTTTAATAGTAAGTTTCTCCAATTTAGGGATAGTTTAAATAACCTAGTGGCATCACACAGCTATGCTTTGTCCATTTTTCCTGTACAGTTTTTATCCTGTTTTCCTATGCAGTTCCTCCTTCCCTGGTGTCAGTAATCCTTCTTTATTAGTATTGCCTCTCTTAATATCTGTGATGGATTGCTTCTGAGACACTCATGAATGCAAAATCCATAGATGTTCCAATCCCCTATATAAAGTTCTGTGACTTTTCCACATGACCTATGTACATCCTCCTGTATACTTTGTGTGTGTTCAAGTACGTGCACATATGTGGAAGAGCCAGGGGTGTCTTCCCAGCTGCAATTGATTCTCTGCTTAATTTTTGAGACAGAGTCTCTCTCTAAACCTAGAGCTTTTGGGTTGACTAAAGCGCTGGCCAGTGAGCTTCAGAGACCCTCCTGTCTTTCTCTCCCCAGCACTTGGATTACAGGTGCATACTTCCATGCCCAGGGTTTAAAAAAAGATTTATTATGTGTATGTGTGTTTGCCTACATGAGCTATGCCACCACATGCATGCAGGAATCCTCAGAGGCAGGAATGGGCATCAGATCTCCTGGAATTGGAGCTATTGGCAGTTGTAAGCTACCATGTGGGTGCTGGGAAACAAATAGGGGTCCTCTGCGAGAGCACTAACCACTGAGCAATCTCTTCAACACCCAGATTCAACTTTTTTTCATGTGGCTTCTAAAAATCTGACTTCAAGTCGCTATGCATGCACAGCAAATACTCTTACTCATAGAGCCCTCTCCCCGGCCCCTCCTGAATACTTAAATCACTCTAGAGCAGTTATAATACCTAGTACAAAGCAAATGCTATATAAATAGTTATGGTGCCTTATTTAGGGCGTAATTATAGGAAGGAAAAAGTCTGTATTTGATATATACATATATCTATCTGGGACTGGCTAGATCTGCAGGTGTGAAGCCATGGAGAAAGTTGACTGTGTCTGCACAAGGCAGTGCAGAGGACCCGCCCAAAGCATGACTGGCCATCCTATCTACAGAGTCCCAGAAGAATGGAGAGATAAAAACAAGAAGACCTCTTCTTCTACCTTAGTTGTAGTAGTCAAAGATCGCATTTTGTGGCCATTGCCTTTATTTGGCAGGTTATTTTAAATTTATTTACACTGCAAATAATACTTAGAAATCCATTTGCCATATGTACTTGCATACGCACCATGATTTATCTCATGTTTTCTGTTTGAACCTTTTATTATTAGATTTACTTATTTGTTTATTATTTATTTATGTGTATGTGTCTGTGTATGTGCACATGCATGTGTGGCATGACATGGCATACCTGTGGAGGTCACAGGACAACTTGGGAATTTGGTTGTCTCCTACCATCTGGGTCCCTGGGATTGAACTCAAGTTGTCTGACTTGGCAGCAGCCCCCTTTACCACTGAGCTACCTCACCAGCCCTGTTTTGAGTTTTCAGTATGTACTAAGTATGCTTGTTATTCCATCCAATACCATCCAATGATACATGGCCTCATTTTGATATATTTCCTTATTGCTGAGTATTTTGTTGTTGTTGATGAGTCAGGGTCTCTTTGGAGTCCCAACTGTTTGGAACTCACAGTGCACACTGGGTTGGCTGCCATCTGTCTCTGCCTCTGCAGTGCTAGAATTAAAGGTATATACCACCATGCCCAGTTGCTGAGTACTTTTAAAGTTTATTTTTAAATTAGTTTCACTCACCCAAAAGGGTATATACACACAACCCCCCCCACCCTGTATCTTTGCATTTACAAAAATCAGATGTATATGGCTTTCAACCCTCTTGTCTCTAGGTTTAGAGGAAATTATGATTGTGTTTAATGACAATCTTTTGGATCTTTTGCTAGGTTTTTGCTATTAGGCTTGTTGAACCATGTTTAATAGGATTGAAGAACTGCATGCTATGGAGCGTTCAGTGTATAAAACTGTTCAGAATGTTTGATTCTGATTTGGTCTTGCTTGTTATCTCATTGGCTAAACTTGGGTCACTTGTTATAGTAAGGATTTGGTTTGTTCTTAGAAAATTACCTCCTCCTTTCTGATGATGAATTTGGTCAGGGAAATAGAAAACATTAATATAAATCACTTATCAGGTACATTCCTCTCTAGAAGATTTAATTTTTATGAACAAGAGTTCTGTTAAACTGAGCTGTATCATCACCTATTCCTTTAAGTAACATGCTAACATTACAGCAATATCCTAAGACGTGTCTACAAAGCCATCTGTGTTAAGAGGTCATTTGAACTCTCCTGTTGATCCTTTTATGTGCAGGCCCTGGCTTTCCTAGACTGCTGTAGTATTTATGCCACATTGAGTTAGGCCAAAACAGCCTGACTCTTAGCATTCGTTTTAAGGCCCCAAATGGACCCAAACTGCTGAGAACTTGTTCCCTCAAATTTCTCTTAGAACAAGGGCTTGATCTCTGTTTTATTGAAACAGTATATCCAACATGAAATGCGGAAGTAAAAGAGAGAACTTTGCTCTTTCGGATCCCTAGACCTAGACTAACACACACACACACACACACACACACACATACACACACACACACACACAGATTTTATTGAATTCTCTCATTGCTTGCAGTGAGATAAGCAGTGTTTGCAGCACTTGATATGTAAACAAGCACATATGCATTTCTGCTTTAAGTTGCGGACAAGGAAGGGGGTTCTAGGTTGTGATAGAAGCACTGACCAAGGGAACTTATAAAAGGAAGAGTGTATTTATTTAGCTTACCGTTCCAAAGAGGCAAGAGTCCATCATGGCAGGGAGGCATGGCGGCAGAGGTGGTGAGAGTAGACACAGCAGCACATCTTCAAGCAAGCACAGGAAGCAGAGAGTGACTGGAGATCCTGACGATAAGGCTTAAGAACTCTCTAAGCCTGCCTGAGTGACGTGCTTCCTCCAGCATGGCCACACCTTCTAAGACCTCCCAAAACAGCGCCACCAAGTGGGGACAAAATGTCCAAATACTTAGAACCTATGGGGGCCATTCTCATTCAAACCACCTCATTCCACTCTCTTGGTGGAGCCATGATGGACTCTAATTCCCCTGGAACCTTAAGCTAAATAAACTCTTCCTTTTAAAAGTTCCCTCGGTCAGTGTTTCTATCATAGCAAAAGGAAAGTAACTGATACAAAGGTTCATGAGGTATTGAGGCCATATGACCAGATCACAAGAGGAGTACATGAGCTTGTCTACATTATAAACAGCTAAGATAAGAATAACTATTGGTTACCAGGTTAGATAAAAGACATTTGTCCAGAGTATGGCCATAATGTAAAAATTATTCCTACAGACTACCACATTGGGTGTTTTGTGATGTAGATGTCCTTTTGTCAAGTCACAATATTCCATCCTCATTGTAAGAAAATCTAGAAGTAATTTAGTCTCAGCCATCTGCAGATGAGATACAAATCCTAGGTCAAAGATCTAAGACATGACCAGGTCTCCTAACTCGGTATGATACTCTTCACATTAGGTTTCATCACATAAAATTGTTTTGTCAACCAAAAGGACCAAACTATGCCATAAAGGTGAATTTAACATGAAATACAGGGTCACTGATGATGTATTCACATTTCTGTTAAGTGAATAAAATTTAAGTTATAAAATCTTATCTACTTGGAGGGAGAATCTTAAACTCAGAATAGGTAAGCATGCTACAAGGAGGTGGCTTGTGGAAACCATACATTTCTTTTTCTTTGTCTGCCTTGTAAAACCAGGTATAGTGGTACAATGTAATCCCAGCACTCACAAGTCTGAGGCAGGAGGACTTCAAATTGAAAGTTAGCCTGAGCTATATTGTAAGACCATCTCAAAACCAATCAACCAACCAACTTACTCTTCTGCCCCTCCAAGCACCCATCCCAAATACAAATTAAATGCAAGTACCCAAGTTCCCAACTTATTTGAGAATACACAGAACAGACCTGAATTTCAGCACGACAGCCATTTGGCTACTACTCACTCACCAACCTAATATTTATTATGGGCAACACTATGCCCTAACATCTCACATACCAACTATGCCACTTATTTATATGGGTCTGTGGGGGTCATGTCTCTACTGCTGAAAATCATGTGATTAAAACCTGACCATTCACAAACCAGGAAACAGGTGTCTTAATTGAGGAACAAAACACAATTTATATAATTATATGAGATACTGAGGCTAAAGGGGAAAACAACCTCAAGTTTAAGGTTGATTCAAATGACTTAAAAATATTAACCTCATGTTATTTCCTCAATAGGTGCTTCGAATCCAGAATATTTTAACAGAAGAACCTAAAGTAACTGTAGTTTATGCAGAAAATGGCACGATGTTGCAAGGTTCTTCAGTTGCCTCTGTATACAAAGGGAAACTGCTGATTGGCACTGTGTTCCACAGAGCTCTTTATTGTGAGCTGTGACAAGCTGATTGCACCCATGTCATGGAATGTATGAGCCGACCATCATTTCAATCACTTGGCACATTCTAAGGGGCCACAGTGATCTCAGCTGACTAATGAATGCTGACATTAAACTTGGACATAAGATGATGTGACAGTGTCTATTGGCAGCAGATATAGACTGTAAAGTTTTCTTGAGAGTATTCTATAAAATAAATCTTGGAGAACACGAAAACTTTATTTACCAATAAAAACTCTTTCATCAAAATGACTAAATGTGTCAGGTTCTAAATAATTGAAACTTTATGATTTGAATGTGAAATATTCCCACAGACTTATATATAAATATTGTATATAGCTGAGGGTGCTATTTGTGAGGTGGAAACTTTAGGTAAGACATTGCTGATAGATGCAGATCACTGGGAGAAATGCATCAAAGATTATGCTGGGTTGTCAGTTCTCTGTTCCTCTCTGCTTCCTGTAGGCCGTAAGGTAAGCAGCTTCTACCATTCTCCATGCTGAGTTGCATTGTCTTACCACAGGTCCAGGAAAAACAGAGCCTGATGAGGGAATAACCCTAGGAAACAAATGAGTAAACATAAACCTTTTTTCTCTTTTATAAAAGTATTTATTCCTTTTATTTTATTTTACATGTATGAGTGTATTGCTTGCATCTGTGCAAGTGCACCCATGTTGTGCAGTACCCTCAAAGGTCAGAAGAAGGCTCGGATCCCCTGGAACTGGACTTACGGATGGTTATTAGCTGCCATGTGGGTGCTGGGATTAGAACCTGGGTCCTCTGCAAGAGCAGTCAGTGCTCATAACCTCTGAGCCATCTCTCCAGCCCCAAATTCTTTCTCTTTTAGTTATGCCAGACATTTTATTAGCATTGAGAAAAATAAGAAATGAAGTGCATGCACTTCCAACAGCTTGTTGAGTGTATTGCTGCTTTGCTGCTTCTCATTTAGAAAACAAGGCAGTAGGGTCAGCTCCTGGGACACACGGGTCACTCAGGTAATATGCCAGAGAAGTAAATGTGCACCGTGAAAACAACCCTCAGCAGAACCCTTGTGAAGCCATTGGATGGACCAGCACCGCCGGACTTTCAGTTTTCTCCTTCTGTGTGTGACTTTCTCAGGAAACAGTAATGGAAATAGTAACAGAAATGACCTCTCTCCTTTTACTTCGGGCTTTGTAATTTGCCTATAGTGACAGCATGTAGGGAATCTTAAGCTCTTTGGTAATACTGTGGCACCTGAGTGTTATGATTTCTGCCATTTTGACATGCTATACCTTTTATTTTCACTGAAGGGGATAAAGCAGGAAACTTGCTCCTCTTGTGATGATTAGACTCGGGTAATGCCACGTGCTCCCACAGTCTGTTCTGTTCAGGAGGAAGTAGAGACTGGTGTGTTCTTGGGCTGTTTTGCTATTCTAACTTGCTGTGGAGACTGAGGAGAACAAGGCAGATAAACAGATTTTAAAAAACAGAAAGATCAACAACCTTAACCTTTGGCCATTTCCTGAAAGACACGACTGAGAAGAAAATATTTTTCCTCTGTTGATTTATGAAACAAGAGATTCTTATCATTATTTACTTGTTTGTTTTGAAGGCAGAACCTCAATGCTAGATTATATACTTGCTATGATATTTATCTATCTTTTGGGGGAAAACTGGTTTGTTGAGAAACTGAGACCAGCCAACTGTTTAAGAACATAGATTGAAAGTAGAGAGAAAAAATATTTTTTGATCCAGGCATGATGATGTATGCCTATAATACAACCAATGGGAGGCAGAGGCAGAGCAATCATGAGTTCCAGGCCAACGTAGGCTAGCTAGCAAGACCTCATCCCCCTAAGCAATAATAATAATAATAATAATAATAATAATAATAATAAAAATAAAATATTTTGATCATAAACCACTTTCCTTGCATCAGGATTTATGTTGTTTTAGTTTTAGTGTTCCTTTTACTTATTACTCAGTGAGTTTGTCTATTCAAGCCCAGGAAGCCAGAAACTGAAATACTGGTTAGGACATAGCAATGAGTGTGCTACTTAAGGAAAAAAAAAAAAAAAAAAAAAACTTCACATACTTCTTTTCAAAAGAATCTCCCGAATAGCTAGCCTTTGTGACACCTTTGGTAAAATGGCCATATCCTGTTCTTTCTTTCTTGTTATTGATGGAACAAGCTGATTCTGTCAAAAAGAGAACAGAAAAAGGAAAAAAAAAAAAAAAAGCTATCCAGTTTCTCAAGGAATATCTTTAAGCTTGTCCAAAAAAGGACAGACTTCCATAACAGATTTTTAACATCTCTCCTCAAAACAGGTTCACCGCATTCGTCCTATCCAAGCTTTCTGAGTTTTGAAGGTCTTGGAACTAAAAAGGCCTAAAATAACCCTGTGCCTTGGGCTGGGCCCAATTCCTTCCGACCTGGCCTCCTGCTGTGGGCGGCCTAAGGCTTGATGGACTTGTCAGCTCTCTTTCTCTGCTTGCTGGGTACTGGAACTCGGATGGTGAGGCAGCAACAGGGGGACAGAGAAAGCGATGGGTGAGCGAGCTCCAACTGGAGGCCTTGCTCTTTAACCCCCAGCCCAGCTCCATAATTGTGATTCAAATGTAATTCTAGCTGCCAATTTACACTTTACCAGAGTTAAAACTTATTTTTAGTTTCATTTCCATGAAAAATGTGCACTTTGCTCTTGATTGATAGATATGTTTTGACAGTTAATGCAGGTTTACCCAGTCAAGGCTTGTTTTAGTTGAAGGTGAAAATGGAAGAGGGAAAAAGAAAGATGTACTCAAAAGCTCTCTGATTTCTTTTTATTGCATTCGTTATCTAACAACAATAATACTCATTGGCAAGAAAGTTATTTACATCAACAAATGAAATTTAACCACAAGGATTTTTAGATTGGTCAGAAAACAATGGGCCACTGTTATGTTTTGCTTTGAATGCCTCTGAAAACTGAAGAGTTAGGAAACAGTACATACGAATCAAGCACAAGAGAACAATTCGGACGTGGCACTATGTCTCTTCCATGCAAATGATCAGACACCAAAATGTACAAATTAAAAGTTTCAGGTAACATGCTACCCATACTTATCAGATTCAAAATGATTTTCAAACAACTCTTTTTCCTTTAGTGACATCTAAGGAAAGATGAAAGTAAGTCAAATTCTTACAGTAGAACAGAATTTTATTCTCCTTGTATTTTTCAGCTGCCCAGTCTTGTCAGTGAGCCATTGCAGGTGTATGAGTGGCTTTATTGAAAACGTCATTAAAAAATACAAAGTCAGTAGTCATGATGTTAAATAATATCGAGGAGAGCATACAGGTGGATATTTAAGGAATTTCATTAAGCACTAACTGAACTAGATGTTGTTGGGACGTGTTATCTAGTTTGAGAGTCTCTTCCCATTTTTAAAAGATAATTTTAAATATTTACAATCAACTGCTCTTTCATGAATAGCTGATTAAATCTTTAACAAAAAACTTGGGTGTGTGGATAAAATAGCTGAAAGAATAGAGGTGTACACCTTCTAACAACATCATCCATCACCACTTGTGTTATTTTTGGTGACATCTAAAATGCCATTATAAGCACTGCGCTGATGCAGGAAGTGGATGGTCATGTGACAGCAATGCTGCCATCAGAGAGCCAGTAGTTATGAATGTGAGCATGGCAGCTAAGGTGATCTCATTTGAGAAGTGAAAGCTTGTACACAAGAACACAGTGCAATTTTTAGCTGGGAACGCTGCAGTCTGCAGTTGAAAATGCCCAAAGCTGCATAATACTTTCTGAGTTCTAAGAAAAAAAATGTGCAATCTCAGCATTGAAGCATTAATCAAACATCTGAGGAAAATTTACCTAACTAAAATACAATACCAAAGATCTAATAACTCAATTTAATCAAAATATATAAACATTTAGAAGCATAAGTGCATTTAGTTGGAATACTTACATTAAAAAAAAAAACAACTCTTAAAATCTATGAGCCATTCAATGCATACACAACACAAAAGTGGTAATAAAGCTATGATTGCAGCCCAGGGTCCTAACTAATATCGCCATTTTCCACATACAGTATATTTTTATGCCATGTGGTTGCAGTGTACGTGTGTGTAAGGTGGGAGATATATTCACACAGGTAGCTCTGAACATCTACACAGTAGCATGCATGTTATTGAGGGTTGTCCTTGTTCTCTTATTCTTCGCTCTCACACACTGCTGAATCCGTGGTGGTCTGGGGGTGGGTGGGTCAAGGACTGGGAAGCATCGTGCTTCCTTTGCTACCTACTCTGAGGATACAGAAATAAGTCCAGGTGCTTCCCCCAACAAACCCACACAGACACCCATGCACAAACAGATGAGGCCCCTCAGCCTCCCATGCAGGGGTCTGGCGTCACTTTCCAGGGTCCGTTTGTTGTGTGGCTTTTCTCTTTCGTTTGAGTTTCTTAGACTACTTTCTTCTATCCTGCTCCTTCAAGTTATTAAAATGTTTTGATGGCTGTTATTTTTTTTTCTCTTGTGTTTTGGATCAAGACTAAATGTCCCGGGACTTAAAATACTCAAGACAAATGCAAACCAAATCTGCCAACACATTCAGTCTGCCTCTCAGGAATGAATCACTGAAGCAGATTTCCTGTAACTGCTTTCTTTTGAGACTATCCCCTCCCCTTAACCCCATCATAATGAGAACAACTTTGCAAGAAAGCAGGGATATTTTAGCTCCGGGCTTCATCTTCACAGGCTTACTTTTAGGATTGTGCACAGGTAGACAGACCCCCGATTAAACGTAAATCAGGAAACATGTGAAGGCTAGGTTGCTATTCCCTGATTATCTTTCATTCAGGGAGCACTAGGGTCTCAGTGTTGCCACGAGAGATATGAACCCTACTGACTCCTGTCCTTCAAAGTGAAAAGCCATCATCACCAACACCGGAGGGAGCGCCCTTAGTTACTTAAATGGAATTGGTAGTTCCTAACTATCTCAGTGCATGGGAGGGAAAAACACATTCAAGGTATAGATGCTTCTTTTAGAATGGCTGGGACTCTCTCCTCCAGTATCTTCTTTCATAGTCCTGTGAAACATCGTGATGATGCTCTTTAAACTTAATTTATCTAACCTAATTCTTGATCATCAGCAAGAACCACCGCCTGGTTGCTAGTCTGACAGCCCGGGGACACTGCCGCAGTCCGGGCCAGGCTCTCCTGCGATCCCAGGATAATGCTGTAGGGCACTTGAAGCTGCAGAGCCCTAACTCCTCCTCTGCCACGTCACTTCCCCAAGCAACAGAGCACGTGGTAGGCTGTGCCCATCTTGGGCCTGTAGGAAGCTGAGTTCGGCATTAGCTCCTGTCATACTATAATCATGGACTGTTGTAGCATTTTAAGAGTCTGTGTGATGTGAAGGGAGGGAAGTCCAAGTCGACTCCAGCTAAAGGATGACAGATTGCCACAGAAGGGCCCTGCTGCCATAACAGTAAAGGCAGACTTCAGAGCACTAAAATGGATGAAATGTAGAACACCCCTACATCACAGAGAGGGGGATGATTACATAACTGAGTCACTTTCAGGTGGTCTTAAATGCACTAATTCCATGCAAAGTTATTTAGTGGAAACCCTGACCCAGATCCGAGTCCTGTGAACTCCCACTCATAAGCATTACCTACATTCCAAAACACTTTTGGCTACTGATGTGGCCCTACTGAATTGTCCTTCACTAGACTATAATTCATAGTAAGCAGTCATTCCCTTTGTGTTCATTTTCTGATAATAAAAAACTCCTGCACAGTCTTTACAGTCCATGAGGCAACAATTTTGTGTTAAATTGTATAGACCCTGAAAACTACTAGTTACTAAAGTAGGAATTGTGCAAGACATTGGAAACTCAATTATTATCATGCACCACAGTTGATAAAGAAAATAATAGGAAAACAAAATGCTCCTAAGATCTGAAGTCCTTCACTCTGTTTTTATGCTTGCATCAATCAGTTTACATTTTACCCATTGCTGCACAAAAAAGAGCCTTTTACAATTTTACCAGTTTTTAAGTAGCAATGTTAAAATAATTCATTTTGGCCTATGATTACTATAATTCAACTTAAAAAATCAAAACGATTAAAATATAAACTAAATGATTTGAAGAATAAAAGCTTGATTTTAATATGGTCAGTTAGACACCAATATAATCACCTTAGTGTTAATAAAGAACAATATATTTAAGAAATGCAATATAATAGATCATAAGTTACGACAGAGATAAACTTATAGACATTTCTAATATATACATTCATCTTCAAATATTACCAAAGTGTAAAAATAACTTAAAATAGCATCCTTCTATTTCCACTCTGAAAATGAACACAGGGAAGCTTCCAGTGTGATCCAGATTGGGTGTGTTTTATGTGCCAAAGAAAAACAAAAAAGACAAAATTTACACAAACAAGCATTAGTATTACCAGATTTTGCTACATTAGTCTTCTAGAATTAATAGAAATTTGCTGAATTTTGTAGGCCGTGGCTCTTGATTTCTCATGATGTTAATACATGGCAAAGCCAGGCATCTGAGGACATTAACAGTCTTCATGTATCCTACATAAACAAAAAGTATCATGTGGCTCTGGTCACTGTAAAGCACCATGCTTTGGACTGAATGAATGATCTGTACCTTGTGACAAAAAGGCTGAAACTTAAGAGATAGTGTTCTGGCCCAGAAAAGGAAGCAGGCCTTGGAGAAAGCTCAGGATTATAGGTTTCTAGTTCAGATAGTTTCAGAATGTGTATGTTTTAAAAAAAAAACAATAAAAACTTTAAAAAGTCACAATGTCAAAAATACAAGATGAGGCTACATGGGTGGGATACCCTTACACAAGCTGCTACCTGGGATAGCTCAGGCGCTGGTTTCAAGTTCAGCACACAGAACACTTTGAGGGGAGATGTAGACAGAGCTGGAAACAGGGCAAAGACCTAGTAGAGCCAGGGAAGGAAAACACTTGTCTAAGAATTCTTTTGGCCTCCGGTCTTATTTTAAAATTTGTTCATCAGAAAGTAGACCACCTCATTTTCAGAGCCAAAGCAGCAATGAAAGCTAGATAAATAAGCATAAAAAGCACAACAAAAGGCAAGCAAACAAGTAAAAATCCCTCATCATCTGAAATTTCTCAAGATGAGTTTATTTTCTCTTCCCTCTGTCCCAGTCTCCTGCACTCAGCTTAGGTTGGTGGAATACTGAAATTTTCAATACTGGCTTTAAAGTAAGCATCAGTTGTTCCACTGCTAAAGTCTATCTCATGTACCTTAAACAGATCTGGAAGTCTCTGTAGTCTCTATATGGAAGAGAATGGTTAAAAAAAAAAAAAAAAGCCTTTCAAAACATAGCTGACAGCTCTCCTTTACAGGAACATCTGTGTGCTAAAAAAAAAAAAAAAAAGAAAAAAAAAGTTTCCCTGGTCCCTGGTTGATTGTTACTCAAATCTAAATTTTCTCTCATTGGTATTTCTAGTTTTTAGTTCTTAAAAGTGTATTTGTTGAAATACTAACTGAGCCCATTTAGGAAACTTGAAGTAGAAAATATGAGACAAGTTCCTGATCTGATTGTGTCATAGAAAGACTGAAGACCAGCCAGGGTGTTCCTCAGGAGAGGAAACCTGAAAATGCTGGTTTCCTTAAAAATCAATTTCCTGTTTAATTTGTTAGAGGAGAAAAGAAACTGTGTTGTGTTTGTCACTGCTGCAGTGCTAGCAAAGTACGCAGCAGATCTCAACATCCCACAGTTATGTTAAGGTCTGATTTTTTTCTTCTTTATTCAGGAATACCTGGAGGAAAACTGTTATCCTTGGAACCCCAAAGTATATCCACATCCATGGCTTTCTAAGGCTTTTGATTTCTTCTATAGGTAACAAATAATAATGATGATTATTTCTCTTTCTCTGATTCCCAGCAAGCAGAACATCATGCTCGTTCTCTCCCTCAGTAAGTAATTATGTGCTGGGCTCCCCCATTTCCACACAGGGCTACCTTGCTGTATCGTCAGAACTGAGGGGCGCCTTTCTCACACTGTACTAGATTGTGTAGCCCCAGGAACAGGTACAAGTCCCTCATCTCAAGGCAGGTGTCCTCTGCACACAGATGGGCATAATCTCAGTCTCAGGTACCCCCCCTGAAAATTGTGGGTACTCCACTCAATACCAGGGGATGCCATGCTCTCATTGGCAGGGTCAGGCTGTTACTCCAAGTGACACCAGACTCAGCACAACACAGGATGTTGGTAAGTAGAAGAGAGAAACACAGCTACATTGCATCTCTCACAAATGAGATTCCTGGTCTGTTAACAAACCATAGGTGGCTTGGGGTTATTTTAGGAGGTTAAAATTAAAGAGTGCATTCTATTACTGCAGTCATTCAACACACGGTTTGTCAAACTGCCTACAGTGGCATTAAACCCACGGTCAGTTTCTTCTTCACCCTCTGAGGAGACGGGGGCAGGAAGAGGCAGTGCTTCCCTCCAAAGCCCCAACCTTCTGGGACTTCACTGCTCATTGGCACTTTCTGTGGTGGACGTCATCTTCTCAGACTTTTTGGACTTCCTCTGCATTTGCTCCTGTTCCTTCCTCCTCAGCTTTTCTCTTTGTTTTTCCATTTTCTCTTGGGCCTTCCGAGCCTTCTCTAGAGACATCTTCATTTCCTTCAGTTTCTTTTTGACCAGTGCACGGTCCTGGGATGATGTCATTCCAAGAGCCTACAAAGGAAACACATGTACAAACAGAATTTGAAAAGCTGAGGACCTCTTTGTTTATGATGAGGCAAATGTCACAATATGTCCAGTTTCATGACCAAGGTTAAACATAAAGGGCAAGGTCAGGATGGAGGAAACGCAGATTATACTGGCTCAGTTCTGTGTGCACCGAGGATCTGCACTGTTTGCTTTCTTGTTCTATAAAGTACTTTGTAAAGTACACCCTAGTAGTCATTAAGAAAATGCTTTCCAAATTGAAAACTACTGAGTAAATAAATAAAAGCACATGATTTTGTGTCTTCAACCTTTGGGTAAGGTACTGCTAAACTCATCAATATCTTCAAAGGGTGGGAGTACCTGCTGCCACAGGGGGCTCCAGGAAGGGCAGGAAGAACTGAAATGGGCATCCTTTCTGCCAATGTACTTATTTACAATTCGAACCAAACATATCTTTAGGGCCAGGCTGCCCATGTCAGCATTTCTCTAGCCATCGACTCCCCAAAGGCAGAGCTGTAAAGGAAGCCTGGTTATAACGAGGAGTTTGCCAGATGAGCTTGGAATTCAGAATCAGGGAAGCTGGTTGTGTACTTTAAATGTTCCATGACCTTCAGCATCACCAGCAGGATGCATCCATCTCCCCAACAGGGACAGCCTTGTCAATGGGGCCTTCATATTCACAAGCTATTGATTGATCTCTAACCTTTTCAGGACTGTCAAGAGATACTCATCTCTCCGTCAGCCTAGCAGGGGGCTGACGTGGAGCTAGCTGCCTGCTTTTCCTGCCCTTTTTCCACAGGGAGGGCGCCACCTCTGTCTTGAAGAGAGACGGGCTGCGGGGTGAAAATGAAGGTGCAGTGGAGGTGGGGTGGGGGGATGACCTGCAGATATTTGGGGAAGAACTTCCTGGAAAGAACGACATTTCCATTTTAAGTAGTGTGTGGGGAAGAGGGGGCATGGAGGGAATGAACGAAGAAAGGAAGACTCATAGATCCAGATCTAGCTTAATGTGAGGAACTGTCACACTGGTCATTGTAAAACTCTTATGACACGGGAAGTGAACAGAGTTAGTATCTAGGCCGTGTGTTGCCAGTTAAAGTAAAGGAGAGGGTCCCTAGCTCTCCTAGTCAGCAGCCTGTCATGAGTCAAAACCCTGACAAACTTCCTGAAGCTTCATTTCCTACTGAGAAATAACTCAGCATCTTTTCTGCTGACTGTGGACAAAAATTACCACATAGATATGCAGAATTCTCTTATCTAATGAAAACATGTCAGGTGCTATAAGTAATATAAATTATACCTAGTAACCCTACACAGACACAGAATTCTTTACCTTAAGTTTATTTCCATCCAACTGCAGAAGCTGCTCGCCAGTGATGTTCTGGGCACTGAATTCAGACACATACTGCTCCAGATTTAGGCCCATTAGCCAGTGAGAAACCTGCTGCACACTCCATTCACGAACTGCCCGGGGCTGACACTGACTGTGTTTGGGAGACTGTCCATCATCAAGGATCTGAGACAGGAATGGTAGGCAGTATTGTTAAAAGACCAAAATGCTATGGCTTGTTATCAAAGGAATTTCTTAACCTTTAAGAGCCACATGTACTTTTAAACCATAAAATGATAATAATTCTACTTGTGTTAAAAAGAAACATATTTATTACCTACATGATTTTGGTAGATGAAAATTTTTAAAAATCCTCAAATAAAGCACTATGATTAATGTTGGAAGTTTAATAAAAATGCATGCTAATATTTAAGATTCTATGTTAAAATGCTCTGGAAACATTACTAGATACAAAAAAACAAATATTTCATTAATCTCTATATGCATCACTTTGGATTTATGCTCTTAGAAGACAATAGAGTTACATAAAAACACATAAAAATATTAAAGTGTCTTTCACTTTGAAGAACAAAGATTTAAAGCTCTCAAGCCTTCTTGAGGGAAATTTCACAACCATTATTACATGGGCAGAAGCATAGCAGTGAGGAAGGCCGGCCAGTAAGAGCCATAGTTACTTTTTAAGACACAAGGAAACTGAGGCTCAGGAAGTTATATGATCTCTCTTAAACAACACAATAATAAGAGGTAGAGCTTAACAGGAAGGGGTGATTCCAAACTTCAGGCTCTATTCACTGTAGAAGATTCCCCTGGATAGTGCAAAGGGGCAGGGGACTCCTGCAGCCACTACGCTGAGAGGAGATGAGACAGTGATAGATCTGAGGAAAGACAGGAGTTACCTTGGTGATCCACATGAAGAACAGAGGAGTGGGGAGGCATATGCTGAGATGAAGGCAAAGGAGATGGAAAAGAACAGGCCATGTCAGGTAATGGCTCTGGGAGATAAATGGAGGGACTCTGGGGAATGGAACTTAGATTCTCTTCATTCAGGAATATCTTGTAAGTAAAATGTAGACCAGGGTAGAGCCTTTTCCTCTACTATGAAGAAAGTGTTCTTGTAGTGTTTGATCTTAAGTCATTTATAAGGAGAGAAAAGCAAGTTCAGACAAGACAAGGCACCACGTAAAACCAGCTGATAGCTCACCTCGTCATCTATCATATCCAGGCTCTGGGTGAGTAGCAACAAAAGAATCAAGAAGAAAAGTGTTACAGAAATGGGGCAGACAACATTCATTGCACTACTTAATATATTAAAATTATGCCCTGCTTGAAGAATACAGGGAGGAAAGTTTAAAAGGAAAAGAAAAAAACTTTATCATGTAAGAAAGAAAGAAAGAACAAGTGTAATTTTTTAAATAAGAAAAAAAAATCTTAATTATATTACTTCTAGCTCCCCACTCTCATCCCTTCTGAGAACTAAGTCAATCCCAACATAGTTTTCTTTGTTTAGAAAAAATTGTTTATTTATTTATTTTATGTGTACAGGTGTATTGCTTGCATGCAGGTAGGTGCACCTGTGTTGTACAATGCCCACGGAGATCAGAAAAGAGTGTCGAATCCCCTGGAGCTGGAGTTATGGATGGCTGTTAGTCACCATGTGGATGCTGGGAATTGAACCCAGGTCTTCTGCAAGAGTAGCCAGTGCTCTTAACCACTGAACCATCTCTCCAGCCCCCCAACATAGTTTTTGCTTCTCTTTCCCTACTAATTCTTAGCAATGCTAATCTTTACCTTCCAAATAAATAGTTCCCACCCTACTTCCTTTCCCTTCAGAACTGCATTTGAAACTTCAATGTATTGGGGAGAGAGGTAACTTTGGGTAGAGAGAGAAGGAATGGATAATTCATAACTTTCCTGCAATCCAAACTCTTCACCTAGTTTTGCTCTGCAGTGCCCCCCTACATGAAAAAAAAGGATCCCTTAAAGCTTAAAGGGGCTCAGAAACTACACTTTATGAGAACAAGGGAGTTAAAACCGTGAAGACTTCATGTTAATCATAATAACACAGTCCTGCTGATTTCTACGCAAAATCTACCCTACAATATCTTCCAATAATGGGTTATGAATAACATGTGTAACATGAAAAAGCAGGTGTTGGTGCCATGACAATACCTCATCTGATGACAGGGCTAAGGACTGAGAGAGCCCTGGCGTCTTGGGTTCTGCTCCTAAGCCACTCAGGTCTGCGGAGCTGGTACTACTGGGGCTGAAGTCATCACTGAAGGTGAAATTCTGTACAAACAAAGAAAACTTAGTGTTAAATGAACACACGGAATGAACCAGAGGTGGTCATGCTCCCAAGTGCTATTATAATCCTGCTTGGTTTGGCGAAGACTTTCAATTGGGCAGCGGAGAGAGATGCTGCACTTTTTGAGATTGGCTGGAAATTCTGGACATTTCTCCATCAGATGAAGGGACTGGTGTTGTAAAGAAATGATTCTTGAGTTTTTCTCCAAGGGTACAGAATGCATTATCCTCTGCAACTGTTCAGAGGAGTAATATTAATAAGCCCATCTGCTTTGACCTTAATTGTGATGAGCAACAGTGTAAGTGGGAACACAAGATGGTGTGGAGAGGCTGCGCTATCAGGAACAGATGGCAGTTCATATCAGGAAGGTGGCTGGAGTACCCCTGGGAAGGCTGTGGCTGGCTGTGACAAATACTGTGGGAAGTGACAGGCCTCCTCCTGGATGCACCCTTCACAGTGATGAGTTCTGGAGGCGAGCACAGTCTGACAACATGCCACTAGTTAGTTACACGTCAGAATGTAACTCTCACAACACCAGCATTTGGCCAAAGAAGGTGTAGTGCGGAATAGACCTACAAGTCTACCCAACCTCCTGGGGCTTGGGAGGGGAGCGTGTAAAGGTAAATTCCCTTGAACTACCTTAACATGCTCAGCAGATGTTAAAGCAACTTGATAATGGCCACAGGGCTTCATTTCTGAAAACATTTTATAAGAAACTTCTCTCATTGTCTCTTTAGTGTGAGATAATGACAGGCTCACTAAGCAATATTTAGAAGTCTCAGAACAACACTAAAAGAGGAAAGGAGTCTATCCAAACTTCTTTTACTACCTGTTGAATGGCTGGATTTCTAGTGACTCTAAACACGCAACCAGTACCATCTTGTTTTATGCTCCATTTCTCTAGGAATTGGGCTGTTAGTTTTCCATTAGGTTCCTCTGTATTAGGTTTAGTTGGTTTTTGAGAATAAATACCATGTTAGAGGCTGGAGAGTTTAGCAACACAGCAAGTCCAAGGTTTGACAAAACTTCAGAAACAGAATATGAAACAGAACCCAAGGAGTGGGGCTCTTAGACCATTTAGGCAGTAGGATGTTAGGTAGAGAACACCACCATTTGGTACTACAAATGGAGACACAACTCCCTCTTCCCCCAGTCAAAACCTTTAAAGCTGTTGGCCTCAAGGAAAGAATTAAGTACAAGTAAGATTAATCACACGTTTCTCTTTGGGAAAGAAGAGTGAACACAGGAAAGTTAGCCATCATATGTGTTTTCATACATTGTTAGATAAGGTTTGCAGTGTCATGCTGGAAATAACCATCATGCATTTTGAAACAAATCACACCCATGCGTATCACTCATAATTCTGCTAAAAGAAATTTGGTGACAGAATTAGAACATCTGCTCCGCATGGACATTTGATATGAAAAGAAGAAATAAGTACAGTGCTATGTCAGCACTGTTTTTTTTTTTTAAGAGTTTCACTTAAATGTATTGAACATGTGTTCAGTCCCAAATTTATCTTTTTTCCAGTAAGTCTTGAAGAGCACAGCAAAATAGTTTGGTAATGCAATTTAAAGTAGAATACTTAGTAAACAGATCTATCACAGCATTTCATGATTCAAATGCATCTTTCCCAGCATGGCTTTACTGTCAAACTGAGATTAAATAGCTGCATGTGAAGAGACAGGCAAACCGAAGAGCAGTGCACACTCTGGAAGGAACAGCATCAGAATGGGTGCTGGTTAAGTGAGGCTTTGTCTCCCCATACAGGAAACACCCATGCATGGTCTACACAGTGTTAGCACATTGGTTCCTCAGCTCCAGGGTATACATAGTTTGAGAAGGCCTTTGAAAAACTGAAGAGGAGACAGAACTTGGAGCTTTCTTGTTTGCTTTTAAAATCCACTTTTGTCTACCTTGGACCCCATTTTATCTGAAATTAGAGTCTCAGTAGAAGGCTGAAGAGGACTTGGAGGTGAAGGCAGGTTCCTGAAGGAATAGGATCCTTTTCGGCTTTCATTAAACCATGAGAAAGGCATGCAAGGGGAGCGAGTGGAGGCCTGAGCTGCAGAGGGTGGCTTGGCTTTCCAGTTCTCCAGCTTGCCTCTGAAGATCCTGTGATGGGAAAAGAATGGGCACATCAGGCAAGGCAGGGTAAAGGGCTTTACTGAACCCAATTCCAAAGGGAACTTCAATACAGTTAGAACTGTGAGAAACTATTCTACTTAGGAGAGTAAAAACTCCATACTGGGGCAAGAGCATTTTTTAATTTAAATGGAATCTATGATAACACATGGCTTTGAATTGCTATTTCCATGGTGAGATTTTATGAAATTTGCCTAAATAAGCATACGTGGATGAATTAAAATCAGAGATGGTATAGCCTTTCAGAGACTGATCTCAGTCAGTCATAACATCTTGCAACTCATCAGGAAACACATCACAGTAAGTCACACTAGCTCCTAACCAGCATCTTCCCTGCCTACCTCTGGCTTCATGTTCCCAGTGTCTATGATTTTGAGAGATTTAAGTGACTTGGAAATTTCAGAGCTTGTGGTTCTTTAAATAGAACATGCAGCTTATTGGTTTCTCATCATAGCTTTGATACTTTTTACAGAGAGAGCACAGGACCCCTCAGTCCTCATGGGCCACATGAAAACTGAGGGTCTATAGCCTCAGGCTTTCTCCAAGCTATCTGTCTCGATCTGTAAAGAGTGTATTTTTATGTATCTCATATGTGTTTCTTACAAAATAAATGGGATACCATATGTAAAGTTGCTATGTAAACTCTCAGAGTATAAAAGTCCAGGCCTAGCAATATTTAAAGGACTCAGAGGCATTTAAGGAGCAGAGTTCTTCTTTTACTAAATGCAGATACTTCCATATTTGCATTAATCTTTTGGATAAGTGAGAATACTTGCCAGGAGTCAAAGAAGAAGTCACTCTCAATCTATCCAATGGACACTGGATGCAAAGCCTATCATTTGGTAGCTGTTGATATCATGGCAACAGAGAATCCCTTTCAGTTAAAAGTTTCTGAGTATCATAACTAATTTCTGTCCCTCATGTATGCTGAATTTCAGTGTTCTTACCTCTCATTTCAAGTATATTTTAAAATATAGTTCAAATTGGTATAAACAGAATAAGTACTAAAAATTCTGGTTTATTTCTAAATTCTATTGTTAGAGACAAATGCAACAATTAACATATGAGCATCCTGTAGACTATGAGTTGATATAGATGCAAAGGGATTATAAGAATAATTAAAAATAATGGAGACATCTGTGAAGTTTTGGTAAAACATAAACATAAGTATCCTGGGAATGTAAAATTGCTATTTCTCACCTATAAGATTCCAGAAGATCTGATAATTTTATAGTGTCTTAAAAAAAGTGTGTGTGTGTGTGTGTGTGTGTGTGTGTTCAAAGATCATAAAGACAAACCAGAGATAGGTTACTCCTCAATTTCATCCTAAAGTTTAAACTAAAAATCAAACCTTGTACCTAAAAATCCACTTACTCCCACATGAAAGGAGCACACAGTAACAACCTGGAAAGTATATTTTCAGAGGCCTTGGTCCCTGGAATAAGGACTTTTATTCCTTGCCTGTGGACCAATGCAGCATTTCCCAAAAAAATCTGGTAAGAACCATCTGGTGCACTTGTTACATCCAAATCCTGGACACTCAGAATTAAGAGGACAGAAGTTGATCTAGAATCTATATTTTAACAGAGTATGAGCTGCCTCTTAAATATTTCCATCTTCGTTTATTCATATTATCCTGTATTCAAAGATAATACAAGCAATTCTAGAAGAGAACTGTTGGGCATAATGCAGGGAGGGCCTAGCTAGGCCACCTGCCAGGAGGAATGGAGGAATGACTCTCATGGGTGTGGTGCTCCACACCAGTTGGTTGTGAGGCCAGTTTCTGCCCAGAACCTGGAGGGAACATGATCCACCTGGGAACAGACTGTGATTGGCTGTAGTCAGGACTCCACCCCATAAGGTTATTGGCTAACAAGACCTATAAGACTCTCTGCTCTTTCTTGAATAAATGAGTTTGCAGCAGACGACAGCTGCTGGCTTTCCGCTCCCGGAGCTGGTGTCTTGATTCCACGCCTACTTGCCCCCTCACCTCATGGCAGAGACCCTTCGGTCCCCCTCGGGCTGGCCCTGAGTGCTGGGACCCCCAACATACTGGCACCCGAACAGAGATGCCAGAGAATCAGATCAAAGTGTCTAGTAATACATTACATGGATGACCTTTTAATTGCTCACCCTTCACAAATTGTTTTCATTGATCCCCTTAAAATACTCCTTGAGGACCTTAAAAAATTAGGTTTAACTATAGCCAAGGAAAAAATTCAAATCATACCTCCTTTTGGGTTTTTAGGGTTTAAAATTTCCACTGATATCAGACCCCTTACTCCAAGCCTTCTAGTGAAGGTAAGTATTCTCTTAATGACTTCAAAAACTTTGTGGTCAAATTAATTGGCTTAAGCCCTTTTTGTCTATTCCTCCAGCTAAATTCTTTCCCCTCTGTGACCTTCTTAAAACCTCAGATAGTCTTTCACAAAAAATCCCTTTGACAAAACAAGCAAAAGAACTTTTACATGATATATCTCATCAACTATTTTCAACTACTCTAGCAAGATTGACTTGACTCTTCCAATCCTGAATTTAATCTTCTGGATGGAGGGGTCCCCCCTAGGAGTGAAGGGGTCAGCCCTAGGAGTCATTTGGCAAAAACAAGCTCCTCTTTACTGGGTTCGCCCCTCTTGGTCGCAGATGCATAAACTCACCACGAAACTGGAGGTGATACTCCTCTTAGCTATCAAGACACGTAATTACACAAACAGAAATGACAACATAGAGCCCTCCAAAATAATTCTGCCTATATCCATGACAGAACTTCAGTCCCTTTTTAGGAATGATCACCTTTTTCATATCCTGGTCTCAGGATTTCCTAATGATAGAGATAACCATTTCCCTCCTCACAAATTACTTCAATCAATCGCTGTCCTACCCCTGAAGGCCAATCCCCATTCTGTGCCCTCCAGCCAACCTATCCCCCTGGCTGCCTCGGTTTACAGATGCCAATAAGCACTCTTATGGACTAATTATCAAGAAAGCCAATCAGCCAGACAAGGCTCTTAAGTTTGCTAACCCTCATTCAGTTCAATTAGGTGAACTTTATGCTATCCTTAGAGTGCTAAAGCTTTGTCAACAAGAATCTGTCAATATTTTTTCTGACAGCAGTTATGATGTCCAAATGGCAAGGATGCTTCCCTTGGCCAATCCCAGGCTCTCTCATAAACCGATAGATATTGCCATAAGTGCTTTAAAAATATTGATGGAAAATAGACAGCATCCCTGGTTCATTGAGCACATGTGCTCACACACCGGTTTGCCTGGCTTCATTGCTGACGGAAATGCACAGGTAGATAAATTTATTGCGGTCACCTCCTTGCCACTACTAGAACAAGCCAGATGATTGCACCAAATGTTCCTTCTCTCCCCCTCTAACCTATAGGTCCTCTACCCTGAGTTTTCTCTTAGTCAATATAAGCATTTAATCTGTACATGTAAAGCCTGTGCCCCTTTGGCCCCATTGGGCCTACTGCAGCCACAAGGAATTAACACTAGAGGCCTTACGCCAAATGCCATCTGGCAAATGGATGTCACCCATATACCCTCGTTTGGCAGCCTTAAATATGTCCATATCATCGTGGACACCTACTCTAAATTTGTTTTCGCTATTGCCTTTTCAGGCGAGAAGGCATCCCATGCTATTAAGGCAACAAAACCCGCTATGTTGGTCATGGGTGTACCCTGGGCTTAAGAGTAAGACAGACAATGGTCTGGCATATACATCTGCCCAATTCAAGTCTTTTGTAGAATCCTGAGGAATTACACACTCCACGGGCATTCCCTATAATCCTCAGGCCCAAGCCATAGTGGAGAGGACTAATAGAACCCTCAAGGAATTCATTATGAAGCAGAAAACTGCAATGACCCCCAGGATCCCCATTTGACCTTGGTGGAAGCTCTTTTCACTCTTAATTTTCTTTCCTTTGATGAAGCAGCACTCTCTCCAGCCTATAACCATTGGAGATCTCAACCAGCCACTACCCTCTCACATGAATGGAGGGACCACACCCACTTTTAACACAGGGCCGAGGATACACTTGTATTCTTCCAGAAACCTCTTCCTCCCCTCTCTGGATACCTGCCAGAAATGTCCAGCCTGCTCTGGCACATCTGGCACAGAGGATCCCCCACCACCGTAGAATTGCCAGATCAATAAGCACACCCCCTCCTTCGACTCTGATGATTTATGGGCAGCAATGCCCTACCCAGTCACCCCAGGTGATTGAAGATCTGGGTCGATATGCTATGGTATGTGAGGGATGAGAAAAAAATGTGTATGTGTAATCTTAAGGTTTTTGGACTGGTGGTTTGGTTGGGTGCTTTGGGGAACAAAATGTGTGTCTGGTTGGCATTTGTTCAGGAATGTTTGGTTTTTGCCCACTAATAATTGCAGAATCTCAGTGGGTTCTAACAATGAACATGGATTGCTCAATAACTCCATCTGAGGATGGAGTGAATGATTTAGCTGTATAGCATATGGTGATTGGAGGTGCTGGATTGGTGGAACTAACCTTCTTGGGTGTTTTAACAATCATATTTAGAGGCACATATTAATCTGGTCAGAGGGACGGGACAAATTTTTGTCTCTTGCCCTCTAAGGTCAACTAAGTTCCAGGGGATTATGAGGCGTCTCTCAAAATGTCCTATAACTGTGATGAGTCACCTATCCTCCTGTTCAGGGAGGTCGTGGAGACCCCACTAAAAGGACTCAAATCAGTGTCCAGTGTATAAAGAAGAGAGTCAGCACATGAAAATGTGTCCTTAAATGCTTCTAATTAAAGCCATGGTCTAGCAAGACTTTCTGACTTATCTTCATACAGGTGGAACTGGTAAAAGAAAGGCCTAGGGAGCCCGGGGCTTCTTCCAAGCCCATGTGATCCCCCTCCCCCCGAGGAACAGATACTCAACTGACCTTAAAAGTAAAAATAAGTTGGTTTATTTGGGCCAATTGTATGATCTTAAACATCCAACAGGAAAGTATAACCAAAGATTCTATCTTCAACACAGTAATGCATACCTCCTGTCAAGAAAGTCAAGCCCACTGTTGTTCTGGCCTAACCACTGAATGTTGACTAATTTCTTTTCTTTCCCTGTCTAGAAGCCATTTAGGAGGGAACTTGCATTGGTTCTGACTACTCCAACAAGCTATCAAAGTCTCTGGGGGCAAATCCTGACTTCAGAAATCTCAAGACCAGCTTTGGCAACCAGGAGAGAAACAAGGAGGAACCTACATTTAAAAATTTTCCTTGTTCTGACTTTTCTGGTTTCCTATCTAGAATGTATAATGCTGACTACTCTTGCCTTTATTTTTTTACATCTCCCAGGTACCAGTTAAGGACTTTCTTTCCCCCCTACAGTTAATAGTTATACAATTTAGGGGTCTTTTAGACACACTCACTGATGGGGTACTCCAATTGCCACAATCTACGTCTGCTTTCAGCTTTCGAAGAAGCTAGAGTGGTCATCGCCCCAATTCCCTTTTGGCAATTGGGGTGACCTCTTCAGAGGGTGATGTGGTAAGAATAGGAGATAGAACTTGGTTAGGCAGATTAGGGTAAAAAGGCCCCAAGGAAAAGTAGCCAGTTTCCTTTTTGGCTAAAAATCAAAACAATTAATAAAAACAAAAAGGGGGATATGTTGGGTATAATGCAGGGTGGGCCTAGCTCGGCCACCTGCCAGGAGGAATGGCTCTTGTGGGCGTGGTACTCCACACTGGTTGGTTGTGAAGCCAGTTTCTGCCCAGCACCTGGAGGGAACATGATCTACCTGGGAACAAACTGCGATTGGCTGTAGTCAGGACCCCACCCCATAAGGCTATTGGCTAACAAGACCTATAAAGACTCTCTGCTCTTTCTTGAATAAATGAGTTTGCAGCAGACGACAGTTGCTGGCTTTCCACCCAACTCCCGGAGTTGGTGTCTTGATTCTGCGCCTACTTGCCCCCTCATTCCATGGCGGTGACCCTTCGGTCCCCCTCGGGCTGGCCCTGAGTGCTGGGAACCCCCAACAGAGTACACATTATTTTTCATTTACAGGAAATTGCTACCCTGGTTCCACATGTCCCAATTTCCTCTGACAGGCTGACACCTTGAGAGCTAGATGTTATCACAGCCCTGGTCTGCATTAAGGTGAAGGAGTTTGAAATTATACAACTGGATGATAATAGAGCAAAAGAACAGCTATCCTCTTAGACTTCTGAGATGGGGGAGAAATCTTATTTCCTTCACAAATAAATGTATTTTTTTTGTAAACAAATGAATTTTGAGAAGGATCTCGGGTTCCTCCCTGATGGAATGTAAAAAATATATACTTCAGGAGGAAGATAAGAGCAGCAACTCCAGTTTCAGCTCTGGGAGCTTCATCATTCTGTCTACTCCCAAACTCCCTTAAAATGTGGCCTTGGGTCTTGAGAAAAGGTAAATCTCTCTGGAGCTCTTACTATCTATCTAATCAAAACTTTTCTAAGGCTTGTCTTTGAATCTAGGTCCTACATCCCAGTAAAAATGCTCAGAATAGTCTGTGTAGAAACACAAAAATATGTTCTTTGTAGTCCCCCACCCTAGTAAGTTGGCATATCTAAGGAAAAGCTGAGCCTGGAGGACAATTCCCTACTGACTGTTCATTGCTGAATCAAGGACAAATCTCAGGGTCCTACATGTCATTCCAGTAGAGTGTGGTAGTGTTTAACAAGACATCCTCTGTTCAAAGTCTTTAAGAAGCTTTGTAACTAATAACAGCATGGCCACCTCATTCTACTCCCCTGTGAAGTGACTTTAAGACAACCACCATGACCTTAGAAAGAATAAAGGAAAAACACTGCCATTCACTGGCTTTATTTAAAATGGATTTTTTTGAGAGTCTAAATCACAGGCAGGCAATATTTGAAAAATACCTGAAGGCCATATCTAATGAAAACTTTCATAAAATTCTCTTCACTGGGAAACTATTTAAGACTAATAACTGCATGTGGACATGTATATCCAGCATTGAGGATTGATCTCTAGGCCATGTTGTGCTAGTAGCAGAGACTTCCATTCTGCAGTCTTATATACCAACAATGGAAAGATGGAGATAGAGTTAGGTTTCCAGAAAGGAATGTCAGCCTTAGAAGACATTTATTGCTCCCAAAGCAGCAATGGACAGATTTTGGAATATTAAAACAAAATGTTTCCTGGAGAGATGGCTCAGTGGTTGAGAAGACTGGCAATTCTTGAAAAAGACCTAAATTTGATTTCCAGCACCCATGTGGTGGCTAACAACTGACTGAAACTCCAGTCCCAGGGGATCTTCCATCCTCTATGGGCACTGCATGACACAGGTGCACCTATGTACATACAGGCCATAATACTGTACACGTAAGAGAAACTTAGAAAACACTTTCTGCTCTTCATGAGTCTGGGTGTGCTCTGACGTGGCTGTCGCCATCTCTTTGACTTCTTATGCATGACTTTAAAGCTCCATGACTGTGTAACTTCCCTCCATGCTTCCTGAATTCACGAACTGAACTTGCTTCCATTTGCTTGGACCTAGAATAGCAGGATATTCATAAAATCCCCCAGTAGTCTATAGCTTTACATTTACAGATTTATCAGCCCACATGACCTGTTTGCTAAACCAAACATCAGCTTCTTCCAGGATAACCTGAGTTCTTGAGCCCACAGAGGAGCAGAAAGGATTTGGTAGCAGGTGTTCTATTTTGACCCACCTCTTAGTGTCTGTTTTACTTCGTGAAGAAATGTTCAGAATGATACAAGATCCTTCCTTCTCCCCTCTCCCCTTCACCTCCCCCAATCATTCTCTTTCCCTGTTTCTCTTTCCTCTTTCTCCTTCCCTCTTCCAAATCAAGATCAGTAGAACTCATTTCTGATGGACCTGAACATAACTTCTGGGTGTTCGAAGGAGCTATGTGTTCTTTGATGGTTATTCAATTGGTGGTTATTCATTAACAGCTTATCATGAAAAAGTCAAAGAGTCACACTATACTCTGAACTGTTTAGTTGATAGGAAGTAGGAGAAGCAAAGGCATCCGATTTAGTTTTCATGATTCAAAGATGACATGGTGATTAGCACTTTCTGGTACTCAAATGGCTTATGGCTAACAGCTCTATAGAGCAATTTATCCTGATGCCAGCACCCCGAAATTAATTTGCTCAGTTAAATATCCTACAGTGAATTTTTTTGTGGTATTATCTCTGTAAATAAAGTGTGTATGAAGTATTCAGAATCTAGCTGGATGTTATCAAAATATCATTTAGAATTCACAAATTGCCAGAACTGAAAGAATATTAAGGAACACAGAATTAAGTAGATTATAAAGGAATATAATTGTAGGAAAAAAGCTGCAACCAGAGGAAAGGTTGCAGACTTCCATTTATCTAAGTCATACAAAGTAATTTTGTAAGGGTCTACCACCCACCGAGGGGGCTGAGGTTGCAAAGTCATGCCCATCCCCAGGGAACTTAGAGACCTTGGTGGGTAACAGTAACATGTGTCCATCCACAGCCTCAGGTCAGTTACCCTGGATATCCGCTTTTAGATCCAGAGCTCTGGTCTGGAATTTTGATCAATAGCAGTCCATCAGAGAGACGGTGGGTAGCCCAATCTTAACTCCCTTGAGATGATAAAACTATTCCCTTTCTCCTCTGGAGGTTTTAAAATGAAATTGCAAAAGGATCATGGAAATCCATGCTCTCAAGACAGACATTAACTTTAGGATAAATAACTACGTTGCTTAGGGGCTAATAAAAATTTGTGCTTTTACAAATCTGAGTAAAGTTTGCCCTCAGATTCTATTAAAAATAGATTTTCATTATTCTTGGTGCTTGGGATTAAACCCAGGGCTTTAGGCATGCTAATAACACACTCTACCGTTGAGGCAATTAAAATTTAAATTCTCTTTCATGATCTGAACCCATTTATGTATGCATGTATATATGTACGTATGTATGTGTATATATATTCTTGTATGTGTGCGTTTGTGTTTGAGGGGTGCATGTGTGTACTCATGTATGTGGAGGCCAAAGGCTGACAATGTTATGTCTTCTTGTTTCACTCTTTACTACAGTGGGTCTCTCATTGAATCTGGAGCTCACTGATTGGCTAGGTTGGCTGGCCAGTGAGATCTACCTGTCTCTGGCCCTTCAGTGCTGCTACTACAGAAATATATAGCCAAGCCTGGCTTTTACAAGGACATTGATGATCTGAGTCAGCTTCTCAGGCTTGTGCAGCAAGTATTTTACTAGGCCCCTAAATCTCATTTGAGATTTGTATTTTTAATATATGAAGTTAACTACTGATAACGATAATGAGATGTTTAGAGTCCCTTCCCTTACATTACATTTTACATTAGACTTTATAGGTCCCCCTGCCGCCAAGACAGAGTCTCAATTACACCCAAGCTGGCCTTGAACTTACTATACAACCAAGGGAGATCTTGAACTTGTGCTCCTTCAGCCTCTACCTCCCAAGGTGTGAACCACCAGGCCCAGTTTATGCAGCATTGTGATTAAACTTGAGTCTCCTGCATACTAGGCAAGTATTCTTCCTATCGACTGAGCTACATCCACAGCCCAAGAATTTTTTTTTAAGTATTCAAAAGTATTTTCTAGTTAGCAATGAAAGTTTGTTGAGTTTCAGGTACTTTTAGTACTCAGCTGAAAACTCATTAATAAGCTAACATGTGCAGCCAACAGTGAGGGGGTTACAGAGTCAGTCAGTCTGTCCCACCAAAGCTGATGTTACTCAGAGGCCTGCATAAAGGAGACTAGGCAGGAAGAGAGGGAGTGAAAGCATTCTCTGCAATCGTCCCCTTCCCAGGCTAGCTGGGACATATAAAGATCAATGTGTCACCTTCTTCTGAGACGAGTGGCATGATCAGTGGTTAGTAATACCCTAGAAGACAGGAAATTAAAAAATTAAAAAGGAGGCAGATTTCAGTCACTATAATGAGAAATTGCCAAGCTGCTTCTAATCCACTTCTTTCTGTTGCTAGATTAACAACAAGCCAGCAAGAGCTCAGGGGGAAGGGAGAGAGACGCACTGCTGCTCCCAAGCCTTGCGAGGCTCAAGGTAAACCAGTGATAGGGTCTTACAACTGACCACAAGCTAAGGGGTAAACTGATGAGATACAACTACATATTCTTTTCTGACTCAAAGGTAACAAAGCTAAAAGGCAAACTGCTGTATTCTTGTGTATTTTAGTTACATTCTGAGATCTAGGACACCCAGAGCTGACTACAAGGTTAAATCAAACAATATTAAGGTTAAGTACTGCCTCCTTGGTTGTTCTAAAAGGGTAAAGTGAAGCTTTTATGTGACGGCCACATCACCTGGAAAAGGGCTGTTCTGTGCCCCTACAAGGAACAACAGTCCTTGGTGTGAAGTTCTTCCTCTTTTCTTCATGTGTCTACCTCCGAGGCACATCTTCTCACTCTTACTGTAAAGTAACTCTCTCTCCTCCTCCTTCCATCTCCCTTCTCCCAGCACCTGTTGATATCTCAGCTCGCCTGCCCTGTTGTTTTCTCTAACTCTGATAATTCTCTTTGAGAGATCTTTCATGTTTGTTTTGAAATTATTTTATTAACAAGATCAAGCCCCTGCAAAGGGGACTCTGCACCCAAAGGGTTACTCTCTCTGGCCCAGGGGTAAGGAGAGGTGAGGCTTTCCTATATAGTCAATCCTGATACTGCTAAAGGGTGCATCTACTCAGCTCAGATGACCATTAAGCAGGGCTCTGTCTTATCAGTAACAAGGCAGATCTGTCCCTCAGGCTGTCATAGGATACAATCGCAAACTCACTTCAATCCTATGAAAGATTGCCTGAAGTTTAACCCATACAGCCCATTTCTTCCTCAAGTTATTATAAAAGTCATCTTTAGATGAACAAGATTGCCAATACAATATGGATGGAGACTACTTTGTTTTTTTCCCAGCAAATCTGCTCTAAATATCAACAATGAGAGAAATTTATACTTCTTAAGGACTTAGAATGTGATCCCCTTCAGCCTCCCCAATAGCTTATAGAGGGTTACATGAGGAATGTGTGACTCTATTTATAGAGGAGGAAACTGAGGTACAGGTAGGATAAATAAGTTGTCCAAAATAAATGGCATAGCAAGATTTGAGCTTGGGCTTTTAACTTTGATGTGGTGCTGTCGGCTCTCAGTGAGAGGCTCTTACTATGCAGGTATTGATGAAGACAATGCAGTTTAAATACCAACTACACTACTTGCATTATCTTATTTTGCCTTGTTTAATTTACTTCTAAAATAAATTAGATTATAAAGCATGTGCTTTTGAAAATAAAGAATTTTGAGACAAAGAGTATGGATAAATAAATGAATGAAGAGACACATGCTAATTTACAGGTTAACTGAATAATGAGTTAAAATCTCAGGAACATTCAGTTTTCATAGACTCACCATCTAATCAACACCATCTTACAGACACATAACATGATTCACATGTATAAATTAAAAATGTCTAGTAGCCACATGGAAAAATAAAGATAAAATTAATTTTAATAATAAATGTATCTTAAACTTCAGATCTAAAATATTTTAACATACAATTAATATTATAAAAGCAAGACATTTATAGTTCTCTTTCCACACTGTTTTTGAATGCAGTTTCATTTTCTACTATAGCACATCTCACGGTAGACTTGTTTGGTAGCTACAGATGATCAGAGGTGGCCATTTGGGACGGAGCATAGATGGACACAGAAGTTGGATACCACGCATTTTCAGTCTAAGTCAATTCTATTTTGGTGACTTACTTACAGAAAAGTCAGGACCACAATCTTGGATTATAGTTCAGGATTTTTCCACTGTTTATTCTTGTGGAAATGCACTTCCACAGAGGAGAGCTATCTTCCTTCTCTGTCACTTTCCCAACATGCTATCATTTACCCCGCTCTCCCCCCCCCGCGCCCAAACACACCCAGAAACATACACTTACTTATGGAGTTGTCCACTGAAACTAAACTAGGGCTTCTTGGCAGTGCTTCAAGTAGGTGCTCCACTAACACCCACTCTACGGTGCAGGATGGGGTAGCCCTTGTGGTATGTACTTGAAAGGATGAACAAGCTCTGATAACCTAAGGCTTCTTTTGCTTCCAACCGGCTATGGTGCCCATGTAAATGAGAACATTCACTGTGCACAATGAATCATATTTCTTTGCTGATTTTATTTATTATGACTATTATCTTCATCCTCATCACTTTTCTCTGTCTCATGCTGGTCATGTATTTGAGTTATAGCTTCACAAGAAACACAACAGAGTAAACTCTGTGGGGAAGAAAATATATGAAAACCAATACTAAATTTAGCAAGTCTTATCTCTTTAGAGTTTAACAGCTACAGGTTATAACTGACTGATGACCTCAACAGATTTTAACAACCTAATAAGAATTGGATGAAAAGCCTAAGAGATAAGATTATTAACTTGATCTGTGAATCTTTCACTCCTTTTCCTGAGAAAGCTGCACGGGGTGAAGAGTCAGTTCCTTGTTCCTCTCTGTAATTGCCTCCTGATGCTCCCTGCTGTTGATCACGTGTGTGTCCACCACCTGCAGGGCCCCACCAAACCAAGAGCACTGCATTAAGCTCCCACAGGGCAGTAATTCTATTCTTCTGGGAATATGTTTCATAAGGTTTCGGTTCCATTATCAACCCATATAGGAGAACAGTGGCTGTTATTAGATTTGATTAGTGTCATTCGATTACTCTGATAGCTCAAAACTTATTTTTTGAAATAAAAGAGTTCTCGTTTTTCTATTTCAATTATGTAATCTCTTTTTTACTCTGCCAAAATTCTACTATAATTACTAATAATTATAAAATTATGATTCTAATTGAAAATTACTATGTGGTGGTTGGTACTTGTATAATTATTTGAATTATTTGTGACCACTGAAGCAATGGGAATCCAGAATTAACGTTTTATAGAGACAGAACTAACTAGGCAGCTGAACTAGCAGTTCAAAATGGCCTTCCTTGTGGTAAGCAACTGGACACTGGTAACACTATGACTGACTGTGGCTTTGTACATAGTCTAGCCAGAACCCACTAACGCATCAAGATGTTTTTGATATACTGGGAATTCAAACACTTTTCCCTCTGCAGGCTTCCATGCTTACACTTTTTTTGGGTATTGGGGCTGGAGCAATGGCTCAGGGTTAAGAGCATGGCAGCAGAAGACTCAGAATGATTCCCAGCACCCACATGGTGGCTAACAACCATCCATAACTCCAGTTTTAAGGGATCCAATGATACACACACACACACACACACACACACACATAAACAATGGACAGTACTAGTGTCTGCCCTTTCAATCTTATTAGAAAGATTAAATAAAATAGTAAATGTAAAACCACTTCACAACTAGTAAATAATAACAGGGGTAAACTGTCATTATTAATATGTTTAATATCTCCTATGTATTAAGTAACATCTGAAACACTGCATATGCAAACTTACTTAATCTTTATATTAACTTTGTAAGATGAAAACTATGATCACTCTCATCTTATGTGAGAAAACAGAGGCAGTCAGGGCTAAACAACTTGTCCAAGATTTAAAGGAAGGCAGTGGGAGATCTGTAATTCAAACTTAGGCAGGTGGGTTTCAGCATTTTATGTCTGTCTCCCTATATAAATCCGTCTTAAGTAATCTCAGACTAAAATTAGGAAATCTTGACAATATGCTGTTTAAACTTACTTCTCTATAGGAAAATCTTTACTGAAAAGTAAACACAGTTGACAGTGCTTGCAAGTCTATTACACAGCCACGTCCATCAAGACATGGTGGTCAGTCTTACATGCATATGGACAGGAGAGTCTTAAATGTCAATATGATGCTTAAATGTAAAATTAGTCAGGCCAAAACAAAAAACAAAAACAAACAACAACACCCAACAACAAACTTGAAATATGTCTAAAATACTACACAGATGTATTTAAATATTTACTGAAATTGTTCATGTGATGATAACTCTGCAGTTAGTGGTCAATGTATATGCCCAAAGCTATAAAAGAAACAAATGAACTGTTCAGTTCTTCTTTCACCACAACTATGGGTCTACCATTTGGTCTTAGTAACACTGACTACTACTTTTGGTTAACAATGGAGGAGGTGCCAGAGAGTTAATTCTAGAAAGAAATCTATGTACTTAATCACCCACCCGTACCTGCCACCTGCAGAAAACCTACTGGCTTCCTTTCCTTTTTCTTTCCATTTCTTCTCCTTGTTGGAATTCCTTTGCAAAGGGGCCCTACAATGACAGTATATGGTCAGAAAGAACATGGCAACATTTCCTCCTTTAATTTTCCCTTTACAGAAGGCTATTTTTCCACCAGGAGTTGCTTACCCCAGATCCACAAACTTTCGCTTAATTTTTCCTCCTTGCTCCACAAATGAATTGTTTGTCCTCAGTGATCTGGGGTACTTGGCACCATCTAGGACAAAGGCATGTGAAACAAGTGAAACAACAGTTATTATTATGTCTTAACACCATGAATCAAAAACGAGTGTATCTCTTGATCTAAGGGTTTTTGTCTAAATTCCTCAATGTATACTAAAATAATGGATGTCCTATTTGTAAGACACAGGAAACTCAGCCATGTTGAAGAGCATTCACTAGGTCAGGGAAGGCCCTACTGAACAGACGCAACATATACCACAGTTTAAAACACTATGTAATGATTAAACGACCAAGAATAAATACTTTCCCTTCAAATAGGGGTTGTGATGACTATCCTTTTACTCTATCTCTGGCTCTAACTCTAGGTGTTGAGGGTCTGGGATCTCTCTTCCAGACTTTCTTGCTTTTGGTTTTCCTGTCTTTTGAAGAAACTTAGCCACATCTCCAAAGCCCAAAAGCAAATATCACTTCTTCAAGTCTGGGAGTTTCAGGAAGAAACAGAGTCAAAGTTTTCCCTTCTGAGTCTTCCCATGCTGGTAGCCTTTGGCCAGTCCTGGGACAAAGGACAGGAAGTACATGGGAGAGCCTTCTGAGGCAGGAGCTGAGTTATAAAATATATCTCTGGAAGTTTCTGAAGAGCTGGATGGAGCACAACTTGTCTGGTCTGCCATGACACAGAAGATGCTCAGATCTCCTCAGGGCTTGGAGCTAACTATCTGCACTCTACAGAGTAGTAACTTCTGGGGGACAGAGATTGCAAAATATGCCAATCAGAAGACAGGTTTTGAGAATGGAATTCCATGTAGATGTGAGGCCGTGTTATTCCACCTTTGAGAAGACCAATGAGACTGCAGCAAATGACAGTGTCAGGCGCCATGGTTTAGTATACTCATTAATCAGAGATGATTAATAAACACTATTTTAAAATTTATGTGCTTATGCTTAATTGTTGGTGTCTGTCTTTATCTTAAGACAATTTTTTTAATGTGTGGGTGTTTCTGCATAGGATGTGGAGAAAAGTGACCTCCTAAGGCAGGTCACTTAGAGGTCAATTTTCTTTATGATTTTTGTTTACTTCAAAAATTTCAAAAAAGCCTATCAGCATACATCTCGAAAAAAAAGATATGTGAGGTCTACCCACAGTTCGTCTTTGGAAGGATAACTTCAAAGCTCTCAAGCAACACAGCATACTGGCAGACACTCCAAGGATTCTAAGCCATGAGTTTTTCATATTGTTAGTTAATGATTCTCAGCAGATTGCAATAATTCCTTAAAATGTACATGATAGAATATAAGAGTTAGATAGATGCTTGTGTCAGAAAACCACTTCTCGCTTCAAATATTTATTATGGATATTTACATCATTATTCTTTGAGTAACTGAATTAAACAGCCACAGATGTGACACACACCTATTTAAAAAAATAGACATCTTCCAAGGTGATTTTGCTAATGGACACTTTTTAAAAAGCAGGTTTTCAATTTTCTTAATAGAAGCCAAAGAAAAGAATGAGCTGAATTCTTCCAGCTCAATCCTAAAACAACTCTTAAGGGCTAGGCCAGTGCAAAGTTAAAAGGAGCCTGCCTAATTATTTTCTGAATTAGAGGTAGCTGAGAGATGTTTTAATGAGTGGTGAGAAGAACAGCTGAGACAATGTATGCGGGAGACATGCTGTAACCTATTAGTATTGTAGTTACTGGGACATCTTGGGACTAAAAGTCTGATTCTCCCTATCACAGAGCCTGCTGCTAGGCAACCTCACATCATTAACTCACACATTTGCCAAAGCATGTTCCAAGGAACACTAAAATGAAGAGTCAAGATTAAAGAATAGTGTCCTTTTCCATTTAAATCATTCAAATTCATCTTTAATATACATCAGAACTTAAGTCCTGCATATAAAACCCAACAGTGGGTTGGTATGAGTTCAGGAAAGAGGAACATTTGTTACATTTCTGATTACTTTCTTATTTAGCTTTATGTAAGACTTTCATTAGGTCTTAGAAACATCTCCAATACTAATTTTGTGCCCCATTAGAAGTCTAGGCTCCTAGACTGAGTACTTCAGCTTTAAGCTTCAGCAACTTGGCTCTCATTTTCAAAGGTACTAAGTGCTCTCCTGACACCTAAATACTAAAGTCTTCCTTCGATGGCATCTACTTAATAAGACACTTGACTGTCCCTTCTTTTATGATAGTAATGCCCAGATGTACCTCCTTGCCCTGGCTTCTCTCCTGAGCTCAGGACCTCCTCTATTTAAACAAGGAACCAACCCCCCTCCCCCACCAACACACACAATACCCATGATTTCCTATTTTCTGTTAATGAAGAACCATATGTTCTGAGGCCGCAAGCTCCATGATAGGCTTTGACTCGCTTTCTTCTTACCTGGCCACTTCACAGATCTTAACAATCGTCCTGCACTGTCCACAGCTCCTCTTCACAGGGATTCCCCTGCAGTGTCTCCTCAATTAGCCTCCCCACACCTTCTGTCATTATCTTTTTATTCTCTGCTCAGGACAGTTGGTGATTCCCTGCAGGAGGCTGAGGCATCTAAGATGCTTAAGTTCTAGAACTATAGACTCAATCTACCTGTTGGCTTCATACTCAATTTCTATCTTGAATAAACCACATGATTCAGTCACTGAGATAGCCCACTTCTTTGAGTTCATACATACGTTCCCGTCTGCTCAGGCCGTCGCTCTATTTACATGCCTCCTAAGCCATCATTACTTTCTCTTAAAAATCATTTTCTATTTATTTTTATGTGTATGAGTGCTATGCCTGTGTGTGTGTAAGTGCACCCATGTTGTGAAGTGCCTGTAGAGGACAGAAGAAGAACTGGAGCTATGGATGGTTCTTAGCCTCCATAGGTGTTGAGCTTCGAACCTAGTGCTTTTAACTGCTGAGTCATCCCTCCAGCCTCAATCTTTTTTTTTTTTTTGTAGAGTCCTTTGGTGGTTACTTTAGTTGTACTTCCTGTGTGAAGCTCATTTACAAAATGTAGCAGCACGTGCCCTTTCTCTTCTGAGCAATGACATAGTATTTATATCTAAACTCAGAGTCTTGATACAACATATAAGAACTGAATCTTGTAAAGCCTTGAAAAAGCCAGATTCTATTTACAATGATTCTAACGCAGTGAAACTTTCTGAAAATGTGCTCCCACATTTACTTAGAATAAGTGACCTCTAGAAGTTGAGCAGAAAGATGACTGTTAAGTTGACTCTGGTTAAACCTGACTGGACAAACGCCCATTGCTATGTAAGCCTAGAGACAAGACTTCAGTAGAAGACTGCTTGTGCAGCTTGAATAGGAAAGTACTTCCACGTCTCCTGCAGTCCTAGAACCTGTTTCACACACCTCTGGAGAGACAGTTTTTATTTATGCTGATTGAGCTGGCATTCAGTCACAGGATAATCATTGAGGCAGTGATTATGGGATTCTTTCTATCCCCATTTCTACTGAAGTTCCTCAAATAACAGGAAAAAATGATGACACGCAAATGAGTACACATTTAGAAAACCCTCATTTCCAATGAGAGCAACCAGAGGGCTATCCTCTGGGTTGTAATCAAATGCAGCTCTGGATAACCATCTTTAGAGTACTTGATAGGCTAAAAGTAATGGCATATGACTTTTTAAACATTCTATACAAGTGGCAATCAATGACTAAGCCGTTTTAGGTGGAAGGAAGTATACTTCTAGGCCAAGAATCAGTGAGATTTTCCTGTAATGGGTCACAGAGTAAATGTTTTATGTTGAGAGGACTTACAGTCTCTCCTCGATCGGCTTGCTCTGCCATGGTAGCTTGAGGGGCTATCTAAGTGGCTGGAAAAGTCTGGCTGCATTCTAGTTAAGACTGCACAAACAGATGGCTGCTGGGTTTGGCTTTTGAATCCCTGTCCACAGACTATACTAGTTATCTGGAGAGACATACTTAGTAAATTGTCTACAGAATTACTAAGCATCAATTATTTGCCACACACTTTCTTAAGAACCAAGAAAATAAAAGCGAGTTAAGTTATGTGAGAAAACTTGGGCTCACACTTGACTGCTAGATACATTACTGCTCACAAAGGGATCAAGACAGAGAAAACAGTGAAAACCACTGTGGACTCAGAGAAGAGAATAATCCACTCTGCCTGGGAATCAGGTGGGTGGGACCAAGGCCTTATAAAGGAAGTAAGATTTAAGCTTGTGCAAAGTTAGATGAGAGCATAAACAAACATGGAGTCCAGTTTGTACCTCAGAGCATCACTAATGCCCTTTTAGTTCCCTCGCTGGTGAGTAGGGAGAGGTAACAGCTTCACATAGAGGGTGCTAGAGATTAGCCACACTTGAATTGAGTCTAGCTCAGAGTAGGGGTCTGCCTTACATAGCAAGGAATGCAAGGAATTGCAGAGCCTTACTCTCTGAAGTTTGACTACAATGAAGGCAGATCCCACTCTGTTAATCTATGTTGAATCATCAGCATGACAATTTGATTCAAAAAAGAGGGGAGCACTGGATTTCCCTAAAGTTTTAATGCCACTGAGATCTGCTTATTGGGAGCTGGCTGGGAGAGCCCTGAGGGAAACAAGAGTTTTAATGAAACCAGCCCTTCTCCATCAAAACAATGGCACATTTTGTATACAGAGTCAGTTAACCTGATCTTAATTTTATGTTCACTGAGCAACTTTCTGATTTATGAAAAACAATCATTACAGAAAGAGAAAGAGAGGGAGAGAGAGAGAGAAGAAAGAGAGAGAGAGAGAGAGAGAGAGAGAGAGAGAGAGAGAGAGAGAGAGAGAACACAAGTAGAGGCTGGTAGTATTCTGGTGTAGAATGTTTCCAAAGTTTTGAGCAGCATGAATCAGTCACTGTGAGTTTGATTAGATGTATGTATATTGCTGAGATTCTGGATTTTCAAAACCAAGCACTAGACCCCTAACTCTTCAAGGCACTGTCTGACCAACCGACAGTGAATAGTTTGCCTCCTGTCTAACATCTCTCAAAGTACAACAGAACCTGAGAGTACAATGCAAAAAAAAGCACCATGCTTTCCTATGTGTCGATCATGGGATGGCATGGTGTATCAGAGGTCAAGTCTGACACCAAGCTAGACAGCTAGCAAGGGAAACACAGAGGAGATCATCAAACAGAAATGGAAAGAGGAGGGGGTGGCAGACAGACAGACTCTAGTATTCAAGCTCCCAAGAGGGAAAGGATGGAATCCTGTTTGCCATTGAAGACACAGCTTTAGCACACAGCCTAACACAGATTAGCAACTGTAACGAGCACAGCAAAGAAGGGGTTAATGTAAAATGAACATGGAAGGCAGAGGAAACTCTTCAAGGCTGCAAACTTCTATCAAGACAATGAAAGAATGAGACGCTGACTTTGCCTTCATCTGCTCACAGTTGCTGTGTCATAGTGATCATTACACCCCTCTGTTTACAAAATTGGTACTTTATAAAAGTTCAATTAACTGCTTGGTTCTGATACCCAAAAGTCTGATCAGTTTAAGAGAATTAAAAAAGGGAAAGCCTAAGAATTTGGTCTCCAGGGAAGAAATCATCCATTCTTTTGGTCTTTTGGTCCTGATTAATTCCAAAGAAGACACAGCAGCAAACGAGGCAGCGTTAGGAAAAGAGGTTCTCACTCTACTGCCATGCTACTCCAAGGGCCCAGCAGGCAGGTTCGTGTCTGCATCTTACCTTTCCAACCTGAGGGCCAACATCTAAATCCGAAAGCAAACCACAAAAGAACCATAAATCAGAAAGAAAAGGTGGAGAGAATGAATCTAGCTAAGATTTAGCTGCTTTTAAAAGTCTCTAGGTGAAGTTTCATGGGTGAGAGATCCATTCCCTGATTATCATATATTTGGCTTCAGATAGCACATTATGGGTCTAGGAACAGAGCTCAGTGGTAAAATGTTTGCCTAGTATGTGGAAAGCTCTGGATGCAATCTCTAGTGCTTCAAACGACAAAATAAAACAAACAAAACAATAATACCACCCCTTGAAAACAAATGGTTATGTCTCATAAACTCACACAGTGGATGGAACTCAAAGTGTACAAGTTCCAAAATAAGAGCTTCTGCTTTTACCTCTCAGGGACAACAAAGCATCTCTGCACATCTTTTCTTAGGAGTTGACTCAGAACTCACTAAAAGTGTATTTCTATGATTGTCCTATCATAGCCACACTAATTAATGAGAGGGATTGAAGCATTAATTCTTTAGAAAGTAGGCCAACATTAGTCAAGCTGTTCACCAATCTGACAACCACTTTTGATTGCATTAGCAAGCTTGACAAATTCGCTTGCCTTCATTGGTGCTCTATAATAAGTACTCAGCTTTTCCCTCAAAAGTTGCTTCTGAAGAGCTTTATTCAGGACCAGTCTTCAGAGGATCACTGTAGCAGAAGACAGGCTTGGGCAAGAAAATCAAGGAGAAAATATCCAGAATGATGCTCCAATGCTGACCAAGAGTTACAAAGTACTATGAGCTCTGGAGTCAACTGAATTTCTGTATTCACAAGGCATTTTAGAAAGCTTACACTTCATGCTCTGATAAAGAAAAGTGATCATGGAGCTTTCAATGTGCAACAATCCACAACTGCACCTGCTGGTGCCAACTGATGGAATTCTTCCTATTCTAGTCTGAGGATTTTGCACTGTGGGCAACTAGGTATGTAATTTAAATGATCCTGTTTCTGACTATTAGTGAAATTACTCACCTTTTCAATATCTTATAAGCAATGTCGATATTCTCTTCAAACAATAGAGTTTATTTCCTCAGTCTACTTTTGATTTAAGTTTTTTTTATTATTTTCATTTTATTTTACTTTATGCAGATAAGTGTATTGCCTGAATGTATGTGTGCACGCATGTCATGCAATGCCAGTGGAGGTCAGTAGAAGGTGTTGGATTACCCTGGAAGTGGAGTTATGGATATTTGTTAGCTGTCATGTGGGCTAGGAATTGAACCAAGGCCCTCGGCAAGAGCAGGCAGTGCTCTTAACAGCTGAGTCATCTCTCTGGCCTTTGCTTTTGACTTTTTAAAAAGAAGAGTTCTTTGGAGTTATTTGAATATTAAAAAGCTATACACTAACTTTGTAATTTGAATTCTTTTGACGTTTTTGACAGGTAAAATTCAGAATATTTATGATATAGGCATAGAGTATAAGCAAAAGACAACAAACAGCTGACTGCTGCCCTCCGTCCTCCGTAGTTCACAGGAATGAGAGCTTCTTGACATTCTTCTCCATCTCCACTTGATCCTCTCTCCGCATTCCATTTGCAACTTCAAATTTTTGCCTGAACTTCAAAATAATCTACTAGTTTTGCTCTGCATCAATGGAGTGAGACACCTTCTGTAATTTGCTTTATCATGCCAGTGTCTTGTTTCAGATATTTACAGATATTGTTATATTTGGAAGAGCATATTCATTTTCCCTGCTGCACAAATTCATTACATAAATTCAATTCATGTACCATTTTGCTGATTTTTCAATCACACAACAAGGATATGGAAAACAACAAAAAAATTCACAATACCTTTTTCTTGTAATGCTTTCTTGGTGGCCTGATGGTGGAAAGAGGATTCTTCAGTATCATGATCAGATTTTGAGGGAGAGGAGGGTGAAGTGTCTTCTGAGACAGAGGAGCAATGTCCCATTTCTGGCTGCAGTGGTTCTTCTTGAAACTCAGCCATGTGGGCAGATGAGAAGGATCCATGGCTAGGCACGGGGGTGAGGGGTGAGACACCAGAATCTGACTCTGGGGAAGAGCTTCTCCGACCCTTGAGTGGAAGTGATTTGGTAACATGTGTATGGTTATAGGGAGTGTTGGAAGGCTGTTGATATAAGAGGCTATAAAGGAGGTTATCCCACTGAGTCTCTGTTCTGTGCCATACTTACTTTGAAATAGACCAGCTATTTTTTTAGGAAAAGGAATTATTTATTGGCTTATTGCTAAGAATGCACAGTACACAATTATTCACCAAATAAACAATGTAGCTAACATAGATACCTCAGACAGAAATGATTACTTGAATATTCATTATTCCCACTAGATTAAAAACCAAGAGCTGAATATCAAAGGCACCATCATGAAATACAGCAATATGGATCAAGTTCCTGGATAGCTTACTGAAGGAACAGAGAAAAGAATTTAAATGACAACATATCAAATTGCATAAGAATTCAGGAGACAAAGACATGAACTATTCCATTTGTTACTGAGTAGGGCACAGACTCCAGTAGTAAAATAGTTACTATGTTCAGAACACTGGAGAAGAAGATGCAGCCCAGCACTCTGACAATGGGCAAGATTGCTCACCTTTCGCTCTAGGCTGTCTTCCCCATCTGTCGAGCTGACGCTGTCATAGAGTCTTGTCCTCGTGGGCCTCTGACGCCTGTTCTTCACAGAGAGCTGGGCCCGAGTTTTCAGTGCTTTAGAATCCAGGCGCTCTGTCTCTGGTACTGCTTCATTCAAGTCTAGGAAAAGAATAGTGCAAAAATAATCTGTGAGAAAACATTTTGGAGAAGACTGGCAAAGAGAACATAGACATGGATAACAAAATCCCAAGGTGACACCAGAGGTCAGGGGACAGTTTTTATAGTCTGTCTGGGACTCCACAGATAATACCAAAAATCTAACACTAAAGAGCATGAAGTCTTGTGAAACTATAAAAAGCATGTATTTGCATTTGTTTATGGACATACTGTTGGGGTGTTTGCTTATTATAATTATGAGACAAAATTGCCCAAGTGTTGAGAGATCTTAGAAACCCTAAGGATTAAGTACGTTCAAACTCCAAGATCAAGGGTAGGTAACAGAAAGTGACCACGAGCACAAGTCTTCTGTGGCAAATTTCACCAATAGTTTGTACCACTTTGGCTTTAACGTAACAGTGTCTGAAAATCTAACTTGTTCCTCTTTGAACCCTGTAGAAATCTTCGAGCAGAATTTATATAATCCCAGCAAATTTAAGATAGCTAAGGAAACAGAAGAAGGCTGGGTACACAAATGACAACGGCTCAACTACAGGTACATAACCTGAATTATGAATGGGGCAGGGTAGGATTTTAACTTCTTTCATTAGCGCCCAGTTTATATTTCAAGCCATTTGTTGATGTCTCTCTCCTTACTGTCACTGAACACCTTCTCCCCTCACCAGAAACCACACTGGTTTTCTAGAGAAAAAAAAGAATATCTTAATATAAAAAGACTCCAAGACGAAATAAAAAGAAAAAGGGAAAGAGAGGAAGGAAGGGAGGGAAGGAAGAAGCACAGACAGCAGCAGCAGCTGGACATGGTGGAGCACACTTGTCACCTCGGCATGTGGAAGCTGAGACATGAGGATCACCATGAATCCAAGACCAATCTGAATTACAGCGAGTCCCTGCCCCCAAGCCCAAATCAAACTATCTAAGAGGAGGAAGAAGAGGAAAAGAAGGAAGAACAGGGGGAAGAGGGAGAAGAAGGGAAAGGAGGAGGGAAATGAACTAATATAGGGTTCCAAGAGTACCACTTGGTACTTTTTAGTATGGCTCTTAACACCTTTAATTTTGTTAGCAGTCTACAGAGCAACGGGGTTGGCCACGAATGCACCTATTGAGGTAGGAGTATAGGTATTGATCAAAACAAAGTATTTATTTGGAATGTAATTACTCCTTATATAACTATGCATGATCACTTCTTGGAAATAAAATAATTTGATGACTAATTCTATTTCATCTTTTCAGAATGGCAGTCATTAAAAAAGTCATTTTCAAGGAATTAATTAGTACTTCTGAATTTAGGTTATTAAAAATAAACAAATGTCTGAGTTATAGAAAATGAACACATGCTTGTACTAACAGAAAATAATTTCTTACACCATCACTAGCTCAAGCAATTCCTTTTCGTTGCATTGTTTCACAGATGTGCTCTAAACATGTTATAAGATCCAAACATGGGGGCACCTCAGGTGGTGTCTCTCTCACTTATGAAACCAAGCACTTGGTAAATGATTCTAACAAATAAAATTAAATGTACTTTTGCCCGGGAGACACATTTCTGAATGACAATATTTACAGAAGGCTTGACTTTTCATTTCCTATGACTTTTCATTTCCTATACTTGAATGAAGAAAGAATACTTGGAGGAATCAGAGCACTCAAGCACATACAAAGAACAACTAGATGTTTTCTAATTAGTAGTCTCTACTTTTCACATACCAATGGAGGGGAAAAAAAAATCTCCTTCATCACTTTAATTTCCTCCTTCCAATAAAATCTATATTTGCAGCTGCCCATTAAGAGTTCATTAGTTGTGATAATTGGGAGAAAGTCAACCTTACAAGCTCTGTTTACATATAAAAATGCAGAACACCACATAGACGAAAGCAATAACATAATTAAGAACACCACAGTTCATGCACGTCTTCCATCTTTTCTGTCTCCTATTTGGACTGCATGCTCTGTAATGCAAAGCACTGTCACATATGCCACCTCACTTGTTCCTCATTACAGCCCCATGAGACAACAAACGAGTAGGTTGTTTCTTCTTCCGAAGCTCAGAAAATTGGAGTAGTTTGCCCTCGTCCGCACAGCTGCTTGATGAACTGCCTTGATTATTTTAGTGTTCTGCCGCCCAGGCTACTAACGATCCACACTCATTGAGCTAGTGTCGAAAAAGTTAATACTACAAGATTTTAATACCTTAGAGATACACTTTAAAAATTATAAAATCATGTTTGACAGGACTAGTCTAAGAAATTCAATTACTGCTTCTGTGGACAATCCAAATGGCAACATGGCACAGCTGCTTCACATTCACTCATCAGTGCAAGATGCTTGATCACACACATGAAATCACATCTACTATAGATGCACTTGGCCTGACTGAAGAGCAGTGCCTTAGCTCCGTTACCCAAGTGGCACAATTAACAACTTTTGAGGGTCTGAAAGCAAGTGTCAGAGACACTATCATAGTGATTAAGGATTACAGACCAGTAATTCATTTGATGAATTTCCATCCTGAAAAAAAGAAATGTTTTTTTTTTTAAAAGAACTAGGAGTGGAATGGTGCTAAGAACTGTCACTTTGACAAGGGGGAAACTAGAAGAAACACCATGGGTAAAAAATGTGGACCAAAGGTATACAAGAAGGCTGCTTGGGGATATTAGGCACTGGCTACTTGGTAGCCAGATGGACACTGCTATAGTCTTCCATTATATGATTTAAGGATCACAATATTAGAATTCAAAAGAATCTTGGGATTCTGGTTAACCTTATTCCTCATGTAAGAAAACTGAGGCTCAAAGATGGCCTCTCACTTGTGGACTAACTTGTACTATACAGTTACTCTATGGACATTGCTAGAGAGGGCTCAGGGCTAGAGGCCTATGCTTCTTCTAGAAGGTCACTCTTATGTCTGGAAGTAAACTTCATAAGCAGTCCTCTGCCTGTCTCCAACTTTGTGTTCTAAACAAAAATTTATGCTGAGGGTTAACTTTACAAACCCACAGAAGCACAGAATATCAGGAAAAACAAAAGGAAACAAAACTCAGAAGGATTTTATTTGGCTCTGACTATATCCCAGGAATAAAATTCTGACACTAAAATAAATTAGCTGTCAGTTTAGGGGATGGCAGTGTGGCAGGGGAAATCATCTGGCTCAGTTTCTCTATCATGTGCTGCTCCATGAAGGGCTTAGGCGGCCCTGTTCCTTGCCATCATTCCCATGGAGATCCTAACCAATGAGACAGCGCTGTTCCTCAACCAGGTATTAGGCTTCCTTCCCCGTCTCTTTCAGGCTCATCTTGTTTGGCTGCTCACAGGGCAGAGGAAAATTTCGATTTCTTCCTCTGCATTCTGATTTATTCTTTTCTCCAGACTCTCCAGTTTGTGAAGTAGCTTACCACTGACTTAACTGCAGTGAGAAATACAAATGCGAAGCAGTCTTGAGTGGATCAATAAATAGACAAATGCATTCAGAAGTGATTCAGGCAGCAACTAATGACGGCAATGGCTGAGTGGGTAGGATGCTACTTCGCCTGCACCTTAAGACGTTTTCAACACTGCTGCAGATTGGATCTTTTAAAAGGATTTAATGGACTCAATTCTGATTTTAGTAGCAGGTATGAAAAATGCTCTGTGAAATTAGGATGTTATATATCATATTACACAGCGATGAACCCCCTACAGCAGTCCTGTGAGTCATTCAGGTTTTTTTTCCATGGAATTGACGTAGTCTTTGACGTAAATGGAATGCTGCTGGAGGATCAGACCCCTGCCTCAGGGAAACAGGGTAACGGAGCTGCATAACAATGGGGTCCACTGTGCATTCTTGAGTGTGCTCAGCCCCTTGGAAACAGTCCTACCTGGCCTGTGCTATTGTCAAGTGAAATGCTGAGCATAATGAGGCACTTGGTGGTATCTGCATATTATTCACAGTCACTGCAAGTTCATAAAAGATGAACCCGTTGGGATTTGGGTTGATGTGTATTACATTCAGGTGATAGGGTTAAGCATCCCAGAAGTTGCAGTGTGGAAGTCACTGGGAGAGCAGACCTGCATCGAGTCTTCCTTACACAGGATCCAGAACAAGTGGCTATGCCATAAAACTGGGCAATGTACCTCAGCTCTCAGAGGTCCCCGAGGATCCTCAACTGCAAAATGGGAATGATAGATCAAATGCATTAATAGATCTCAAAGTGTTTAGAAGAGTGAGTGCCCAGGGTAACACTCAGGAACTGTGTTTACTGACGTGAACAGGTTAACAAGACAGAATGAAGCAAGTTGTAGGAAAACTTATATTTTCACGTAAAATATTTAGAAAGTAGCAACATTAGATATATTTTGTAATGTTAGATATGTGCATATCATTGCAGAGAAAAACTGAAAAGTTTATTTATACTAGAGGATTATATTATGGAATGTGGGTCAAAGAGCAAGCACTTTAATATTTGTAATGCTAAATTTTTGTATTATTTTGTTTTATGTATTATTTGTAATTTTTGTATTTGTGATTTACATAGTCAAAATTAATTTAAAAAGAGGAAGAAAAGTTCATATTTAATATATTTTCATTTGGAGACATCTTAATTCTGCTCTAGTTTGGTTGGCTCCCTTGTTTCATGTGTCGATATGAGCCCAGGGAGCTTAGTCCAAGTCCCCTAGATTTTCAGCCACTCCACTGAGTCCCCGGCTCCTCAGTTACATCCACAGTGATGACTGCCTGCTTCCCTTATTGACTGCCAGAGGATCTGGTCTAAATACAGCCCTATGTAGCTCGACTTTTAGAGACTCCTTTTTAAAAGTATTGTATGGGGAAGATGTAGAGAATCAAATATGATATTCTGAGGCCAAGCTATATAACTTGTACTGATGTGATAGCATTTTAGTGAGGAACCTATACACTGGCAACATTCACCTTGAATTCCATCGACAGTTGGTTATTGAAAGCTGAAAAACTTTGTATCCCAAGTAATATTTATAAATTTTCTAGGAAGCTGATTTCTTGCCATTTCAGAAAAAGCGGAGTTTTACTATTTTCTAATCTTGTAAGTAGGTTAAATTTATAGTTGTGTGAATTTATTTTATTTGCTAATCATTGAAAGAATATATAGGAACTCCTTTCACCTCTGTATTTACAAATATAATTTCAAAACCATCTGTATGGCCTTGGAAACAGAGTTACTTGTTTTAATGCAGTGCTTTCTCAGTGCGCCTCAGAGTTTATTTTAGCTTTTTTTCTGCTTAAGATTAGGTTATGCACTTACATCAAGCAAACACGAGTTTTGGGAATATAAAAATTGCAGAATTTAGCTTTAGATGCTAGGGAAAAGTCATTTACAAACTTCAGGATTATCACCTGTCTATAGACTCTGATAGAAAATAGATCTGCACAGCCTAAAAGTCAAGGAAATATAAAAGCTAATCAAATGACAACCTGGCTGGGGACTTGGTTTCTGTGAGCATAACCACGTGGCCATGTGTGTAAGCTGGGTCTAGGGAGAAGGGCTACATGAATAGCTTACTTAGGCAGTATAGGAAGAATTACAATCTCAAGGCTCCAGTAAAAAGTGAACTCAGTTATGTTAGATAAGAGTTGTTTTCCTAAATAGGAAGATCTGGTTACATGCAGCATTACAAAACGTTTTTGGGCTGGCGAGATGGCTCAGTGTGTAAAAGCACTGACTCCTCTTGCAGAGGACCCAGGTTTGATTCCCAGCACCCACATGGTGGCTAACAACCATCCATAACTGCAGTTCCAGATCTGATGCCCTCTTCTGACCTTCAAGGGTATTGTATGACACAGGTGCACTTGTACACAATGTAGGCAATACAGTCATACATATAAAATAAAAATAATAAATAAAATAAGAAAATTTAAGAGTTCACAATGCTAATCATAATGATCACAAGAACTCTGTAAAATTTTTTAAGTACTTGAGAAGACTGTCAGCCTCTTAATAATAGTCCCTAAACAGGAAACCAAATATAACAAATGGACCAGTGTAATTTTAAATGCTTGTAGGTATTTAATGTGCTAAACTTACACAGAGGAATGAAACCTGACTTAAAATCCGATTCATAAGAACTTGCAAACAAAATTGAAAAAAAAAAAAAGAAAGAAATAGGTTTTGATAATGTAACTCAAAAAAACAACTGAAGTAAATATATGGCTTTTTGGTGTTTAAAACCACTCAGTATCGTCAAGAAAAACACATTCAATAGAATTTTCAGTGTGTCAACATTCTAGTGTTTTTACAGTGTCCTTAATTCATTGTTTCCTAGAGATCTTGGGTATAGTTATCACACAAATTAAACAAATGATTTTATGTCTACCGTGGCAGTTTGAATAAGAAATATCTCCCATGGACTCAAGTATTTGAACATCTGGTCAGTTGCTTGCATTGTCTGTGGAGGGTCATGACATCTTTGGAAGACATAGCCTTGCTGGGGGAAGCATGTCAGACAGAAGACGCTGAGAGGTCACAGCCTTGCCCCACTTCCTGCTTTGCCCTCTTTGCTTTTTCTTTGCCAATGAAAATGTGAATTCTCAGCTTCTGGTGTCTGTCATTATGCCTGCCACTTGCTGGCATGACTCTCTGCCCTGATCCCTCTTAAACTGTAAGCCCAAATAAATTCCTTCTTCTGCAAGTTGACTTGGTCATGGCATTTTATCATAACAACAGAAAAGTAACTAATATAGAAGTAAGCTGGGACCAGAGAATGGGCTACTGTTTTGAAGAACCTGACCACATTGCTTTTCAGAGGAAAGTGGAAGACTTTGGAATTCTGGAACAGAAAAGCAGTTGAATGTTGTAAGAGATATTAATGGGCCAAGTCAGGATGACAGAGGCTCAGCTCAAGATGTTTTAGAGGGAGAGGAAAACAATGACTAAAACAGCAACTAGGATGGAGGCCCATTCCTCTGATATTTTGACAAAAGAATCTGGGTGCCTTCTGCCCGTGTCCTAAGAACTTGCCTGAGGTTGAACTAAAAATAATAAACTAATTTCTTTGGTGAAGGAAATTTCAAGGCTTCTTAGTGTTGGATCTGTGGCTTGGTTATTAACTGATAAATTTTATGCAGGTATACAACAACAACAACAAAAGAGGGTGAGGTAGGAAGAAATACAAATGTACAATTTGCAGAGAAAGAGAGCACTAGGAAGCTTAAAGTTGCAGCCAAGACTGGAGTCTTGGCCATGAGTCTTTGGGACCCAGGGGATGCAATGTGGTGGTTTCTGTTCCCTATAGGCTCAAGTATTTAAACACTTGGTCAGGTGGTGGTGCTGTCTGGGGAGTATCATGAAACTTTCAGGAGGTATGAACTAGCTGGAAGAGGTCATCACTGAGGAAGGGTTCTGAGAATTCATAAGGCTTGCTCTACTTCCAGTTTTGCTCTATGAGCTTCCTGTTTACTGCTGGAGATGTGAGCTTTCAGTTTTCAGCTCCTATGGGCATGCCTGATGCTCACTGCCATGCCCTCTGTCATGCTGCTAGTCCTCTCTACCATGATGGATTCATCCCTCTGGAACCATAAGCCAAAATAAAGTCTTCCTTCTCTAAGTTCCCTTGCTCATGATGTTTTATCATAGCAACAAAAAAGTAATTAATACATTTACCTAAAAGAACTCAGTCATAATTGCTGATAGTATCTTGCACTAACAGAAACACCCTGTGGGCTAGAGTACTACAAATATAGAACTATAGCTGGAATATGTTTTAGAACCATTCTTTGAGGAGAATTTTTTAGTCCTAACTCCAGAAACAGCTATTCGTGTGTTTCAATTTTCACTCCTTTGATTGTGGCTTTTTGGTATTCTAAGTGCCATGTATCTGATCCCTCTCCAACCCTGAAAAGTTGAGCGGAACAAAGGTCAACACTTTACCAAAAAACCCCACTCTGCAGTATCTTCTTGCTCTTCTCAGATTGCCCACCACAATTTCTCAGCCTATTCTTGTTGTCTATTTTAAACCTAACAGACCTAGAAATCTTCTTATAATAACCAATATCATTAAAATTCTACAGTAGCCTGGGTTATATTCCCAAATAGAAGAAATGTTTTGGAACATGTCTGCCCATTAAGATTCCCTTAGGAATTACCCATATTTGTGTTAAGATGATCTTTACTTTCAGAAGATCATAATCAACTTTGTAGTTCTACCAAAGTCAAATAAAATTCAATATCCAAAGCAAAATATAAAGTAATACACAAATTACTAACTTAAAAGTTTATTTTAACAAAGTAACTCTGTTTTTACTACTAAGCCAGCTTTTGATATCCTCTGAAACTAATGTCTATCTCAATAAATCTGGAAGGTGCGGTGACCTCCATGAACTTTTGAAGACAGAGTATGAATGTGAACTAGGGAAGGTCATCATTTCACAAGTATACATCCTTTTAAATGCCGCACTGATTTGTAATGGCTAGCATATGAACAGACTCAAAACTTGCACCAGCCTAGAGAGGTCATTTAGGTGCACTGTGTTTTTGAGAAAGAGGACAACTTTTTGACTTTAATGATATGCCAGAAAATAATCAATAAATATCAATTCCTCATTCATTTGGCTTGTTCACTAAAAATCTCTACAGTGATTTACTAAGAATGTTCACTCTTTAATTAGTGAAATTCAATAGTATTTTGTAGTCAAAATATTTGTTGGGGATTAAAGAGAAGTGAAAATAAATTGTCCAGAAAAAATAAAATTATAAAAGTTAACCAGGAAATCATTATATGCCTACATGCAGGACTAAAAAATAGTTTAAATCTACTCCAGAATTTGCTCTGCTTCAATCTTTGAACTAAACAATGAGACAGAATAGAGTGACAACATCACTGCTCCTTCTCTAAGGGTCTCATTGAGACACTTGTTCAAAACTTTGTATCACATTTATTTATTTATTTGTGTTTATGGGAGGCATGAATGTGCCATGATATGTGTGGGAGTCAGAGAACAGCTGTGGGTCTCCTACCATGTGAGTCCGAGGGATCAAACTCAGGCTCTCAGGCTTGGCGGCAAGTGCCCATCCCAGCTGGACCATCACACAGCACCTTACGTGAGACATTCCTGATATAGAAGAGCTAGCATTCACTTTCCTTTTAATGACTTCTCATTTAACAAATTCAGGTTCTAATCGTGTCTTTAACCTTACTTTAAAATTCTGGCCTCCAATGCCACAAGCGAATGCTTAATATATTCAAACTTTATCAGGAAATAAATTATATGTGATGGCAAAGGTCTGACCTGGCCTCAGATACACAGGTATCTGAGTCATTCACATGGAGTCTCAAGAGAAAGGGGACAAAAGGAACCAAAGAAAGTGATTTCTCGAAGGAGCATGGAGACCCCAGGAGCTTCTCTTGCTATGTGTCCGGCTGATAGAGCTCTTCTTTTCTTATTAAATCTTAAACCAAAATTAAAATCTTAAACTTGATATTGTTAATGGCTTTCTTGTTCTTAGTTTCCAATTATTTTGTTTTAAAAATCATGTGTGTGTGTGTGTGTGTGTGTGTGTGTGTGTGTGTGGTGTGTCTTTCTTTTTTTGCACTTTGAGGAAGGGTTTCATATAGCATAAACTAAATTATTTATTTCTTTTGTTTCATCTGGTATCTTCCTTGTTAAATTCTTGTAACCTTTAGACTTTTTGAGTTTTTAATGTATTCCGTGAAAATAAACCAGGGCATACGAACCCTGAAATGATCACTACTTGGCAGGCATTTGAGGGGAGGGAAAGTAAGTCAATTTGATCAAAACACAGCACATATGTGTATGAAGTTCTCAAATAACAAATTTTTAAAAACTGCATTCCACTGTTGCCCCTTTCTTTTCGTGTCTTTTATCTCTTAAACTGTATATTCCTTTCGATTCACCTGGAATTCGTTGCTCAGAACAGAAGTGGGAACAGTACATTCAGTGGTACAATACCGACAGCATTTTAATTTTAGAGGGAATTTTGAATCTCAACTTTTTGCCATAAGTTATTTGATAGAGATTTTTGTTAGTCTCACAATATTAGGCTAAGGAAGATTCTTCATTGTTCTAGTTGGATAAAAGTTATTATTATGGATAAATATTACACATTATTAAATATTTATTTTCATCCACTGAAATAATATTCATTTTTCTTTTAACTAATCTGTGAATTTTAAGAGATTCTAATGCTAAGCCAACTTTGTGTTCTTTTCACAGACATACTGTGGTCATCATACATATTTTTACATTACATTACTGAATTTGGCTCACTAATATTTAACTTGGGATATTTCATAGTCTTTAGTTTAACTGGGTTTTCAAGGTTTCAGCCTTGAGGTCACTCCCAAATCAGCATCTTCCCTTCTGAAGTAAACCTTTTAGAAAAACCTCAAAGGGCCTATTGGTAGAAAATATTCAAAATTTTGCTTATCTGAACCATACATGTTTTTGTTCTATTACTTTATTTATTACTGTGTTTTTCAGACAAGCCTCCCTACGTGGCCCGGGCTGTCGGGGAGTTCAGTGTGCAGCAGGACTGGCCTCAAACTTGAGACCTCGCGCTTCTGCCCCAGAGAGCTGGTGCTGCCAGAACGATTCACGAGCTGTTTCCTTAAAGACCTTTGTTAAATATAAACAAGTGGACAGCTAATTTTCTCTTGGTAATTTAGTTATTGTTCCTTTGTCTCTGGCTTCCATTTCTAGTGCTGTCAAGTTCACTATAATCTTTTCCAAAGGATAATCTCAATTTTTGGACACTTTCTGAATTTTTACTTTGCCTTGCACATGTCATTATGTCATAAAATATAGATTTATTTTTATTTATTCTGCTTAGAATTATTTAGATTTTTAAGTCATCTGCTTTTTAACTCAGAAATTCTATTTCTGGAAACCCACTTAAAAATCACAACAGGTAAATAGGAAATATGTATCAGGTAGCTGATTATACCATTATTGATAAATGCTAATTGATTGTCAGGTATATTCAATTTAAACTCAATGTTTCTTAAAAAGGGACAGTCTCCTGTTTCTATACTGTAGCTGTTTATAAATAACTCAAGGTTAGTGCTGGCTATAACATTTAACATGAAGGATGACCTTTATCCACCTGGTACTTGGTTTGACAGGATATACCTTGTGGTCACATATATATCAGACAGGAGTAAAATTCCAGAAGAGAGAGTGTAAGTGTCCATTTGGGATTCTATACAATTTTCAGGGTTATAAAAACACAAAGCATAGAAAAAAAATCAAAACTAAAACACTATAGCAATGTCTGGTGGCACACACCAGTGAACCCAGAACTTGGGCTCCTGAGACATAAATCTAAGCCAGCCTGGGCTACACAGTGAGATCTTGTCTCAAAACAGAAGCAACAAACTGCTACAGAAAATATTAAAAGTTTAGCCTGTTTTTTTTTTTTTTGACAGCAAATTTTGTGGCACAGGTGACTGACGCTCTCCTGTGACCTGTGGCAGTTCTAACCCTGACAAGGAATGTTCATCAATTCTCAGGTTAGTTTAGAAACAAGGACCTTCCTTGTTCTGTTTTGCTGTCAGGAAGAGGATATAATTATTTGGGCAACAGTTTATAATCTTTCCCATCCAACCTTACCATCATTAGAGCTGGTCAATTATTCATAGAATATACTGTGCTGAGCTTTATTGTGATTAGGTCTTCATTACATATCATTCTTTTATGGAATTTATAGAAATTTTAAGTAAATGTAACAGTTCAGGATGCCTTTCAGCCCCTGGAGCAATATAAGGATGCTCTTTAGGACAGCTGAAACATTCAACGTAGTGTTTGCTGTCAGTGCCCTCAGAATGGTGGTTAGCACATTCAAGCTCTGTGTGTTTGATACTGCACAGAGCACTTAACTAAGATGGTTTCATCTGATTCTCACATCAGCAATACAGATTTTTATAGTTATTTCACTTTATCAGATAAGGACAGTTAGAAAACTTCTTTAACCCAATAGATGGAAGAGCAGATACTTAAATATAGTAACTAAAAGTAACAAAGTCTGTAGTTTGTATGTTTGTGTGGTGTATGCACATGTTCATGTGTGGTTGGGTGTGTAGGTGTGTGGGTGTGTGAAGGTTACAGGTGGATGCCAAGTATCTTCAATTGTTCTCTACATTATTTTATTTGTGTCAGTCTCTTTCCATGAATGTGGAACTCACCAACTTGATCAGGCTGGTTGGTTGATGAACTCCAGGCATCTGCCTGCTCCCCAGCTCTGAGGTTACAGACGTATGTTAAGACTCTCAGCTTTTTACACTTGTCCTGAGAATTCCAGCTCACATTCTTATTCTCATTCTTGAGTAGTGCACACTTTACCAAACATACTTTAGGAAACCCTCCATGTTTCCACTTGTGGAAGGTAATATTCAGAGTTTTCTAACCATTAATTTTTGGCTAAGTAGAAATGAGAAAAAAGTCCTTGGTAACAATGCCTAGCCTTCATAGGAATCTTTGAATGACTTCACAATCCTACAGGCAACTCAGTTCCTGCTGAATCTAAAACCTGGTGGTAGATGAAAACAGTTACAAAGTTCTATATTAATACTTCTTTAGACAGTCAAAGCTCATTTCTACCCCAGGAACACCCACCTCAAATGACCTCATTCTTATTATTAAGTATGAAAGAGGAAAATGTCATTCTGATTTTATGAAACTTTTCTCTTCTCTGAATTCCCTCGTATTTCTTAAGGTGTTTATATACTGTCTTAAATTTTTGTCTTTCCCCAATCTCCCCCTTTCATACCTTGGATTCTATTCATCCCATAAATTATATAGCTTGTTACATATCTGGCAAGATCTAGCATTCTCTTTCTGCCCAGAAGCCACCTTTCCCTTGTAAGTCAGTATGCCACTTAAAAGTAGTATTCCGAATAACATTGTAAATGGGATTGCACTTACTCCAGACCCCTTGTGTTAGGTAACCATCATCTGCTACACATGAAATTTCCTCCTGTTCATCCTCATCCTTTCTTGGTATGTCTCTGGATTATGTATAGACCTTCTCTAATAAAACAGACTCTAAAACTGGAAGCTGAAGCAACATTGTCCTTAAGAATCAAGAAATATCTAGATGCTCAGGAGGAACATGTTGGATTTCAGAGGGCTTTGAAAGGAAATCTAAACAAAGCAGTTCAATTTCATAGTGTAATGATGAGGATGCAGCCGTGGATGCTGTAGGCCTTCCAGGGTGGAGGACAAGGTCAGGAACTCATACAGACCAGCGTTTCTAAGGTACTGCGCAATGGCAGTAGGAAAAAAGATCATCGTTTTCATACATGGCAAATAATATTTGACAAGCACACTGCTGTAAATAGAGGGTATTTGAGATCTGCTATAATCTATTTTTTGGAGGGGGGCTGTTTTGAGACAAGGTTTCTCTGTAGCCCCAGCTGGCCTAGAATTTGCAATGGAAACCAGGCAGGTCTCAACCTAAATGGATGTCTACTACAACTCTTGATGGAAAAAAAAAAACAAAAACTGTTACATTTGCTTTATGTAATCATAACAAAGTGTTGGTTTGGTTCCGATAAGGAAACATACAAATCGTGTTAAAAGAAAAGTTAACCGTGGTAAAGTTTTGAAAGGTTTGAAAAAATGGTTTCATTCCTCAAGAATGCCTCCAATTTCAGTTATAAGAATCACAGAACTACTCAGTGCTCCTGAGGAAGCTGTGTTCTAGGTCATGAGTCTGTGTGAAGAAACGGACCCTTATGGCTTTTTCTTCCTCCTGTGAAGAAACGGACCCTTATGGCTTTTTCTTCCTCCTCTTTCCTTTCTGCCTCTTCTGCTCATCTTCCCTTTTTCTTTTAGTCTCTCATTCTGACACAGTTTACCACTGACCTGCTTCATGAGCTGCCTCATGCCCCAGACATGTCAAACCCTTCTTCTAACCCTCCCGAGCTGGGAAAACAGATGAGAACTGGATGGTCCAGGGAGGTGGCAGGATGACCCTGAACCCAATGAGCAGACACCATGGCTAACTGCAAGTCCTGTAGCTCTGTCACAGACAGTGGCAAGGATCTTTAAGTACTGAAGGGCCTGTGTGGGGTCTGCAGCCTCACTCCCTTTTCTAAATTTCTAGGTCTTCCGTGTTCCCTAGCAACAGAGGCAAAGGATCAATTCAGAAAAGTGCTTTCCAGAGCATTCTATCTAGCTACTGGCCATTTTAGTTTCTGTGATCAAGTGATTGAAATTCAAGAACTGTCACCGACTGTCCTCAGCCGCAAAACGGGAAGAACATGACTTGATATGTATGCTGCTGATGTCTGTGGGGATGGAGTCTACTCCACTGCAAGCGGGATCACTTTCAGGAAGAATTAGTAGTCTCCACATCTCACTGTGAACCGACAACGTTGCTAGGGAAACTGTAATTATGTGGCAAAAATGGAGGGTGTACAATAGAAAAAGGGTTTAGAAGAAATGTAAGGCTTTGATCCAAATCAGCATGTTAATAGCATAGTTTGTTGATCTTCTGTAGTCATATAATTTAATAAATACCATTAATTATATGTTTGACAAGATACAGTTTTCTAAACTGAAAGAGATGAATAGCAGGGAGAAGTTGCTGGTTACTGATCAGACTCTGTGTATACCACAGCAAGACTCTGTATTTGTAATAAACTACAATTAGAGTTCAAAAAACACTCAAGAAGGTTTAAAAAAATCCACATTGGTTTGATTTCTGGTACTTTTCTTTAGACATCAATCATAGGGCATTTCAGGCATAAAAGCATATTTCCACTAAGTTCTAATAACATCACTTACCTTCTGAATCATAGTCATATAGTGCAAAACCACCTTGGTAGGGTTAGGAAAGAAAGAACTATCACTACTTTCACATTTCACATGGTAAGACAGACTGAGAGCTGGGTGATCTTCCTGAAGTCACAGCTCCTCAGTCAGAGATGTGCTGGAGCAGACTCTTCCCCTTGAAGCTCCCTGAAGGAATTATTTATAAACTACCCCATTTGCAAAAAACACATTAGAAAGACATAAACCTAGTTAATGGATTCAGATCTTTAGATATCAGTTTCATGTTAAGTGAACATTTCCAATATTTTTCATTTTTAATAGTTAAGAAGTTAATTCTAAAGTTAATGGTAGAATATAAACATTTGCTTATCAAAAAATCACTAGAAACATTTTTATGTGTGTATGAAAGTGGTATATGTATGCACATGTACAAAGTGGAGCCTGAGCACGTATGTATGTATGTATGTGGAAGTCAGGTGTTGACCGGAGGTATTATTCCTCAGGAAACATTTTTGTTTTTTGATAAGGTCTCTCATCAAATCCCAAGTTCATTGATTAAAGTTAGGCTGGCTGGCCCAGAGATCCTCCTGGCCCTGTCCGTCTTCCCATCAGCAGTAGGACTACAGATGTGTACTATGGCATCTAGCTTTGTACATGGATCTGACCTGATCATTCTTATACAGTGAGCCCTTTACCAACTGAGCCATTTCTGCAGTCCTGCAAACATTTTAGAAGGTGCAAAAGATCATAAAAAGTGAAATATTTCATCATCAATTCTGTTGTGTACATGTCAGATGGCTGCATGTGAGTTGGTTCATCCTGGCAATGTTCCTGCACACTACTCTTATTTTTCCTTTCTAAGAACTGATATATTTAAAATAAAGAAACAAAATTTTTTTGTCTTTATAAATTCTTAAACATTTTCTAATTTATCAATGTACTATACATAATGAAGCAATCATTCATATCCATATATACCTGAAAAGAATCTCCGTAGAAGGATTTAAGTGTGTGAAAAAATAAGAGCTGTATTTGTGGTAGTTGTATTTAATCTATGTTTTGTACTTATTTGGTCTCTGGCAATACAGACCTGGGAAGGACAAGCAGAACTCAAAGCACAGAACTGCAGGGAACTTCTCAACTATGTGCGTCCTGAGTGTCTGAAGCCGGCAGCCAGCCTTCTGGTATCATAGACAAGGTCTTTACTGTAAGGACTGGAGAGGTCTAAGACCTGCTCATTAATACTTCAGCACTCAGCTCATCTTGGAGGAATGGACTATTATTTTTGATATAGTTTATTAAAGCTATTTATTTTATGATGCTTTAAAAATATTTAGTTTGCCTTTAATGGAACTTTGTTGTTTACGCTGAAGCATTTATGTCTGGATGAGCTAAAATGACAGACTTGATAAGACTTTGTTTCTTTCATACAGCAAGATGGTATTTTAACTTTGAATCTCCAACTCAGAAAAAGATGACAGTAAGTCCCAATGACACTGTCAGTCAAAGTGATTTTTGAGGTTAGGTTAAACCAACCTTGACTCAGGCCATCCTGACAGGATGTTTGCTTGACTTCCACATTCTCCATAGTGTCTCCCTTAGGTACTTCACCAAGAGATGTTCTTCTCTCAAAGATGTTGTTGTTGTTGTTAACTTGAGTTCCATTTTGCTTCAGGAGTCTGAACACTTCAGCTTCCAAATCTCTAATCTAGAAAACAAAATCCACTCACAAACTCAAATCCAGCACCACCATAGAAGAATAACTTCACCATTCAGTGGGGCTGAGAACACAACTCACCCGTACTTGGAGGCCTTGGACTTCCACCAAGTGAGCTTTTTCCAACTCTTCTATTTTCTTCCTTTCTATTTCCTGTCTTTTGATGAAATCAAGCTCTCTTAAGAAGAAAATGACAGATTTATTTATATGGATTGCTCAATAAGTGAGGAAATGTGAAAATTCTTATCAGAAGCAATAAAGTGCATGGTGGGATAAAAACCTAGAGATCGATTTAAATAAAATGAAACTCAAAAATACTGTTATTAAGAAAGCTTATAGCAATGAAAGAACAGACATCTTCAATGTTTTGGGGGCAGCAAGGAGGATTGAAACAGGGACTTCCTGAAGTCCAAACTGGCCTGGAACTTGCTATGAAGACCAGGCTGACCTGGATCTCACAGAGATCTGCTTGCTTCTGCCTCCCAAGTGCTGGAATCAAAGACTCGTGCCACCACTCCTGGCTGTCTTTAGTGTCTTCATCACAAGTAAGTCATGTATTTTGATTCTGCTCATTATTTCATCTGTAGCTCTTGGTCCAGCACTCTAGACAGGAGCTGCTGACTAATGACCCCTGGGGAACTCTGTAATGAAAACTTCCTGTCAGTAGAAACGATTCCATAATTCCAGTACACAAATAGGCTGCTGGAAGTAGAGCACAAAAGCAGCGACTGCAACAAGAAAGGAGTGTGGAGCACTGCGGGGAGCACTCACACCCTAAGGAGACACATTTCCATGCAACAAGAAAGGAGTGTGGGGCACTGCGGGGAGCACTCACACCCTAAGGAGACACATTTCCACACAACAAGAAAGGAGTGTGGAGCACTGCGGGGAGCACTCACGCCCTGAGGAGACACATTTCCATTCTGAGGGCTGCTGCTAGTATATGCAAATTTGGTAAAATTTATTATACCTAGATACAATACTTTTGGAAAATTTACAATAGCAATGTACTGAATTCACAGTAACAAAGTGTAATTATATTCTTTTAAACAATTTTTAGAGCTATCTGTTTTTTAAATATTTTATTTATTATTTTTATTTTATGTTTATGAGTACAGTATTGCCTGCATGTATGTAAGTGCACCAGTGTGCAGTGTCCACAGAGGTCAGAAGAGGGCGTCAGATCCCTTGGACCTGGAGTTATGGAAGTGTTGTTAGCTGCCATGTGGGTACTGAGAATTGAACCTGTGTCCTCTGTAAGAGCAGCCAGTGTTCTTAACTGCCGAGCCATCTCTCCAGCCCGATAGCTATCTGTTTTAACAACTAAAATATTATCGTTATGACAGAAAAGAAACAGGGTGATTCTGCCACACATGCTTAGCTTCTAAGGCTTGTCACAGAAGACCACAAAAGTTGTGTTGCACTTTGGGTTTAGTCAGAACTAACTCATGAAAAAAAGTAGTCAAACTCTCCCTAGGCATGCTCTCTGACAGTACATCAAGACAAATGAGGGGGAAGGAAACAACTGTAGCTTGGAAAAGAACTGCTGTGGTGAGGGTCTGTCTCCTTGTGGTGAACTGGGGCCCTTTTGAGGGCCTGATGCAAAATGCAGAGGCAGAGTGGGAGGTCTTACAGGTCAATGTTTACACTGTAGTGGGAAAAGCCCGTGGTCACTGAATTCAAGAACACAGACAGAAGCCTTTCTGTACATTGCCAACAGTTAGCCAGGCACCCTATACAGCTTCTGCTGTACTTCTGGATTCTAAATCACAAAGATGCTTCCAATAGAATGAAGTGTGTTTTAACAGTTACCAGCAAAAACTTAACGGGCAAATGATTATACTTCCGTAAGAAAAATTTCTAAAATTTGCAATGATTATAATCAGAAAGGGGAAAAATGTCCACATCTTTAAATAGTATGTCATTATTGGGTATAACCCTCCTTTAGGCACACATAACTATTTCTGAGCCATTAGGAGCCCCTTACTTTTGTTGAAAATCCTTGATCAACTTCTTTGCTTTGTTGTATTTCTTTTCCAAGGCCTGATACTGGCTTTGAGTCTCTTTGAGATGCTCATTCACGGTGTGACATAATGTCTGTGCTTCAATCCAGTAGCTCTCCAACTTCAGCATTCTTTCTTTATTCTCTTCTATGTTCTGTTGAAGTTGGTTTTTTTCTAGTTCCCACCTTACTTTCTCGTTTTCTGCTGCTTGCAGCTGGAGAAAACAAATGTCACAGCAAGAATGATTTGGTCTGAAGCAATGGTCTCCCCTGCTTCACAGCATGTTTTAGCTTAAACACCATCGTTACATAGGCTCAGCCATCAAAACATCTTGAGATGGAAAAAAACAACAATTATTCTCATATCCCTAAAGGATAAAACTGAAGCCCTGAAAAAGGAAACGATTGGCTCGAGGTTAGTCATCTGCTAAATGATAAAATCCAAATCTGATTCCAACTCCCATGAACTTTGCTTGAGGTTCTGTAGGCAGGAAAAAGATGCTCTGAGCATCACTGATTATCCGAATATCAACCATCTCCTTTGAGAGTATTTAGACAATCAGTTAAAAATTAACTAAAAAGGAGTGAGCACAGAGAAGGACAGTCAAGCAGATATGAGCACAGTGTCCCCAGTGGCTAAGAAGAACTTAGGAGCATTCAGAATAGATTTAAACTGCTGTCCTTAAAACCTAGAGGAAGTGCTTCAAATTTTCTGAGGGTTAGTGTTATCATTTACAGATGTACTGAGGTCTGAGACCTCAGCATTCTTGGAAGACGTTCTTGGGCATAATAATCATTTGCTAAGAGTTAGCTACTATTACTGTGCTTTAACTCTCTCTTGATATTAGGTTCTTTATCTCAATCAACAAGAATACAGTCTACATAGCTCAGTACATCATAGGCAATGCTATAACTTTATAGATCTCTATAAACTTTAATTTACAAAGAATTCAAAAGACAAGGTTAAGTAAAAATATAAATGGTTGATTGATTTAAATCCCTCTAAAGAATTAGAAAGACATCTTAGTGTGATTTCTATGCCCAGTATATTAGGAATATACAGTATAGTTTTTCTAGGCCTTTTGGCTAAAATCAACAGTAGAAATGGGAGTATACAAGTCTAAGACTGTTTATACAGAAATTAAGACTGCTCTTTCATATGAGGACTTAAAAGTCACTTATTCACAATAATCATCTAGCCTTCAAATTAGTGCTTTATTTACTTTCTCTGCCTTCTTTAAAATAAAAAAGGTTCAAAGTCATTACAAATAATTAATGTTGAAAATGAAGACATTCCAAAATTATATAGCATGGAACAGATAGAAAAACACATTCACAAATATTTATTTATATATCACAGGTATAGTTTGCGTAGAATTTTTACTAAACACATTTGTACAAGATATTACAAAGTAAATAATTAGCCCTAAACACCTCAAAATGTGAAACTCAATGTGGATAATAATCACAGTAAAATATGTTAATGTATGGATATCGTATACCAAAGTAATAAAAACACAAAACACTAATTTATAGTCTTTTCTAAATTAAATCTTTGTAGTCAAACACTCAAATTCTGTTAGAATATTTATAACCACTAGGGCATATTTGTCCCTAATTGTAATCAACAGTTTAAAAATTGTTCTGCTTTTCCATGTTAAGAAACAATTTAATATTAAAAACAAACTATGCTTTTTTGCTGCATCTTTAATTAAGCAATATTTTGCATCAGGTTGTATATTTATCAGCTACTATTAACTTAGAACACTATTCCTGGTGCTGGGCTGACACCATGAATGATGCATGGACATGTTTTGATTAAAGAGTTCCAGAGCTTATTACTTGAGAATACATTTAACCAAAATAGCCTGGCTAATTCATTTCCATTTAAAACATACAGGAGAGCCCAAACAAGTGGTCACTGTGACTAAGAAAACAGAGCACTACTGGTGGGGGAATAATTAAAGTTTAATTTTAAAAAGGCCATGGAAGCAACAGGGAATAGTTTTAAAGTAATTCAAAAGGTATTTTGAAATCTCTGAAAATATACATTTTATAAAACTAAAGACAATGGCTAGATTGTATCACATACAAGAACCTTACAGTTGACTAATTCAAAGTGACCTTTGATGTTGTATTATTTCATGTATAAAGATTAAAAATACATTGTCTTTTTATTAATATTTTTTTCTCCTAGACAATATAAGTAATGTGAACTAAATGTGTCTAAAATTTCTAGTAGCTCCTAACATCTGTATCAGTCATACAATGTATTGAGTTTATAATAATTCTTAGAAATTAGAAAAATTTTTTATCAATAAGTAATTTACTATATAAAAATAATCCATTGTAGCTGAGTACAGTGGCACATGCCTTTGATCCCAGCACTGGGGAGGCAGAGGCAGGTGGATCTCTGTGAGTTCAAGGCCAGCCCATGGCTACAGAGAAACACTGCCTCAAAAAAAGAAACCAAAAAAACCCAATTGCTTCTGGTAAATAAGCAAAAAGCAGATAAATGATTAAATGCATTTACTATAAAGTTATATAAAGGAGATATGGTACATGAGCTTATACTTAAGGAATTGGTGATTAAAGCACAGTTCAGATGCTTGAGCCATTAAAAATATTTTTTAAAAGAAATCTGAGAAAGAATTGACTACATATGTGCAAATGCGTATGTATAAATCTCGAATTACTTTCACTGGGGTGTACCAGCCTGCCCTTCTCAGAGCTGGCCTGTCTATGCACTTAACAACAGAAAGGAGTTTCTCTCATGTGTATGTTTTCACATGCACAGGATCACATCTGTTTGTCCTGGGCTTCAAATTACTCACAGTACCTGAAGTTTCAAGAGTACAGTTCAAACACCATGTTGGTGCTTACCTTGGTCTTCAATTTTTGAATCTCTGCTTCTGTAACTGCATGTTTGATTTGCAACTGAAAATTGAAAAGAAAAACATCTCAACTAAGAGGGTGTCTATATTTTTAAAGACTCAGCAGCTAGAAGACTACCTTATCACACAATAAAAAGTCTAGGAAAGTGCTGCAGTGTAGTAGGCTGTAAATTAAAATGTCACTCATGGAAAATGACTCACGTGGTGCAAACTAATTAAACACAGGGTTCATGGCTCACACTCCCTAACGTTTTATGAAGTTACCAGTTTGGCTGCTTAGGGACCAAAGAAAAAGAAAACACATTTCTTGCCCTCCACAACTCTTCTTTTATGACCTGGGAGTCAAGGAACTGCTTCCTTGCAGATGCTGGGCCACTGAAAGGTTTAAACCAGCCAGACCACGGGCCTGACACAGCAAGAAGACTCAATTCCAGATCTCGAGGACAGGTGGCGCTGTGGTTCTGTGAGTCGCTCCCATAGTCTGCGCCCAGCTCCGCTGCAGAGGAAGGACGACGCAGAGACACTGAGAAATCTTCGTTTGCTTTGATTTTCCCTTCTTCTTCTTCTTCTTCTTTTTTTTTTTTTAATTACAGAAAAACTACAGATCCAGATTTCTGCCTTCCAAAATATACACCTGCATCGAAGCCTCAGCCCACAAAGAGCTTCGGTTTAACTCATTGGCGTGACAGTCACCATTGTCTTCTGCTTGCTTTGCTCCCCCCTCCCCCCACGGTTTCCTTTGTAAGGAAGGACTTTCAATGAATCATTATTTTTTTTAAGGGTCAAACGCCCCCAAAACTAAAGGAAAACTTTTAGGGTTCACAATTTCTTCTCTGAAATTCCTGGAACAGGATGTTTTTGGAATTCCGAGTTCTTCCAGTGTTTGAGGCTAATAGCATGCATGCATTTTTATCAGCTGCTTATTGCCCATCCCAGGGGCTGTGGAGGCACTCTGCAACCAAATACATGAACATTTACGATACAGGCATGAGCACTGCCACTAAGTGAGGCATGTAGCAAGCATAGACAGACAGCATCCTGTCACTTTTGGTTCACTGCATCCCGAGTTGGTTTGCCACAAACTTACAAAAGAGCACCCCCGCCCACCCACCCCTGCTCCTCCCCCAAAGCAATGTGGATTTCGGGCTGTACAGGAGGGGCTATCATCTTACGCTATTACTATAATCAAGGAACTTTAATAGGTTTATCAGAGGTGTGCCAGTCAGCCAACAGGGCTGGAGTGGGGAGTCTTTGGACAACACTGGAACCTTTGCAGTCCATGGCACTGCATGGCTTCTTTCTGGGTTTATAACCTGTTCTTCCTTGTTGTTACTGGGTTGTTGGAGGCATGTCAGAATGATAATAAAGGAAAAAAGGAAGAGTCAAAAATTGCCTGACTCAATACCTAGGATGCAGTTGGCTAACAGCCAGGGTTTGCCAAGATCTGGGCACTGAGCTCTCTCCCCGGTGCTTCCAGAGCTTTTGCTAACTAAGCTCAGGGCCAGGCAGGCTGCTCTGCCACAGCTCTGCTGCAGACAGTGACCCTGACAGTGCTTTCAAAAGGACTTATTCCCACTCCAGCGGTCTGTCTTACTTTCAGCCTTTCTAACCTGAGATGGCCAGAGTCCTGGACTTCTTGGTTTCTTTACCATATAGCCCTAGGTACAGCTCTCATTTGCCTTTAGCAGATGTTCAATGGGTGTGCCATGCAAGGGTGCCATGCAAGAGGCAGCACCACAGTTTCATTCCCTCGCTCACTGATAAGGTCTGTGGTCACCCAAAGTCCTGCTCTAGATGGATCTCTGAGCCTGACAGTGCCAGGCCACGTAGGCAGACAGGATGCCCAGAGAGTCCTCTAACTATGGGCCCACAACGAACACCTAGGATGCAGAGTCTTCATACTCTGGACTCATATCTGATATGGGAAAACTGAGGTTCAGAGTAGATAATGAATTTGTTTAGCTATACAGCAAATTACAACTAAAACCAGCTTCAAATTGGATGTTTTGGTTCTGATCTTACATAATTTCTCTCAAAAAATAAAGATGAACTTTATAAGCACTTATGGAGGAGGTGCTATATGCAACATGCTGTGAAGAAAGCACACTCTCCCTCCAATAAACAAATGTAACTCTCCTGCCAATATAACTAAAACAGTAAAAGGGTCAAAAGACATTGAACATACTACTTATATACAATATGGACAGATAAACACAATTACAAGGAATCATTTTCCATGGAGGTATTATATTTCAGTGCGAATCGTCGAGGACATCCAGCAAGTCCACAGGCCTGGATGATTTTCAGTGTCTGTTATTGACAAGAACATTTACTCTCTGTTCTTTCAACTGTGTGCAAATGTGAGAAGCTAAGTCAGACTACTCAAATCCATCTCATTTATACTTGTGATATGCTGTAGAACAGCTACTTAATCTATAACCTTCACTTTCCTCACCTGTGAGATGCACTTACTCAAGAGTTTCTAACTGTCCTGATTAGAACATTAAATGGGATAATCCATATAAAGTGTTTAAAGCACAATGGCTAATAAAGAATAAATTGTCAATAAAATCAGCCAAAACTAGTAAGAAGAACCTAAGGCACTTAAGATGTTATTGTGACTATCCCATTCCACTTCCCACTTAACAGTGAAACAAATGAAAACTGAGAGGGCAGGACAGGAAGGACTCCCAGCCCCATTTATGCACTCTAGGTGTGACAGTATTGAAAAAAAAAGGGGGTGCCTGGACAGACTTGTCATGGATATAGAGTCTAGAACTTCCTGTTCTAGACAAGCATCTTCTTAGGAATGTAGGATGCACCCAAGGGGACACGGAAGATAGGCCACGCTGGTCTCCAGTGAGCCCAATGCTTCAGTCTCACCAAAATAGATAAGAAAAGAGAGCTGACCTTATCAGCAGTGAAGAGATGACTGAGGAGAAGATAGAGTGTTATGAGAACCATTACATTCTTCAGATACAAGAAGAAAAAATGAGTTGTGCAAACTCAGACATTATTGAGACGATGAACACAAGTTCTAGTGCAGTTTTCTTAACTGCCATTTTCCTTAAAGTTATAGATAAGTGGTTATTTTAATCCTGTGTGCAATGCACAGTAAAATAATTTTTACATACCCACCATTATTAATAGGAAAGGCATAAACATATATGAATAAAGTTTTTTCATTTTATACAGTAAAGCACTGAACAAAGGACTTTTAATTGCAGAGTTAACAGCTGTCAAAGCAGGATTCAGAAATCTCAGTTTATAGATCTGTTAATATGGAATTTCTTACATTGGTAGGAACCTGTATTTTTTCATGCCCTGAATCATTGCAATTGGCTTGGGGTTTAAGCAGAACAGGTTCTGTTAATCTCATTGCTCAGATGTGAAAGAGGCCCAGAGATGTGACATGGCTTCCTGAGTTTCCACTAGAAGAACATAGAGCAGTGAAAACAAGCCCAGGCCTGCTTTCCCCACTGCAGCTTCTGCCTGAGTCTAGCTGAGGCAGTGTCTTCGGAATATATTTCTCACTTGATCCTTATGAAAGTCCTGAGGCTTACGTCATTATCACCCAACATTAGAAATTTTGAGTCTGACTGGGATCTCTGGGTATTCTCTGAGAATTCCAACACAGAATGTAAATCGGAGGCACTACAAGCACCTGGTTATTATTAATAAAACAGGATCTGTGAAGATGGCTAAGTGGATAAAGCAATGCTCTGCAAGCATGAGGATTTAAGTTAGAATTCCCAGCACCCAGGTCAAAGGTCAAGTGTGATTGTATGTACCTGTAAACTAGCACTGAGGTAGATCTTGGGGGCTCATGGTCAGCCAGCCTGGTCCACTGTGAGCTTCAGATAGTGAGAATTTCTATCTTAAAAAATAAGGTGGAGGGCAACAGAGGTAGCCATGTGTCATTAACCTCCGGCTTCCACACAGTGCATAAGCAAGTACACACACACACACACACACACACACACACACACACACACACACACACAATCAAATACATATAAGCCAGAGAGTCTTGGGCTCTGGTCTTTGTGCTCTTTCACATCCAACTGTGGGCTCCATCTTCCAGGCAAAGTGGAAAAGACGGGTCGGCAAGACCTGTGCTTCATGGGGAGGAACAACCTGCTTTGCCAAAGGATGAGGGAACTTAGCAAAAGAAGCCTGGTTGGTTGAAGGGTTGAGTTTTCTTTCCTCTAAACCATCCTCTAAAAGACTACGGACCCTGCTAACGTGCAAGACCACTTTCCTTCATCTTTTCTGTCAGCTATAACATGAATGTCACAGATATCCACTCTGGGATTTCTGCTGAGATAAATACAGTTCCCACAAAGAACAGGAGGTTTCACTTAACATTCTGAAGGTGTACTGTCGTGCATAGTTTCTGTTTATTTCTTTTCAAAGAGATGAACACAGAGCAAGCAGGCCTGTAACTGAATGAAAACAGTCTAAATACAAACAACAGAAGCAGGAGCATCTGCAGACGGAAACCTCACCTAGGCAGCTTGCACTGTTGCACCCTGCTTATCCTGTGCATGCACGGAAAACATTTTTGAAGCGAAAAAATGTTGTCTTTGTAGGAGAGATTGAAGAGAGTTCTAGGACCAGACATTTTCTAATCAGATGAGAGCAACATTCTCTGCTCTTACTGTACAGGGAAGCAAGGCCCGGTATTTGCACAGAACACTGTTGAGATGGTTCCACCACAGTACTTATGATTTTTACCATTATTTTTGTACTAGACTGAGGACTGCCCTGTCTATAAACAGGGTGGCCTCCACAAAAGAAGAAACAGAAGTTGTTTCTGCTGATATATCTGTGCTGCTAAAATGAAGCTGTGACACATTTCGTTGTTATTTTTGCTCAAAGTTTTATAGAAAATATCTTTCTTTATGTCAATGAAAGTGATTTTTTTTTTTTGTCATTGTTTCAGGGAACTGCGTATGCAAAAATGAGCTGAGATCTCTTAACTGAGCCAAAACAGCCTGCTCGGAAGGTCACCACCAAGAGCAGTGTATCAAGGTGAGATGCTTCAACAAGGCCACTCTAAGTCGGTACTTGAAGAGTGGTTATTAATGAGGAACATGTTGGATGTAGCTCACAGCCTGTAATTATAGCTCCTTTAAAAATAAATATCTGTTTACTACTAAGTAGGTAACAGTTCACAACTTCTCTACTTGTTAAAGAAACTTCGTAAAAATGGCTTTATTTATTCTCCAGGGTATTTACAATTTTTATAGTTTCTTTTTCACAGAGTTAAATAAAATAACACAACTTTTAGACCAGTTTTCCCTGCAGAGGAAGCTAGATTTGCTTTTCCTGGTGATCACAGCCCTGGTTCCTGGGGAATGGCGAGGGGGAAACCCTGTCATCTATGAGGAGGGGCCAGCTAGCAGCTCTGGACCTGGCCTCTCTACTTCCCAGGGAATCACCACCGAAAACAGTGAGAAAAAAATCTCAACCCAAAATGGCACAAAATAAAAATGACTGTTGATAGAATATAAAGTAATCAAGGACCTGAATTTTAAAAAGCCTATCTAGTGGCTAGGCGGGTGGCTGGCAAGCATGAGCACTTGCTGCTACAGCATGAGGACCTGAGTTTGAATCCCCAGCACCGACATAAAATGCTGAGCATGACCTGGCAGCTCCCCTGGGGTCCTCAGGACTGAGACAGAAGGACCACTGAGGGTTTCTGGTTGCCAGCATGGCTTCAGGTTCAGTGACAGACCCTAGGAGTAAGACAGAGATTGATAGTGCAAGACACTAGTTATCTTCCTCTGGCATCTACACAAGCACATGCACTTGCACATACAGGTGTACACACACATACCAAATAAAAACAAGAAAGAAAAATCTAATTAGATCTGAACTAGCACTCAAAATGAGGTGCCAGAAACTGAACAGATAGCCCCTGACTCAGGCTTCACTGTGATGACAGGACACTTTACACCACTCTCGGTGATTTCTTTCAGAGAGCCTGTCTTTCTAGTAGGAAAAGTGGACAACTTCTACTTTCCTGCTCAAGGCTGGGCACTAAGAGCAGGTCTTTTCCTCCCCGGGTATTTCACATTCAGAAGGCAGCTATCCATGTGCGGAAAAAAACACAGGAAGGCGTCGCTGGACAGCAAATTGCACATGTCAAGCCACAGACCCCAAAGGAGAGGAAAATGGACACAGGAAAGCCACACAGCTCATTAACACGTCCAACGTGGTCTGCTTTTTCTTTATTTATCTTGGAAAGAAGCTATGAGTTTTATATTTGCAGTTAGCAATTATTTACTCTTTGAAAATGATGAATCCTATTTTGAAACTACTTCGAGGTAAGAAGGAAAGTAAGTGCAAACATATTTAGCAAACCTGTGGAAATGGTGTCCAGGAGTGAAAGGTATTTTACGGATGCTCTCTGAAACACCAGGATAAAAGAAAGTAAAGAAGGATGAGAGAAAGACAGAGGAAGAAAGCTAAACATTTAATAAGTTAAGCAGCCATGTTATAAGCAGCCAAGAATATAAAGAACTTGCACTTAAAATCATATTTAATGGATCAAAATGGATGAGAAAAGTCTGAGAAACCCAGACATGAAAAAAGAAGACAAATGAAACTATAGAAGCAATAAATGCCAGAAATACAAAAAAATAACAGAAAGTGAAGAATGGTAATGGACCAAACGAAAATAAAACAAAGTAACTATAAAAGAAAACCAGCATATTAGAGGGGGGACGAGGGCTGCAGCTCAGTGGTAGAGTGCTTGTCTAGTATGTGTGAGGTCCTAGGTTCAATCCTTAGGACTGGAAAAAAGAAGCAAGATAGGGAAAAAAGCATATCAGAAACAAAAAAGCGAGATCAATGGCAGGAAGCCTACTTCTAAGAAACTGGGAGACAAATTTAAAGCACAGTTTAATTTTAAATTTGGGTGAAGAGAAGCACCCAAATGTCAGGATGAGAAGAGACTGTCTTTTAAAATATGCTTAAAGCAATGAAGCTTACCTACAACATTTTTAGTAAAGAAAACCCAAAAACCCCTTATGAATAAAAATGTCAAATGTAGCTAATTATCATGCTGTCATGATAATTAGAACACCATTCTCGGTATGGGAAGCTCATGAAAACAATAGCCTCCACAAACACCTAATAAACTACGTGAAGACATATACTGAGAAACCAGGAAAAATTTGAACCTTAAGAATTAGGAAATAATGCTATAAAAGGAAAAACAGTAGAAATTGATCCACCAGAGAGTGTATTTTCAAATATAAAGCTATCTGAAAACATTTAAAAAATGTAACAAATTTTAACAATCTATTAGTATTGAAGACTGTATTCAATATCTTCATACAGAGCATTTAAATGGCATTTATATTCTTAATTTTAAAAATTATACAGAGAATTTTATGTTGTAAACCTGAATATAACCCTTAGTAACAACCAACAAAGAAACAAAGGCATAAGCTGAATTAAGAGTAGAGCTTATGTCTTGAATAACTATTACAATAACTTTAAATTGACAGAATTTTCTTAGTAAAAGATACAAACTCTAACATTGTATGCTTTAGAAATTGCAATGAAAGAAATTATTACAATTAGGTTTTGTTACAAGCAGGTATACATTTAAACACTATTAACAAAAGTGGCTATTAAATGTTAACATCAAAGTATACCTTTAAGTAAAAGAAAACCATTGTTATATTTCATTTGCTGTCAACATAATATCAACATAGAAAACTAAACCTGTAGATTACAAGAAATTATATGGAGGTATAATTTGACTATGTATTCTCAGCTGTCTAGGTTCAGGAATGATGAATAAAAATTCAGGAGGCTTAAAACATGTGCCAATTTTATCAGAAATACCCATAATAATCTATAATAAAAAACATATTTTCAAATAAGTAGATTGAAAAGGTATCTGACCACAATCTAATAAAATATCAAATTAATAAAAAATGTTACAAATTCAAAACTGTTTCCTTAATTATTCAAGTCAGAGAAGAAAACAAAGTCATAAAAGTGAAAACTGCAGACGGGTTTACTGAGGGTTGACAATTAGTGCAAACAAAGTGGGGCTGGGGCAGAAGACGCAGTAAGGGGCAGAGTCATAATTTTAACTGCATGCCAATTCAAACAATAAAGTACGACAATAAATTAAACGCCGGTTACAGGAAGTTGGCATGTGAACAAGCAAACATGCGCAGAGAAAAGTGGATGATGGAATTAATAAAAAATAAATAAAGGCAGAAATGGCTGAATTAGGAAGGGGGAAAAACTTTCAGTTTGGTCCAACACAGAAAATTAATAGCTATGTCCTTTCTCTCTTGAAAGTAATTTTGGTGCTTGTGAAAGAGAAAAGGAAGAACATGGATGGGTTTCAGGAACCTATCAATTAACAAAAAAGCTTGTCAAAATCTTTTAAAAAACAATTTATTATTTTAATTTTATGTGCGTGAGTATACTGCCTACATGTGTGTTAATTGTACCCGTGTCATGCAGTGTCATCAGAGGTTAGAAGAGGGCGCCAAATCCCCTGGAACTGGAGTTACAGATCTTTGTTAGCGGCCATGTGGGTGCTGGGTCCTCTGCAAGAACAGCCAGTGCTCTTAACCACTGAGCCAAATCTCCAGCCCGGTGAATGAGTTCTTAAAAAACAGAACACAAGGGTTTCCTTCCTGATGTCTGCAAAAGTGAAGATCTGGGCAGAGAAATGCCATCACCAGGGAGGAGACACTGAGCTAACTGATCTTTATCTCCTTCACATAAACCAGATAAGCTTATGCCTGCAGGTAAATCAGGGCTAACCTACTCCACACCCTAAAGCTGAAGCCTTCTGGCCACTAGTTATTCTTGGCTATGTGACAGGTTATGTGCTTGGTGCCAGGCAGTAGGAGAGGCAGAAAGTGAGTGAGTGAAGACCAGAACAACAGCAGCGGTGATGGTGGGGTCATCACAGTCAGGACAGTGGTAGAGAAAGAGTTAAGAGACAGCCGGAAATGATCATGACATAATGGCATTCCTGTAAACATTTTACTAAAACTCCTGAAATTTAAAAGTGGCAGGAGGAAAGTTCAAGGACAATATGCTATAGTTATTTTATTAAAGATCTAAAAGCATAGATACTGATCTGCTTTATATTATATTGCTAGGAACAAAACCTAAAACAGAATCAGATTATTAGGAAAATAAAATAAAAATGTTAACTTTCAAGGAACAGATGAAAAATTGCTATTTCTAATAGCAGACAGGTAGGAAGGCCAAAAAACAAACAATATGGAAAATGCAACATATATAAGCCAAACTGGCAGCCAAAAATACAGACAGAGAAGTGATCAAAGTAACATAAAAACACCAAACCCACCAATTAACCACGAAAGACTCCCACAATTACTCATACAAGAGTAAGATTCAGGAATGGACTGCCAAAAGGAAGTATTTTAACAAAAGGATATGAAATGGATAAAACTGATCAGACAGAAACACAGATGCCATGAAGGAAATGTAAAGCAAAAGAAGTCCAGTGATAGATTTTTACTATTAAAATATAATTCTGAGCAAAGGTTGAAAATATATAGGACCACAATTGATAGAAGTATAAGAAAAAATGCAAATGGCAGTTAGTGATTTTAATAAATGCTTTTCAGAACTGGTGGATCTAGTAGACAGTCAGCACCTGAGAGAGAAGGGGCTCATGGGCCCCTCCATTTACTGCTCACCTATTGACAACTAACAGATTCTGAGACAGGGAAGGCTTAGTATCTAGTTGTGCATCCACTGGTGAGTCCACCAGGCTCTCATGGTTAGTTTCAAACCAGAGGAACCCAGACAGCCCTAGTTAAATTCCATTAGACACCGGATTGTAAGAAAGAAGATAGTCTGACAAGGTGGGAGGGAAGTCAGTGTAGGACAGGACAGAAAAAGTAACCAGAATGTATTATATCCATGTATGGAATTATCAAAGAATAAAATTAATAAAATCTTTCAAATGAAAGTAAAAATCCTTTCCCCACAAATGCATTAATAATTATTACTGAGTAATGACAAACTTCCAGGAACAGAAATTTCTTTTACTGAAATCATAAAGCTACTTTAATAAAAAGTCATTTTTGGAAAAATAGGGAAAGTCCCAGCTGTAGCTGAGGATCTGTTGGCAACTGATGAATGCTGGGAAAGGGAGAGTCAGTTTTCCTTACTTGTGTAACACCTAGTGGGTTGTGCACACTCCAAGGGATAGACCCACACCCCAAAGCATTTAAGAAACACAGATTAGACTTGGCAGGCCTTAAAAAAATAACAATAATAAAGGACATGAAGTGGGGAGCAGTAACATGGGAGTGCAGATGGGGAGGGGTCTCAATATGATCATAATACATCGACAATATTCTTGAATCAGTAAAAGTATTTTTGAAAAAGAAAAAATAGGGAGCAGTTCCTAACTTATATTGGAACTAGCAAGCTTTCTAGTGGCTTTTAGTTAATTTGGACATATATTTTATTGCTTATCATTGGACACTTATGTAACTAATAGATTATCTATATGATTTGAGATGATTGGGGAAAATAATTAACTAGATATAGTCTATAAACTTGGATGAAAAGATTGGTAGTGTGAGAAAGATACCAATCAAATAAAAATCAGTTTATTAGTTTGATTACAATAAAAAAGAATTTTAGGGGCTGGAGAGATGGCTCAGCAGTTAAGAACACTGGCTATTCTTGCAGAATATGTGGGTTCGAATCCCAGTACCCACATGGCAACTAATAACTGTCCATAACTCCAGTGCTAGAGGATCTAACTCCCTGGTGTTGGGTTCAAGTATGCAACTGTACAACATAGGTGCACTTGCATTCATGCAGACAACAGATTCATACACATAAAATATAAAAATAATAAATAATTTTAAAAGAAATTAATAAAGTGATTCAAATGTTTTGTTGAATAAGCTGAAATTAAAGGAATTTTGACAGAGAAAAGTTGGGCTAAAGATATAGATCAGTGATAGTTCACTTGACTGGTATTTGAGGTCCCTAAGTTTGATGCTCAATACCAAGAAAGTAAAAGAAAGAAAAGAAGAAGGAGAGGAGGGAGGAAAGGAGGAAGGAAAAGTATTGATGTGGAGTGCTCAGCCCTAAGTGCACACCTATATGAAGCCCCTGACCCCCTGCCCTTGAACAAGGCTAAGGGAACATGGCAGAAGAGGAAACAGAAAGAACGTAAGAGCTGGTGGATGGGGAAGAGTGCTAGAACTGCTGTCTTCTGGACATGGCATGGCTACCGCACTCATGAACTCACTGCAGCTATAGGTACCTGTAGAGGCACAGGCAGCACTAACTGGACTCACCGGGCAACCAAAAGAAAGAAAAAGGACACATGAAGGCAGAAGGTGGGAGGAAGATGTTTTGGGGGATGTTTGGGCAGAGCAGGCAGGGTAAACTTAGGGTGGCTATGATCAATATACACTGTATACATGTATGGAATTATCAAAGAATAAATAAAAGACATTTTAGAAAAGAAAAAGAAAAGTTAGGATGGCTCTTCTTTATGCCATCAGTAATCAGTGCTAATGTCCGTGGATAATGTCAAAACCTCCAACTACAGGAAAATGGACATTTAACGGAAGTGCTTACCAGCCTGTCAACAATGTGACAAAATCAAATCGGACACCTTTCTTACAGCTATACAATGAATTCTCAGTACATGCTTGATGGCAATTGTTGACCAAGTATTTAACTACCAACTTTACGTCAAGAACTATGCAAATACAGAAAGAACAATCCTGAGAAAAAAAAACATGGGCACTGATCTAGTTGGAAGATACATAATAGGTCCTAAGACTGACTGTCAGTCCCTGGATTTGCCTAAGTAAACAGGTATTTTTACTTGAAGAAATTAAGAGAACAGTGTAATGTGAGATTTGGAAGAAAAGTTTCCTTGGTTATCTATATTTGCAACAGTCTATCCTGGCCTTTCTTGGACATCTCTGTGCCTCAGAAGACTGGCCTCTTCAGTCACTGTGCTCCCCTCTCTGTGTTTAACTAGGAGATCTGTCAGGAGGAGGCATGGGGTACAAATCACCCTGCCCTGGGGTGCAGTTTTCAGCAGGAGCTGCATCTTACAAAGCTGTAGACATTGAGTGGCCCTCATTTCAGTCAGAGGAGGGTGACAGCTGCCTGCTGCTGCCAGTCTCTGTGCATGTCACCATTCCTGGTTGATTCTATTAACTGTTCAAAGTCTGTTCATTAAATTCTTCAATTGAACCCTTTGGGCATGACATGTGATTCTTATTAGGACTCTTGTCTACTTCCGGAAAAGGAAGAAAAAGAGCCTTTTTAGAAAAATCACAGCAAAAGTGCCCTAGAGGAAAGGAAGTTATGATCAGGTACCAAAATATTTATAAAAGTAAAACAAAACAACCTCTCCTCAAACCCAAACCCCAAACATTATATATATATGTACTTATGTATACATATATATACATTATACATATATATACATATATATATATAACTTGAACTTAGCCTTATTATAGTTTAGATTATGGCCTAAATAAGCTATAATAAACTATAAACTGCTATTATGACAAATAACAAACATTCAAATTAATAACAGTGGAATGAAATTTACTTAAGTTTTACTTTGAAATTTGAAACTCAAGATAATCTATTATTAAAAGTTTTTCATTATAAATAGATGGTTCTTGATTCATTCTGCAAATAAGAACACATATTTAATAACAAAATGAGAAGGTATAGGTAAATACTGTGCGGATCAGTGCTTACCTCTTTGAACTTGTGACTGAGCTTGCTTGTGTCCAGGTCTGATGGAGAAAACATGTCCTCATTCTCAGGGAGTTCAAAGACTTCAATGGCCATGTCACTACCAGGAAGGACAGGCCCGACCTCATCCTCTTCTTCATCGGTGGCATATTCTCCAGTCTGGAAGGAAGCACAACTGTCCTTACCCTACCTGGAGGTTGTTATTAAAAATATTTTATAACGGAGGGTTACCAAGTGATGAGAATGTTAGCTTTTAAATAAGACATGCCTCATGCAGCCAAGGTTATAGACAAATGTTAGTTCAAGGATCCAAAATAAGTGTAGATCATATGCACATGTGCATTTTAAAAGTGGACAGCACCAGCAGCATCTTCAGCACAGCAAGAGAGTTGTTTTCTCACTCTGATAGGTTTACTAAGTAAAAGCATGTTGCTAAAGTAGATAAGAAACTATTTTATTACATTTATTTATTTATTTACTTATTTATGTGTACGTGTGTGTGTGTGTGTATGTGTGTGTAAGCATACTGTGCCAGGCACATATGTGGAGTTGGTTCTTTCCTTTTACCATGTGGGTCCCATGAGTTGAACTCCGGTTTTCAGGCTTGGTGGCAGGTGCCTGTATCTGCTGAAAATCTCACCAACCCAGGAAACAAGGAATTTCTTTAAATTCCTACTTCCTGTGTGAATAAGCCACCTGATATTGCAAGCAAGGAACGGAAGCAAAGGTGAAACACTCATGGAGTTGAAAAGGCCTTAATTAAGCCTTACAAAGGGTTAGCAAATTAATTCTTCTAAGTTCTAGACTTCAATCATTTCTGTTTTGTTTGTTAATTATAGAGGTAGTAAACTGGTAAGCAAAGGGATAAACTTGGGGCTTCTAACTCAATGACTATACAAGTGTCATGTTAGAAGCAAATATGACTTTAATAAAACTATTTGTCAATGTGAAAGAAATTCATATAAGTTTCAAAATTTTTTGCAGAAAGCCAAAGATCGGTGCATACCATGACATGGCAATCGGTCAAAGCTTTCCATGGTGGTCACCTTAAATTCATTTTCTAGTATGTCATAACTTTCCCAACCTTCGTGGTTCTACTGAACGCTCTGCTCCCTTCTGATACCAGCAGGATCCTGGAGGCATCTGAGTTCATGACCTCTGAAATAAATATGTCTTCGGGGCTGACTTCCTTAACACTACTGGAAAGTCGCTCCTCCTGACAGCACCAGGCTATGAGACTATAATTCAGGATAATTGCCCAACATCTTTACCTTATATAATTTAAGGATAAATCACTGATTTGGTGGGTTAAAAAGACAAAGTTCATGTAATTCATCCCTGCTCTTTCAGGCAGAACGACTTCAAAATCCATAAAACACAAATAGGAATTCATAATGCCTTCAAACAAACCTTCATAAGCAGCACAGTGAATGATCAATTCCTTTGATTAAATGGGCTGGGCATTTTGCTCTGCGATACAACCTTCCTGATACAGTGGAACAGGCCTTCTCTCCTTTTACCTATGCTTGACGTAAAGGAAATCTGGACATTAACCTCTATGTGACCATCATTCAATTAGACTTCTCTTTTTCATCAACAGTGTGAATCTGCTTCTCTGTAACTGTCTTTGTGCTGTGCTTTGATTTCTCTCTGGGTGCTCCATAGTTCTCTAGTTGTAAAGTAGACAACATCTATGAAGAAACCTACAGGCACTGCCCATGATAAGCGCACACCTCAGTCACATCCTCTGCATCCTTCCTCACACAAAGGCTATTAACTTGAAGACTTCAATTTTGATGGTATTTGTGTACAGATAAACAAGGTTTTTAATGCAGAGCCATGATTTCCAAACTGGCTGCAGGACAGTTGGAACCTCATCCTGTCAGTCTCTTGCAAGTAAAATCAAAGACATTTTGACTAGAGGGAAAAGAGGTTCGTGTTGATGACCTGCTCTTTTTGATACTATATAATTCTTTAGCACCTGGAAATCTCAGATTCTGTACACATTAGTCTGAAATGTCTACTAGGCATGTCCCACCTGTGGCCCACAGGCCACATGGAGCTGTATGTGGCTGAGAACAGCTATGAATGTGGCCAAAACTTAAAACATGCTTTTTTCTTGGTAGCTTAGTTACACAGTTCTTGAGTGTGAACTCTGTAGACTGCAATGTTACAAGGTTGGACATACCTGGGCTAACTATAATTCCAAGTATGTTTGGCCTTAACAGTGGAATGTAGCTGAACAATGGAGGTGGTTGGTTTCAAGCTGCTTCTGTTTCAAGATAGCATTCTGGCATACATTTGAATCAGATTTAGGGAATGCAAGACATGGGAAATTCCTACCCCTCAGTATAGTTTTTTTTGTGTTCTCTATATACACTATCACAATTATCAATACACATATAACTTATTAAGAATTCTAGTTTCTTTTATTTTTGACTTGATCAGTTTCTTCTCTTTTGCAAGTCCATATTCAAATCTAACTCTGCTAAAACTCTTATTTTTTGTTTTAATCTTTCCAATTACTGGTATTTTTTTCTTTCCAATCAGTGTTTTGAGTCACTTTTACTGCCTGCAGTCTTAGCAATTATAAGCTAAGAGCAGGGTGGGTGTTCCAAAGGCTGTGATGTCATTCTCTCTCACTGACCATTTGTCATTCCCGTCCTGACAGACGTCAGAGTAGAGAATGTACCTATTGGAGAATTTCATAAACATCTGGAATGAGAAAGTTACACTTAGTAGATTGAGAATCTAAAGTTCTGATTCTTTTCTTTACTAAAAATACTAATTATTTTTATGGTTAATCTGCAAGTAAAAGAAATGACCATGAAAAAAGATTAGCAAAATATTATAAACCTCAAAGTCAGGATGCATTGGTTATTTACATAGACAGATGGACAATGTCATACAACCCCTGCCCTAAAAATCCTCCACAGACACTTGCCACCCCTAATATTTCTCTAGTGCCCATTTGTTTGTCTATTATTTAAATATAGGGACAAGTCTTCCATTGGGCTTATGAGTCTGCTGACTCATGTTTTATTCATTCTTTCTTATAAAAACCACAACCAGAATACATAACCGGTGTCTTTAAAATGAATGAAAATTACTCTTGCAAGTGAAGAGTATAAATTCCTCCATATTTTTGTGGTGTCCCTACTGCTTTCATGATCTTCTCACACCTGACTCTGTTGAGTGACCAGTCTCCTCAGTCTTCCCAAACTACTACACAATATCTGAGTTTCGCACTTCTTTAGGCTCACCTGCATCCAAGCATTAACATTTATTAAACAATCATTACCCAGGCAGGGTGCACAACTTTGGATTGGTGGAAGCAGGAGCATGTGGACATACTGCAGTCTGGAACAGTCAAGAATGCTGCAGGAATCAATCTAAGTTTTACAGAAGGAGCAGAGACTATTCATTAAATTTAGTGAGCTGGCAAAGTGGGGATCAATGAAAAAAATCTAGGTTTTTGTGGTCACTTAGATCTGGGCTCCAATTTTGGCTCTGAGATTTTGCAAGTGAACTTCTATGTCAAAGCTCTGATTCTCTATTTGTAGAGTAGGAAAAAAATGCTAAAATAATTTCAAACCATGACAAGGTTGTCACAAGTTATGTGATATTTGGGAAGCATTTAACATGAAGGCCCAGCACACAGTGAGTGGTCAAATGAGCTGACCACGGTTATTGCTGTTGGTATCAATTGTGCAGTAGTGACAGGCGACATGAAGCCTCACCAAGCCTATCTTGTAACTAGATGTCTACTAAATTTTGTCTCATAAGCACAATTTCTTAGATCTATGCATGAATCTTTTACAACTATTCTGACTCAAACCTGTCCTTTGCTAAGCCTGCCCCTCTTTTTATGTTCTGCAGTGGGGACCAGTTTCTACTAAACCTAAGGAAAGTCCCAAGCCTCTGTACTCCTTACTCATGCGCTCCCACCTGCCACTGTGATCCAAGATGAATATCCATGTACATCAGACGCTAATGCCACAAAGACTTCTAATTTACTTCTTTATGCTCAATATGTTCCTTCCAACTTTCATAATGCTTTGATTCCTATCTGCCTTTTCCCATCAAGTTTTTGAACTAAAAGTTCCTAAAGTGTGCCAGGTACAACTTATCCCTGTGATCCCAATGGCCAGTGCACTGTTTGTCGTATAGTGGGCCCAGATCAAATGTTTGCTGAATAAATTAAGACAGCTGTAGGCACATCTGTACGGCATGGTAGAGCCTGATTTTCCTACTAATCTCAGCTTTCTAGTATGAATACAGGGAAGCACAGCTGCAGCCGAGGCCTAAATGACCCTTTAGGGGGTTTTCTCTTCTTGTTAGGTTCAGCCATTTGCAGTAATTTTTGCTGTCGTGATGTTTGCTCTGGTAAATTCAGAGAAACTAAATGGTGCTAATCATAAAAATAGCCTTAATTATGCAGTTTTGTGGGAATTTATTTACTGGATTTGAATCTGGTTAGATATATTTTCAGACTCAGTTCTGGGAGAAAAGAGAACTGCCTCCTCTATGGTAGAGAAGACTTCAAACAATAACATCAATACTGACCATTCCCCAGTCTGTATCACCCATCCCTGTGGCCTGCACAACAGCATGCCCTTCCCTACAAAGGTATCTCTTTCCCCACTTAGGTCAGTGATTTCTACGTGGCCTACTTTTGTGATGTTATGTCACTTAAGGCATATTATTTGTGGAGCTGTGAAGCACTTTGTTCTTGGGATGATTGTGAGAGTATATAACAATGAAACAGTCAGCGTTATCACCAGGGCAGGATACACTCGGTGACTGTGCAACTAGATGGCTAGGATCATCCATTTCTCCAGGACAGGCATCAAGTAGTGCAGCAAACAGGTGCATGGACACTGGGACTGGAGAGGCCAGTTCTCCAGGGAAGCCCGGGCTTCCATCCTTTGTGGTCCATCCTTCCACAGAACAAAGATGCCAATCTCACAAGGTATTGAGAAGGTTCAAGGAAATGAACATACAAATATCAACAGGATGTCTGGCCTGCGAAGAGTACTACAATGCTTCCCATCTACTAAAGTAATTCAAAATTTATCAGATTTTTTGTTCTAAATTGACAGAGAAGTTTATTTTGGTGTACAGTTCTGGAAATCCAAAATTAAACAGCCACACCCTACAAGAGCCTTCTTGGTGGCAGAGTCCTGAGGTGGTGCAGAGTACTGTGTGGCATAAGCCACAGAACGCGTACTAGATACATTTGTGCTTATGAACACATATGTGTTCATGCATATCTGTGTGCACATGCTTGAGATGTCTCAGTGTTTCGTTCTGAGAAGTTTTTTGGTTTTCACTCCATTCTCTCATTACCTAGCCTCCAAGTAGAGAAACATTTCTTAAGATTTATTTTTATTATTTAAAATTGTGTGTGTGTGTGTGTGTGTGTGTGTGTGTGTGTGTGTGTGCACAGGTGCTTGGGCCTAGAAGAGTCAAATCTCCCAGAAGCTGAAGTTACAGGCAGTTGTGAGTTACCTGATGTGGATGCTGGGAACTGAAACTGGGTCCTCTGGAACTGCAATACATGCTTTGCCGAGCCATCGTTTAAAATCTAAATTAGTCACATAGTCCTATGTCCCCTACCTTTAAGAGCTCAGTTCCTTGTGTCACTGAAAATATTGCTGATAAATTATTCTTCATTAGCTAAAGATCTGTCAATAACATATTTTCCAAATATTCAGACTCATGTTTCCTTCTTATTTTTTTTTCCTAGCAATTGTGTTAGCTCATTAATTGTCACTGGGTTTTAATTCTTTCTTTAGTTCTAATAACCCAGCTATTAGACAGTAGACTCCAAAACAAGGACACTATTTCCTGCAATGGTGACTTACTGCTAAAATGACCACCAGTGATCCCGCTCCCCGTGCATTAGTGCTGTCATTAATTGTTCCTCTTGAGTGTGAGCTGGACCTAGAAATTCACTTGAACCCAAATACAGCAGACGCAATGGAAGGTCACTTCTGAATTAGTTCACAGGAGCGATGACTCCCATCTAGCTCTGTTATCCTCCTGCTTCTCTGAGCCCTCACTATTGGGAAGCATGTGGTCATGTTGTGAACAGGAAGAGGCCGCATTACAAGGTACTGAGATTTCTGGCCAATAGCCAGGAGGAAGCAAAAGTCTGCCAATAGTCACCTGAGGGACTATGGAAGTGGCTCTCCTGCATCCTGAAGACAGCTGCAAGTGAGTTTGGATACAGACTGTCTCCCAGCTGAGCACTTAGATGACAGCAGCTCTGGCTGACACCTTCCTTGTGGCGTTGGGAGAGATGTGGGTTCAGAGGCATCCAGATAAACTGGCTCAGAGAATACTGTAGAAATATTTCTTGCTTTAAAGTTGCTATGTTTTGATTATAATATGTTATGGGGGAAAAATAAAGAGAGCGGAGGTGAAGAGGCTGCCATAACGAATCCAGGAAAACAACGGAGACATGACTTTGGAAACAGGCAGTGGGCAAAGGCTAGAAGAATTCTAAAGAGTGGAGTAGTGCAGGCCTAACTTGCCCTGAACAGGTTGTTTGTGAAAATCTAGAAGGTGGGAATTTTTGTTCAAGTGACAGAAACTTTAGAAACATCATTACCTTTTCTAGTGAGAAAGTGGGAAAACATCTAGCAAACTGGTTCATTATGTGAATTTTGTCAGATTTTTTTCTCACTGCTTATAGTAAAATGGGAAATAGAATGCAAGTACTATTAAACAGAGAGGAAATGAGACTTAATGAATTTGAAAGTTTTAAAATTCTAGAATTAAGAGATGTCTGAAAAACCAAGTTCAAATTCAGGCAACTGCTAGGATAACACAGTCCTCAAGTAGAGGATCTGACAAAGAATCGTACAAGTTCTGAACTTTGGTAACTTCAATTTTATGCAAGGTCAGATAAGCAAGTCAGCTACTGCCAAAAGGAAGACACAATTTCTATTTATTCCAAGACTGTAAAATATTACTGAAAAACTTATCTGAATCAAAGGTTACCCATGCCTCTGCTCACAAGTCATAGGGAGAAGAAACCTATGGGGAAATTCACTCTTAACAGTATTCTGCCTCATTTCCTGACGGTCTTATGGCACATGGTAAACAATCTCATAAGTATGACATACCATTACCACACAGATCAGAAGGACCAAGAACAACAAGGAGGCATCTGGTAAGCTAACACATAGCACAGAATGGACACGATTATGACCAGGACTCCAGGTGACAGATTAAACCCACTTGTAATACAGAGGTCAATTATATTCCCAAGGCGTCCAGGAGAAATCTAAGAAATCCCCCAGGATCTATCTTAGCAACCTGGGTGCACTGACATTTTCACTTGACCTAAATAATTAGTATAAGTACAGCAAGGTGTACCAGAAAACACACAGACTTGGCTTTAACATGCAAAGTCTAGGGGCTAGAGCATTTCTCCTGTCCATAACAACCCTAGTCAGCTGGGGAGAGGCTGATGTGAAACCCTTCCAGGAAGTGCCACTGATCACATCTTCTATAAGCAGAGACCTTATCTAATTAAATGACTCCACTGTGGGAATATCTGTTCATAGGACATATAAATAAGTCAATTATCCCTTAGGAAATCTCCAAGTAAATAAAGGAATCCTCACTTGAGGGTGGAGGTCATTCAGTCACTTGAAAGCTGTAAGAACTGGTAGTCTTTCCCTAAGCATACGAAACTTTTTTATTGAATATTTTTATTGAATTTTTGTGTATTTCACACAGAACATCTCAACCAATCTTAATCACTTTTATACTCCCTCACTAGCACCCTCCCACAGCCCCTCCCCTCCAGAATTCATACACTCTTTTCTTTTGTGTTTAGGCCTATTGTGTCAAGTTAGTGTTCCAGGACAATCCTCAGTACAAATTTATCCACTGAGGTCTTGTCAGCCTACTCAAGAGACCCTCACTTTAAGAAGATGAGCTCTTCTTCACTCAACAGTAATCAGTTATCAATATTTCTTCAGCTAAAATTGGGGCCTGCTGCCCATTTGCCCAGTTCCATGCTGGCTTTTTGCCTGCTTGAGTTTGTATGGGTCTTGAGCATGCTGACACCATTGCTGTAGGTTCATATGAGCAGAACCTTGTAGGATTTTATTTCCTATGCTCATACACCTCCTCCCTGGATCTTACAATCTTTATACAAAACTTTTTTAAATAAAGATTCTCCCTTTGAAGAGAATCTGCTCATCACAGGACCAGATGATGCTGAACTGCAAGCCAACATCAACAAGACTATGAAGTTTGAACAGGTTCATTCCACAAAGCCCTCTAGCAAACACTAGGAATTCAACTGGAATGGAAGACAGATTTTGACTGCAATTCTTTCTGAGCAGGAACTGTTATGCTTCTAAATCTGGGGCATCTGTTGTCCTAATCTCTTCAAATCTGGTTTTAAAATAAGGGGTGTGGAGCTTTGTAGGGTGATGAGGTTGAGAATTTCTTTCTCCACTGAGTAAACCTTCTTCATCACTGTAAATGCAACCCAAAGTAGTCAGGACCAAGATATTTCTAGAGTTTCCACAGGAATTTGTCTGTTTTACAGGAATCTTCCTGACAGGGCCAACATTCCCTTCCGGCAGGAAGGGTCCATTCAAAGATCATTGAGATCTACTTTCTAGAGACAAATTTAATGTTTCATTGCAGACCTAACAGGTTGTAGGAGAAACTGAGGCAGGCCCATGCTGTTATTCCAGCTTAATGACCATTATACACCCTGTCTTATCATCTCCCCTGTGAACAGCCAAAGTCTAAGGATTCCCTAGGAGTCAAACCACATCAATTGAAATTCTTCTCATGCTCAAAGCAGGTGTGTGCTTCTGTAAATACTATTGGAACAGGGTCAGAACCTTCCTCTAAGCTACAACGTGTGTCCATACTAGTTGAAACAAACAACCATCATTTTTGTGCCAGTCCCTCAGGTCCCAATTTCCCTAGGACAGTGATAAGGGGTTTGTTCAATTCCCGCCCAGAGAAACTGATCAGGAGACAAATGCCCAATTTAGTGATGTGAGTATTTCACACACAGCAGCAAGCATGATTGCCCTTTGCACTGGAAGGAAAGACTCTATCTTTCCAGGACATTCACTGACAAACACTCAAAGGGCAGTCGATGGCCACAGAAATTCCAGAGACCTCAGAGAATTATTTCCTTCTTATTATATTTAATGTAAAATGCCTAGAATTTCAGTTGATTTTAGAAAGTCAAAACAAGATTGTTCAATTTAATGGAAAAAGCCTAGAAACTTGGGTGATTACCAAACACTGAAACAATATTGCTCCATTTACTTTTACAAGGACTTTCCAGTCATTACCACTTTCTGCTCTCTCCTCTAGGGTAGTTTTACCTTTTTATCTACTAAATATTGCCTGTATTGTCCCAACTTCTTGTGCAACATTAAAGAAACAACAAAATCAACTTGCAAGTAAAAGCTGAAACTGGAAGCATAAAATTCATGCTTTCACTCTGAATGTTCTTAGCTGTAACGATGCTTCTATACTACGTCTATTGGGTCTTTTGAGAGATGGCCTTGAAAGCAATTTAAATTTTTACCATATTTACACATTATACAGCAAGATTTTTCTGAGTCAAAAAATATGTTTTCCACGGCTCAATATTTTAAATTACTTTTAATAAATGCTGACTATTTACAACTAGGTGAGCATAGGCTACGAAGAGGCCACTCATAATCTTCCGTTTTCCCACTGAGATCCCAAGCAACAGACCTAAGTGAACCTCTACATTTCAAATGTACCACTGCACTTCCAAACTGGCATTCTCCCTTGGGTTTCATTTTATTTGCCCAGGAAACAATGAGACACTTATTCTGATGCCAGTAGAACGTGGGAAGAGGCTGAGAGATTTGTATTTCCTTGAATTTTTAATCTGCAGAACAGGACAACTGGTTACGAGAAGGACACATGTTATTACTGTTTTAATAAACTTGTAACATAAAATGAATTGAATCTTAAAAATATGCTGCACTTGCATTAAAAATAGTTTGCATTAAAATTTATTTATACAGTTGCAAAAAATTTAAAAGACTGTTGACTATAACCGAGTTATATAGTTAGACAAAGTACTGAAAAAAACCCCAATGTCATCAGTATTATTTTATGCACAATGTACATATTAATAAAATACAGAGTCTCAGTCTTACAGTGTTCTAGAGAGAACTCTGATCCTTTCCTCACATGACTATCTTGTGTTTCTGCAGGAGCTCCTTCTTGTGAAGTGTCTGCTAAGCAAAGCCTCAAAGGTCTTCTATATTTCTGGGATCTCTAAATAGGGCCTTCCCATAAACTCCCACAGCTCTAGCCCCCCATATTTTACATACTTAAACACACACACACACACACACACACACACACACACACACACACACACTGAGTGAATAGGCCTGAGGTTGGCCAAGGTGGCTCATACCTATTATCCTATCACTTGGGAAGCTGGGCCGGAGGATTTTCATGAGCTCAAGGCCAGCCTGGTTTCCACAGAAGGTTCCAGGCAAACCTAGGCTACAGAGTGAGACCTGTCTTTAAAATAGATTCAAACACTGTGAGAAATTGGAGACAGAGTTTTAAGCCATTATTCTAAGTCTCCAAATAGCAAGAACTATGCCATCCCATATATACATAATTGTAAATATAAGACTGTAGATGCAGACTTCATTTAAAAATATTTAGCTGATATAAAGACTTACGTATGAAATAAAATTTAAAGTGCAATGAATAGTGGTATAAACTTCACCACCAAACAACTGCATTTCAGAGGAATAGCACAGCTTCACCGACGGCCTGTGGGTGCATCGCCTTGACTCCTCTCAGGTGCCAACCCTAACGAAGAATTTCTGCTGAATATTAGCACTTTCAGCACTGTTTGTGTTTGCTATTTTTACTGTGTTTTTGTTTAACTAAACCTACAAATTATTTTCACAAGACTGTGTATCAATGGAATCGTTTTGTATTTTTCCATGTCTTTGTGCTTTAGCAGAAAAACAGCAGCACTCCTGGGCTGCTGATTCAAATGTCTGAATCACTGAATATACCACAATATACTTATATATGCTCTTGTTAATAGACAAGTCAGATGTACTTGATTTTTTTTCCTGCCATAAGTCTGAACTGTACATATGTGTTAGGATTCATGTACATAAAAATTCTACCAAGATGTTTAACAAGAAATGGAAGTTTTTGACAAACTTTACTAGAGACAGTCAAAGAGTTTTTCCAAATGGCTGAGCCAATATATCTCCATATGTACAGAGAATTAGAGTTCCCCTTACTCCAGACCGGCCTTGAACTTAAAATACCCAAGTTATCAATTCCATGAGCTTCGGGTGGCGTTTCACTTTTATTTTCAACTTCTACTTTCTGGTGGGTTATGTCATAGTTGGGCACTGTCAGCCATTGAGGCTTCTTCTATGACAGGATCTTCAAGCCAGCAGCCACAGGTAGTCTTTTCCTATTGGCTCAATTACTTATTTTTGAAATACTTTCTTCTAGATGCCACTTTCTTAGAGTTACTCATTTGATAAACATAAGTTCTCAACTATAATGTTGCCAATTTTCTCAATCCTTTTCTTGAAGAAAAGGATTTTCTTTCTTTTTTTTTACACTGAAAATGAAGACACAGACAATCTTCTTTGTTTTCTGAGTTTAGTTTGTTTTTGAGGGGGCAATACACCTGAAATGGAAATTTTGATGGGAGTTCAATTTCTCTTCTTTCTCTCACTTCTAGTTATTGAAAGGCCTAGCATTTTTCAATTTCCTATAGTTAGCATTATCTATGCCAAAACCATAATTTAATATGTGTGAACATCTGTATCTACATTCCCTGACTGTCTATTCTTTTGCTCTTCAGTCTACTAACAACCACCTCTTTTTTAAGGCATGAAAATGGTTTTATTTTATTGCATTGTTCTTTCATATATATTTTAATAGCTGCTCATCAAACACATTTAAAAAATTCTTTGGATTTTTATGAGAACTGAATTAAATGGATAAATCAACTTTGAGAAAACTGGCTCAATGAAACTACTGAGCCTCTTAATCAATGAATAAGACCTTTCTGTACTACTACATAAGCTTTATTTAATAAGTCTTAGGAAAAAATTTTATTTTTCCATTCTAAAGTCTTGTCTGTCGTTACTTCTTTATATCTATTAAGTTGTTATTTTAAAACTTACAAACGTTTTCCTTATTTGCACACACATTGAAATACACGCTATATTTTAATGTTGTGTGTTCAGAAAATTTGCTAAAAATCTCACATCATTTCTAATAAGTACTTCTAATAGGTTTTCTTAAATTTTTTCTTATTATCTGTGAACTCTAATAGTTTTATTTCTTCTTCTTTCATCTTTTTCCTCTAATGTCTTGCTTTTTAGCACACTGTCACACAAAAACTGTCTGATTTTGAAATGTTAAACTACTTCAAGCATTCCTGGATACACTTAAAATAACCTTTTATATATTCTGTCAGAGGGGGCTAGAAAGAAAGCTCTGTGGTTAAGTGCACTGGCTACTTGTCCAGAGAAACCAGGTTCAGTTCTGAGTACCCACGTGGCAGCTAACTGTCCTTAACTTCAGTTTCAGGAGATACAAAGCCTTCTTCTGTCCTCTGCAGCATTGCACACACATGTTACACTTACATACACTCAGGCAAACACTCATATACATAATTTAAAAATATTAAAATATTGTTATACATGGTTTGATAGCATTTTATTTGCATAATTTTTATGAATGGAATGAACGTTTAAGTTTTCTTTCTCATCATTATTAGGTTCTGTTATCAAGGTTGTAGCTAATCAGCTCATATATCTCACACTCTCCAGGTTTCCCTATATTTCCGGCATCGAAATTGTACTTCGATTATTCTTACGTCTGCAGATGGTGCTTTCATTGCAGTCTGATTGATCTAATTGATAATACTGTGATTTACCATATTTCCTTTACTTTCCTCCCTGTCCCTATTTCCTTGTATCTTTTACACTCTACTTCCTTTGCCTTCTCCCCTCTGCCTCTCCCTCTCTTCTGCTGTTTGTTATTCAGTGTTGTATCTCCCTGTGAGTTGGGTACTTTGAAACTGAAGATTCCTATTTCTTACAACATTAACTTTTAGGTTTTGACCAAAGGTTAGCATTCCAAGAGAGGATATGCATCTATTTCTTCTGAAACTCAGCACACACTTAAGCTGCACTGATAATAATTTCTTCCAGAAAATGTCTTTTTCCTTCTTACTTAGCAGTAAAGCTCTGACATTTGTAATTTTCCATACGGGCCTTGGGGTGGTAGATTGATTTTCCCTCTATAGAGATCACGGTCCATGGCATTATGACATTATGATGGAGTTCTCCAATTAGGCACTTTAGCTTTGAGTACAGATGGTGTTTTATCTACCACAACTGAAATCAGATACTTAAGCATTAAGGATAATATGATGTTACAATGAATTAAAGAAGTCAAATGTAAACAAATACTTTAGATTTCATTCAACTGACATTCTAGAACTTGAAAAGAATATCTGTAGTGTAAGAAAGTAAGCTGAATGGTTGTTTCAGGTTGAGAGTAACTGGAAATTTCCCTGAGGTTATCATTTGGGACAACAGAAATGGTCTGTAATATGATCTTGTGATGGTGCTTTATTACCAAACGGTTACCTTAAATACACTAAACAACTGGTATACCTTATTGTATATAAATTGTTCCTCACTGAAGTTGATGTTTAAATGGCGCTGCAAAAAAATATCATATTATATATTTAGTAGCTAATCATTCCTTACTTTGTGTTAATCTTACCTGTATAAAATAATAAAACCTATCAGAATTAGGAACTCCAGAACTCAGAGTTGTAGCACCAGTATCAGTTTAAAACCACTGGGAGTGTGTATGCAGCAGTCTGCACATCACTGCAATGCACCAGCTTGCGCACATGAGTTTTTGCTCCGGTAGCCACACAGTCTTCATTACTCATGAAAATTCATTTCTATGACTGAAGTCTATTTCCAAGTAACACATTTGAGGTTAGAAGAAGGCCATTTATATAGTATTGTTCTTGGCATAACTTAGGCCATTTTGACTATTTTGTTTCTCTTGCAGGCTTATTTAAAGTAAGAAGTCATGTTAACCCAAGTTACTAAGTTGGTATTTTAAAAAGTCCAGAGCTTTGAATGTTCATATTGGATGAAATTTTCATATTCATTTTTTCCTGGATTCAACTGTAGAGGATTCCAGGACAGAGTGACAGGGATAGAGTGTTTTTCAAATTGCATGGTTTCTTAAAATATGCATGTATGGTAGAGTGCAAAAGCTCCCAGGAAGTACTAAATCCCAGAGCACCACAGGGTGAATTCAGGGTGTTCCTTCAGTGTTCCCCAAACTGCCGCCACTCTGCGTTCTTACCAGGCAGAGTCCCTTCCGTGTTCTTCACACCAGCATTCTCCAGTCTTACTAGACTCCCTTCTGATTTGGCTCTTCTACTCTTTACAGTTCTTCTCTCTGTCATTTTCAACTAAACTTAATTCTCATTTAACTCTACTTTCCATTTTTTTTCCTTTTTTAAAATAAAAATATCTTTTATTTACGCTTTGGGAATTCCATGTGATGACTTGGATCATACGTACCCACCCCTTCTATTCTGCTCAGCATCTCCTGGATCAGTGCCCCATGTGCCCTCCTTACATCATTTCTTCTTTTTTTTTTAAAAAAAAAAAAAACCTCACTGAGTGCATTTACTGCTCTCCACATGCATGTGGGTGTGGGGCCATCCATGTTCAGGGTAATCTGTCAGAAGCTGTATCTCTCCCTCCCCCAGAAGCCATCAATTGCCGATAGCTCCTCAGCCAGGGATGGGACTTCCCGAGCCTCTACCTCCGTCCTGCTAGAGTACTGACTGTCTTGATCTTGTGCATGTCTTGTGTAGGTAGCTACAGCTGCTGTGAGTTCATAGGTGAATAGTCCTGTCAAGTACAGAAGACACTGTTTCACTACAGTTGCCCCCAACTTCTGACTCTTACAATCTTTCTGCTCCCTCTTTGGTGATGTTCCCTGAGCCTTGGGGGTTAGATGAAGAAAAGTTCTTTGGCAAAATCTAATATCCTTTCATGATTAAAAACTCTGGAGAGACTAGGGATGGAGGGAGCACATCTCAAGGAAATAAAGGCTGTATATGACAAACCCATAGCCACCATTACGTTAAATGGATAATAAAATTAAAGCATTCCCACTGAGATCAGGAACAAGACATGGGTTTCCACTCTTGCCATTCCTATTCAGTATAGTCCTTGAAATCCTAGCTAGACCAGTAAGACAAAGGAAGGAAATGAAAGGGATACAAGTAGGGAAATGAGAAATCAAAGTATTCCTATTGACAGATGGTATGATTCTATAACTAACACACCTTAAGACTCTACTAGGAAATGCCGAGAGCTGATATACACTTATACCAAAGTGGCAGGGCACAAAATTAACATACTAAAATGAATAGTAGCCTTCCTTATATGACAAAGACAAACACTGAAAAAGAAATCAGGGAAACAATCCAATTCACAATAGCCTAAAAGTAATATCTTGGGATAAACCTCACCAAGGAGTAAAAGATCCATATATAATAAAAACTTTAAAACACTGAAGAAAGAAATTGAGAAAGAAATGAGACATAAGGATTAATATTGTGAAAATGGCCACCCTATAAAAAGTGATCTACAGATTCAATTCCAATTCCAATGCAATTCTTCATAGAAACTGAAAAAAACAATTTTAAAATTTACATGGAAGCACAAATGACTCAGAATAGCCAATATACTAACAGCACTAGCACAAAGACAGACACATTGATCAATGGAAGAGTCTTGAGGCTCTAGATACAAGTCTATGCACCTCCAGCTACCAGATTTTTGACAAAGATGCCAAAATTACAGCTGGAGAAAAGAGCATCTTCAACTAATGGTGCTGGAAAAAGTGGCTATCCATAGGTAGAGGAATGAAACTCCATCCATATCTCTCACCCTGCAGAAATACAAATTCCAAATGGATAAAACACCTCAATGTTTGGTCTGAAACTCTAAAACTTCTAGAGGAAAGAATGGAGAGTGTACTTCAGGATTGAGGCTCAAGCAAGGACTTCCAGAATAGGACCCTGACCATATAGGAAACAGGGCCAACAACCAACAAGAGGAACCTCATGAAATTAAAAATATTCTGCACTGCAAAGGAAACTGTTAACTGTGTAATGAGTGGAAATATGTGCCAGCTATACACCTAACAGAAAGTTAGTATCTGGATTATACAAAGAACTAAAAAACAGAAAACCTAAACAGCAAGAAAATAATTCAATTAAAAATGGGCTATAGGACTGAACAGAGAACTCTCAAAAGAAGAAATGCCAATGACTAAGAAATATTTTTAAAAAGTGTTCAATGTCCTTAGCCATCAGGGAAATGAAAATTAAACTACTCCCTAATTTTAGTCTCTGCCTCCTCTGTGTGACTGAATTTAGCTCAATTTCTTGGCTTTCTCTAATCTGCCCAGGGCTCTAGTCATCTCTGTAAGAAGTAAAAATCAACCAGTCATTGACACCTGCAATTGACAACATAATGAAGTGATGGAGGAATCTCATGGGCAAAAAATGTAGAGATACACACGATGCTACTGGCTCAGCTGAGAAGGCCCCAAAGGGCTCAGTGAGGAAAGGAAGCCTAAACAGAGCCCTGAAAGGCAAGCAAGACTAAGCGCATGAAAGGCCAGCAGAGGGCTGATGTAGTGAATACCAGCCAGAGTAGACCAAAGAGGACTAGCAGATCAGGGCACATGGATGGCCCACAGGAAGGCAAGTTGCATCCTGGGCTAGAAAGGTCTATTTCTGTGACTTAGCACTTTAGAAATCTATTGGTTAAGAATTACAGTCAGCTTATAAAATAAAATGCTTTCAAAGTTGGAAAAATAATGTCATTTATGCTTTTTCCCATACCACGTCTTTGAAGACTACAAGCAGTCAGTTATTCAGTATAAAACAGTATCACTCTCATGTGGTTGCTAGGGGAGACAAAGTCTACTTTTCAGAAGAATTTAATGGCCTAGAAGAATTCGACAAAGTAGCTCTTTTTATTGTTGTTTTTGTATTTAACTCATGAATGAATATTATTATGATATGGCAGTTGGAAAGAAGAGGAAAGATATTATTAAAAACATAATATTTTAACAAATTTCACAAAGAAAATGAGGTACAAAAAGATGACTGTGCTTAAAGTTTACTATCCTAATTCTATTATTCCTGATCAACTTTTTCCTATCTGTGATTAGTGTTAGATATAATAATGTCTCTACAAATGAAGAACATTCTTGGGATTCTTAGTGAGGTACAACTCCTGAGTGTTACATTTGTGCATATGATGTGTTTGTATGTCTGCGTAAAGTGTGTGTGTCTGTCTGTCTCTCTGACTGTCTTCCTTAGGCTGAATCAAGTATGGATACAGTCTTTAAATGAATGTTTTCTAAGAACTTCATGATTCTGTGTTTCAGTGATGATGATCATTATTATAAATTTGAGGATCACAAATCAAAGAATATATTTTAATGATTCTAAAGATCTGATCAAATTACAGCCTCTGAGCCATTATTAAGATATTAGTTCTTCCTTACACTTCAGGCCCCTTTTATCATCATTGGTTCACTGACCTCTGAAACACACTTGATTTCTATTTTAAGCTCCACTATTGTCTTATTCTTTTTAATGTGATCTTTAGCATTTTAAGGTATTTTGTCATATCTACCATATAACCCAATTAAATAGTGAAAAATTAAGAACTAAGTATTAGAAATATTAGAAGATTCTTTCCTTTAAAAAAAAATACTAGATTTAAAGAGATTATACACTGTATTATGTAAACATCATACAGCCCTATTGTTGAGTTTCCTTAAAAAAAAAAAAACTTTCCCTTTAATTTGAATCACAAAACATTTAAAGGGTTAGGGGTTAAACACGCCCATGGTTAAATATTAGGAAGTGAGTATAAACTACAGAACCTATTACCTAAAATACATGCTATATTTTTCAAATCATCATCTTCAGATCATTATTTCACACATGAAACACATGGCTTTAGAAAAGTTTTTAAGAGCATAGGAAGTTAAGAAGACATGTTTAAGTTCATGAATCGAACAAGAAGGTATAGATAAGCAGAATTTTCTGCCAAAAACAAACCTTAAAGAAACAGTTGTTATTGTTATTGCAGTTGCCAGACACTCCTTGCAATTCAGCCACAGTGGTCTAAAATGTTGACAAAAACAATTAAGGAAGGCTTTCCCCCATCCCCAAGAGAGTAGGAGAGAAAGATGCTGTGGTTCTAGGGCTTCCTGCACATATGCTGACTAGTAGCAAAAAGAGACTGCTGCCTCCCCACACTGTTTCTGCGATCACAGATGCGGTCTGTCTGTTTGCATTGTCATATTCACATTATTAAAAGGCCATCCATAATCACTGCTATTGCTTGTTCACACAGCACAAGCTGTTTCCAACCAGGAACAGCAAACAGCCTGAGTCACATTTAATGTCAGCCCTTTGATGTTTTTCACATAAAAATTAATTTTTTGTAACCTTTTAATACTTATGCAACCAGAGCGTCCATTATACTTTTGCTTCCAACTGCTACCTGTTAACAGAATCAATAAAAACAAATGCTCACAGAAGTAGCTACTTTAAATTGCATCCAATACTTTAAAATATTCTGAGACATATCACTGTGATATTACTATAATGATATAAATTTCCAGTAATAAAAACAAATGACAAAAGAAAAGATTAAATTATATTTTAGTGGGGGTAGGGGAAGGCTTTAGTTTCTAGAGTAATGATTAATCACGTTATAAACTGCTGCCTAAAGAGAGACTGAAAGACTTTACAATGTAATAAATATCTCATTACCAAAGGGTCTTTAAGGAAGTCAAATGATCGTATAATGTTAAAAGTACATGTAAAATGACTCATTTTAACTTCAATGACCTTATCTATTTTCTAATTCAAAGAGGTGCAGTCTCAGTTCATACTGCTTACAGCCTGAGCTCCACAATTCAAACTGCATAATGTTCTTTGATAGAAGATACTCATAAAATACAAACATACTGCATAAAATAAAGATCAGAATTATACCATCTTACCACTAACAGGATAAACATTGACAGTTACAGATTATAATGGGAGATTAAATGTTATTAACAAATTCCAGTTGAAAAAATTACCATACCCCTAGAGGTTCATGGCATAGTGCTGACTGTCTGGGGGGCTTACTGAAATCCTCCATGGTTACCTTTCAGATTGTTAAAATAAAAGAAAGAAAACCAAATGAACAGTAATTCTATTAAATCCAGAAATACAATCACTCATCACAGATAAAGGTGGCTGTAAATTTTTCAGCATTGGGAATTCAATCCCTCCACTCTTCATAGGGCCCCCTCCTCTTTCTCATCAGCCTCAGGCAGAGCCAGTTTTACTTCTGTTTTTAGAATTAGAATGGCTAACTGAGAGTGAATAGAAGCAGAAATGAAAATTCAATAGATGGGCTGTTTGCTTACTTCAAAGTCTTCCAGCTTAATTATTGGGAGAAAAACAGAAGAAGCAGAAATTTAAACAGTGAGAACTATTGATATGCTTCGAATCCTACTAGAGCACAACTCCAAATTTCCCAAAGCACTAAAGCAATGAATGTATGAAACACATAAGATGCTATTAAACTTTTTCCTTCTCTATTACTTCACAGAGGGCCAGTGTGCTTTCACAATTGCAGGAAATATTCCTCACACCAAGATGTTTTCTGCATAGCCAATTCAAACAACTTGTCAATGTGATGAGTTCCAAGTTAAAACCAACTTTGGATCATTTAATCAAAACCAGAGGCACTGTACTCTTCTGTAAGCAATGCTAAGCTAAGCGCTGGCTTTAGAAACCAGCTAGAGGCTCTGTGTGTAATTAGAAGTTTCCCTAGCTGTGTCCAGGGAAGGCCACAGGAGATATTAGCAAATAAAATGGTTTTAAATTTGAAATCACAAGATGATTCTGCAAATTATAAGGGAAGTGCAAAGTCAAGTAACTGATTACACATGTTCAGGGCCTGTTCTAACAAAGATACCCAAATCAATAAACTGCTCAATTATATATGAAATGAAATCAATTATCAAAGACCATCTATCCAATGGATATCCACTTTAGTCCTTCTCATTTCCTTTACTTCTTGGACATTTTCCGTTTCATTAACAGAGAATGAGAGTAAACAGAAAATACAGAGATAACACTCCAATCTATCAACTTAATATTTGGTAGCATTAATTAAAATTTTTGAATCCAGTGACAACATTCGAGGTTCTAACACTGGAGTGAATTTTCATTATTTGTACAGCCTTCATCTCTCCTGGGCACAGAAAACTCATAGTTGGTTTTGCCTGTATCTGTGGGTAGGTACTGTGGAACACATAGAAGGAGGGAGAACACAATACAGAAAGGAGGATGAGAGAGAGACACAAAGTAAGAGTCTGATTTCAAGAAAATGCAAGTTACTTGAGCAACCCAGTAGCAAGCATCTGATTTTTATTGTTATAACTTGAAAAAAGATGAGAAAAGTTAACTTAATGCTAACTTTTTTGCAAAACATTCCTGTCCTCAATCATTCCACTCTTTCAATTCTAACGATAAGTCTACTTAGGATAAGTCTACTTAGGATAAGTCTCCAAGTATTCAATTTCCCTATTACTGGAAAACACAGAACAAAGACTCATAGAACCTAAATACTGTAAGAAATTCCATCATTCAAAATGCAGAATGGGAATCCTCTTAACATCTTTTGTTACCCCACTGCTTTTTGTGTCTGGGGATGGGGTGGGGGGGCAATAAACAGGGACAAAGTCATCCAGGGTACAGTGTATACTCCATTCAAAAAGAGCACAGTGCATCATGGAGCTCAGGCTTTGGGCTCAGGAAGACTACACCCATCTGAAATCTGTTGAGCTGAACAGTTAAAAAAAATGGCTACTGGATTTGTAGGGAAAAAAAAAAACCTCTTCCAATTGCTTTAGAGGTTAAATTAGATCCTACAGGAATAACTCCTTGCAAAATTACTGACCCCGACTTTTACTGACTCCTCTGTATTCCTAAAAATATCTCTCAGGATATAATGCACTCTATTTACTTTCCAAAAACAGGAAAGCAAATAAAATCCATAATCTTCTACTTGGTGTATGAGATGACATGTTCCTAAGTATAACATTCAGCAAAAAATTATTTATTCAAACTATGAAATTAGAGGTAAATCATTTTTATTTCATTAACTTCTAGCCTGTGTCCCATAGGATTGCTCCCCCTCTCTCTCCCTCCTTTAACCTTTTTCTCTCTCTTATAAACAGAGATAGAGACAGAGAGAGATGACAGAAAGAGAGAGATAGAGACAGAGAGAGACAAAGACAGAGACACTGGGACTCCAGCTGCTTATGTTGAGGATTTGGGGAATTAAGGTGATCGATTCCTCCCACTTAAAAAAAAAATGTTGTCTTTAAGTAAATAAAACAGAAACCCCAAATCTCAAAGTCTTGCTTTGGTAGCTCAGGCTGACCTTGAACTCAAGATCCTCCTACCTCCTACCTCTGCTTCTCCAGTGCTGGGATTATCTGCATGCCTCTATACCTAATTCTGAACCACATGTCTGATTTCTTGTGTATGGACCATTACACACGAGAATGGATTCTGAGATCTTGCTCAGTCTCTGTGCTTTACAGTCAAAGACTTGGTGGCACACAGCCTTAGTTGGGCCTCTCCTTTCACACTACTTGATATCTCTGTACTCCCCGATCCTCAGATAGAACGTGCATCAGAATCAAGAGGTAAAAATCTAAATAGAGAATAATTCTAGACTCCTACAGTAGGCTTTAAGCCAAAGCAAACCAATGCTTCTAATAAAACAAAAAATACTAGAAAATTGAAAACTAGGTCAAATACTCGAGGAGATCATGTGCTTAGTTAAAAAATCCAAGGTAACATATTTCTAGATTTAGTATTTCAGTGTAATTAGAAAATGTACTCCATAAGTGAAAAACTGAACAGAGGAAACAAAATTCCAAGAGACTACTCTATTCACAGAAAGCTTTCTAATATATTATTCTTTGATCAAAAGTTAACTGAAGTCAAAATATGGTGTCCCACACCTGTAATTCCAGCAGTTGGGAGACTGAGGGAGAAGGACTGAGTTCAAGAGTACATAGTGAGTTCCAGGCAAACTTGAGCTACAGAGATCCTGCTTCAAGAAACAAACAAAAATAAAACAAAACAAAAAATTAACTGATAGACCACTTGCAATTTTCTACTGTCATAAATAGAAGAATACATTCTCATTATACTAAAAACACATGGAAACAATATGTATTTTTGTTAAAACATCTCAGATTAAACATATATGCAAAATATTTGAATGTCCATTTATTAATTTTTTTCTATGCCCCGAATAAAAAAATTCTTAAAAAGTGCATAAATAATATATTCAGATGAGCAGAAGCTGAAGATATGAAATTTAACTGTGCTTACACTGGCTGACATCAAGGATATTTATTTTATCTGAATATTTACGAGTTTATGGGATATGAAATACTACAACTAAATTGTTGATGAATTTTTTGACATGCCAATATGAAACATATGTATGTTTGAATGTGTCTGTAATAAAGCATGTTGTCCCAGTTCATCAGTGTACATTTGGCATTGACATTAGAACTTGATCTGCATCTGTGTTACATTACAACACACAGGGTTCCGGAGAGCTGTTTCCACTTGGGGCTTAGCTTCTACTCATTTACTTGATCTTCTACAGAGAGCAGGATGTAAAATTATTCCAATATGTATCTATGCCATGGAACATGTGCTAGTGGAAAAGCGATGCTCTGCATCATGTTAGCACAAATCACAGTGAGCACATCCAAAGAACTTTCTCTCCTGGGGGGAGAGACAACCTCTGGAAACCCTCAAGCCAGCTTCAGTACTCCTCTCGTGTTCTCTCTTTCTTTCTGTGTGTGTGTGTGTGTGTGTGTGTGTGTGTGTGGTTTGTCAGTGTTTTCACTTAAATGTTTCCTTTTTTTTTTTTGAGAAAGCATTAGATGCTATTGTACAGCATTTGGAAAAGATTTAAAAAGTCTAAAGCTGAGAAAAGCCCATCTAATTCCAACAATACAGACAGACATGATTCATATTCTTGTGGGGTTTTCTTTGCTCTCTTTTATTTCTATCAATATTTCAAGTGTTAAAAAGTAAGAATGACTTGTTTCTATGGTCTTCACAATGTTAAGAGACACTATGAACACTATGAACTGAGTCATAAGCAAGTACCACAAGCAAGTGGCATTTCTTTTCCAAAAGATTAACTTTTAGCTCACTGTAAACAATATCTTCCTTAAAAATCTGTGGAGAACCCCTACACAGTAGCACGAGAGCTGCACTGGCGGGCAACATGGGAAGTGGAGGTGCCAGCCGGGAGACACTCACAGCCTACCTCGTCGTCATCAGCGTCGTACTGTGCGTAGTGCTGCTCCAGCAACTCTCTCTGGCGTCTCTCTTGTTCCAGGGTCTGGCTTATCAATTGGGCAACTTCACTCACTTGGCCTGGCTTTTCTCGTCCAATAACAAATCTGTGGAAAGGTTAACAGACACTAATTTAGTCATGACTCTCTAGCTAAGAAAAGTGAACAATCAGAGTTGCACATTTAGAAATGGAAAACAGTACCCAGGGAGCGTTGAGAGGGAGAAGTTAGTTAGCTCAGCCATGGAAAAGACTTTACAGACAGCTCATCAAGGAAAAGAGAGGCAACAAATGTAAAAGAACCACCATGAAGAATGAACACCCAGAGAAGCTGTAACAGATAAACTCTAACCTGCCACAGTTTATACCTCCAATGCCTTAAAACACGGAGGCAAACACACTGTTGCCTGCACCCACTGAACTTAATCATTTCCATATCAGTGTCCCATTATATCCCAACAAGTACTTGAAAAACATTCTACAGTAAACCCTAATTTGGCTGACTCTGAATTTATCTGCATAATTGAATATAATATACTATTTGTTCAATGCTAGTCTAGATGAAGAATTTTTTATAGTTTGGTGAACTGGAGATGATTTGCAATTGCTTATAAGATAGACAATTTCATGAACTCTTCTGACTTTTACATGTACTAAGGAACACCTTTTCATGCAGGTGGCTTATTTGAACAATGTTTGAGTATCTTTAGAGTCTTGTAATCCAGCAAGAAGTATGGTTATATATTCTTTGGAACAAAACACCATCCTTCTAAGTATGACCCAGAGTAAAACCACACAAAAGTGGAAACAAACAAACTTCTGTCTGCCTCATTTTCCTCATGTGAAAATTAGCTCATGTATCTGCATTCACCTTCCTTGAACCTCTAGTTGGGCCCTCAGCACTGGGTGATGCCTAGTCACACTGGTAAGAGTAATCTTTCTTCAGATGAGTAATTGATCTGCTAATCTCTTCTAGATACTGCTTTACCAGCTATGTGAGAATACCTTAGCCCAGTCAAAATGACATGTAAAATTCACAGTAACAGTCCATGAGACCTAATGTGTATTAAAAACCAATTCTGATAGTTGTTATCTCTTGCCTTGAAACTACTCATTGATGCGCATTTGCAAAGCACTGTTTACCCCTTGTTGACACATTTCACAGCTTCCACCAAGGATCTGGGGTTTTCTATATAGGACTCTAGCTGAGTACCTGGTCAGTCCAGACTGGCTCTAAGGTTAGTTCATGCTTCAAAATACAGAACTTACAATGGTTTTATATTGCTCTCTTCTTCTGACTTGAGATGAATGCTATTTACTATGTTTTTATTATATCTCAATAGTTTATGAGGAAAACCTAAAGAGAAAATGTAAGAGTTGTTTAAATCCCTATCATCTATGTGATAGTAACAAAAAATCCAGTAGATTCAGTTCATTAAAATCAATAGATTTATCTACCTGTTCATTTATTTTTCTATTAAAATATACTAAAACTTGCTCTCCTGTTTCTCTTGTTAAATTTTCTCACGTGGTATCATTATACTGCCCTGGCTGGTCCAGAACTCACTATGTAGCTCATAGAGATTTGTTTGCCTTCCTAGTGCTAGGCTTAAAAGCATGCACTACCCTGCCAAAAATGTTGTTTTAATCCAAGATCCTTCAAAAATAAATTTTGCTTGTTGAGTCATGCTTAGTTATGAGAAAAATTAATCTTAAAGCAGAAATTATAAGTTCATTAGAAGAAAATAATAGAAAGGCGTCTGAAAATGAGGAAAATCATGTGTATGTACACTGAACGAGAGAAAGGAGAAGCTGCTGGATATTGACAGATTAGTTCAAATGACACAAAACTAGTTTCTATTTATTTTGGATGTAGAATCTTCCAGTAATGTCATAAATTTAGACAAATGGTTCAATCTCTTTTTTACATTTCCATGTATGAGAAAAATATATTTTGAATCGCAATATACCTAGCAGATAGATACAGTCATAGAGCTGCTTCTGTTAAACTACTGTGTGCTGTGGGGATGCTTGCTGCTATCAACAAGCTGAAGACGAATGCCAGCTCAGATCAGCCAGGCTACATCTTTGCTCTGGCTTCAATCTCCATCATCACAATCAATCAACCAACCAATCAAACAGTATTGACAAGTACAGCATATTTCTGTAGTTCTAGCATTAGGAAGCTGAAGTAGGAGGACTGTTGTGGGCTTAAGGCCAGCTTAGGCTACTTGTGAATTCCATGACAGTCTTGATTATACAGTGACACTGTTATCTCTAAATCAAACCAAAACAAAACAAAACAACCCCCCTCTCCAAATCAAAACAAAAAGCTGCACACTAATGATGTCATCATCCATATTATGAGTTTAGAAATACAGGGACAGCCATTCAAATCTTAGTGAGACAGAGCAAATGAAGAAGAAGAAATGATTCTCTAAACTTATGGATGATGAGATAGGCTGACTATATCTAAACACTAGAATACATTTCTTATACATTTCCAGAAAAAAATAAAAATATTAATCTCTAATACTTAAACAAAAATCATAATCCTGTTTTGATTTTCTCATTACCTCTAGCTGCATATCTTTTCACACTTCTGGGTCTTTAAAACCATGAATTCTACATATTCTTGTTAGATCTTGATTGATAGTTATGAGAAGTCAAACTAAACAGTCATTTTTCTGATAATATCCCTACCTGGAAAATACTTTTTAATAATGATTTAATGTGACTTAAAAGTCTCTAGCTAGTAAGAAGGACAGAAGGAGTGGGCATATGAGTGTAATCCTAGCACTTGTGGGGCAGACACAAAAGGACAGTCACAAGTCCAAGGCCAGCCAAGTGTAGATAGGATTTCCAGGCTAGGCTGGGCTGTATAAGGAGATCTTATCTCTAAAAATAAAAAAAAACACAAAGAAAATAAACAAAAGAAAATACAGAAAACTGCACACACATACACAAATGTTTGTGTATATAAATTATATATATGTGTATATATATATATACATATATATACATATATATATGTCCCCAGTTTAAAAATACAGGTTTGATATTGGGGTATTGTTTTTGAATTGATATTTTATAAAGAACTAATACCCAAAATGTATTTGGAAGATGCAATATTATTCTTAGAAATCTAAAATAAAGAAAGTACTTTTTCTTTCTCATAGTTAATTAACTGAGATTTGGGGTTATATAACTTTAGTTATTTAAGATTCTGGATTAAATAATTTGGGAAGAGTAAAGAAGTTTAAAAATCAAGAATTCTGCAAAGTGAAGGGGAAAGCAAAGTGCTCTGTCACCTCAAAGAAAGCATGATGTAAAGCAGAGTACTATCAAAAATATGTCACTAGAGGTACAGGACCAGGGTGCACTTCCGGCAGACAGGGGGCTACACGCCGTGTTCAAGGTGGCAGGTTTTACACAGAAGACAGGATCTGAAACAGAACACGATGCAGAGAGAAAGGCTCAGGAATAATCACAAGTCATGACTGAAAGATGGTGACCGCTGTATGACCACAGGAGAGCATGAAAACAAAAAGAAACAAGATCAGGTGATGAGAGACCGCCAACAGCAGGCCCAAGAGTCTCTAAACAAAATGGAGAACCACTGGAGGTGTCCAAGGAGGAGTTGAGTGTGATGGATGCACAATGATTACTTCTACTCCTCTGTAGTAGTAGTCCACTATTAGTGAGAAAATGTTAACTCCTTTTTCCATAAGAGCACTTCATAGTTTTAGCAACTGCAATTATGCTCCTCCACTACAGATAATGATTGAGACAGAAGGAAAAGCAGACTGTTTTTAATATTCAGACAAAATTTTCATTGTATTTATAAATATTTACAGGGAAAATTAAAATCCAACAAAGCATAAAGTGACCAAGTTGTTCACTAGGAAACCTCATATTTACCTGACATTGCCCTTGGTATTTCGGAGAACTGTTGCAGCAAAGTTCTGTGTGACACCTACCAAGCTGATTCCATCCACTTCCACAATCTGGTCATTGACTTGAATTCTGTGGGAAGAGGAAAGATAGTATCCAAAATTAACTTATCTGATAATGCATTATCCTCTCTAATACATACCTTCAAACATATTTGATTTTGAAGACATTCTTATTGACCCAAAACTTCTCTTCCCTATACAAAAGCTCCAGATCTTAGTCAAATGCATAGTCTTTACAAAACTGTTTTTCAAGATGGCTCAGTTGGTAAAGTGCTTGCCTTTCAAGCACAAGGCCTGAATTCAATACCCAAAAACCATGTAAAAAAGGTCAGGAATGGTGCTGTAGACTTGCAACCACTGTGTTGGGCAGGTGGAGATAAATGGGTCCCTGGGGTTTGCTGGCTAGCTAGCCTTCCTTACTAGCTAGTTTCAGGTCAGTGAGAGGCTCTGTCTCAAAAAGAAGTAGACAATCCCTGAGGGAAAAAACCCAAGGCTGACCTTTTAGCCTCTACATATGTTCACACACACACACACTCGTGCAGTACCCCACATAAACACATACACATATTTGCACATGAATACACACACACACACACACACACACATACAAAATCTCCAAAAGCTAGGATGGATTCAGTTCATCACACACATTCTTATTATAAAAAAAGTATGACATTATTTATAGAACTCTTTGTGCTTAATTAATTCCATGTAACAGGTATAGCTGGAATACCCTTGTACAAAACACTTAGTTTCTCATCATTACTCTCCTCCATAAGGGAAAACATCAGGAATTTGGGGGAGTGCTTCCCACTCAAGAAGAATATCTCTAATATTTGTAATGCTCTCATATGTGATAATTGTGTGCCCTTATCTATACACACACAAAGATGTGTGCAAGTATTTACATTTGTGAGACACATAATGCATTACATTGTTTAACAGAAAATATGTTTAAATTTACATATATGCTTTATATATACCATTTTTTATTCTTCATACTAAAGTACTACAGGCATGGGAAAATGTAGAGTGAAATTGATAACACACACTTATGTACTCCAACTTTATCAAATCTGGTCATGTGGCAATATTTGAATCATTTTTTTCTAACAAAATACATTACAGAAAGAGGAAGTCCCTTTGTTCTCTTTCTGTAATTTTATTCCTTCATTGTTTCAGCAGAGAGAACTATGTGCTAATTTTTGTGCTTCACTTTTCTACTGATGAAATAGAAATAATAGGTGTCTGTGAATACATGTATGTTAAAAATTATGAAGCATCTCTCTTCTAGAGATGTTTTCCCTCTGGTAACTACAATTGCAACTCTAGACAACTGATTTTAACAATGATAGTATTTTATCTTGTCTACATATGTCAAATTATACTTACCTACTTTTGTAGATGGCTAGGTCTTTTTCCACTTTAGTTATTATAAGTACAGTTGGAGTAAGCAACTTGATAAATGCAAGCTTACACACACATGTGAGTTCCTCCAGGATACATAGGAGCCACAGAATTGTAGTCACTTTAGAGATTACATCTACATGAGTAAAGAATACTCAGTATTTTCAGATCCTTTACATATTGTCAATCATGTAGTTTTATAGCTAAGCAAGGTGTATTATTCTGTTACTTTATTAGCCTGCCTCTAGCTACCTAGTTCCTTAGATAACATAGGGAGGTAGGTGTTCTGAGGATGGAACCAAAGGCCTATGGCATGCTAGGCAAGCTCTCCATCACTTGGAGTCATCCTTTTCTGAAATATCTAGCTCTCAAAATACTTTCTGAACCACATTTATTATCTTGTCAGTTTCTGAATTGATTAGAGAGCTAAATAAAATCTTTAACATGTTTGTTTTATATTCACGAATGTCATTTTAAAAAATTCTTCGCATGCTCACTGTACTTGACTATCACATTCTGAAGGAGCCGCTGACATGACCAAGTGGACTTACAAAGTCAATCCAACTGTCACACTACAGAAAGGGACCTGAGTGTTTAAGCCTTGTTCCTCTTCATCTCAGGCTTCAGAATGGCTCTGGAGAAACAACAGAACCCTTCTTTGTTGCCATGCAGGTCTACTAGCACTCTGGTTTTCTTTCTTTGTATTTTTCTCCTATATGTCCCCCTCCGCTTTTGCCATTCTGGTTCCACCACTGGCGGGCAGAGGTGGCAGTGGTGGCGGCGCTGGTGGTGGTGGTGATTGATGACTCCCTTGAGAAAGTAGCAGTAATGGGAGCAGACTTTTATAATCTTACCATGGAGATCTCTGTTAGGCTATGGAGCTCTTTCACATAGCAGTTAATAAAGAATGTGACTTGCTACCCTTTTAATTCGCTTTCTGTATTTATGAGTTCATATTATTTCACAAAACACTTCATGGCTTCTAGAAAGGAAAGCAGACTTCACTAAAATGTTGATTCATGAGATTTTGTTTCTTGATTACTTACTGGGTTGCTAAGGTTGCAAAACTGAAGCTACAGATTCTATTACATTGTGTAACTGAATCCAGTGCCTCTCATTATGTGACTATGAAATATTTTCCTAAGAAGGATATTATTAATAAATAAAAATTGCAAATTCTCTGAAATTAAGAACACTGGTTTATATACTATGAGAAATTCATGAATTTAATATTATAGTATCCAATAAAGTTATACATGCATTAGTCACTTAAGGAAAAACAATTTCCTTACAGAATCAGAATCCATATTACTATAAGAAAATTGAATCTCTATATAAATCAGCAAATTTATTTTGTTCTAAAATATAGTTATGTTTCCTCCATATTTTTTAAGATATGGTTTTATATTTTTCACAAAGTTCACTAATATAAACTTCTAAAATTCTGATAATGATTTACTGATCAGATAACACTATCCATACATAAAATTGTCCATGAAAATATTATTTCCAAGATTCCTATTTATATTCAAAACCTTGGTCACACAGCATAGCTCCTAAAATACACGACTCTGCTTCTTAACTTAAATGTTAAAATGTTACTACAGTTTTGCATTGTGATAATTGAAGGGAGCATCTTTATCACTTTAAGAAAACGAAGGAGACTGGGGAGATAGTTCAATAGGTAGAGTCCTTGCTCTGCAGCATGAAGACCTGAGTTAGAATCCTTAGCACCTAAGTAAAAACGCAAGCATGGCCATGCATGCATGTAATCCCAGCAATGTGGGCCAAGACAGGCAGTTCTTAAGAGCTCGATGGCCAGCTAGCCTAGCTGAAACGGAAGAGCTACATGTTCAGCAAGAACTCTTCTCAAGGTGTTGCAGTAGAGAGTCATAGAGGAAAACATGTGACATCCTGCTCTGGCCTCTGGATGGTGTAGACATGCTTGTGCGAGCACACACACACACGTATACACACACCTGAAAATGTAAAGATAAAGTGCACAGTTATACAGAATATTTGCTAGTCATCCAAATTGCTTGTAAATGATAGGTAATTCAAATTCTTGTCTCCTAGGGATGCTTAGCTAGAAGTTAATTGCCTCCAAGTTAACATGAGTAATTCTTTCTGTGTATGCAGTATTAGAAAAACTACAGTGCTAAGAAAAAGTATAATTATGTAGGTAATAGGCTTGTTTTGTTTTTCAAGAAAAAAGGATTGCAAATTAGTTGTCAAGTGCAAACTTTCAAGGTATTAAAGAACATAATGAAGTGTAAAATGAGTGTGTGGCAAGACGTGAGAAAGTGTACAAAGGTCGGAAGACATGATTCCTGCTTTGGATTATAATATCTGCTACCAAATGAAGGCATAAAGTTTTCACAAAATTCAGTTTTGAAAATCTTATAAATTAGAAGACCAATGCAAAAATCCTTTATTGTCAAATATTAAGTTAATGCAAAAGAAGAATTTAATTCTTTCTCCATTAGTAGTATTGGGTGTGTTTGGTTTGATTTCCGTTGCTGTTGTAGCTGGGGATTGAACCCAGATCCTTGGCTGTGCTGAGCAACTATGCTCTACCACTGACTCACAACCCCAGTCCTCACTGGTCTCTTAGTAAGGGTTAGTAAGTATCATCAGAACTTTGTGGCTCATTTTGTATATGTTGACTTTGTCATTCCCCTGATTATACATTTAAAAAAACTTAGAAAAGAGCATAGCTATCCTACATTTTATCATCTCTTCTTCTACTCATTAAAAGTTAATATGCTTTATCATTTTTACACAGTTTTATTTCACAGTAACATTGAGTAGAAAGTACAGGAGCTCTCCTGTGGTCTCTGTCTGCACATGTACACACATATACTCTCTCCCAACCAGGAACATTGCATATTACATGCTACAATCACACACCCACAAAGCCACATCTTTAACCACCCAAGTTCCTGGTTCATAGGAGAGTTCACTTCTAGTGCTATTCTGAAGAATGCATGATGACATATATCCATGTCACATGGGAAGATTCTATCCATTCTCTGCCTAGTCACCCGGTCTCCACCTAATCCTGGCAACTGATGATACCTTCATTGTTATCAGGGTTTTGGCTTTGCTTGAAATCATTAGCTTAGGATTTAGATATGCAGACCTTTCATATCACTTTACTTCACCCAGTAGTATACATTTAAGATCCATACATGTCTTTTCATGGTTTGGTTGAACTGTTTCTTTTTTTTCTAAAGATTTCTTTTATTTTCAATTATGTGTATGAGTGTCTCTGCAGGTATGTAAATGAGTGTGAGTGTCCACAAAGGCCAGAAGACGTTACATGTAGTTAACCGCCTAACGTGGCTGCTGTGAACTGAACTTGGGTCATCTGGAGAGAAGCAATTACTCTTAATTGCCAAGTCATCTCTCCAGTCCTTTTAAATCATTTATTTTAGCACAGAAAAAGATTTCATTGTCTGCATGTCCCAATGTTCATATATCCAATTTCTTACTGAAGGATATCTTGGTTACTTGCAAATAATGATAATTTTAAATGAAGATGTTAAAAACATCTCTGTGTGGATTTCTGTACAGACTTTTTCAATTGCATCATATAGTAAGAGTATATATACAAAACCTCCAACACTGTCTTCCAAAGTGGCTATGCACTTTACATTCTAAGAAACAATGAGTTCCTGTTTCATATTTATGTCGAGATTTGGTGGTGTTAATATTTTATATCTTGGTTTTCTAATAGATGGGCAGTGCTATGCTGTCACTGTTCTATTTTGCAACCCCAAATAACATATGATTTAGAACATCTTTCTATATGTTTACTTTCCTTCTCTGTGTCATCCTAATCAGGTTATCATTTTTTTATTGTTCACTTTTAAGACTTCTTTATTCTAGTAACACTCCTTTGTCAGTTTTATATTTTCAAATCTGTTCTCCCAGACTTCATAGCTTGTCTTCACACTTAAATAGTTTTTTGTCTGTTTGTTTGTTTTGCTTTTGTGTGTGTGCTGTGTGCTACATCTAAGAATCTGTGTAGGTATATATATACATGGCCAACATCAAAGTCTGCCTTAGTCACTCTCCACCTTGAGACTGTGTTTTTCACCTTACCAACTGGCTAACCAGAATGGCTAACCAATAAGCTCCAAGGATCTTCCTGCCTATGCCTCTCCTTGGCTGAGATGATAGGCCCTCTTTTTTGTGCAGGTGCTAAGGAGCTGAACTTAGATCTTCATGCTTATATACCAAGCACTTTATTAACTGAGTCAGCTCCCCAGCCCTTAATTTTTTTTTTTTTTACAAAACAAGTTTTAATTTTAATATAGTTCAGTTTATCACTTCTTTTCATGAATTATGCTATTGTACCTTAAAAAAATCATGGCCACATTCAAAGTTTCTGAGACAATCTGAGTATAGTACTTCCATATTTTTCATTTAACACTGTGGTCCATTTTGAGGTAATTCCTGTGAGACGTGTAAAGTCTTTCTTAGGATGATGATGATGTTATGATGATGATGATGATGATGTGGTGGTGGTGATTCTAGGGACATCCATCTCTTCTAGCACTACTTATTCAAAAGACTAGCTTTAATCCATTGTATTCCTTTTGTTCCTTTGTCAACGGTCAGTTAAGTATAATTAATGAGGTCTATTTATGGGCTTCTCTATTTTTCCCTTTGATCTCTTTATTCTTTGTCAATATCATGTTTTCTTGATCCCCACAGTTTTAAAAGAAAGCTTTGAAATCAGGTAGCACCATGCTTCACCTTTGAATTTCTCCATTATTGAGTCTATTGTTTTGAATCTTTTCTTTTTCCATATAAAACTTCACAGTCCACTCATCGATAACCAATGCTGTGGTATGAATGTGAAATGTTCCCCATGGGCTCATGTGTCTCCACACTTGGTTGCTAGCTGGTGCTACTGTTTGGGAAGGTTATGAAATCTTCAGGAGCTGAAGCCTTGCTGGAAGAAGAAGGTCAGCCGGTCTCACTCACTGTACACTTTTTCTGTTTCCTGAGTGAGGATGAAATGTGAGTAGCTTCCTGTTTTCCCACCATGCCTTCTCTTCCTGTGGCCCTGCCTTCTCCTCCACAGTGGACATCTATCTCCCTGAACTGTACACCAAAATAAACTCTTTATTCCTTAAGTTGATTTTGTCAGGGTATTTATCACAGCAGCAGAAAGGAAACTGATATACCCACAAATTAACTTACTAGAATTTTTACTGAGACTTAATAGAAAATATAGCTCAAGAAAAACTCACAGCTTGACAGTATTTCCTACTCATGAACATGGAATATGATTTCATCTATTAGTTCCTTTTTATATCTTTAATCAGAATTTTATAGTTTTCCTCATATAGAACCTATATTTTGTTAGATATGTTTAATTTTGGAAGATGATACCATAACTAGTATTTTTTAAAATTTCAAGATTTTTTATTCATTGATTATCTACAGTGAATAACTAACAGCGAGTAACATATAATAAACCTGCATCAAAGACACACTTGATTATTAATTCCAGAACTTTTCTTTTTACATTATATCTAGCTGAAAAAGTGTTCCTGCACATACTACGTCAGAGGAGAAAATACAATTGCTGCTGTTTCCTTTCTAAAGGAATGATGTAAGCAAATGATCAGATTTGCTTACAGAATTTCAAGAAGGTGGCAAAAACCTTCACTCTTCCTGGGCTTGTCTGACGTGCTACAAAACAGACAAGAAGTCTCACAGAGACTGCTCTGCTCCCCAGTTCATTCTATGTATCCCAGTAGTACAGAACAATTATGTAAGAGCAAAGATTAAATTAAATCTGAGAGTGGGGCACACTCCAGTAATGAAGGCTATTCAGAAAAGAGAGGCAGAAAGATTGATTGAGGCCAGCTTGACTAACATGGCAAAGTCCCTATCTTTTTGTTGTTATGAAACAGGGTCTTCCTGTAATCCCAAATCGCCTAGAACTCACTATGTAGTCCAAGCTGGCTTTGCTCTCATAGAGATCCACCTCCACTGTGCTGGGATTAAAGGTGTGTACTCATTGCAGAAAGCCAAGCAAGATCCCTATACCATTAAAATAAGAATAATGCATGAATAAACAATAAACAGAAAATTAAGTCACTATATAGGAAAGAAAGAATAGATAAGAAGATATATCATATACAGTAGATAACAGGTAATATATAAGGGATATACTGGAGACATTTTATCTTATCAAGTTTATTTCTTTATACCTGTCAGCATCAGTGTTTCCACTTACTGACAATTTAATTAGAATCCCCAAGGTTCAGTTTCCCCATCTACAGGTTGTATTAGGATCACTATAATTTCATGTAATAAAGAAAACTAGAAAAAGAATTACTGAGCAGTAGAAAACGAAGAGAGAAGGTAGGAGTGGTATTTTCTACAACGTATCTCTGAAAGACAGACAATAAAAACCATTCTGAGGGAAAGAACTACCAGAACTATCCTCTCATCCTACAAGAAAACAGCAAATGAATGTGGTCAGGGATGAGCTGAACTTAAAGGCTCCAAACTTTGGTGGTGAGCAACCTCAAATCTATAAAACAGAAAAAGCAATGAATACTTGGGAAAAAATGCCAGAGAGAATGCTGATTATTACCAACACAACACAAAAAATAATTAGAAACATGTTCTTGACACCAGGTGGAGGCGAGAAAGGAACCTCATCTTTAAAAAGTTTGTAGCATTTAAACTATTTAATGTTAATAAAAATGCTGTGCCTGTTACAGTGAAAAGTGTATGACTGATGTTTTCCCTCTTTACAAAGCATTGCTGTTGTTCTGTTTCTGCAAATGTCTACTCTGATGCTTTCCTCCACCGACTTCAGGACAGTTTTCTTAATTCTATCTTGCAGAAAGCCTTAGTTTCTTTGACCATGAATTACCATAAGAATTAAGCCTTAATTAAGATCCAGAAGGTCTAGTATAACTGCTATGTGCACTGACTGCAAAGATTAGGAAACAAGTAACAAAGAAGTAAGTAAAGCATCACCATAATAACTAACATAACTCATGGCTTTAATACTCTGTAGTTTGGGCAATTATTGTTTTGAATGAACTATGCATGGAGATTGAAGAAGAAAACTAGCACAGATAATCATGCAATCATCTTGGATTGAATTGGAGAACTGAATGACATAAATGACAGGTCTTCAGGGCCAGAAAGATCTTGTGTTATAACTGACAAAAAACAGGAGACCTATACAATTGTTTAGAAGAGTTACATACATTAAAAAAAAATCATGCAGCTAAATTAATATAGCCACTCAAGTAAACACTTGCCTGATCCTAAACTTATGCATCTTCATTACTTATGAGTGTATAAAGTGATTTTTAGATTTAATAAAAGAGGAAGAATCACACAAACTGTTATTTTACAAGAAGGCACTTGGAGCAGAGGCGAGGACAAACTGGGATGGATCAGCTGAGAGGGGGCCCACAGACACCAAAGAATAGCTTAGGAAAGCCTGGTTTCCAGATGGGGCCTAGAGAATAAATTCCAAAGAACCAATCTGAGTGGCACTGAAAAGAATGAAATGCACAATATAATGAGACTATGTGGGTAAAATAAATGAGAATAACAGATGACTAGACCATTTTACATGAAAGATAATAAAGACTGGAGAAACCCACAGAGACACAGAAATACACAGAAACATATAGACACATACATACACAGGATTTTAGAATAGCTTAAAAGAAAAATGGCAAAAAGGGATAAGGGAATTCAGTATTTTTTATGCTAAATTTCAGATAAAAATCAGATACACAAGTAAAGAGGGTCTACATGCTGGGCGTTTGGTTTGAATCCGGGAGTCTTTTCTATACAGTCATCAAAAATAAGCAGAAAACAAAGAAGAAAACACCACATGTGCTACAGTGTAGGTCAATGATTTCCACAGCAAGACATTTGATAGAATGTTAATACACATTTTCATTATGTATAAGTTTAGAGTTCCATGTTAATTTTGTCTATTACGCTTGGTCATCTTGCTAAAATAGGGAAGCAGGGGAGAAATTTCTATGTAGTTCAAGAATGGAGGGAATTGGTATCGACCACCTATTTCTGGAGATTCTCACTAAAATACCAGCCAACAGCACACTTGTTAAGAAAAGAAATTTTCAACAACAAAAAGGAACACCAAGTACTTTACTAAAAATAAACAAAAGTATAGGTCACTAAATGTCTTAAAAAGCTCAAAGAAATGAACTGGATGGATGATTCAGTGGTTACAAGAATTGACTGTTCTTTCAGAGGACCCAGATTCAGTTCCCACCAGTTCCAGAGGATCCAACAACAGCATCTAGCCTCTATGGACACCTTCACACATGAGATGCACATAAAGCTCCTCAGGGACACATGCATACACATAAACAAAAATAATAAATATTTTTAAAGGGCTCAATTACTCATTGAAGAGTAATTATAACGCACTTGTCAAATTATTGAAGATTTTATTATATCACAGTACCCAGTCTCAATGGGTTACAGAAGGCTACTTACTATTAAGAGCCTTCTGCTCAGGGGAGTACAGAATGAACAACCTTTCAGATGTGCATTTTAACAATGGGCTTCTAAAGCATTTAATATATAATGCACTTTGACATAGTAATTCCAGTACGGTGAATTAGTTTCAAATAAATAATCAAGAGATATTCCTGATGATTTCTATATTAAAATATTTCTCTGACCACCATTTTGAAACAAGGTAAAGCTATCTATAATGGTTTATATAGAATATTATAGTAAAACAGATCCTTAAAATCAATTATAAAAATGAATTATATGAAAAAATGTAATGTATTACTTAAAGACATAATGTGGAATCAGATACCATAGGTTTATAGTCAGGCTCTGCCATTTATTTGTGAACATACTTAAGAAAATTTGTCTTCCTTCTATATACAACAGAAGCAATAAAATACATATTTAACCAACACTACTAGGAAGATTAAGCACTATAAAAATATGAAGAGCATAGAACACTGATGTTGTATAGTAAACATTGAACAAATACTCTCTTGATGAATAAAACATATAAAAGACCCAAAACTATACAGTAATGCCCTTGACCTTACTTTCCATGATATCTATTACTCAGGATCATCTTCCATCTGAAAAAATTCAATGGAGAATTCCAGAAATAAACAATTCCACCATATGAAACCCCATGCCATTCAAAATAGCATGATGAAATTTGCCTCCTGCTGTGTCCATCTGGGATGGAATCATTCATTTGTCCAGTATAAACATGCTGAGTTCACTACCTGCTCAGTGTAGTGTCACCTGGGCACTAAGTTATCAGACTGGCAGCTACAGTGTCACTAGACTTCTATTAAATAACTCTTACTTTCCTTAACAATGGCCCCAAAGCACAAGGGTAGTGATGGTACCTGAGAGTAAGGCCATAACTCAAATATGCCCAAGATAAACCATAGGCTTCCTTTAAGTGAAAAAGGTGAATCTTTCAACTTAAAAGGGAAGAAAAAATACATATGTGTAAAAGTTGCTAAGCTTTATGGTAAGAGTGCATAGGGCAAAACACAGGGCACAGGATTGGGTTCTTTTCAGGTTTTAGGCATCTACAGAGGACCAGTAACACATGCCTGTGGTAAGAAAGCCTACTGAATGTTCAGATAATTCTGGTTTTCTGAACTAACTAAACAAAGGTGTACCCACTGAAAAAACTCACGGAGGAACTCTCCAACAGGACTTTAACAGTGCTCAGTAAAATATGGAGAATTATAAAATATGTATTTTCTTCTTTACATTTTTCAGTGTTTTAGAAATTTTCACCCATAGACATATGTTGGCTTTATAACTTTAAGACAGCACTACATATACTAATTTGACAACTGATAACATTTTTATAGTGCTAGGGAAATGAGTGAGAAGCTTTCCTTCACACTCAAGTCTTACAGTCACTGCCTCTTACTAAACATGAACCTGTGCACAGCAAGAAATTGAGGGTGCAGCTTCTGGATTGAAGGAGTCACAGTCTATAACCAAGACGAAAGGACATCTTCTCAGAGATGCAAGGGGCACGAGAGAAAGAAGACATATGGTTTGGAATTTCTATACATCCACAGAAATCTCGCAATATCTAACATATACAATTGAATTATAAGCAGAGAAGGCTTATAATGATGGCTCCCATTCCCAAGGGCTCACACCCATGGGCCTCAAAGAAGAGTAAGTCTCCAACAAACACTTTAAAGAGGAAAAATCTCATCAATTTAGAGAGAATTTGTCACTACCAGTGACAAACTCTTAGAAGTCTGTCTGGGAGAAGTGTGACAACAGAGAGAAGTATGTATCTTCACAGAGAAAGAATACTGGAAAGGCTAAGAAGAGTCCAAGCTATGAACCACACCATGTCTCAGAAACATGGAGATCATACAACCAGCTGGATTTATTCTATGCAGCCAGAGACCAGTGTGAAAAGGGAGGCTTGTATGATTATAATGCACACCCTACGTCGCTCAACCTGTCTACTTTACCTTAGCACCAACAACATCAAGGAAACAAGAATGTTAAGTACAATTTGACTATGTACATTAAAAGAAAGTTAAAATTCTTTTTTTTTTTTTCATTTCAAAAGTGATTATATTTACCCGTAATATCAGTACTCAAGGACACTGAGGCAAGGGGATTGTAACAGTCAGGGTTACAAGGGCTACACAGTGCTTTCTAGGCCAGCCTTCTCTACAGTGAGACTAGATCAAAAAAGCTAAACTAATTAACTAATTAATTAATTAAAAAGAAAAATATATTCATCAAAGCAAAGAAATTTAAAGCTGATGAACTATTAAAAAAAAAAAAAACAGCACAGTGGTACATGCCTTTAGTGCCAGCACTCAGGAGGCAGAAGCAGTACATCTCTGTGAGTTTGAAGTCAGTCTGGTCTACATAGCAAGTTCCAGGCCCGTCAGGGTTATAAAGTGAAATCCTGTTCCAACAAACAAAACAAACCCAAGCAAACAGAGGGAGAGACTTGGGGGACAAATATGAACAAAGTCTAATATTTGCACATATGTATGAAGATGGCAAAATGAAACTCATTACTTTGTATGCTAAGAGTCTAAAAAAAAAAGAGGCCAATAAAAGTCACCTTTAAATCATTTTTTAAAAAAGGAAGAGAGGGCTGGTGGATGACTCTATGAGCCAAGTCTGACAGTCTGAGTTTGAGTCTCATGGTGGAAGGAGAGAATCAACTCCCAAAAGTTATAGGGAGGATTAGAATTGGCCAAAGGACCAATCGGCTCAGCTCTTCTTCCTTACTCCACTCTCTGCTCCAATCCACATGGTCATGAACCAGCCCTGCATGGCATGCATCATGGCTTAAATGGGCGGAGAGTGCCTGACACTCACCTCTTACCCTGTGAGAGGATAACATTTAGATGTGACCTGAGAGCAGTAACACTGATAATCTCTCTCAAGTCTTAGCTATAATTAAAGGCACAGAAAAGATGAGCAGTGACTCCTGGTGGTAAATCTAAACAGACAGCTCTCTGCACCCCAGGTTATAGTTCTAAAGATCATCTGGACTTTATAAAATGTTCTAGAACAGCTGAGGGAGCAGGCTGCTTCGCCTGGGATGGAACATGTGAGACATAGCTTACTAGGACACAGAAGTCACTAGGTTGGCCAGCAACATAAAGAGTTTTTCTGGGCTTGCAGTAGCAAATGCGAGTGTGCAGCAACAATGTATTTCAGCCTCATTCTGATACTGCTGAGAGTCCTCAGTACTGAAGGACCCGAATAAATGGCTGGAAGGATACAAGGTACTGAAAACATATAGGTTAGGCTACCAGAGGGTTTGTTTAATATGCTTGGATGATATTGCCATGATGTTACTATGGAGGAGGAAATCCTACTTCACTGAGTATGTGCCAACAAAAAACCAAGTATGACAGCAGCTGGGGCAATAGTCATGATCTTCAGTGGAGAGAGGTCTTCCCAAAATGCTGGGTAGTGAAGATCTGAATGTACGCAAAATACATACTAAACAGCAATATTCCAAGTCTTCAAGGAAAGATTTAACATTAGAATAAATAACGAAGCCATGTAGAAAGATAAAATGAGTAAATAGGTTAATAGAAAATAAATAATCTTTTAAAACAAGTAGGAAAAATATAACCGGATCTATGTTTGGAACAACAGGGCCTATAGAAAGTGATAGATACAATTGTTTTTTAGTCTGTATTTGCAATTTGTACCTCTGTTTGATTTGTGGCCACTGCACTTAAACGAGATTATTTATAGTAATTCAACACTGTTTAAGTACTAACTATAAAAATGATTTCCTATCACCTTGAAATGGCTTCATATTTTTCAAATTTTCATCAAACAAGACAACTGAGATAGATTTTTACAAAGTTTAGCTCACTTGGAAGCTAAATTAAAAATGGAAGCTATTGGGCCAACAGAATGGCTCAGTAGGTGGGGGTGCTTGTTACCAAGCAGAATGGCCTGGGTTCAATCCCAGTAACACATGTGGTACAGGAAGAGGCCAGCTCCTGTGAATTATTCTCTGACTTCTACACATGCACTGGGACAGATGTATACACACACACACACACACACAGTCACACTAATTATAAATAAATGTAAGTTAGAAATAGGAAATATTAGTATCATTATATAACTCATTGAAGGGTCAAAGAGTTTATATACCTAATCACACTGAAAAGAAGAAAGATAATAGATTCTTTTCAAACACAAAATATTCATCTCCTACTTTGTGTGATACAGATGGAGTCAACTGAACATTCAGAAGATTTACTTCAGACTTGCTCTGTGTGAAATATTGTACTATTTGCTGTGGGAATACAATCAAGGGTAGTGGCTAAGACACGTCCCTAACCCCCAATGAGGAAAGCATGCTTTTCCAGTCAGGTGTGGTGGTGTGCACAGCACTCAGGAGAAGGATGGGAAGGCTACTGTGGGCTACATTGAGATCCTGCCTCAAGAAAACAAAACAATGAATAAAATTAATTAATTTGGTATCGCTTTAGTAACTATGTATACCAGCAAGTATTTGGAGATTACAAAGGAAATGACGCTACCGTGAGTCTCAACATAGATCCACAGATTTCTTTATTTGTTCATAAGATGGTTACGTGACATAATTCAACATAAAAAGGTTATTTCTTAGAATTTGGTTGCCATAATTTGAGGTCAGTACTGATTTCTCTTGTCTTTGCTTCCAGTTTTATTTCACTATACCAGCAGCCTGTTATAAAGCTCAAGCTTTACGTTAAAGATACATGGAGCTTAAGCTGATGAAGCTAAAGTTAGCCCACAATCACCCGGTACTCTGCTGTGGACAGGTGAGCGCAGACTGCTAGCATCGGCTCCAGGGGTTTTCATGCTAAAGCTCAGGCAGCACTCTACAACTAGTGTTTCTAGACGGACAACATATGGAGAAGCACTAGAAAGAACACTTCAGAACTTCCCTTTGTGCAGAAGCACAAGTCTCAAGTTCCCTCTGTCCACAGAATTATCATTCACTTCAACATTTCTGAAATAAAATTATATTCTGACTTTCCAGGACATGTTCTTCAACCTGTATTTTGGCCCACTTTCCATGGGATAAATGGATGGATAGATAAAATAAAGGCAGATAGAATGATCTACTCAGTTGTCTATGTAACATATATTAAAAAAGATATTTTGTCCATAAATGAGGAATAATTTGTTTTCATGTTTTCTGTATCTGTGAAAGACTGAAGTTTAGAAAAAAAATCAAAATTCAAAAGATGGCACTGAGAGCAATTTGCAGGCTTGTTCCCCAGGACTTCGGTCAGGACAGCCGTGACTAGCTTACCTGCCATCCCTCTGAGCAGCACCTCCTTCCGTCACTGTCTTGACAAAGATTCCCAGCTTCTCAAGCCCGGCATCTGCGCCAACGCCCATTCCAATAATACTTATACCAAGACCATCCTCATCTAGAAGAAGAAAAGCCAGTGAACAACCTGGTTTTGCCCTGGTCCAGCTCCTCCATTAGCTGGTGAGGCCTAGGGGCTGCTTCCGATTCTGTTCTTCAGACTCTGTTCAAGAGTTTCAGACATTTTTCTACTAGTGCTAGTAATCCACTGTGGTCCCAGAAAAGATAATAATTTGGTTACTAAATAATCAATCTACCTCACAGAGACTCCAAATCATACTATGAATTGTTTTAGGCATCAACACACATATATTCAATAGCATTTATCATTTTAAATAAATATGACCCATGATTACTTGGAATTTCAACTTTTTTTCTCATCATGAGATAGAATGAGGTGTGGCTCAGAGGTGAAGCACTTGCCTACTGTGCCAATGCCCTGAGTCTGATGCCCTGAGTCTGATGCCCAGCACAATGAAAACAGAACAAAAGAAAACGTAAAGATAAGAGTGTGTGCCTGAGTACTCCTTCCTATGCTTTTACATAAGCATCTGTACTCATCAACAACAATATAGTAATATAAACACCTAAACCCACATTCATGTAATCGTGCTTGTTCTTTCCTTCACACAAATGGGACTCTATTTCCTCTTTGCATCTTACATGCTGAAAATAAATGATACCTCATGGATACACTTTATAGTTTTGAATTATTTCTAATGAGTATATAATATTTCATGATTATATGATATCATAATATATCAAATCGTTTCTCTACTGGCAATCACTCACCTTTACATTTTATTAACCCTGTAAAAATATTGCAAGTTTTTTTTTAATTCACTTACAAGTCTTGTATTTTTCAGATTTCCTTTTGTCCTGTTTGTATATATACATGGCTTAAGACCAATTTAAAAAAAAACTATTTAGATACTACATTTTTTGTTAACATTCAAGGTTATTTTCTGATGGCCTCAAAGTCTTTGTAATCATGATTTATCACTAGCATAAAAAATAGATACTGGCTAATCAAGAGTAATGGGTTATAAAAGAAAACTACACCCTACACCCTACACTCAAAAGGATGTTTGATGCTTTTAAAAGAATTTTCAATTATAATTATATTCATAATATTCACTTGAGGAAGATTTATCTCATTGATTACTTATTAACTGTTACCAGCTCCTCCCTAAATTACAACTTCTGTTCTCAGTACATCTAGACAATCTACATCTTTGTGCTACATTTGTTCTAACTGGCAGTAAGGTAATACATCTGCCCCCCTCTCTGCTACAGGAATCTTTGTGGTGTCTTCCCTGGGTGAGTTTTCTGATATGAAGCCCAGCTGACAATACTTTTGCATGGACTCTAGGGATAAAAATCTGCAGAGGGAGAACATGAATGCCAACTCATATGTGAGTGATCATTGAAGACTTTCCTAGTCCATTATATTTATGATGTTTACACATATGAGATTTCTCATATTTATTTCACTGAAATTGCTCCTGAAGATGATCAGGAAAGATGGGAAAAGACAGGTCTTGTTATTACAGAAGATGCTGTTACCACACTTGAAGCTCTAAGCCTTCTTTCTCTCTCAGGAAAGAAGCTCATGTTGATGTAACATTTCCTTCTCTGCTGTCAAGATTAGGGCCTGTATGATCATGGGAGTATGGGTTATCAGATTTCATCTTCTGTAAAATGTTAATTTTTCTATTGAAATTTACCTTTTTTTCTTGGAAATTTCCAGCCTCGCTAATACAGTGCTATAACATTTCTTCAAATATAACATTGCTATTTTGTTTTAACATTCAATTTTAATCTGTAGAATATGTTAAATATGATGAAATGAAGATATTCAAATGTATGGCTCTTTAGATGTTTAGATAATTTAAGCATTCTGTTACTTCTAAAATGCATGCCATATTAATTTTTTTCCACACTAACTTCCTTTCCTCGATTTTTTGTTTTGTCCCAATGACTAATCACTATGTAAATATAATTTGTCCTGATTACAGAAGGTTTATGTTAATTGAAACATTTAGCAAATTAACTCCTTTATGTCTTTTAAACTTCTCTTAGGGTTCTATAGATTTTTTTCATCTAACATGCATTATTATTTTAGAAAATGATCTCTTGTAACTAGACTTTACTTAAAGTTCTATTTGAACTGCACTGAATTCAAAGTAATTTGTAGAGAAACTTTTCTGTACCTATCTTTCCATCCCAGCATATGGCAAATCCTTCAGTTGAGTTGAATCTTACATTTTTGTTTGTTTCTCAGACAGAGTATCACTCTGAATCAATGAATATGGATATATAATCTGGAACTCACTAAGTAGCTCAGGCTGACCCTGAATTTATGGCAATCCTCTTCCCTTAGCTTTCCAAGTGCTGTGATCACCCAGATGAGTTATCATAATCAGTAAGACTGCTGGATTTTTTCTACAGACAAATCCTATACTCAGTAATAAATATAATAAGCATTTTGCTATTTTGGCACTATTGCAAATGAATTTTTTCTCATTTTTACTCTGCTCCCTCCTCTCCTTAATCCCTTTCAACCTTCTCCATGCAGAGACAGAGCATTAGCTTTCCTGTTCCAAGCTTTTTGCGCCTCACTGCCTTCAATCCGAATTTCCATAATCTTCCCAACAGATTTCCCATGTCCTGCACCACATCCGGAACCTAACTATGACGACTCCCCTTCCGGATTCCCAAACCAAATCCCCAACCTTCCACCCCCTTGTCTCATTTAGCTAGCTCTCTCTGCGTTGTCACCCTCATCACCCCTTCCCGGAATCTAACAAAGCACTGGGCCTCAGACACGAACTTCATATCGGAACCACCCCAATCACAGAGAGAAACTGGGTTTCATTTTGGAGCTGGTAAGATGAGGGAGTCTTTTAATACGTCAGCTACTCAGAATCCATAGCCACTACTTTTGAAGCTTAACAAATAGACCCTCGATGAGAGTTACAGTTTTACTCCGCTCTTAGAAACAAGGCTACACTGCAGAAGAACCCTGCACCACTGGCACACAGCGTAACGACACTGCCGGCACCAGTGCTCACGTACCTTTCTCCAGCTCCACTGGGAAAAGCTCCAGCTTTTCTACACGCTTTTCAAGTTCGTACTCAGCAGATGCGGCCACAGGGTCAACTTCATCATTTCTCCTGTCGTAGTCTTCATTGGAGTATGTGTTGAAAACCTATAGCAAAAAGTCAAGAACAAATGATAATACAGAAAAGACACCTTTCCACATCCAAAACTATGAAACATAAAAAATGCTATGATGCATTTCCTCTCTTTTTTCCTTTTGAATTTTTGGTGTGGTGTGGTGTGTGTGTGTGTGTGTGTGTGTGTGTGTGTGTGTGTGTGTGTGTGTGTGAAATATGTGTGTGAATATATATATATATATATATATATATATATATGAGTGTAGTGAATACATATTGTGTATGTGTATGTGTGTATGCAAGATGCACGCATGGAAGTCAGAAGGATATCCTGCTCTATCACTTTTCTCTCTATTCCTTTCAGATAGTGTCTCTCACTGAACCTGGAACTTAGTTGGTAGCCAGTATTCTTCCTGTCTCTGCAATTCCAACATCTTTGGGAAAACAGGTTACCATGCCTGGTTCCTGAGGATTTGAACTTAGATCTTTATGCTTGCTCTGCAAGTGCTCTTACCCACTGAACCATCTCCACAACTCCTGATGCCTTTCTGTCAAATAATCATTTTGTCTTTAAAATTACTAAGCTGCTGGAAAAAGGGAAACTGATTCAGAATGAAAATAGCTCACTAATTAAAAAATGTTAAGTCACTTTATCAATTTTAATAATTTAGGAGACAACAGTAGCCACAGACTTCATTGTGTGAAGAGCAATATCATCACTTTTTATTTAATTAGAATATAATATGTACAAAGTTCTGTTATTTCTTGAAAAAACTAAAGTCAAGCACATTGAAGCAACCTTACCAAATCCCCACACTGAACCTGTATTATGCTATGAACTATAGTAGCACTAAAGGTGTGGTATGTTGATGCCATTGTATTTTAATCACAGAATCACTAAAACTAATTCCCATCTTATGGACTATGCTAAACTGCTCTCCTGTGTCCCCTGTCATTTTACATGTATGCAGATTTAAACTAAATTTTCATTGGACTTCTCTAAGAAATGACTATCAACATATTGCTGAAAGACTGTAAAAGAAATAAAATGCTGGCAGTCTTTATTTCCAACTAAGTCTTTCAAAAAACTACAGACAATAAATGTGGCTATTTGAAAAGGAACTGAAGCAGGTATCAAATCACTCTCAGTAAACTGATGAATATTTACAAGAAAGAAATGCATCAACCAAATCTAATCAATATCAAGAATAAAGTGTCATTTTCAATTAAAATTAAGATTTATTACACATCTAAATTATGCTTGAAAAAAAGCTCTGTAAGTCCCACTTAAAATCTCAAAACCTAGGAATAAGTAGCTTTTAAATATACATTTTTAAAAACTGTAATAAATGTTTAAAATATAAGGCAGAACAGGTCAAAGATGAAAGAAACACATCCAAAACTAGCCCTGCAGCTCCAGATAAACTTGCGTATGTTATTACTGCAATATTTGCAATTCTCTGTTTTCTATAAACCAGGAGTAAAGATTCTCCATTCAGAAGTGCACGTACTGTGGATCCTCAAGGTAACTACTTCTCAAAACGATGTCGCTGGCAGATCTGTGCCTGAGTGGACGTGTTTTTTACCTGTGGTCCATCCTGATGCCATCATGCTGTCACAGTGTCATGCCTTCTGGAATCTCACTGGATCTCTACTCTTTCTCCACAGAAGACATTTCTGCATTAAAATGCACGTTGCTATACTGTGGACTTTGTACTTTTATTATCTTCTCAGGAAATATGCTTCCTATGCTCCTCCCATAAAACTCTCTAATATTTTTATTAAATTGTTAAATTCATAACTTTCTCTTAGTCCTTTTCATCTTTCTCTTCCAGTTTTGGGTAGTCACTTATTCACATATACTCATTCAACCAAATTTTAAAGAACCAACTCAATGCCAGCCATCATGCTAAACACTGGAAAAGGCACAGCCTCAAGAAGCTCACAGAAGACACAGAAATTAAACAAGCAACTGTAGTATAATATGAAAACTAATGTAACAGGAATATACCAAGTGATGTTTAAGTTTTATTTTTATTATTTTTTAAATTTGTGTATGTGTGTGTGTGTGTGTGTGTTTGAGTGCAGGTGCCTGCAGAGGCTGAGGCATCAGATCCCCTGGGGCTGGAGTTGCAGGCAGTTGTGAGGTGCTGGATGTGGATACTGGGAACTGAACTCAGGTACTCTAGAAGAGTAGTACATGTTCTTAACTGCTGAGCCATCTTTTCAGTCCCTACAAAGTTTCGGTTTGGTTGAGGAAAAAAAATTTGTGGAGGAGAGAATGTTTGAATGGAATCTCAAGGAAAACAAACAAACAAACAAACAGGGACTCATATATTCATGTAAAGAAGAGGAAGGACACGTTTTTCAAGTGTAAGACCTCCCCATGGGGGAGGGAGCAGATGGACAGACAGCATTTTTTCTCATTATATTTTTTTCTTTTTTCTTTTTTTAACTGAAATTCTGTATTCTGGGGGTTCAGCCCTAAGCACATGTACAGAAGAGCCACACTATGTGGGCTCAGTTGGTTGCATGTGTTTGTGTAAACAATAACTACAGAATGGTCATGAACTTGAGACAATGGTATTTAAGGAAATAAGCTAATGAGTTGTGCGCCATGCTGAACGGAGAGAAATCAAGTTCAATATACAAACATAAAATATATTTTGTTCTAGAAATTATTCCAGTAATATTTACTACTCACCTACTGTTACTAAGAAGTCAATATTATTGTAGCTCAAGGAGTGAATGGTATTTAAATGGTATTCATTCTAGAATATAACACAATTAGAAGACAGCAAGAAAATAGTGTGTATGTCCCTGTGTGTAACCATGTGTGTTTAAAGTAAGTATGGAAAAACAGCCTTCAGTAAGCTGATACCATCTCAGGCTTTTTTCAGGTTCTTAGACAACACTAATAAATTGTTCTCTCCTAGTTATGCTGGTTTATAAAGCTCATTTTCAGATATTGTGAAATCAAATAAATCAAATTAAAACAATATAATTATATATCAGAAAATGATAGTTTTGAGACACTTTAGTAATCAGATGACTAAACTAAAATTTTATTCTGTCCAGAAAAAGAAAGATACTTTTCGTTGATATCTCATTCATAATCTGATAAATTACATAGGCATATAGGAAAGCAGGTAGAAATACTTACAAAAGAAAAGCCAGAATTTATTGCTACAGTTAACTACAGATTGACACAGATTACTTGGTAAATGCAAGCAATTCAATAGAAAAAAAAATTAAGACTAAGGAAAGTTCAGTAAAGCAATGATAGTACTTAAAATTTAGCACACCCAAAAATTCAATCAATAGCATTTGAAAATAGAACAAAAATGAGAAATTGTAAAATTTCCCATAGTTACTATCCTTTTCTATAAAACATATAAAGCCACAAATATAATGTTAAATTATTTTCCTGGCTTAAGATCTTTAATATTGTAAAGACTACTATACTCTCAAATTACTATAAATGCTGTTTTAGAGTCACTTTGAATTCAGGGCAATTAATGTCAAAATTCCATACATTTTCATGGAAATTAATAAGCTGTTGGGAAAAGCATAATAAGGATTTTAAAACTTACAATAAAATGTCATTAATTAAAGCAATGGAGTCTGACCCTAGATACATTAATATTCTATATTTTGATTCACTCCCTTTCTATTAAAATTAGTTACACTGATCCACTGAATGCAAGGAGCTAAATATCCATCTGAAGAATATTCCTATTTCATATCATTAACAAAACTGGAAATCAGATTGGCTAAAAAAATTATATATGTATATATATATATACACACATACACACACACACACACACACACACACCCATCTGTCCCTCAGCTCCGATAGGTGGCTGATTCAAGAACCTCTTGCTCCCCATAGGTATAAAGTCTGTAGATCTACAAGGGCCTCATATAAAATTACTTAGTATTTGTATATAACCTATACAAATCATTTCACATTCTTCAAGCCATCTCTAGATTCATCATAATATCCAGAAGAATGGAAAGGGTCTACAAATAGCTGTAATTTGTGTTGTTTAGATAATAGTGACAAAGTTCACATCTTTAGATACAATTTTATGCATGTTTTCAGTGTACAGCCATTAAATGTGTGGATATAGAACACGCAGATGCATGTTCAGGAGGGACTGTACATACTGGGGTAGTGCTGAAGAAAAAAGAGGATGATGCTTAGCTAACACGATACAGAGAAATTCACAGATTCTACAAGTGTTAAAGAAAAGAAATAATTTGATTTGCTCAAAAATTTAAAAATTAATGCTGAGTAACTGGGAGTGTAGCTCAGTGGCAGAACCCTTGTCTTGTAATTCTGAGAACCTTCATTCACTCTCCAACGTTGAACAAAAAAGTAATAAAAATTAATGTAGCCTGATGATACCTGTCTGTAATCCCTGCACTCAGGGAGAGGCTGAGGCAGAAGAATCTTGAGTTCAAGGCCAGGTAAAGGTTACATAGTGAAACTGTATTTTTATAATAATAAAAAATTTCCTGGTGACAAACACTATAATGATATAATAAAGTTATAAGAAAAATAACAGATTAAAGTAAAATCTATAAAAGGCTTTTTCAACTCTAAGAATTGTAACTTAATTGAAAATTCAGTGGGGAAACACTAATATCCATCCATCAACATCATTAAAATTTGCAAATACAAATTAAAGCAAGGAGACATCATGTATTTACCCATAAATATGATGGGAAACACCATAATAGTCAACATTGGTGAAGATATGGAAGGGGAAGGCATTGTTCAAATTGACATGGTAACTCTCTCCTGCACACCAGCACTTGGGAGACTGAAGCAGAAAGACTGGCCATGAGTTTATTGAGTCCCAGACTACAGTATGCTACAGTATGAATGAATGCCTGTTTAAAAAATCTAGAGAAAAGTATAATTTCAAACAGAATGCTTGCCAAGCATGTACATGTATGAGGTTCTGGGTTTGATCACCAGTATATTATCTTCTGTCTCTGTCTCTGTCTCTGTCTCTCTCTCTCTCTCTCTTCCCTCCCTCCGTCCCTCCCTCTCTCCCTCCCATATATGAATGATTTGAAAGCAGGAATCAATATTATTAATGTCACTGCCTCTGAGCTAATGTTACCTGAAAATATGCATAGAAATACCTGAAATATATAGAAAGATGTACTAGTATAAGCAAGTCTACTACAGCACTATTTATAACACTTCAAAGTGGGAAACTACTTAAATGTCCACCAGGAGAGAAAATGGTTTACAAAACTGTGACATATCTAAATAGACAAGTCTGTGCAGTGATTGAAGAGATCTATGTTTCTAATGATATGGAAGATTCTACAATACAGAAACCATTAATTTGAAAGAACACATTGCAGATATTGGTATTCCCAATATCCATTATCCTATACTAGCATGGTAATGGTTTTAGTCTAATTTAAAGCCAGCTAAATTCCCTAGCTATGTACCTTTTGCTAGTTATAGGACTACGCAAGTCTTTGTTTCCTTATTTATGAAATGGCTATGATAATAATACCCCAGAGGACTGTGAAAATGAAATGAAATAAACCACATAATTGCATTCAGTTCAATACGGGAGGAAGAAAAGCTTTCTCGGGGCAGTACCAAAGATAGTATTTTCCTAGATACAGCTCATAATTACCTTTAACATAAGTATTACATAGTTCATCCACTATTCTCCTTAAAGCCCTTTAAACAAAACTCTGCATAGCTACTTAATATTAGAATGTAGACTGGCTGGCCAGCATTCCTACCTGAGTCCAATGCAATTAACTATCATTATACAACGGGTCATGGCCTGCCACCATTTCTGTTCTGCCTGAGCCAGAAAGACCCTAAGAGATGGAAGGAAGGTTGGAGTAGATAAAATATCTTCCTTCCTTTTACATCATCTTGATTCTTTCATTTTTATAATAATAGTTCTACTATTTATGCTTATTTAAGTACACTGAAAAACATGGATAACAATCAAATAATTTGAAATTCTTGTATCATCATGCTTAACCAACCACCTTCTCTCGGTAACAGCATCCAGAACTCCAATAGTCAACAGCATCAAGATACACATATTTAGTTCATCCACCTTCACATTGTTCCTGTGTTATTTCACTGAGAAAAGCAAACAAAAGGATGTTTAAATTTAAAGTTTCTTGACTCAGTGCCAAGAAGCAATATTCAGTTCGTTGATCAAAGCAAACAAAACATGACCTCAATGCTGCTTCACAGCAGAGTCAGGCTGTCAGGAGTAACAAGTTTGCAATCATACTATGCAAGGACATTTCTGAACCAGCAACTCAAGGCTATGAAAAGCAAATGAGGTAAAAATTAGCTTATTATAATATTCAACTCGAATGACTATCATATTTAGATTTTCAATACTTAGAACAATATTTTTTTCAAAACAGCAATGTTTTTCTTTCAACATTAAGAAAAAACTGTACTTCCTTTACTTATTTGTGATATATTTTCTTTACCTAATGTAGGTCAAAATGAATTCCATATTCTCTGTAAAAACTGACTGGATGGAATCTCCCACAAGACCTCAGCTGCAGCTGTAGTCTGGGTTCTTCTTCATCTCTGACACATCAAAGATGAAAACTGTCCCAGATTCTAGTATGCTGTTTCAGAGGATGGCTCTCACAGTGCTGCTCAGGATAAGCCAAGCACTCCCACACTCACACAAATGGGCTCTACTCATGATGAGCGTCCCTGGAAGAACCACAGTTCACTCTCATGTGATTTCAGTAACTGCTTAAAGAGACTCTGAATGGCAACTAACAGTAAGTTACTGAAGACAGTTCACATCTCAAAGTTTTAGTAGCAAATTTGGAGGTAAAGCATTCTGAAAGGAGAATCCTGTTAGTCTCAGAGCACTCTGTAGTTTCAAATCTCTATTTTTCCCCTCCAGAATTAAAACTAAGTCATAGTAGTAAGAGTTATGCATATACCAGGAAATATGTTGGGTTCTTGCTGCAATATGAAGCAAGTCAAATTGGACTTCACAATCTTCAGATTGCTAGGATTAAACATTAATAGTTCAGATTCTAAATAGATGAGGGTCTTAGTTTCTTCCTCGGTAAGTTTGCATCATACTCCAATGAAAGAAAACTTCAGGCTAAATCCTGCTATATTCAAAAACACTTCTGAGCAAGAAGGTGCAAAAAAGAGAAAAAAACCTAGCAAAGCCCCAGATCTCATTCTGAGAAGTAACTAGTCTAAAAGGTTTACAGAAACCAACGGCAGCTATTCTACAGCAGGATGCATCTAGCCCTCTATCTGCAGTATCCAACAGGATTCTATATGCCAGAATGCAGGACCAAAGGGAAGACTAGTGAGGTGTGACTCTTAAGAGCTAGAGCATGCTAGCTCAAAGTCCCTTAAAGTGTTTCTTAAGCCTGTTACTCATCTTCCGTATCATTTACTTCACCCTGGGTCACATGCCTCATTTCATAAACTGTCTTACACAGATTTAAAGTGTTTGTCTTTGGAGTGCAGACTTCTAATTAAGGGTCTTTCAGAATAAATGTTAACCAATTCTAGAGTGTGGATTTGTAACTGGCCTACATAGGCAGCTAACAAAGACTCTCAACACAAGTCAGACTCATTCATACTATGCTGTATATTCTGAAGAATCTGGGAAGAAATTTCAGACAATACAAAATGTTATATAAATTGTCTTTAACAACTGGTTCATTAGTAAGGCAGGAAAGTATAAAGACAGTGTCCACTTTTTATAATTTTATATGAAAAACTTGAGGGTCAGAGGACAATAGTGAGCCTGGTATGGTGGTGCATGTCTTTAATTCCAGCACTCAGAAGGCAGAAGTAGAGACTCTCTTGGAGAGCAAAGCCAATCTGGTCTACATAGTGAGTTTCAAACTAGCTGGGGCTACAGGGGAACCCTGTTTCCAAAAAAGAAATACAATACTAACTATGAAGACAGTAAATAAGGTCAAAAAGGTTATTTCACTAGTTGCAAGTCTATTATAGATTACTAAAACACAGAAATAAAAAATACACAAACAATAAAAGTAAACAAAAATACCCTGTCCTCTACATAACAGGAGGTAGAGAATGAATGTATTAGCTCAAAAGGCTGTACAAAAAAAACCCAGTATTTACCAGAGTTGTCCAAAGAAACAGAATTAACAGGATGTATGTATATATACTAATCTTGTATAAACAATACTTATCTTATTTATGTTATTTATGACAGTTAATGTTAGATGTCAGTTGATTAGGCTAATGATTACCAATGCTGGACAAACAGAAACATATTTCTAGGAAGATATTTTTAAATTTATATTTACTTTATATTTAAACTTACGTTTATGAAGCATATTTATGCTAAGGAGCTGGCCCACATGACTGTGGATGTCGATAAGTACAAAGCCCTCATGATAGGGAGCAGGCTGGATTTAGAGTTGGTACTGTGGCTGAAATCCAAAGGCCATCTGTAGCAGAATGACTTTTTCTATGAAGATTTTTGGCTCATCCATGATGTCCTACCACAGTATAGATGGCTATCTGCTTTAGCCTACTTATTTAAATATTAATCTCATCTTTAAAAATGCCTTCCTAGAAATATGTTTCTATTTGTCCAGCACTGGTAATCATTAGCCTAATCAACTGACATCTAAAATTAACTGTCATGAAGCACTTCAAAGGGAATATTCTCTGACTATAAAACCTGGATTTAGAAGTTCAGAGAAATACTCTTAAGAGCATGCAGAAATAGAACCACAGGTTTATAGCCTCAATGTTTCAGATACTCTCGACAGCTAAAGTATTTACAAGGATAGCATCTCCATTTCCGTACTTAAACCACTAGACTAGAAGGGATTTTGCCATCTGAGCCAGGACTATAGCTGGACAGAACATTGAGGGGAGACTTCATTAGCTCTCAGGCCCTTTCTATAAGAAAGCAGCCTCACTTTCAACACTTACCTCTCCACTCTCAAGACGTAAATCACTACATATCAGTGAGGGCAACTCTTTTTAAAAAATGTTTATTTACTTTTATTTTTTATGTGTTTTGCCTGCATGTATATAACTGCACCCATGTTGTGCAATGCTCATGGAGGCCAGAAGGTGTCAATTCTTTGGAACTGGAGTTACAGGTGGTTGCTAGGTGCCATGGGGGACTGGGAACTGATCCTGGGTCCTCTTCAAGAGCAGCTAATGCTCTTAACCACAGAGCTGTCTCTCCAGCCCCTTGGGGGCAACTCTTAATTCACACCTACATTTAATGGTAAGTTTGTTTTTAGTGTTTCCACATCCAAATACAACTCTGTGGAGCTTTTGAGGGAAGGGTCACTACAATCTACATTTCTATCTAGTTGACATCCTTACAGTTTTTACATAGTTAAACTATTAGTTAACTTTATCATTGTGCTAATTTTGTTGATTTTTCATTTTTCAGTTGTTTATCAGATGTTATATATACCAAATCAAAATTTTAGTTCATTGTCTTCAGTTAAACAGGGTCAGGAGGACAGTGGAGATTCATCTGTTTGAATAAAAGATAACACCCACAATCTACTTTATCAAGGAGAGATTTGTGAGAGAGTCCCTCCTCTGACAATGGAGAAGGGTAGACACCTTCCTTCGTACACACAGCTCCCACAGTGGCTGAACTCTGGACATGGCAGTAACAGAATGCGGGGGGAGTCGGAAAATTGAAATATGGAAAAAAAACCCACATCATTTGAAAGTAAAGGTATGAAGTCAATTTATAAGCTGAGATCATAGCTATAATCTGGGACAGGAAACCACCCTGGGCTACAAAATGAATTGTATTAGGCCAACTATGGCTACTGCCTGACTCAGTCTCTCTGCTTGGGCCCCCAAGCTAATTCACATTTGTTCACATACAGAGTAAGCTCACTTTTATAATCCACCTGAGCTAGACAAATAAAAGTAAACAGTTTACTATGGAGCTAACAATAAGCAATATTTCTAGTCCTCCTCGTGGGTCTTATGGTTCTTGATCCTTTTTTGCATTAGGATGTAGCTATGTAAATACTATTGACCACTGAGCTCTGAGAAAAAACAGTATATGTCACTTCTGGCTATACTACTTTACTGCAGTGGCAAAACCTTTCCATTGTGTCCTTCATGGGTGGCTACAGTCTACGTGTGGTAGAAATGTGGTACAATGATATAAGGGAGCTTCCCTTCCACTTGCAATGACATGTAACATGAGTAAGACTGAGCACGTGCTATGACACTGGAGTCATTTAGTAATGCAACATCAAAGCCATGTGTCAGCCAGTCTGTCATCTAAAAGTAGTATTTGTTCACTCAGTACAGATGGCAAAGATCTGGTCTTAGTTTAAAGACACAAAAAATTGAGCCATGAGATGGATGTGACTACTAGAACTTTCCCAAATTTAAAGGCAAATAGTGGGAGTTAGACAAAGAATCATCAGCACTCTCTAAAGCACTAATCATAAATAGGAGCCACACTGCCTGTTTTGCTTTGTCAGTCCGATCCCAAAAGCCCTATCCCTAGGAGCCACAAGAAGGGATTAAGAGCAGTCCCCATTCCTGGACAATTCCAGATCTTCTCCCTAGCTTTTCCTGGAGAATTGCCAATTTATTTCTAAGAATGAGATAGTGCTCTCAGTATTGATTTTTGATTGATAGCACTATCTTGTTCTTAGAAATGATTTGCCAATTATACAGGATATATACTTTTAATTTCCAAATTTCTATAATGACTCCAAAGAAAGCCATACACGAATACACATAAAGTTAAATCTTCAGAAATCTATCCAAAATAAGTGGTATTTTCTTAAGATCACATACATAGAAATTTTCTTTTTTAAAAAATATTTTATTTATTAACTTTTACTTTATGTGTATCAGTGTATTGCATGCATGTATGCAAGTGTGCACCCATGTCATGCAATGCCTGTGGAGGTCAGAAGAAGGCACTGGATTTCCTGGAACTGGAGTTACAGATAGTTGTTAATATTGTGGGTGCTAGGAATCAAACCCGGGTCCTCTGTAAGAGCAGCAGAGATGCTGAGCCATCTCTCCAGGCCCAGAAATTTTCTTTTTTAAAAGAATATTATGATGATGATGAGGAGGAGGACTGACATGTGTGACATGTGTGTTAGTAGGTGTGCAGAGGACAATTTTGTGGTGTAAGTTCTCTCCTATCATTCTGTGAGTTCTAAAGACTGAAGGCAGGTCACAAGGTTTACACAGTAAGCACCATCAGCTGTTGTGAGCCATCTTACTGGCCCAGAAATTTTCAACAATAACAACAACAAATTAGAAGGTCCTATATCTCTTATTTATAACAGAACATAATTCAAGAGTAATTAGTATCATTTATCTGCATTCATCTACGTTGTAAAAATACTGGGAAATATTTAAAAGTAAGTTCTTATAAATGCAGTTTATGCCACTGAAGTAACAGGTCAAGGTTTTCCACAAATAATAAAAACTTAAGGCAATTCCAAATTTACAAAAATTCTAATATAATCAAGTCCAAAGTGGTGGGACTTTTTTAGTAGACAGTTTAACAGAGAACTGGGCAATTTCACTAATGCTTATATTTTCCTCGGTGTTCTTCAAATGATTATGAACAATTAAACATTTCCATGAGACATGAGCAATGTTCTTCAGCTCAGCCAGACTTTCACTTAAAACCAAAGACATACGCTTTACAAACTGACAGTAGGTGGCGTGAAGTGAACTGGTGGCCTTGATACAGTTCCCACTGAACAGGTGTTCTCATCCACAGACAATTTTGACTAATTAGCCCAACTGCTACCTTTTCTGGGACAAAGAGGCAGTTTTCTATGATAAATAGCTAACTTGTTCCGAGAAATGATACCCTCTGCACAGATGCGTAAGGGGAGATGGTAAACCAGCCTCTGTTCTAGCATGTGTCTTGGCACTGCCTTCCTCTTCCACTGCAAGCGCCAACAGTGTGGTTCTAAAGGCCCAAAGAGAAGACTTATAAGGTCCTCAATAAGGGTCACATTTGTCATACAAGGCTCCCAAAAATATCAACACCTTTGATAGGGAGCTAGGAAGCTAACCCCTGAACTCTAAACAACCTTGAAAAGGGCATTTCAAAGAGATTTTACTGGACTCCAAATGAAGCACTATGCTCAAGAAGATCATCTGAAGCAAGAACGTTCTAAAGAAAAGAGAGATCTAACACAAGGAATGGGGTAAAACTCCCCCAAATTGTACACTGACCAATGGTAGAAGAATCCCAAATCACAGATGAGGTTGAAATGCCAGCTACTGTGTCTTAGATATGGTTGGATTGTCCACTGGGGGTTAACGTATTAGAAACTTGATCTGCAGTGTGGCAGGCTGGAAAGTTGTATAAGTAGAACCTAATGAGAGAGTCTTAGGTCAAAAGATGGTGCAACACCGGAAAAGGCTGGTGGACCCACTTTCTGGCATCCTGTCTGGTTACCTGAGCTTTCCCTCTTGCATCTCTGGCCTCTCTAATGCCATCTGGTTAAGGCCTTCATCAAAACCAAGCCCATGCGTGCTGATGCCCATGAGTCTCCAGAACTGGGAACTTAATAAATGTCCTTATTTTATAGAGTATCCAGCCCCAGGTACCTCACTGTAACAATGAAAAATGCTGAGCAACCAACCAATAAGTGGGTGAGGATCACAAGGTTGACTTTCATGTGGAGGAAGAAAGGAATGCCATATAGTCCTGTGGTGGGTAAACTAACACTGGTTCTGACCCTCAGAAAAATGTGGCTGAAGGTAGACTATTCCATTATGATGGTCTTTTGATGTGTCCACATTACAAGGCTAAAGCAGTTAGTCATTCAAATACTAAGGCAGGTGTCATTGACAAGGTACTTTGTAGATATAATTAAAGTTTCTAAGGAAAGAATATTATCTTCAGTAATCATTGGGCCTGATTCAATCAGTTGAAAAGCCTAAGGAGCAGAGAGCGAAGGCTTCCTGGAGATAAAAGTCATAGTGATTGCAACTTCAGCCATGCCTTGATGTTCTCGCTTACCAGTTTTATGATCTTTCCTGTAGATTTCAGACCTTTGAGCCATTTGTATAAGCCATTCCTTGCAATAAACAGTACTTATAATAAGTACTTCCTTTCTTGACCAATAAACCATAATTTCAACTCTTCATTCTACAAGTTAGAGTATTTACAGCAAGAGTTTTCAAAGTGTTGATTCTGAGCTACAAAGCTGGTAAATTCAATCTACTGTGCTGTGAGTGGCATGAGAAAGTTGGATAGGAAAGGACAGAACAGAAAGAATCAGTATTTACTTGAATATAAGGACTACCCATTAAAAATTGATTTCAAAAAAGCTTCAGTTTCAATTGAACACATATACACATTTACATTTATATCACGTTGCAATGTAAAATAGTTATGATTTGGAGACTTAAGTCTGAAAAGACTTCAAAAATTTTAAACACAAGCATCTAAGTTTTTAAGTGGTTAGTACAGATGCAGAAGTTGTACAAGGTATAATTAATGTTCACAGTTGTCTTTTTCTGTGCCATTGACTCTTACTTCAAACTTACTGAACACCAGTTCTCTGGCTACTGTTGTAGTCAGGACTAAGAACATCTTATTATCACGCCTGTGGCCTATGACTGTAACCCACATTATAACTAGAGAAGAGAAGCACAGTGGGGTGACGGTTAGATTCTCCAGTGTAGGAGGAGACGTGAGCAACTGAACAGTTCCTGTTACCCTAAAATCAAGACTGCACCCAGCTGCAGTACTGTTAGTACATCATCACTAGAAGAGGGGAGAAGGGCAGTGAAAGTTGTCTTAGATAAAGTGGGTACTAGGCAGAAACAAGGGCCAAGAACCGAAGCACAGAACAGGAAGCAATTCAACAAGGCTGTGGCTAGAGTCAGGATGAATAAGACGTGGGACCTAAGTACATAGTGGAACTTTGGAGCAGATGGTACTTAGATGAATTAAAGTAGAGGGCACACATGGTCTCCACAAACATTCTCTTTCAGAGAGTGGGCATTTATGAGAAAGATGAATGGTGCAGGGTGTAAAGGAAAGAAATGAGCTAGGAACTTTAGGAATCCTCTGTCTTCACACCTCTTTGGGAGAACTTTGTAGGAGGGTAGACCCACTCTAAGTATGAGACTTTTCCTGAAAGTGTCCTTGTTGGTGTGGTCAGTGATTTGTGTAACAGCAGAGGGAAGGCAGAGATGTGGTTATGCTACCTTGCAAAGTACCTGAAGCAAAAAAAGGGGAGGTGATGTCATCTCAGAAAGCCAATGGGCAAAGTAAGGTGCTGATAACTAAAGTCTCTCTTCAGGGTCAGCGAGGCACAACAGTGGCACAAAATGACAACACTAGTAAAAGACCTACCTTTGCAGGATATATCTGAACAGCTGCTCGTGTAGAGTTATATAGAATACTTGCTATCTAAAATAAAAGCCCATTTAAAATCCTGTACTCAGGTTAACATGCTGGTCTCTAGAAAAAGAGACTCCTGTGTGAGGTTTAGCACCATATCCTAGGGTCAAATAATAAGATCACAGCTACCTAATTTTCTAAACTCTCAATTAGACCCAAAGGCTCATAGAAGTGAAAAGAAATCCTGTAATCATTTCTATCACCAGCAGAGATCTATACAACAGAACTAAAAATTTTAATTTTGGTAAAGGTCATGAGCAAAATAGGCCTCATTTTTATATTCTGAAAGTTGAGGCCAGACATCACACGGTGGATAAAACAGAACACGACGGAAGCACAAACAAGCAATTGTTAGACATTGCCTCTTTGGAGAGTACTCTGATGCAGAGCTGACAGATGCAAAAAGAACTTTATTGCACTCTGGGCAGCTGTGATCATGCTGATATGAAGCACATCACCTCAGAAAAGGCAGAAAAGACCCTGCTTTCTTATAAACAAACTGTCCCTTCCATTTTGACTTCTCTAAGAACTACAGTCAAATGTAATTAATGGATTCTGGGTATTAGTGACAATGTCAATACACTGCTAAATCTATAAATGCTATCTGTCTCAAGGTTCCCTTCTTTATAGGAAAAACCTAAAAGTGCTTTGCAAGAAACAAGACAACCAGTGATCTCTATCAAAACATGTGGAGGATGGTATTGTCACATTATTCTTAGTGTGTTTAAACAGAAAGCTGCCAAGACACCCATTACCATGCGATTAATGGTCAAATCTGGGGAATCACTGACCCTCAAATCACACTAACTCTGACCTCATATATCTGGTAACAGAACTGATAGTTTTGTAAATATTGCAAAAACCACTATACTTCTTAAATCAGTTGTTTCCAATAGTCCAGAAACTGTTCACACAAAAGAAGACTACAGCAAAGCACACTGGTAATTTCTGTGTTAAAATAAGTGAATGTTCCATACAAAGAGAAGAGGAGGAAACATCACCCCTACCCAGGCCCCTGGGCCAGCCTGATGCTTATGGTATAGCCTTCAACTCAAAATTTCCCCCAGGAAAATGACAAGACCTCCCAAGTTTTCTCTTTTAAAAGGCCTATCACATTTGAGGACAACAGGAGCCTTCTCTTCACAGGGGCTTGAAGGCTATCAGTCACATAACAAGTCCTCCTTTTTACTACCCACACCCAGAGATGAAATTAGTCAGAATCTCCTATGGATTCTAGCTCTACTCATTTCCTGCCTATTCAGATCCCGTAATTAAGGTATCTTGTTACTTAATTTACTGCATTCTGCCATTCCTGGAATGTGGTTCCAATCATGTTAATGTGGGTCAGGAAACAGCACTGGGAGAAGAGGACAAAGTAAATGTTAAGTGATTTTGTATGTCTTCTATATATCTTTTTATTGCTTTTAAAATAACATATGCTGGCCCAGCATTACTTTCTGATGGAGATGGTGTGGGAAGGATGCTCTAGAAAGTCTCCTAAGGTTCTTGATTACCTGGGGAATGAAGTGCAAACACTCATAAAAGCACTCACTCAATGGTCTGGATGTGGCTCGTTCCTATGGCCGCTTTTACTTTCCCTACTTCCTTTTTACATGTCCTCTTATGTGAAACACGGCACTGCTTGTTTGTGTTAAAATGTTCTGAATTTGTCTTTCCTAGGCATGCATTACGTTATGCTACATCTTATACATACTTGTAACCACTGTTTATAGTGAAATAAACTGTCAGCTGCTTGGTGATGAGGTAGTTTCATTCACCTTTCTGTTACCTACTGCTCATAGTAAAATGAATAGTCAGTTTTAATTATCAGTAGCCTACATATAGTTGATATACCTTACATGAAAATCATTTTAGAATAAAAGAAGAATGACCTTTAAAAATCATAAAAGTATGTGAGACATTTTTCCATATAGAAGAAACTTGACATTAAAACCTTTCCTGTTAATATAGAAATACTTTATAGAAAATATTCAAAATCACTAAAAGTTGCTTAATATTAAGAAAAGATTTAAAGTAGAACAATTTCAAAACAAGTCAGTCCACACATGCTCACAGTTTGGGGTAATTTTTAAGGGAAATCCAGGAGTCAAATGATTCTGTTAAAATATCAGCTGCTATAATCACTTGCAAGACTGTATTCTAGAAAAGCTAACTTAATGACACAACCTTGGTTATTATATCAGGGACCATGTATTACCAAAAATAACTTACTACCAAAATTAATTTTATGTCCTATTGCAGATAATCTGAGAAAAGGCCTCTAGGCTCATTTATAAATGTTTGATCTGCTCCTGGCAGGAAATGCCTCCCTCTCCTTACCATACCTGAACAGTCAAGTCAGTTGTTACAAGTCCTAATTTGTGCTTTGAAATACTGAAATAAAATTATATTGGTCAGAACACTTTATTCATGGGAAAATATCTTACTGATTATAAAAGTGTATTACTTAAAAGACAGGATATTAATATTAGGTTCTCTGGTTGAAATATGTGGCTGAAAGAAAGAGTTAAAATATTCTAAAAAGTATTTCAATGGTGTTTAGTGAATATATGCAAGTTTATGAAAATGGTTAGTGTAGCCTTGAATACAACATCTGTCCCTGAGAGACATGGGGTCAGTTAAGGCCTAATGCCCACAACTGTGACAAATTTGCTGGTTACAAAACAGGAGTCACTGTCATAACTTATCCCCTGCTAATGGTGGCCTAACCCTGAGAAGTTCCACCTGCCAGTGTCTGTCCTCTCTCAAGCCCAAAACACAAACAATTCAGTGTATAAGAGCTCAGGTCTTCTGACACCTGTTCCCCCCACCTGCTGTACTGACATCAGGAACATAAATGCCTGTGCCATGTGTTTCAAACCAATGTAGAGATGGCCTCAAATGTCCCTTTCCCTCTTGTGAATTGCCCTAACACAGCCAATGAAATCAGAAACAAAGTTGAATATACAGAATTATAGTTCACTCTTTAACTTTAGAAGAAACCCAAAACATTTTGATATATGTCCCACTTTATTTTCTATTTTGCCCATACTGTGATATTATCTTCTGTCTACTGTGATAGTGACCTCTCTTCTCCAGAAACCCTGTCAGCATTTATCAAACATTTAGTATTTATGTGCTGCCTTGCATTTGTTCATTCTACTTGAGTGTTTAAACCACATCACCATCTGGCATCTTCAGCACAGGATGATTATCTTATTCCTCTTTTACTTCCAGAATTTGGCATTGTGTCCTCTCAACAGATGCTCACTGTTAAAATCTGCTTATAAGGAAGACTACCTGATAAATCCAGTTCTTTTGCAAACTGTGTAATTTAGCGAACACCCTTGATTATGGACTCCATTCATTCATCAAAACAGCTGTTGGGGGCCAGTAACCCCAGCACTTGGTAAGCAGAGGAATATGGACTGCAACAAGTTCAAGGCCATCCCGCTATACATAGAGAGCTGTAGGCCAGCCAGAGTCACATCGGGAGACCCTGTCAAGACAAAAGCTAAAATTTAAGAGCTCTTCAAGTCCTCCAGATGACCTGGCAATATGAGTGAAGAGATGTTCCTCATTGTCTGATCAACCCTGCCAGTTTCTGTTGCTATGAGCACCAGTGTTTAGTATCCAAGATTCTAGTAGTGGCTACAATCAGCATAGAAATGCATCTCCGGCCTGTAACAACAGGAAGTCCTATCAGAAGCTCTGACCAAAAAAGCTGCTCCTCTGATGGCTGGGCTGTTCCACCTCTGGTTCTGCCTCACCCCTTTTGTTGCTGTATATAATGTAAATATACACCCATAATACCCCAACCTAAAATGAGAAAAAGGAAAAGCTACTCACTAGTGTTCAGGTAAATAGCAAACCTTCGATTTTATTCAAAAGGGCCCGAGCAGAGCCAGGAATAGTGGCACATGTCTATAATTCCAGTTGCTCCATTTTATTAACACTTCCAGTATTAACTTCTATCATGAAAAAGTATGTTTATAATGATAAGCCTACAGAACAAAAAGACTTTCTATCTTATGAATCTTAAAGCAAGTAAAATCATATTGAGCCTTGTTTAATTTAATAAACATACTTGCCAACCAGTTTAGAGGCTGCTTCACTGGCTGTCAGTAACCCTAGAAAAAGATAAGTGAGTTTTAAACTTAAATACTAAAAGACTACCTCTGGCTTCATCCTCAGTAACAAAAGCGAGTTAAGATCCCCCTTCCCATTCAAGACAGCTTAGTTACAGGGCATTTCGCTTTTATTCTGAGACTACACTATAGGAAAGTCAGCTCAACATTCTTCTGCAGACATCTGGCCGAGGGCCTGCTCAGTGGAAAATTACTGTTCATGCTGAGCAAAAAAATAATACCATGCTTCAGCTCAAGTTTTCTGGGCTTAGTACACAATGGCTTTTTGTGTGCATGTTTATGTGAAATAATTTTTTTATCACATGAAAACAGAAACTATTCCCTTGACTTATATCAATAAGTAATTGGACCATACCAATCAGTCAGAAGAACAAAATTTTATTTTCAACTTAGAAATACTATAATACAATTTTGTACAGTTAGGTTCTAGACTATAAAAAAAAATTTACAGCTGGATGAAATCACAACCCCCTTCCATGTCACCTCTCCTTCTGCAGTGGCTGTCCAAGGAAGAAGACTAGCCAGTGCAGCCATCGTTCCAGCATATTCCAGGGGTCACCACTAACTGATCCAGGCAGAAGGAGGGACAGAAGAAACACAGTTGCTTTATCTAATCTCATTTTTTATTTTAAATTTAGGGTAAAAAGTTCAAATTTGCCATTATTCAAAGGTGGCATCAGGTATTCTGGATGTGTTAGAGTATTCTTGTATTCCATTAGAAAGATCTTCAACAAAAAAGAAGTGCCTTCCTAAACAATGTCTGAGCCCTACCCATAAGGGGATCCCAAAGCGGAATCACAGCTACACTTCATATATAAGTTCTACGCCTTAGAAAACATGTGGGAAGAAACATGAAAAATGCTAGGTGCTTTGAGGTAGCTGGATTGCTAATTTGTTTTATTGCTGTTAATATTTTCAGATTTTTATTTTAGAAAAAAATGTAAATGGGAAATTCATCTATTTTCTATAGAAAATTAGCATTGCTAATTATAAATAGATGTCAGCATGATGACTCAGAAGACTGCTCTGCTGTGAGTGTTATCTTAAGTAAGTTGACCTTTTTAGGCCCACATTTTCCTCACCTATGAAAACAAGGGAAATGAAGTCAATCGTCTTCCAGGTCAAGTTCAGCTCCGACATTTCAGAGTTCTACCTGCACTAGATTTGGTATTTGCAGGTAACAGACTATTATTCTTTGGTTGCCAGTCTTAACAACAGAAGTAACTATCTGTCTAAGAAAACAATCACCTTTCCCCTAAGCTTTATTACAATTTCATTTTACTTCTTTGTTATATAATTCTTATCAGTATCTCCAGAAAGTTTACAATCTCAAATTATTGGAAAGAATCAGAGTTTTTCCTTTAATAACTTATCTCACCTATCAAAAAATTACATGTTTTTTAAGATTCAATGGAGACAGGATTTCCTTTACGAGGCTTAGTTGACAGAGCAGGTTGGAGTTAGGATTGGCTCCAGTCTACCAAATACTCTCTTACAGCTTGGTGACCCCAGAACAGAAAGAAGCACCTGGTGAACATTCGGCCCTCATTCAGGAGCTGTAATGGAGATCAGGACTGCACAACAGGAATAGCATTTCTAAAAATCGTCTGCCATTAACTACACATATCTGAATGTGGTTTTGCAGCCTACATTCGGCTATCCTAAAAACTAACATCTTACAGAAACTCTACCATAAATATCTACGTCAAGTCTAAAAATATCCCATCATGTTTCACATTTTCCCATCTAACTGTAAGCTCTTGAAACATTATACACCATAAACTAGTAACCAGACTGGCCCAAAGAAAGAATTCAGTAGTACTATGAATAAGGCAACGTATTTTATCTACGTTTAAAATGAGAATAAGGAGAGTAAGAGCTCCAGTGAACTACAATTCCTGTTTACATTTCAAGAGTTAAAGTATTCATCTTTAAATAAAATATTAGAACCATACCTGGTAACAAAAAGACAAACCTAAAACACATTAACAATGTCTCCGGGGGGTCTAGGTGAACACCTGGATACTAGACATTCGTATCTGAATTATGCTTTTTTCTGCCTCTTGAAGAATGAAGAAATGCTCTAGAAGTCAGATTTGTGATCTCAGTACAGCTATAGGAATGGCAGCCCCAGCACAAGAGCCTCAGCCTTGTACTTCCAGCCCTCACACTACTAACTCTCAGTGGCATTTTCATGAATCTCACTGACTTCTGGTGTACTTGTATTACCTACTATGTTAGTTTGAATGTAAAATGCCACTCATAAGCCGTGTACTCGGACAACTGGTCCCCTCTCAGTGCTGGTGTTCTTTATGCAAGTTTTTGGAAGTGGAGCATAGCTGGTAGAACTATGTCCCAGGAGCAGATTTTGAGGTTTTATAGCCTTAGCAGGCTTTCTTCTCTCCTTCTCTTCCTCTCTCTCCTTTCTGTGTCTGAATGAAATGTGATCATCCAGTTTCCTGCTCCTGCTGCCAGGTAATGCCAAGCCTACTTGCCATTCATGGACTCTAGCCCTCTGGAACCACAAGCCAAACTAAAGTCTTCCTTAAATTGCTTTAGGTCATGGCATTTTATCACAGCAACAACAGAAAAATAACGAATACACTTACTTTATAAGTCAGGTTTTATTTTTTAATTGATGTTATTTCCACTGATCGTGAGCTAATTTCAATGGGAATACATACACCTCCAATGTTGATGTGTGTATTTTACTAGAGAAGGGTAACAGAAAAGTATAGAATAAACAAGAGAATGCTCAGTCCAGTGCAGCAAATTAGAAGGCTTGAGGAGAAGATTTTACTCTTACATTTAGAACTGATAACAATGGGCTTCTAGTGATAATCATAGCCTTCTATCAACAAAACCAGTAATTGTACATGCTAGAAAGGAATTTATTTCTTTTAAAAATAAAATATCACAAAACGCTTAGAATCAAGTTGTGAATACCTAAGCTATCTATTCTTCTGTTTGATATTTATCATAATAAAAACATATAAAGGTAAATCTTGGCAGAAATAATTTCTTGGCGATTTTCAGCCTAGTTTCCCAGCTTTCTGTTGAGAGTCCCTTTTCGTCACTGTTCTCTGCTCTTTTGAGGAGTACTTCACAGATCCAGCAGCAGTCAACTGGCTCCTCTATCCAATGTGACCTTTTACACACAGATTTTTGGGGGCCTGAACTTTTACTTTAATGTAGCCACTTAATTTTGTGTCAGCAAACTGGCGAATGGTGGCACATTCTTTTCTCTTTCATAATGGGATGCCTTTGGCATCTACATGCTACAAAAGCATGAGTAATCTTTTCACTAAAGACTTTTAAAAGCCATCTTTGCCTTGCTTTCTAGCTTGCAGTTTTCTGAGAAGGAATCTGCTGTTGTTTTTGTCTGTTCCTATATCTACAGTGTCTTCTTTTGTGTTTAGTTACTTTCATTTCCTCTATTATTACCGACTCTAAGAAATTTGATTCTGATTCACCTGAGAGTTGTTTTCTTCATTCTTCTCATAGCTGGGTTCACTGGACTACCTGAATTGTGAACTTACTATTTTCATCAATTTGGGGAAAGTTAAGCATTCTTTCTTTCTTTGAGTATTTTTCACAGTTCACCTGTTTGGGAAGTCAATCACAGTTTTATTTTTGTCACGGTGGTAACTGGGGGTAGTTTTATGGAGGGACTTCTAGACTAATCCTGTAAGTCTGTATTCTTTGTGTTATGTCATCACTTGGGACTACTTCATTTAGTTGGCTTAAGTCTTAGCTAGTATGTGGATGAAATTTTTTAACTCCCTGCAAGCACATTCTTCCCTAGTCTGTGAAGCAGAGCTCTGTATGTGTGTATGTGTCTCAAGTAACATTTCTGAAGGGGTTCAAGACGCCCCCAAAATTGGGTACCTTGGAAGCTGGGGAAAAAGCAGAAGCAAGGGGAACAGTCACATCGTCCTCTCACGCCTCTTCCAGAAGCAGTCCAGGAGAGTCACAATCCAGGACAGCAACTCTCTGGACTACTCCCTCAAAGACTTCCGAGTGAGATGCTTTACCTTATACCCAGGGCAGGGAAGTCACAAAGAAGGAAGGAATGAACCAAGAGGATACCAAAAAGAATCTGAACAAACGGGAATTGCTCAGTGAATGTGCTCTGCCTCCATTTAGTGCCATTGTACCCTTGTGTTCTATAAGCACCCTTTCCAATGTCTGTCTATATATGCAATGTCCAATGCCTCTATTTTGTTTCTCTCTCTCTCTCTCTCTCTCTCTCTCTCTCTCGCTCTCTCTCTCATGTGTGTGTGTATGTATGTCACAGGGTCTCTCTAAATAGACCACACTGGCCTTAAAACCATAATTCTGTGCTTCAGCTTTCCAAATATGAGACTACAGGTGTGTGCACCATCCATTTGCTTCTTCATTTCTGAAGGTCTCTGTGTCATGTAAAATCTGTATTAAACATGTATGTACACTTTGCTCTTACTAACCTGACTTTTGTCATAGGGGCTTTAGCCATGAATCTTGCAATGGGTGAGAAAAGAAAGCTTTTTAAAGGTACCTTACACCTCTTTTTAGTTTATTTTTGCAGTGCTGTGGATTGAATCTAGGTCCTTGTACTTCGTAGGCAAGTACCCTACCAGTAAGTCACATCCTTAGGTTCTTACCCTACAGTTTTGATTATTTTTAGCTTATGTGTATGAGTGCATTGCCGAGTTGTGTAATGCCGAGTTGTGTAATGCCAGCGGAGGTCAGAAGGAGGTATCGGATCCCCTGGAAATGGAATTAGGTATGGTTGTTAGCTGCCATGTGGTGATGGGATCTGAACTTGGGTCTTCTGCAAGAGCAGCCAGTGTTTTTCAGCACTGAGTCATCTCCCTAGCTCCCACTACCCTACATTTTTGACACAGGCCAGGCAGTTTGTAATTCTGGCTTGTGCAGAGCTTCAAGGTCAGTCAGAGTTAGCTTAGGACCTTCTTAAGCTCCTGGCCACACTCACAGACCTACTCAAGCCTCAACCTTCTACATCCTCAGGAAAGTGCCAGAACTTCTTCATAACTCTCTTAATATCCTACTCCCTAGGTTTCCCCTTTAAGTTTGTTGGTTATTGTTTGTATCAACACATATCTGTCCTTAAGACAGTAGGAGTGTTAAATAATCGTGACACAACCCTCCTCCCCCCACATCAAAATAACCTATCTACACTAGAAGCACCTTGAGTTAGGCTGAATAACAGCAATCCTGGGGACTCCAGAGTATCTAAGGGCAAGTCTGATGATAGCTCTATGTAAATGGAGTTTCAAAAGAGATACAGCACCAAATGAGCCCCACAGTGGCTTCTAGGAATGATTTCGGGCTGGTGGATTTATGATTACCACAGCATTAGGGAAGTAGGGCTTGGAGTTTGTAGGGTAAATTAAAATGTCTCAGAATTTGCTGTTCTCTTGAGACTGTAGCCATTTTCCTGGAAAAATCCCTTCTCTCTGCTGCAAGCCAGTCTTCTGAAAGCACTGTTTCTGGCCATTTTCACCAGTGCAGCTTTCAGGGAGAAGAGTGTTTTCAGGGGGTGCTTGACTCCACCATTTTGCTGACATCATTATATGCATTATTTGGCCACTTTCATTATTTGGAGGTCACTAATGCACCTTGCAGGGTTTTTCAATGCTATGCTTTTCCTGTTTCATTTTAGAGAGATTCAGTTGTATGCTTTCAACTCCACCAACTTACACTTTAATGTGCAGCTAATTCTAGCCAGGGCATTTGCTGTCTCAGTTTGTATTATTGTGGTTATCTTTAAAAGTTGAATTTGAGCTTTTAAAGAATAATTTTCAAATCTCTTTCTAATGCTTTTTTTTTTTTTTACATTTAGCACCCCACATGTTGGAATACTTTCCAAATAGCTATTTTAACTGATTTATGTGCTAATTCCTTTATTTCTGTCATTTCAAGATCAGTGTTGACTGATTTTTCTTTTCATAACGTTTGTTTTTTAAATTTCTGCTTCTTTTCATGGCTAGAAGTTTCTGACTGAATGATGGGTTTGTCAATTCTACCTTATTATTCATACAAATATTGCTGATTATTTTTTCTGGAATAGGGCAAGGTTATGTAGAACTGTTAGATCTACATAGAACTTGACTTCATACTTTGTGAGAACATGCGGCTATGTTTCATCTACCTTTAAGTTTTTCCCCTTCTAGAAAAGCAAGTGATTTCTTTGATACCCCAATAAATACCTATAGGTCTCTTCACTTAGGTACAGGCACTACCTCGGGAATGAAGTCCCATTATGTTAAATCTGGAGCTAGGAAGATGGCTCATTTAGTTATGTAACTGCCATATAAGCAGGAGGACCTGAATTGAAATTCCTAGCATCCATCTGATAAAGCTGGGCATGGTGGTGCAAGCCTGCGACATCAGGGCTGGGGAAATGGGAAGGGAGGTAAATTTCCAAGGTGCACTTCCCAGCCAGTGTAAGGTATGAGCTCTTGGTTCAGTGTGAGACTCTGCCTCAAAAAAACAAGGTGGAGTGGGCCTTAAATCCTATCAAGATTCAGTTGATTACTCCTAAGGCATTTGTTCCACTACTGTACCAAGATGCTATCTTCCCAGGTCAGTTGTTATTGTAGTTCATAGAGTTCACAGTTGGTTACTGTGGAGTGTTCAGTTCTAAATGGGACATCTCTATCACATTTTCTCTCCCCAAGTATCAGGGATCATCCCAGAAGAGGAGTAGAAAGATTTTAAGTGCCAGAAGTAGTGGAGGACTCAGGACATGAAAAGTCTTTGCACATATGACTCACAGAAGCTGGCACTGCATTCACAAGACCGGTACAGGAACAAGCCAGTCAAAATTCCAGTTTGGATGGGGGAGGGACTCATGAAATCCTACCCCTAGCTTAGAGACTACTGACAACTGATGGCTGCTGGGAGAGCCAGTTTTCTTCTGAGGAGGCCCCTGATAGGCTTCCCATGTACCAGTGGATAGTCCTATACCCATGCACATACTGACAGCACTAAGTGGACTCAATGCATTCAAAAAAGACAGCATGAAGCAGAGAGGGAAAAACGGTGGTGGTGGTGGTGATGGTACAGGAGGAGTTGGAAGGGGGGCAGGGGATAGATTTCATCAAAATATATTCTATCCATATATGAGATCCTCAAAGAACAGGTTAAAAACAGGAGTAGAGAGTGATAGAGGAAGACACCCAGTATCAACCTCTGGCTTCTACATGTATGTATATGTATATGTGTATCTGCATGCACATGTGGAAAAACACATACACATACACTTATACAAAAAAACTGCTTCAGTAATATAAAATCTTCAGTAACCCACAATCCTTAATGAGGGGGAGACAGATCAATAAATTATAGGAATATTAAAGTTCAAAATTCTGAAAATATTATACATAGTATAACTTTATACACTCAGATATGGAAAGATAAGTAATATGTGATGGCTCTGTACTGCCAAAGCTTTTCTAAATACTTTCATATAAAGTCTGTCCATGTTCACACCAACTTCATACATGAGAGAAATAACACACTACCAACAACTCCATGTATGAACCTATTTATTTTGTGGGGCTATGGATCAAACCCAGGGTCTTACACATGCTAGGCAGTGTTCTGTCACTGAGCTACACTCCAACCCTTGACCACATCTTTAAACAAGAGCAAACTAGACACAAAGACGCTACACAAAAGATTACACTGAATTTAGGTTCAGGCATTAGAACTTGATCTTTAATCTCACTGATCACTTCTGCAATATATCTTAAGATGAAAGTTCATGAGGCCTAATATTGTTCATAGATGTGCTCATGCTTATGAAATATTTTTGCACAGAAATACATACAGATGCATAAATGTACATAAATGTGTATAAATATACTACTTATCAGTAGTTCTTCAGAGGCCAATGATGAAGAAGAACTGAAGAGCAATTAGAGTAGGCATCAGCTAATTTTAAAGAAAGACAGGACAAATGTTTTATTAAGGTAAAGAGATGGCAGGAGACAGGCAAAGTAGTGCTCAAATATAACCACAACACGCAGAAGCAGAAGGGGGAAGATTTTTAAGCCTAGATTGAACAACATTCCAAGACCCTACCTAAAAAAAAAAAGAGAGAATAGGGGGAATTATTGAAAAAGCAGTTTCTTACTGAACCTGGAGCTCTCCAATTTGGCTGTAATGACCAGCCAGCAAGCCCAGAGGTTTCTGTCTTCCAAGTGATGAGACTGGAGGACAACACCTCTGCACATACCACACCCAGTATTTTCACCTGCATGCTGGGAATTCACCTCACATGTCCTCATACTTACACAGCACACACTTATTGACTGGGGCATCATGCTAATCCTGAAAATCGAATCTAATACAATATTACATATAACCCTTTATGTGCCAGTAAAATTAAAACAGTATTAATTCATAATATTAACCCTCAAACACCAAAAATGGTTGTTTTAGTAAGTAAAAAGTTATGTGTACTATACAAATATAATATCTTTAATCAAAAAAAATTTAAACTATAGAATAGTTTTCTCTTCAGAAAATCCATGATAGGACATCAGTTAATACAGTATGGTTCTTAAAATTTTTTTATTTTTATTATTTTATACATGTATACAATGAAATAATATCTACCTCCCATTCTCTCCTTTAATTCTTCCTATATACTTCCCTAATATGCTCCTCCAAGTTTTGTATTTTTTTTTGATGACCTACTAAGTCCAGTTACTTCTGCCTATATGTGCACAGGTGTGGGGCCAGCCACTGCAGCATGCAAAACCTACCAGTAGCCATATTTTCAAAAAAGAATGATTCTCCTTCTGCCAAGAAGCACTGCCAACAGAACCTCAGTCTGGGAAGGGGTCTGGGGATCATCTATTCCCCCTATGCTGGAATTCTGGCTGGCTGGATATTTCTTTTACATTAAATTTAGTTAATAAAGTAATTTATTAATTCACTTTAATTTATATCTGACATCATAATCAAGTGTGGTGGTGGTACATTCCACAGAAGGCTGACAGAGGAAAACTGTGAGTTCAAGGCCAACCTGGGCTACACAGCAAGACCCTATCTCAAAAAAAAAAAAGGACTGAGAGAGATAGCTCAGCAGCTAAACATCTGCCACACAAGCCTGATGATTTGAGTTCCATCATCAGAATCTATGTGAAGGCAGATGGAGAAAAGTGGCCTCTCTGACCTCCATACCCATGCCAGGGCACATGTCCCCGCAAATGTATATACACACACATATAATAATAAATAATTAAGTGAAAAATTATTGTTGACCCAGATAAAGTGTGTAGCCATTATACCACAGAATGTTTAATAAAATGAACTGCTATTATTAGGGAAATGAAGAAATGCTACAAAATAGATAAATTATGGGCCTTTAAAATAAAAGTATATGTTTTCATGATAAAATAGAACGAACACCTAATTTCCAGTTGTAAAAGTGTAATAGTGATTAACACTGAATAGCGGAATTACAAAAAACTGTTTTTTTCTTGCTTACACTATTTCTGTATATCTATAGTAAATATACCTTTGCTTTTAAAACAAAATATATTCTCTTATTTTTAAAATACTAGATTCTCAGGTATGCAAATGTCTTGGATATTAAAAATAACAATCTCAGAAAATTAACATTTTGTTTTCTCTCTTTTATGCAAGTAGTAGGCAGACTGAACTAAACTGTTCACAACTCCCATTCTGTCAAACTAATTTGCTAAATGAAAACATTCAACCAGACATAGTGTTCTGGAAACACTATTATTTAAAGACTGAGAAATTTCCAGAGAAGGCTCTGGTGCTACTTCCCTTTGCAAGTGATCTGGAAACTGGCTGATTTGCAAAGGCCCAATCTCACCCTCTTCCTAGTTTGTCATACTACATCCAGATGCTTCTGTAACTGAAAATTCATAAGAAAAAGGATAGGTCTCAGTAATTACTCTCCTAATCCAAAAATCTCATAATTTTATTATTGTTTATCAAAGACCAGCAATATACTTACAATCTGTGAAGAGGAGATACTGTCTACTAATTCTATTAGGTGCTTTTTAAAAGTACCAAACCCTTTCCAAACCTGATTGCATAATTTTGTGCCCCCATCCCAGTCAGTGTTAGGGATGGAACCCAGGGCAATATACAGGCAAAGCATGCATTCTACAACTGAGTTATTCCCCAGCCCATAAGGGCTTAGCTTTATGACCATTTACTATCAGGGAATCAGGGAAAAATCTTTAGAGTTACAATAGAAAACAAACCTTCAGTTTGAGGGAAATCATAAAGAATTGTCCCTACATCTTCTTTCCTCCTTGACATTCTAAAAACAAGCTTGGTCAATCCTTTTTTCTTTTACAGATTATCTTTAACCTGCTCATCAGAAGACTGCTTCCCTTACTGTTCAAAGCATCAAGGTAGGAACACTGTTCACCACCAGTCTTTCTATATATAGAATAGAGTTTACATAATAACTTATAATACTCTGAAATGCTCAATGACAATAAATACCTATAATTAGAAATGGGTCATAAGTGAAAGGGGATAAAAATTATGATCTGACCAAATACTACAAAGAATTACCCAGTATTGCACATCATGATCCTGAACAAGTAATTTCATATGTGCATGAATGCTGACAAAATAGAAAAAAAAAAAAAAACCAAGATGGCTCAATAATTAAAGGTGCTTGTCAGCCGGAGTTTGTTCCTCAGGACCCACATGGTGTAAGAAGAGAATCAACTTCTACAAGTTGTCTTCGGACCTCCATGCATGTACTATATGTGGTATTATTATTTTTTCTTTCTTATGCTATTTATGTATTTCTACAATAAATATACCCTTGCTTTCATAAGATAAAAATGTAATAGAAAATGAAAAATTATACATTCATATATATATATATATATATATATATATATAAATTAGAAGCTAGGTTGATTGAAATCTAAATTTCTAATTTTTAGCTTAGTCAATCAAGTGGGCAGCTTTTGTCTGGTCTATGAAACAGAAAACCCTGACAGTTAATTTCCTCTCTTGAACCTCTGGTGTTCAGTGACTGCCTGAATTTGCTTTAATTGAATGATTTCACAGGAAACTGTTAGAAGGTCATGGTGGTCTATGTTTACTCAAGCAATTATTTCAACCTCTCTTTCTTAAGCTGTACCTCCATTCAACAATATTCCTTTCAAACACAATTAAGCCCCCAAATCACTTCTAGTTGGCATAAAAGGTCCTTTTATAATATATAATGAAAGAAACCCAGCTTGCAAAGATATTAGGTTGACACACTACTTTCATCCACTTTGAGATGATTTCTAGACAAGATCAGGTACAATCTGAAGGTGCCTTCAAGTTAACAAAGTAAACCAATAACCTGCAAACTGGTGGCATGTAGACTTCCTATAAGTTAGGGTGGGAAAAGCCTCCCTAAGCAACAGGGCAATATTTGTGCCCAAGAAAGACCAGTATATGAAGAGTGCCAAGCACAGGAGAAGTGGAAGGGAATGTGGCGGCTGCAGCCTCAGAGATTTACAGTTTGGTGTGTGTGCATATGCATCACAGGATCCCCTGTAATGCCAGTAAGAACAGGAGTGTTCCAGCCCCTCAGCTGAGGAGTAATGATTAACTCTGCTCCCCCCTTCAGTCTTTGCTGTCTCTCAGCTGTTGTTCAGACTCTAAAGAAAGCATTTAAAGAGGGAAAAAGGAGTCTTTACAAATAAAGGGGCTTTCAAGTCATGGCAGGCACCCAACAAGAAAACCAGCTCCTGCTCTAACTACTAACGACACGTCAGCACAAAAAGGACACGGCTCACTGGTGAGCACATAACTGCAAGACAATCAGCAGTCCAGAGCATGCTACTTTCTACACATCCTAAAATAATTAGGCCACCTGATGGACAGTCTCAATAGTGCTCTGATTTGTCCCTCCACCCATCCAGCTTGTGGAGGAAGAACCAGTTCCTTCCTTTGCCTCCTTCTCTTGAATCCATTCTCTCTATCCAAAGCTTACTCTTTATTAATAGCTACCTTTATGCTAGAAGAGTAAGTATAAAATGTAAAAACCAAACAGTATTGTTGAGTTTGGTGTATGGCAAAGAGAAAATCTTCCACCCTACTTTCCCACACTCCTACTTCCTCCTAGGACTCCCCTCACCCCACACACCACCATCGCCTTCCTTAATGAAAGGCAAAATAAATATACCTATAATATAAAAGTAGGATAACTATAACATAAAAGTAGCTGAGGCATTTCATGTATATAATCGACTTCTTCCTTGTATAACTTGAATAGCTGCCTTTACTTTTTGGATAGCTTTTATATATGTTTTCATTAATCCAGCCCCAGATATTCCAAAAATATGACAAACCCTCCTCTACTGCAGTGAAACATCCCTGATGCTCCATCAGTATCCTGTTTGCTTGTTTCTTTGCCTTACACACCCTCCTCGCAGCTCCTATTGCACTGTTTCAATGTGGGCTCCATGCTCTCTAGGCGTTTGACCAAATATTTTCCAAAACTTCACTATCACTTTGGGAATTTCCTTCATGTCTCTACTGGATCTCATTTCTTAAGTGATATATCTTCTTTCTTCATTTATTAAGTTCCTTAGTTTTGTGGTATACAAGTCCAATAACTTTTGAGAAAACATAAATTTAAAAAAACTTTTTAAAGATACTGCACATGTGAGAATAGTTTTCTACACCTCATACACACAATTGATAACATTAATATAGAGGTCTAAGACAAAAATCATCTCCTTTAAGATTTTAAGACTGCTCTGATATGTTCTGGGGTTTCTTTGTTACAACTAAGAAATATAGTGGCATCTAGATTTACCAAGCAATGATAAGGACTGACCCCCCCCCCCCACACACACACCAAAATTTGTGAATTCTCCTTAGCTCTGACAGAATGGAAAATAAAACAAAGACATGCTTTGATGTACATTTTTTTTCTTTATTTACTTAACACTTAACAAATTTTTGTACCCTAATTCTCACTTATTTTGCTTCTAGGAAAAAGTTTAGTATTATTGATTGGTCTTCCTTTTCCTTTGTGAGATGTGTACCCTACTGGGTTATCTTCAATGACTAACTTTTTTCTTAATCTACTACTCCTCTTTGGGAAATTTTTCTATCTTAATCTTCATAATCCTTTTGTTCCCAATACATACTTCTATTAATTTAGTGTGCATTTTGCACAATACATCTTAAACATATTTAGAGCCCCTCCCCTATCTGCACCCTCCCATGGCCCCACCACCACCAAATGTCAAGCATTTTGTTATATACGTTAAGGCCTATTGAGTCAACTTTGTGTCCCCAGACGTCCCTCAGTGTGAGTTCATCCTCTGGAACCTGGTCAACCTGTCTAGCGTCACTCTCTTAGAGAAGGTCAACTCTCCCTCACCCAGCAGTAATCAGGTGCCAATAATTCCTCGGCTAAGGTTGGTGTTGCCTGCCACTTCCCCAGTTCTGTGCTGGCTTTGGTCTGCTTTGCTTCTGCACGGGGCGTATGCATGCTGTCACCACTGCTGTAAGTTCATATGAGCAAATTCCTGGAAAACTAAGTTTCCTTGTTTTCATCCGACACCCCTGGCTCTTACAATCTTTCCACCTATCTTCTGCAATGGTCCCTGAGGCCTGGGTGGGTGAGGTTAAATACAGGAGTCCTATCCAAGAATACATAGTCTGCAGTCTCTTATTCACTATACTTTGACCAATTGTAGCTTCTGTCATCTTCACAATCTTAGAGACTCTTAAATTGTTCACTATATATTTTAATATCTTCTGATTTTTGAATATCACATCTTCAGAAAATCATATTTTTGCCTCATAAATTCAGTATATATTTTTAAAGTTTCCTTCTCCTTTCTGCGTTATCTCAAGTCTCTTATATTCTCATTTCTTCATTTGCTATCTTTCATGTTTGGTGTTGCATCCTTAATTATTTAGGAGAGCAACTTTCATTGATTTGGGTTGCCACACCAAAAAATAAGCTAAGCATCTCTATTCTAAACTTTGAGATTACAAGTGTTTCATATTTCAGAGTTTTTAGATTTTGGTAGATTTGCACAAATCTGTTGAACATCCTTCATCTGAAAAACTTTTATGTATCAGACTCAAGGGCATTTAGGATTTGGGACTTCTGGATGAGGGGTATTTTATCTATACTACAAACTTGATGGCTTAAATAACAGAATTTCATTTTCTTACAAACTTGGGGGTCTAGAAGTCTAAGATGAAGGTGTCTACATGTTCAGTTTCTCCGGCTTGTAACTGGGCCCTTTACTGCCTTACCATGTGGTCTTCATCTCTCTCTTTTGCTCCTCTGCCTTTATATATGTTCAAATTTCCTCTTTTTATAAGGATACCAATCAGACTGGATTAGGAACCACTGGATACCTTCATTTCAAACTACTTACCTCCTCGATGACCTATTTTCCAATTCAGTCACATTTTGAGGTGTTGAGACTTAGGGCTCTAAAACACAGACTAAGGTCTAAGAGGTGAACACCATTCAGCCCACAACAATCTATTTCTGTGAAGCTGTAATGCCATCACTTGAGAGGATCAGCACCACCTCCAGGTCAGCCTGGGAACTACATGTAAGTTCTACGTGAACCTGAGCTACAAAATACAATCGTGTCTCAAAAAACAAACAAACAAACAAAAAAGCAAACAAACAAAAAACCCTAAAACTAAAACTAAATGCCTATTCTTACTAAGGTGTGTATGTGTATGTGTGTGTGTGTGTGTGTGTGTGTGTGTGTGTGTGTGTAATTATGAACTTGCTAATCTGGAGAGAGAGAGGAAAATAAGAGAGGATTAAGAATCAAAACACTTAGACTCTAGTTTAATTCACAACATGAGCAGGTCAACTATGACAAGTAATTAATCTACAGAATCTTACTTTCTGAACTGAAAATCAAATTGATGATGTGACAGAAGTAACATTTTTATAAGGTAATGAACAAATGTGTTTAATTTAACCACTTAAAAATGAGATTTTGAGTCCAAACACGAGAGATGTGAAGTAACAATAGTACAAACTGAAACCCAGCAAGGGCTACAAAAATAGACAGCCTAGACTCCATAGGCTGAACCCAGGAAAGAGGAAGAAAGGAAGGACCGGGGTACTGGCCTGGCGGGTGAAAGGAATAGAGGGAGAGAGGAGAGGAGGGAGGACGGGAAGGAAAGGAGGAAAGCAGAGAGGATTTTATAGTCAAGGGTTGTGAAAACGTTGTGCTACATGGAGAGTTCTAATTAGTTCTCTGTATTCTATGATTATTTAGGTAACTACTGTGTTGCACCATAATTTAAATATTTTAAATGAAGCTACTTATAGTTAGTTCTCATTCACGGATTCCATATTTCTACATTCACCCACTTGTTATAATTAACTTGTAATACAAAGTCAGTATATGTAGCACTCTTGTAATTATTTGACTACAAAGACTAGCCCCCCCCCCAAAAAAAAAGTTGAGTTGCCCAGGAAGAACATTTTCATCAGAAATTATATAGGTCCACATTGCCTTCTTGTTTCCAGTCTGATTCTGAATGTAAGTATTCATTGTGTTTTCTAATTAAAGTTGTCTTTTACGTTTCTGTTTTTTGGTGTATGATTTACAATATATAGTTTTAAATACTGTCTAGTGTTCCTAATGAATGAAGGCTCGCTGAGCTACGTTAAGAAAAGACACTTTTTTCACGGCATTATTACACTCAGGCATAAAAATTGTTGACCATAAATTCAGTATTAATGAATCAACAATATATACTAAGGTGCTTTCAAAGTCAAATACACATGAAACACAACTATGTAATGATGTAGTGATCAAGTATCGTGACCAGAAGCTCGTGAAATGCTGTATTTCTCCTGTGAACGATGATGCTTCATGTTCCCTGAAGCTCTAGAAACACAACTAATAGAAAAGAAAAGAAAAACAAACAAAACCAAAATAGAACTCTACTGTAAGATAAAAGGGAAATAAGTTCTGATGAGTATAAAGAGTTAAATAAGCTTTAGCTAAGCGTTACCAAGATAAGTGGCCCTCAAATGTCTTTGTTGCTACACTAAGTTTTTAAGACTTTCTTTACTATCTTGAACTGAACTCCCACAGTGAAAGCAGCCCCCGTATATAAGTTCAAAGCAATAAATATTACAACTTTCCTGTAACATAAAGGAAAAACAAGTATAATTTATGGTAAAATAATATATATTTCACTATGCACATATCTCAGACTTAACTGCAGATATGCATAAATTCCCACAGCTCCCCTGATAAAAACCATCCATATATTCACTTGGCTCTTTTTCAATTTTAAGAAAGCAATAGTTGTAGTGTACGAGTCAAGTCAACACTCCATCCACTATGCAAGCCTGCTGCATCCACACTTTATCACATTCCCACATAATAATCTATGGCAAATGAGCCACAGGTGAAATGCACTTATCGGGAGTAAGGCACATATTTATGGCCATACAAGATTTGTCTGTAAAATGAAATGTTCTTAAAATAAATTATGGAGTTGCCTTTTCTTTCATCAAAATAGTCTATTAGTGACAGTTTTTCCCAGTCACTCTCCAGAATCCTGACTGGGGTACAAGCCTACAGCTTTCTTGCCAAGCAACCTCAACAATACTGCTCTGCACAAAAGTTTCCATGGCTCAGATACATGTTCTTGCTTTTTTTCATATTAGACTTTCAGTTCTGCTTCATCACAACGACACCACGTGACCAGTCAATTTGCAATGGAAGTTTATTTGAACAACATCTGTAAGCCTGCAGCTGCAGCCTGCAGTCCCCTGTCTGCCATCAAACACCCACAGCAACTACTGCTACAAAGCAACACTCTTCCTTTCATGAAGGGAGACACACAGGCAAAGTGCTCTGTGACAGCAAAGCCTGTTGAGGAATTTCTTTAAACCTATTAATGGCTCTGCTAGACGCCAAAAAAGGGGATGTAAGGAAAAATATATAGTTTTATAATCATACTTAGAGCAATTATACCTAGAAGAGGAAACAAATCACTTCTGGTGAGCTGAGTTTCTACTTTTTAGTTTTCACACTGGTCACAGGGAAACTGGGTGCTTGGTGATGCAATCATCCTCTCGTGCCCCTCGGAATGTTAACTGTTGCCTGCTTTTCATGAAAGCAGGGTGAGACTTTGAGTGTGGCGAAACTAGTTTCTGAATCTGTAGGATAATAGACAGCATCATGGGCAGCCTGCGCCGCTCACCCTGAAAGGTCACCTAATTCATTTCATGGCTCCAAATACTCCATCAGTTGTGTAGAGGAGACTCTCTTCCATCCTCAGGATCTACACAATTGCCCTTGTCAGAGGAAAATGAGAAGCAGTACAATTACCAGGCAAAGCAAGCTGAAGAATTTCTCTCCAATTAAACTGCCTGAATGGAAGCCTAATTATAAACCAAGCAGAGGCCCTAGTATAACATCTTTTAGTGGTAAATCCAGGTGTGTTCAAGTCATTTAAGTATTATTCAGAAAATAAGTCACAACGCTAAACACTTACACATCATTTCATCGTATGAGGGATACTGTTCAGAACTTCAGGGCTGAGGAAACAGCTTGGGGCACTGTGGTCTATCACTGGCACTGAAAACAGGAGTTTAAAACTGCAGCTAGCACTTAAAATAAACCTACAAGGTTTCTTCCTAGTCATTTAACATTTTTAAAGATGCTAGCGCACATATGCATTTTTAAACTTCCTACAAGTTTCTAGAAACCTTTCATATTGGTGGTGTTGAATATAATCCCAGGAAGGTAAAGAGACACAAAAACTGCAGGCATTTTGATTCTGATATTCTGGTCCTAGAATTCCTCTTATTATTCAAGTGATTTTTTTTTCAAATCCATTATTATACAGAGATTCTTCTGTAATAGATGTGTATCTCTGTTTTCATTTGAACTCTCTACCTTACCCAGTATAAGATCTAATACCTACTAATGGATCTGTAAGTACACTAGTTAATTATTTCATTTTCTCCAAGCCATCTTCTTTACTTAAAGCACCAGAGAGTCCAACTAAAGATAGATCTACAGAGGAACAAAAGTCTGTTTCTCTTTCATCCAATATTTAGAGCATTATTTAATGTAATTTAGAAGCAACAGTTTTCTCCATTATTTGCTGTACTCATTCAATGGGCCACTTTCAGCTTACAAATAAATTTCTGGGTGCAAACTTGAGAATACATGCTTCTAAATGTTCTCCATGCACTTCTAGAACTCCTCAGGGTTATAACCACTGCTCTACAGATCTGTCTAATGGGCAAACGTGGTCATTTCAAATTGTTTATAACACAAGTCGATCAAATCCCCGATCTACGATCTGAATCTGAAGTTCAAAATCAGAAGACAAAGGAATAACTTGAGAGGAGGCAAGCAAAATGAATTAAAGAACAACACTGCAATATAATTAATTTGTGTTCAAGAATATACTGAAACGGTAGAGAGAAAAGGAATCAAATGGGCTATATAGCACAGAAAATCATTTCAAGTGAGAAAATTAGTAAGTAGAAGAGCTGAAAATAACTATGAAGGGAGCAGATAATAAATAAAGTCAGAGATGATTTCAAACAAATGAAGAGACAAATCAGAAGAGCAGTTTCCCAAGTTATACAGGTTGTACAAGCTGTCCGGGTTCATTTCTTTAATGTATATAAATTCTTCTGCTAGTCTCCTATTGAGAAAAATCCCTCAAGTTCATGGAATAAATCCAAATCAAACCTTTCTAGCATGATCAAAATTTCTAATAACATACCCGATAGATGTAGAATACTGCATGTCTGCACCAACTGAGAAACAAGCCCTCGGCATCTGACATACATTAAAAGCAAGGTGGTCATCACTATAAGGAGTTCTGTTTCCACTCATTATGCAGTTACAGCGAGACAATCTATGTATCCTTGAGTTTGTTTTCTTCTGGTTTTGTTTGTTTGTTGTTGCTTTGATCTTTTTCTAGATTCAGAAAAAAAGATCAACTTTACACACTATGATTTGTGGCATATCGAAAGTGACTGAATAATGTCACACTTGAAATTCCTCAAATTAGTGCAAAACCCTGAATTTCTTGGGAACACACAGAAAAAAGGAGAGGGAGGGAGGAAGGGAGAGAGAGAGGGAGGAGGAAATTTTAAACTAAGCATAAAAGTCAAAAGCGAAACATAATCCCTGATGAGGTTCTTGATGGATCATAAGCTCCCTTTTCTTTAGTAAGTGAAGGAAGCAAGCAATACATGCATCACATAGAGAGAAAGATCAAATTCAAACTTTAAGTGTCGGAAACTACATTAATAGTTTCATCGATTCTTTACATAATTTGAAGTGCTTTCACACATTTAGTAGGGCAATATCTTGATTGTTTTTAATGCCTGTCTGATTTACACAGATCATGCCCAATTTCCATTTTGACTTTTTGAGGTTCAGTGTTGTGTGAATTATTCTTACTTTTTTGCTTTTATTATTTTTATTTCTGTTTTGTTTTGTTTTTCCCTCTAAGAGCTACTACTAAAGAAAATATTTGCTAAAATATACTAAAATATTGGGTCTAAAGAGATAAGCTTCCTGGGGCGAAGTGATGTGACATGCAGCTGTAAATGCCATTAACATTACTTCAGCAAACTTGGCTGTCACCTAGCAGATTCTGGGAACATGGTTAAAACAGTGTGTGAGCATTCACAAACTGGAAAAATGCAGCAAAATCATATTGTGGGGGAGGGAGGGAGATACTAGGTAAGAAAAGTCTGCTATTTTATAACATCATAAACTTAACTGTGGTTATTAAGAAAGCAACACTCCATTAACCTCGAGCACTATAAGCTCTAGAGTTTGAAGGAATCAGTATTAGAAGATCTTCCATGCTTCTCTAAGTACTCCAGTGTTTACAGAAACTATCCTTGCATGACCATAAACTTATGTTGAGATTTGTTAGGCAGAAGAATAAAAATCACATAAATCCCATGACTATAAACTTATTCCTGGATAATGAAAAATTATAAGGCAATAAACAAATTATTCCATTTTTGTCCTTCCAATTTAATTATTCAGAGAAGAACTTCTTAAGGGCATTAAAATAAAAATGCTTTAGCATAAAAATTCATAGGTATTAAAGGTGCCAATGACAAGAAAATTCACTCTTTAGGAAATATAAAATGTACTTTAATTGTAACATGTGTAAGTGCAAAATTAATCTTGCTAAGAGGGACACATTAGAAGCTAGGATACTGGTCATGCTTTTTGAAAGCTTCTGAAATGAAAATATATTAGTATGCAGCAGTTAAATAACAATTTATGATAGTAACTACAAAGGTTACTTTGTATTGATTCATGCAATGTTTAAAATAGTATACTATTCTTAAAATATGGCAGGTACTCAATAGGTGGAAGCTGGTATAGATGTACAATATGACAGAAAATAAGTACAAGAAAAATTTAAAGTATGTTGAAATCCAACATGGAGTATGTCAGGAAAGATGTTCTAAAGGACAAGGAAACTGAGGTAGAATGCAAAATAAGAAAAACACATCAAGGGTACTTAATGAGAAACCAAGAAGACATGATGTGGGGTTGACATGCTATGATTTTAGAAAATTACAAAGGCAGACCTAAAATTCGGATGTGATCTAGTAGGCCAGAGGAGAATCACAAGGTTAAGTGATTTATTGACAAATGTCACTTTTAAAGATGTGCCTATTTTTGGAAAGCCAGATAAAGAAAACACACATGTTATATGTTATCACAGTGATCTAAAAAATTAATGGGACATTAGTGTTGGGTGTTAAGTGGTGGCAATAAAACTGAAATTGGAGATGTTTCAAAGGAAGAATTAACAGAGCTTAGAGACTTAATTCCATGTCAAGAATGAAAAAATGTATACAGTTACTGACTGCAAAGTTTCTACCCTGTAGTTCTCACAAAATATGGGGGAAAGAATAAAAACTGTTTAACTGTGAAGAGAAGCAGCAAATGTATAGTTTGACTTCTAATTATAAAATGCCCTCAGTCACTTTGTGCAGGCCTTTCCTAAACAGCTACTCTGTACTAATAGGCCAGAGTGGAAAATGTAGGTATTCAACCCTACCTAACAGACTTGGAAGCTGAAGTTCAGTCAGGGAAGGGTAGTGGGTAAACTGTAAGAAACCAGATCCCTCAGCCTTCTATACCAAGGTTTTTTCCCAAATAGTAATCTTTTTTTTTTGCAGTTGGTTTCGTTTTGAGATGGTCTTGCTATGTAGTTCAGACTGGGCTGGAACTCAAGATTTTCCTGCCTCAGCCTCCTGAATGTGGGCATTACAAAGTACACACTACTATCTCTGTCCCTTAAATAACTTTTGGTTTAACAGAATGATAATATGGTTGTTAGGAATGGTTGTTTAAGTTTTAGCCTGCATTTACATTCAGCAAATACATTTGAACCTTATAAACCAGGCACTGTCTCAAGCTGTCCCTGTCCCCACAAATCCTTGATTTTTTTACTCGATTTTCTTTTCATTTATGCAAATGAAGTTACTCTACACCCAATGGTTCAGGAGAAAATATACACCTACTTTCCTGATGTGGGTTTAAAGTTCCACTTTTCCTCTATCACAAGTTTCTGTGCTTTGTGAAAACTGGCATATATCATGGGGCATATATCAATGTCTACTGATACCAGCCATACCTATTTCCACCCCTTCTCTAGGATTCGATTTTGGTATAACAAAGCATTTCATTTGATCTTTTTAAAATGAGTCCTTTACTCACTACAGTGGAATCATGACTAAAAGCTGCATTTTAATGAACACCCTTCCCCAAGCCTCTATGGAGGCAGCAGGTTTCCTCATGCATCAAGACTGTTCTGGGGCTTAGTCTATGTGGAGTTGGAAGCAGGGAGACAAGGCAAGCAGACAATCGCAGGCCTCTGCGTTTCTCTGGAGTAGGAATAATGAGAGCATGACACAGAGTAGGCACCGTGACAAGAGAAAGGAGTATGGTAAAAGAGATAGTGCAGACTCCGGATTAATGGTACTTGGCAACTGAGTGGACACAGAAGGTGAGGGGAAGGAGAACTGGAAATGGCTCCAACGTTGCTCTCTTAGTTCCTGGCTGTGAGCTAGTGCCAATAACTGACACTGGAAACCCATTGGGAACCAAAGACAAGGCTGGACAGCACATGCTTTTTCACGTATCCAGCAGGAAGAGAGAAACTTAGTGACTATTTTAAATTCTATGACATAGATGCCAAAGTATGTTCACATCCTAACTGCTTCCCACACTGCTTGCTAGTTCAAGAATCAAAAGACAAAATTTACAAAACTATATATCAAAATATACATTTTCAAAATATGGGCACTAAGCACAGATGTGAAATCTTGTAAGTAAAGTATACTAATGTCATAAACATCTAAAAATATCTGTGTAACTCTAAGAATATGTACTTTCTCCTTATCTAGATACTTCATTGGCCTACGTATATTCAAAAGAAAAGAAATGAAAGAAAATCATTAAAACATGAATTCCACAATTTGTTCTTTATCATCTCTCTCTGTTTGGTAAGATAGCTAGATTTCTAGATCTTCGAGGACAGTATATTTATCCACTTTAACTCTAATTTGGCTATTTATTAGACTGTAAAAACTATTAGCCAACCTTTTATTGTCCTTAGCAAGGAAAGAAGCACAGGCTCACTACGTCTCAGACAAGAGCAGCACTACCCTGTCAATAATCATCAGATAGCATATCTTGACAAATATTTCCCAAAGAAATATCTCATGTGTAGTGCTAACTCCAAACACTAACACTGGCACATAAAACCACGGAGAAAATCAAAACCTAGCTCTGGGTTCTATGAAGTGACACCTGTAGAAAATGTCTCCATGTATAATTTTCAGAAACTTTCAACAGCAGCATCTTTTCTAGGAAAAAAAAAAAACTTAAGAATTTATTAAATGTCTAAAAAACAGAGATTTTGACTCCATCACAAATGTTTAAATTTTAACCATTCAGAAAGGATATGGAGTCTTTAAAGTCAAGAAAATTCAGGTTACTAAGATGGTATAGGCTAGTATCATACTAAAACTATTTGGAGATACTGAAATGAAAATCCTTTATTGGAAACAGGAAGGTAGAAAGGGTCCATACAGAAAGCAGCCACCAGAGTTCCGAGAAGGAAGTCAGTGCTTGAGACTCCCAGATAAGATGACCTCTGACCTCTGGGAGAGAACCAGCATAAACTCTGAGATGTTCTCTAGGAAAAGCCTAGAAATGGAGAAAGCAGACCCAAATCAAAGCATTACACACAGCTAGGCCTATCAATTAAAGTTTATCAGCAAGATCATCGGGAAGGAAGCCAAGTTAGAGAGCAGTGTTAAGCAAAGATTCAAACTACCTTCTAAACTACAAAGACCTTGATGTGGTTACATGTGTTTTCTAAACCTGGAATTCTATAGTAAAAGTCTGAGCATTCATTTTCAAAATCATCTATTTCCACGGACTCCACACCTTGACAATGGACCCTCTTTTAATATCAGCTTGACTGAAAAGGGAGTTATAATGGCTAAAATGTTACAACAAATTTGATAACTGTTTAAATGCATTTACATTTCATTTGGTTGTGCCTATTCTACTTACATTTGGAAATAGGAATACAAATTATTGTCACATTTTATTAACTCAAACTAGAGTCAACACTGGCACCTCCAGAATCTTGACATTATCCACCACCCACACTTATGTTAGAAATCACTAGCCTATCTTCTTCCAAGGGTTTCTGCAAAATACAGCAGTGATGAAAAGCAGGTGTTGACTGCATTCCTTAGGCTTCTCAGGCCACTGCTTCAGACAGTACCTGATTTCTAGGTTCCTTGTAGATGTAGGTTATGAATACACGCTTTGTAATCAAGGGTGCAAGTTGCTTATCCTGTGTTATGAACTTTATTCTGCAGGGAAAGGATGCATTTTAAATTCTAATACTGAGTAAAGGAAGAAACTTTAGAGGGTCTTAAATCCATAAGAGAATCAACCTTAAAACAAGATGGCATTCAGGTACAACAGGGATTATAGGAAAAAAAGCAGGCACAAAAACTTTTAGCTTAAAAAGGAGCTCAGTTCAAAAGTCAGAAGCTGGATATAAATGAAATTAGTGAACGTTCACAGCTCACCTAGGTCATGGGTATGAATTATGCTTTTGCTTGCAGAAGAACTGTAGTACAATGCCTAAAAAGCATAGACCTGGAAACCAGACTTGAACTTTCATCCCCATTCTACATATTAGCTTTGAGCCTCCAGAGAAATAATCTCTGTAAATACCATTCTGGCATTGCAACCTTCTTACTAAGGCTGATTTGAGGGTTAAACAACATATAAAGACATAGCTCATGACTGGCACAATATCTGACAAGGAAGATCATGTAAGCATCAATCATCACTCTACTCTGTTGGTGAGTTTCACTCCGCTTCAGTTTTCCAAACAGTAAGTTGAAAACAAAATCTTGTGGCTATTAAACCAGAGCCTACAATTCAATGCATGTGCAATGGACTATGTATTCGTTTTCGATGCTGTGATAAAACACTATGACAAAATCAACTTACAGAAGAAAGAGTTTATTGGGCTTACAATTCTGGAGGGAAAAGAGTCTATCATGGTGGGGAGGCATGGCAGGAGGCAGCAGAAGCAGAAAGCTGAGAGCCTTCAAGCAGACACCGGAAGCAGGGAGAGACAGACTGCAAGTAGGATGAAGCCACATCCTCTCAAAGCCTACCCTCAGGGATGAGCTTCCTCCAGCAAGGCCACACCTCCTAAAGGTTCCACCTACTCCCTATGACACAGCACCACCAACTCTGGCCAAGTGTCCAAATACTTGGAGCCTATGGGGGACATTTAAATTTTTTTTTCTTTGCTTATACTCTTTCGTTTGAAGGATGTCAACATTATCCACAGGGTCTCCCACTGAGAAACTTGTGTCCCCATCTTTTTTTTTTTTTTAATTTATTATTTGCATGTAAGTGTGTGCACACATACACACATTCATGGAAGTAGCACACGAGAGGACAGCTTTCAGGAGTCAGGTTTCTCTCTTCCACTGTAGGGGTCCCAGAATCCAACTCAGGTCATCAGGCTGGACTATATTAAGTGCTTTTCTCCAGTGAGTGAGCTATCCACCTTTATGTGTGGCTCTTAACTTTTTTTTTTTTTTTTGAGATAGGGTCTCCCTATAGCCCCAGAGGCCTAGTATCCACTATGTAGATCAGGCTGACCTTTATCTCACAGAGATTCACTTGCCTCTGCCTCTATCATGGAGTGCTGGGATCAAAGGCATGTGACACCATGCCCAGCAAATCTTTTGTCCCCAGGACCCACTCTACATTCTTACTAACCCTTCGTTATTTCCACTTTTTTCACTCCTTTGGTCACTTCAGGCCTTCTTAACTTATGTGAACTGTATCATAGGTTCCTAACTCATTCTAGCTTTGTTCCAATTAACCCTTTACAGGTTTGAAAGCAATCCTGAGATTACAAGCCAGTTCCTTAATGTCCCTGTGGTCAATCCCTCTGCTGATGCACTATTCCTTAAAAGTGGGAGAGTAACGCAAAACGTGTGTGGTTTTGTAATTACTCAGCAACAGTAGTGGCCTCTGTTGAATTCTTTTTGTTAGGACATAAATGGACTGTTGTAACTGGGATTTCAGTTATTCCTCCAGCTTCATCTTCCATGTGTGAATGATACATGTTCCAATGATACTAGACAAGAAACCTCCAGAACAGAGTATTGTTTACAGCTTTTTAGCAGTTCCTTTGGTTAAGGTGACTTTTTCCCTGTTGCCTGCTATTCACCCAGAGAATTTAAATTCTTCTTTCAAAATGTAATGTTTAAATACAGCACTTCTTGTCAACTTTACCAACAGATTCAAAATAATAAAATCCTAGAAGGTTTTTTAAGATAACAAAGTGATTCTGACATTTATGGAGAAAGGTAAAAGCCTTAGAACAGTCACTGAAAGAGAACAACAAAGTTAGAAGTCTAACACTGCTCAACTTAAAATAAAACTGCACTAATCAAATTGCCTTGGCATGGACGGAGCAACAGAGAGTCAGAAATAGGAATATGCTCAATTATCTCTGACAAAGGAGTAAAGGCAATGCAACAGAGACAAGTCAATCTCCAGATGATATGGGAACAACTGGATCTCCTCAGTTAAAGCAGTGAGTGTGACACTGACTGTGCACCTCTCACACAAACCACCCAAGATGGCTCAGAGACTGAAGGCAAAGCATGAAACTATGAAACCTCTAGATGACCCGAGCACATCTGGATGACTGTGGGTGCTACAAGGACCTCTCAAACTCATCACAAACCCACAAACAATCAGCGACAGAATAACTGATAAAATTAAAAACTTTTTCTCCAAGAATAATATTATGGGGAGATTTTTTAAAAGTCATACAAGCCATTGTTTAGAAGAAAATATTTGTAGAAGTTGTATTAAATAAAGAATTTCTATATAAAATTCACCTTTTGAACCTTTTAAAAGTCAATAATAAAGTAAGCAACTTCATGAAAAAAAAGAAAGAAAGAAATTGATAATTGAAAATTCACATGACACTCTAAGGCCTCTCTGTATATACGAATGGCAGAAATCTAAAATTGTAACACCACTCAATGCTTTTAAGGATGCGGGGCAACAGAACACTCAGTTGTTGTTGGGGTAGCTACTTTAGAAGAAAATTCAGCAGTTCCTTCAAACTTAAACATGTTACACTCTACTCCACCAGCTGGACTCCTTGGTATTTACCCAAATGAACTGGGGGAAAAAAAAAGAAAAGTTTGTGGCAGTGGTGGTTTTATTCATCTTGGAAATAATGAAGATGCTTTTTAATAGTTAAATGATAGATAACTACGGCACATCAAGGCAACAGACTATTATTCCATGCTAAAAAGAAATGAGTTATCAAGTCATGAAAAGTCATGAAAGACACATAAATGCCCATTACTCAGTAAAAACCCATATACTTCGTGATTTGTACTGTACAACATTCTGGAAAGGGCTAAGCAGGAGACCGTAGACAGATCACTGCTTACAGGAGGCCGTGATGGAAAGAAAACACAGGCCACACAGAGGAGCTTTAGGTTAAGCAAAGTCATTCTGTATGACACACGGGTTGCTCCGTACCATTTCATTTTGCCAAAACCATAGAATGTGTAACACCAAAAGAAACTCCGATATAAACTGCTCACTTTGGATCTTAATGATGTACCTGCACAATGTCACTGAATGAAACAGAAAAGCACCATTCTGATGTGGGATGGGGACAGCAGGGGGATGCTGGGTAGGGGAGTGGCGGACATGGGGGCACCTCACTGTCCACTCAATGTGGCTTTGAAGCGAAAACTACCTAGGAAGAAAAAAAACAGTCTATTTTCAAAAATAATGATCACTTTTTCACTTATTTCTCAAATCAGTGGTATGTGCTCTAGGACTAGAAACTGACCCCTCCCAAAATAAATAGATAGAAATGGCCCATCGGGTCTTAATTCCTAAAACTAAATTTAAAAAAAGAAAAGCACTAACTTTTAAAGTCTAAAGTCTGTTCCTCACAAATGGTTTTCAAATGAAAAAAATCTACTTTATAATCTCATTTCTCCTAAAAACTTTTCCTTGACTTCTCAATCTAGTTATTCTCTCATAAAACTCTGGTTTAATGTTTCTGTTACCGTCCTTATTACATAGCATCTGCTCATCATTCACATCCAGAGTCCTCAAACTAGGTCTTAGAGGAGATGTACAATCTTACTTCTCCTAATACTCTATCCACCTATCATGTTTACTGACTACTTTTCAAAACTGGATAAAATATAAGCCATAAATTAGATTAAATGGGCAGCCATGATTATGGAGCAATATGCTCCTGAAAATTTCGTTTCATTCAATGAGAAATAAATGGTAGTATTTGCAACATTGCCAGCTTTATGTCAGACTTCATATATTATCATTCATATACAATTTTAAGTAACATTAAATGATTAGAAATAAAATGAAGTACTCTCGTTCTGTGAACAGCTATTCTCTTTGTAGTTGTTTGTTTACTGTTTGTTTTGCTTTGTTTGTTTGTTGTTTTATGAGATAGGGTGTTCCTACAGCCCCAGGTGACCTGGAACTATGTAAACCAGGCTGACCTTGATCTCACAGAGATCCACCTGACTCTGCCTCCCAAATGTTGGAATTAAAGGTGTGAGCTACCACACCTGGCTTCCTTTTTAAAATAAATTTTCAACCTGAGGAAATTTAAATGAATTTTTATATTCTGTCTAAAGGAAAACAGGAAAGGTTTATTAGCCAGCACAGATTTTAACATATACAGTTTGACCAACAGCATCCTTCTCCTTTTTTAGCATGCTTCTTTTAAATCGTCAAACGCTTTGTCTATGGGTTACTTACAATGGCAAAGACCTAATTAATAGAATAGCTTTCCCTACCATGTCCTTCAAGCATGTGCATTTCATGTCAATGATAAAGTGGTCCCCAATGGATCCATCGCCATAGCTGGCAAAAGTACTGCACCCACATGGAAAACCTGGTATTAGAGGAGATGTACTTAGAGGAGAAGTGGCTTGGGAAGACAGAAGAAACTCATGAGCTCCTTCTTCAGTTTCAGCAAAGGTAGTCTAAAGAAAGGTGAGAGCGATTTGTGGGGCTCTGTGTCAGCGAGGTCACTAAAATGTGTTTGCAACTGAACATTACCAGAGATTCTTCAGTGTGGATAAAGAATGAGCTCATTCAAAACAGGCCCAAGACTGGAAACTGAGGCTATTATACTAAGGCTCAAGAAATTCATTTTTAAAAAAGATTTATACTGGACTAATAAAGATATCTAAAGATTGCTACTGAAGACTGAAACTGTGTTAGTGGCTCTGTAAAAGTGACCTAGTATACAGCGAAAAAATATTTTCTAAAATGTTTGTTCCTCCCAACTTGTACAATAGTCCCTCTTGATAAAACATACAGCTGTGCACTATAAGTTAGAATCCATTAACGATAATGTGAAGACATGCCATGTTGACTCTAATTGTTCTGCTGAAGCCCCCACTACTCCCACAGAGGCAACAGTAAAACAACTCTCTGCTTCTGCCAACAACAGTGTGTATTACAGGGCACCTGGAGGGCTCTAACTGGTCTCTCTCTAGACTCCTCAATTACTCCATTGTTGAAATCCACAAATCTGGGAGCGGAGCCAGCTCCACAACCAAGACACACAGAGAGCTTTCGATTACAGATATCATGATGCATTTGGCTCAGAGATCATAGGTGGCTGCAAAGAATTAGTTTTCTAGGACGGAACAAGGAAAGAAGGCTTTACTGACCAAAGTGGTTTTCAACATTGGAGAAGAGTTTTGGAATGCAGGGTCAAAAAGAACAATCTGCAGGCCTTTATTGCTGGAATACCTTAATTAAAGATGGTAGTTCTTTATAAACAAGCAAATGAAAATTACCATGAAAAAGGAAAAATTGAGAAGTTGGTAGCATTGCTTCTTGGCCTTTTGGCAAGATCAAGGGAAACAGCAAATAAAAGCCAGCTGGTGTCCCTGTAATCTGAAATCCATGACAGAGAGAATCTTCAGACTCAGTCCAACTACTGCCCATGCAAGCCTTAGATTTTCTCTCTCACAAACTGTCTTGAAAAATATGCATATCCAGAAAGAACATAAATACCACTGAAGAGGAAAAGAAGACCCATGTGACAGTCCCTAAGCCAGCTATAAAGCAGCAAAGGGACATGAGGTCATATGCCTTAGAAAAGGCACCCTTAGCAGCTGTTGCAATGGCTCACCACCCCTTTAGTTCAGAAATTACATCAACTAATATTAGGTGCTCTGAGTTAAACCATTCTCTCCATTTGATTTTTGAGCTATAAAGCACAGCTCCCTTCAGTATTTCATGAGTTCATCCTATTGCCTACATTTACTGAGATGAAGTCACAAGCCTTTTCAACTTTAGCCTCTGTACCGACTTACTCTTTACTGAATCCTTTCAAACCAAATCTATTCCACTAATAAAAATCTGCTCAAATGACCTCAAAATCAAGCAGTAGAAGACTGCTCAGAATACTCATTTTTGTATAGCCCTTCACTTTTCAGTCTATTCTCACATTTATTTTCCTGTTTTAGACTCATTAGAACCTTTCGAAGTGACAACAGAAAGTGCAGATCCTATCTTTGATTTTGCAAATGATTCTGCAGGACCACAAGGCCCCTATTTTTTCTTTTAAACTACAATTACTTACATATGGCAGAGTAAAGATAAAGAACAGCTAAGGTTGAAGAGGAGGAAGTGGAGGGAGCACTCTTCAGGTGGCCTCACTGTGAGTAAACAAGAGGTGAGAGTGATGGATAAAGTGTGCTTTCAGGAAGGTCAGGGAGGAGGCCCTTTAGAATAGCCACTGGGGGACCCAGCCGGAAATTAACTACAAACAACTAAACAGCAGTAACTGCCTCATTTCCCCCTCGCCAGCCAAGGCTTCTTTTCAGTCCAAAGTTGCGACACCAAGTCTCTCAGGCATTATTTTCTCTTCTGAGGAATTTAAATCTTGTTCAAGCTGAAGTCTGAGCCACCAAATCCTACTTCAGAATTACTTTAAAACCTGTGCAAATTAGTGACTGAGAGGTTTAATCATTTAAAGGACAGAACAAGGGAAAAATATTAAGATGCAGAATTAAAAGTAGAAAACAAATTGCTTGGAGCAGATGGCAAGAAATATAAAGTTAAATTCAGGTTTGGAGAGTATGTTTAAATAGCTTATTATTAGAATGCATCACTTACTAAGTTTTTCATTCATTTGTGCTGTATGTTACATATTACAGTACAAAATATTTTCATTTTATAGAACACAATTGTGAGTAGTTAGTGGAATGTGTCTGTTTCTTTTCCCCAACACATTTACTCAAGGAAGAGGTAAGTTCTACCACTCTTCCTGTATTATCCTAATGAGGCACCACTAATTACTTCCCAGCGTCTGCATACCTAGAGTGAAAGAAAACCCAAGGGGAATCTGTCTCCCTAGAATTTAATTTAAAATCTCATTCCCTTATGTGACAGAAGCACCACAAAAGAAAAGTGCAGACCTAATTAGCAGTCTCCTCTTTGTGGACATGCTCCCTCGACTATACAGAAGTTGACTTTCCATGTCTCTTACGTATGGGGACGCGGGTGTGTGTCAAAATATCTTACTATTTCTTATTTTATGTGCATGAATGTATTGCCTTCATGTATGTATGTGCACCCGTGTTGTGCAATGTCCACAGACATCACAAGAAGGTGTGTGATTTCCCCATTAAGGACAGCTGTTAGTTGCCATGTGGGTCTGGGAACAGAGCCCAGGTCCTCCGCAAGAGCCACTGATTCATCTCTTCAGCCACCCTTCACAAAAAAAGATTTAAAAAACAGGGGTCACCCCTGTAATCAGCAGTCAGGAGGCTGAGGCAGGATGACAAATTCGAGACTAGCCTCAGCTCCATAGTGAGACCCTATCTCAAAAATCAAAACCAAAGTAAACTTTTCTAAGAAAAACTGTAGAAAAGGGATATCTAAAACTGTTTTTTAAGATTTAGGGTATAAGAAAAAAACCACAAAGCCTGGCACTTTGGGATGTTGAACCTTTAAACTAAGAAAACTTGGGTCTTCAGAAACAGGCTCAGAGCCAAGATCTCTTAGAGGGTGTGGTGGCCAGCCAGGATTACAAAGGAAACTTTATCTCCTAGAAGAGCAAGGTTCCTCTGACCCCCTACTCTCCTGTCTCTTTCCCCTCTTTCTCTGGAAGCACCTGGAAGGCGGTCTATTAGATATTTCCTTATGTGACTAAAGATGTATCCTTGCAAAGGGAATACAATGATTCTGAATACCCCTCCCGGGGAATTAGATTCACCAGGGAAGATCATCTCAGAAGAGTCGTGGGTTAACATCACAGACTGCTCCACCACTACCTACCCCATATTACCCGAGACGCTATGAGCATAACAAGACCACCTTCATTCATCCATACACTTTCTCTCCTCACCTTCCCATAACTTGTTGCTGCCCCCACCCCCCAAAAAAGGACCAAAGTCCTCCTGCCCTTTCTATAACTTAGGATGCTATGTAAATTTCAGTCATCTGCTTCTTTGAGTGTCATATTTTGTGGGAGTCCCATGTGTATTTATGTAATTAAAATAGCTTTCCTTCTCTTACTCTGTTTACTGTCGATTTATTTCAGACTTAACTATCAAGTCCTCTGAATGTACAGTTTTCTCTCTCATAAGGGAATTTTTTTATCAGCAAAAATGTTTATGTACAAGAGAATACAGTCACTCCAAAATAAGCATTAATCTGATGTCTGTTATTTCCACAGGTCTATTATTTCAACATGTAATTTCTTTCAACAAGTGGATGATGTGAAAGACATTTGTGAGCAGCTTTATATTTTTCTTTGTTTTGATCATTAAAATCACAGTTAACTACCCTCAAACCGACTTCAACATTAACAAGGTGTTTTGACATTAGCTCAGGACATCAGGAAGTGCTGTTGCATAACAACATGAATAGGGGTATGTTAGGCAGAAGAGACTGCACAATAAAGAAAACAACACTCTCACATGTAAATGAATCCAGTATGTGCATTATTTTTCAGTACTATAGAAATGAGGTGTGGCTTTAATTAAATTTGCTATTTTCATTTAATGTGACTGAAAACGGTACAGATACCTAAACACAAAAACAAGACTACAGGCAACTTTTGATCTAGCAAATTTCTTCTTAACCATGACCTCTCTCCTAATGAAGTATCATCAGTTTTGAAAACAAGAGCATAACTAGTGATCTCAGATTTTTAAACCAAAATTTTCAGAAAGAAAAGGACCCCATTTCATTTGCACATAAACATCTCTGCCTTCATTTCTGCATCTAATGTTCCATCTTCTGGAAAAGCAAATACAGGATAATCTTAAAAGTATATCCTTCAGCATAATACATACATATATGCATTTTACATACAACTAGACAGAGATCTTGCTGGGTAGGGTAAAAGCACAAATACTCCTTCCTTTGTAGCCTAGGTGGTACCTGTTACCCACTGGCTCAGCCATTGCCAGGCCTAGAACAAGATGAAGCTAACCTAAAAGAATGTCAGGACTCTCTATATTCAGGGAATAAAACCTAGAAACAGTTGTTTTGGTTTGGTATAAGTGCTATATGACTTGCTGTTATTTTGCCTTTTATATAGGTCTAACATAAAGAAGTATAACTTCCATTTGCACTATGCCTTATGAGTTGTCAGCCTCTCAATTGCCCTAAAACTCAAGTCCTAGAACTTCCACTAAAAACTTTTAAAGAAATGAATTTTAAATTATTAAACTAACTAAAACATAATATATAACAATCTATAGTTAACATGCTTCATAAGTCAATTCAGAGTAATAAAGTACTCCTTGAGGGCATAATAATCAATAATTCCTGTTTCAGTAAACAAAGGATAAGTCATAGGAAGCCACAAATAAAAGAATATTGAACAAGATAAAACTTTTGTGAAGGATCATTTAGACAGCTGGGCACCGTGGTACATACCTGTAATCTTAGTAGCACTCTGGAGACAAGAGGCAGGAAGATCACTGTGAATTTCAGGCCACTCTGATCTGCACAGTGAGTTTCAGGCCATTCAGGCTTCCATACGCAGTAAGACCCTATCTCAAAACACAATCGCCCCAAAGGGAATATTACCAAATACACATTCAAATTATTTTCAGTTGCATTTATTACTGGTGGCGGGGGCTGCGCAGTGTACATGTGCCACAGTGCTAGCGTGGAGATCAGACAACAATTTTCAGGAGCCAGTTTTCTCTTTCTAAGGTTCTGGAGATAGAACTTAGGTCTTTAGGATTGTGCAGCAAACTCTTAAGCCCACAGAGCCATCTTACCAGTCCAATATTCACACTTTAGAGTGATAATGGAACAAATAAAAATAATGTTCTGGGGGGTATAAAAAAGCAGCACAAAAATTCAAAAGAAATGAAAGCATAGAGAAATATCAAGTTTGCCAAGTAATCGTGTATTCACACTGTCAGAGTGAAGTGTGACCATACATGGAATGAGCCGAGCAGTCCGGAAGACTTTAAGTTGTGCCAGTGCCGGTTTCCAGACATGCTTGAAATCTCTTTTCTCCTGAGATTTAGGGCGGAAGGATTTCCTCCTATTTCTCTGCATGACAGACCCTTTGCAGATTATAAACAGACACAGGGGATCATTCTAAAAATCTTGGAGAAGGAATCAGCATTTTGAGACTTCTCTACTAATGTATGTCATGACCTCATATGCAGCTGGCCTGTTCTCCATGCTTATTACTACTGGGATACCCTTAGGTATGTGTTCCCCTCCTGTTCCCACTCCCAAATGTTCTCATTCTTCCTTCAACCCCCAAATGTCCTGAACTGTACTCTGCAAAACATTAGAGGAGACATTATATGGATATATCTGTCTAATAAGTTTGGAAAACATTTCACAGAGTATCTACTCCTGGAAATCACAAAACACAGTTTGAGTCGGAAAATGGAGTCCTTAGAAGATGAGCTGAAGAATGTGAGAATTATAGCACATCTTGGTGAGGGAGAAGTAGTACTAATCTCTGCAGTGAAGGATGCACAGATGGTAGGAAGACAGTGGAGGGGGTGGTTAAAGGAATCCTCTTGGTAATCATGGAAGACAAGCCAGGGCTGAGGCAGTAATGTAGAAATGGAGATGATGTAGTAATCTCTGCAGAGAATGTAAACTGTCTACCAAGAAGAGATGTGTCCTGAAGGAAAGGGTGGAGATGAAGATGGCCTAGTTTTTTTTTGTCACCAGTTTTTCAGTGAAACATAACCTATATGAAGAGACATAAAAACCAGAGAGATTTAAGGAAAATGACAAAAGTCAGTAAGTAAGTTTACACAGATCAGTAAACTGCTTAAACATAAAATAAGTGCTCAGTGCCATTCGTCAAACCTTCTTGACCCACTCAGGATACTGCCTAGTTCTCAATCCTTTGTAACAGTTTTTAAACTTCTTGTGATAAATTATTATGTAATCATTATTATTATTTATATGCCCTCTTAACTTTCTTCTACTTCATTTTAACTACCTGAGTGACAAGCTAAATTACCTGAGACAGTGTTTATCCTCAATCATCTTTCATAAATGTATCATATACTAGGTACTGAAAACATCCATGTAAAATTGCAGGTATTCTTGATCCACTGTTAGATGGACTTTCCTTTTTCTCTGAACAAATCCCTGATAAAGTCAAAGGAGAAACCATCTGACTCATGATTTCAGATTTCAGTAGATGGTCCATCTGCAGACTTCCTTACATTGGACCAGCAGCAAGGCAGAACATCTTGGAGGATGGGTGTGGTAAAGCAGAGCCGCTTGTCTCAAGACAGACAGGAAGCAGGAAGAGAGAATGACGAGGCTAGAGGTACCTTCCTTCCCCTCCTATTCTAGGCACGTCCCCAGCCTGTTGGATGGATGTTGCCATCCACAGTCAGGTTAGGTCTTCCTCCCTTAGTCAACTCACAGAAAGTGACTCACAGATTCACCCAGGGGTGAGCTTCACTAATCAAGTGGACAGTCAAACAAAGCGACACAGTCCTGTTTAGAGAACACAGGTCCTTTTCTTCCCTCAGTCTTATTTCAAGATTTTCTTTGTCTAGCTTTTGGCAATTTTAACGTGATATACAGAGTGTGGACTGTTGGTCTCTGTTATTTGTCTGCTTATTTATTTTGGTATTTATGCCACCTGGTATTTTCTGAGCATCTGTGTCTGTGGTTTTTCTGTGTTTAATTCTGGAAAGTTCTTAGCCATCATTACTTCAAATATGTTGTCTTTCTTTTTCTTCTTTTTTGTCCCCTTCGTATACTCCACTTGTGGGTAGGTTACACCTCTTAAAACATCCCACAGTTCTATTTTCTCTGTATTTGTTGTTGCTGTTGCCATTTCAATTTGGGAAGTTTCTATTTACCTACTTTCAAATTCGCTTATTCCTTCTTCAGCCATGTTTACTGATGCACTGAAGACATTTTTTTACACGGTTTTTGATGTCTATAATTTCTTTTTGATGCTTAAGAGTTGCCACCTCAATTCTTACATAACCTGTGTGTGCTTTCATGTTGCCTACTTCCTCAATTACAGTCCGTAATTATAGTTATTTTAAGTTGCCTGTCATGATAATTCCAACATATCTGTCGTATCTGAGTATGGTTCTGATGATTGCTTTTTCTTGCCTTTTGGCAAGCCTTGTAATTTTCCTTTGAAAGCAGACATGTTGTATTAAGAAACTAGACCAAGGCAGATCAGCCTTCACTGAGGATTTATGCTCAGCTGACTATGCACTGCACTGTTTCATGTTTACCACAGCTAAAGGTATTGTTAGAGAAGCACTCCCCCAGTGCCTTTTTATCTCTTCCTCTTTACTATGGGTTTCTTTAGCACTTCTCCTAGGAGGGGGTCTGGGTCTTCCAGTTCTTTTAGCTATAATCCTTGTTATTTTACTGGAAATCCTTGGTATAGTGATAACATGTGGGCACATAGGAACATTCTATACTCAGATTAAATTTATGTTTCAGTGGCCTATGTCTTTGGCCCATGACAGTTCTGAGTGTTTTATCATGAGTATCTTTTCCTCTATTTCCTCAGGACAGACATCAAGGGAACTGAGAGCTGAAGAGAAAAACCCTACTCTGGGATATGGCTCTGGAAGTCTTTAACCCTAGAAAGCACTCTTTTAATGGAGAAGATTCTAGATGTATTTAGAGATTACTTCAGCACCTCACTTGCCACAGCCATGGGGGGAATGTACTCAGACTTTTACTGTGAGACCACAGTAAGGTTCCTCCAGGAAAAGCCCATGAACTTGAGGATGAAGAGGGAAAAATTTCTGTCCTTGCCTGGGATGGTGCCACATGTCTTTAATCCAAGCACTTGGGAGACAGAGGCAGGCAGATCTCAGTGAGTTCAGGACCAGTGTGGTTTACATAGCAAGTTCCAAGCTACTCAGGGCTACACAGTAAGCTCCTGTCTCAAACCACAAAACAAAAATAATAGCAAGAAATAATTAGTTTCTTACCCAGTGTATACTTAGCCTGTAGAAATTTGTGACAATTGCTATTAAAGTGTCCCTACCAGGTTCCTGCTCTGGTAGTAACTTCTCCAAGTTCACAGACCTTGGCTAACATTGCCTTGGCTCTCCAGAATTCAGGGTGGTGGCCTGCCCTATACCCTCAGTGCTCTGGTAGGCAAAAAAAAGTCACCATTCTTTTCAGCCTACCCAACTTCCTCATGTTGTAAGGATACAGATACCAAGACTGAAAGTCAGTTATAACATCCTCTTTTCACATTCACTGGCTCTTGAAGCTCATGCACTTACACATACTTTTTACTCCTTCAGATCCTTACCCTCAGTAAGGGATTAGGGAAGAAAATGCATTCATGAGTCTTAATGACTGATAGCAAAACATTACAGCAGTGCAACCTGGCACTTCAAGTCAAGATCCAGCCTGGAGACTTTTCAGATAGAATACATCACATCACCATTTAACATCTCTAGTCCAAACCATTCAATATGGTGAAGTCACTTATTGGTGAATGTGTGATAGTTACTGCAGTCTTAAGTAGCGCTTTCCTTTTAAACAAGAAGGTTAACAGTGCTTTATATCTGTGACTGTAAAAACTAACTAAAATGCTTTAGAAAATATAGAAAATCTATATTTTCCTTTGTACAGTTTTTTATTGCTCTGTTTTCACTGCTTGCCTGTTACTTCTTCCCAAAAGTAAAAACTCCTTTCTTTTACTTAAAGAAGTATGAGAAGAACATATGAGTTAACTTTTTATCCCTGGGACTGAAATACCTAAGGGAAACAACTTAAGGGAGGAAGAAATTTTCTGGCTCACAATTGCAGAGGTATCGGTTCCTCATGGTGGGAGGGTGTGGTGGAGCAGCACAGAATGGGCGTAGGAACCTAGGCAGGGTCCAAAGTATGACCCAGAGACAAGTCCCCAGGGGCTGACTTCCTGCCTCCAGGCCACTCCTCCTGCCTTTCACTTTCTCACAGTAAAGCCATCTTACTATGAATTCACCAGAGGATTAAAACATTTGTGTTCTTTAGGTCTGAGCCCTGATAATCTAATCCTTTCTGGGGATGGCCTCACAAACATACTCACAAGTATGTTTCACCAATTTTCTAGACACTTCTCAATCCAATCGAGGTGTCAAGTATGATTCAGCATCATAACTGAACTGGTGGCATAACCTACAATCCCAGCGACTGAAAGGTAGAGGTGGGTGTGTCATAAGTTTAAGGTCAGCCTGGAAAACTTACACAGACCTGTATATTAAAACTTCTGACAATTATAAAAGTAACTAATTCCCTAATAGTAAAAAATCTTGCTGATTAAAAGGTTTATACTTTCTGTTTCCTGAACTGAATCACAGAATATTCATTATTTGATAGTCTCTGTAAACTTATACTAAGTTCATAAATGTTTCCCTTTATTTTATGTGATACAGTACGTTTTTTTACTTGTCCCATTTAAACTTCTCTTAAAATTTTATGTATTCTTTTAAACTGATATTTTCATACATTCTGTAACCATTCATCAAACAGAATGCTGACTTCAGTGCATTAAATCTATTTCATAAATCGAGGCTGACAAGCCTCAGTTGAAAGGCACTGCTTACATATACATGCTCTTATCATGAGAGCTTTAAGTACACAGCAGATTACCACAAACACACTAGTTTTTCACAATTCATCCTAACCTTGAGGAAGGCACTCTAGAGTTTTTCTCTTTTAATGACCTTTACCGAAGTAGGAAATAGTACTCAGGCTAGGCAAGTGCCCACATGACTAAGAGATGTTTTTTAAAAAGTTGTGCATATTGGCACATACCTTTAATCCTAGCACATGTGAGGCAGAAGCAGGAAGAGCAACAGTTCAAGGCCAGCTTTAGCTACATAGCAAGTTTGGGGCCAGCCTGGGCTCCATGAGACCCTGTCTCAAAAAATAATCAACAGCAAAAACCTAAAAAGAAGCAATTTTTGTTTATTTTTGCTTTATGTGTATGAGTGTTGAGCCTGCATGTATATAAGTGTACCCATGTCATGCAGTGCCCTTGGAGGACAGAGAGACCATCAGATTCCCTGGATTATAGACAGTTGTTAGCTATCATATGGGTGCTGGGATTTGAACCTGAGTTTTCTGCAAGAATAGCCAGTGCTTTTAACCACTGAGCCCATCTCCAGTCCCCCCAAACAGTATTTTTAAGTAATATGTAAAAATGGACAACAAACAATAAGTTGAAAAAAGTAGTATGTCTAACATTAAAGTTTGGGGGGAAAATACTCTTGCTCTAAAGAATCCACATTTTGAAAGTGTTCATTGATCAGACTTGATTTTGTTATTGAAGCATACCTTCAGAAACCATATGCAATGTTTGGTTTTTTTCTCCTCCATCGATCTATTCATTACTGAAATAGAAATAAATCTACAAGGGAAATAAAAAAAACTTAAAAACTAAACATCCTTAAATCTTGTTATATGAATAGTGAACTATAGGCAGTTTTAGTTCTTGATTCCAAAACCAATAAAATCACAGCAAAATGTTAAATGAATCCACAGATCTCAGAGGATAACAGATCATAAAACTCCCACAGATTTGGCAAGGCAGCAGTCACTGACAGAAGGAGAAAATATATATAAATATAATTTCTCATTTTCAGTCCTAAAAAACTGAGCTCTATATAGAAAGTGGAGTCTTTAGATATAAAATATTTTTAAACTTTACATATATAAATAGTTAATAAATAATATATTTGATTATAATTAATAAATACTATATTTATGCATCATATTTCCTCTACCACAGGAATAGACATTTTTAAGTAGTTTGAATTACAAGGTTCAGTAATCTTAAACTTTGACTTTAAAGTTCAAAATGAAAATCTTTGCAAAGTGCTTTTCTTCTTTCTTACCTAATGAAAGAGAATGAAAAGAACACTAATTATGTTTTGATGCTTCAGGTTTGTCATTATCATAATCAATAACCACCCTATGATGAAATATTATATGTCCTCGGGATTTATTCATAGCAAAATGTTAAGAGTATAAACATCATGGTTAGATATGGCCTGGTCAGATATGGCACACATAAGTTTCTAGTCCTGCGATACTGGGCAAGTTATTTAATATCCAGACACTTAAATTCCATCTACTTTGAATAAGCATTATAACGTCACTCAAAAGATTGTAAGAAAAAGCACATAATAATACACATAGAGAATATAATAATGCACCTAATTACTATAATACCAAGTATCTGGGGCCAATGAGACGGCTCAGTGGGTAAGGGTCCTTGTCAGCAAGGCTAACAACCTGAACCCACATGATGGAAGAGGAGAACCAACACCTGCAAGTTGCCCTCTGACCTCCACATGCCATTGTGGAAAGACAGTGTGGTACAGCAACACAAATGGGATAACGCTGAGGTGTAAAAGCAGACCCACTTTATACACATACAGTTAGGATAAAAGTCATTTCATAGAAGTGGGGAAGGGAAATACTGTTCAACAAGCAACACTGGAACAAGACAACACATGGCTGAGAACTGAAATTAACCTCACTTTAGAAAGGAAAAAAAAGAAACCTCTTCAGGTACATTTTCAAGCCTTTCTATGAACACAAACTGAATCAAAACATTATAATGTAGGAGAATATTTTCACAATTTTGTACTTGGAAGAACTTTCTAAAACAACACATAAGAAGTGCTATAAGAAGCATCAAAGGAAAAGACAGAACTGAATGACAGAGAATAGGGTGACCTACACAAAATCTACACAGAACTTGCAGAGACAGATGAGGAAAGACTGTAAGGTGGGATTTAAAAGACGAACAAAAGACTTCAACGCACATGAGAATGAGCAAAAGTAGAGACCAAACTATGCGATTTAGAAACTCATAAAAGAATCAAAAATAGCTTTATCAAAAAGGAGCAAAGTGATGCCACTAGGCTGGGAAAGTGATGAGCTCCAGGAATCAGAGGCCAGTGACTGTGCTGCCTTCTTCGTAGAGGGTAAGAGGCTGCATGGTATTTACTTCATCACTTATCATAACAGATATACTCAACAACTTTTCCATGTGCTTTTGTGTAGAGAGCAGGGTTTTCATTACAAATAAAGTTTCTTGGGGCTGGAGAGATGACTTAGCAGTAAAGAACACTGGCTGTTCTTGCAGAAGACAGGGTTCGGTTCTCAGCACCTACATGGTGGCTAACAACCACTCATAACTCCAGTTCCAAGGGATTCAGCAACCTCTTCTGGCCTCCAACAGTGCATTTATGGATGTACTAACATGAAGGCAAAGCACTCACATAAAATAAAATTCTTTAAAGTATTAAAAAAAAAAATTAAGTGTGGTGAAAAAAAAAAACAAACCTCAAAACAAAAATGCTACACTTTCCAGATAAACCAGATTTTCATTACAAACACAACTTTTAGACTCAGATTTATGGTTGTAAAGTAGGACTGATCATGGCAGAGAGCTATATTAATATAGTATTTCTCCACAGAAAGTTGCATGGCAGAGATGGCATTCATCTGGGTATTAAGGGACAAGATTTAGATAGAGACAGAAGAAGGGATTCAATCATTTCTGCTAATCCTCCTGTCAGTTAAATGAGAAAGTCTTCCTGGGTGAGCTTTTTTTCCCAGGATCTCAGCTTTCTTACTAACTGGAAAAAAAAAAAAAAAAAAAAGATTATGGCAAAGTAAAAGCACAAGTGTTAAGTTTTCTTTCCTAGCAATGTGCTTTTGTAAGGTGCAAATTTGAGAAGTTATTGGTGAACCTGGCCAGTTTATTAACTCTCAGTGTGGCCATAAGCAACCAGAGAAGAGATTTGTTTCTGTCCATCTGACTCCACAAGAAAAGAGAGAAGTCGCAACTTCACCATCAACCAACATGAAATTGACGTCATTAAACAACTGGGAACCAGGGAATTCTGGGCCTCACTTATCCAAATTTCAAATAGAAATACTAATTTCCTTGTTTCTATGCATTCTTCCCCCCTACAATACTAGGGTTGAACCTAGGGCCTTGCGCACACTAAGAAAGCACTCTACCACAGAGCTCACCTCCAGTCTATTTGTAAATTTTACTTTGAGGCAGATTCTCTTACTAAGTTGCTCAAGATGCCCTAGAAGTTATCAGATGACCAAAGCTGGTCTTGAACCTGGAATCTTCCTACTTCATCTCTCAAATAGCTGTGATTTCAGGTGTACATCATACCCAGTCCTTATGCTACACATCCTGGATACCACAGATTATTGTTTGCCAGTGATTTGAAAAAGTAAGAAGGGCAATGTTTCTGAACACCAATAGGTCACAGGGACAATCAAGAAGAACAGGAATCTGAGGTTCCGACACAGGCTCTTCCTAGCTGAACTCACCACATACATCAGAGACCAATCTGAGCCTTTAATGTTATTTTTTCCATCTTTATCCTTTTGCATCTCTATTTGTCTTTTTAAAACTATATACTACTGCCCCCCACCACTCGCTTTCTTGGGACAGGGTCTCATTGTGTACTTCTTGCTAGGCTGCAACTCACTATATGGATCAGAATGCCCTTGAACTTATCATGATTGTCCTGCCTCTATTATTTAAGATTTTATTTTTACTTTATGTTATGTGTTTTGCCTGCATGTGTACAACTGCACCTGTGCATGTAGTGCCCACGAGGGCAGAAGAGGGCTTTGGATCCCCTGGAATTGGAGTCATAGATTGTTGTTAGATATCATGTGCATGTGGGTGGAACCAAACCCAGGTCCTGTGTAAGAGCAGACAGTGCTCTTGACTGCTGAGCCATCTCTCCAGCCCCTGCTTCTACGTCTTAAGTGTTAGTGTTACAGGTATGCAATACCACACTAAAATACTGCTCGTACTCACCCTTGCACAGTCTCACTCATTGACTCTCTTACTCCCCTCCATCACACACAGGGCATTATATTCACCCTGTGATGAGATGAAGTGAAGTGGACGTAGGCACTGCAACACAGTGTTAGGGTACTGTCTAAAGAGCTACTTGCAAAAGCACTCCAAGACTGAAGCAATAGATCTAAGAATGGAGGCATCTCTGTAACAGAGGGACAGCAGCTTAGACAGTATGGGTACAACGAACAAAGCCATGTCCAAAATTTCATTACACGACTCAGAACAATACACAATTTAAAATTAGTTGCTTACTTCTATTTCTCTTAATATTTTAAAACATTATGTGGAAATTAAAACTGTGGCTAAGAGGGCACTACTAGTGTGCATTTCTTTGCATTCTAAAGGACAGACAAGAGGCTTAGTGGGTCAGACTTCAAACGCCTCTGTCTTATTGAACGAACTTATCAGATGATAGGCAGCTACGTACAAGCTGACAACCAGTCATTCCTTGCTTTCTGAGTTATCACTTCTTTTCTTGTTTATGTCATTATTAGAAGGACAAGAACTTCAGAACTAATTTTGGGGAAAGAAACCTCTACTAGGATAAGTACAATGTATTAGTGTCTAAGAAATTCGACTTTTAAATACATGTCAGTCTCTTTCCCTTATCTCAATTTGTTTAAAAAAAAAGTTACGTTCTGAACAAAACATTAAAATGAAAAAAACAAAACAAAACAAAACAAAACAGGTTTTCCCTAACTGGAGTCTCAGTGGTACTTAATAGAATACAGGCTAGATGGTCACAATCTGGATATCTGAAATGCTGAGAAATATGAAACTGACAAGTTTTAATCATTTATTTATGTATCATTTTCATTTTATGTGTATGTAAGTGCATCCATGTTGTTCAATGCACACAAAGGTCAGAAGAGGGTGTTAGATCTCCTGGAACTGGAGTTATGAACACCTTTTAGCATCTATGTGAGTGCTGGGAACAAAACCCGGGTCCTCCTCTCTTACCCACTGAGCCATCTCTCCAGTCCTGAAACTGACAAGTTTTAAATGCCTAACTGGAAGAGTCTGTGCAAACTGTCCAAATCCTGATAGCCAAACACTTCTGGTCCCAGCCCTATAGTTCCTATTGGCCATCTAGAATTACTGCCAAATGCTGAGAAAGTCATTAGTTCAACTCAATTTATTGATTTAAGCAATGAAACAAGAGAAAGAAAATTTGGAAAAAGAGAGATATAGTATAGGGCTGGGCACCAGTATGGCACAAAAGAAACCTGGATGCTCCCCAAGGAGACTCAGCATTAGAACTGAAGGATGTGCTCCGAGGGATAAATTAAAGAGATGCTTAAAATTGGATGTTGGCAATGGTTCCATCTGTCCTACCCTGTCATGCACATGCTCACCCTCCAAGTTGGCAATGCAGTGAGTGAGCCCTAGAGCCCCTTCTAGGGCCCATGCTCAAGAGGAGCCCAATGTCCTGTAACACTGTGGTAGGTAAGTAAACACATGTGCCAATCATTTCATCAAATAGATGTCAACTACAACGCTAATGTATATCAGTTCTGATTTACTAAGCATACATCAGAAATGAGAAATCAAATACATGTCCAAAACAATTTTCCAAAAAGCAGATAGTTAAGAACTATGAGAGAAAAGATGTTTCAACATGGATCTCCTCCAGGACTGTTCAATAAACTCCCATTTATGCAATAATTATCAGAGTTTTAGCAAGAGTGTCCTGTCCCAAGTCTGCTACAACTAATGTTTTTTTTTTTTTTTTTACCAAACTTATTAAGAAATAAAACCATTTCTAAGCACACATGTAGCTTCTACAATTACTTAGAACCAAACAGGCCTTTCGGGTTCCCATTGGTCACCTATGGTTAAACAGTTCTGTATTATTTAATATGTACTGTAATTGATTGTAATTTTAATACCATAAACTATTGCCTGATATCTTAATCACAATGTTCCTTACTTTGAGGGAGGGGGTTACTTAAAAATGAATTTGGTCTACATCTGGAAAAATTAAGGGAGGTAACCCCCAGCTTTAGAAAGACAAAAATCACATGATCTCTCTCATATGTGGATGTATGTATTATACTTTTAATGCCTGTATTATATAAATAAGGGTGTGTGAGAGTGGGTATAGGCTATGACACTAGATAGGAGACCATGGGAGGGAATAGGAGGTGCTGGAAAAGAAGGTAAGAGGGGACAAAAGGACACATGTGACATGAAAGCAGGAAGGAGGCTATTGGGGGGCGGGGCAGAAGAGCTTGAAGAGGGATTGGAAGGGTAAGAGACAATGGAAATAGATCTTGTATGAAAAGCATCATAATGAAAGCCACCTAATTCTCTGTATGCTCATGAAATCTGATCTTCTTCCAGAGGGCTCAGAACTTGCTTACGTTTTTTGGATACCAGAAAGTTCCATTCACTTAGAAACTACTAACAATGATACTAGTAATAATACATTTCAACTGCTGTTCTCCTTATCATCTTTTAAAATCTGGCTTACTATTCACAAATCTCTTCCTTATCCTATGAAAAGACTGTGACAGAACAGTATGAGGAAGGAAAGTATTTGTGCAAAGAGCACACAAAGCCTCTGTATGTTAACATTCATCAAAGCTACTGTGTCTAGGATGGTGTCTAGAGAGCACCTTCTAAGAGGCAGAAAGTATTAAATGAAGCTCTTCAAACAGAAGGCTCAGCTGTGACATGCACCCAAACTCTGTTTTCTTTGGCTCTTTAAAAATAACTTCTGAGAATTTCTTCTGAGACCAACCCGCAAATAGACTGTTCACACTGACCTCCTTGTTTGTCCAAGCATGGTCTAAAGAGAATAAAACCACCATGTTTGGTCAGTAAAGCTACCTTCCTGCGGCAGGCTCCACTCAGAGTGGACATTATGTCAATGCAGACCCACCTCAGACTACTGCTGTACCTGCTCCATTCCTGTCACCAGAGGACACCTGCTGAAGAACCTGTTTATACATATTAAACAGGATGTTCTCTGAGTAATAAGCAGATTAGAGTGATATGCTTCATAGAAAACATTTTTTCTTAATAAAAAACAGATTTACTTCACTCTTCACACCCTACCCCACATTCTATTTGGACACCTAAACTCTCTCTTCATCTAGCCCTAAAAAGCTTATCTGATATTGAACCATCATGATTTCAAATTAAAATTTTCATAGGTTAACATCATGTTGGTATGTTCTTACATGACCAGTATATTAATAAAGCAGATTATTAAATTATTTTTGAGACAGAGTCACACTATGTAGCCCAGACTGGCCTTGAATTAATAATATTCCTCCAAATGCCTTGTTTTTTTAAGTTCCAAATTTCCCTTCAGCAGAGCATTTGAGATTGCTAATCTAAATTATTCCAAATACATAACAGAAAATACAAATTCACTTTTATGAACTTTTTTCTTTTTGTAAATTTCCTGACTATGAATTCTAGCTAATTCAGACTAAATTTCATCTTTGAGCAGCCTTTTTTCTAACTGCTGTTCAAACTGCTGCATTATAGATTTGTCAAAAATAATAAAATATTATATAAAAAGATCAAGCATGATATGTATGTTTATATAATCTTGATGTACTTCCAGTGTTCTGAGGCAATTCAGAATCCCAAAAGATGAATTTATTCATAGTCACAATATAGAATTTCAGGGACCTTTGGTGATCTCATACAATTCTAAATTTATAGTGGATGAAAGTGAGGACAACTGAAATACAAATACATTAATGCTGCCCAAAATATAAATAAATGACAATAAAAGTAAATTCATAAAGAGATTATTCATGAAAAAATGTAAAATGCACAGGAAACAAATAAAAATGAATGGTGGTGTGATATGATTAGTATGATAAATGATAAAATTGAACTTAGAATATGTCAAAAAATAAAAAGTATCTGAAATACTTCCCTTTGCCAATTTTGTTGGCTAATTTAAGGGCTGGAGAGATGACCAAGTGGTTAAGAACATCAACAGCCTTTGCGGAGGACCTGGGTTCGATTAATACCACCCACATAGCAGCTAACAACCATCTATAACTCCAGTTCCAGGGAATCTGACACTCTCTTCTGACCTCCACAGGCACTGTAGAATATGCGTGCACTTACATATATGCAGGCAATACACTCATATACATAAAAATAAAAAATAATAAATTTTAGATCTGGAGAGATGACTCAGCAGTTAAGAGCACTGATTGCTCTTGCAGAGGAACCTGGTTTGATTCCCAACACCCACATAGTGGTTAGCAACCCTATATAACTCCAGTTCCAGGGGATCCAACAACCCCATCTGATCTCCATGGGCACTGCACAACACAAGTAAACTTACATGCATACAGAAAATATACTCATACACATAAAATAACAACAATAATGATAAATTTTTAAAAGACTAAATTTAATTCATTGGTGAGTTCTGACCTACTTTCATCCATGAACCATCCTTACAATCAAGGCAACATACATTTCTAGCAAGCCCTCAACCACTTCTTTGTGACTCTTTGTGATGGTGGCTATAACCTTTACTGTCAATATGACTGGATTTAGAATCATCTAAGAGATACATATCTGGACATATCTGTGAAAGACCTTCCACAAAGGATTAACTGAGAGGGGAAGATAGTGCAAAGAAAAGGAAGAAAGGAGGCAATCAAATGAGCACCAACATTCATTTCTCACTGTTTCCTGACTCCAAACACAATGTGGCCAGCAGATTCATGTTCCTGTCACCAAAGCTGCACACCCTCTCTGTGTCATTCCTTCCATGGACTTTACCCTCAACCAATGAATCCTCCTTTCTTTAAGTTACTTGTGTTGGTATTTTATCACAGCAACAAGAAAAGTAACAACACTCCTTTTATAATCCATCCCTTCCTCTACTTCTGTGGCCAGACTTAAAACACAGATTCATCTCTACTTTCTAGAACTATACATAAATAGAATTTTTGATATATGTTCTTTTTTGATCTAATTTAAATGTAGTTATCTGGGAAATGATGGATGATACTGTTTATTCCTGTTTACTGTTGAGTCATAGGCCATGATATAGACAGAACACTATTCATCCAGTTACCTGTGGATGGCATATGAGTTGTTTCAAATTTGACTGTTACAAATAACACCGAGGTCAACATTTATGTACCTGTCTTTGAGTGGGGATGCATTCTTATTTCTCTTATATAAATAACTAGGAGTGGAATGGATGGCTCACAGATGACTAATTTTTTACGCAACTGTCAAACTGTATATCAGGGTGATAATCCTCTTGACACTGACTTCAACATTGTATAAAAGTTCCCGTGATTACACCTGCTTGCTATTCTAATGTGTGTGTAGTAGTATACCATTGTAACTTTTTAACACTGTCATTTCTCTGATGAAAAATTATACCTGTCAACTTTTTATGTGCCACTGATACATGTTCTTTTAGGAAGTACGTTTTAAAATACTTACAATTGTTTAATTGGATTATCTTTTTTATAACGCATTGATGATTCCTTATCTGATATTCTTGGAACCAGAAGTGTTTGAGATTTGAAATTTCAGGGCAGGGGGAATATACGTCCATAGATAATGTGGGATCATGGACATGCTTCATATATACCTTATAGATGTAATACGAAGATGACTTTATATATTATATATAATGTGCCTGCATTGTGACTGTGACTTATCACAGGAAGACACATGCAAAATTCTCCCAATGTGGTCTCATGTCAACTGTTCAAAACTTTGGATTTCTTAGATTTCAGGATGCCGAACCTGTTTTAAGTTGAAAGAGTACTTGATATGTTTTGGACACAAGTCGCTTGACATATGTTTTGCAAATGTATTATCATAATCACCCTTTTGGTAAAAAGACCTTGTTACACCATGTCCCAAGGGTCAAATTTTAAGTTTTGTTATTGTACTACTCAGTACAGTTTTAAGTTTTACATACTGGTCTATGATCTAGCTTAATTTATTCTCAGGTGAAAGATAATGGTTGCTGTTCATTTTTTCCAGTTGACTCAGTGTTGTCTCCTTTCTCTTTTTCATTACCTTCATACCGTCAAGAACTATGAAGGGTCTGAGATTTTTACCTTACTTGTAAGCTACAAGTTAGCCTACCATTGCTTCCTGGACACTGGCAGAATCCCTCAAAGGACTTAAGTAAAACACAAAGCACTCTGTTGCTCAAGCAGATGAGGCAGCACAGTACCATGTTCGCATACCCAAAGCCCACATATAACACTTACGTAACTTTTCAATACAGGATTATGGGAAGCAGGGAGATGCGAGGCAGAGTCAGAAGACTCCAGAATCTTCCAGGCCAGCTATGGTGACCTAAGCAGCAAAGCAGCAAACAACAAAGAGTCCCTGTCTCACACAAGGTGGAAAGTGAGGACTGACACCTGAGTTGTTCCTCTGATCTCCAAACATGGGCTGTGGTGTGCGCACACGCGCACACACACACACACACACACACACACACAAAGGACCTGGGTTCAAATCCCAGCACCCAGATGGCAGCTAACAATCATCAGTTACTCCAGTTCCAGGGGATCTGATGCTCTCTGATGGCACTGTGGAATACAGGTGCACTTACATAACTGCAAGTGAAACACTCATATCCACAAAATAAAATAACATTTTAAAAAACATTCTGTAGTTGTTACTGAATATTTTTATTAACTTACTAAAGTAATCAGTTTATTTATTTATTTTTATTTCTGCTAGAACTCTGATGGGGATGACATTACATCTATAATATATCAACATTGGGTAACTAATGCTCTAACCATATTTCTCCCAATCCATGAGGATAGCTCTGTGTCATCATCATTTTAGTTCTTTAGTTTCCCTTAGCAATTCCTGCACTTTCATTATAAGGATCTTGATGGAACTGTAAAGGAAATTCTTTTAACTTCATCTCTTAAGCATCTTTTGTTAGGCCATAAGAATACAACTGACTTCCATACACAATCTGCATTTTCTTTTTTTTTTTTAATTGAATTGTTGAGTGTTTCATACAGAACACCTCAGTCAATCTTAATCATCTTTACATCTCCTTTTGAACCAGCACCCCTGTGTATGGTCCCTAACTGGAATCCACACATTCTTTCATCTGTGTTAATGTCTAGTGTGTCAAGTTAGTGTCCCCAATGTTCCTCAGTGCAGGTTCACCCAGAGGTCCACTCCACCTATCCAGAGTTTATTGCTTTAGGAAGGTTAGCTTATCCTCACCCAACAATAATCAGTTGCCAATACTTCTTCAGCAAAGATTGGGGTCGATTACCCATTTCTCCAGTTCCATGAGACTCTGTCTGCTTGAGTCTGCATGGGTCTTGACCAAACCAAAATCAATGCTATAGGTTCATATGAACAGGGTCCTGGGAACTTGTAGGATTCTATTTCCATATGGCCACACACTTTCTCACTGGCTTTTACAATCTTTCCACCCCCTCTTCCACAATGACCTCTAAGCCTTTGGTGAGTGAAATATAAGAGTCCAGTTCAGGGACTCACACACTGCAGATTCCTAATCTCCATGCTTTGGCCATTTCTGACCTCTGTGTTACTGGCCCTTTGTTGCATGAGGGAGCCCCATTAATGAGAGATGAGAGATTGATTGGTGTCCCCTACCACTTATTTCATGTTGCGTGAGCACTGGGTGTAGAAGCTGCATTGTAGATATGCCGATTAGTCATGGGCAACTCATAGACAATGTCTGTGTGACCAGCTGTGGTATTCCATAGTCGTCTCCATCTGGTGCAACAGAAGCTTCTGTGATGAGGGGTACTGAGACACTTGACTGCATATGTAAAGATACATATTTTGCACTTAGGAAGAAGTTACATTAGCCTAGGGATGTGACAGCCTTGGGGATTTCTCTAAAATCCATGACCTCTTCAACCATGTGTATCTGGCTATGGTTACAGTACTACACATAAATTTCCTCCCGTTGAGTGGGCTCTAAGACCAATTATATAGATGTTGATTGGCCCCAAGATAAAAGTGCCACTACTGCACCAGTATCCAGTGCTGTGCCAGTCACTGATGTGGTTTTTTAGTCATGAAGCTGGTGTTGGGTCATCAATTGATGTTTTCCCGTGGCTGCTTGCATAGGGCTCTTGAGAGCTATGAGAGCTAGTCCAGGTCAGTTCCAGCTCCATTGCTCCAAATCTGGTCTCTGAAGAATGTCCTGTTTTCAGCAATAGGGTCTTACCTTCAAGGTCTGAGAAGTAATCAAGGACTGTAGCAACAGCCTTTGTAATTTTGGGGGTTTCTTGGACTACCTTGGCCAGCAACTCAAAGCAAAGTGTCTCTTGTCTAGCACTGTCTCTTGTTGCATAGCCTACAACTATGCACACAGACTTCTGTACAGATATTGTATGTGGAATTTGTCATGTTTTAGGTTGTTAAAACGAGTATGATTCCCTCTGATGTTTGACATTTAACATTAAGTAGGCATTATTCTTTCTCTTTCTCTCCCTGCCCCCGCTCCCCGTCTACCTTCCCACCAAGCCTCCATTTCCCCATTTCTCCCTTGATAATATCAATTTCATATGAACCACATCTCTTGAGTTCCTTTTTGCCCAGTCTCCCCATCATTTCCTTCTATAAACCTCCTTCCCCACTCCCATTTCAATACTCCCCTTTTATGTATTTCTCCCATAGTAACACCTGTCTCCCACTATTCTTCTCTCTCAAGTTCTTTCTTTCTTTTTAACTATATGGTTCTTTTCCATTTTCCTGGATCCTGCAGTTATATCCAGATACACACTCACAAATAAGGGTTTGGTGATAGGATTCCCAAATGAAGAACATACATCATTTGTTTTTCTAAGTCTGTGTTACTTCACTTCGCATTACAGTTTCTAGTTCCATCCATTTACCTGCAAATATCATGATACCGTCTTTCTTTACCACTGAGTAGCACTCCATTGTGTAAATATACCACATTTTCATTATCTACTTGTCAGTTGAGAGACACTTAGGTTGTTTCCATCCCTTAGCTATTGTGAAAAGAGCAGCAACAAACATGGATGTATAAGTGTGTCTGCAATAAGGATGAGTGCTTGGGGTATATGCCAAGGAGTGCTATAACCAGAGCAAATCGTAGGTCCGTTTGTAGATTTTTAAGAGTTCTCCACACTGCTATCCATAGGGGTGGCATGAGTTTACAATCCCACCAGCAGGGAATGAGCATTCCTCTTTCCCCACATCCTCTGCAGCATTTGGTGTCATTTATTCTCTTGATCTTAGCCAGTCTGAGTGGGGTAAGATGATATCTCAAAGTGGTTTTAATTTTAATTTACGTAATTATTAACAATGTTGGACCCTTTTAAAGATGTTTCTTAACTATTTTTATTTCTTCTTTTGAGAATCCTCTACTCAGATCCTTAGCCCATCTTTTACTTGGGTCACATGCTTTCTTGATTCGTTTTTTGGGTGTTAAACCTCTGTCAGAAGTGTCCCTGGTGAAGATTTTCTCCCAATTCTGTGGGTTTTCTCTTCACTTCCTTGGTTGTTTCCTTAGCTATACAGAAGCTCCATAGTTTAATCAGGTCTGATTTGTTGATTATTGACCTTAATTCCTGAGCAATTGCTGTCTGATATAGAAAGTCCTTTCCTACACTTATATCTTGTAGATTACTACCAAGGTTTTCTTCTACTAGTTTCAGAGCTTCACATTTCACATTGAGTTCTTTGATTTGGAGTTGACTTTTGTGCAACATAAAAGATAAGGGTCTACTTTCATTCTTCTACAGATGAGATCCAGTTTTGCTAACACAATTTGCTAAAAATGGTATCTGTTCTCCAGTGAGTATTCTCGGCTCCTTTGTCAAATATCAAGTGGCTGAAACTGCATTTACTCATATTTGGGTCTTCACTTATATTCCATTGGTCTATGGGTCTATTTTTGTGCCAGTACCATGCTGGTTTTATGACTCTAGCTTTGTAATACCATTTGAAATGCGGTGTAGTAATGTCCTCTGCATTTCTCTTTGTGCTCAGGGTTGTTTTGACTATCTGAGGTTTTTTGTGCTTACATATAAATTTTAGGAATTTTTTTTCTAATTGTGTAAAGAATGTCATGGGGATTTTGGTTAGGATTGCACTGAATCTATATATTGTTTTTGGTAGAGTGGTCATTTTCACAATATTAATTTTTCCAATCCATGAGCATGGGAGGTCTTTCCATCTTCTTGTGTCCTTGTCATTCTCTTTTTTTAAAGCTCTAAAAGTTTCACTGTAGAGATCTTTAATATCTTTGGTCAGATTTATTTTGAGATATTTTATTTTGTTTTCCTTTTTAGGCTATTGTGAATGGGTGAGTCTCCTTGCACTCTTTCTCCAATTGTTTGTTATTGGCATATAGAAAGACTACTGATTTTTGTAGATTAATTTTGTAACCTGTCACTTTACTCAAAGTGTTAATCATTTCTAGGAGTTTTGTGGTGGAAATTTTGGCATCTCTTAAGTATGATGCCATTTCACCTGCAAAAAAGGATAATTTGACTTATTCTTTTCCAATGAGTACACTTTTAACTTCCTTCTTTTGTCTGATCTCTCTAGCAAGAGTTTCAAGCACTATATTAAAAATGAGTGGAGAGAGTGGACAGCCTTGTCTGGTTTCTGACTTTAATGCGAATGCCTCCAGTTCTTCTCCATTAAAATGATGCTGGCTATGTTTTTTTTTTTGTATATAGTTTTAGTTATGTTGAAATACATTCCCTCCTCCAATCCCTTCTAGGACTTTTAAAATAAATCCATGTTGAATTCTGTCAAAGGTACTTTCTGCATCTATTGAGATGAACACGGGATTTTTGTTTTTTATCATTTATATGATTTATGACATTTATTGACTTACATATATTGAAACACCTCTGCATCTCTGGAATAAAGCTAACTTGATCATGGTGGATGATCTTTTTAATGTGTTTCTGTATGTGTTTTGCAAGTATTTTGTTGAGAATTTTTACATCTATGTTCATTAAGGATATGGGTCTATAGTTTTCCATTTTGGTTGCATATTTACTGGGTTTTGGTATTAAAATGATGCTGGCTTAGAGAAATTTGGGAGTTCTCCCCCTGTTTCTATCTTTTTGAATAATTTACATAGTATTAGATATAGGAATTCTGTGAATCCATCTAGGCCTGGACATTTTTTGGTTGAGAGGTTTTGTATTATCATTTCAATATCCTAGTCTGTAATGGGTCTGTTTAAGCTGTTGATGTCTTCTTGGTTTAGCTTTGGTGATTCCCAGGATTTTAGATATACATCCATGTCAGGAGCCATTTGCCTCCCTTGAACTATGGCCTGGTCTAGGGTTAGGCAGAGGTTAATCTTATTGTGCACAGACATGCTGTGGGAGCAGGATGTTTTACTAGCTTGCAAATTTGCAGCATCTGAGGAGAAGTTTGTTTTGGGCCCAAGGCTGAGGACCATTGAAAGAAGATGTGGGTGGTTTGAATGATTCTGCCTATGTAAATGCATGCTTGTTTTTGTTGAGCTCATGACCTGTTGTTTTGTTACTCATGCAGCTGTAAGGGTATAAATACACTGAGCAAAATAAAGTCAGGGCCTCAGTATTGACTGACAGCCCTCCCAAGTCTATCCTTACTCTCTCTCTCTCTCTCTCTCTCTCTCTCTTCATTTCTTAATCCTCACTCCCCACTTCAGGTGTGGTTCAATTCTGCCAGTGGATTCTGGCACATCCATTTCATTAAGGTTTTCAAAGTTAATACTATGAAGATTTTTAAACTATTTCTTTATAATATTCTGCATATTTTTGTTGTCTGTTGTGATGTTTCCCCTTTCATCTCTGATTTTATTGATTTGGAGTTACTCTTTCTTTCTTGTGATTAACTAGGCCAAGGGTATGACTATCTTGTTTACCTTTCCAAAGACCCAGCTCTTGGACTCATTGGTCCTTTGTATTATTTTCTTTGTTTCTTTTTCATTCATTTCTGCTCTGATTTTGGTTATTTCTTCTTCTCTGCTGTGTTTGGGTTTCATTTGTTGTTGGCTTTCAAGATTTTTGAGTTGAAATGTTAAATCACTTGTTTGTGCTCTTTCTGATTTTTTTAAAAATGATCAGCACTTAGAGCTATAAACTTAAAACTGCCTTTGAAGTGTCCCAGAGCTTTCATTGTGTTGTACTGTCCTTTTCATTTAATTCCAGAAATACTTTTTCATTCTTAATCTCTCCTTTGACTTTTTCATCATTCAGTAGTGTGTTGTTTAGTCTCCATGAGTTCATGAAGTTTTTAGGATTTCATCCAGTGTTGATTTTAAGCTTTACTCCACTGTGATCTGATAGAATGTATGGAATTCTTTCTTTTTCTTTGTATTGGTGGAAGTTTGTTTTGTGCTCCCATATGTGGTTAATAGTTCCATGAGGTAGAATAGAATGTGTATTCTTTGGTGCTCGGATAGAATATTCAATAGATATCTGTTAGGTCCATTTGACACATGGTATTGTTTAATTCAGGTGTCTCTCTGTTAATTCTCTGATCAGTTGACATGTCTAATGGAGACAATGGGGTATTGAAGTTCCCTACTATTAGTGACTTGGGATTAATATGTTTCTTAAAGTCCTGCAATACTGATTTCATGAAACTGGGTGCACCAGAGTTTGGTGCGTATATGCTCATGATTGTAGTATCTTCTTAGTTAATTATTCCTTTGATCAGAATGAAGTGATCCTCTTTATATCTTCTGATTAGTTTTAGTTTGAAATCTATTTTGTCAGATATTAGAATGGCAACTCCTATTTGTTTCTTAGTGCCATTTACTTGTAATATTTTTTCCATACTTATGATAGTGCTTGTCCTTGAAGATGAGATGGGTTTCTTGCAGGCAACAAAAAGATGGATTTTGTCTCTTGATCCAATCAACTAGTCTTTGTCTTTTGATTAGGGAATTCAATCTATTGATATTTAAATTTATTATTGAAAGATGTGTATTGGTTCCCCTCATTTTAATTTCTGTTTGCATTATTGATCTAACTTTGTGGTTCCCCAATAAACTTCCATTTTCTTTCTTTTGCCCTTTGTGTATAATTGTTCCTTTATTCAGCTCTTTGTATTGCTTTAAGTATTCTCTGGAAGGATCTGTTTTTCTGGACATGAATCAGCCTATTCATATCCTGGAAGATTGTCTTTCCCCTTCAATTATAATTGACATTATTGCTGGATAAAGTATTCTGGGTTGGCATCTGTGGTCATTCAGAATTGGGAATACTTTGGTCCAAACTCTTGGTTTTCATAGTTTACACTGAAAAGACAGCTGTCATTCTGATGGGTTTTCCTTTGCAGATTTCAGTATTCTTTCTTTGTTCTGTATGATTGTTTTTGCTATGCTATCCCGTGCGGAGTTTCTTTTCTAGTCGTATCTACTTGGTGTTCTCTGTGTTTCTTGTATTTGTGTCGGCATGTCTTTCCTTAATTTGGGGAAATTTTCTCATATAATCTGGTTGAAAACCTGGTCAATACCATTTCCTGAGATTCTTCTCCTTCTATGCCTATGATGCATAAATTTGGTCTTTTCTTATAACCTTGTATTTTCAATCAGACATTCACTTATTAACTCTATAAGTAGTTTTATATTAAGAATCTCTGGTTTCTTCAGGTAAAGAATCACATACGGTGGCAGCATCACTTCTCAGCTTCCAATCTTTCTGCTTTCACTTCCTGTTTCATTAATTTCTTGAGGTTGAAGTAATAACTAGTACCACATCCTAGATAATTTAGAGCAATGCAAATATATTCTCTCTCAGTTTTTTTATCTTGAAGTTCAAAGTCAAGGTATTGGCAGGGACAGCTCCCACTGAAACTCTTAGAAAGGATTCTGTCTTGCTTCCTCCATCTTATGGTAGGCTTGGGCTTTCCCTGCTTTGAGGGAACAGGAATTCAATATGTACCTCATCTTTTCAGAGCCACTTTCCCTCTGGCACCTTCTCTTCTTATTATATAACATACTGGATTAGGACCCATTCAAAATCAACACTACCTCATTTTAACTTAATTATATCTGCAAGGGACTGTTTCTAAAAAAAGACATCATCATAAAGTTCCAGGGATTAGGATTTCTTTTTAGGAAACATTGCTGAACTTATAATAATATCTTATTTCAATGGCTAGAACCTTCATTACAATGTTGAATAGCAGTGGAGAGAGGAAGTCTTGTTTCAATGTTTCCCATTATTTTACCATTAAGTGTTAAGCTATAAATTCTTCATGAACACATAAGATTTGAGGAATTTCTTAATTATTATTCAATAACTAGTGTCCCATGGTTGAAATGCATAAACAAAATAAAATATAAGGTTCCCTTTTATAGAATTACCTTAAATGACTGTAGACTGTTAAGTAAACCCTACATTCCTAGGGTGTGTACATTCCCCTTATGTAGCACACTAATATCCTTTTATATATCTCGCATCTACACTCATGATAGAGTTTCTATCTATGACTTTCATTCCCTTTGATGGTTTTTATGCTGTGTGTGTGTGTGTGTGTGTGTGTGTGTGTGTCCTGTTGTACTTGCTTTCTTTTGAGAAAGGGTCTCACTATACTGGCCATAACCTCATTATGCAGCCCAGGCTTGCATTTATGGCATTCCTCTTGCTTCAGTCTCCCATGTACTGGGACTACACAGATGCACTACCACATCTGACTTTTTTCAGTGTATCTTTATGGCTTATGGCATCAAAACAATTCATTTTCCTTGGTAACCTTCAGACTGTTTCTTCTGGCATTAATTTTGATAAATTAATATTCTGAAAGTTTCATTTTATTTCATCCAAGTTCTAAAGGTGATGGCATAAGATCACTGTCAGAATTTTCTTGCTAGACTCTTAATGTATCCTCTATACTTCTATGGTACTTCTGAGAAGTCCTCTACCTCCAGGTAGTTCTGAGAGTCCTCTCTGCTCTGGAGTTACTTCTGAGGATTCGCTCTACTTCTGGAGGTACTTCTGAGAAGTCTTCTCTGTCTCCACAGTACTCCTGAGAAGTCCTCTCTACCTCCATGGTACTCCTGAGACTCCTCTACCTCCAGTGGTACTTCTGAGAAGTTATCTTTATATTCTTGGTATTAGTGAATTGGTATTATTTCTTTTCTCTTCTTTTCTTGATTTATCTGTCTTTTGGCCTTGTGATTTCTTCACATAGGAACTTTGTGGTCATTTAAAATAATGGAAAATGACATAATAAGTCATTTTCCATTATTTCTCAAGAGTTTAGTCTTTGGTTTTCTAGAATAATTATAATTTACTAATTATAATTAATTAATTATTCAGACAAGGTTTATTTGAATTTGTCTTGTCTGATGTTCACTGAGCTTCATGAGTCATTAAATTTGTCTTTTAAATGTAGCAACTTTTCACCCATTATTTCTTCAAATGGATTTTCCTCTTCAATTCTCCCCCTCTCTCAGCTTTTGATGTTCTTTAGTAGGGTCCTAACACTCTATTCACTTTTTCTGTCTTTCAGCTCTGTTTTTCAGACACAAATAAATGATACTGATTTATCTTCAAGTTCACTGATATTTCCTTCTGTCATAGCCATCTATTTTGCACCTATCAGAATTGTATATATGGTGAAAATGAGCTTTAGGAACAAAGGCAAAATCAAAACATTTTGATAAAGCTTCTTATCATTACTTTATGGGTAAACTCTGAGCAGTGGAGTAGACATGGCAGGTTTTAAATACAGACAGATCAATATAGAAATAGGTATGGGTGTGTGCTTTTATAGTGTTTGTCCACGGAAAGCACCTACAAGTAATGGACTACAATACAAATTTTCACATGAAGGGTCAAGATCTTGCCATTCAAATATTGCAAATGAATAAAAGAAACCATGGCTCCTTGGAAAAATAAATGTTCCTTTGGCAAGGACAGAGCAGTCCACTATAGGACTAAATGCCTTCACATGCCTAGAAAAGGAAAAGTTCAATAATGATGGGGATGTTCAATAGGAAACATTATCCAAACGGACTCTAATGGGCCAAAACTGGGAAAATTGAAGCAAGAAACTAAACCAGAGTAATGAATTATAATTTACAAGTTAAAATGAGGATTTGTGGAGTCATGCAATATAGATATATGTCAATAAGTGAAAGAAAGGAGAGTACTTCCTGGCAGAATGACAATAAATATAAATGTAATAGAATTAGAAAAAACATCATGTGACAACTACCATAGCAATGCTTCACTCATGCAGGAACACACAAACGTTACACCTAGTAAATCTGAGGAAAGAGATTTTCAAAACCTCAAATTATTCGACACAGAATAGTACTAATAAAAGGAAAAAAGTAGAAACTTCACAGTGAAAGGAAATAATCAAGTTTGTAGGCTATAACAGGGCCAACATTTCATTCCTATCTCCAGGTAGGATGTCGAAAAAAAAAAAAAAAAGTGCCTGCTAAAATGTTCCGCAAATGCTGCAAACTGAATGGTAATCAAGAAAGAACAATAGTCAAACCCAAGCTACTACAATTGTTACAAAGCAACTGGCTGTACACTTCAAAACATGTCAATATCATGAAGGACAAAGACCAAGGAACTGCTCAAATTAAAGGAGACATGGCAACTAAACACAAGGTAAGTGAGCCTGAACCTGTGCAGTGTGGATAGGGTGTACACGTTAAAGGAGATCATTCCACAATGAGAGGTTCTTGATTTTAACTGTTATATTCTGGATGCTTTAGAAAAAAGTGTACTTGAGTATTTGGAGGTAAAAAGGCAATCATGACTATAAGAACTTCCCAAATAATTCAAAAGGAAATTCAAAAAGATGAAAGAGAGGGGCCAAAAAACCATAAGAGAACACAAATGTGATAAAATGTCTGAGTTGGAGTTTTTTGGGGGGATTTTGTTTTGTTTTGGTCTTTTTGAGACAGGGTCTCCCTATAGCCCCAGCTGGCCTGGAACTCACTTGTAGACCAGGAAGCTGGCCTCCATCTCACAGAGATCTGCCTGCCTCTGCCTCCTGAATGATGTGATTAAAGGTATGCATCATATCACTACTCCTGGGTCTGTTTTCCATTTTAGGGAACTACGATAAGAGTACCAGAGAACTGTTTGAGATCCTTCCTCTGGCCAGCAAGTCTCTTCAGCAACTACAGAGAAGAGATGCAGGAAACAGAAAAGTGACATTTCTATGTCCTCATCACTTCACCTGCTTCACTCTTTAATGTCTGGATGTCATCCAATAAGGTGCATACCACATACCAAGAGAAAAAGATAGAAGCCAGTAACTAATCAGTAATTCTACAATAATATTCTACACTAAGTCATACAGCTTGAGGGAAAAGTCCAATCTTGTGAAGCAGCTCAGTCAATCCAATATTCAGTGACTCTCCTTCTGCATTATTACATGTTAATGTAGTCTCCCTCCCTGAAACTTCTACCTGTCCAATGATCTTAGTGCTGTCTTTCATAAAAAGGCAGAATCATTTTATGCTCACTGCCAGGAGTCTTTCCTTCAATCAGGTTTCCCAGTACTGAGAAGTCCTCTAAACTTCCTGTGCCATTCCTGGCAAATAAAATGCCTCTTCCTAAAATAATTATGTTGTTCACTCTTGGATTCTAGTTATCCCTGCATATCTGAAATCTAGACCAGATCAAAAGCTGCAAAGATGGCCTGACCAGCAGACTGACAAATTCAATGGACACCCTGGGAACTCTGATGTCAAAGCTATTAACTCAAATATACAATATTATTTTGTATATTATAACATTTATCATATTGTTGCTTCAGGGAAAATGTGTAGCTAGCATCATTTTGCAGAGTTTTCTTGAAATTAAGTGGCTATTTTACATATCTTAAATGCAGATATTCTATTCTTCAAATTCTATTCCTATTATTATTATATTTTTTCCACAGTTCATAACAATACTTTGAGATAACTGTTTAGTTTTTCCTTTCAACACTACATAGCCTAAAATTTTACTTTGTACATTTTCCTCTAAGCTATTCATAAGGAAGCAGAACAAAGTACTCTCTTGCCAAGCTAAGGCTGAGTCCATCCACTTTTAGAATCTTAAGCCACTCAACTGTGAATTATTTTAATACAATAGCTGTTCCCTCTAGTACAGTAGTTTTTAAATGCCAGTCCTGATAATTACTGATTAACAGTAAATGGTTGACAAATTCTAATTGGAAAAAAAAATATTGTGGAACTGAAGAAAGAAATAGGTTACACAGAAATAAATACAAATATATACAGAAGGGGTCTAGTTAACAAAGAAATGAAGGTGGGGCACATATACAGGTATTATTTTTGAACCAGTATGTTTGGTTTTAACTGGACTATTCTGTTTAAAGAAAACCACAAAAATAAATAGAATATTTATTTCTCTTTCCAATCAATAGCTCATAAAACAGATCAGAATTTGCCAAGAATCTCCTATAAAAAGAAAGTTGCACTCACTAAGAAAGACAAAGTGTACTACATTTTTCAGATTCTTTCATCTATAAAACTCCACCTTGCAAAAGACAGACTTGCAATTTCCACATTTAAAGGTATAAAATTAATTTTTGAACAGTTAACCAAGATGGTTATGTATGATGATTCTTATTTCAAATTTAACAAAATATTTAGCATGAAATATCTGGATGTAATGTGGTATTATGAAAAATGTCTTTTGAGAAAGGCTAGATTCTGAAAAGCAGCATTGTTATCTTAAAGAAACTGAGATCAAGTAAAGAGAGTTCTATTCAAAGAAGAAAATTCTTTCTCAGAATGCATTCTCTCAGACAAAAACCAATTCATCACTTTACCACTTACTGTGTAGAATCATCTCAGTGGTATTTGTGAATTTTTATGGACAGATGTACAGAAATAAATGTGGACAATGCAATAATATTAACATTTTATCTCTTAGCAATATTTTGTCTTTAAACTATAAAATGGCTAGGCCAGGAACAGTGGCAAACACCTGAAATCACAGCACCTGGGAAGTGGGAGGACGGCCAAGAGTCCAAGATCATGCTCAATCACAGAGAATTTAAAGCCAGCCTGAGCTACATGAAATGCCATCTCAAAGAAAAGAAAAAAATAATGAAGTCACACATAGTGACGCATACCTTTAATTCAGAGGTAGGCGGATTTCTATGAGACTGAACCATATAAAGTGTTATCTGTTGTAGCAATAGAGAGCACAGTTAGGAATAAACTTCTTCTTTAAATGTCCCCCAAACACTTCAAAAAAAAATATATATATATACTTTCTATCAATGGCAGGTATTTATAGGATTATAACAACTCTGCAATTTGATTAATTTATTCCTAGGTAAAATAATTAAAACTTTTAAAAGAACAGAATACATTTTTGTTTGTTTATTGTTTCTGAGTGTTTTGTTTTATCTTTTGCTCTTTTTGAAACAGGGTCTCACTATGTAGCCCTGGCTGGCCTGGAACTCCCAAGAGATCTGCTTGCCTCTGCCTCCTAAGTGTTGGGATTAAAGGTGCCACCACACCTGACTACATAAAGATTTTCTTAAATGTGTTTTCATTATATATTTTAGGGTAAATTGAAGGAGAAGGAAAAAACTATGCCAAAGCCTTCTTAAAGTGTTAATCTGACTTGTTCAAAATACACTTTCAATAGTGAGCACTAAAAGATACAGATTTCATCTCGAATATTATATAACTGCTGTTACAAATTCATTATGAGTGGGATTCGATGGCAGAAACCAAAAAGGCTGAGTAAAACTAAAAGAGCAAATTCCCCTTAATTTAAAAGCAGAGATAATTATCAAACTTGCAAAGAAAAATGAGAGCTCAGAAATCAGACTATATTTAGAAGAAGGTATGAAATTCAATGTATGCAAGTAGTCTTTGATGTTAACATTCTAGAAACCATGAATAGTTTACATGTTCTCAATAGAAAGGCTAAGTCCATGTTGCTATAAGGCATCTAGTATGTCAAGGTTCTTAACCAAATATACCACTCATTAAATGATTTAATATGAAGGACCTAAGTTTTTCTTCTTTTAAAAAATATTTTATTATCTTTATTTTATGTGTATGACTATACTGCCTGCAGGTATGTGTGCCCATGTCATGCAATGTCCAAGGAGGTCAGAAGAAGGCATCAGATTCTCTGGAACTAGCATTCCAGATGGTTGTTAGCTGCCATGTGGATGCTGGGAATTGAATATGAGTCCTCTGCAAGAGCAGACAGTGCTCTTAACCGCTGAGCCATCTCTCCAGATCCAAGGACCTGTGTTTTTCTTATAATCAAGTATTTTCTGCTAAGATGCCCATGCCTATAAAACTAGGGCCTTTCACCAAACCTGGCAAAGAATACTGTTTTCCTGATAGGCCATTCTAATTTCTGTCTTCCTTTCTACCTTGCTGGTTACACAGCTTATGAAAGAGAATCATATGCTACATGTACTACACTAACCCCTACAGCCAAGCATCAGCAGTCTACGAATATATATTTATTCCCCTAGCTTTAACTAGTTTTCAATCATTCTAAACCCCAAGTTGTTTGACCAACAATTCGAAGGCCAGCATCCAGCAGAATTCTACAACTCCCAGTATTCTTAGGAATCAAAAACAGTACTTACAAGAGTCCACTGGTTGCTTTTGTTCTCTACTTCCCCCTGCCAACATCCAAAATCTAGCCCTAATGGCCTAAACAGCTGCTGATCAAAGCAGACACTAAAAAGCAAACAAACAAAACAAAAACTACTCAAAACCTGGACAAATGGCACTGGGAATCCAAAATATTGTTGCCAGAAGTAAGAATCCCAGGATCTCTGAATGCTGGAAACCAATGTGACAGTATGTAGTGGTTAATTTAAATGGTAACTTGCCACAATTTGGAATCAACTGAGAAGAGAGCCAAAATGAGAGATTACCTAGATGAAGTTGGCCTGGGGCATGTCTGATGGGGACTGTCTTGATTGTTAATTAATACAGGAACACTCAACCTATTGCAGGCAACACCATTCCCTAGGCAGCAGATCCCGAGCTTTATGGAACAGGAAAAAGTTAGAGAACTAGCTAGTAAGCAGAAACGAATAAGAAAGTAGCCTGGGTTCATTCTTTCTATTCTTGACTGTGATGTAACTAGCTGCTTGAATGCCTGCCTTGACTCCCCCCTCAGAGATGTGCAGAAACTTGGAATTTCAGGCAAATAAATTATTTCCTCCCATATGTTGCTCTCTGTCAGGGTGTTTTATACTGCAACAGAAATGAAACCAGAACACAGTAGTACTTATTCAGAAAGTAACCAGAAAAGCAACATCTTTCTCCAGGGAGTCTAAAGCAAGTGCACAAATCTACACTCTCTGATTCTTCCCTAGTATAGATGTCACCATGAAACCAAGTTCTCACCAAGAGAACAAGTGGAATGTGTATAGAATGCATGCACCTCACTTCCAAACCACTACTTTTAAGAAAGTAGGGGTACCTCCACCACGTAGAACTTCATCCACCAGCTGGGCCACAGGAAGCTAACACGGGCATGGAGATTCCATCAAACAAAAACCTCAGTCCTGAATGGATTCCCAACAACCTGAAGCAGCAAGAACTACAATGAAAGCAGACACTACACCTTACTGAGTTGAGCCACTAAATTCTGGCATTAGTCTGAAGCACAGTCCACCCTAACCAAATCAATATCTACCATAACTTAAAACAGGATCTGAGAAGTCTCTGATGAAGGCTGATTGATTTTATCCATCAAGGTCTCATGTAGCCCAGGCCAGCCTCAAATTCAAGATCCTCCTGCCTCAGTCTCCAGAATGCTAAAATTATAGGCTTAGAGAGTTGTGTCACCACACCCAACTAGGATGAAATTTAAAACAAATGTAGCACACACTTATAGAGTCATCTATCTCTTTAATTATACAATACTTAATTCATATTCTATGTTAAATAAAAATTATGTATACAAAATTAAAATTATCATTTCAATACAGTATAATCAGGGCTTGAAATAAATGATTCAATTAAGTATAAACATACTGTGGTTTTATACATATATTTATATTGGGCATAATGCAGGGTGGGCCTAGCTAGGTCACCTGTCAGGAGGAATGAAGGAATGGCTCTCATGGGTGTGGTGCTCCACACTGGTTGGTTGTGAAGCCAGTTTCTGCCCAGTACCTGGAGAGAATCTAATCACCTGGGAACAAACTGCAGTTGGTTGTAGTCAGGACTCCACCCCATAAGGCTATTGGCTAACAAGACCTACAAGACACTCTGCTCTTTCTTGAATAAATGAGTTTGCGGCAGACCACCACTGCTGGCTTTCCGCTCAACTCCCGGAGTCAGTGTCTTGACTCTGCGCCTACTCACCCTCTTACTCTATGGTGAAGACCCTTCAGACCCCCTCAGGCTGGCCCTGAGTGCTGGGACCCCCAAATATTTAATTAGGGGAGCAGTTGTGGGAAGAGAACCTCCATTCTGCTCTGAAGCACAGACGGTTCTCACTAGAGATTTTGTCCTCTAGAGAATGAATATGCAACTAATGTCTAAACACTTTTTGGTTGCCATGCATTATCAGAAAAGGTGGTATTGTCATCACTGTTTAAGGGGCAGAACACTGACAAACTTTCTACAAGGCAGAGGACAGTCTCCCACAATGTATCTCACATGTTAATAGTACCGGGCCTGAAAAGCACTGCCTATAATAATTTACAGTCTAGGACAACTCCATACTCCAATGTCACACCTAAAATTCAGGACAGTCATTTAAAAATTTAAGATGCTGTTCTATGAGAGCAAGGGGTCGGTAACAAGATAGCAGTGCTTTGGAAACTATTAGAAAACAACCCTCTGACCTGCCATGGACCACATTAGAATTGGGATCTAAATAAGTATTATTTTAAAAAGAATATAATAAATCTTATTTTAATATTACCAGAAGCCATTATCCTACTGAGAGAAATGAAAATTTCTTGTGTTGTACCAATATTTTTAAATATCAATTCTAACAAGTCAACACAGTATATCAAATCAAAGGGTTACTCAAATATCTTCTCATATGCCCAGAAATGAAAAATATCCTTAAGATCTCAATATTTCTTCATTCTCACATAAATTTCAAATTGGTCCAAGTATTTTGGAACTCTCAGTGGGATTCCCGGAGAAAATTAACAGATACCACTATTGTAAGACCACAAAACACAAAAACAAATCCCTCTGTGGAAAAATATCAACAATGGTTTGGCAAAAGTATTATCTATCACTAAGCTGCTTTTTAAAAAGGAAGCCTATGTATTGCTAAGATACTTTCCATCACTAAAACTGCAGGATTCTCCTCATCACCAAATTTTGTGTTACCTTTAGCTGAGAAAAATAATTTATGTCAATAATAAGGAGAGAAATGTATTAAATTTTAACATGTATTCATTGAGAGAGTGGAACCTACAAGTATTATGGCTGGTAAGATTTATAGCACTTATTTATATAGGCTGCCACATACACCAGGACATTTTTTTTAAAGCAGAGATCTTAAAGAAATTCTATGGCTAGTTCTTTTGGTAGATGCTGACCAGAACCAGATGTGGGCATATCACTCTCTACAATACACATGGTCCTAAAATACCTAAAAATGTATTGCTGAAAATTAAATGGTGTTTAAGTTCAACAGATGGGTCTGTAATTCAAAACCATCTTGGGACCCCCTTTTTTTTTTTAACATTTGAAATGTATATTGAAGTGTTAATTACCTTTGTGATTCTGAGTGGATTTATTCAACATGTTTTATAGCTATGATTACACGCCTTGGAACATTTTAAAATTTTATTTAAGCTCTTATGAAATTGCATTATAAGACAAAGATATAGCATCAATGTTCAAGACATTGTTTTTTAAAATTTATTCTATAAAAAAATTCATAAAGTATTTAAGAAAAAGGTTAGTTTTATAGTGTCCTTACTAAATTGTCACGTTACCACAGTTAGGCCTATGGAAAAGGCAAAGACACAGGAAGGAGAAAAACACAGTAAACAAGCGGCTTTTGAAAACTAAAAACTTTAAAACATTTTAAAATCTTTCAGGATCCAACAGTGATCTAATCAGTCAAAATCCCTATTCTCATTGTGCTTAGAGCCTAGTGGCCTGGAATCCAACCAACAAAAGGCTAATTCTCACATAGTTTACTAACAAAATGTCATTTTCCATAAAAACTATTTCTATAATCTGTGTTCAAGGATAACTGGAAGTCTTTACCCCACTGATTAACAAATATATCTGTTCTTTTTCATAGAGGAGCATCCAACAGATCTGTGATAGGGTGTGACTGACATCCTGGGTAAGGGGCACAATTCCTTATGTGGTCTTCCCTCAACTACAGCAAGGTACAGAAGCCAAAACTGGATGAAGTGGGTGTAACCATCTGTCACCAAGAGTATATTAAACCGGTCACTACAGGATGACAAATCACGCAGAACAACAATTAAACTTTGCACAACTCTGTACTGGACAATCAAATAAACAACAACAAAATCTTAATTTAGTATTCAGATTAGCTTTTACTAATGGCAGATTCTTATTGCTTTCAAAATCTCTAAACAGTTCTACACATATGGAACTCATTCAATAATTACATATTAAGTAGTGAATTTTAAATAAAAAGCATAGCCGAAATGAGATGATAAAGTAAGCTATCTTTAAAGATTTTAAAGAGTTCTGAGGTTTAAGAAAAAAATGGAGTCCAAGTGTGTTCTCTATATCACTCTCCTTCTAATAACTTTTGGTTTTGTTTGTTTGTTTATTTTACTTTTTTATCTTTTCTTCTTTTTTTTTTTTTTTGGCTGTCATATCATAGTATTTTTATAAAATTTTCAGTGGTTGAATATCCCAGTTTAGCCAGGAAGCAAAAAGAAATGCTTTTAAAAGTCTTTGAAGTGATTCACAAAGGTCTGTTCTATCACATATTTTTCTAATATTGCCTGATACTCCTCACATAGTATTTTTTATTCCTAAAATGTTAGAAGACTATGACTATGCCACTCTGAGTCTGCCTGATTTCTTCTCAAATGTTAAAAAAAGCAGGTGACAGTAGCTCTTTACACAAAGCCAAATAAAAGGAAAAAAAAATATTTATTATTCCCTCTCCTAGCAAGAAACCGCTATACAGTACAGCCTTCAAGACCTTCCTGCAGGACACAGATATTCCTGTGCACAGGACACAGGTGCTGTTTGGATATCCCAATACCTTCGAATGAGCACATAAAGGTAGCTAATGCTTACCCTCGTCTCTCCTCCTCTGACTATATGGAGTTCAATCATGTTTCTAATGCAGGGGGTTTTCAGCTATAACCACACATGGGAACTAAGGAATTCAACCACACCTGAGCCTTCTCCCAGATCAATAATAACCATGGATTCTCTGGTGTGACCGCACAGGTAAGACGCTCTCTGTGTGATCTGAAGCACCAGTAAGTGTAGAGAACCAGCACCACGGGTCGAATACCTGATGGCGTAGTTGGCCTGGGTTTGAGTTACCTTCCAACTTTAAAACATTTCTGTAAGAAGTTAGACTCAGATTTAAACGGAAGTTTTTCATCAAAAGAGAGGATACTTCACTATCAAAAGACAAAATAAATAGTGTATTTCTATTCCTTGTGAAAGGGTTTTCAGAATGTAAAACTGCCCCTCCCTCCCCCTCTTTAAGCATCAGATTTTACATTCTCTCTGGCAGACTAACTTCCAAATAGTTTAACCTGAAATCAATAAGGAAGCATTTTTCCCTGAAGTACAGAATAATCATTAAGTACTCATGTTCTGTAACAATTAACAGAACCCGGAAACTTTATTTCCTCATTCATTTTGGAGATAAGCATAGAGTACATTTTCTGCATGTTTCTTCACATAAATAAAGATATATAGAAATTACTCTAAAGTTTCATTAGTGACTTTAATCTGACTCCTACAAACAAGAGACCACTATTTTCTTTCATCACTGAGAATAACAACTTACTAAACAATGTGTTAAAGAATCCTAAAAAGAGGAAACAGTCACTAATTTTTGTGTGTATGTCTTTTTGAGACAGAGTCTCCCTGTATCCCCAGATGGCCTGGAACTTACTGTGTAGACCAGACTGGCCTCAGTCTCAGAGATCTGCCTGCCTCTGCCCTGAGGGCTGGGATTAAACACGTGCACCACACAACCGGAAGTCACTAGCATTTTTAAAGGCAATTTTCTGCTAATTTATTCTTACACACTTTTTAAAAGATATTCTTTTATAAGGGTCTGATAGAGCTTTTTGATTAGCTATGAGGTCACTGGCTGCTAATCAACTAGAAAGCCTGCAGATCAGGTCCCACGGCCATACCCACTGGGTGCTGTTACAGTGTGATCTCTAAGCACTCTTCCCTGGCACAATCATAGCTATTACTGCTATTCCAAATAGGACAGACATACAAAATAAAGGCAGATAAATGCTTCCTTCACAACATAAGGATATCTGAAAAGTACACACATAAAAGATTAAGTGTTCATATACAGGGAAGTCAGGCACTTACATTATGCCATTCAATTAGCTAATCTCAGGCTAAAAACAAATGGACCCTGACATTTTTTATGATCCCCACTGTCCTGGTTTCCCTGGGTGGAGATATCTAACTAACATCGCTTTTCTTTCCTTCTGGATCATTTTATTTCTGACCTGAAGACATGCCATATTTTTATACTATGTAGATTTTCCTTTAATTCTGGTTCCAAATTCACAAAACCAATGTGAGATCTAAACTGCATTGTTTGCTTCCTAAAAGGAACCCAAAGACTTGATGTCTTTGCCTTAGGCCTCAAGCACCTTTCTCAGGCCTTCATTTTCATGTGTCCAACAAAGACCCTCACCCCAGGTCTCCCTCAACTCTTCTTTCTTAGAACTTACAGAACACACTCCCAGAGAGGAAATAATTCTGACCCTACCTCACATGCCTTCTTGAATGGGAGAAAGCTCAGGTCAGCATAGAAAACTTCAATATATGAAGAAATCCTGTTCTGCAATATGGTTTTTGTAGTACTACATACTTATAATACTTGAGTTGTATTTAAAATATATTTTTTGGACAGTTTCAGAGCTTTTCTTTAACCAGGTGGGTGAGTAGGTTTTGAGTCTACATTTTTTCAAAGCTATCTGAAAGGCTCACCACATCTCCCACAGTGGCCAGGTTCAGGATCTGCCACAGTGGTGATGACTTTAGAAGGGCCACTCAAAACTCATAATACCTGGTTCTGGTTTCTAAAAGGCAGAGTTTGTGACACAAATATTTAAACATTTCATATAATTTTGTACGCAAAATTTTGAATAAATATTCGCCAAATAAAAGAAATTATAAAGAGATGTAGTTTCTTTTGTCTGTTTTTAAAATATGCTTCTTGAAAGTGATGGCTTAAGAGATTTCAGTGAATTTCTTTGTTTTTAATAAACTCAGAGAGTGCATAAGGCTCAGCCTTTCAGAAAGCAATATAAATCAACTCTTTTTGAAACAACAAAAAATAATAAAAAGATAGGCAACATGGAAAAATGAAAAACATTGGGATAAATGATAATATATAAGGCTCACACATGAGGATAAAATTTGCAAAGTTCCCTTCATACATTGTTTTATTCTCCTCAGAAACGTGAGATTCACAGCAAATAGATCTGTTGGGATTCTCAAAACTAAGGTCTTGTCAAGGTATTATAGAACAGATTCTTTTTGTGTGAAAAAATTTGATACTCTTGACTTTCAACTTTTATGCCTTTTTATACGAATATACATCCATCACTAGGATGATTATACAACATGAAAGGGAAGAATGGCCTTGAAAAAGTCTCAATTTTTTATCAAAAATAAGGTAAACGGTTTCTGGGTGGTTTATTTTCAACAGTGCAAATGAACAACTACATAAAGATTCAAAATCTATTTATAATTCCAGGCCATGTCTGTGTTTACAACAGCCATCCCTGAATCCAAGTGTAAGCACAATTTCCAGATCCAAACAACTTGCATCCCCCGAGACACAGGAATTCCTGACCAGCCTCCCGCCAGTCAAAATTTTTATCTGTGAAACATCAAATTACCACAGCAGTTATAGCAAATCTGGGAATCACTGATTTCTCACCATCTGCTCATAACAGAAATAAGTGATTAAATAAGGATATTAACACAGACTGCAAGACAAGAGAATTACAATTAGAATTTTTATAAAAAAATCATAACCAATCTTTTGACAAATTTTATTATATTCTCTCCATTCAAATCTGAAAGCCAATTCTAAGAGACTTAATTAAAGCAAATGAATTATCTATTACTTTTTCAATATAATACTCAATGACAGCATAGAACAAGCAAAAAGAATACTGACCTTGGATTCCTAACCCTGTGACTTAATTGTGTAAGCTGGAAAGAGACCACTACCCTGCCTACATCCCTTATCTCATCTGGGAGCTACCTTACAAAGAGGTTAAGGAAGCAAACAGTACTCAGGAAAACTCGCTGCTCTTTTATTCTCAAACAACAACAACAAACCAACTACACATTATGTTTCTAATTGGGAAGGAAGGAGGGAAGTTCTCACCTAGAGAAAAAAAAAAACAAATTTCAGTTATTTAGACTGTATACAAAAAACATAAACAGTATACAAAAAGGCATTAATTATTGTATGAAATAAGATCTAAAACAAACTACTAGAGATCAATGGCTACTCAAAAGTAAATACAACACTACATGAAACATGTAAGAATCCATATGAAACCATCACAAACCACACAGTTGTCACAACATATATTGTCACAAAACAATAGCTATCCTAAGTTCAATAAACTTGGTATAAGCAAATACTACAAAGTCACTGAATGGACTGAACACTGTCTCATTCCATAAACAATTCTGAGTACTCATCACATGTAACCTGCATGCTAACTATCCAGGGCACAACGGTGAGTAAGAGGGCATTTTCCTGACAACTCAAACAACAGTTGTGTGCATGTGGCGGGGGTTGGGGAGTTCCTCTGCTTTTCTCAGTAAGCTATCCTACTCTTGATCAATAAGGAAATACAACCCATACAGTTACACAGTATCAATCATTTCTTTTGACGTGTTTTGTTGGTTTGATTGGGTTTTCTAATTTTGATTGAGTTTAAGTTCAGTTGTTCACTAAACAAGTATCCACTGATTAACAGTCTACACAGATGTTTCTCGGTGGAAATCTTAACTCTAAGGCTATCTAAGGACATAGTCATATTGTATATTGTATTATTTTGAGCTTTCTGCTGATTTCCTTTTAAGAAGAAAAAGGTTGAACGATAGAATAGGTACAACAACATTTTTCAATATTAAAAGCAAGCTACAACCAATAAACGGAAAGAGTGAACTAATGATGCCACATCTACCCTGCCTACTCCTCACTAACTTTCAATGGTTGCCTCATTTCTATAACATGAGCCACCTTAGATCTGACTGCAGACAACATAAAGCAGATTTCTGACAAGTAAAACAGAACAAGCTATTTCCTGCTTCTTTGTAAAGAAAACTTTCCCAACAATTCAAGACCCATTATTTAGGATTCAAAGTACAATAATTTTCCAAATTTTTCTTTTTCTTTTAATTGTATTTATTAATTTATGTGTGTGTGTGTGTGAGTGAGAGAGAGAGAGTGTGTGTGTGTAAATCAGAGGATAATTTGCAGGGGTTGGTTCTCTGCTTCCACTTTGTGGGTCCCAGGGATCAAACAAGGTTGTCAGGTTTGACAGCAGACACCTTTACCAACTGAGTGATCTCATCAGCCCAGTATTTTTATTTTTTGTGGTACGGCAGATGAAACCCAGGTTCTCATTCATACACAGCAATGTCTCTACACAACCTGGCTGGGACTGGATTTAAAAAAATTCCAGTATGATTTGAACAAGCTTAGAGTCCATGTGAATTCAATGCACTACACAAAGGTTAATGAGAAGTGGAATTTAAGAATCTTATACTGAAACAACTCAAAATGAAAGAGACATTCTTTTTTTTTTTTTTTTTTTAATCAAGCTGCCTAAGGAAAACAAGACAGAGTTAGGACATAAGAGGTCTAATTTCATATACTGGAAAACCTCATACAAACCAGACAGCTTATGATTCATTACTTTAGAACAAAACATTTGACCCTTCTGGAAGTCAGTCTCCCTGTACAGAAAGTGAAAGAGGTAAGTAGTTCACTGGTTTTGAGACTTTATTTTCAGGAGTATAAGACTAAGTCAGAGCTATGGAGAAAGAGAGAGCTAACCCTCATTTAAACAAGGGCAATGGAGTTTTTTACTGTTTTCTATATTGAGGCCCTATGTGGCATTACATTTGACAAAGAAAAAGACAAGAGTCTCTACCAGTGAGTTACAGGGCAATACAAACAAATAATCTCATGTTACATGTATTCTAAGACTGTATAAACACGATACACACTTCTAAAAGCAAGAACTGGAGCTGAAGAGATGGTTTGGTGTTGGATCCCAGCACCCAGATGGTGGCTAACAACTGTCCAGTTCCAGAGGATCTGACACCCTCTTCTGGCCTCTGCAGGCACTGTACAACACAGGTGCACTTCCATACATGCAGACAAAACAATTATATGCTTAAAAACAAAAATAAATAAATAATAAAAATGAATTTAGAAACAAGAATTGTTCTACTTCTGCCAAAATGTAATAAATGAAATTGATAATATTTTTTCACTGTAAACTACAAAATTGGAGAGAAAAAAAATTTCTTTTTGGCAGATATTGAAACACTGAATCATCTATCCTGCACATACAGTGAAACTTTAAATTAATTATTGCTCAAAATAACAAAATTATTGCTCTAAAATTCCAATGAAAATATCCCTCAAAACTATAGGCATGCTGGGCGGGATGCTGCACCCCATTATGCAATCCAACACTCAGGCCACAGGTTCCAAGCTTGAGGCCAGCACTACATAGGGAAACCCTGTCTCAACAAGCAAACGATAACATTAAAAAACTAAAGGAAAGAAAAAGACATTTTTTTTCCAGACTCAAAAATATGAAGAATTTTCATCACTACAATTAGAAAATGAAATCATAGTATTTTGAAACAATAATATATTCATGTGTGGTTTAACCCAAAAATGCAAAGTTATTTGATTTTAGAGAATACAATCGACCAAATTAACAATTTAAAATGCATATATTCTCCATTCAGTGCATGTGATATAAGCACAGAAAAGAATCCCACATTCATTCATGACAAAAACTCCATTACTTAAGACTAGAAGGTAACTTCCTCAACTGATAAGAACACAGATGCTCCTTGACTCAAGACGGGATGATAAACCAATATTCTCCTAATGTACTCAAATATTTAAGTAAAAAAATAGTCAGTCCCCCCTTGAATTATAGAACGTCGCAGCATAACAAAAGAGTGTCAGGGGTTTCCTCTCTGGATGGCATGGCCAACGGGAGCTGAAGGTCTTTGTCAGAGTATCCTACTGCATACTGCCAGCCTAGGAAAAGATCAAAATTCAAACCATGGTTTCTAATTAATGCGTTGTTACTTTCCTATCATAGTAAAACTGAAAATTCATCAAGGACTATATACTTATACAAAAAGTATCACTACAGACAGCATTATACTTAAAAGTGAAAGACTCGATGTCTTCATGTTACTCCAAATGATACTTCAAAATATGACACGTTGGAATGAGGAGAAAGGTTCCTCTCTGAGCTTACTACTCTCTCCTAAGGGCACAAAGCTATATTCCCTTCCTTCTTTTCTGAGACTCTTGTGTGATATTGCGCTGTTCTATTTCCAGATGAAAAGAATGAATGCAGGCAGACACAGAGAAAACCATGACTACACAGGCTGGAGTCTTCCTTTAGTTTATTACCATGAGATTCTACCCTTTTGGTACATTCTTACTTTGAAATGACTGTCCATTCATCACTTAGCATAAATGTAGGCAAAGGGGCTCAAAGAAACTTTAGAGCATGAAGATATGTTCATTGCTATAAGGTTGTCACAGGGTAAAAATTCTGTGCAAAGTTTAATTAACAAGCATCATACATAAGCATTATGTTAGTTATCAACTATACTTCAATAGAGCTATTTTAGGAAAAACTATTTTCCAATCCGGCTTTGAAAAACACAGGGGAAAATGAGGAAGAAAAATGGGAAACTTCCCCAATTCAGAACACTTAATATTTTCCACTGTACAATATCTAAATTACTCTTTGATCTGAGTGCTAAAAATGACCCTGGATACAGTAGGGGGTTAAAAATTATAACTGATGGCAACAACAAAGAAGAAGATATCAGAATAAAACCGATTATTTTTATACTAAAGAAAAAAATTCATTTTAGCTAATATGAGCAATCTGACCTAAATTTTTCAAATAATGAACTACTTACATACAAAATAATTCCTAGATGGGAGAAACCATGATTTAGTAAATAAATGCTACAGATATACTCACTTTCCCCATTACTACAATAAAACAGTGGTTCTCAAACTCCAGAGTACAAGAGAATCAGCTGGAGGATTTGGTAAAAAGAAGATTGCTACCTTAAGAGCCAGTTAAACTGTGAAGTACTATAAATAAAGTAGGAAAGAGAAAAATATGCCTCAACAGAAAATTGGGAACTTTGAGCTGTGGGAGGAAGATAGAAACAAATAAAAACAAGGAAGGCACACAGGCTTCTTTGTTCCTTAGTTCTGGCATTCATGTCTGAACCTTTTCTACAACATAAAAGTGCACTATAGGGCTGGAGAGATGGCTAAGCAGTTAAGAGTAGACACTGCCCATCAGAGGACCCATGTTTGGATCCCAGCACCGATGTCAGATGACTCACAGCCACCTGTAACTCCAGAAGGATCCAATGCCTCTGACTTCCTTGGCGCCTGGAGGCACATGGACATACACACACAGAGACATATATACACATATTTAAATAAAATAGTTTTTAAAATAAGGTTTAGATAGATGCAAACTATTCTTGTCTGAGGACATGCAAGAAAATTATGAGGGCTGAGCCTATAGCTCAACATTGGAACACTGACCTAGTTAGGCATGAGGCTCAGGATTTGGCCCTCAGCACCACAATAAAGAAACAAACAAACAAAGTGGATGGAAGAGAGGGAGAAAGGGAGATCAGCCAATTCTGTCCCATTAAGGTTCAGTTGAGAGCTCCAGTGGAGAAAGCCAATTTCCTGACCTCTGAACGTTCATTTCAGTATTATTTTACACCATACAAATGTGTACCTTTTGGATGTATATGAACCTGTTATAACATGCTTGATTCCCTCATTAATAATAATTAAAATCTTCAATACAGTCAATGTAGGACTCATTTATTTGTAGCTATGAGATGTGACTCTGGTTTACTCTCAATCTGTATTTCATTCACAATTTCTTATTCTCATTCTTTATAAATAAACTTTTCATTTTGTTTTCTGCTATTTTCAACAAAAGTTAAGAAAAACAAAAATAAGGCACTCAAATTCTATATTTATACTCAAAAGACATTGATTGTCCTAGCTTTCCAGTCTGCATAGATTTGCTGGGTACTGCCTCATCTCACCAGTTCACTGACTAAGTGTATACTGTTGTCACCACTTTTAGTGAAAAGATTTTTTTATAACACAAACTTATGAAACTGCCTAATCGGTGTATTATACAGCAACTTTCTATAAATTGCCAGAGTCTCTTATATAGTTAAGTCACAAATGGCTAAAATAAATGCCAGAATACAGAAAGATATGAAAGCCTTACCATGAAATTATAAAAAGGCCTTTAATATTCTTGATTTTGCTTGCTGTAACGGAGCTATTTCCTCCAGGACTGCAATATACACACTTGGATAATGTCCACATATTCCCAACATCTGCTTCTAGCAACATTTTCTGGTATTTTTGTTGTAATAAAGGCCAAACATCAGAAGGTAAGAGTTTCCCATTTGGAAACACAGAGGACAAATTTCTAGGCCTTTTGCCCATGAGAATTAGTGTAATGAGCCTCTGACTCAATTGCAAATATTCACTCTTCTCTGGTTTTTAAATTAAACAAACAAAATTTTATACACAGAGGGATTCTTTTCTTACTTTTAAGCTTCATTATTATTTGAAAAATGTAAGTTGACAAAAGAATTGTATTTCAAAGGACACAGTATTTTACAAGAAGAATTAAGCTGGAAATGTGAGCAATACTCCGAAAAAGTACAAGATAAGGAATAACCTTGGAAATAATAACACACGAGAAGGGGAACTCTACTCTAATATGCTTTAAAACAAAATGGCTTTGAGAACAAAAACTAGCTCTTATAAAGAAGGAACCAGAGAGATAAGCCAGTGGTTAAGAGCACTGTCTGCACTTGCAGAAGACCCAGGTTTGCTTCCCAGCACCCACATCATGGTTAACAACCACCTGTAATACAAGTTGGTTTCAATTTCCAAATCCTCAACTCTTTTTGTAGTTTTACAATTTATTTTTTTCTATTTATACTGTTTTTTTTAATCCAAGTTGGAGGTGTTATCTGCTAAACAAACAAACAATCTCATATGATATATCAGCAGAGGCATAGTCAAAGCTAGATTTAAAAGAGAAAAAAAGTTAAAAGAAGATAAAATTCCCTACCTTATCAACCTCATGATGTTTTCTGATGGCTGAGATCTCATCAATGTCTGTCCATCTACAAATGTTTTGTTTTCACTGCTATATTTATGGCTTCTGTCAGTTCTCCAAGACTTTTCGGGTTATTCAAACTTAAGAGCTGAAGGGAACGTGGCCCGAGTGACAGGCAAGAAACTAAAGGTTCCTGACCATCCTTACCAAAGATCTGGCATAAGTCAATCTAATTAAAAGAAATATAATGAAAATTACTTAAAACAAGGAGAAGGGGAAGGGGGAGAGGGAGGAGAGGAAGGAGAGGAAGGAGGAGGAGGAGAGGGAGGAGGGGGAGGAGGGGAAGGGAAGGAGAGGAAGGAGGGGAGGGGAAGGAGGGGGAGGGGGAGGAGAGGAGGGGAAGGAGAACAGAGGCAGCAAATGCAGCAGCAGAAGAAACAGAAGCATCTTTTTAAAAGAATAAATTCTCTCCTAAAGCCAGTCTTATATCTCACATCTGAATGTCAATGTTTTCATCTATCTGAAACAATTTAAGTCATCTTACTACCCAAAAGTCAGAAGAGAATGCTGGAGAAGGGAGAAAAAGCAGGACAAGTCCCAGAACTTGAAAGGTGAAACTACAGCTTTACTTTACGCTACGGGTGTGATTCACGGGGTACAACCTTGAAAAGTCTAACTCAAAATTATTCAGCTAAATGATTAAAGTCTTCCCCATCCACTGAAATTTGCTCCATTATAGTTTCTATCTACAGGTCTTAAGTTGCTTCCAAAATATTTTTTAATTATAAGATTCCTTTCTTGGGGCTCAGTGGTTAAGAGCACTGACTGTTCTTGTAGAGGACCCTGGATCTATTCTTGGCACCCACATGGCAGCTAACATCCATCTGTAGCTCCAGTTCCAGGGTATCTGACATGGTCTTCTGACATCCATGTGAACTGCACCACATGGGTGCACTTACACACATGCAGACAAGACACTCATTCACACAAAATAAAAATTATAAAGTATTTTTAAAAAGTCCTTTCTCAATGAACATCCAAAAAGAGCAGAGCACTCCTCACCTCTCCCCTGCCAAGTCTCCTTAAAGACAGTATTTTATTTTTCTCTACAGTTTCTTATGTCCATCGATTCTCAGCAATAGCATCAGCTGTTGGAATTAAATTTTAAAATATTTAATTCCATTGTATGTAGAGAAGTAGAGAACTGGAGTTAACACCAAATCAAGAGGAACCTTTCTCTGTGATAACCACAAAAACTACTAGCAGTCTCAGTTTCTCTTCATAACTTACAAACCACAGATATTATTTTGAAAAGACTAAAAATATATATGCATATGTATCTTATTACATTTTTCTATTTTTAGCTATATATGTACAATTTTATGTGTTCATGTATATAGTTTTATATATATGTGCATGTGCAAATACAGTTTATATATATATATATATATATATGTATATGTATATGTATATGTATACATTTGTAACCTAAACTAGAAGTCAAAAAGAAAACTATCTACAATAATGATCTTTTTAAAAAATCATACAGTGGGCCTCCTGCCTCAGAAACTCTATGGAGGAGAGAACCCCACTCAGCAGGAAAAAGTGACAGTGAGAACAAAAAAGAGCTTGCTTCGCATTTTCTTCTTTTACCTACACACAAGTGAGATGATTGACACATGTGAGCAGCAACCCTCTCACTCATTCTCTAACACACTTGAACAAAATTCAAAACTATCTGTTGGCTAGTTTATGATCTCTTCCACCACACTGGAATTCTTGAGAAACAAGGTTAGCCTCCCTTCATTTACCTTTGAACACACAACAGTGAGTTCAGAATCTGACACACAGTTGTCACTGAGTAAAGACTAAATGAATGAATGAATAAGTGAATGAATGAATGACTCTACCACATGCCTGTATTACATTATATAGTAATGTATAATAATGAAGATCAGTGGGTTTTGAGTAATAATTAATGCTTTTACTATTCACATAAGATCCCAAAACAAGTTAGCTTCGTGGAAAATGTCATAATAAAATAGCCCACGGATGTGAAGAACCTGGAAGATAGACTACATCAGAAAAAGTCATGCCTATTTTGGTGTTAATAAATCAATTTAGGGGCTGGAGGGATGGCATGGCAGTTAAAAGCACTGTTTGGTCTTACAGAGCACTGGGTTTTGGTTCCCAGCATCCACATGGCAGCTAACAATAACTCCAGTTCCAGGGACCCAATGCCCTCTTCTGACCTCTGTGAGCACTGAAAAACACCGATGCACTTATATATGTGTAGGCTCATGCACATAAAATAAAAATAGTAAGCAAAATATTTTTTAGAAAGAAATCAATTTAGGTTGTATCCAGCCCCTTAATAAGTTAGGATAGAAAACCATCAGAATTTACTACACAACATAAAGTTTATTTAATGAAATATACCTTTCATAGATATTAAACATTGCATATTATGAGTATTAACAAACATACACAAGCATAAATGTGCACCAGGCTAGAGTACAGAATGAATTTTTCTATGAATTGTGAGTTGTGCTCAAAGTTTCTGAATAACTGATGATACTTACAATGGTGAGGCAAGTATTCATGCAGAGAAGTCTCTCATTTTAGGGTTCATATGAATTTTCAGATCTACTATTTCACTCTTCATAGGTAACTGCCAATAGGCACCCCAAGAGAGGAAAGAGTCAACCAATATGAATTATACACAACTGTTCTTTTTCTCTTATATATCATTATTTTATTATAAATACAACTTATATTTAGTTTGAAGAAAGCACTCAGGAAAAAGTTTAATTCTAGATAACTGAGCAATACATTAATCTATAATTTGGCTTCCACTATGTTCAACAACTTACCATAGGACATAAAAGAGTTACAATTCAAAATAGAAGCTACATAATGAACCTTCCTCTACCACCTAAGCTTCTAGAGCATTTGCTATATCCTCTGTACAAAATCAAGAGGTAATAGCTACACAAGGCTCAGTGGTGTTCAGATCATCCATAGGGTGACTGTAATAGTAACAGGTTACAAATCACTGTAAATCAACTGAAAATAGTTATCTAAAAAATAAAAAAAAATTTAAAAACCTGTTTAAGTCACATTATCTAGAAATAACCTAAAACTACTGTCAGACCTTTGCATCCATTTGCTAAATGGCATTTAGATTAGTGCTCACTACATTATGTTAAAGCAGAAGGGTGACACACACAAACCACATATCTCATCAAGAAATCTCCAAGAAAATTCGCATGAAACACTGATTCATAGCTGTATTATCTTACATACATGTACTCTCATATATACTCAGTGATGGAGCCGGTCATTACTAAACTAGAATCAATGCAAGTTACTGCTTAAACTAAAATTATGATTTGGAATTACATATATGTGACATTTGATTTACAAACAAGCAAGAGTTTGTTCAAACAACTAAATTCTAATAGTAAAAAGAATTCATTTCAGAATTTTCCCAGAAAGCCCCATAAACTTGATTTAATAACTCAAATCTACCATTAAAAATTCTGATGTTTGATGAAGAAATACTATTCTGAATATCTGGGTCAATTAATAACACAGAAATGTGAAAAAGTTGAAACAGTATTCAGACTACTTATACTATGTCTTTATTTCATCCTAAATACGACTGGTGTTTGTTTTGAAGAAAGCATTCAGGGAAGAAAAAGAGATCAAAATGAGAAATATCTTGAGGAATTAACTGGCAATGTAGAAATATAAAGAACCTTCCAAAGAGAGAAGTATCTAGAAAAAGCACTATTCACACCTAAAATGATTTATCAGGCTTCAAAAGTCTGCTGAAGGAAGGGTGTAACTTTTACTGTCTTTCAAGCATTTATTCCTTCACAATCATTTACATGCCACATGAAAACTCAGTCGACTCCATAATATAATGACAGTTTGATTAAAAACATACAGGCTCTATAGCTACTAGACTTCAGGCAAACTGTGAAACAACTTCCTTATTGCGTATTCCTTAGCAAAATGTCCTAGGAGATGCCACTTTATCGTCCAGTCAAGATGGCAGCCTAACTTCTATCTCAATCAGATGTTCACCCTATTCTAGCCTTTCACAATCATAGGTTGTGCACCACAAACTACTTTTAAGACTTTAAAGGCTAAACACTCCATATCCTTCATCCAACATGGTCACCAGAAGTCCAGATGCCCAAGCATTCTTTCACCATCAACCATTTACCTGACCTGGCTACTTTCCCTGATTTGGCTCATCTCCCATTCTTCCTCAGCTCCTGACTGAAACACTACCATATGCCCTATGAAACTCAAGGTTCATCAACGGCCTACACTTCACCAGGTACTTGCCCATAAAAATGGCTCTAATCAGACAACACAGTACCCTCAATGAACTCTATCAATGCTCAATTCTCATATTATTAGAATCAGCCACAGAATTTAACAGAATCAACCATTCCCATTTTCTTAAAACATGTTTTTACTATGGCTTTTCAACAGCATCTGTTTAGTTTTCCTAGAAGCTCACTGGCTGCTCTTGTTCTCCTTTGCTGCTTCCTTAACCTCCCAACCCGCAATACTTACCATGCCTGGGAGCACGCCTTCAAAGCCTTCATGTATTCACTGCTTAGTGACAACAACCAAACTTCTACCTTCAGCCCAGAATTTTTTTCCTTAACTAATTATTGAACACTTAAATTTCAATATCTAACAGGTACCTCAAATTTAATATGCAAAATCAAATTCTTGATTCCAGTCCTCTATTCCTCAAACCTCCATCTCCTATAGTATCCCCATAATAAGGAAAGATAATTACATGCTTCCAGTTGCTTAGGCCAAAATCAGAGTTAATATCTTTGACTTTTCCTAACACCACAAGCAATCTGTTAGCCAAGATGCATCAACCTTTACACTATATCCCCATATACTGTGTATGTGTTTATTCAATTATGTTTTAGGAAGTGATCATGTCTGTTTGTCACTGTAGTATCAGAGCTAACAAAGAACCAGACGTGTAACAGATATTAAATAAATATAGAGAGTAAATTATTAAATGAATGGATAAGAGGTTCTAGAGCCTCTATTCTTTCCAAGGCAATAGCAATCTCATCAAGGTAAAACACTCTACAAGAGTGAACCTAAAAGAGCCTAACTTTTTTCTTTTTGGAGGAAGAGGGAGGGCAACAGGAGGTTGAAACAGGGAGTAATACAGCCAAGACTCCTCTTGAGCACATTACGTAGTGAGGATGACCCTGAACACCCGATTCTCCTGCTTCTATCTCCCAAGCGCTGGGAGTGCAAATAAGAGCCATCCTGCCTAGTTATTTAATTATTCTTAAACAAATGTATATTTTACTTAAAAATCATTTATTGATAAAACATGACCAATCAAAACAAAATATAGGTTAAGAATAAAACATATTAATTATAACATAATAGAGACAATTTATTGGTCATGGTTCACCAAATTTCAAAGCATTAAAATCAAATAAAATAAATAGTACTATAGTAATGTTCATAGACTTTTACAACATTGGTTATTTGGCATTTCAATGTTTTTGACTTGTATAACAACAATCATCATCCTTGCTAAATATTATATTTTTACAAATATAAAACAATTTCCTTAAGGTTATAGAATACAGGAATAGTAGTCATTTTATAAGTCAAATCTATACAAACATCCTCTGGTCCCTGGGAGAAAAAACAAAGGGGAAAAAAAATGAGTCCCCTTCAGAAATAGTCATTGATGAGGGAATGAATAAGAAATATGCCTGCTAACTGAGGGAAGGAGCTATTTACAAATATAGAGTTAATGAATGCTGGCTTCCATCCAACATGCGCAGCGACATCTAAGAAGAACCCAAGCCAGCTAGGCATAGTAGATAACCTGTCCTTTGCAACTGATTTAGATGTACTTTCCCACAGAAACAAAATTGTCAACTTAATAAAGTAGAACTCTATAGTTAATACTTAAGGTACATTTTGGGTTAAAAAGATTTGTGAGCTGGCCTGGGAACACAGCCAATTTTTTTATACTGTTTCAATACGGGAGGAAAAATATGTTCTGAGTTCCAAACAGCTGCCTTCCACATAAACTTTTGAAACACAACCAGCTCATGTGCTGGAAATTGTCTGTGTATAGGTTAGGTTTCAGGGGATTCAACTTGGCAGTGTATTTCTGAGTGTGTTTAGGAATGAGTCACTTTACATTAGGCCTCATCCACTCATGTGGTGCAGTTTCAAAGACCTCCAGCTTTTCCAGAGGTGAATGGACATGTTTAACATTTATAAAATTTGCCCTCAAAGAAGGGTCTTGATCCACCAGGCTTCTTTTCTTCATCTGTGAACAAACTAGACTAAACTTCCTTTATCACTATGATTCGGATCAATTTGGGGGTTTAAGTGCAATATCATTGCTTACTTGATTTAGAGACCAGAACCTGTGTATATCCAGACAGTTCTAAATGTGTAATAGAGTGTTTGTTTTCCAAATTAAGAAAAATTAGAATTTCTGAAAGTTTAAAAATATTACTTAAAATTATGTGAAAAGCTCTCTCAGGGTCCTGAAAAAACACATAAGGAATCACTTGCGAATAAGGATTCATCAGAGACTGCACGGATAGCGAAGATACCAATGCCTACATTCAAAAGGTGAGGAGGATACAGTGCAAAATAAGTCAGTGCTGCAGTAAGAAACTGGTGCTGTGGTTGTTAGCCCTCCTCCTTTCAGTGGGGAATTATTTGAATGTCCTCCACTGAACAGTGTAAACTGTTCTCTAGAATAGGTAAATGGCACTGCTTGCTGTGCCAAAGCTGACTGTGCCAAAGACATCTATGAACATTTCCCAGAAGTTTAGAAAACAAACCAAGAAATGTCAACGTCCTTTGAGAAGAGAAATGAGAAGGAAGCGGTATAGGGCTGACTTCACCAGAGAAATCCATCAATGCCCCAGGGTTCTGAGGTAAGGAGAAGAAAATGCCATGTGCCTGCTCTTTCTGTGACCTCTTTCTCTGGAATGTCACCCATGCACACAGCCAGATGCACCCCAGTCCAACAAAAAGATCTGTTTTCAGCAGAGGTCTTTTTCCTTGGCTACCTTGCCAACTTCACTGTAGTCTGAGAGGATCACCCTCCCCTTAAAACCAAATGCACCATTTCCTCCTTTAAAACTGTCCCTTAATTTCTATTTCTCATTTATGATGATCACAGTACCTTTGACTAGACACTCTTTTCATTTACATCAGAACTGCCTAAACTATCTTCAGAAGTAAAAACTGCCCTCTATCCCACCTTCCAAAACCAGAACTTCTAAAGGTGTTAAACTTTAACAAGCTCTTCTGGTGATCTGCAGGGACCTTCTTACATGCTATTCAGCTCAGCCAGAACTGCATGCCTTCTCTCTAAAGTCCAGTGTCATAGCAGTCCCAGGACCCAAACCACAGAGAGATCCTAAACACTGCACACACTTCCTTAAGTTAACATTCCTAAAGCAGCATTTTTGCTTTCTCTGCTCCAAAATTTGTCCAGATTTACATATCATAATTAAACCCATCTTTCTACAGCATTGTGTGTGTTTCTGTTGAACTGTGGACAAAGCCTTACGTGCAAAAGAAAAAAAAATCCTCATCGCTCAAGAAGGAATAGTATAGAAAAACCTCTCATCTTCCTACTCTGACTCTCTAATTCGGAATCTCTGGGTTTGCAAACTCATGCTAACTTCTTCTCTCTCTTCCTCTTCCATCTTCTATCCTCTACGACTAGTTCCAAATGACCATTCAACAAACTAATTTCTACTTGATTAATTGTACTAATGTTAGTCTAACCTCTACCACTAACAACTTAACTATCCTTATATCTCCACCTCTCTCTTATCCTTCCTAGGGAAAGCTTGCTCCAAACTCCCTTAGTTCTCAATAAACCACATTATTACAATCGCAGACATTATTATTTACTCTACATCTCTTAAACAATGTTCTTATTAAAGCATTTTTCAAAAGTCACTCCTTGGGGCTCGGTACTTAAGCATGCATACTGCCCTTTTAGACAAGCGCGTTCAGCTCCTAATGTCTACATGGTGGCTCACAACCACCTATAACTCCAGTTCCAATGCCCTCTTCTGGCTTCTGTGGGCATCAGGCACGCATGTGGTATACATACAAACATGGAGGCAAAACACAAATACACATAGAATCAATAATTAACAAATAGTCATTTATTTTTTTAAAAAAACCCTCCTTAGCCAGTCAAGATTAGCTCATTATTATGCCAAAACAATAATGCCCAAATCCCAAGGTTCCATCAGGAATATTAAAAGCAATTAATTATAGTTGATCAGAGTTCCCCTTGCCTGTCCTCATACATGATTCAACTCCACTGCTTTTTACTTTAGCATTTAATACTTCTTTCTCCACAGTACTACAAAAAAGAGATAGAAATTTCATAAGAAAAAAAGAGAAGGAAATGAAATCTCAACATTGTGTTAAGCCGTGGAAACATCTTGTAAAGGTACAAAGTAATTTCTACTTTTAGTTGTTTTTTTTTTAATTACTATGTCCAGGAAGAATTTTCTTGCCACTAAGAATTTACTTATTTGGCCTTCACACATGTGTACAGGGCTGCAAGAACATGGAACTTGGAGTAAGATTGTATGTGATAAGTTTAGATGGGAACGGCACTTTGGTAAGTCCCTCCATCTTCTAGGATTCAGCCTCCCTGTTGATATCATGGTAGTTACCTGGTTTCATGACTTGGCAACACTTAACATTCAGATAATCAGAATCCCACACCAGTCCAGGTGCTCGCAACCTATCCTCAGATCAATCTCAGAGCCAGGACAGCATACATGATAAGGAATCTACTTAATTGGACATTCATTTTCTTCTTGTTTAGAAAGGCCAGTGGTGGGAAGAAAAACCAAATCCAGAAAACACAGCTGGAACAAGTTAGTATCCTAGTCTCTCTGCTAATGCTAGAAAAGCCATAAATCTATTATTCACGGGATAACACTGAGCTACTTGTGACAAATGGAAGGTTGAGAAAATATTTGCACAAAGAACCATCATAGCAGCTAAGTCAGGGCCAAGGTAGAGGTCACTGCCAGAAAATGAGCAGCCTGTCACATTTGTAGGGAGAAAAAGCATTAACAGCATACGTTAGGAATGCAGTGCTTCATCTAAGAAAGGCTGTTTCCCTTCTCTCTGGTCTATGTTGTGGCATCAATATAATAAATCAGGAAAGCTATGTCAATATAACTTTTACCCACTTACATATCTGAAACTACAATTCAGAAGAGATAAACTGCCCAATAAAAATAATAAGGCTATGAACAAATGTGTACAGCAGAAAAAAAACAAGGATGTATTAAAAAGCTAACTTCTTTTACGAATTAAAGTTAAGCATTTGGGGAGCTAATGAAATGGCTCAGTGGTTAAAAGCGCTTTCTGCCCAAGCCTGGTGACCTAAGTTTGATCCTTGGAACCCACATAAAGGTGGAAGGAAAGAACAAACTCCACATGCACACTGAGGCACACACACACACACACACACACACACACACACACATGCGCACACACACATTAGTTTTAAAAATAAAACTAAAATTAGTCATTATCAGGGCCCGGGATGCAGTTCAGTGGCAGAGAACTTAGCATGCTTGAGAATCAGAGCTGGATCCCCACATAATATGAGGAAAAAAGACTGCACTACCATTCATGTCCCACAACCACCATCAGTATGCACCTACGTAACTGTGACCACAACATAAATCTGTCTGTGTTTTCATCTAAAGCCAATTCATAGGAATGCAAGCTAAGTAATAAGTTCTCGAGCAGTATATAGAAACAAGTATAAAAGAAAATTTAATGCAATCAGTTGGGATTTTGTTTTGTTTTCCTGTTTGCTTTGTGAGAAAGGGTCTCACTGTACAGCTGGTCTCAAACTCTCACCATCTTGCCTCAGCCTTGTGAGTGCTGAGATTACAGGCCCACATCACCACACTCAGCACTGAAATCAGGTTTCAAAGAAAATAATAGCTATGAAAGAACAGGAGGTCATGAAAGAATTTTTATATTTGATCAATTTCGCAATCCTGAAATTTTCATCAAATGAAAAAAGTTCATTGAGTTTTTCTTTTTAATTGCACTGAGTGATTTTTTTAAAATACCCCAACCACATAATGGTTTCTGTGAGCTGAAGCAGCAGCCCTCCACACACCTTTTTAAAAGTTTAATTTTATTTTGGCTGCTCTTAGATTAGTTTGAGTCTCCAGTGACCTGCAGTCACTTGCAAGCACTCTTATCTAAAAACAATTGTGGTGACTAGAGACTGGCCTTCCAAGACATTCCAAAGCCGCACACACTACCTGCTAGTTACAAAAAGAACAGAAATCGGACTTCTCCCATGCTCATACCAAAGACTTGTGAAGGTGACTAAACAGCCAAACTTGGGAGTTATTTTAAGCTTAGTAAGTTTGTTTCCTATTCTTTCTCAATGGGAAAAAATGACTAGGAATTACAAGGAGAATTAGTAAAGAAGAGAATTATTATCTTTCTTGCTTGGTCACCTCTGACAATTCATTTACTCAGAGTTAAACACAAAATGATCACCAAGTAGCTTTTGTCACAAAATTCCATTTACCCAGTAATCCACTTGGCTGACTCATGAGGGTTGCTCAAGTGTCAATTTTGAGAAATCTTCCCAGACTCCAGAGCGTGCACCCTGGTCCCTGATGGGAGATAGCCTGGTGGTCTCCTGGCACTCAGATCGCTCTCCAGGGCACTCACCACATGTGTCTAACTCTCTGCTTAAGTCAATGACTTGGTAGCCACTCAAGCACCCAAACCAAGATCAAGCCTAAAATTGAAGATTTCTCTGCATTTAAAATGTATTTATTTTTTAGATTGCATAGTTATGATTTCAATGTGGTTTTTTAAATAAAAGATAATGTTGCTAGTTACCTTCCGCATTTTATCTTGTTTTTTGGTTGAATCCTGCATGCTTACGAATTGAATTTGACTTCGTGTTTCTTTATAAGGAGTAACTTCTTCATTTCTTTAAATAGAAAAGTGAGATTTTTCTTATGGGGAAGAGGTTAAAGCAATTTAGGGTCATATATCATAAATTCACAATATGAGGAAATCTTTTGAATATTTTATATTTATATAAATATTGGAGCTTTTTTTCAACCCACTAATTGCAACTGATATTCCAATAAAATAATACCTAAGAACCTTGCTTAATCAGGAAGACTTTTGAAAACCTAAGAATAGCTCGGGCCATTGATAGCAGATACCCAATGAAATTAAAAGGCGACAAAAATGGCACATTCTTATGGATTATAAGATTTAGGGATAGTAAACAGCTCAAAACACAATGTGAACTAGTTTTAACATGGTTTCAACATAAAGATTTTTTCTAACCTACCTAAAAGCCCTATATGCTGGCTCACACACCTATAATCCCAGTTGAGGTCGGATTCATAGTTTGAGGACAGCCTGAACTACACAGCAAAATCTTATACTAAAAGTCAACATAAACAGATGACAGATAGATGATTGACTGATAGACAGACAGACAGACAGATTCATTATATGTAAAGGACCAGTAGTAACCAGATGAAATGAGTGCAAAATGATTCTAGGAAAATGAGTTCTTAAGTTATAGTTATTCATGCATATTAACTGCACATACACATAGGTTTTATTGTGGCATTTTCACATAGGCAATTATGTCCTTTTAATCATTCTCACCCTCTAAATTACCTTCTCTTCCCTCTGTCCTGAAGAAGAATTTCTGTCATTCTTGATAGTAAGATAGAAATTAAGACTAAGGGGATTAATGGGTCTGCATAGACACGAGCCAAAAGTAGGTTTCCATTCCTGAGCCCAATGAAGACTCAGCACAGTTTTCACAAGACACCTTTACACAAAACGAACATTCAATTATTTCTGTAATAATCAGTAGTCTTGATAAAATAAGGAAAAATGGTCAGCTTCTGACATAGACATTTGAGCACTGCATAAATATACTGTTTGTCTCACACTTTTAATACCAGCACTTAGGAGGCTGAGGAAGGCAGACTCCTTCAAAGCCTGCCTGGGCTACAGTATAAGCCATGCCTCAAAAAAAAAAAAAGAAAGAGGAAAAGAAGGGAGGGAGCAGAGGAGACCCCCTGCCCAAAACCAAATGCACTGATTGTATCAGTAAGAACCTGTTCTAAAGTATATCCAAACATCACAACTAAATGTGTTAAGGGGGAAAAAAAGCAAACATTTTACAAATACTTTAATTCCTACTTTCAATATTCAGTTGTTACGCCAAAGATAACTGTATCCAAATTTAGTACTATGTGCTACTGTAATGGGCACAAATATTTCAAATAGTCTTAGAAAAGGGCACCAGCCATTTCTAAAAATAACTTGTAGCTCCTTAGACATTCCAACTCCCTAAAGATAACCAGTTAAAACTCCTAAACCTAAATTGATGTTCATATGGAACTTCAAAGTTAATCCTTCCTTTTAAAAGATTATAGATTTCTGCTTCTAAGTTAGCTCTATAGAAGTGACTCGAGCTGTCCATTTTTTTTATTCACTTATAAATGAAATGGAAATAATGATTGGGTCACTACTTTGATAACCCACTGGGTTTTCAGAATAATATATAATATAATTTGTCAGCATTTTGAAAAGCAAAAGGCATATGAAAGAACTAAAAGATTTGAGTTATCCGGAGGTAAAAAGAGGAACCACCCTTCTTAAGGTTCAAATTTCTTGTTGAAGGCAAATCTTATTACTTTATTGACCAAGTTTGTTTTCATATGAAGCAAAAGAAAGGGAAGAAGAGCAATCAGAGTTGGAAAATCAGTGAATCTAGAGTATTCCTGGATAAACTAAACACACTACACCATCACTCAACTCTTGCCTTTACATACATGTTCAAACTAATTAACAGAAGAAGAGTCAATGGGGATCTACAAGATGGTCATCTCAATAAAACATGATCACCCTGTCAACAAAGGAACTCACAAAGCCAAGGAGGACCCTGTAAGAAATGCATTGAAACTTTGCTTCTTTACCAAATACGTTTGTGCAGAAAACAAGTAAGTGAAGAAACATATCATCCATAAGGAACATTTTTTAATAAACAGAGTTCACTTTATTTTTATTCATTTATTTTTATTTACAAAGCAAGAAATGACACCAAGATCAACAAAAAAAAATGTAGATTCAAATTCCACTCCATCACTAAATAGGATTTCTGGCAAGTTATCAGGATGACTACCTCTTTATCTGTAAACAAACATTTTGTAGGACTAATACTCACTGGCAAGATCATAGTAAGAATGAAATGAATTTAAATTGATCCACATTAAAAACCTGACAAAGTATAGTCACTTCATGTTTATTCTATATCTACAATTTCAAAAAATGTTCTATTTTATTTGAACCTTACCTAAAAAGAATAGAGGCTGTCATTTATAGCACAAAGGATACCATTGGGAGAGGCTTCAATGTACTTTTAAGAGACCTCATTTTGTTCCCCTAGGACAGCAGACAAATACACAAACCAATCTCTGGGACAAAAGCCTTAAGGGCTGCAACTAAACAAAGTCTTGAGAGAATGCCAGAACTAAACTACACATTTGTACTGCCAATAAGACTTCCATGCTTCTACCAGAGGCAGACGAACAGAAACAGAAACTGAGAATATGAATTCTGTTAAGTTCAAAGATCTGAAAAGATAGATATTTAATGATCTTAGAGCTAAAGAAATACAAAGTATAATCATATATCACATGAAATATCATGTATATGAGTCTGGATGCAAGCTACAGGACTAAGGAGAGCTAACTTGTTCATCTCTGTCATCTATCAATAAAACTCAAATAATCTATAAAATGAATTAACAAGAACCACAGGAGAATCCTGCTCAAAGTCTTCATACAAACTCAAGTATCCGAGAAAATTGCTCATATAAGGGTGAGGAGATTTAAATGTAAAATATGTAAAATAGTTCCCAAATATAAAAATATCTAGGAAAACCAGCCTAAGCATCGACACTTTAGAACAAAACCAGTTATCTTTTAAATACTTAAATACTTATAACAAAATATTTATAAATTAAAATCTGTGTTATTAGGATGGAAGGTCAATAATGCATTTTAATTCTAGTGAAACTAATATTTAAGAGAACATTAGGATTAATATATTTACTTTTAATTACATGTGTGTGTGTGTGTGTGTGTGAACAGAGGGCAACTTTCCAAGTTCAGTATTCTTCTTCCACTCTTTGGGTCCTGAGGATTGAACTCAGATTGTCAGATTTGACAGTGGGCATCTTTACCCACTGAACAATCTCACTGGCCTAGAAACTGTTTCAGTTCTTATGAAAATACTTAAAGAAATTAATAAGTCCATAAAGTTTTAAGTAGTTTAAGATTAGGTATAGCTAAATGTAGCTCAAAATCCTTAAATTCTTAAAATTTTTTAACTTGCAAAAAAAGTGTTTGATAAAATGAATGAAGAAACTAAAAATAGGTATTTGAATTTGTAGCACTGACAAATTTAGGATTTTTAAATAAAAATAATTTCTAAAGCTGGGGTCGGGGGGTGATACATTCCAGTAATCCACCTGTAAGACTCAGAACGAGAGATCATGAGTTTATGGCTATCCTAGGCTACACAGCAAGACCCTATCTCAAAGTCATCATTATAATCATCATCTATGGTTAATACTTCTGCCAACAACTACTACACTCAGCAGCACCAACTATTTCACATTAAAAAAAGCAATTTAAATACACGTTTTTAAAGTGGCTACTTTTTAAAGAGAATATAAATTTATAGAATTCCTCTAACCATGGGTGAGTACTAAATATGAACTCAAGAAAATGATTCCTTGAACAGTTGAAATGAAATATTCACTAATCTTGCTCCATGGTTTTTCCATTGAAATCGAAACTAAATGTAAAGTGTGATAATAAAAGGAACCCTAAGATTTAGCCCAGATACAAAGAAATTTTTTCCTACTTCCAAGTAGTCGTTCATTAACTACTTTTATTAACTTTCTAGTAGAAGTTCATTAATTGTTTTCTCAACTTTATAATCTACAAGATATGTATGAAGGTCATCCTTCGTATTTTAAGTACTATTGCTAAAAGCCCTAGAGAGAATTTGGGCACCAATCCTCAAAATGTCTCTTTTCTTTGAAAATTACAAACCCAATTAAGAAAAGAAAGGATTTTTTTATAATATGAAATTTTAGCCAGGTTTCAATTTTTGTGAATGGAAATAAATGTATAATCAAAGAAACGGGAAAAATATAATCTCAAAGCTTAAAGTCAAATTCATGAAAACTTCATGTTAACTGCATTTTAGGAGTCAACTGTTTGCTCTCATAATGTCAACAATAATATTACAAGTTAACAACAAACAAAAAAATTCAATTAGATGCATATATTCACTTGAACATTTTTCATGCACCTGTTAGGAATTCACTGGGGCCTGAGAACAAAGATGTGAACGGAACGTAAATCAAAAAGAGAGAAGTGAAAGAATGACATCAGGAACACAGAGCCATAACTACCTGCTAAGGTGCTCTGTATACTGTATGTGTTATGTTTTGTGCCAGTGAGCACTTACTATTCACATTTGTGGCTCATAATAATGAATAATAAGGATATAACACTAACAGTTTAACTATTAAGCCATTTTCAAATCTAAAAAGTAGTATTATTTGCTTATAAAATTTCTACATAGATATTATCAAAATACATTATGAATATTATAAAAATTCAATTTTTAAAAAGGTCAGGAAAAAATTTCTACATAGAATTTATGCAATAGGCTTATTGAATGCATAGTTGCTTTCTCATAACTAGCTGGATGAAGGTAAAAAAACATTAAAATTGCTTTACTTGGTATGACTTACTTCCTACTATTCCTACTAGTCCTACAAAAGATGCTAAAAAAGTTACTTTAGCTGGGCATGGTAGCACATATCTTTAGTCTCAGAACTCCAGAGGCAGAGAGAGGTGGATCTCTGTGAATTTGAAGTCAGCCTGGTCTACCTGGAGAGTTTCAGGCCAGCCAGACCACAGTGAGACCCTGCCTCTAAAGACCAAAAAAGAGAAAGGTTACAATAGAAGTATGATATTCCCGGAGTCGATTCCCATTGTGTCAAAGCAGCAGAGTTCACTGAAAGCACATAAACATGAGACAGCCAGAGGTGGTGATGCAGGCTGACAACCCCTGTACTCAGGAGACTGAGCAAGGGCAGCACAAGCCTGAGATGACTCTGAGATACATAGTGAATTTCAGACTAGCGTGACCCACCAGACTCAAATAATAGTAATAACAACAACAATAATAATAACCCTTTTTAACTTCAAAGGTGAACAGTGCTTAGTAAGGGAATTAAACACAAAAACTTAATGCAGCATACAGAAAATAATGGAGCATTATAAATAAAATAAATTTATAGCTAAAAAAATATAATACTGAAGTGCATATAATCTCCAATAACAGAATAAACCCAGACCTAAACAAACATCCACCTCAGGGGAAGGTTATGGCTCAGTGGGAAGGGCTTTCTTAGCATGCACAATACCCTAAGTTTGATTCCTAGCACTGAATAATCACATACACACACACACACACACACACACACACACACACCACACATACACACACACAAATCCTTCTTTCCCCTTTCCTGACCCAGGAATTCAGTTCTATTCATACCTGACAATGCAACCAGGTTTCTGTTTGTACTGATGCTCTTCCTAAAATTCTGGCTTGCATCCTTTGATCACTGCTTCCCCAAAGCATCTTTTTCTCCCTCTCTAGAAGAATCACTGACTTTCAAAATTCTTTCTTCCTTACCACACAATCTTGCAAGAATGTTGTCAGTACTAGTTTCAGGCTTATACTCAGCAATACAAAATTTTTTTAACCACAGAAATTTTGAGGTTATGTCTGGTATGGCAGCTGAGATGCTAGCCTAAAGTCCTGGCTGATGTGTGGCTTTTTATCACATGACATAATAAGGACTGAGGCAGACATTGTGTGTTCCCTTCAAGTATGGGATGGAGGGCCTGGCCCATGGTTAACACACAGAACTTATTGTGATAGTTTTCAAACAAAGAAGGACATAAGCAAACTTTCTACTGGTGAGAACTGTCATTCTACAGTCCTGCATAGCCTATTAAACTACTCTAAAGATGTTTTTGAATCTCTTAGAAACCACATTGACATTTAACACCTGATTTATGCAAGGAAAATTTGTTTACAAATACTAATACTTGAATATAAAGAATTTCTAGAAGCAATCATTGTGATTTTTTTGACACTGACAAAGGGAAATTTTGAAAACTCCATACCTTAAGTTCTAAAGCTTGCTCCTCTGCTACATTTCTACTTGAAACATTAACTGAGGTCCTAACATGTACTTGGGCAAGCCCTGAGCTAGGAACAATGAACTAAAAGGACTTGATTTGTATTAGAGAATCAACAATCCTCCCGGGCCATAAGAAAAAGAAACCTGTATGCTAATAAGGCATCCTTTTTCCTCTATAGTGATTGGTAGTTTGCTTGCCCATGTAACCGCCCAAGTGACCGCCCATTTATGCTAAATACAAGGCTTGAAAATAACACAATGTGATAGGCTGTTAAGAAATGAGGACGTGGGCCTGATTGGAGAGACAACTGCATATAAGAACATGCTTGAGCACTATAAAGCAAATTCCCTCCTGCATTGAAGAAGAGCTGTAACACAATAAAGAGCTGTAACACCAGAAGAAGCTGGCTGTAGACTCTTCTTGGCCCGAAGGGGGTCCCGGTTTTGCCTGTAGGATGTCTGCCATGTTGCGCTGGGGATCTGGGTTGGGGCAAGCCGCACACCCGATCTCTTCAGAGCTCCCCTCCCAGGGAGGTGGGGACATGGGTAATCACAAGGAGGAAGAAGAGCATCGACCTGTGTCTGCCACGCCCATCGTGACAGCCACAAGGGGACACAACACAATCCCATTCATTATTTTTTGTTGTTGTTGTTTTGTGGTTTTTTATGTTTTATTTCTTATTTTTATTGTAGTTGTATGAGTGTATTGCCTGCATGTGTATACATGCATCTGTGTTGTGCAATGCCCACGAAAGTCAGAAGAGAGCATCGGATTCCCGCAGAACTGGAGTTATAGATGGTTGTTAGCTCCCATGTCGGTGCTGGGAATTGAACCCCGGTTCTCTGAAAGGGCAGCAGTGCTCTTAACCTGAGCCATCTGTCCAGTTCCCCATTCATTGTTTCATTAAGTAAAGCATAAACAGTAATACAGGAAAGTTGACATAAACTGGATGGTATAGAAATCCAAAAGAAATCAATATTACTTTGAGATACAAATAAGATAACAAAATTATCTGAGAAATCTAGTGTATTGACTGTTCTCACTTGACATCCTGCCTCAGTCTACAGTTGATTCGAATAAAAATGAATGTTTCAGAAAACACTGACATTGCTGTATCAATTCATAAACTTCCAACAATAAATCCATTTTTACGTAGAAAGGAGACGATCTAAAATTATACTGCAAAGGCACAAAGGTGATAGTTATTGCTTTGTTCTTTTTTTTCTAAGTTTTCAAGGAAACTTTCAGTTGCTTCTCTCTTGAAAGCTTATATTCTTTCTGAAATGCTCACAGGTACTTTAGAACAGGGGTTCAAATACCAACAAAATAGGCTTCTTAAGAAAATCAGACATGCTTAGCAAAATTGGCTTAGCAGTTTACCCAGGAATATTCACTGATAAAAGAATCCAACTATCCTGGAGCTGAAGTGAAGAATACCATCTTAGGACAGGGTAAGCTACAATGTCTGTCACAAATACAGACTGGCAAGTAGGCAGACTAATTCAGAAGCAGTGAGAGCCCAGGTAAAGTCACTGAGAAACCATGAAGGCAGATAAATAAACACAGAAAACAAGATCCCTCAGACTCTCATTCCTACACATCCCAACTCTACATAAGACACATCTCAAAGACTAAATCAATACTAATTCAGAAAGAAGGACAAACATAAGAAATCAGTAGAACTTGGTGACAGGTTATCATGGGGTCAGAACTTCAGATATCCAAATGAGGAACCCTTAAATTCTGTTTTTGCCTGGAAAAATCACAGATTTAAAAACAAAAACAAAACAAACAAACAAACAAAAGACCTATAAAAAAACGACAATCCAGGCTTGGTGATACAGGCTAATAATCTCAGAATTTCGGAAGTAAAGACAGGAAGATTGGGGCAGTTCAAGGTCAGTCTCAGCTACGAAGCAATTTTGAGGCCAGCCTGTCTATAAGACACACTCTTTCAGGAAAAAAAAAAAAAAGGCGGGGGGGGGGAGAATGCAGGGAGGAATTTGCAACAAGAATGTATTGAAAAATAACTATTCCCTTTTAGGAGGTAACTCAGTACCCATATAATTAAACGAGCAAAAGAACAGTAACATTCAGATATTTTTATAACATCCCAATTAAAGCAAATAAATAAACCTACTATCCAATGGGAATTAAAAGAAGGAGAACTATTTTGAGCCCATTTTGTAATAGAGGAAATATTCTGTATATACTACAAGTGGCTCTTGACTATCCATCCACTAGAAAAACATATCTATGACTGAACGACACAACAGTCATTTCAAACCATACATTGATACGTATTTTCAGAAGTCAAACTTCATACTAAGCTTGTTTTATTATTTTTTTTGAACAACAGAATCAGAGAGCAGGCTATTTAATTTTCTTTAAAACTAAGCATAAAATTTCAGACAAAAAAATAGCAGTTGTCCTTCATTAAAAAAAATGTACACTCAAGAAAAAAGAAACTAATCTCAGAGAAAAATCTAGGATACATGAATAAACAGTGAGAAAATAGCATCAAAAAGAAGTATGTAAATGGAAATAAATAACTATGTTAATAACATTAGTAACTATCTGATTCTATATGCTAAAAAATACCTAAATATAGAGAATTTTGTAAACACAGGAAGACAAAGAACAGATATTATTTGTATGGTTCAATAGAAAGTGAAAATATTGAGTGGTTTTAGACATTTACTAAGATATGGTAGGTATATGATACACACTTGTAATCCAAGCACTTCGGATTAGGCAAGAGGATCAGGAATTAAAGCTCAGTCCAGAGTATCTATCAAGTCCAGTCTTGGACTTGAGACACTTTCTCAAAAAAAAAAAAGCCCTGTGTGTGTGTGTCTGTGTCTGTGTGCTAGCACATGCGCATGGGTTGTGTGTAATATATAAAATATATAATATACTTAATATAATATTACAAAAGCATAGTGGGGCCCAGTTGATGATAAAGGGTTTGTGCCACACCCTTGAAGAGGAAGCTGGAACTCTTCTCCTTAGTCTGTCTTTGCTACCCAGCCAACTCTGTGCATCCCTGTCACAGGCCCCAAATTGATGTAGTTAACTCCTCATGGATATTCAAAATGTCCTAATCTAAGTTTTAAAATCCATGAATTCATTTTCACATATAATTTTGAGCCTTATAAAGATCTCTTATAGTCTCAACATACTGCTAAGGTTCCAGAATTAATATTAATTTTAAAAAAGTTAGAATATTCAGACTAATGAAACAAAACCCAAGAAATAAGTCTCTATAAAGTAAACAAATTTGACTAGGTTATTTTATTTCTATTTATAATGTTTTGTACATGTCAAATAGATTACTAAGAAAATGCTTTAAATTTGTAAGTATTTTAGCAAAATAAATGTGTATATTTATTGCTTCTTTTCTGACAGCATGTTTCCAAATTTTTAAGCATATAGTCACAATTTAGCCTATTTCGATGGATATACTTTAAGAGAATACCACCATCTCCTGACTGTGACTAAACGGCGAGGAGATGTTTATGGAACTAGGCATAAAGATGAAATGACTACAGTGGCAGTTTTATGCCAATTTCATACACAACAAAATGTAAAATTGGCAATTTTTCATTGAGCTGGGACAAGTACAATGAATCAAAGTTAATTATTCAAATGCTTTCCCTAAAACATGTCCCTCCACCATCACAAGTTGGTTTTTTTGTGCCTTAATTTTTTTGTTTTTGTTTTTTCTTTTCCAGACTTTTAGACTTAATTATCCAGATAACCCTGGCTATGTTATTTGACCTTAAGAGTTCCTGTCTTTTGTATGTGTCAAAAAGCCTCACAATCTTACTTAAGAAGGTATAATCACCCTCATTTTGTAAGAGGAAAGGAAAACAACAGGGATTAAGTAAACCCTGAGGATACTCAGTCCTACAAGAGATGAGGGGCCTGACCTAAATGTTTTTATTATCACCCTTCCCTGATCCTGTGTCTGTGCTCATAGTTTATGAAAGTTAAAATACGTATATTTCATGTAAAAGGACTCTCACACACCTTTGAAAGCAGAAGTTTACTGCCTGGCTACCCTACTTTTCCAACAAGTGGTCTATTGCAGTCTTAGTAACACAGATATCACCCATCATCACAATGAGCCAGCTTGAGAATCTTAATTTAGACTCCAAACTCTGACCAATAATTTCCATGTTTTTGAATGCTTGGGGAACGCCCACACACATTATCCCAGCCTCTGAAATCATGAAATTCAACCACAGTTCCACATCAATTCTAAAATTCTTCAGAGGCACCTGGAATGTTAACAATAAATACAAGTGATCTCTAATTTAAAAGAAAAATAAAGACCAGACATTGTGGCTCACACCTTTAATCCCAGCACTAGGGAGGCAGAGGCTGGTGTATTTGTGAGTTCCAGGCCAGTGTTGGTTACACAGTGAGACCCTGTCTCAAAACAAAACAAAAGAGGAGGAGGAGGCAGCAGCAAACCCAACAAAGCACACCCCAAAATGACTACTGAAAACACGGTAGAAACTGGGACTTGGGAGTTGTACAAATGAACAGTTCTGTCAAAGAAAAGGATTTTGATCACTGGTCATTGCTCTGGTGTGTGTCAAAGCTAAGCTTTAACTGAGGTCAGGAAATGGGAGGCCTTCTTCCCCTGAAGCAGAAACAAGCAAATCTAAAGAACCATGAATGAGATGGAGGGAAAAGGAATAAGGATCTTTTATACAGTAGAGCATATTTCTATGACCATCCCAGACTACTTCCCTAATACAGATTAAGAGACCAGTGGGTATGTACAGGGCATGGTGCTGGCACTGGTAGTTAAAGAAGAAAGGGGAAAAAAAAAGAATTGGACATTATTTCATATTAACGTCATTAGCAAGATGTAAGAGCGTAGGTGATCAAAGGTACTTAGGGCAGAGGGCAGGGAAGGCAGAAATGACTTCCAGAAACGAACATGGAGGAGCACCAAAGTCTCTGGTCTAGATGGAATGAAATAAAGCTTTACAGGGGATCAGAAGTGAGAAAATGACTGTGTATTTAAAATAGACATTCCAGTTTTGCTAGGATATAGCTAGAATTTGGCCTTCAGTGATACTTTCCCCCTCACTGTATTCCACAAGTAATCTGAATTTTCTACCCTTTGTTATAAGCCACCATTATATATCCCAGGAATAGAACAGTGGTTATTTATGAATCTGTCTTTTTAAATGTCACACGGACAAAGACCTAGCTTCAAATCTGAGGCATACTGGTTAAACAGTTTCTTCGTCCCATTTCTATTTCTGTCAGTTCTAACACACTGCCTTGGCCCTCGGTAGTTCAGAAGGGATGGCTAATTGACAATGAGTGCCACAGAGGCATCAAACAGCTGTGCTTCCCTGGGTCTCTTAGCAGATAACTACAACTTCGATCATTCTCCAGGAGGATAAAGGAAAATCTCTGAAGGACAGGCTTAGCCAGAACTAACTTACTTCAATAAACACAGCTTCCCAATTTTCCCCAAGAACTCTACCTCATCAGTCACTAAAGAACATTCCCACAATTTTGACAAATCCCAAATGACAAAAACTAGGGAATCTCCATGTGAAAACACAAAGCATTTGTTTACAGAAACAAGCTTTAGAATATCTCTGTTTATATTCTAACCTATGGGCCAACAATCTTTGAGGAGAGATTTAGAGAACCTAACCTTAATAACAGAAAACTATACCCCTCTGGGGAGATATCTAATGGCCTCTGCTTGTCCCACAGAGATGAAAACAGATGTCTAGATGCTATAAATAAAAGTGCTTATGAAATTATTTTAGCCAGCAGCCTACTTGATTTGAATAACCTTGAAATTTTGATAAAATACATGAAAAAATAGTAAGAAAGAGTGCATGTTCCACTCAAAATAACAGCCCAAGAACAGTGAATGAAGTATATGAATTCCAAATCACATTTAGCTCACCTTAATCTGTGCAACAAACTCCCAGAAGTTATAAGGTGGATTTGTGTATTTAACCTTGAATATTTGAACCAAAGTTTGAATAATGAATGAGAATATTCACCTAAAGAAACTACCACAGTCCCCTAAGCCAGCATACTTCTTTTCTAAAGGACAGGCCTAAATACTTGAGGCATTGTAGCTCATGAACCCTCTGGTCCAACTTCTTGCTCTGCCTTTGTCAGTTTTAGTCAGAACTTAGAGGAATGTGTGAGGCTGGCTTCCACTCTACCACATTCTATTTACAAAAACAAACAGTGAGAACCACTCATACACAGTTGGCCTGTCTCTACCTTTTTATAAAGATTTTACTTTTTATTTATATGCATGTGTCTATGTGTGAGTATACACACATGCATGTGGGTGACCATGGAGGCCAGAGGCATCAGATCCCCCTGAAGCTGGACAGGAAGTCATGAGCTACCTGACTCGGGTTCTGGGAATCAAACTCTGATTCTCGCAACGGCAGCAACAACTCTTTACCTCTGAGCCATTTCTCTAGCCCCCTTGTGTTTGCATTTTAATATCTACAGTTGTCTTCTTATTCCTTGATAGGTTCATATGCTTTATACTCCCATTCAAGTCTAGGAGGTAGTTGTTTCCTGCTGCAGAGTACAGAACTGATTTGAACCTAGGATTAAACTCCAGGAATTCTATTGCCTTTCAGTGCTGCTGTGCTTCTCAGTGAACAAAAGGACTAATAATTATCAGAGAAATACACAACTGAAAGAAAGTAGGAGGAAACATGAAACTTAGTGGGTACTATATCTCAGGAAAATAAAAAACTAAGCCCTGAGTATTCATTTTGTGCCATCTATGAAACTATCTTCTATCTAAAATTATTCTTATTTTCAGGTGAGAAAACAAAGAGCAAAGAAAAGTCAGATGATTTATCAGGGAAAAGCATCAGCATCCCAGTCTTAACCACCTGATCAATCCCTGGGACTTACAGGGTAGAAGGAGAAACCAGCTCCCACAGTGGTCCTCTGATCTTCACACATATGACATAGCATGTTCACACACACACACACACACACACACACACACACACACACACACCACACACAAAATAATGTTAAAAAAAAAAGTCATGAGGATGTGAAAATAGCCAAGCCAAGCCAATACTCTTTCTGATTAACTAGACTTCTATTGCCTCTCAATGGCTTTTTTTTTTTTCATTTCCTTGTTTAGCAAGAGGTGAGAGATAATTCAGAGGATAAAGTGCTTGCACTGCAAACTTGAAGACCTGAATTTAGATTCCAAGCACCTACATAAAAGCCAGGTGTGGTGGTGTGCATCAAGAATCCCAGAGCTGGGGGGCAACAAAGAAAGACAGGAGGATCCCAGGGCTCACTAGCCAGTCAGTCTGGCCAAATTTGGCAAGCTCCCATTTTTCCTGTCACAAGAAAATCAGGTGGTTTGAATGAGAAATGGCCCCCTATACTCAAGTATCTGAATGCTTGATCAGCTGATGGAGTATTTGGGGAGGGTCATGGAAACTTCAGGAGATGTGGCCTTGCTGGAAGCAAATCGCTGGGGGTGGGCTTTGAGAGTTCAGAGTCTCATCCCACTTCCAGTTTGTCTCTCCGTATCTTGAGCATGCTTGAAGAGGTGAGCTCATAGCTTCCTGTTCCATCTGTCTCTTGCCATGCCTGGCCTGCCATGATGGACTCATCCCTCTGAGCTGGAAGTCCAATAAATTCTTATTGCTTTATTACAACAATAGAAAAGTGACCAATACAAAAATAAAGTGGAGAAAAGAATGAACAAGACACCCAACATCGACTTCCGGCCTCCTCAGGAACCTGGAAAAGTGAGCAAACACACACTCACGCATACAGCATATAGCATATAGCATATGCATGTGCTTGATACACACACATATATACACACAGGCATGTGTAAGCACACACAAAAAGGAAAGAAAAGAAAAGAGAAACAGACCTGGTGTGCAAAAGCAAGAGGCTCCAAAGTCAGAGGTAGTGAGACTGTCTCAAAAGTTTGTTTTGCATAGGCTGACCCATTTCACTAAAAGCAAAAATTGTTCTCATTTGGTGTCTGACAAGCTTTTGTGGCCTAATGAGCACAGATAACTTTAATTTAAACATTGGGTTTTTTCAACTAAATTATAATTTTTATGTGCCTTGCAAGTAATCTTTTAAAATTCATCTTAATGATCAGACAGTGTGACTCTTCTGTCATTGTTCTTTTGATCTCTTCATGGCCAAATTGATCTCTGCTTTGTCCCCTTGTCACCATTTCTAAACAGTTTGTTCTCTTTTGATTTTTGCAGTCACTTCTAAATGATCCACTCTTTAACCTGTGTGTATTCATGTGTGTGACTTTTACTAACCTCTTAGGTGTCTCTCTATCTGCCTTGCTACTTCTCAATTAAAAAATGTTGCTCTTTCATAAGCAACATCAAACCAAGAAGAAGATACTTTTAAAATGAGTGAGATGTGGGCTGTGTATGCTTGCGATCCCAGAACTCAGGAGGCTGAGGAAGGAGAACTGCCAGTTTGACTCCAGCCAGGACCCTGTCTCAAAAAGCAAAATGATGAAGATGACACAGTGACGATATTTACTAGCTAGTCCTCACGCTTTTAGGCTTTCTCTGCTTTGACATCCTTTCCAGAATGGGTCTGTTTCTTCATTGTGAAAACTTTCAAGGCGTGCTGAAGGACGGGAGCTAGGCAGGGCATATTTTGAAAAAATTCACACTAAGACTTTAGTTTCCTAACATATTTTTAAGATTCCCAACTTATAAAATATTTTCCTAACCTAAAAAAATAAGATTGTCAATTTTGAAAGTCCTTGAATCTAATATCAATACTATGTAAGACACTTCATTCTCTGATATTTGCATGATGGCCTTTTAAGAAAAGCAGGTTTAAGGAGAGAAAGATAACACAGATGAAGACATCTGGAGGAATTCTGAAGGGATTTTAGTTGTTTAATGAATCTAAAGGCTGAAAGCATGGGTTCATTTTTCTTTCATAGCTTAAAAGTTCAGAGAGAGAGAGAGAAAGAACCAAACTCACGGGTGAGCTATAATTAGCATCATCTTCAGCTCTCAGAAAAGTGAAAAGAAGAGTTTCTTCAGACTAGGAATGAGTTGGAACGGACAGCATCATACGTAGATGAACTGCGCTAAGCTCGTGTTAACACAGTTGTACTTAAAAGAATACGACCCTAACTCAACAGTCCTAAGTTGAATGAAAGAAATGGGAGATGGCCATGTGATATCAGGTAAACAATCTAACTTCTTGGAGATTCCAGTTATTCACATGGAAAATATGAAATTGTAACAGTAGATGCTCGAGATGCTACAAGAGGATTAAATGACCTATTGCCTCTAAGTTTCTTAGCTTAGTAGATGACATATTGCAAGGGTTTAAATGCTATTACCCATCATGATTATGTTTCAAACTCCTTTCTACTGCTAAATCATGGCAACTGTCTTTTATTTAATCAACAAATAATAACTGGTGGGCTAGTATGTTATAGGCACCATATCAAGCACTGATGGTGTACAAGGGAAGAAAATGAAGCTCTGCACAGGTGTGCCTGTACGGGTTATTTCCAAGATAGTGGGGAGCACTCGCGTCCAGGTTTTAAAAAATGCTTTTTGGCGGTGCTGGGGGTTTAATCCTATGTAGCCTGTGACCAGGTAGACAATCTGATGAATCTCCTTACAAGATTATATATACAGTCTGTTAGTTTTGTGCCTGAAGTATCTTTTATGGAAGCTGTTTAACAATACAAGTAATTTAGATATTCAGCCTGCATTGTTGACTAAAGTACTCTATACCCCACTGAAATGTTGAATAGCAATCATTGTCAAAATTTTGCCCCTGCTAAAGGTCTATTTACTTGAAGATTAATACTTTTCTTAACTTGAAACACACAGAAAGAAGAAAACGCAAAGGAGTTACATGAATATTTATGTTTAAAAGCAAATTCTAAGTCAGACATACAGGCACATGTGTAATCCCAGCCTCCTATAGAAGGGCAAGGCAGTAAAATAACCGTAAGTTTGAAGCCAGTCTGGGTTACACAGTGAGTGCAAGTCAATCTGGACAACAAGATAATACTGTCTCACAACCAAAAACAATGAAAAGAAGTTAATTCTGGCATATGAATATTCTCCTTGCTCATTTATTTGGCAAGCACTTATTATATATCTATCTACCTGCACTGCTACACATATCACATAATATATTTATCAGCACATAACAATATCAATGCTTTTCAGTTTGAAAGTATCTATATGTATATTTAATTACTAAAGCAGTACTGTAAAAAAGTGTTACTGTCCCTTTTTCTAGCTGAAGCAGACAAAGCCGGGAAGAGACACATAAAGTCACTCAGTTAGTAAGCACCAGAGTACCTAACCTGAACCTTTCCCTCTAAATCCTACATCTTCTCTACTGTGTCTCAATGCCTCCACCATGAATCATCCTCATTAATGAATTCCTGCCTTACCACCTCTGTACAAATAATAATGGTTTATTTATTTCTATCTTTTTGCCTGTTGAAAAACCAATCATTTGAATTTCTCTTTAAGAACATATATGTAAAGCCAGCTAGCAAGATGACTCAGTGGGTAAAGGTGTTTCAATCCTGATGATCTGAGTTTGATCCCTGGGACCCACATGTTAAAAGGAGCAAACAAAATCCCTCCAAGTAATCCTCTGACCTCCACACATATACTATGTTGTGCACACACACATAGATGCACATACATATACAAAATAAACAAATACAATAATTTTTTAATGATAAAATAAATGAAAACATAAAAGTGTACCTGTATCATGATATTTGTCTAAGCTTATGCAAGGAAAAAACTGTCATGATGATTTCAAACCCACAGCTTCACTGAATGGGGCATTTTTCAGTTTTATACCCCAAAGAGGATAAGCTATCCGGAGGAAGACCAACTAACAATCTCTGTTAATTTGTGCTCTGGAAAGTTGTTGTTCTTTTTGTTCACATGGTCTGATAAAATTCACAGAGTCGTTTTAAAATTGGTTAATCAAGAAAGATGAGAATCAGGACCATTTCTGATGCCTTGGCCCATATAATCTAAATCAGTTTGAAACAAGAACAGTTAAGGAAGATGTCAGAGAAAAAAGGCAACAGCCAAGAAAACAAATTTATCATGATATGTGGTAAATTAGAAAGAAACTTCTCATAGTGACAATGGAAGGGCCATGGTCAGCACATCTGTGCTAAATAAAAGCTTTGGGAAGTACCAGATATGTCTGGATGGCCAAGAGTTAAAGACTACCTATCTAAAATCTCTGAAATGCATTCGAATTATTATAACCTTCTACTCTCCCACAGTATCTTAATGGTACAGAAAATAACAGAACTAGAGCTCAGTATTGGGAGACCTGCAAGACCCTGGGTATCATTCCCAGCAACAAAACAAAATTCAGCAAACACAAACAACTGTGCAGATGTCTGGTCAGGGCAGTCCCCCTCAAGAACCAATGAAGGCAAACTGAAGGCACCTGGGAAGGGAGCTAACATTTCCTCCCACCATGTACCACACCCTCTTGAGATGCCTCACATTCAAGACCTGTTCTAATCCATCCAATATCCTGTATTAGTATATAATGACATCATTATGCCTACTGGTCTCTCCAAGTCAGCAAGCTCTCCCTAAGCAATGGCTGTAACAGGTCTCAGAGAAGATGCTTTTAGACAGCTGACTACATAGTCTACATTCTTCTTGATCTATGACAATCCTGATTACATAAAAGTTTTCATCTCTGATTTCTAATTAGGAGAATTATCTCAAGAGACTTGTAAGACATTCTTTCTGTAAGAAACTACACCTGTATAACTGGGTCACAACAAGCTTCTGAAACTTAAGTAGCATAGAACAGAGAAGCTACCCTACATACTGATGGCAGTAGACATCAGGAGAGTTATGCTGTAATTCATATGACTAGAAAACAAAACTACTGCAATGTTAAGACAGTCTGTAAAAGATAAATCAGACAAGTTAGTATATGTCTGCAATCCCTTGGGAGGTAGAGGCAAGAGGATGAAAAGTTCAAGATCACCCTCAGTTACATAGAGAATTTGATACCAGCCTGAGCTACATGAGACCCTATCTTCAAAAAAGAGAAAGAAAAGAAAAGAAAGTCTATAAAAGGAAGGCCAAGACTTTGAAATGGAGGATGTGGATACTGATTTTTGAGCTCCAAGTTGAGATTAAGTTTCTCTTTGACTATCATGTACTTAGTGATAGTTACAACAAATATAATCTGTGTCTCCTTAACACTGTCAGGAAAAACAATAGCAGTTTCAACAAAACATGACTCTATGCATGCTAGAGGGAAGCCCAAAGAGTCATGCTTCCTTAGAAGACGTACAAATAACCGAGCTCTGAGGAAGGGATTCTGAGTGGCACTTGTAAGAATATATGTGCACAAATGTATTAAGATTCAGAAAACAAAGTGAAAAAGGGTGTGTGGGAGAAATAATGCAATATTCAATAAGAAGCAAGTAAATTATAAGTTTGTCTATACTAAGAAACTAAAGATTTTTTTTAAATGTCACAAGAACATGGAACAAGTGTCACAAGTTTAAGTGAAAGAAAAGCAAGAAGCATGAAGTCAAAAGAAAGTATAGTGCAGTTTTTAATTTTATACAAGTAAATTTACTCAGTTCAAAGAACACATAACAACTGAAGAATCTAAGAGTGGGAGAAATGATTTACCCAAAGTCAAGGAAGCAATTAATAACCATGAGCTGGTTATTTAGTAAACAGAACATACTAAAGAACTAATGTTTTATCATTTGGTAACATTTCTTTCCCATAAGTAGTTTTAGGATTCTTAATTATTTAAATTGTCATGTTACTTTAAAAACTATGTATACATATTGTTTGTATGCATATGTAAGTATTCCCTGTGTACTTGGTGGAAGATTTTGTTGACTTATCAACCTAGAAACCATTAATTTCACTGCAGGGCAAAGTACTTTAAACTCATATAATCTTTGCTCCAGTTTCTCTATGTATAGTACTAGATAAATAAAATAGTTCCATCTTAACCCATTTAGAAAAAACATAACAGTAGAATATGGAAGACAACAGAAAGCAGCAGAATGAAAACACTGTTCCCTCTGGCCACCCAGCATCACTAAGGAAGAATAGAGTTACCAGATAAAGCTTTTCCAGGCAAAGAAGGAATAAGAACTAGGATTTCTGTTCTTAGATGGAACTGAAGAAAACTGCCTTTAGAAAGACAACCAGTAGAACCTTTGCATTTCATTGAAGGAGAGCCTGGGGCCCCTGAGATCCTTCACAATCAGTGATTATCAATCAGACAGCACAAGCAGGAAGATCTAAGAGTATCCTGTTTCGAGTCCATTGTGTCCACTGGTAACAACACAGCAGCCCTTAAGCCTAGTTATTGAGGAAAATTGTTTTAATGTACACTTAATTACCCACATGGGCTATCTCTACAGGGTGAGATTACTGTTCCAGTCTTCCTTTCCCAATATAAACATGCCCCAAATACTTGTATCATTCTTATCAATATTTAAGTAAAACAGAATATTCCAACAATATGGTTATTCTGAGATGGAAAACAAGGGTTATAATCCAAGTTGATCTGAGAGAGTCAGAGAAAAATTATAAATCCAGGATCTCTGATTTCTAGAATGAAATGGCAGAAATGGTCTGCTTGCTGCAATCAAGTAGCTTTATTCAAAGATAAAGCTGCTGTAGCTTAGCGGTCTTTTGTTCATCAAAAACAATATGAGAGATAGAGACAGAGAGAGAGAGAGAGAGAGAGAGAGAGAGAGAGAGACTGTATCATAACCCAACAGTCCTTATTACGATTTTTCCTATTTCCATTCAGGGATTAGGGGACAGTAGTAGGAAATGAACTTTGGAAATGCAGTCCAAAAACAGAATTCTGTCTTACTGTCTCAAAAATTAGAAAACTAACTTTCCCAAAGTGTGTTTAATGAGTAACAGAATGTCAAATAATATAAAACAAAGAACAAGGTTAAAAGAGAACTTTTTTTTATTGTAACCTTAGGGTCTCTCTGGGGATAGTCTCCTGATTCTCAGAAAAGGAAGGATTATGTTAAACACAAGCTATAGGAGGCCACTGTTTGTTTTAGATTCATGCACTGAGCCCCAACAAACCAGACTAAGAATCAAAATAGAGTCCTCAGTGTTAAAGTTCCAAATTTGAGAACCAAGCTATCAGACATGAGAAATTAAGAGCATGGTAGCAACCAAATTCCTAAGTAGACCAGTTTCCCACTGGCATGATAACTAATTCCTTAGACTGTAGTCCCAACAAAAAAATAAAGAAATTCCATTAGCCTGATGTTAACTAAGAAGTCATTGTGCTATTGTTCTGATTCCCTGTCTTTGACTTACCAGGGCAGTGATTTTAAGATGACCAAATCACTTTTCATTTTATTTCTATTTTCTTCACTCTTCCTCTGTCAATAAAACTAACCTCTTCTCTGTTCACTGGAGCACTCACTGTATAGAATTTCAGGATGTTGAGAGATTCTGTTAGTGCAAGAAAAAAAAAAATCTTAAACTTATTACTTTGCTTTTTTGTCAGGTATAGATTTTCCTAAACATACTCATTTTTCAGCCTTCTATATGTTTTAAACTTAAAGCCATTGTATCGATTATGTTAAAACTTTGATCTACAATATTGTTAGAAATGCTGCTATCAAAATACAATTTTATTCACTATTCCAGAAACATGTATACTGAAAAGGTAACCTGGGACCTGTGAAATGGTTCACTGGGTCTGAGGGCTTGCCGTTCAAGCTTAATGACCTCAGTTAAATTACAGGAATTCACAGTGAAAGGAGAGAACTAACTCCAGACAATTGTTCTCTGACTTCCACACATGCATGGTGGCATTCATGCATTGGTGTACACACACACACACACATACACACCAGACACACCAGACCACAAACACCAGAAATAAAACTTTTTAAATAAAAAACTTATTTAATGAAAAGTAACCTAGTAAACAGGAGAAAGGGCTAAAAAAAAAAAAAAGAAGAAGAAAATCATAAATATTAAACTACACAGAACACATTCACAATTCTATGAATACTTGTTTTGACATATTTTCCTAACTATACTGAATCTGTTCTGGATTCAAAGGCCAGATCTTTTTGAGAGAAGAAGAAAAGAAAAGAAAAGAAAAGAAAAGAAAAGAAAAGAAAAGAAAAGAAAAGAAAAGGAAAGGAAAGAGAAAGGAAAGGAAAGAGAAAGAGAAAGGGAGGGAGGAAGGAAGGGAGGAAGGAAAAGGAAAAACCATTCTTTTCTATAAACCCAAGCAGTAATATTGGATGAAATAAAATTCAGGCTAGACTCAGCAGTGAGGGATGAGAAGTCTCGGGCTTGTACCACAGGTTCGTGATACTGAAAGTTTCCATCAGAGGAGACTAAACAAAGGACATTATGCTCAAAGCGAAGTGTCTGACATCTAAATTGTCAATATGCTGTTGTGACTCAATTATACTGTCTGGGGGTAAGCAGGTTGGATACAGGAAGACATATTGTTGATCTCTTGCCCACGTTCTCCTCTAGACATAAAATATAAACCCAGCAAAAAGCCAAATGACTGCCCAACAAAATTCTACATTCAGTTGTTCATGGGTCACCTATTTTACTTTAATTGTATGGAGCTAACACTCTACTTCTGGTCTTCCATATGAAACATTTTAAATTTTTTTCAAAAGCTAGCTAATAAAAATACATGATCAGGGATGGACGGATTGCTCAGTGGTTACGAGGACTTACTGCTCTTCCAGAGGATCTGAGTTCATTCAGTTCCTGGGACCCACATAAGGTAGCTCACAACTGCCTGTAATTCCAGCTCCAGGGGATCTGACATCCCCTTCTGGCCTCCATGGGCACTTGCATGTGCATGTGCATATATACATGTTGGAAAATACACACACGCATACACAATACACACATAAATTAAAATAATAAATATTTTATTAAAAAGAAAATTATTGAGGAAAAAGTAAAAATGTTATTTGTCCTGAACTGATCATGTTATTCAGTGAAAGTTGCTTTGAAACTAAGTTAAAAGCATTGAAAGTAATTTCTAACCAGGTGTGGTGCTGACAAGAAGTTGGAGGCTGTTCCAGGCTACAGAGTACTGTGGGGCTGGAGAGAAGGCACAGAGGTTAAAAGCATTTGATCTTAACTTCCAGTAAGACCCAGGTTCAGTTCCCACCACCCACATGACAGCTAACAACTGTCCACAACTCTAGTTCCATCATATTCAATCCCCTCTTCTGGCCTCCACAGGCAATGTAAACATATATACATGCAGGCAAAACATGTATGCACATAAAATAATTGTTTTTTTTTTTTTTAAAGAATGCATGTGGGAGAGAGAAATAGCTTTTAATCAAGGGCCTATTCTAAGGTTTAATTCTTTCATGAGTGTAGACAGGCTCCAGCCAGGCTGAGAAGGCATGTGCTGGCCCATCACACTGTGGGCTCAATTACTGTTTCACGTAAGGAGTAAGTGAATTAGCACAAAATCTTTTAAGTAATGGCACCATGCTAAACATCAGTTCTTTTCAGCAGCAGCACCAAATATGTTCATTCCCGTGTAAACAGCTGTTCGGTAACAAGGGGAAAGCCTTGTTTCTTCTGAGGTGGAGACCACTTGTTCTTGGCATCAGAAACGTGTCGCAGCATTCCTCCTTCCCACTGCAGTGAACTGTCTGCAGCACAGCTGAGGGGAAGGAGGAGACTGCCTCCCACTTCCCCTTCTATTCTCATCCTGCCTGTCTACCTAAACTCACTCATGACTCGAGCACTTTGATACTTTACATGCTTCAGTGGCATTTCTGCAAATAGTTCAGAATATTTTAACTTCATGTTGGTCATATTTCTGACTTTTCAAAGAAGACGGTCTACTTAAAAACTGAGCCATCATAAATTTATCTCAGTTAAGCTCCTTATAAATTTGCACACTTCAAGTAGAATCAAGGACAAACTATGTTCCTAAACAATTCCTTTTGGTTTTCTAGTGTAATAACATACTTGTCTTTAAATTACAAACATTTTCCTGCATGATGGCAGGGACACTGTGTGTGTGTGTGTGTGTGTGTGTGTGTGTGTGTGTGTGTATGTGTGTGTATGTGTGAATTATGTAATAAATGTGCATATGAATGCATAGAAATATATGTATGCATACAGATGAATACGCTATCAAAAAAATCTGTATCTTTGCCTATGTTTATTTTTAGATAAAGTTAATTCCTTACTGAATTTAAATCACAGCCACATATTTAGTCATGTGGTGCTAGCTTGCTCTGTTCTATGAATATACAGGGTACTCCTGACCACCTGCTTCAAAGGTATGTGACACAGTAACAAGGAAAGCAAGTAATGAAATGTGGATAAATCAAAGCCCTAATATCTCTCCTAATAAACAAATCATATGGCCAGGATAGAGTTCAATCTCTTTGTAAATAAAGTCCAGTATACAAGGCTCAGCAACATGGTTTCACAGGTAAAGGCATTTGTCACCAAGCCAAATGACAAGTTTGAGTTTGATCCCTGGAATCCACATGCTGGAAGGAAAAGAACCAACTCAACAAGATGTTCTCTGACCTCCATAAGTGACTAGGACCACGCCCCAAAAATGAGCTTTCCTCAGAGTGTCTCCAGAGCTTTGCTATAGTTGTAATAAATTTAGCAAACTCTGAATTTACACCTCAAAATAACAAAAACGACATTTTTAACATAGCCCAGGGTAGGAAGGGCTATGTGAAAAAATGTAATAAAATCATAAACATTTAAAATACTAAAATAAGAGGTCTGACAAAGCCGGTTATAGTGGCTCGTGCCTGTAGTCACGGCTCTAGGGAGCAGGAGGATGAAGAGGTCAAGGTTTTTAAAGGCACAGTGATTTCAAAGCCAACCTGGGCTACACAATGCCCTGTTTCAAAATAAATCAAATAGCTCTAAGTCTCACACGTCGTACAGCATATTAAGAATTCTATAATAGATCTCAGCTCTCAGGTCTGCTGAGGTCACTAAGGTTCTTGCATGCCCCAAGAACTGCCCACTCTCACAGACCTGTTGTGGTTAATGCATCTCTCAACTCTCAATAGAGAAATTTCCTTAAGCAACAAATGGTGATTAACACAGAGATCCACAACTGTCCAACATTCAAAGAATAAGAGGCAGCAGAGTGCTTATCCCTGAATAGGAATGCCTATAGCAAACTTTTGCCTCCCAAGACTCAGAAATCATTGTAGAAGAAGGGGCAGAAAGATTATAAGAGGCAGAAATGATGGATTATCACAGGGAAACAGTTTTCCAGATAGCTGGGAAGTTATTCATATGAACTCACAGAAATGGTAACAGCACGTGCAAACCCCACATAAGCTCAAACCAGACAAAATCCCACATGGATGTGGAGAAGTAGATAAGGAACCCCAATCCTACCTGAGGAACTACTGGTAACCATGGCTGCTGGGAGTGGGAGAGTCAGTCTCTTTTGTGAAACCCATCGTAGATTAACCAAACTCCAGTGTATCGATCCACACTGAAGGACATTCGGGGACACAAGTATGACTCTATAGGCCTTACTATATACATATAATAGAGTATATGAAATTGGGCGTGGATAACAAGGAAAAGCAGAAGGGGGAGGAGATTTAAATTTGATCAAAGTATTTTATATGAAATTCACAAAAATTCGTGTTAAGAAAAGAAGTCTACAATAAAAGCTCAAAGTTTTAAGTTTAAATAAACCTTAAGACATGAAAAGATTCAGACCAGCTTTCAGCTAAAGAATCCAGACAGAGTTGGTATCAATTCAATCTTTTCAACACAACTTATAAAATTATAAAGGAAAACATAACAAAACAAAACCAAAGAATCTTTCAGCTGGCCAGCTCTATTTTGTCTTAAAATATAAATAATAATAATAATAATAATAATAATCCATTCTTTCTAAATAAGAACAAAACTAAGATTCATGCTGACCACTTCTAAGTTCAAAAAACTCAATCAAAATCTGTTTCCTCCCTAACAACACAGAAAATTAAACTTTGCCTTTAATGCTGACTAAAAACTAGTCTGGCATCAACCTCAAGAGAAATGAATGAGAGGCAGGCCAGCGAAGACTCAGCAATACCTTCACCAAAGAGTGCCTCTGAAACAGCCACTCCCCACATTTGTTGGCCAAACACTTTCAGAGGCACAAATAGAAATGGCACTTTAATAACCCACAGTCAGTCTAACTCATGCATAAGGATCCCCTAAAAAGTAACAGGTATATGATCCCTATGTTGAGTAGTATATCTAACATTCGGACAAATATACATTTGTGTCATTTTTGTTCACTTTCACGATTGATTTTAGTATTTCTATAATGTGGCATATGTTCCCAGAAATAAAATTTCACTTTATGACATCAGACCAACAGGAGAGAGGCTAGTGTCACTTGAGATTACTCATTGGGTGATCACTTGAGATTAACTGGATCATAAGTTAGGAGTTACAGAAACATCATCAGAAGCTCCCAGACTTTCAGAAAAGAAATAAACTGCACATCTTACTAATGAGCATGTTTCAAAAGTAAACTACAATTCAAAGTCCTGGAAGAGCAGTATATACCTGAAACCGCAACACTCAGGAGCTGAAGCAGGAAGATGGCAAGTGCAAGGACACCCTGAGGTGCAGAATGAAATCTTGTCTGAGAACAAACAAACCAGCAAAAAATTGGAAGAGAAATTACTTTGGCTGACTACTGACGAAAACTAGTAGCCACATATATTTCCCTGGGGGCTTTGTTTGGCTTGATATAACTGTATTATAGAGAGGAGGAGAAATGCTGAAAAAAAATCTGCAAAGGTAAAAAGCAAAGCTTACACTTGACTATACAAGTAATTCTGCACTCAGTACCAGCAATCTGCACACCTAGTCTGTGTGGAGACATTAACAATCTAGCTGAACCTGCATCACAGAGCTAAGCACAGCATGATTTATAAGAAGCTCGGATACCGAATCTGTCAATCACCTGGGACACTGCCCTAAGTTACTCCTTCATATCTAAAATACTTCAGTGCTGCTGGTTTACTTTATAAGAAAGTTGGTGTCTTTGCATCTCTGCATCCTGTGCCTCCCAGATTAGAAGGGCTCTTTCCCAGTTTCAGCCTATAAACACACACCAGTTTTCTCCAGTCCGACTTCTACAAATCTATCAGCAAAGTTGTTAAACCTTCATATCCCTTAAAATCATCTCACTCTCTTCTTCCAAGCTGTCTTTGAAGCACCATTTTTCTGAATCTTGTGCTTCACTTTTGTACTTGAAAGTGAGGATGTAGCTCAGTGATACTTGAGCTTACTTAGCAAGCCCAAGGCCCTAGGGTTGAATGAACCTCCAGACTCAAAAGGAAACCGCTACGCTCAAAAGTTTACTGTATACAAAATAATACATCTCCTCATCTTTCTAATCTAGGATGCCTCAGCTTGCTCTTAAATTGTCTAAACCCCAATTCTTAAAATCATTCAGGGGAGCATTAACTTGAACTCTAGTATACTCAGCCCACATCTGTCCTGTCACAGTCTCATCAAAGTGATTTGTCTGACATACAAACATAGTCAAGCCTGTCTTCAGGCTTCAGTTCAAAACTCCCTCCAGTGACATATTTTCAGCAAAGAAAGAAAGACACAACAGATGAATGGGTAATGTAAACCGGGCACATATATAAAATCGAATATTGCTCATCCTTAATGAAAAATGAAATCACAAAAATTTCAGAAAAATGTATGGACTTAGACCGTCTACTAAGTCAGGTCACCCAATCTCAGAAAGAAAAACACCTGCATGTTCTCCTGCATATTCGGATCCTGGTCTATAATGTACACAGGCATATACGTAAACAAATGTACATGGGGGCATACTGTGACATTTCAAAAAGAGAACAAGAAGGGATAATATTCGGAGATGAGGAAGGAGGGAATGCAGGTAAAAGACACATGAGTTCATTGGTTTCCTAATTTTTCTAATTTTAACTGTCATGGATTTTTTTTTCCTTTTTGTGGTGAATAAGTGGACAAAAATGTAACTGATATTGAAAGTTTAGAATCTTATACAAAGCTCCATGGCTTCAGAATATCTATTCTAACTATACAGAAATTCAGTGCCAAGATTTCTAACTGATATCTCTATCAGATCATTCCAGAGAATTAAAAATATCTTTCTTTGCAAACTTATATGCCATCAGTTTAAATAATGCTAAATAAAATACACCCTAATGACAGAGCCACTAGTCATAAAGAGGCTGAGGAATGCACCTAACCAACCCCTAATTAGCTTATAACTAATTCAGGCAAGAAATGAGAGTCTAGCAAATAAAAGCCATAGATTAATTCAGCAAGATGTGTAGAAACAGACAGTTTCTAGGATAAATGTTCATAACCGAAAGATTTCCCACTCCATTCTTACGGAACTATCAACATAAAGCACGCACACAATATCTTCCATCCCCTAAAATTCATCAGTGACTTCCTGTGCCTTGTACTTCGTGTCCAACCCCTTGTGGACACAAGTCCACTTGCTCACTGCAAACACTGACTATCACTATGACTTTTTCCTCCAACTTTTTAATTTACCTGCAGATATTTCAAATAGGTTTTTTAGTTGTCTTAGGATTTCCCTTTTCTCTACCTAATTAATTCTCACTCATTGTCTAATATTCTACTCAAGCATCACTTCCTCTATGACTGATGGTTCTCCTCCTCCAAATGAAGACAGATATCCCAGTTCAGGAGCATGTGTGCAAGCTGCAACATGTAGGGGGACATGTACACTGCCTTCCCTGGGTCAGTTCTAGGGTTATGCCTGTTCTCCACACCTAGGTATTAACAGCAATGTTCTTTAGTCTCAGTGTCTCCACAGACACTGCATGGTACAAAGACAATGCAACGGTAAGGTTTCATGCCCTTATTTTTAAAATAATAATAAATCAGATTAACTAATTTCTCAATTACTGCTGATTATTATTCCTGGTCCCTCCCACCTTTATTCTCAAACGAGTCACAGTTTGGACATTAAATTATACACACCACCCTATTATGTACCCAAATCACTTATCACATTTTCCTATAGATATTTTCTTTTCTATCTCCACCACAAGGCTCTAACTTCTTGGGTAGCAAGGTTTGATCCATGTGTCTCACCATCCACACAGGCAGATCACAAAGCTCAACACATTTGGAGCATACAGAATAATGTTTATTGGTTGCTATCCATCAGTTTAGAAGACAGTCCTCTAAACAGCTGCAGCATAACAAGTTATTTATAAACACCTGAATAAATAGGTGATTTATCAGTCTTGACTAATGTTTACACAGCAATTAAAGAATGTTATAATAATCATATTAATCTCAAAATGAAAACTTTCGAGAGTAACAGAATCCTATTATACATACTGACTCAGTTCATTCAAGTAACATTATAAATGTTCACCTGAAATAATATATTCTCACCAAAGTTTATCTAAAAGGTTCTTTAATTATAATAATTTTGAAAGAGGGATTATAATAACTTTCATAGTTACAATATTAAATAAGTATAACCATAAAATATTATGTTTATGAGGCTGGAGAAAAGCCTTAGTCAGTAAACTGAACATGCGCAAGCATGAAAACCTGAGCACTCAGATATAAGATCCAAAGCATCCATGCACAAAAGCCAAGGCAGGGGGGGATGTGTCCGTAACCCACATGCTAAAGAGGTAAGGGCAGGAGGAACCCAGGCCTCAGTGTCCTCAGCACCTATGTAAAAAGCTAAGAGTGACAGCATGTACCCGTAACCCCAGCACTGGGGAGATGATGGCAGGAGGAACTCTAGGGATTGCTGTCCTCAGCACCCATGTAAAAAAGTCAAAAGTGCCGGCAGGTACCCATATCTCCAGCACTGGAGGCAAGGACAGGAGGATTCTGAGGCTTGCTGTCCAGTAGGTCTAGTCAATTGTGAGCACTGGGTCAGAGACAGACCCTGATTCAAACAGTAAGGTGGAGAGCAATGGATGAATACACTGATGTTGATACAGCCTCCACATGTGTCCATACACATTACTGGTACCTGCGCACACATGCGTGCACACAAGTATGTACACATCCGTACACTACAGACACAGGTAAAACATACTATGGTTAACATTCAACCTCAGTGTCTGTACAGTTTTTTCTCTTGTTTTTCATTCGTTTTTATTAGTTGTTTGTTTCTGAGGCAGGGTTTCACTGTGTAACCCAGACTGGCCTCAAATTCCTCAAATTCATGATCCTCCTTTTTCCCCTCCTAAGTGCTAGAATTAGAGGTATGTACCACCAAGTCCAGCACAGCTTGTTTTTTTAAAGCATTTATTAATTTCCTTTTTAAATTTTATGTGTATGAGTGTTTTGCCTGCATGTCTGTAAGTGTACCACATGAAAATGCCCATAGAGACCAGAGGAGGGTGTTGGATCCCTTGGAACTGGAGTTATAAATGGTTATTAGCTGCCATGTGAGTGCCGGGGACTGAACCCAGGTCCTCAAGAGCACCAAGTACTCATAATCACTGAGTCATTTCTCCAGCAACTCCAGCACAATATTTTAAAAGAATGCTTTCTGAGTGATAGAGGTTGCTTGGTTTTTGCAGTTTGTTTTTTGGATTTTGGTGGTAGGGTCTGATGCAGCCCAGGCCACACAGCGGAGTATGGTCTTAAGCTCTTGATCTCCTACCTCTATCTCCTTAAGTGCTGGAATTACAGGCATTAACCATGCCCAGCTCAAAAGAATACTTAAAAAATATATCTCCAGAAATGCACAAAAGCCCAAATAAAGTTACCGTGTACTCAAAAAAAAATACCGAAAAACCTTTGTATTAAAAGCTATTCTTGCCTAGAAAAAAATTGTATATAAACAAATTTGCATAAATAAGCAAAGACATTTCATACTGCAGCTTCATAACAACTGTTAGACATCTTCCAGATAATGTATATAATGGAGAAAACACACGGGCAAAAGAAAAATAGGATTTCAAGATCTTGGACTATTCCTTTTCACATAACTCATTACTAATTACTTACAAATCACCAAGAAAAGATGGGCATGGTGGTGCACGCCTGTATTTCCTGCACTTAGGAAGTACAAGCAGGAGGCTCAGGAATTCAAGGCCATCCTCAGCTACACAGCAAGTTCAAGGCCAGTTAGAACTACACAAGATTCTGTCAAAAGGAAAGAAGGGAGTGAGAGAAGGAAGGAGGGAGGGACGGAGGGAGGGAGGGAAAATAATCACCAAGAAAAACGTAAAACTGTTTTTTAGATAAACAAAAGTCATATACAGCAAGAACTTTATCAGAAAATGAAACAACTATCAACATGTTTACAAAATTATAGTTCTGGAATCAAAACCAAGCACATTTCTAAGATCAATATTAAGGGAGTTAAGGAAAGAACCCAAAAGAGTAATTCTACTCACTAAAAAACACTAAATCACAGTAATCACTAAAAACAAAAGAAACCTCACTGTAGTAAACAGACAAACTGAATAGTCTGGGTTTTTTTCAGGGGGGGCGGTGTTTTGTTTTTGGAGGGTGGAGTGGTTATGGGGTTTGGTGGTGGTGGTTGCCTGGATAGATTTTTGAGATAGTGCCTCACTAACCCAGGCTGCCCTCTAACTTCTGGGTACTCCTGCATACACCTCCCCAATTTCAATTTCAGTCTTTAATTAAATTTTCAATTATTTTCATTATAAGAATACAGATAAATTCACATATTTAAGTTACTGAAGTTGTAGCAAGTTACTGCAGGTCTTAAATAAGCTTTACAACTTTCTGAGGTGGCCTCAATTTTTAGATTCTCTCACAACTAATTACAAGCTTGAGTAATCACTCAAAGCAGAAATAAAGTTAGGGCAAAATGAATACCCTCTCCTTCTACTTCCACAGTCATCTCATACACAACCATACTTTAATGACTACTCCTTGATCCTATGAACTGTCCTCACCTTACAGGGCAATAGACTGGGATTTCCCAAATGAAGGCAAGCACAAAGCTTTAACCAACCAGAGCAGTGGTGGGAAAAGATTCCTGTCTGTAATGGGATCATTCAGTGTCTATCCACAACAGCTAACTTGTAGGATGTTGCCGATAAATAAATCATACATGCAGCATACATACACAAGTACTATTAGAATCATCCTAACTTGGCCGCTTGGGCAGGGATAGGAAGGAACAGCAAAGGGAAGGACTACCAGTGATAACATCAGACTTATTAAAATGGAATGTATGCTTACTATGTGATTGTCTTGGAGACACACCACAAAATGAAAAAAGTTCCTATCCTAGAAATTTGAACAAATTTGTTTAAGACAATCACAGAAGACACTGGTATGTACCTATAATCCCAGCACTAAGGAGGCTGAGAGAAGAACATGTGAACTCAGGAGTTGGAGACCAGCCTGGGCAATATAGTGAGACTCCAGCAATGGGAACAGGGACTCACAAATCAACAGGATCTGGTTTCAACCATGTGACTTTCACTAGAACACACTTTCCCAAGAGGAGATGCCCTTCAGCAGATTCTCCAATGATATAAGGGCAGCAGAACCAACTTCCTTATTAAGACATGTAGGAAAAATGAGTTTCTTCCTAAAATAGCTTCAGAGAGTAGATCACAGACTGTGAGGGTTAATTTTATGGTTGAGGCTTGATGCATAGGTCAAACATTAATCTATTGTCTACAAGGTTCTGTAATACATGTATGTATATTATTTTACATTATTTATTTACTGTTTTTTTACGATGTGGTCTCCCTGTAGTCCCAGTTGGTCTGGAATTCACTATATAGACCAGGCTGGCCCCAGTCTCAGAGAGGTTCACCTGCCTCTGATTCCCAAGAGTGCTGGGGTTAAAGGCATTCGCCATGTCCCATTTTATGTTTTGGAGATGGGGTCTCATGATGTAGTTCATGCTGGTCTAAACTCATTGTGTAGCTGAGTAATGCTCTTCAACTCCCAAGCATCCTGCTTCTACCTCTCACATGCTAGGACTTTATACTTTCACCACATGCCTGGTAAGAAACCCTGAATAACAGAACAATACTGACTTCCCTCACCCCATGAAGAATTAGGCATCTCAATGGCTTTTATATACATTGGCACTACCTCTCTGAGTACCCAGCCAACTCACAGATTTTGGACTTTCCAGTCTCCATATCATGTGAGTTAGCTACACACACACACACACACACACACACACACACACACACACACCCTACTGGTTCCCTTACTCTGGAGAACTCAGATGATTAACCACTAAGTAAGTATAAAATATAGGATACAGAAAAAAGACACCTTTAGAAATACTTGTTATTTTTATTTTTTAAGATTTTTCTTTTAAGGTTTACCTCCATCCTTACCTCTCCAGCAAGAAGGATGAACTCTGATGGTTCTACTGGGGTCAACTGTAGTCAATGTTTTCCTTTCTACATTAGGGTGAGAATTTCTTATAAGAGGCAAAATCAGGTTATTTCAAACTAAAGTTCCTGGCATCCCTTCATCTGAAAATGGTCGGTCTTCTGGGGCTCTCTGGTTCCCTAAAGCTGCCACTCATGACTCAGAGGAACACGCAATATGAACACTCTGCAGGCATCATGACTGCCATAGAAGAAATACAGGCTCTGTTCAAACTTGGCTGGATACATAGTTAGGACAGATATTGCTGTTTCAGATCACTCAGGAAGAAAAATTTACAGAAACATTCAAAATTACAATCAGTAAATTTTTTCTCACAAATTATGGCTTTTTTTCAATATAATCATTTTCTAGAGAAAAGTTAAAACCTTAAATGTTTTATTTGTTCCTGTCACCTCTTTTCCTTTAAGTAGTGCTTACAATTAATTATACATGATTATCTAACTACTGGAAATTCAGTATTTGATTAAATACTAACAGAATTTACTACCCATATTTAGTAAGATTTAATGAAAAGATCATAATAGAACTTCCAATTATATATTAAGACAGCTTATTAGGACTTCACCACAATTTATAAAATGTCAGAATAGCCTAAAACTCTTAAGATCAGAGTTATCAGTTAATCTAATTAGAGCAAAAGCAATATTTTAAATTTATAATTTCAGAACTCTGCTATACAATAAATACATTTCTCAACATTTACATACTACAACATTATTTGCCAAAGTTTTTCAAAAGTGGAAACTGTCCAGTACATAAGAGGAAATGACCCTTTGACTCTGACTAAAAATATTATATACTACTCCACAATCCACGCACACATCAAATGAATCTCCATTCAGCCAATACTTTTGTCAGAAACAACAGGAAACGACACATTGGCTGGTGATGTAGAACAGGAAACACGGTCAAAAGGACTCTGGAGGCCTTAAATTCAAAATCCTGTTTTTAACTGTGTATGAAAATTCTATCTGGAAGTTGGCATCTTCAGTAAGCGAACACATCAGTACATGGGGAAAATAATGGCTTTCATCAGACAATTATTATTTTAGAATGACTACTCATTAGAATACAGTTCAATCCAAATCTAGTATATCTGGCCCCCAAAAGCATATTTTAAATAACACATTAGGATATCTTTACACAACAACTGAACTCCAGGAAAATATCTAGTGACCATATAAAGGTTACACTCACAATTTAAACATATTACAAGGTGTTGCCACACATAAATGAGAAGCCCAGCCACAAATGTGGGATCCAATTTTACCAAATATTAAAAAATATGAACTTGGGTTGATGATCTGGCAAAATACTAGAGGACTTGCCTACCGTGTTTAATCCCAGATTAGCCCTAGGTTTAATCCTTAGTACCATAAGTACATAAACCAACAAAAAGCTCAATGAATTTGGCTGGATGTAGTGGCCCATATGTGAAATCTCTGTTCTCAGAGGCCTGAAGCAGGAGTTTGAGTCTGAGGTTGTAATTAATTTTTCTTAACACTTTCTTCCAAAGGAAAATACATTAAAAATTAACTATTAGAATTTTAAATAGCTTTAAAAAAAAAGTTTTTCAGACTAGTAAGATGCCTTAGCAGGTGATGGCACTTACTACAAAGCCTGATGATCTGAGCTTGATCTCACAGGACCCACATAGTGGACACAGAGAAATGACTCCTGAAAGTTGTCCTCTGACCATGCGCACACCATGGTACCAATATGCCCACACACAAGTTAATAAATAAATATATTTGTAAATAAATAAACCCAGATGTCCCCTGGTACAAGTTCATCCACTAGAGTCTAGTCAGCCTATCTAGAGTTACTCCCTTAGAGAAGACCAACTCTCCCTCACCCACCAGTAATCAGTTGCCAACTGTTCCTCGGCCCAAGTTGGGGACTGCATCTGGGTACAAATGTTTGAAGAGCTAAGCCTTAGCATACATGACAGAATGCATGAAATCGGTGGGGCTAGGGCTATGGGGACTTTAAATTTGATTGAGATTTATTTTGTGAAATGCACAAAAAATCTATAAAAATGCACATGAATAAACATAAGAGTTTTGATTAAAATTAAAATAATAAAGTCTTTATAGTGTTCTGTCAACTTCCATAAAGTCTTTTTGCTGAGATAGCTGCATCCCCAGCCTCATTTTTTATGTAATAACTTTTTTGTTTGTCTGTTTGTTTACTGTGAGGGAGCGCACACACGTGCATACTCTGACTAAAGGACAACCGTGTGGAGTTGTTCTCTCCTTCCATTTCATGTGGGTTGCAGGGATCAAACTCAGGTCATCAGGTTTACATGGCAAGATCTTCTACCCCATGAGCTATCTCACCAGCACCCCTTCTTTTTTGGTGGGGTGCAGGGTTGAGAGGTTTCATGTAACCTAGAATGGCCTTGACCTCTCCATGTAGCCAAATATGAGCTTAAACATCTGATCTTCCTGCTTCCACCACTAGAGTGCTAGGGATTACCACATTCATCAGGCACTGTTACGTGGTGCTGATTACTGAATCCAGTGTTTCATGCTTGCTAAGAACTGACTACATTCCTAGCCCCTGGGAAACATATACTCCTTAGAGACATTTTAGTAAATCTATAAAAGTATGAATAATATTTTAAGCATCACCTTTATTCTTTCCACTGATTCCACAATTAACATTTTGATGTACCTACTTACAACGTTTTATCTAGGTGCAAATATATATAATTAGATATAATTTCAAAAAGAAAAATATAATAGAAATGCATATTAAGCATGTAATAACCTATTTATCATGATTCCTCATACTGAAACCATCTTAGAAAATAAGAGCTTCATGCGTTAACCCTGTAACACTTTATACATGTACCATGATGAATTTAACCACTCCCCTATTACTGAATATGTGAGTTAATTTAACTTTCTACTAATACAAATACATCTTAATGCAATTCTTACTAGCAATCATTGTCAAAAAGACAATAAAAAACACAGAGAACTCATGAAAAAGGCCATGTAGTGTAATCATGGTCATATGGCTAAGGCTGATAGGTGAGGAAAAAGCTTATGCAACATGTGGCTCAGTAGAAGAATTTGTCTGACATGAGTAAGGCGTGGAGTTCAATGCCCAGCACCTTCAAGAAACAAGTAAGACAAGCCTCCAAGCTGTCAAAAGCCTTCACTTCACCAACAGACCAACATAATATAGAAAATTATGAGTGACAGTGTTACCTACAGAAAAATCATAAAAAATATAACTTACACATGGTGGTGTAAGGACTGTGAAAAACACATATTCCAAAGCAATGATTATGATAAAAAAAACCTTTTGAATAATAATGTAGCAATTTGGACCACAGGCTTTGAAATATTTTGCTAATAATTTTATTATTTTTAATTCTATCCTAAATAATTACAAAAAAATCCTAGATGCAGCAACAAAACTAACTGTGTGTAAAGATAGCTCATTTTTAACATTAACTTAGTGCTGTATACATAAATATTAAAAGTAGGTCCATAATTCTACGATGAATTGAGGGTGCCCTCCAAAAGCTCCCCTACTAGAATTGTAATTTTAATGGAGATGGGACCATTGAAAGGGATTTATGCTTTCCCATAGGTCTGGATTAGTGTAGAGAGCCTGCTGTTGTTGGCTGTTGTTGAACTTCATAGCACACTGGCCTCACTCTGCTGCTGAAGATGACTTGTTTCCCTGTTTGCCACGCTGCTCTGGAATCATGAGCTAGATAAACTCAGATCCTCTAACAATTACTTCTCCACTCTGTTTTCCCTACTTGTTGTCATTTGATTTGAAACGTCATCTCACAGGATCTTATTGTGAGCTTGTAGTGCCAGTTTGCAGGCTGTGGACCCTTTAGGAGGTGGGGCCTGACTGGCAGAGGTCATGGAGGCAGATTTTTAAAGGTGGTATCTTCTGCCTGATTTCTCTGCCACCACTTGAGGAACTCAACACCATAGGAACTTGCTGCCAAGGACTATGCCACTCCTGTCCCCACACCTTCCTGCCGTAATGGAAATCATAAATAAGCCCAGATAAACATTTCCTTAAGTTGCCTCTGTCGGGTGCTTTGCCTGGCCAGGAAAAAAGTAACCTCAACACTACTATATCATTGTAGCTTTTCATTTCTTGTCCTGACTTTTCTTAAAGTCAGGAATCTTATAGCCCTGACTAGCCTTTTACTGTTAGTCCTCCTTCCTTCCAGCCTCAGCCTCGAGAACGTGTGGGTCACCTGCCTGCTTCAGCCTTTCTGATGTTGTTGTTGTTGTTGGCTTCTATTTTACTGTGTACAGGGTCTAATGTGGCAGACTGGCCTTACTATGTAGCTGAAGATGACTTTGAACTCCTGATTATCTTGTTTCTACCTCCCAAGTGCTGGGATTAACCAGCATGTGCCTGAGCCCAGCCCAGCAGCTAGCCTTTACTTTAAGACTTCTCATAAGGCTCAAAGTTCAGTCTTTAAATTTCTTAAAAAAATAGGTTCTTTCAGTGCAGCACAATATATAAAACTTGGGGGCTGGAGAGACAGCTCAATGGTTAAGAACACTGGCTGCTTCTGCAAAGGACCTAAGTTCGATTCCCAGTACCTACATGGTGGCTATCAACCATCAGTAACTCCAGTTCCAGGGGATCCAACACCTCTTCTGACCTTTGCAGGCACCGTACAACACGGGTGCACTTACACACATGCAGCCAATATACTCACACACATAAAATAAAATAATATTCTTTAATTTTTTCTACATATTTTTAATGTGTATGAGTGTTATGCCTGCATGTGTGTTACTGCACCCCTGTCATGCAGTGCCTACAGAGGACAGAAGAGGGTGTTGGATTCTCTGGAACTGGAGTTACAGACAGTTGTTAGCCACCATGTGGGTGCTGGGATTTGAACCTGGGTCGTCTGCAAGAACAATCAGTGTTCTTAACTGCTGAGCCATCTCTCCATAAATAAATATTTTTTAAAACTTAATTCAAAACTTAAATTATCACATTTATTGATCCACCTTCAGAATAAACCTTTAAAACTAAACGTTGGTAAGTACGTACATTTCAAAATCTAATAACCCTGCTTTTCTATTTGTGCCTCTGAAGGCCCTTTTACTGGCAAGAGAACCTTTCACATGACTGTAAAGGGACCTCAGCATTATTTAAAATTCTAGCGATTTTTTATTTGGTTTGTTTTGGTTTAGTTTGATTTTTTGTTTGATACAGGGTCTCATGTGACCCAGGCTAGCCTCAAACATAGCATATAGCCCAGGCTAGCCTTGAACTCTTAATTATCCTGCCTCTACTTCCCAGTTGCTGGGTAACCAAGACCTTTTTTTAAAAAAAGGCAATTTTACTTTTTTGTTTGGGAGTACACCCAGTGGACATGTGAAAATGAGAGGACAACTTTAAGGAATCAGTTCTTTCCTTCCAGCATGTGGATCCCAAGGATCAAGCTCCAGTCAGCAAGCTAAGCCTTTACCTATGAAGACTTCTTGCCAGTTCTGCTTCACTGCGTAGCTCAGGTGGACATCAAACTCACAGTTCTCCTGCTTCGGTCTCTGAGTGCTGCTATTATGGTATGCATCACCGCACACAGCTTGGTGCACCTTTTTAATGCTTGCTAACCACTATGTGTATCAATGTAGTCCACAGTTTCAACTGATAGAGAAAAAATGGGGGAAATTCACTTTCTCCAGTATAAAACTCTCACTGGCTTTAAAAGAAGGGGGAGAAACTGTAAGCACTTTCACTCAAAACCACTTATCAGTTGGTTCTGGTGCCACAGGCCTACAATCCCAGCTACTCAGAAGGCTAAAGCAGAGAGGTTCAAGGCTACCTAGGAATATCAAGTGACTTCAAAGGCAGACTGCCAAAAAAAAATATTTTAAAAGGCTGGGAAAATAGCTCAGTGGTGAAGTGCTTGCTTAGCCTGTGAAAGGCTCTGGGTTCAATACTGAAAGCCAAAAAAATTGAAAACTCTTGTTTTCCATATACGCGTAAATATATAGGGATTAGTTTTAACTGTACAAACACGCTTTTTTCAAAAATCCCAATGAAACCGACTAAATAACAAGCAGACCAAATAGCAAACAAAGCTTACTCTCTTAGAACACAGAACTCCTGAGTATCTTTAGATTTTAGCCACTTCATTTCTTTGTGTGGTCGGGTATGTGAGAAAGAAGTAGCAAGTTAAGCTGAAAACTTAGGAACTGCAAAAAAGAAAAATTATCAATACTTCAATCATGTTGAACTATGCCATGAAGCTATTTCCAGAACAAAAGTGAATGGAAGCAATTAATATGTCAGCAACTATATTACAAAAAAAAAATCTTTCTTTCTTCTAAGGCTCCTCAGCAGGGTGTTTTAATATATAGTTCAACTCATACCTTCAAAGTCAAGCTGTTCTAAAAATCCACTCTACAAAAATGTGCTCCCTTAGGTTTAACAGTTTAACCATTTTTTTAATTACTTAAAATTTATTTTTATTTTAGGTGTATAAGTATTTTGTCTGCACACTTGTAAGTGCACCCATGTTTTTTATTGCCCATGGATACAAGGAAAGGGCATTGGATCCCCTGGAACTGGAGTTATGAACAACTATTAGCTGCAACGTGGGTGCTGGCAACCAAACCCAGGTCCTCTGCAAAAGCAGCCAGTGTTCTTAACTACTGAGCCATCTCTCCAGCCCTATTTTAACTATCTTTAATCTTTTTGTAGAAGTTATGGTTTAAATAATATTCAGGGGCAATTTAATATAAATTACCCATTTTAAAAATTCAACAAAAGATACCCCAAGTTCTCTCTTTAAAACAATGGCACAAATATTTATGATTTTCATCCAGTGTAATTATGGTTTAGATACAACCAGAGAATTTATAAAAGTCTAAGCCAAGAAGGGATCTTAGTAATAAATCACAAGTTGGTCTCAATTACATGGAAGAAATCCAAAACCTCAAGAGACAGATTTGTCCAAGTTTACAAAACAGCAAGTTAACTCTCAAGGTTACTTTTACCATTATTACTTATAACAGCTAACATTAGTATATACAGTATGCTTCAGTAGAAAATAATAACTAAATACCTTCCTCAAATCATTTATCATATGTAGTAAAGACAGTAGCATGTAGGCATATGTAGCCTACTTAACATAGTAAAGAATGAGGACAATTTTAAGTAAAGACTGAGGTTTGTTCATCAACAATTCCAATCAACATAAAAGAAAGACTGAAAGCAACAACATAACACAAGAAGGCAGAAATGATGATCAGACCATCAGGGAAAAGATCCCTTCTTCTAAAAAAAGACCCATGTAATGATAGAAGTCAGTATTAGTATTAGAATAAACCGTGCCTTTCTGAAACGGTATGCTGAATCAAACATTCATATTCAGCAACAGCCCCTTTAGATCACTTTAACAGGGCTAACCAGGCATGATGTTGTGGAAGGCTGTCTTACAACATGCAGACCATGGGCAGATACCTTCTTCCCAAGCTTGGTTGTACCAGCTTGCCTAGGATCACCACAGTTAAGTTTGCTGACTGTCAGGCCTAGAAAGGAAGGAGGAGCAGAGGGAATCACAGGCCTCTCTGAACCAACCAGTGGGCCCTAGCTGCCCAAGGAGAAGGGCTAAATGTATATAAGCTGAGAAAGCCTAGAGAAGGTTCTGTTGCCATCTGATATGGTGGTGGGGAAGCCATCACCCATGCTTGGGGGGAGATGGTACAGTACAGTCTTAAGAGGAAGCATCCACACTCCTGTAAGTAAACCCTCACCCACTGCTGTGTAAGGAAGCTCAATAAACTCACTGGTTTCCCAGACTGCCACCTGGCAAAGCTGTACTTCGGTTTGTTGTTGGAACCAAGAGAGGAAAGAGGGGTGGACATTGTTAACTCCTCCCAGAGGGACTTTTAGCCACACAAGGCAAGGCACATCTGTAATCATAGCATCTAGCAGGCAGAGCCAGAAAGACTGTGGCAACATTGAACCTAGCATGGTCTACCTAGGGATTTCCCTGCTAGACTATAGACTAAGAAGTCACACCTTATCTTGAAAAACAAACAAACAAATCCTACCTGCAAAGCATTGTCCCTAGTAAGACCTAGTGCAGTCAACACCACAGCACCACTCAAACCTGCTCTACCTCAGTTACAGTACCTTCACTCCCTGCTTTCGGCTGTTTTCCCCAGTTTCTAACCCTCTTTCTCCATGTGAAACTGCATTAGAAGGCATTTGCTTTCTTCTCTCTTTGCTCTTTAGACTTTTCTGTAGCCTGCCATCCTCTTAATTTAACAAATCCCTAGTCATACTCGTTGTGTTTCCTACATTCTGTTAAAAAGCATGTTCCTGATTCCATGTATATAAAATGTCCAGAAGAAGCAAATTCATAGAAACAGGAAGTAGATTACTGTATGCCAGAGAGTGGAAGAAAAAGAATTGGAAATGACTACTAACAGGCTCAGGGTTTATGTTGAATGATGGAAACATTCTAGAATTAGATAATAATGATAGTTATACAACATTGTGAATACACTAAAATAACCAAAGAACTATGTACCTGAAATGGTGAATTTTTATGTGATTTCAATTCTATTTCAATTACAAAATTACTTAAAATTAAGTAAACCAAAACAAGAGCAGAGATACCTAGCATGCCTTTCCAATTTTCCTTTTACCTTCCAAAGAATAAATTCCCCATAAATAGAATTATTCAAGCATAAGTTGAAAGATCATCTGTCAGTAAAATGCTACTGGGAGCTTCCTGAAGTGACTAGGAAATTGCATTAGATTACTTTAAGTATTCTTCATCTCTAAGTTTCTATGTTACCAAAGTGAAGAGATTAGAATGAGGAGAAAATTTCAAGTGACCAAGAAGAAACTATAAAGCATAACCAGAAATTTTTTTTTCCTTTTCAAAGTGAGATGGCAATAACACAAAAACCAACAAAGGATGTTCTGTGTCTCATAAAGGAATGTTTGTTTTGTTTGCTCTTGACTTTAACTGAATTTCTGGATAAATTCCTAAATTCCTAAACAACTTTCATTTTTTGTGTGATAATGAAGACATGAGAAAAATATCTAAAGCAGGTAAGATTTAAATCAGTTTACTTCTGATGAGCAAGTAACTGAAATAACAAGGTAAGCAATATATGACCATAATAGCTTCTTTCCTCCAAAATTTGACATTTTACTTTTAATGCCCATGATTCCAACAACCTGTGTCCTTGTAAGGAAATTTAGAGCGAAGAATTATGATGTAAAAAGTCTTCAGATTCTGCTGCAAAATGCAAGTGAACATCAGACATAATTTGCTGTAGAAAAGAATTACTGTTTAACCAAATGACAATTGTTCAGTGAACAATAATAAACAAAGAGTATAGTATATACCCTTGAATTTTGGGAGAGGAGCTGATTCAACATATATTATTTGATTTTACATAGCATATTCAATTACTTGACATTTTTCATTTGCCTCGTTATGAACCATAGGTTATAAAACATCAAAATTTAAGAGGAAATCCAATTTCAATGCTATGTCATCAAAGTAATTCAAATAAAAACAGGTTAATTAAGATGACATGGTTTGTATTTTCCTCTAGAAGCTTATTGATTTAGATGCCCAAAAGAATGAAAGAATGGAATTTCTCAGTCAACCAAGAACTTCCTCCTCCTGTCCTTTTATAATTAAAACCACAGGAGGGTCTAGGATGTGATGTCTTAATGACCCAAACTCCTTATGAATTCCAAGCTCCTAATCCACTTTGGCATCCAGAAACAGAGCTCCTCAAGGACCTTACAAGATTTCAACTCATTCCTATTTCATCCTCAAAGAATACTATCCCATACAACCTGTCACAGCAGGCCCAATTGAAAAGCAGACTGTCTGGCCAGCTTCTTTTAGAAACTGGAGGCTGTGTTTCATAAGGAAATCCACCGAGGGGCCTGTGGACCAGCAGCATCTCTGTCACTTAAGAACTTGTTACAAATGTAGAATCTCTCTGATGTCATGGCCCATATCTATAATCTCGCACTCAGAAAGTTGAGGCAGTAGGACTTCCCAGAATTCAAGGCCAGGCTAGGTTACAAAGCATGTTCCAGGCCAACCAGGCTACACAGGAAGACCTGTTTTGAAAACAACAGTTAAAAGCACCCACATAGCAGCTAACAACTGACCTTAACTCCAGTTCTAGGGGATCCCACACCCTCTCGTTGCCTCAGCAGATACTACACACACATGGTGCACTTACATACATGTACACAAAACACTCATAAGATAAAAATAAATTAATTTAGAAAAAAGGAAAAGAAAATCAGAAAAGGAAATGTAGAATCTCAGTTCCTCTCCAGACTTCTTGTTGAATGAGTTATATTATTTTAGAATATTAAATTACTTTATAAAGGTCAAGAAAACTGGGGGCTAGAGAGAAGACTCAGTGATTAAGAGCACTGGCTGCTCTTAAGGAAGACCCAGGTTCAAATCCAAGTACCCACATAGCAGCTCATAACTACCTATAACTCTAGTTCCAGAGGATCCGGCACCTTCTTTTGGCCTCTGTGGGTACTTAACAAGATGGGTGCACTTACATATATATGCAGACATAAACATAGATAAAAATAAAGCAAGCAAAAATTTTTTTAAAGGGTCAAGAAAACAAATGAGAGCAGCAGGCATAGTTCAACAGTAGAGGGTTTGATTAGCATGCCTAAGGGCCTGGGATCAATCCAATAATGCCTCCCTCCTCCATGAAAGAGAATAAAAGAAAACAAATGTGATGGGTGAAAACCTTAAGGAGTGACATCAAAAGTGGTAGATAGTTTATGAGAAAGAGGTACCACTGGCCTGATTAAGTATATATAAAGAAAATGCAAACTGGTAAAATAAAGGCAGAATTCAGAAATATTAAATATAAATATTAAAAATATTAAGTTAGTAATCTTCATGATATTATAAAAAGGAAAATATGGTAGAACTAAAGAGACTTAGGGACTGAAAACACCAAGTCATCACTATGTCATCTGCATGCTGATGGCTATGTCACCTCCCTATCAAACTACCCACTTCAGACACTTACAATGTTCTTATTCTGGAGCTACAGGGCTCTCCCAGAGGAAAGCAAATAAAACCCATGGCTGATCAAGTATGCAAATTTACAAAGCCAAAACTACTAAGATGTACTTGCCCCACATCAACACTGACCCAAGGCATCCTGAGTATGTGATACCTTGACCCAATATCAACTCTGATCCTCTGGACCACACTATCAAAGAGAAAGGCTAGCATAAAACAGATAGATAAGGCCAGCCTAGGCTACATACAAGACTTTAAAACACACACACACACACACACACACACACAGAGGCAGGGAAGAGGGGAGGGGGCAGACAGGTGATCATTGTGTACCAGGAGGCAGGAGACAGGGAGTGGGAAGCACTGTCCTCATATGCTAACCTGAACCCTTTGCAGCTTATTTAAAATGAATCAGCTTACTCTCTGATTTTCCTCTTGCTTCTGGATTTGTGTTTTAAGAACTCTAGATTCAAGCTTTTTTTTTTCCCGGTATTTTTGAAACAGGGTCTCCTTGTAGCCCCAGGTGGCCTGAAATTCACTATACAGACCTCAATCTCAGAGAGATTCACCCATCTCTGCCTCCTGAGTGCTGGGATTAAAGGCATGGAACACCACACCAGACTAGATTCGAGCATTTTTAATATGGTTGCTGACTGCTTCAGTTCCAACACCTCTTCAACGGCTTGCCTGCACTGTACTTGGGAGCTAACCACTGCATCAAGGTAATTTCCCACAGAACACCTACAGAAACAAAAGCTGCATTTTAACAAGATCCCCAAGAGATTCATATGCATATTACCATTTAAGAAGTACTGGTAAAACTTAGAAGCCTTCATAAACACCAAAAAGTAGATGTCAGAACTCTGCTCTGAACACTGCACTGAACAAAAGGTTTCATATGCCCAGGACAATGATTTCCGAGCAGAGAGAGACAGAGGCAGAGACAGAGACAGAGAATATGAATATGAATACACAGAGAACCATTTCAACAGGATCACGGGACAGTTAAACATGCACCTTTGTCCTTGCTGTTCCTCTGAATGAGAGCTCTGCAAAGTGTAATACAGTCTGAGGAAACACTCAATGCATATGGCACAACAGGCTCAAACATCAGTTCTGCAACCTTGTACTTGTTGGGAGTTGAGAAAAATCTCTTTTTTTCAGATAACCCTGTTTTAATAATACAAATCTAAAGATTATAAGCCTTCCAATAACATAAAGAGGGTTATAACTTCTTCATTGAGACTGTAGTGACCTCAGAAAGGTCATCAAGAACAGATGAGCCTTGCTAATAGGACGCCCACTTTGCACTATCCCTTTACTGGGCCAGAACTTCTCCCAGATTTTATTCAGTTTTCCTGACACATACTACTGGCTCCATAAATGCTTTAAAATGACGGGGAAAAAAAATAGCAACAAAGGTCAACCTCACTGACCTTGATCAATCTAAGGCACATTCACTTCATTTGAATGCCTGTTATTTGAGAAATTTCTGAAAAAGCATAATTCTAAAACGGTTCAGAACATTCTCCCACCCAGTACCTTCAAGGTAAGGTTTATATTCTCTATTATTAATCCTATTCTACTATTCTATGACCCTATTAAATAGATCAACCTACCCTATAAGAAACAACTGTGTCCATGAAAGACAGGGAAGTCACTGTTGGCCAGAAATACAATCAAATTTTTAATTGTACCGAGGATGTTGAAACAGTTTCTTACCATGTAGCCTAGGCTGGCCTTGAACTCTCAATCCTCCTGCCTGTTTTCTCAGCTGCTGAGATTATAAGAATGTGGTACTATGTCTAGCTGAAATCTGACCATTATTAAGTCTTTAGTAAGTATAAGGAATATGCCTACAGAAAAGATCAGCTATTTTTTTTCTAGGTCCAGATTCAAGATGTCTTAAGGTAAAATTTACTTAAATTATGTATAAAAGAGTTGAACTAGATAGTAGGGACAAAATCACACACAAAAAGATCTACAATGTAGCACTAAAGAAGCTGGTATATTTATGTAATAAAGGAAAAGATTATCAAGAAAAGAATATCAAAGTTTCAAAAATAATTTCAGTAAAAGGTATGTTTCCTATTGCTTCTCAAAGAGGGAGTATGTAAGTATCAAAAGGGAAGACTAAACATGGAAATCTCAGCTTCCCATTGCCTACATAAATCTTTACAAAATAAGAAAGACATGGGATGGGGGGCGGGGTAAAGTACTCTGTTCCAAATAACCTAGCAAGTGCTTTTCATTGCGCATCTAGTACAGACAAGCACTGTTAAAGGATTCCCAGGACATAAGACATTCTTGCGCTGTTGTTCCCGTTTCTTGTGGGTTTATTTAAAATAAAATGTACGTAAGAACTGACTACAAGGTCACAGAGGAAAGGGCTAATCTTAGAGTGAGTGTGTTCTATAGGCTCAATTAAGAATTACTGCTCTCTAGACAAAAAGTTTAATTGGAGAATAACCAAAACACCACTGCCACTGGAATGCAGCTCTCAAAAGCAACAAAAAGGAGAAACTGTCCTATTCATTACAAAAGAGATAAGAATGGCACTTTTGTTTGCAAACTTAATTCACTCCAACTAGTCCTGTTAACTGCCCTATGAACCCCAAACGCAATAACTTACTCAAATCTTACCATGACCCAAGTACTTTATGAAATGGCTTAAATGTACATAATCTATTTTCACAGTTTTCTTTGCTATATGAAATCCACTTTGCATGAAAGAAGCAACAAGCATATTGTTATAAGAAATAGTAACAAGCAAGACTCATGAATTTCAAAATTCTAAACCCCAAAAGCTGGCTTGTTCGCATAGAAACAGAGGTGCTTCAGTGAGAAACCCTTTCAAATACATCACTACTGCACAGCTAAGCTCTGCACAGTACAGAACACAGTAGAAGGCTGGTGTCCCACTAGGTTCAAAGGCTAATATTCTACCTGATAAATTTTCATAAACTGTTATCCCCCATCTTAAAAAGTCAGTGGCTGGGTTTAACAAACTCTGTGGAGAGTTCATTTCAGTTATGCCTGTCTCGATCAACGTGAAACAATTTAAATCTTATTGCTTTCTTCCCAGGGGCCAGAAAGATGGTGTATAAAGGGGACATGACTGTGAAATTTGGGAGCTCACTGGACAGCTCGAGGGAGGATACCTTTGAAGACAGTGCCCATAAGTGGGCATGACCCCAGGAAAAAGATGAGACAGGAACTAACACAGGAAGGAGGCAGAGCACCACAGGAAAACTGAGCTTACCTTCAAACTAGATTTGTATCTCTTTCATTTTAAATTCAGTTTAACTGGGCATGGTCCTTTTGATCCAGAACTTCTACATCACACTAATAAAATACAAATTTCCTCACTGACTCCTGGACAGAATTCCATAGATTATTACTTTATTTCAAAATAATATTGGCTAATCAAAGCCACGTCAAGCATTTCTGTGGTATTTCCATGTATGTTCACTCTTACAGCTTCATGTGGAAGTTCATGGGACGAAGATTACAATACACAGTGATTTTAGATTTTGAAGAGGAAATTTTCAAAGATATATCAAATTCCAGTTCTATCACATATACACACCATGTATACTGGCAGCCCCTAGAAAGTGATATTAAACCACACATTTGCACCATAACACCCTGGCCCCCCACCCCCACCCCAGGGATGATGCCAGACTCTGAGGACTGAGTTGGTGGGAAAGTACACTCAAATACAGCGCTCCAGGGGATTCTGATACTCAACACACCGCCTCCTGCCCTTGTTGCCATTTCTACTAATCACATGCCACCACCCGCTGCTGAGGTGCTTGCTGCTCATCTTCTACACCAAATGTTAGCTAAGTGAAGTCATTAGATAAAGCATCTGAATTGAACTGGCATTTATCCAGCTCTTAAGAGGTAAAAATCTATCTATGAATGGCACGTCAATTTCACTTCCACAAAATAACAAATTCTGAGATCGAAGCTGTATACAGTTACGGCTTTTCAGTCCAAGCATTTAAGTCAGCTAAGAAAGTTCCATAAATCAAATTTTTCACTAAGTAGAAGTGGAGGAAAACATTCCAACAACATTCTTCATGATCCAATTATGACTAAGTAACAAATAACTCAGGTCTTCTTAAGTAAGTAAATAAAAAGAATTATTTCAAGGCTAGCGTAACTCATCCAGTGCACTTTATATCTCATATGTTAGAGTATATAGAGATTCAGAAAGTTACTACTGAAGGTAATGTTAAGGAACTACTTGTTAAAGCAGTTCAAAACACCACTCCTGGCTTTCAGTGTTTGAACTGCTCTAGTCCACTGGAATGCATCTCACAAACTTCTTCAACTTTTATACTAAACTGTTAGCTTATGCCCACCATACAGCACATTAACAAACCTGAGACTTCTCAAACTCCACACTTTTAACAACCTTGAATTTCTTAATAAAATTGCTGTCAAGTCTATTCTGCATACAGTTAGGCCCAATGCTGAAAACAAACTTAGAAAACAAACCAAGAAAAAATACTTACCTTAATTGGAGCACAACTAAACTTAATTTTCCTATTTGCCGGGATTTCTTCTTCTTCTGGTAAGCCAAGGATTTCAGAGTACTCCATATCAGGCTGATAGTAATTGCTCTCATCACTGCCCTCTTCATCCTGCTCAGTGCCTGTCTCTCCCCAGTCTGAGTTATACCTGGATCTCACCCTATACACGTTATAGTCACTATGCATATACACATGGGAACTCTCAAAATTACTTGAGTCTTCAGATTCTTCTTTTCCACAGTTGGATGCAGAAGCATCAGGAGAGGTTAAATCACCACCTGCAAGGTCTTTCCTCTGTTGCTCTGCTGTCTCACTCCCAACCAAATTAGCTTCAGCATCTTTCAAAGGTTCATTTTGTGGTGAGAGGATTTCAGACTTGGGCATTGCCTGGTTTTCGGCACAGGGTTCTTCAGGAATGTCTTTGTCAATTCTGTCCAGAGTCTCTTGGTGAAATGTAGAGTCCTCGGCTTCCTTGCTCAGCTGTCTCTCTTCACTAGGCAATGAAGCTAGAGAGGTACTTTTCGGAGCCACTTCTGGTACTCCAGTTGCATTACTCTTCTGAGCATCCTCTGTATCAACACCTTGTTTATTTGAAGACCACGAATTAGAATCCTTAAGGTGGCCAAAGGTATCAAGATTGGTAACAGTAACAGATGGCAAATTCAGAGGGTAATGCCCAGTCACCGAGTAGTCACTGTTGTCAGCTTTCTCAGAAACGATGGCACCCGGGGACTCTGTGTTCTCAAATACTGCACTCAGTTGACTCACTGTTGGGGAGACAGCTTCAGTCCGGGAGCTAAGGCTGTCCAAGGAATCACTGCTGCCTCTGTTGGACTTAGAACCACCCCATTCATCTTGTGGTTCAGTCCCTCCTACTTTCTCTTTCTTTGGGGAATAGCGGTTATTTTGCCCTGACTCATGCACACTTCTCTCGAACATCTTTCGAGTCTCTGTGAACTTAGAATATGAAGGGCCATCATGCATTGTGTCAAATCTACTAATTCGTTCAGAAACAGAGGACTCCAACCTAACAACCGAGCCATCTGTTTTCTCCAGAAATTCTTTGGGCTTCATTCTTCTCTGAGGGGATGAAGGTCTACCTTTCCCCCTCGTTTTAGAGATGACGGCAGCATTCTCATTGGGCTCCATACCCATCTGCATGAATAGGTTTTTAATTCTGTTGACATTGGAGCCATATTTCCTACCCCTGGTCTGCTGGGAGCCCTCACCTTCTTTTGTTTTCTGTTCCCCATCTGACTTGGGTTTGTCAAAAGTACTTTTCAGTGCCTGGAACTCAGTTCTGTATGCATTCCTGTGAGGAGAGGCACTTCTGAGAGTGGTTCGCTCACCTGAAGACTCTGCTTTCAACATTTTTACTTCAAGGGTGAAAAGCCAATGCTCATAATGATCGGGTGGAAAAAATACCTCTTCCTAATCCCAGTATTTGGTCAAGTAAAGGACCTCTCAAATGGCATACTTTTTCAATGATCCTCCCAGCAGGTGTATCAGGAAATTATTCACAGTCAAGAGTTACACAAAATGGCTTTTTCAAAGCAAGACTAAAGGTTCATCTGTAATAGAAAAGAATTTCTGAATTCAGGTACTTATCTGAACGTATACTCAACTAATACACACTTTATTTTCCAAGTGTTTTAGCCACACACCAAATAAACTACTTTGAAATGGAAAGTTAAAAATTAAGAAGTTAAAATGTTATTCTGATTAGCTTTTGGTAACAAAAATGTTTCAAACATAACCTGGAGATCCCTACCAAAATTATCCCCGTCCTTCCTACACACAAGCAATATTTGACAGCAATATTTTAGCCAAAGTTTTCGTTGCTTTTGTGAATGATCATAAAAGAATCCAACAACTCCTACAACTCTAAGAAATCAACAAAATGGCCATCAAAGTCTATTTCATTTGGGAGTTTTCCACAATAAGGGAGATCAGGTAGAAGTTTGGGTTCTGTGTCTCCAAACTCTAAAACTTGCCCACAGAGGCTTATTTCATCATTCTGGTCCAATAGTCTCAGCTAGCTACAGTATCCCCAAAGCAACACTACTGCAATATCAGGACAAAACTGGCAGAAGTAAGTTCTGGAATGTCAATTAAGTTTCATTCTAAGTTGCTAGCGGCATTGTTCGGAAGTTTCTTAGGAGTGGCTATTAATAATTAGGGAGTGGGTTTCGACTATCAAGGGAATATATGCATGAGAATGTGATACTCAGAACGCAAAACCATCATGACACTCCTTCCAGTCCTGATTTGTTTAGACCCCTAACTTACAAGCTGAAAACCTAAATGTCATGCATTGCATACTTATGGTTCTCCAGCCCACAGCCAACACTTCAGACACACAATACACTTGTAAAGATTTTTCGTTTTGTTTTGTTTTGTTTTGTTTTGCTATCAGACAGAACGACATCAACCTCATGCTCCATCAGCTGAGGAAGCCCACACTTCCACTTAATCAGCTCCAAACTCGTTTCCTGGCCCAGCATGCATGCGTGCTTGGCCCATGCAGGCAAACAAGAGAGGCTTTCTGAGTGTTTTTCTTTCCTTTTTTTTTTTTTTTTTTTTTTTTGGTTTTGGGGTTTTTTTGTTTTTTGGTTTGTTTCTTTCTCCTTTATTTCTTTTTTCTCTTTTGTAAAGCATAGACAACGTCCTTTTACCCATAAACACCCTCCCCTCTCCCCTACTTAGACACCCCATTCCCTCCCCCGCCAATTCTAGCCCGAGGGGGCGGAGGCGGGGGCGGTGGGGCCGCAGGGGATTCAAAACCTGCCCTCACAAAAGACAAACATAAATAACACCAACTTGAGAGGCAGCCGATTCCCAAGCCTGGTTCGGGACGCAATCCCTCGGCCCCGGGGCAGGGCCGGGAGAGCAGGTGACGCCAAGCGCTATGGTAGGAGGTCGCAGTCTAGCTTTGTGCCAAGCAGCACCTGGAGTCCTAGCACATTGGCTGCGGCTGCCAGGCGGATCCCAGAGTGGCTCGGGGAAGAGCCGAGCTCCCCGGCCACATTAAGAAGAGAGAACAGTTGACAGGGTGATGATCACAAATGCCTGTTTTTCCTCCCAATGTGCCGGGAAACAATAGATCCCACGGATAAAGCCTCCGCTCCTCACCCCAGCGCTCCCCAGCCGCAGCCCACCCCCACCCGCCAGCGGGTCCGCCTTTGTGCACGCCGCCGCGTCCCCGCGCTCGCCGCCGCCCCGCTCGCCCGCACGCCGCCCCCTTACCGAGCGGCCCGGGCGGGAGGTCGGCCTCCTCCGGCTCCCCCCGCCCCCGGTGGCCGCGCGGGCTCTGCGCCGGCCGGTCCCCACCACCCGCTCGTCACGGCGCGGCGCGCGCGGCGGCCGCCTGCACTCGCGCCTCGGCCCCCACGCGCGTCCTGCCCGCGCGGGGCGGCCCCGGGACGCGCGCTGCGCTCCCCACCGCCATGGCGGCCGGGCCGGGCCCCAACGCGCTCGCAGCCCGGGTGCGGCCTGGGGCAGGAGGGTGCGGGCCGGCCGAGGACGCGGCTGGCCACGTGCGGGGGCCCCAGGCCCAGCCTCAGAGCCCGCGAGGCCGGGGTGCACTGGGGGACAGGCCGCGGGGGTGAGGAAGGCCCGGGGTAACAGGTGCCTCACCTCGGCTGATAGGATTAACTCTAGGGCCGCAGAAAGAGGGAGCCCAGCAGCGAAATCCCAGGAGAGAGAGAGAGGGAGCCTCTGGCGGCCAACGAAGGGCGAAAAGCACCGGCCCGAGGCGAGGCCGCCCCACCCCCTCGGCCGTGGGCGAGGGGCCTCTGCACCCAGGACCAGGCCTGACCCCTGGGGCCTGGTGGCTCTGGCTTCCAGAACTAGGTTTGGACTGCCAAGTGCTGGGGACTCCACATAGCCAGTCGTTGACTCCGTGACCCCAGGTATCCAAAGCCTGGCATTGGCCTGAATGGCCTGGTGGCCTAGGCTCTACTCTAGTGTGGCCTGCACGTAAGCCACAGCGACTGGCCTACTACCCATCTGGACCTCAAGGGCCCACTCCTAAAAGCGAAGGGGTAAACATATCTAGGGACTTTCTTCTTGTCGGGGAAAGTTTTACTGTCCATTTTCCCAGATCTTTTCCCCCGTTATAGTGGCTCAGTACTTCCTCACCGTCTCCCAAAGACCGATGTAAGAAGAGTTACATCAGTTTCTCAGTACAGATCTTTTAACATATAAAAAAGCCTGTGGGGCAGAAATGCAGTTTTACACGAGAAGAAAACATAGTTTGTGCCACGTATGTGTGTCACACAGCTGTGATCCCATCACTGAGACAATTGAGAGTTTTTGAACAGCCTTAGCTACATATCCAGTCCCCGTCTGAAGATGAAAAAGAAAAGAAAAAAGCAGCCGGGGTGATGGTGCATGCCTTTAATCCCAACACTTGAGAGATAGAGGCAGGCAGATCTGTGAGTTCTAGGCCAATCAGGGCTACATAATGAAAACCTGTCTTTAAAAATATTTTTTAAAAAGATTTCTTGAATTTTTTTATTATTATTAAAAACAGTAATTAGGGGAAAAAACAGCAAGATACTGCAACCTTTTCAAGACAGGCAAATTTGAAAAAGACAAAACTGCTTAACATTCCTTGAGCACTGACATGTTTAGGGTTTCAAAAGTACTGTGAGCCAAGGCAGGGACAGAGATAAAACTTTGTTCTGTCCCCTGCAGTCTGTTGTGTTTCCTAATCATTTTGGAACCTCAAAAGTTTTGCTTGGATGCCGAAAAGAGTTTCAGAACTAGCCAGTACACAGCAGAATTGGGCTTTGTTAAAGGACATAGATTTTAAAAACAAGCCTGAATAAAAAGAGGGTAAGACACACCAAGCAGAGCACCACTGTGGGCTTCTCTGAGCTTGCTCTGCATTCTTTGTCGGTACAAAAGTCAAGTGTTCTGTTTTGGTCATTTTTTAAAGTATTCTTTTCAAAAGATGGTTAAGGAACCTAGATGAGATGACAGGTGGGTCCCTGAGGGGCCCCTGTCAGATTTCAATTGATAAGGTAAAATTCTAGACCTGAGGCATGCAGGAAGGTAAGATATCTTTACAGTAAACGAAGTTAAGATTGGCTTGATAGTCTCAGAAATGCGTGGAGAAAGGAATGAGGCTCTACCAAGATCATGAACATTCAGGCCTTACGCCTGGTTCCTGGAGATTCTAACACAAAACTTTTATATATATAAAAGAAATATTAACTGTATGTCCTCAGCTTTCCCAGCAGATGTTAATTATGCTGCTCGTTGGCAAGTGGCTTCAACTCTAGGAGGAGGGACTCCCTACTCTTCCTCTGTCCTTATATCCTGATAATTTCATTTTTTCTATCCTACCTTAGAACTATCTACAGAGACTATATTCTAAGTACCCCCCCCCCAGTGAAACTGAAATCAGAAATAGTACGGAACCCCATGTATATGTTTTTCTTATATGTACCAAGCCATAAAACTTAATTTATAAATTAGCCACAGTAGGTTAACAATAAAAAGAGAAACATGTTACTATACTTTAGTAGTTACTTAAAATGAATAATTTCTAGAATTTTCATTTAATATGTTAGGATCTCTGGTGACTGACAGTAAAGGTTAGACCAACAAAATGCAAATCAATAAGGAGGAAGGACTATATCTGGTCTATAGGGCAGTATCAAATCGTACTTCTACACCACAATATGCATTTCTATAGGAAGAAATTATTTATATCGCAGTAAGTCAGAACAGTTTATCAGGGAGTGAAACTGCCTAGTGAAAAGACAGTGTGGGATTGGGGAGGAGACACAGACCCAGCGCATGATTAGAATCAGAAAACTCTTCAGTACCTTTGAGATAAAATCCAGCTGAAGGAAACAAAGAGGATTTGGTCCATTTCAAAGTCTTAGGTTTTCCTGACAGAATATCATAACATTTTACAGATGGGAAAACTGAGAGTTGGAGCTTGTAGCTGGTTCACAGCATCGTTGACAAGAAAATAATCATGACCGGGACCTAGTCAGGCAAATGTGTATACAGAATCTATGTACTCTGAAAGAAAATCTTTCCATTTCTAAAGGACCTTGTAACTACTGATTTCTATAGATCTCATTTTCAACAAACGTTTTTCCCCTTTTCTTCAAGCATCACCATATTCTCAGTCCTTCCCAAGAAACTGGCGTCTCTGTCTACGAAGTGGATGTCACTTCTCTAACCATAAACAGATGTAACAGGCAGTGTGAGGGGGCTGTGGTTCCAGTCTCTACTTTTGGAAAGAACATTTGTGCTGTCTGGGATTATCTAGTGGAAAAGTTCCTGTCACTTATTTGCAGCATAGAAACCAAGTTTTTTGGGAGAATAACCTAAATAAATGTAGCATCTAATCACTGAGTTCTGTCTGTAGAAGAGGGGGCAGAGCTGGCAATAAAATCAGTCTTACACTTCTTTGCAGAAGGATGAATCATACAGAAAAGGAGCCTAAAGAATTTGCTTTGAGTTTTATTTTCTGAAAATGTGAAACTTCTGAAAAATTTCATACTGAAGGAATGACAGGTTTCTAAAACACAATGCTGATAAATTAAGACTCTTGGATTCACCATAATGGGATCCCACTTCTGAAACCTCCTAGAATGAAAACTCTACTAGACCTGTACTAAACCAACACATATGGCTATTTAATATATTTAGTTTTTTAGCCACACTGGCCACATTGGCTACCCTATTGAACAGTCTAGGTACAGAACATTCTACCATAGAAACTGCCATTGGATAACACTTCTTTGCAATAGCAGAAGTATATTGACCTTATAAAGGTTAACACCGTATAGTAGATCACAAATGTAGTAAAACCTAGAGGACATTTGTTTTACTTACTGCAACTGGAAGAGGGGACATGAACCTCAATTTTGGAATATAAAGTGTCCAAAATGTGTTTGCAGTTGGAATTTAAAGTTTTCATGTACAATTTGTCAACTTTTTAAAAGTTGTAGAATCCAGATGTGGTGACACATGACTCTAATCCCAGCACTAGGGAGTCTGAGGAAGGATGGTGTTCAAAGCCCACTTGAGCTGCATAGCAAGACCTTGACTTAAAAGGAAAACAAAGAATATTGTGGACTACTTTCATTCTGCAACCAATAATATACAGACTAGGAAGAATAGACCACAAGATTGGTATATTAAAAAAATACTAAATGTATCTACAATAGTTAAATTTCACTGATTAGATTGAGAATCACTATGAATATACACTTCTAGGTGTGTCTATGAGGCTATTTCCAGAAAGATTTAACTGAAGAGGGAAGGTTCACCCTGAATGTTGGCAGCACCATCAATGGCATGGGTTTCCAGACTGGATAAAAAGGAGAAAACCAGCTGAGCCTCCATTTTCATTTAACTCTACTTCCTAGCTGTGTATGCAGTATGATGACCAGACGCTTTAAGCCCTTTCCCACTGTACTGACACTGTGAGCCAAAGCAAATCCCTTCCTTAAATTGCTTTTGTCAAGTATTCTGTTACAGTATTGAGAAAAGTAGTACAGTATCTTACTTTTTCTAAGGGGTTTTCCCAATACAATTTTTAAGTTTTACTAATGGATATGCTGAGTAGTCACGGAAATTATTCATGTGTGTAAGTGAAACATTGAATTCAGCCATCAAATTAGGATGAAAGCCTGGATCAAGACTAGAGAAAGATAATTGGGCATACTGGATCACGCTTACAATCCCAGCACCCAGAAGGCTGAGACAAAAGGATTGCCCTGACTTTAAGGTAGTCTGGGCTTCAAGTGAATTCCAGGCCACACTGGGCTGTGGAATGACTGCATGGCTACTAAAGACTGCCCATCATATCTTCATTCATAACAAGAAGGCCAGGTATAGTGGCTTACCCTAGTATTCCCAGTACTTGGGAGGCTGAGACAAGAGGATTGGCATAAATTAGAAGGCTAGCTTGGGTTACAGAGTGTGTTCAAAGCCAACCTATACCAGAGATTAAGATCCTATTTTTAAAAACAAACAAATTGTGTGTGTGTGTGCGTGTGTGTGCGTATCTGGGTGGTTACATGCTAACAGAAGTTCATAAAGGAGAAAAATAATAGAACAAATTTAAAAATCCATACTCTAACTTCTACATGGAGAAGAAAAAATAGTGAAAGAGCAATTCCTATAGGTCATTTTACACATAATTTTATTAAAAGATATTTTATTTGAATCAGTCTACTAAACTTGCTTATCAAAAGTATGCTTATAACTATAGATTCATTCCCGTTGATAACTATCACTGTGCTTTATTGCCTTAAGCTTAACTGTTTTCTGAAAGGGCCACCTTTAAAAAAAAAAAAAACAAACCTCCATTTAAAACAGTGATGTAAGTCAAGTGTGGTATTACACAGCTAAGGCTAAGGCTGGGAGATCTCGAGTTTGAAACCAATTTGGGCTACTTATCAATACTCTGTGTCAAAACTAAATAAAAAAAATTACAAGGTAGAATCCTCAGGCTTGCATTCCGAATATAGTGTTAGTAACATCTAAGAGCAGACTGATGTTGCTTATTTTTTTAAATAATTTTTAGTGCTGTACAAAATGATGGGTTTCATTATACACTCTGTACAAGTTCTCCATTGTATTTTGCTTGTGTTGATTGCACTGATTTGGGATATCAGCTATAAAATTAAGATTAAAGGCATCACTTCTGCCCAAACACATTGCTGGTGGTTCAGCATGGCTTTCTAGTACTTTCATTGCTTGGCCCCCATCCCATCCATTTCCAGCTCTAGAACTTAACAAGTATCTTGGCTTTTCAGTCCAACACAGGATCATGAAAGCTTTGAATACTTACTTTGATTTGCTACAAAAACTAAGCTGTAGATCTTCTTGGGATCCCTTACCATCATTTTAGAGCTGTTGTTATATCTTTGCTCTACAAATAAACCATAGTGGAGTCATGAAGTATTTAAGCTTAAGTGATGCAGCCTTTTCTTCTCTTATTACTTTATCTGGTTACCACACAAATGCAGACAAGCAGGAGTGTCACTGAACCACTAGACTGACATGACGCTCTCATTGCTGCCATGGCTTCTGTGGTTGAGACAACAACTGCTAGAGACATTAGTTTTAGTTTTCACTCGGTTCTTTTATCGCTGTTTTGAGTCTCTGAGATAGCGTCTCCTGTAGCACACATTGGCCTCCCAACTTTATATAGCTGAGGTTGACCTTGACATTGAACTTCTGATTCTCCTGCCTCAGCCTCCAAAGTACTGGGATTATAGGTGTGTACCACCACGCCTGGCTTCTACAGGCTCCTGGCTTTCAGTTTTGTAGGGATGTAAGTTGTGTGTTTAGGGACTAATGTGAGCTATTTAGCTCTGCCTAAAAAGCCCATTTTACTTCCAGCAGATTAGCCCTTCAGTGAGAGCACTCCAGGGGAAGTCCTCTACCTGATAATTCTCTCCCTACAAATTGTACCTGAACTCCGCCTTCCTGAAGATTGGCATGTTGTTGATCTGACTGTAGAATAATTTGTTATTTTAAGACTGAAACAAATGGAAGAGACACGGTGATCCTTTCTTGAGAGAATAGCTAGTGATGTGTCAAATTGAGATTCAAATTGAAGACACTTTACTGCAACTCATATGAAGTCGTCCTTTACCCTAGAGATGCTAAGTCTAGTTGTCGAGCTATGTGATAACATCACTCTCTACACACAGCTGACAAGAGAGATAACTAGGCAAGACATTCAGCTGTTTGCATTAGAGGAAAGGAATCAACAAGTAGCGGGATTTCAGTAGATTCTATTCTGTTGTGTTAGTCTTGGGGAGTTAGCTATTAATTTTTTTTGTCGGTAAATAAGCAAGAACATTCTGTGACTTTATCCCACTTCCAATCTAGTCAATTAATAAAACCTCCTTGAGGAGGTCTGTGATAGTCCCATTTTATACATAATTCATATTTTAATAGGTTATATTTTAAGCTAACTCTAGTGTGAAATTTGTGTATGTACTTATCAGGCCTTAGAAATAATTCAATATTATATTTGCTCTGAAGTTGTTAGTATATTTTCCATAGTTTTCTTGTTGTGGTTGTTGTTGTCATTTGGTTTGTTTGATTTGTTCTGTTTTGCTGAGAATAGGTCTCCCTTTAGATCCCAGATTGGCCTCAAATTCTCCATCTTTCTGCCTCAGCCTCCCAAATGTTGAGATACTGGAAGTACCATTGTGTACAACCACCATACCAGGCTTCCATGGTATTTTGTTTTGTTTTTCTTGAGACAGGGCTTTGCTATGTAGCCTAGCTGGCCTGAAATTTATGTAGTCCATGGTGGCCTAGAACTCATAGTTCCTCTTGCCTCAACATGTGATCATGTCTGATTCCATAGTTCCTTATACAGTCACAATCCTGATAACTAGCAAAGACTTTTATCACTTACTTTTAAAAAATATATCGATTCTGGATCCTGAAGCCAGGGCCTTACACATGCAAGGCAAGTGCTTTACCCTGAGATACATCCTCAGTCATTTTTCTTATTTTATTTTGAGACAGGATCTCTCTAAGTCACCCAGGCTTCAGTTACCATTATTTTAAGACATTGTTTCAGATAAAGGTCAAAAGGGTCATAATACTCTACTTGACTGCATATATCAAATTTCTGAATTGTATGAATAACAAACCCATTATCCTTATTCAGTGGCAGATCTTGAGCTGCCAGCTCTCTCGTTCTTGTCCTGGGTCAGCCCTCAGTACTGTTATCAGATCTGGACATGGTACTGGTCTTAGAGAACTGGAATCTTCTTGAGTAAGCTCAACTGGTATACATGATCAGATTTTGAATGTCTGGGCTAATCGTATGCTCTCTAGGCTTGCTTTATATTGGTGTAAGGAAGCAATTTTCAAACTGCAATTGTAAGATTGTAGATTTCTGAGAGTATATGCATATAGAAAGGTGATGCACTCTAGAGAATTTTCTGTCTGTTCTAATTGAACAAAACTTTCCAATTCTGTGTTTGAATTTCTCTGAAGAGTAGAATTTTCCAAACACAGCAATACCAAACAAAATGGATGGGTTGACAATTATTTATTTGGTGAATGTAGCTAGTTCACAGACAACTCCAGACATATCCCACATTCTCTGGGATAAATGGACTCCAACTTTGGGGTCTTCAGATTTTGCTTCTGGTAACTCTACACTTCAAGTCATGTGTCTGTTTCTTATACCAATTTACTTTTAAAAGGCTACTCTGCACCAAGGTGGTATGTCTACACAAAAAAGACAAGATGCCGGGTTTTATTGTATTGATTTTTTTTTTAAACAAAGTCTCACTGTGTAACCCAAGTTGACCTTGAACTCAAAGTCCTTCTATCTTCAGCATCCTAGGGCTGAGAGTAGTGGCCTGTGCCACCAAACCCAGCCTCAGATCAAATTTTGACAAAACAAGGATATTAATTTTGTTAATACAAAGCATAAGCTATTAAAAACAGCATTCAGCTGCATCCTCAAATTCTATTCTGTTGTGTTAGTCTTGGGGAGTTAGCTGAAAATAAAACACATTATGCAAAGTAAAATTCAGTTGGTATGAATTATGCTTGTATTCGATGATCAAGTTCTATAGTAAAAAAAATTTTTTTAAGTTATTATCCTTTCCAAGAATGTAAATTTGACCTGATGTAGCTTTAAAGAGAAGGAAGGTAAAATTTGCGGACTGTTAAACATTTTGCTTTGTGGGCTGGGGAGATGGCTCAGTGGTTAAGAGCACATATTGCTCTTCCAGAGAACCTGAGTTTGATTCCCAGCACCCACACACTCTCAGCAGCCTGTACCTCCAGCACCACACTCATGTACACAAACCCACACACAGACACATGCATATATACTTAATTTTAAAATCATAAAATATCTTTAAATTTTTACTTTGTTCTAGAACTTAATGTAATCTGATACTATTTTCTGGAGTTTGAATGGTTTGCTTATCATAAATCACATATGTGTGCTATAATGTAATTTGTGCAAAGTATTCATATCTTCCTAATTCACAAGTCTCATCTCAAGGGCCTCAAAAATTAAGCAAGGCCAGCAACATACCAAATGATAGGCTATCACATGCTCTCCCAAAGGAGAGTTGGATTAAGGCCAAATGAGCTATTTAGATGCATAAATAGTCATTTATTATATGGTGTAGTGGATTCTATGAAAAGCAAATTCTCCAAGGAAAATCTAACACAAAGCTTAAATTTGACACTGAGATGCTGTAAATGGACGCTGACCCAGAAACTTACATATTTAACGTAAGCTTAGCTTTCACAATACTTGCACATCATCACTACCTTTTTAAAACCATCTTCATCTTTTCTGTGAGAGTTTCAAATCACAGGGTTATTACTATTTTATTTTGTTTTAAATGAAACTGTCTCTAGTAATGGAAGCTATAACTTCTCTAGAATATGTTTGGTATATAAAGTCAACAAAATATGAGGACCCTCAGATACCTGTGAGATGGCTCATTGTATAAAGGCACTTGCTTCCAAGCTTGACTTGATTTCAATCTCCAGGACCCACTTTGTGGGAAGAAAGAACAACTGCAGATTGTCATCTGACCTATACACACACACACACATACACACACACACACGCACAATATAACATGCCCCTCCCAAAACAAATAAATATAATTTAAAAAATAAACACAAATTTTAAAGAAAAAAATATAAAGACCAAACAATTCAGAACTCACCAAGAGACCAACAAAAACAGCATGAAATGTTTCCAATAGAACTTTAACTTGTAATCTGCCATATAGAAATCAAACATGGAATTAATTTTTAGTAGTTATGGGATTTGGAAATTTAGAAAAACTAAACACCCTTATTTTAGTAGGGCAAGATAAACTAATTATATGGCCTATAAAGTCTTTATTCAGTATGTTAATCATACCTCTTTATGTTCCATGTTCATAAGAAGTTAGTATTTAAGTTCCTGTCATAGAAAGCTTATCAGTACCTAATTGCCTAGAACATTCTAGTTTTAAAAACTCAATGGTGAGTATTAGCTTTTTTTCATCTTTGTGAAGGAAAAATGGAAAGAAATATTTAGCACACACACACACACACACACACACACACACACACACACAAATTGGGACTGGAAAGATGGCTCAGCAGTTAAGAACACTTACTTTTAACCAAATTCAGATCCCAGCACCTATGTCAGATGGTTCACATCCTCTGTGACTCCAGTTCTAGGGATCCTACACCCTCTTCTGTCCTCTAGGGGCATCTGTACTCATGTGCACAAACCATCCCACCCCTATACACATAAATTTTAACTTTTTTTTTAATCTGTTTTTTTTAGAGTACTTCCTTCTCTTCTGAAGGTCCCGTGTTTGTTTGCCAGCACCTATGCATGTCTGGTGGCTTACACCTCCCTGTCATTGCTGCTCCAGAGGTTACTAAGCCTTCTCACCTTTGTTCCCAAACACATGGAATACGCACAAACATACATATAAATATAAATAAAACCAAGTCTTTTTAGAAAATATAAGCCAGGTGTGGTGATGCACATCTACAGTCTTAGTATTTGGGAAGTAGAGGTAGGAGGACCAGGAGTTCAAGGCAAACTTGAACTACAGAGCTACTTTGAGGCTAGCCTGGAATACTTGAAAAAAATTATTCTGGGAATGGTGGTACACATCTTTAATGCTAGCACTTTGGGAGGCAGAGGCAGGCAAACCTCTGTGAGATCAAGGCCAACCTGAACTACATAGCAAGTTCCAGACCAGCTGGGACTGCCAGAGACCCTGTCTCAAAGAAACAAACCAACCAGTCAATCAGTGAATCAATCAATCAATCCACCTACAAAGATTCACCCCTCTCCGCTCAATTCAGGGATCAATCTACAGTGAAAACCACAGTCCTGTAACCAAATCTAAATCTAATGCAATTACATATTTCGAATCAGTTTTGGTTATTTGTCTAACACAATTTTTTTATCACTGAATGGTTCTTTTAAGGTATACAAGGTTCTTTTAAGATACATGAGTCAGTGCGAATTCTTATTACAATGTAAGAATTGCTAAGCTAAAAGCAATTGAATTCAGATTCTTATAGTTCTGTGAGAGTCTACATAGAGTAAAGAAACAAAAATGATAGGTGAAAAGTGTATTTACATGTATGTATCAAAAATATTAGATCAGTAATTTGCTTTCTGTTTGGGGTTTACAAAATCTTTAGGACATGAAGTTATCTGTACCTTACTTAAAATTCTTTCTTGGAATGTAATGGATTTAAGTGCCTATATAAAGAACTAATTCATTGTCTGATTTGACATATTAAATTTTTAGAAAAAAATCTCTATAAATAAACTGGCTTTGCTTGTTATAGTTATATTGATTTCCTCAGATGCCGAATAGCCAATCTTTTTCTACACATAAATATGTATGTCTCAGGTATTGTTTTCTGAATTTTAAACAAATGTATTCCAAATTTATAGCCAAATGAGTCTTACCTCAAAGACATTTCCTATATCTCCTCAATAATGACCATTTTCACATTAGGGGAATAAAATTTGACATTTAGAAGCAATCTAATATAATTTGCAGTCTACAGGATATAAGAAAGGAAAATGGTAAGTCAACTTTTATTAAGTAGCTCAACAACTGTGTTGGAAGCTGGTTCCCAACAAAGAAGGAATTCCAGTGGGCAGCTTTTAGCATTCTTTAAGAAGGCATATTTTTGGAATGGACAAGGCACATTTTGGTGCATAAATTATGCATCTTATGTGTTTGTTCTACTGCATTTTAACTGTACTTCATTCATTCTTGTCACAGCTGCAGGTTAACGATGTTTAACATTTATTACATAAACATATTTTGTACGTAAAGCTCACAGTTTGTGATGTAGTAGTTGACAGTGCCTAGCTCCATCAGACAGTAGAGGTGACTCCTTGTGCTGGACATAAGGAGTTAACGCACAGTGCGACCTTAGAGTTTTCAGTGCTTCATTTTTAAAAGTATGACCTCATCTTGAAAAGAAAACCAGAGCTGGAGACCTCAGACTTACTAACTTCAAATTTATTAAAAAGCCTCAGTAATCAAAATGATACAAGACTCACCAAAGATATACAGAGCAGTGAGAACTATTAACCTTTCCATATTTGTTCAACTTATTTTTAACAAAGGTGCTTAGGCTGTGCAATGGGAAAAGAATAGTCTCACCAAATGATATCAGAAAAGCTGGATATCTACCTACAAATAAAATGAAGCTGGACTCTTACCTTCTATTATCTACAAGATTAACTCAAAATGCATTAAAGACCCATACATGACATTAAACTATAAAAACTCATAGAAGAAAATGGGGTGTGGGGGAGGTGATGACACTGAACCTGGCAGTTATTTCCTTGACATAGGTATAAGGGGGAAAGATATAGAGGGAAAAGAGCAAAACCAGGCAACTAGAATATATCAGAGTTTAAAATTTATGACCGAAAAGGAAACAATCAAAAAGAATGAAAACGCAAACCGTAAAATCAGAGAAAATACTTGAAACCATATATTTGATAAGGGTTTAATATCCAAAATACATAAAGAACTAAGATCCAACAAGAAAAACTCAGTTCATTTTAAAAACAACAAAAGGCTTGACTAGACATGTCTTCAGAGAAGATATATAAGTCACCAGTAAGCTTATGAAAATACTGAAATGTTATTAATCATTAGAGAAATGTAAATCAAAGCACAAAGCTATCACCTCATATCTTCAGGGTTACTATTAAGAAAAACAAAATAAAACCAGAAAATAACAAATGTTGATGAGGGTATGCAGAAACAAGTACTGTGCATTGCTGGTGTGAATAAAACAGTGCAGTTGTCATGGATACCAATATGATTATTCCTCAAAAAAATTAAACATGGAATTATGTGATCCATCAATGACACTTCTAGCCATATATCCAAAAACTTCCCAAAATGTTTTCCGTACATCCATGTATACAGAAGCATTATTCACAAGAGCCAAAAAGATATAAACAATCTAAATTCCCTTTGATAAATGAATTAATAAAAATAATGTAATATATACATGAAATTAAGTGTTATTTAGCCTTAAAGACAAAAAGAAGAAATTTCTGTCTGTCATATGTTTCAGTATGAAAGAACCTCAAGGGCATTATGTCAAATGAAATAAGCGAGAGGCAGAAAGGCAGATACTAAAACAGCCCTTCTTCCCTCCCTTCCTCCTTCCCTCCCTCCCTCCTTCCCTCCCTCCCTCCTTCCCTCCCTCCCTCCTTCCCTCCCTCCCTCCTTCCCTCCTTCCCTCCTTCCCTCCCTTCCTCTCCCTTTCCTCCTTCCTTCCTTCCTTTCTTTCTCTTGATACAGTGTCTCGGGAATCCCAAATCCACCTGATTTCACCAACTAAGTGAGGTGATTGCAGGTCTGCAGAACCACATCCAAATTAAACCATCTCCCTCATATGAAGTATCTAAAGCAGTGGAACTCAGAACAAGAAGCAGAATGGTGGTTGCTATAGGCTGGGAGTGTAGGAGGCAGAAGGCAGGGGAATTGTTTAATGGTGATAGAGTTTCAGTTTAAAAGCGCTGGTACATAATAATGTACAAATACAGTTAACATCACTGCAGTTCACACCTAAAATGTTAAGGTGGTACATGTTATATACTTTTTCCTTCCTTCCTTTCTTTCTTTTGAGACATAGTCTCCTGTATCCTAGGCTGATCTCAAACTAGCTGTGGAGCTGAGAGTGACCTCGAACTACTGGTCTTCTTGCTCCCAACCGCCAATGCTAGGAATGAAAAGTTCTGGGGATAGAACCCTAGGCATCATGCATGCTCAAAGTACTAAGTTTCATCCCTGGCCCAGAGAAAATCAATTTTATGTGTTTGATAGTCTCCAGAGAGTCATTAAAATTGAGACTAACTGGTAGGAGAAAGCAATTTATGAGAAAGCATACTTTTCTGGGTTTCTGGTTTTATAAATGCTCCAGAAGATATGGAAAAATACTTCCTTATTTTTAGCACATTATTGCTTAGCTGTGCTATAAAACGCAAGTGTTATATACTTTGAAAGAATATAAATGTTTAAGCTCTTTTAGCCTTGACCTTTGTGTTTGTAATTGCAAGTCTGACTCTCTACTTTACTAATGCATAGCAAAAAGTCATGCAATTATCTCCTCATGAATACAGGTGACATTTGATCTGACTCCACTTGAGGATATGATTTTAACTGGCTCTACATAACTCAGACTCATCTGACCTCTGGTAAAGTGAACATGCTCAATTCTGTGGTAGTTATGTCAGAACACTTCCATTCTCATTTGAACTCTGAAGTTCAACATGGAGAGAGGTAGGGAGCAGAGAAAGGGGGTTGGCAAATTGCTTTTTGGTAGAAATCTGTAATGAATATATTCTGCTTTGCCAGAAAAGCCACACTGATGTGATCTGAAAATAAGTCATGGTCAAGTACGAAGACAGATCCTTTCTTATATAAACTTGGGTCTCTAAGGAGGTTCATTGTTGGAGAGTAGGCCAATTCACTTCCAACAGAGATAGACCAAGGATTACTCGTGGGCAAAGCCAAGATTTTCATCTAAAAGTAACTGTGGATCTTCTTAATTCTCAGAATATGTGCATAGAGGGGAATCCTAATTGTCCTATCCCAGAGAGCAATAGACTTTTGCCATTCTTATTTCTGTCTACGGGAATATATATAAACCAAATAAAACATAGGACTTAAAAAATATAATGTTTTAGTCAGGCATGTTGGTGCACACCTTTAATCCCAGCACTTGGGAGGACGAGGCAGGTGGACTTCTGTGAGTTCAAGGCCAGCCTGGTCTACATATCAGGTTCCAGGCCAGCTGGGGCTACTGGGAGACTCTGTCTCAAAAAGATGAGCTAGTTGTAAAATATCCCCTTAAGTTTGTTGACCTGATCACTTATTTAGATACTAAGTGTGTCAAATGCCAGCAAATATCTGTTCCAAATGGTATCTTACATCTTACAGTGGCTGCCCTTAAGCTATTAATTCTAGGAGCAACTAGATCAATGTTTGTTGAGTATTATCTAGTTCATTGTGATATTCTATCAAAATATTTCATTTTGCTGTATCTTTTAGAGACTATATTTATTATAGAAATCAAGGTATATGATAAGTGAGTAGTTATACTGTACCTAAACAACATATGCATACCCATAATTTTAGAAGCAGATTTGTTGGTGTCTTTGCTTCTTAAGTTCAGGGTTGCTGATCAGAAGAATGGGGGATAAACAATAAAAGGCAAATAATTGGCAAACTAGATTCTGAAAATAAGAGAAAGGGTCGATTTTCTGACTCTGGTTTATTTAACTTAACAAAATGATTTCCAGTAGCATCCAATTCCATGCAAGTGTCTTGTTTTTTATTTTTTCTTTATAGCTACATAAAATTGCAATGTGTATGCATCCCACATTGTCCACTCATTTGCTATTGGACATCTAGCCTCATTCCATATCCAATGGTCATCATGTACATGATGGTGTACATCTTTAATCCCAGCACACTGGAAGCAGAGGCAAACAGATCTGTACGAGATTAAGGCCAGCCTGGTTTACGTAGCATGATCAAGGCCAGCTGGAGCTATAAGTAGGCTTTGTCTCAAAGAAAGAAATAAAAAGAGTGAACACAGGTATCTTACATGAGTCGACAATGCTACTCCCAAAAGACTTGGGTTATCAAACAAAAACCCCTAGAGGCCCCAGATCTACATGTGTTACTGCCATGGTGCGAAACAGTTCACCATAACTAGTTAATAAGACCCTCTTACTGAAGATGCCGCACACTTTGGTTGAAGTACATAGAGAAATCAATCTTTAAAAAACCAGGAAAATGTTCTAACTGCTTGTTTTGGTTGATCTCTTTTTATCAACTTGACACAAACTAAAGTTACCTGGGAAGAGGGGAACTCAGCTGAGGAATTACTTCCTTCGGATTGGGCTACGGGTGTGTCTATGGGGCATGTTCCTGACTGCTGGTTCATGTGAGAGGGCCTAGCCCACTACGGCCAGTGCTATCCCTGGGCAGGTGGACCTTAGCTATATAAGAAATGTAGCTGAGCAAGCCTGGGGAAGCAAGCCAGTAAGCAGTGCTCCTCTGTGGTGTCTGCTTCAGTTCCTCCCCTCAGGTTCTTTCCTCGAGTCCCTTCTTGAATTCCCTCAAAGTTGGACAGTGCCTTGAAATAAACCCTTTCCTCCTCCAGTTGCTTTTGGTCAATATTTTATCACAGTCACAGGAGACCAAACTAGAACACTGCTATCTGGTTTTCATAGCGCTGCAAGGTGCTATGCAGGCTGCTGGCAGAGAAAAGACATCAATTGCCTTAGCCAGCACTGGATGCTGCATGCTACAATACTGACCTGTTAGGCAAGATATGTCTACTAGTGTTAATAGTCGTACAAGAGATAATAGATCTAGTTTCATTCTTCTAGATGAGTGTGCTGGATAGCTTTGGTTGTCAACTTGACACACCTGGGAGGAGAGAACCTTAGTTGAGGAATTTCTTCTATTGGATTGGCCTGTGGGCACAGCTGTGAGGCATTGTCTTAAGTGATGAGTGGTATGGCAGAGTCCAGTCCACTGTGGGTGGAGCCACCTAGGCCGGCAGTCTTGGGTTGTAGAAGAAAGCAGGCTGAGGGCAGGCAGTAAGTAGCATTTCTCCATGGTATGTGCTTCAATTGCTGCTTTCAGGTTCCTGTTCTGAGCTCCTGCCCTGACTGCTTTCATGGTGAACTGTAAGCTGTCCGGTGAAATAAACCTTTTTCTCCGCAACTTGCTTTTGCTCAGTGTTTCATCACAGAAGTAACTAGGGAAAAACTTGGTACCAGTAGTGGGGGGAGAATTGGTAAAGTGTTTGAACTTTGGGCTGGAGAAGCCATTGTATACTCAGTGTTTAATGAGCTGTTATGAAAGCTTGGAAGATAAAATTTAGAGATATGCAGATGATGGAGCCTTGGTTTTTGAAGTTTCGGGGTGAAGAGTTCCTCAAAGTCTCTATCTGGGCCATTTTTATGATATATTTTGGATTAAGACTCTGTGGAGGTAAAACCTTTGTGCTTTACTGGGACCATTGATGTTGGTTAGCTGGGTCTGAAAAACCAGCTATGATAAACCAGAAAACAGCATCACTGGGGCGAAATCATCAAATTTTGTTTTGGTTAGCTTTCTATTGCTGTGATAACACACTGACCAAACCCAAGTTGGGGAGGAGATGGTTTATTTCAGTTTGCAATATAGTCCTCCATCCAAGTTAAGCCAGGACAGAGACTCAAGCAAGAATCTGAAGGCAGGAACTGAAACTCAGACCAGTGAAGAATACTGCTTACTTACTTTTTCCCCTCTATGATGAACTGTAAGCTCTAAGGTAAATAAACCCTTTCCTCCTCAACTTACTTTTGAACAGTGTTTTATCAAAACTATAGAAAGTAATAGGACAATGAGATTTCCTAGAACCATTTGTTAGAGGTTGTTTTTTCTTCAGTGTATGTTTTTGACTCTTCTGTCAAAAAGTAGGTGGTTCATTACTCTGTGTTTATCTCTGGGGAATTTATTACATCCCATTGATGTATGTGTCTGTTTTTATTTGAGTTTCAGCTTGTTTTTCTTACCATGGCTCTATAATGCAATTTGAGATCAGATACTGTGATAACTTTATCATTGATCTTTCTACGAAGGATGGCTTTAGTCATTCAGGGCCTTTTGTGCTTCCATGTGAATATGAGGCAGATTCAAATAAGAGGTTTACCATTCCATTTAATGTGTTTCAAATTTTAAAGTACATATAAGTCATGTTCAAACGGAAATCATCTTAATTGGAATCTTTTTCCGTAGGTGTAGGATGAGGTCTACTTTTTTGTATATGTAAACAAAATCATCTCATGCTAGGCAATACTTTGAGCAACCTCTTTTCTTGGTAAATTCTTACATTCTCTTTGTTCAGGGGCAGGAGGACCTAAACATTCTTTCCAGCCAACCATACATCTTGAACACCAATGAAAATTTTCTAACATCTTTTACAGTGCTTTAAAATACATCCCCTGTTGGTAGTAGTCAAAGTAACTGCTTCTCTACCCCTAGAACATAAATTTATTTAGGGCCTTTCAGAAAAGAAATAGCCTACCCCTGGATCGTGAATTTAGAACTAGGGTGCTTGAAATATTAGCTCTTCTACCTTACAGTGCCTAAGCTGGATCATTTGGTGCCAAGTAGCATCTTTTCCTGCCTAAAACTCTAGGTTTGATCTTCTTTTCTCTTCTGTTTCAAATCTTAAAGTAAGGTCTTCCCTAACCCACTGGTCATCATTTTCATGTTGAAGTGCCGTGTTAATGTGCTTACTTTCAAAACTGTCTGTATCTTGTACAACCTCTATAACTTTTTAAAAAGTTAATTTCCTACTCCAGGACAATAAAATAAGAATTTCTGGAAATAAATCTCTAGGTAGTTGTGTACATTCTCCCTCTGTAATTCTAATACAGAGTTAGAGCTGAGAATCGTGATTCTAGTACACTGACTCTCATTCATGGCTTCCCTGGAATCCTCTGAGGAGTTTTTAAAAATGATAAATACTTGAACCCTACTCCCAAAGTTACTGATCTCATTATGAACTGTGAATACATCCTGGATACCCACCATAAAGAATTCTTGTCCCCTGGATAGCAGGAGAATTTTTAAATTACAATGCTCTTTTACTCTCATAATTAATAAATTTATAAAGGAAAGTGGTAAAATTAGAGGGCATCCACATCTCCACTCATAGTGACCCCAGTGGGCTTCTGGAGATAGAGACTCTCCCCTCATGATTACTTGCACTGTTTAACAAATCAGGCAGACTCCTGGGAAAAGCCCTCTTCACTGTGTGGATATAGTCCTTCCTAGGTCTCCTATGAGTGCGCAGGAGACGGCATGGTTCAACACTGATACTCAAAACCCAATTTAGGTGACAGTGAACCTCATCCCCCAAAGCAAACTGGTCTGCTAAACTGTTCACTTGGGAAAGAAAGTGAATAATCTAAAGCCTTGTGGAACACTTTCTAAAAATATTCTAGAGGCTTTCCACATTAAATCTATGAACCCTAGAGCAGAGAAGTTGTTTAATTTCTGCCTTAGTTTGCATTATTCTCGCCCAAACCAAAATAGTGTTGTTGGATGACAGGATAATCTCTTAATATTTTCACTGAGGCTCCCACTCAGTGCTGAAGAATTAAAAACAAAGTCCTGCCTGAATACTGAGCTTTTACAAAAGAAGAAATGCAGCCATGGAAGAAAATTCGGAAGTAGGCTAGTGTCGTTCTTATCAGTCTTAAAGCCTGCTCTGTTCATCTCAAGGTGCTTGCAGAGACTCTAAATTAGAAAAAGGACTGCCCTGCACTTATGGGAAGGGGATAAAGCCTTAAATACTCATTACTGTAGCTTCTGCTAATAGTCAAATAAGTTCCTGATCTCCTGCTTGGGGCTTTAGAAAACTAACATCATTTCTCTGTCTCTTTGAGATGTAAATCTTTGTTCAATCAGAACTTCCTTCTCAAGGACCTGAGAGCCTAATCATTAAAATGAAAACATCTAAGGACTGTGGTTCTCAGCCTAAAATGTACCTTGGCTTAACTTCTTAGTGGGCTAAACAGCTACCAAAGGCTGAAAAGGAAAAAAAGGTTAATTGAAAACAGGCTTTATACCTTCAGTTGGACTTTGGAAAAACTTAACCACTCAATATTTTCAAAAGATCCTTGTCCCAAAGTGTAGTTTACCGCCTCTGTAGATCACATATCAGTGTACATGAAAACCTTAAGGTTCTTTCCAATAAACATTTGTAAGAAGTGTTTAAACTTCATGAAACAAGTAACCTTAATTCACAGCTCTTTTTCCCAAAAGATATATCGATCCTTATTTTATATGTACAAGTGTTTGCCTGCACATATGTGCAGTACAAGCATGCAGAACTGTAGTTAATGATGGTTGTTAGCTACCGTGTAGGTGCTGGAAACCAAACCTGAGTCCTCTGCCAGAGCAAGTGCTCTTAACCACTGAACCATCTCTCAAGCACCTAGGGGGTTATATAACTAAATGTGGGAGTCACTAAAAATGTGACAGAAGAAAAAGGTTTGGGGACAGGATGCAACCAAAAATTCTTTCGAAATTAAATGTAATTGTGAGTAAAGTTTCCAGAAAAACTACATCTTAAAACTGAACATTCAAGGCTAGAGAAATGATTCATTGGTTAAAAGCTTACTGGCTGTTCTTGTAGATGACCCAGGTTCAGTTCCCAGCACACACATGGTGGCTAACAAACATCTATAAATCCAGTTCCAGAGGGTCTGATACCCTGTTCTGACCTCCACAGGCATTCCATGCCACGAGTACACTTACACACATGCAGGCCAAACACGCATGCACATAAAAGAAATAAATAATTATAAAAAAATCCTCTAAACATTCTATGAAGGCTGATCAGTTGATTAGAACTTTGGTGATTGTGGAGTTTAGAATGTTGCAGATAATTACCATTTACCCTGGACCACCTTCAGCCACCCAAAATAGCTACACCTTGCCCATTTTTGTTTCTGGCATAACATCCTGTGATTAGCTGGATAAAACACTTTTGGAATGTAGTAACTTAGACCACCAGCTGTATCTACCTGCTTAACGTTTCAACCAATGTATTTGAAATGAGTCTTAATTGATGACTTTTCTTTGTTCTGTTACTATAAAAACTTCATAAATCTGTTCCACATTGGAATATGGAATTTAGGGTAACCAGAATCTGTGTTCCCAGGCCATGGTCACTCATATTTGACTCTCTTAGCCCCTTCGGCTTGAGAGTTATGCTTATGCATCAACATAAGGCACCTGAGGTATTCGTGGAACATTGTCCCATGTTGCATCGCATCACTCATTATCAGTAAATGAGGGAGAACTGATTAATAACAGTACGGATGTCTGAAAAATCCATAAGGAAATATATTATTTTATTTTATAAACTTACTTGTAAGTACATATAATATAGCTAGGCATGGTAGTAATATACCTTTAATCCCAGTACTCAGGAGGCAGAGGCAGGTGTAGCTCTGTGGTATTAAGGCCAGCCTGGTCTACATAGTGAGTTCCAGGTCATCTTGGACTACAAGGAGAACTGGTCTCAAGAAGACCGAAATAGCAACAACAATAGCAAAAGTGTGTGTATGTGTTTGTGTGTGTGTGTATGTATGTGTACATGTCTAGCTATAAGCTATCAAACAATAGTCACATTGCCAGGCATGAGAAACTTCCCTTCAGGTTGTTTGCCAGGGTAGTCCAAGAGACTACCTGAACAATATAGGCTGTTGCCTTTGCCCTTGATTGCCTCCTAGAAGTTGATGGTAAGACCTTTTGTTGAAGATGACACATACTTTGGACATAGGACTTGGTGGAAAAAAGGTGGACATTACCTGGAAGCCTTCTCTTAAGGATTACCTCTCATAATATTGAAAGGTACTATGCAAACTGGCAAGAAAGAAAAAGAAATCAGCAATCCTGCGCACTCAAAAGGGAAGAATCCATGCCTTGTACCATAAACTACTAGTGGCTGGAGGCATCAGAGATCCTAGAGGAAAACCTACCATTCCTATGTATGTACAACCAATGTAGTTTCTAAGTCTATTCTAAATACTTATCCTTATAAGTACAGATAAGTGTAGCTCTCACCACTCATCAGAGAATTTTTTTTTTACAATAAAAGTACTATTTCAGAGATCCACACCTTGTCAAAATGTAGAGACTAAGTGACTGGGGGTGTCTAGCCCTTACTGATCTGCATTGCCACCCTTACAACTAAGGCTCAGGGAACAGTACAGAGAAGGGAGAGTAAGAGCCACAGGACCAGGACATCTGCTTCTAGAGAGTGTCTTCAGACATGACAGGGAAGCTGCGTCCATGGAATTTCAACAGTATGGTTGCTAAACAAGATCTGCATAATAATAATGCCAATTGACATAGATGAGTGGATGGGGCGGGGGTTCACAGAGTCCCACCTCTAGATGAAGAAAATCAGTTTTCTCCAGGGATGAGCCTTCCAAAAGGTTGTCCAGTCCCAAGTGCTCATCTCTAAACACACTGCATTAGTTGCTTTCTGTTTGCTGTGATAGAAACTCTGCAAGGAAACTTATAAAAGGAAGAGTTTATTTAAGCTTACACTTCCAAGGGAATTAGAGTCTGTCATGGCAGGGAGGGAGGCATGGTTGGCAGGAGGTGCCAGAGCAGCAGCAGAAAACAGAGGCTCACATCTTCAAGCAGGCACAGGAAGCAGAGCAGTGACTAGGAATCCAGCAAGACTTAAGAACTCTCTAAGTCTACGGCGGCATGCTTCCTCCAGCAAGGCCACACCTTCTAAGATCTCCCAAAACAGCACCATCATCTGGGGACAAAATGTCCAAATACTTGAAGCCTATGGGGGACATTCTCATTCAAACCACCACACCCGTATCTAAATGGACTCAGTAGGTTTTCTGTATTTTGTTTTTCTTTTTGTGTGTGTCTGTGTATACATACACATATGCATATATGCAGCCATAATAATTAAAGACGAGGTCACAAAATTGAGAGAAATTAGATGGGAAGATGTGGGAAGAGTTAGAGTGGGTAGAGGGAGGGAGGTAAATTATGTAAATATAGTACTCATGTATGAAATCCTCAAAAAGATTTTAAAACTTTAAGAATCTTTGTTCATATGGACCTTGGCTCCCTCAACCCTGTATACTGTTAATGTCATTAAACCTTTGTGCATTCTGTCAATTAATTTAGATTTATAATTACTGTATTATGCAACTGTCTTTTAAGTCAAATATAATATTTAAGGGGCTTATAAGCAAAATTGCATTCACATTTTTTATTATTTACTTCTGCTCCAGGAAGAATCATCCAAACTGTCCATTCACCAGCAACCTTCATGAGAATTATTAGCCACGCCAAAATTAGTCTCCATCTAGAAGAACTGTTGAGTTCGCCCACTGAGTCGGGGGCAATAATAGGTGTTTATTATTTTGATTTACCAAATTTTATAGTGATTTTCTTTGAGTATTATTGTGGCTAAGGTAGAAATATCATTAAAATTTTTATTTAAATAAATAAAAATTGTAAAATGAATTGCCTGTTGAGCACGGTGGTGCCTCCAGGATTCAGGAAGCAGAAGCAAGTGGATCTCTGTGAGAATGAGGTCATCCTGGTCTATATAGAAAGTTCTACAGGGAGGTGCTGTCTCCAAAAAAATAAACAACAAAGAAACAAAACAGAAAACAAATGAATTGCTTTGCTTGGTATGATATCAAGTTCAGTGATAGATGTCCATTGACTATCTTGATCATTTCTAAATAAAAGAATGAAACTTTACTAAGTACTTGACAACAAATACCAAATATACACGTGTGTATGTGGGGGTGGAGGGGGTGGGTGTGTGTGTCCATAAGTAGGTGCATTTGAGGAAAGCAGAGGTAGATGCTGAGTTTCTTCCTATCACTCATCACTTTAGTTTTTGAGACAGGGTTCCTCAATAACTCTGGAACCTGCCATTTCAGCTAGACTAGCTGGCTAGTGGGCTCCCAGGACCTGCCTGTCTCTGACTCCCCAGCACAGGTGTGCACGCTGTCAGGTGCAGTTTTTACGTGGGTGCTGGAGATCCAAACTTAGGTCCTTATGTTTAGTACCTTAGCCACTAAGATATCTCTCTAGTCTCTGAATTACTGATCTCCATACTCATATGGACATCAGTCATCTGTGGGAAGAAATGGACATAGAAGGGGCCATATGAGGGACAGATGATGAGAAAGTTCTGCTATAATTTGAGCAGAAATAATAAATAGAATGAGAACAAAGCAAAGGAAGAAATGAACATACATTCACCTGCACCAATCTGTGGCCTCTCACTAATGAACAGCCATCCTCTATTAAGAGAATGTATATACTGGACACTCTACCAAGACTGTGATACTGGCTCTCATATTAACTTCAGCACATCAGTTTTTGTAATATTTCTATGGGTTAGCTTGTTCTTTCCTATTTTGTGGAAAATAAAACAAAATCAAATCACAGAGAGCTTATATAATCATGCTAACACTATTAATAAAGAGTGAGCCTGGGGCATGAAACAGCCTAGTGTAATTCCAAAGTCCTCTTTCTTCCTTAATGACTTAAAAAAAAAAGCAAATTAAATTTTGTGGATGAAGAAGAAAAACTAACAGAATCTAAGCACCATTTGTTTTAACCATGGTGATTGAATTAACTCATCAACATTTGCTGAGAATTCATGAATTGTTAATGGAATTGTAGAAGGACTATCACCTTTGCTGATGCCTACTTGAATAGAACTCTTTAATTTAACTCCAGGGTATTTAAATTGTTTGGCTTCTCAGAAGCTTCATTTAATAGGCCTTGACCTGGAAGTTGGCCAAGAGCTCTTGACAACAGACATGGCCACCACTCCAAGAAACCATTTCTTCTAATATAAAGAAGCAGATCTAAAGGAAGACTATCATTGAATATATATTGCTATATTAATCCAGCTGATGGGTCTTATAAATTATTAATGCTGGGCCCACACCACAAGAAAAGTAGAAAGAAAGGAAACCCAGAAAGCCCTTTCTATCTGACTACACAGACTGTAGAAGTCACACAGTCTGACTTCTTTCTCTATGGCGGCCCATTTTTAAAAACACTAATGGAATCAAGTAGCTCAAGGGCACTATTAAAAAGCCAATGTGGTTGATACTCTAATTAGAAGTAATTTGAACTGCACAACTTACACTCCAATCTGGACTGCTTCATAAAACTGAATTAAAAACATAAGAAAACTAATAATAACGAGTATATGTAGGTGCACATAGATGCTTACCAATGATACTGATCATATAGGAATTAGGGAGCTTGCATCTTTAGTGTCCTAGGGAAAATATGAAAGAACAAGAAAAGGAAAGATGATAAAGTATGGAAATGAGGATCTACTTTAATATCCATTCTTCCTGAGACAAAGTCAATTTATTTTACTAAGCAAGAGACCAAGAGTTCTTAAGCACCATGTCCCTCCCGCCTCTCCTTTTTTTGAGAATATACCAAGGTCTGATGATTCATATCGATAATCCCAGGTACTTGGGAGGCTGAGTCAGGAGGATCATAAGGCTAGCCGGGTAACTTGGTAAGACCTTTCTTTGAAATTAAAAGTAAAAAGAGGACTGAGGATACAGCTCAGTGTTAGAGCGCTTGCTTAACACACCTAAAGTCTTAGGTCAATTCTCAGTACTATAAAAAGAATTATGCAAAACTTGGAAATGGGAAGTGAAGTTGAGTTACATCCAAGTGTAATGTAGTCTCTACTGTGTAAAAGGCCCATCAAGAACTGCTTATGGTTTTTACTATTAACTATTAACTAGAGTCCAAATAGTGTAAGGACAAGTTACCTTAACAAGTCTTTCCCTCCCTTCCTCCTTCTTTTTCTCCTTCCCTCCCTCTTTTCCTCCCTCCCTCATTCTCTCTCTCTCTCCCTTCTCCCCCTCTCCCTCCTCTCTCTTCCTCCCTTCCTCCCTCCCTTCCTTCCTTCCTTCCTTCCTTCCTTCCTTCCTTCCTTCCTTCCTTCCTTCCTCCCTTCCTTCCTTCCTTCCTTCCTTCCTTCCTTCCTTCCTTCCTCCCTCTTTCCTTCTATCTCCTCCTCCTCTTCTTCCTCTTCTTCCCAGAGCAACAGATATACACCATACCTGCTTTTATTCTCTAAGATTTCTACCTAATAAATGGGAACTATGTGTGGTTCTGTTGTCCTGTAGAGCCTTATTCAGTTTATGTTTACTATCCTACTCTCTATCTTCTGATACCTAAAATACCAGTAAGTAAAGTTTCTTTTACTTGCTTTGTTTTCTTTTTTTGAGAGTCTTGCTGTGTAGTCTAAGCTGACCACAAGCTTTTAATCTTCCCACCAGTCACTTGAGTGTTGAGATTACAGTAAATGCAGGTTTCTTAAATGATCTTTGAATAAATTTTATCACCATATAAGCTCCCTAATTAATGGTTTAATATACCTCTAACAATATTTTTTATATTGTTTCTTTACTTTGTTTTTAAATAGGGTCACATTATATATCTCAGATTGTACTGGGACTTGCTAATGTAGCTCAGATTGGCTTTGAATTAATGATATTTCTACCTCAGCCTTCCATGTGCTGGGATTATAGGTGTGTACTACCATGCCTAGATACAACACGTGTTCATTCATTGTTTGTGTAAGAATTACTGTAAAATTTTTGAAAATTGGGACCGGGTGTGGTGGTTCATGCCTTTCATCCCAGCATTCAGGAGGCAGAAGCAGGTGGATCTCTGTGAGTTCAAGGCCAGTCTAATGTACATAGTGAATTCCAGGTCACCTGACTACAGGGGAGAACCTGTCTTAAAAAAGACCAAAAATTTTTTTTGAAAATTATATTTTGACACACCAACGACTTAGAAATTAAACTCAGTAATTATGAAAAAAGGATGTTACTTTAAAATTTAATAAGAAAAAAGGTGTTCTCCAATTAATTTAGCAACCACTGGTTAAATGGACTTAGTATTCTTATAGCACTGTCTGCAATACTCCCCATGCATTTAATAGGAACTGATCTTTCTTTTATAATTTCCTTTTCTTTTATCACTCATCTTATTTTGTTATTGGCTTGATGATATTTATATTACATAGAGTTTTTCACTACATTTATTTATTTATTTATTTATTTATTTAGTTAGTTAGTTAGTTAGCTAGTTAGTTTGGCCTTTTTGAGACAGAGTCTCTCTGTAACCCCAGTGGACCTGGAACTTGCTATGCAGACCAGGCTGACCTTGAACTCAGAGATCCGCCTGCCTCTGCCTCCCGAGTACTGGGATTAAAAGCATGTCCCAACAAGCCCAGCTCTTTGATTTCCTTTTCTAACCAGATTTTACAATACTATACTTGTCTGCATCTTTCAGGACGCATATGAATAAGCATATACATTCTCAACATTATTTTGTAAATGTATTGGATAAGGTAATCAATGTAGTAAGCCAGTATGTCCAAATTGGTGTTGCTGAGTACGTGTCACATAATTCCAACAAGATAAAACTGGCAGGGAACTGAAAGAAGGAAACAGTGCAACTTGTTAGTGGCAGTAAGAGACATAGTCATATGTTGCCTCTTGTAAGCAGCCTTATCTTTCAGAGACCTCCACTCAGGTGAAGCCAGGGTTCTGAATTTCAGGATGAGTCAGACTGAAGCACACTTGGAGTTTAATAAGAAAACGCTTAGACAGATTTAAACATGAATGTAAGCGGGGAGGGAGAGGTTCTTAGGAAAAGGGTAGTGCACACCCAAGACATGGGCTAAGTGCCTTAATCATAACCATATATGTGACGTTAGTGGCTTCTGAAATAACAGTGTTCAAAAGCATTCTAAGGAACTGCTCTTTGCAGCGAATGAGATCACAGTGTAGTTCTAGAGCTGTGCTGGACAGTATTACAGGCTGACAAGACAAAACCATGGGCCACAAGGGTCAAAGGAACCCTCACCTCATACTAGTTACAAGGGAGTGAAGACATGTTTTGGCAATAAGCAAAGTTCAAGGATTCTTAAAAAGCTAGAGGAATCAGTTTAAGCTCAAAGGTCACTTAGGCTTCAGAAATGCTCATTACTATTTCAACATTCTTATTTGAAATATCTCTATACAAAAGAAATGCTGTCTCTATGTAAGCCGTCTTCAAGAAAATTTTGTTAAATCTGCTAAAATTCCCAATTTTCGGTTTGTGAGAGACTTCATTCAGATGAGACGCCTTCCTTCCCGTGCTTTCTCTGTATTTCTATTCTGTCTCAAGATTTAGATGTTGCACACATACACTCTGACTTGTTTGAGGAATAATTTAAGGTGTCAATAACAGCAACATAAAAATTTACAAAACCTATACTAAGGTAGGAATTAGTAATTATGAAGTAGGTCAAAGAACAAAGCAAAGAATAATATTGAGTTAAAATGATACTGCACATATGACTAGGGTTCCAAATAAAAAGCTGAACACAGTGGGAGTAAAACCCTGCCTAGGTTTGCTATGACTGCATAAAGTAATGAAAAAGAAGAAGGAAAAATGTATTTATTTCCTGACTTTCATTGTTATCATATTGTTAAAACACAAGCATTCCATCAAACTTTCCCCTTCTGTCTTTCTAAGCTCATATTAATACATATCACATTATCCATTTAACAAATGTGATTACATTATAGTTTTGCTGTGCACTATCATCCGCAGCATTTATCCAGACCCCTCTCTTCTTTTCAAATAGTTCATTAAGGACAGAGGTGACAAGGGAGAATAACATTTGGTAAGTGGTCTAACAGTACTGGCAATAAAATCAATTACTTGTAAGCAATCAAACTGATCGTCCAAGCCCTAATTTCCCAATAACCTAACAAGCTATATCCATAGCTCTTAAATATGAGACGTTCACAGCACTAAGATACAGGTGTTATAAACAGAGATAAGAGATGTCTTGGTGAGTAAAGGTCCTTGCTGCGAAGTCTGACAGCTTGAGTTCCATCCCAGGAGCCCGCATGATAAAAGGAGAGGGCTGATTCCCAAAAGTTGTCCTCTGACCTTCACACATATGACACAGACATGCTTGCTCAAGCATACACACACACACAGACACACACACACACACACACACACACACACACACACAATACATAGTGAACTTAAGATATTTTTCATGAAATAGGTGACGTGACTTAGGACACCAAGCATATTTCATTAAAGAGTCCTTGTGAAAACTTGAAGTACATAATTGTTTTAGTGCTAATGAAAAAAATTTGTATAGTTTTACTAATTTGAGCTTTGCTTATTTCACAAAAATGGTTTTATTTGTGCTTTGTTACAATGCCAAATTACATGCTGGGAACACTCATAACAGTTTTGCAATTTAGCTAAATATTTGTACAGTTTTTTTACAGTGTTGGATTTCTGTGCTTCTACTGACTAGCTAGCCTTCTTGTAGCAGTGGCTTACTTTTCTCCTCTTACTTAACATACGGAGTCAACTCATTAAAAACGCAAATGCCAAAGAAAAACAGTACTAAAAACTTAAAACAAAAGAGGACCCAGGAATGACTGGTTATTGGATACGATCAGACTGCTGCTCTTCACCCCCAAATAACAGCCCTCTCACCCAACCTCGGTGTTCCTCCAGTTTTATGTTACAGAACCTTGTGGCAGCAATGCCTGAGACAATGATGAAATGAAGGAAATAATTTTGAACTTGACTGAGAAATGGAGAAAGGTAGTGTGCATTTGTACATGTATTCATGTGTTTTTACATTATATTTCCCTGGAACATTAAGAGCCAGGTTGCATCACAGGAGCTATAAATGAGTATAGTATTCTAGGTACTGGTCAGGGAGATAAGATGCAAGTAAAAAATATCAGTAACTTCTGTTACATGAAGTTGGGGAAGGTAGCAAAGCGAGGGTGTATCTGAGGAGATGGGAAAGGGGTTGACTATCATCAAATATAATGAATGAATTTCTTAAAGAACTGATGTTTTTCAGATATTTTTTTGAAAAAATTATTTTTCAAAATTCTAGAAATAAATTTTTTAAAATCAATAACTTGATAGATTCAATTTAACCACTTGATTTAAATTCCACCAAGAACTCTAGAAAGATCTCTCTATTGATGTTAGGACTCTTCATGGGGATAATTATTATCAATCAACTTTCGTGCAAACACATCCCACGTACAAAGTTTGGATAAATTTTATTGAAACGTTGGAAAAATTCAGTTGGTGGTGATTACAGTGATCTCTGGTGATTACAGTGATCTCTTGTCTCACTGTTTCAATTACAGCATATGGAATTTTTAGCCTGGTCCATATGTACATAAGAGTAAGTGAAAAGAATGCAGTCACTGTTGATTAGGTATTCAGTAGCATTATACAGCAAAGATTGAGTCAGAAGATCTTCAAAGAAGAGTCTATTGAACACTGATAATTTATTTCTCTCGCTAATCCAAAAAAAAAAAAAAAAACAACACACAGGCAATTACCCACTCAGTGCTGGCATTCAAAGCACACTTAGGTCCGTCAGTCTGCATTTTTCCTTCAAGCCTCTAATCCAAGTACAAGCATACCACTAAGATGTCATTTGGCACAAGTGACCTTTCCATAGGATTAGCAGGCTTTGAGCCCTTAATAATTTACTAATGCAGGCTTTTAGCATCTTTTAGACATTCTGTAAGGCCAACTGGCCTAGTCTATGACAAGCTGAAGAAAGAAAGGACACATACCTCTGAATTCCAATGAGATTTATATTGCCAGAGATGAGATCATTCCTTTCAAACCTCTCACTGCATAAATGTGTGCCTGAAGAGAGAAAATAATACTCATAAGGTCTTGCTGCTTAGTGTGATGGTTGGTCCAAGTGACCTAAGAGCTCTAGTATTTATTTCACTACCTCTACTCTGTATTGTAAATGATCAGTATGGTCTTTCTATGATTGCTGTCTGAAAGGGGTTATGGCATGCAATTTCGGCCATCAATGAAAGAGAAGTAATTGTTTTGGTAGGTGTGCAAGTAATTCACTGGTTTATCACACAGCTATAAGTATATCACTTCATATTACTATTGAAAATTATTTGTGAAGCACATGGATTTGTTTTGTTGGTGCTGCTGGAGATTAATGTGTGTATTAATGGGTATGTGATGTGTTATGCATATAGGCAAACACTATACCATTGAGTTGCAACCCTAGTCTGTGTTCTCTCATTTTTTTGACAGAAATGAAATATTTATATTTCCAGTTCAAGTCAAATCTCTTACATGGTAAGTAACTTAATTTCTTCCTTTTTTTTTTTTTTTCCTTTTTTGGTCTTTTTCAGACAGGGTCATCCTGTGGCCTCTGCTGGTTTAGAACTCACTATGTAGACCATGTTGGCCTTGAATTCACAGAGATCCGCCTGCCTCTGCCTTCCAAGTGCTGGGATTAAAGGCATGCACTACCATAGCCCACTTGGTAAGTAACTTTCAACTGGCATTTAATACTTTAAATTAATGCTCTCAACAAACCAGACCTCCAGGCCTGGGGAGATGGCTCAGTTGATAAAGTGCTTCCCATACAAGCAAGAAGACCTGAGTTTGGATTCCTAACACCCTTGTAAAAGCCAGGCACAGTGTCATACCATCTGTAATCCCAAAAGTAGGAAGGCAGAGACACGGGTATCACTGTGGCTCCCTGAATAGCCATTACAGCCAAATTAGTGAGGTTCAGGTTTATTGAAAGACTTTGTCTCAGAAAATAAGGTGGAGAGTGATCAAGGAAAATGCACAACATTGACTTCATGCCTCAACACACGGGTATACACATGCATGCAAACCCAAACACATGTGCAAACACATGAACATATATACACATATCATACATGTCTCTCTCTCAAACTATCATGAAATATAAAGAGAAGAAATCCTTCGAAATTCTTGTAGGTGATGAAAGAGATGCAGAGAGCACAGAAATCTTCAACAAAACATTTACATATTGTATTCAACAGATCATTAAGAAGACCATATACCACGGGCTGGAGAGATGGCTGAGCTTTTAAGAGCCCGGGAACTCTTGCAGTTGGTTCCCAGCACCCACATAACCGCTAACAACTGTCTGTAACTTCAGTTCTAGGAGATTCAATGTCCTCTTCTGACCTCCACAGGCCCTGCATACACATGGTACACTTATATCCAGGGAAAACACTCATACACATAAATAAACAAATAAACAAAAATTTAAAAGACCATGCACAATAATCAAATTGGTTTCGTTCCACATATGTGAGGATTATTCCATATATGAATCATGTAAACATGATACAGCACATAAATAGAAACAAGTAAAACTTGCATGATTATCTAAATGGAGGCAAAAATACCTATTTGGAAGAGTAAGGGTCAGGGAAAGTGCACAGTCTCACAGCACAGTCTTGGCTGCTTTTGAACTTGACATCCTCCTGTCTTAACCTCCCGATTGCTGTTTCATAGTTTCATTTGAATTGTTTTCTGCATGGGGTGAGAGATAAGCCTCTAGTTTCATTCTGCTACATGTATATATCCTTTTTTTTTTTTTCCCTATCATCATTTGTTAGAAAGGCTATCTTTTCTACAGTGTGTCTTTTTGACACTTTTGTCAGACATTGGATACCTGTAGACACATGAGCTTCTTGCTGGGTCTTACGTTCTTTCCATTCGTTTAAGTGTTTATTTTTGTGTCCTTACCATGTCACTTATATTACTGGAGATCTAGTATAATTTGAAATCAGGTATTATAGTAACCCTAGCATTAGTCTTTTTGTTTAGGATTATTTCTGCTATTCAGTGTTTTCTGTACTTCTATATGTATTTACATTTTTTCCTTCTGTTTTTCTGTAAAGCATGTGGTGATGGTTAACTTTGATTATCAACCTGATAAGATTTAGTATCACCATGGAAACACATCTCTGGGTGTGTCTATGAGGGTGTTTCTAGAAAAGTTTAACTGAAAACAAAGGCCCACCCTGAATGTGGGCAGCACCATCTCACAGGCTGGGTTTCCAGAACAAATAAAAAGTGATCTGAGTACCAGTGTTTATCATGCTCTGCTTCTGGACTCTGTAATGTGACCAGCTGCTTTATGCCCTTGTCACAATGCCTTCCTCACCATGTTAAACTACATCCTTTCACACTGTAAGCGGAAATAAGCCCTTCCTCCCTTAAGTGATCTCTTGTCAGATATTTAGTCACAGCAATGAGAAAAATAATGAACTAAAATGCTAGTTGAATTTTTATTGGATTGTGTTGAATTAGTAGATGGCTTGGTGATACAGCCTTTTCACAATATTAATTATACTGGTTCATGAGCATGGGGGGTGGCTTTTCCATCATCTGTGTTTCTCTCTCTTCTCTCTCTCTCTCTCTCTCTCTCTCTCTCTCTCTCTCTCTCTCTCTGTTGTGGGTGTGGGTACACACATCCATATATGTGTGTGTAGATGCCAGAGGTCAATGTCAAGTGCCTTTGCCTTCCACTTTACTTTTTGATACAGAGTCTCACTGAACCTGGAGTTCACCAGTAGCTAAACTGATGGGCCAGTGATCCTCTAGGGCCTCCTTTCTCTACGTCCCATCACTGGGATTACAGCCCATGCACAGCTTTTTATGTGAGTTCTGGGGGTCTGAGATCAGGTTTTCATCTTTATGCACCATGCATTTTACCTACTGAGTCATCTTCCTGGTCCATGTCTGATATTTTCTTCTAATTCTTTCTTCACTGCTTTAACATTTTCATTGTAGAGATTTTTTTTTACCTACTTCATTAAATTTATTCCTAGCTTTTTCTTTATTATCTGTTTTTTAATTAGATATTTTAAATAGGATTCAACCACCACCTCTGTCTCCTCAGCAAGTTATATGTTGATTTTGTATCTTGCTCCTTTATCATAATTTTCTGACATAGTCTTTAGGACCTTTTAAGTCTAGGTTCATATTGATACAAATAATACTTTAACTTGTTCTTCCTTTGCTATGTATATACTTTCATTTTTTTTCTTATAGCTCTAAGACTTCAAGCATAAAACAGGTGGAGAGAACGGATGCCTGTCCCTCATCCCTGAGGTCAGAGAAAATACTTAATTTCCCCCATTTGATATAATGTTGGCTATATGTTGGTTCTACTCCTCATTACTTAAGTGCTTTTATCATAAAGACAGCAGTTTTATTAAGCCTGCCCTGACTTTTCCTATTCCATCCTATATACAGCATCAAGTTATTTATCTGAATTTTAATGTAAGTGCTCCTAGCTACAACCTACTAGAATTGACTTTGCTGTATCTGAAATGCTCTGAGTTGTGTTTTACTTTTCATTTGATTCTCTGATTTCTAAATTCTTTCATATTTCACACACAAATACACACATACACCCAAAATGTACTTTAATAATATTCGCCATCCTTTCACTAGCATCTCTTATCCCCTTCCTCCCCTGGCCAAACCTCATCTTTAGGACAATTTACCAGTGGATACACTAACTATTAACTGCCTAAAGCTCCTCAGGAGGGCTAGGACCACATGAGCCCCTCCTCCATCTATGATAGAATTCAGATAGGCCCAGCCTTATACAGGTCATGTAGAAGTAACCACCTCTGTTGTGCATTCATGAGCACAACATGTTGGTGTCCTGAACACACATTTTACTGCACTCAGTCACATATTCCAGCTTTTACATTCTTTCTGTTTTTTGGTCCATGATGTTCCCTGAGCATTGAAAGAGTATAAATGTCCCATTTAAGGCCTAGCATGCAGTAGTCACTTACTTTCATCACTTTTACCCATTATAAGTTTCTGAATTCACTGCTACTCTTTGAAAAACCAGGTTTCCCTGACCAAGGCTAAGAACAGCATTAATCTATGCCTATAAACATAAATGTTTGGAGCAACTTGACATGTCCATTTAATAAAACATCATCAGTAAGATCACCCCCTCCCCCGCCCCCGCCAGGACTACAATCTCTCAGCCATGGGCTTTTGTACAGGTTTACAGTGCCAGGCATGATTTTCTTCAGTAGAGCAGGCCTCAAATCTAGTCAGAAAGCAGTTGGTTACCTCCATAACAATTGTACCACAATCAGGGTACCTACGTTGAGGGCATATCTTTCTAGAATCCTAATGGTCTCCTAATGGGTTGTTCCTCCAGGCAGTAGGAGGTGACTTTCCTTATCTTCTCTCAGGACATTTGGGTTGAAGTCTGTTTTGTCAAATGTCAGAACATGACACCTGTTTGTTTTGTAGGTCCATTTTCTTGACCCAGCCTTTTTTATTCTTTCACTTGAAGGTGGTGTCTGTCTTTTGAGGTACAGTGCATTTCTTGGAGACAACAAACTGATGGTTTCTGGTTTTGGGTTCAGTCTATTAGTGTGCACTTTTTTATTGGGGAATTGAGACTACTAATATTCACAGATATATAAATATTCACAGCTGAACAGTGATTCTTACCATTTTGTTACTTTTGTAGTGTTGGGGGTTTTCCCTCTTTTTCTCTTGCTTAACTATGAGTCTAGCATGGTTTATTCTTTCCTGTGGCCTCATTGATGGATTTGTTTTTCTCTTAAGTCTGAAGGATTCCTTTAAGTGTCTTCTGCAGTGCTGGCTTAGTGGTCATAAACTGCATTAGCCTATTTTTAATCATCAAATTATTTTATTCTTCTTTCATTTGTGACAGGTGACTTGGCTGGATGTACTAGTTTGGACTGACAGTTGTTATCTTTTCAAAATTCCAGTATGTCTGCCCCAATCCTCATGGCTTTTGAAGTTTCAGTTGACAAAACTGCTGTTGTTCTGACAGGCTTGCCCTTATGTGTAACTTGGTGTTTCTCTCTTGCCACATTCAATATACTTTTTTTATATTCAGTTATTTCAAAATAATATTACTAGGGAGGCTCTTTCCTGGTCTTATCTGTTTGGTGTCTTAAATTTTTAAAAAAGTTTTTAATGTGTATGAGTGTTTTGCCTGCATATATGTAAGTATACCAGTGTTGTGTGTTGTGCAATGCTCACAGGTGTCAGAAGAATGTGTTAGATCCCCTGGAACTGGAGTTACAGACCATTGTTAGCTGCCATGTGGGTGCTGGAATTTGAACCCAGGTCTTCTGAAAGAGCAGTCAGTGCTCTTAACTTCTGAGCCATCTCTACATTACCTGTTTGGTGCCTTCAATGCCTCCTGTTTCTAGGTTTGTATCTCTTTTCCTAACTGGGAAATTCTCTGCTGTGATTCTTTTGAAAATGTCTTCTGTGCCTTTAAAACAAGAGTCTTCTCTTTTTTCTATGCCCATTATTCAATTTTTAGTCTTTTCAGAGTATCCTGTATATCTTGAAATTCCCACTGATACCTTCTTATAATTTTATCTTTGTCTTCGATGTATTGTTTCAATTCTTGCACTTTGTCTCCTATTCATTTATTCTGTCCTCTCCTGGATCTATTCTATTGCTGAGACTTAACACAGAGTTTCTGATTTGACTTACTATCCTTTTAAGTTATAAAATTTCAGATTGTCTAATCTTCAGTCTTTTTTTTTACTGAATTACTCTTTCATATCATCCAGTGCCTTCCTTATTTTGCTAAGCTGTTTGTGTCTTTGAACATATTTATAATTATTATTATGAGTTCTCTGGGATTTTACCTAACTCACTCTTGCTAGATGCTATTATTGTAATGTTAACAATTTTTGGAGGAGTTGTGTTGTCTTGGCTTTCTTGTTTCTGATGTGTTACTGCATCTGGACAGGTGCATCTGGTGCCATTTCCTTGCTTATTTTATGTTTCATCAATTATATTCTTTCTTTATTTTCACTTTATGTAAGTGATGAGTGTTTTGCCTACATATATGTAAGTGCACACCCATGTCATGTAATGCTTCCAGAGGCCAGAAGAGGACACCAGATCCCCTGAAACTGGTTGTTAGTTACTATGTAGGTGCTGGGAACTGAATCTGGATCCTCTACAAGAAGAGCCATTTCTCTTAACTGCTGAGCCATGTCTCCAGCCCCATCATCAATTAATATTTGCAATGTTCAAGTGGGACTTGGATATGGTAAGGTTCACTGTAAATGCTATCATTCCTTGAGTAGGAAATTAACCAGGAGAGCAGCCATAACTGTCTGACATTTCTTCTAAGGAAACATCATAGTAGCTGGTTAATAACACCAGCCCCAGAAAGTACATCTTAAAAATGAACATTCTGCAAATGCTGATCAACTGATTAGAACTTTAGTGATTGTAGAGTTTGGAATGTTGCAGGTTGAAAGCCTAATTACCATTTATCTTGGGCCATCTTTAGCCCTGCTCCTTGACTACCTTTGTTTCTGACTGAACATCCTGTGACTAACAGATAAAAGCTTTTTGGAATGTGTTAACTTAGCAGGCCACCAGCTTCCACCAACCAAAACACTTAATGCCATTAGATAGCATCTGAGGCCTAGAGCTGAGATTTCTCTTTTGTTGTAACCACCTAATTAATGTTTTCACCAGTGTATTTGAAGTGTCTTGATTTATGACTTTTCTTTGTTCTGTTACTATAAAAACTTCATGGAACTGTTACGACACTGGAACATGGAATTTGGGGTAACCTGACTCTATGTTTCCAGGCTATGATCACTCATCTTTGGCTCCAGAATAAACTCTTACCCCTTTAAGGTGAAAGTTTTGTTCTTGCATCAACAGCCCTTTGACTTAAATAGCTGCTAAAAGATAAACAAGTAAATGTACTGTAGAGGGTAGATGGATTTTAGTTAACATGATTAGGAGTGAGAGGGAGTAAGGTGGGTAAGAATAAGAATCATGTATTAGATCAACTTTAAAGGATAAAAAGTTGAGGTGGTCAAAGTAACTAAGGAGGGAAAGTTTACATACTCTTAGTGTCCACAGATTGTGGCGATTGCTAAGTCTGTGGAAGGTTACAGTTAAGAAGTAAGAAGAGGCAGACAGAAGGATGAGAGAGAGTGAAAGACATGGAAATCGGAAAGGGAGCTCATGGAATGTGGCTAGAGTGCAGTCAAGAGAGCTTTGTAGTAATTTGGGTGAAGAAACAGAGAACCTAAAACCTAACCAAGCTATGGATAGACAACAGTGAAAACATCATGAGACCTATATGCAGAAGCAGAAATTAAGTAATAGAAAAATGCTCCATATTGGCCTACATCAGACAACACACTCTCTTTCTCATTCTTAAGTTCCTGCCTATGAATCTATAATAAACTTGTCTCTAAAGCTCTAAATGAATAAATAATAGAAATTAAGCAATAAAAAGAATACTTATTTAGAGGATTGCTGGCACAGCTGCACTAAGGTAAAAGGTGAGGTTCCTAGATCCCTCCGACTCTAGCAGGGTCCACGTGGTGCTGTGTGCGTGTGTGGTGGGGGAAGAGTGGGAGCCTTTGGTCTCTGTAGCCTCAAGGGGATTTCCTCTGCATGATGGGGAGGAGCAAGGAGAAAAAGTAAAAAAATCAAAACTGTTGGGGTAGCCCAAAACGTTAGGGGCAACATTGTTAGAAGAGAAATATGAAGAAGAAAAGGAGAGAATGAGTCAGAAAAGCAGGCAGACTTGTGGAGAATTACGTTTGTGGCCCAGTCCAGAAGCACTGCCCTAAGGGGAAAGACTCCTGGCAAGAACAGATCACCATCTTATTATGACACTAGGTATTCTGTCTGTTTATTTAGCAGGACTTAAGTAGCATTTGCCTTCCTAGGGGTGGTCCTGATTAAATGACTGACCTGGGAAAACTGAAAATTTAAGGCATCACCCATGGCATTTATTTTCTTGACTAATTAATCTTATGGGACTTTCTTTTCTTTATTTTTATTTTTATTTTTGCTATTGTAACACTTACACTCCCACTCATTGTGAATATGAGTTTTTCTTTCCCATATCCTTATTTGTTATTTGTTTTCTGGGTAACTGCCATTTGGACTGGAGTAGATAGAATCTCAAAGAAGTTTTGATTTGCATTCTCTGATATCTAAGGATGTTGAACAATTTAAAAAATATTTATTGGTCATTTGCATTTCTTCCTTTGAAGATACTGTATTCAGTTCCACAGCATACTTTTGATTGGGTTGTTTGCTTGATGTCTAGTTTTTTTAGTTCTTTGTATATTCTAGATATGAATCCTCTGTTCAATGTACAGTAGGTAAAATATTTTTCCCCATTCTATAGGCTTCCTCTATGCTTTATTAAAAGTCTCATATCCTGTACAGAAATCTTTTTGTTTCAAGAGGTCCTATTTGTCAGTTATTGATTTACTTCCTGAGGGACCAGAGTCCTATTCAAAAATTTCTTACCAATATCTTGTAGTATTCCTACCTATACCTACAGTAGTTCCAATTTCAAAGTTTTACATTAAGGTCTTTGATTAATTTGGAATTTATTTTTGTGCAAGGTGAGAGATAAGATCTAGTTTTATTTTCCTATATGTAGACATCCAGTTTTAGCAACCCCATTTCTTTAAAAGCCTATCTTTTTCTTCAGTGAGTGTTTTTGGCACTTTTGTCAAAAATCAGATGACTAGCTGTGTAGCTTTATATCTGTATCTCCTATTATGTTTCACTAAATATCTGTTTTTGTGCCAGCACAATGCTTTTGCTAGTATGGCTCAGTATCATATTTTGAAATCAGGTGTATGGTGTTACCTTGAGCTTTTCCCCTCCCCTGGGATTGCTGTGGTTCCAAATGAATTTTACCGTTGTATTTTTTTTCTTTTGTGAATGAAGAATGGCACTGGAATTTTGATTCCAATGTTTGTATTGTATTGTATTGTATCTGTAGATTGCTTTTGGAAAGACAGCTATTTTCACAATATTGTTTCTTCCCATCCATGAGCAGCGGATGCCTTTTCATCTTCTAGTGTTTTCCTTAATTTCTTTCTCAGTGTTTTACAGTTGTAGGAATCTTATTTCCTTGGGTATTTTTGGGGAGAGCTATTGTGAATGGAATTCTTCCTTTAATTTATTTCTCAATATGTTTGTCATTGGTATACAGGAAGGCTTATGTGGTTTCTTGTTTTTCAGTGTGTGTGTTAACTTTATATCCTGCCCCTTTGGGGAAAGTATTTATCAGCTTTATTTCCTATTTGTATCCCTTTAGTTCCTTCTCTTCGCTTATTGCTCTAGCCAAGACTTTCAGTACTACATTGAATGAGTGGCAGTAGTGTGCACCCTTGTCTTGTTCCTGATATTTGTAGAAATGCTTTCAGCTTTTCTCCATTTAATATAGTGCTGGCAATTGGTTTGTTATATACAGTCTTTATTAGGTTCTGATATGTTCCTTCTATACTTTAGGACTTTTATCATGAGAGATGTTGATTCTGTCAAAAGTTTTTTCTGCAATAATTATACTGATCATGTGTTTTCTGTATTTGAGTCTATTTATATGATATATTACATTTATCAATTTGTATGTATTAAACTGACCCTGAATCTCCGTAATAAAGTCTATCTCTGCTGATTACAGATTTCCATAAATTATTGATACAATCTTGGTAGGTCATATGTATCTGAAAATTCATCTATAATTTAGGTTTTATGATTTAATAGTTTATATTTTTAAGGCATATCCTTATAAATTTCTGAATTTCATCATATTTTTCCCTGTGGCTCCCTTTTCACCTTTAATTTTACTAACTTGGAACTCTCTCTCTTACTTCTGGTTAGTTTGGCTAAGAGCTTGTTGATCTTGCTTATGCTTTCGAAAAACAAACTCTTTGTTCTGTTGATCCTTTGTATTGTTTTGTTTTGAAATTTCAATTTCATTTATTTTTGTCCTGAGGTTATTATTTATTTTTGTCTACTGATTTGGGGTTTGGCTTGTTACTCTTTTTCTAAGATCTTTTTTTGTTGTTGTTATCTCTCTGATTATTTATTTATTTATTATCTTTAACATATACTTCTATTTCTTTTCCTTTTACCCAGGCTGGACTCACACTTAGTGTGTAAAAGAGTGACTTGAACTTCTGACCTTCTGAGTGCTAGGATGACAGGTATATACTGTCATACTGGGTTTTATGTGGTGCCAGATGATCAAAACCAGGAATTCATGCTTGTTAGGCAGGCACTTTCCAAACTGAGCTACATATCAGCCCTAGTTCATGATTAAAAAATATATTCTAAATTGGATGGAATGAACATTATAGATAGTTGGCTTCCTCTAAATGAATGGAATCAGCGTGCTTAAAACTCTGACAAACTCTAGACAAAGTTCTAAGTCAAACACTCATGTCTGATTGTGGAAGTGCTGACTATCACCCATCTTGGAAGTCGTGCCTCTGTGCCAGGAATCATATCACCGGGGGCAGACTTTAAGGGGACTGATAGCCCTGCCTCACCTCCAGAATCTCTGTTTCTTGTGTGTGCTTGAAGATGTGAACTCTCAGCTTCCTGTTTCAGCTGCTTCATCCCCAACCATGGTGGACTCTTATGCCTCTGAAACCAAGAGCCAAATAAATTGTTCCTTTTATAAGCTGCCTTGGTCTCAGTCTTTTATCACAGCAACAGAAAAGGAACTGATGTACTGCCTCATACAATTAGTTTAATAAGGAAATAAGTTAGTATGAAAAATGTCACTTTCTCATACTAATAAAAATAGCACTGGTCAGCAGGAATTCAATAAATGTCACTCATTGCTATTTTTTGGAATTTCTTATTATTTAGTTCAGTTTTTTCTCCTGTTCCTAGAATTTTGAGAATTAATTCTTTGAGAGTTTTATACAGTGAATTTTGATCATATTCCACCTTCCCTTACCTCCTCCCAGATCCACTGAACCTCCTTTCCTACCCAACTTCATGTTTTCTTCCTATCCAACCCAGTTTGTGTTGTCTAAATACTGTTGAATGTGGAACCAGCTTTATAGTGTAGTTGATCTATCATGGGCCACACAAAGAAAATGACTCTTCCTCTCCCAGGAGCTATCTATCATATACCAATAGCTCCTTAATTAGGAGGTGGAATTAGGCCTACTGCCCATTTCCACAGTTCTGTGCTGGGTTTTGTCTGCTTGAGTTTCCAACACCCACATGGTGGCTAACAACGATTGGTAACTTCAGTTCCAGGAGATCCGACGCTCTCTTCTGACCTCTACAGGCATAGCATGACATAGCACACTTACATACATACTGGCAGTATATTTATACACATAAAATTAAAAATAATAAATAAAATATTTTTTTTAATTTCTAGAATTGAATGGAATGAAAACACAACATATCAAAATGTAGGCTAACAATCATCCCTAACCACAGGTTCAGGAGAACTGTACTGACCTTTTCTGACCTTTCTGAGCATTTCCAGACATGGATACACAATGTATCCATAGACATAAAATAAAAATAATAAAAGAAATTTTAAAAAAGAAATTCAGAAAATCACAAGGACATACTTTAAAAATCTATATTCCATAAACTAGAAAATCTAAAAGAAATGGATGAGTTTTTAAATATATACAACCTACCAAAATGAAATCAAGATGAAGCAAACAATTTAAATTGACCCAGAACAATTCATGAGTTAGAAGCAGTCATTAAAAATCTCCCAACTATAACAAAACAACATTCTAAATGAAGAGAAAGTCAAAGAATTTCCACTAAAATCAAGAAGAACACAAGGATGTCCTTTCTCTCCTTCTTGTTCAATATAGTGCTTGAAGTCTTAGCTAGCAATAAGACAAGTGAAGAAGATGAAGTGCATACAATTTGGAAGTCAAAGCATCCTTATTTTCAGATGACATGATTCTCTATATAAAAGGTTCTACAAACTCCACCAGAAAACTCATAGAGCTGATAAACACATTTAACAAAGTAACAAGATATAAAATTAACACACAGAAAACAGTAACCTTCCTACATACCAACAAGAAACGTACTGAGAAAGAAACTAACAAAATGATTCCATTCATGATAGCCTCACTACTCACTACAGCCACGTGATTTTTAACAAAGAGGCCAAACATATACATTTGAGAAAAAACAGTATATTCCAACATTCAACAAATGGTGATCAAGTCAGATAACTACATGTAGAAGAACAGACCAACAATAGACAAATGAGATCACATGAAACTACAAAGTTTTCCTACAGCAAATGACACCATCATTCAAATGAAGAGCCAACCTTCAGATGGGAAAAAAACTTTTACCAGCCATATATCTAACATAAGGTTATTATCTAGAACATACAAAGAACTCAGTAAACTAAATATCAAAAACCACCCTAACCAGGTATGGTGGTACATATCATTAATGCCAGCGCTCAGGAGGCAGAGGAAGGTGGGTCGCTGTGAGATCGGTCCAGTCTGGTCTATATAGCAAGTTCCAGACCACCTAGGATTACAGGAAGACCCTATCTCAAAAAGACCAAAAAATAAAAAAAAAAACAATCAACCGAACTTAAAAATGGGGCATAGGGGCTGGAGAGATGGCCAGACTTTAAGAGTACAGGCTGCTCTTACAGAAGACCTGGGTTTGATTCCTAGCACCTACATGGTGGCTAATATCTGTCCACAACTCCAGTTCAGGGAATCTGATACCATCGTCTGATCTCCATGGGCATTGCATCACACAGGTACACTTACATAAATGCAGGCAATACACTCATACACAGTAAAAAATAATAATAATAAATGGGGCATGAAACTAAATAGACATTTCTATTTCTTCTCTCTTTCTCAGAGAAGAAATACAATTGACTGAGAAACACTTAAAGAATATTCACATCCTTAACCATCAGGGAAATTAAAATTAAAACCACTTTGAAGTTTCATCTTAGCCAGAATGGCTAAGCTAAAAAAGAAGCCAAATGCTGGCGTGGATACAGAATACTGGAATACTTACTCACTGCTTGTGGGAGTTACTAGTACAGCTACTATGGAAATCAGTGTGGACAGTTCTCAAAAACTAGAAATAAATCTACTGCAAAGTCCAGCTCTAAATGAGAAGACTCTATATCCTCCATGCAGGTACTTGTTCACCCATGTTCATTGCTGCTCTATTTCAGAAAATGGAAACAGCCTAAATGTCCATCGACTGATGAATGGATAAGAAAAATGTCACATGTATAGTATGGAATATTATTCAGCTGTTTCTTTCCTTAGATTTGAGAAATTTCCTTCTAAGATTTTGTTAAAATATTTTATGTGCCTGTATTAATTATTTTTCTGTTGCTATGATAAGCACCATGATCAAGGCAACTTATAGATGGAAGAGTTTATTTGAGCTTATGGTTTCAGGGACCAGGGTCCATAGTTACAGGGGCGTCATGTGGCAAAGGTGATCAGAACAGAAAGGCAAGCAATCATAGCTTCAATCAGGAAGAGGAAGCAGAGAAAGAACTAGAAATCACGCAAGGCTTAAGAACTCTCAAAGCCTGCCCCCAATGATGCACTTCCTCCTGGAAGGCCACACCTCTAGGACCTCCCAAAACAGCGTCACCAACTGGGGACACAATGTCCAAATACTTAGAGCCTTAGGGGGGCATTCTCATTTAAACCACCATATTCCACTTCCTGGCTTCCGCAGCATGACCAAAATGCATTTAGTCCAACTTCAAAAGTCCCCATAGTCTTTACCAGTCTCAGTACTATTCAAAAGTCCAAAGTCCAAAGTCTCTTTTGAGATTCAAGGCAATCTCTTAACTGTAAGGCTCTGTAAAATCAAAGACAAATTACATACTTCCAACATACAATGGTACTAAATACACATTCCCATTTCAAAAGGGAAAAATGGCAGCCAGTGAGGAAACTCTGCACAGTTTCCTGAGACCCAGTAGGGCAAACACCAAATCCAGTAACTCCAAGTTCAAATTCTAGAACTTTGCTTTCAAAGGGCTTAGGTGGTTCAGCCCCTCAGGCTTTGACATGTGCAACATATATCTCTCTCTTGGATGGGTATCACTCCTTGTATGTCTCATGGATTTAGCATCTTGGAGTCTCTATTGCCAACCAGGCCTCACCTTCACAGCTTCATACAATGGCCTGACAGGGCCTTCTTTGTGCAGGGAGGAACCTGCTGCTCACATTTAGGGTGCGTCTCACCCCTCAATTAATCTGGTGTAGAAACTCTCTTACAGATAGCAGCACAAAGGTTTGTTTCCACAGTAATTCTAAACCTCATCAGGTTGACAATCAAGATTAACCTTCACAATAAGCAACTTCTAAATAACACCTCCTGTATTTTTCTTCTTTTTGGTACAACGAGTATATTCTTAATTTTCTGCTTAGGCAGGGAGACTCTGAATACAAAACACAAACATGAGCAGATTGTTTCACAGATAGGTTGGATGTTTAACTTATGTCATCTACTTCGCTAAGTAACTGAATAAATATTGCATATTAAAAGATGTTTGGAAAACCATTATGCTCTCTTGATTTTTAGAAAGCAAAATTCCTGAAAAGGCATTATTTAGTTGGCTGTGGATATATCACAAAGAGAATCTTAAAAATGATTATAGGGAAATAACTTTATATGACAACTTCAATTTTAATGTCATCGAAGATTGTGCTTCTACTTGGGCAAACTAATGCATGCAGTCTGTCTACACCCCTACTGGATATTTACTAATCCATTGATTAATCCATGAAGGATGACCTTGAGCTTTGTGAGATGACTACCTAATGTAGGGTTTTGTCTTCTAAGGTAACATACTGAAATTCAGGGTGATCTGATGGTAAAAGAGTTAGTACTTGTATGGTCAATGTATAATGGACTACAACCTTATTATCTTCCAAAAACTTCACTTCTCTTTAGGCCTAGGTATTTACAATCTTGCTTGTTTACATGGTCGGCTCTGTGTGGTGATCTACTTTAAAATAAGCCTTGTTGTATGATGCATGCTCATAAGTATGTGGATAAGAATTAGATAATCTAAAACTAGGAGCCATTAGCTAAATTTAGTGTTTCACATTTCAGATGTGACTATGTTAATTTTTCATGGTAAAACGAATTATGATTTAAACATTTGGTTTGATCAGTGTTAGAAGATAATTTTTCAAGTGAAAATTATAGTTCTCATATAAACATATTCCAAATACATTTTTAACTCATCAGTGAGGTGACTGTGACATGCTACAATCAGTTTAAAGGAAGATTCATAGAAAATGCATGCATAAGTGTAATAAGAAATGCAGAAATGATATTTAAATAGCCAACATCTGTAGAACAATAAATTAATGAGTTCTACTCCAAAAAATTATTTCCCATTGCTATGCATAAAACTCTTTTGCAGGGCTAGAGAGATGGCCCAGTGGTTAAGAATGTTTAGTGATCTTGCAAAGGATTTGGGTTTCATTCCCAACACCCACATTAGTTGACTTATGACTGTCTATAACTCCAATTCTAGGAGACCTGACACCTTTTTTATTTTTTTTGGCCTCCATGAGCACCTGCATGCATGTGCTAGACTTAAAGTCATGAAAGACACATACATACACACACACACACACACACACACACACACACAAATAAATAAATCTCTAAAACTTTTTTGCATTACTATATTTTCTCAACTTAGTTGTTACCGGATTTGAAAGATAATGAAGGTACAGACATCTAAGCACAGTCTGCTAGATGAATACTTCAATAATCTTTCCTTACTTTAAAGAACTTCATCCTTTGCCCAATACTAGAACAGTTTTAGCACTACTTTTTTGTTTTGTTTTCTGTTAATTTTTTTGTCTCTGTGTGAATTAAGAATAAGAATCCAAAAAGAGTTCTAATTCTAGTGCTTGAGAGAGGAGAGAAAGGAGAGAGAAATAGAGTCTGTTTTTAGTGGTAGGAGTGACTCTTGTTGGATTCATATTTACAACATATGTAAAACAAATGTGAATCAATCACTGGCGTGGAAACTAAAGATCAGAAATGGAAACCAGCGGGATTTGATACTTGAAAGACCAGAGTTTATTGGGTGAGATGCATTTATAAAGTCTTCATAGGGCACCTCCAGGACCTTCAACAAGGGCACTAAATTCTTATTGGTCCTCAGACTCAAAGTATGGAGTTCCAGGTTGCTAGAGCATTTGGCATTTGAGTGCAGATGTCTCATTCAGGAAAGAGTCAAAGAGGAAGTGCTCCCAAGTACTTGCACTAACTAAAAACTCCATGGCCCTACTTCTAGGTTGCACACACAGGCCTTGATTCCAGATGGTCTAGTGGAAAGAAGCAACTAGAAGAGGAAAAATGGTGACTAGAAATTTCTGTGTTATCTCAGTCCAGGAAGGATAGAGTGTACAGTTAGAATTATGCAAAGTTAAAGGCTTAGTACATACTTTGTGCTTTCCATTCAAGTGATCACATCTTAAAAGTAATTATTATATCCTTGGACTATCAATTTCTCACAAGCCTAACAGCAAATTCAAAGTGAATTTTCACTAACAAAGTGAAAAAAATTTAAATTTTCACAGGTTCATCAGGCTATCCGTGAGAACAAAAATCAGTCCTCTTCAAAGTAACATGACAAAATCCTAGATCTCTATAACACATCTTAAAAAGACCCAAGGCATATTTAGAAAGTGATAGAAATAAGAAGAAATACAAATAGCCACTGTTAAAAGAAAAAATAAATAGCAAAATCTTGGCAAGACGACCCGTGCTGAAAGCAGTCGACAAGAACATTACTGCAACAATGCTAAGACAATGTGAGCATAGTGTTTATGTTGCGTATGTGTTACGTGCATAGGTACACAGTAGAAAGGAAAGACAGTCACAAGGTAGTTCACATAAATGGGAACTTTTGATAGAGATGTATAACTTATAAAATACAGATTAAAAACTCTATACTTGTTAAAGATAATATCTGAACCTAAAAACATGTAAGAGTTTAATAGCAGCAAGAAGACAGCTCATTTTCTGTGTCATTAAAACTGAAGATACATTGGTAAAAATGATCAAACTAATGAAAAGAGAAAAAATTAAACCAGATTATAGTGAAATTATACTTTTTTTTTTTTTTTTTGTCTTTTCAAGACAGGGTCTTCCAGTACCTCAGCCAGCTTGGATCTCAATGTAGACCAGGCTGACCTTGAACTCACAAAGAGCCACCTGCCTCTGTCTCCCAAGTGCTGGGACTAAAGGCATGTGCCACCACACCTGGCAAATTGTACAATTCTTTAACACTGCTGACTTTGGTTGTTTTGTTTTGTTTGTGACAGGGTCTCATATGGTCCATGTTAGCTTCACACATATTATGTAGCCGAGGATGACCTTGAATTCCTGATCTTCCTACCTCTACCTACCCGTGGCTAGGATTAGAAGAAATATACTACCATTCTCACCTATAACATTGACTTTTATACTGAAAACAATTATTTTTATGGTGTAGAAATTATATCTCAATAAAGCTATTAAAAAATTACAGTAGAGGCCCAGTGAGATGGCTCAGCAGATAAAGGTACCTACCTTCAAGACTGGTGATCCCGATTCCCCAGATCCCACATGGTGGGATCACCTCCTGCAAATTGTCCTCTCACCTCTGCACATGCAGTATGGCATGCATGTAACAATACAATACAAAAAAACCTTTTAAAGTATCTAAGAACTAAAAATGTCCTTTTAAATGACAGAGATAACAAGAGAAACACCAAGGAAACTGAAAAAAAAATGCTTGAAACTGAATGATAATGAATGATATATCATAATATTTAAGATGCAGATGAAACAGTTTGGAGCAAAGGACAGCATTAAAGGAAATAAGAAAAGTTTAAGACCAGTTATTTAAACATCTATGATCTTAAAAACTGCCCACAAAAGGAATATTAAGCTCAAAATAAGTAGAAGGAAGAAAATAATGAAACCAGGAGAACAGTTAATGCAATAAGAAAACACAAGAAAGAGGAATATGAACCAAATTAAAGGAGTGCTTTAAGAAGGTTTTAAAAGTGGTTAACCTCCAGCTAAGCTACTGAAGAATGAGAATATACTGTATATTAATATTAGGTATAAAAGAGGAAATATTATTACACATTTTAAAAGAAAATTTAAAAGTATAACTAGGAATGAGAACTTTAATCAATACATTTAACAAGTTGGGTGAGATGGATTTCCTTATAAAACATAATTTTCAAAACTGCCTTACAGAGAAAAGCAAAATTCTAATCATTCATATTTTTTTTAACAAATTGAATGTATAATTGAAGCCATTCCATACATAAAATGACTAGACCAGACTGATTTATTGGTAACTTAAAGCAATTAAGTGTGAGTAGGTCATGAAAGTAGAGCAAGGACCCAAGACAGGAGAAAAACTCTTAAGGGAGAAGGGAGGGAGAGAAAAATTAATATAATACCGAATTTCTTATGCGCAACAGGTTTACTGTCATTAAGAACGAAATTATGTAATTTTGCATGAAAATAAATGGAATTGGAGATCATCATTTACATGAAGTAAGCTAGACCCAGAAAGAAAAATTTCCTTTATTTTCTCTCATATGCAGAATCTAAGTTTTTTAAAAAATGCATTAAAGTAGCCAGGGAACTGTGTCGGAAGAGGAAACGGACCACTGGGGTAGGGAGAGGCAGGGTGCGGGCTGTGGGTGTGCACGCATGGAGCTGCCATAATGAAATTCGCATTTTCATGTAATTAACAGATTCTGATAAAAGGGAGAAATCTCTAAATTTGTAAAATTTTTCCTCATGAAGACATGACATGAGGGAATCAGAAGAATATGCCATGCTTATGAATAGAAATATATCAACGAAGCAACAATTGTCTTTCAATTAAATTGTATATTTACTATAATCCCATAAAATCACAAAACATTTTTTGTAGAAATTGACAGAGTTGAAACAGCAGACGTGGCCAGTGGGTATTGTGTTCTTAAGCCAAGCGTGAGAACCTGTACTTGGATCCTCAGCACCCACGTAAAACCAGGCATGTAGGCAAGTGACTATAACCCCTGTGTTGGAGAAGTTAGAGATCAGAGGATCCTGGGTGCTCAGTGGTCAGCTAGACTAGTCTATTGGCAAGCTCCAGGTTCAATAAAAGACACTGTCTCAAAAAATAAAGTGGGTGTTAGGCATGTTCCTTTAATCTCAGCACCAAAGGCAGAGGCAGGGTCTCTGTAAGTTCCAGGCCAGCCAGGGCTACATAGTAAGACTCCATCTCAAAAAGAAAAAGGAAAAAAATGTGGAGAGTGGAGAGGAATAAAGGATTCCTAAAGTTGACCTCTGGCCTGCACACACACACACACACACACACACACACACACACACACACACAAGATCATTTGCAGGAAATGGCAAAGTTCTTAAGTACAGCAAAGCGCATTGAAAAGAAAACCAAAGACTGCATTTTAAGACTCAGTAAAGCAGTGTAATTCAGCTTTGCCACTGATACTTTTGTCTGGGTCATTTTTGTGTGTTCACTGTGTGTATGGGAGAGAGACACTGTACTGTGCATTGTATGATATTTAACACCATGCCTGGCATTCATATTCAGATGCTAAGGTCACATCCTACTCATTACTTCTGCAGTTATCGCCTAATGTACCCAGAGGTGAAAAATAGGCTAGCGGCTGAGAACTCAGACTACCTAACTTCAGTAACTGAGACAGAATAACATTGACATAATGATTGGACTCTATAGTCCAACAATAAACTCAAGCGTGCACAGTCAGTGTGTTTATTTGACAACTAATAAAGAAAAGTCATATTTTTAAAAAATAAATGATACATGGAAAATTAGAAATCAATATGGGTGAAAAGGTAAATTTAATCCCTACCTCATACACAAATAAAATTAGTGTAGAAGGAATGATGTCAGAGGCTGGTGCACAGCAGACATAAGGCCCTGAGTTTAGTTTCTGGCACATCAGAAATAAGAACACAAAACTCTCAAATAACAAGAGAGAGAGGAAGAAAAACAAAGAAGGAGCTGGAGAGATGGTTCAGTGGTTAAGAGCACTGATTGCTCTTGCAGATGACCTGAGTTAGATTCCCAGCACCTACATGGTGACTAATAACTGTTCTTGTTCCAGTTCCAGAGTATCTGACACCTTCTTCTCCAGTTCCAGGTATCTGAGCTCCACGGGCATTGCACAGCATGGTTGCACTTACATACATGAAGATAATATACACACAAAATAAAAATAATAAAATACTTTCTAAAAGTAAAGAAAGAAAGTAAAGAAGAACAGAAAATCTGCTGTCCAAACAGACTAGTGGTTATGCAAACTATTACAAACATGGGATGTGTGTGCAGAAGGTGAGCATGAGCTTAACATGCATGAGGCCCTGGATTCAATTCCTAGTACCAAAGAGTTTTGAAATTAAAAATGGAATTACCACATGATCTAGTAAGTCTATTTATTGGTATATTCCCCCATACAAAAAACAAAAATATGTTCTGAAGGAGATATCTGTATATGCTTGTTCCTAGAAGCATTATTTGTAACAGTTAACTGTTAACTGTTACATATTTTAAAATATAGAAAAAAACGTACATCAAAAGAGGAATAAAATGTGTATACACACACATTCTCTCTCTCTCTCTCTCTCTCTCTCACACACACACACACACACACACAAGCATACTATACACCTCTAAGAAGGAAATAAGTCACACTAAAAATGGATGGATGAATCCTTAGGATATTATGTTGAGTGAAATAAAACAATTCCCAAAAGATAGTGTATCTTTCCACTTACATGGAGGACTTAGAATATTCAAAATCACTGAGAGAGAAAACAGAATGAAAGTTTTCAGGGCATGTGTGAAGGAGGAATATGGAGTTATTATTTAAAAGGCATGCAAGAATAATTTTATAGGATGAAAAGATGGGTACTATCAATATAAAATGTACGTTGTTGAATTTTAGCACCTTGGTATATTTAGCTTTTAAAAGCCACAAATTCTAGGTAAACATTATTTATTTTAAAAGGAATTATGGTCTTGATTTCTAGTATGCTGATTATATTGTCAAGCAGACTTTCACCTGTCCTTCAGGATGACTGCTGGGTGCACCTGGGCAGGTGTGTGGGACTCTGCTTCCTAAGTAGTTTCATGGCCTTTCCCCATTTTTGCAGTTACCATGGATTAGTTAGACATACTTATGGGATCAGTGTAATGGATATTTCATCCTATTTATACCATATGTGCTGATGAGAGTCCAGGTATTTAGCTTCATTTCTTTGTGTTCAGAACCTTCACACTCCTTCCTTATTCTTCACATAATCTGTAACATGAACCACAGCTACCCCACAGTATTGCAGAACACTAGAAATTACTGGTTTTATCTGTGCTTAGTACCTATTATTCTCCCTCATCCTTTGAAGCTTCAGGAATTACTATTCTACATTCACAGATACCTGTTTTAGTTTCCACCTGAGAGATATCATGTAGTATTTACCTGCTGGGGTTTGATTTATCTCACTAATTCCTCTCACTCTACATTTTTTTTTAGCAAATGACCGAATTTCATGATTTGTTATGGCTGAATAATATTTTATGATGTATATATACTGCGTCTTCTTCATTTATGCATTGATGGACACCTAAGCTAAATCTGTATCCTAGCAATTGTGACTAGTGCTGCAGTTAACAATGAAGGACAGGCATCCCTTTGACTAATTTTATTTTCTTAAGATATATCTAACTCATGGGACTACAGATCATATGGAAGTTTTATTTCTAGAGTTTTGAGAAACTTTCATGCTTTTCTCACTATCATCAAACTAATTGGTATTTCTATCAACAATGTCTGAGTTCCTTTCTCTACAACCCTGCTGGCAGTTTTCTTTGAAGATTTATTTTATTTGGGGGCTGGAGAGATGGCTCAGTGGTTTAGAACACTGATGCTGTCACAGAAGATTCAGGGTTTGAATCCCTGTACCCACGTGGCAGCTAACAATCATCCATAGCTCCAGTTCCAAGTGGTCTGATGCCCTCTTCTGACGTCCACAGGTATTGCATGACATGGGTGCACTTACATGCAGGCTGTACACTCATACACATAAAAATAAATAAAAATTTAAAAATAAAAGATTTATTTTATTTTTAATTATTTGTGTGTATATCTCTGTGTGGATATGTGCATATGTCTGCTAGTCCCTGTGGAGGCCATATGTATCAGTTCCCCCTGGAACTGGAGCTACAGGTAGTCATGAACTGCCTGACATGGGTACTGGGAATCAAACTGTTTTATTTTTGGTCTTCTTGATAGTAGTCATTTTAAAATTGGGCTGAAGTGAAATCTCACTGTGGTTTTGATCTGTGTAATGGCTAATGATATTATTTTTAATATATTCATTAACTATTTGTATTTCTTCTTTCAAGAAATGTCTATTCAGTTTAGTTGTCTTTTGTTGGATAGTTATGTATATGTTTTGGTTTTTGGTTGAGTTCCTTGCACATTCCAAATAGCAATGCCTTAAATGAAACCACTTTGCGCTCATCTGTAAGTTGTCTCTTCCTTTTGTCTCTTGTCACTTCACTGTGCAGAGGCTGATCTAATCCCATTTGTCTGTGTTTGCTTCTTTTGACTGTGCTTTCGGAGCTCTTGTCCTAAAACTCAACATATGAATCCAGGCACTGAAGTGTTTCCTCTCTGAGTTTCTGTAGTAGCTTCATAGTTTTAGGATTTACACTTAAATCTTTGTTAGGCTTGGAGTTGGTTTTTAAATTAGGTGAGAAACAGGGGTTTAGTTTCAGTCTTCTACAGATGAACAACCAATTTTCCTAGAACTTTTCTTTGAAAAACACTTTTGTTTCTCCATTGGAGGCTCTTCTTGACATTGACAAAAATCAGTTTGCTATGACAGTATGGACATACTTCTGGGTTGAATATTGTATCAATTGGCATGTCTGTGTTTATGCTAGAATGATGCTTTGGTGACTATGCCTTTCTGTGATGGTTTGAGTTTGTATCTTGTGGGTGTTCTCTTCCATTACTTTCATCTGTGTTTGTAATTTTTACTACATAAGTCATTCATTTCCTTGACTTAATTTAACCCTGGATACTCCAATGATTTTTTTCCTAGATGTCATTCACAAAGTTCTTCTCTTGTTTTCTTCCTCAGAAGTTTTGTCACTGGGTATAAAAAGACACTACTGGGCTTGGAGGGATGGCTCAGTGGTTAAGATTACTGACTGCTCTTGCAGAGGACCCAGGTTCAGTTTCCAGCACCCACATGGCAACTAACAACTGTTCCTAACTGTAATTGCAGGGGATCTGATGCCCTCTTCCTACCTCCATGGGCATTGCACAACACAGGTACACTTACACATATACAGGCAATATGCTCATATGGATAAAATAATACATACATATATTTAAAGATACTGCTATTTGTGATGACTATGTGTCTGATAGCCTTACGGAATTCATTCATTCTGACAGCTTTTTGGTGGAATCTTTAGGTTTTTCTGTACTTCATGCTGTATGCAGCATGGACACTTGGAGCATCCATTCTCTTCCTCTCCTGCTCTCAGCCTCTCTTGCTTTATGGCTGTAGGATTTCCAGTCCTTTCCTGAATAGGGGTGGTGAGAGTGGACGTCCTGTCGGTTCCTGATCCCAAAGGAAAGCTTTCCAGTTTCTCCATTCAGTATGATGCAGGCTAAGTTCATTACTTTCTTGGAGTACATATATTCCTTCTAAACCTAGTATCTTCAGAGTTTAGACTATGAAAGAAGGTTGAACTTTATTAAACGCCTCTTTATGTACCTAATTAAATGGTCATACCTTTAAAGTTTATTTATTTAAAAATTGTTTTAGAATAAAAATATCAGGTTTCACATGACATTTTTTCAGCAACATTTGTTTTTTATTACCCGTCCACTCTTCTCTCCTCCTATCCTTCCCGGCCTTGCCCCTCTCCACCCCTAGAAGCCTCTGCTCCTCTCTCATGCTGCGTCCTTCCATCCTGTCCTGCCCTCACAGCACCTCTTCTTCCCTCCCCACCTAGCTTCACTGCCTATACTAACTCCCACATATATTTCAAAATGTTTTATTATTTTTATTTTATGTGTATGAGCACATTGCCTTCATGTATATAAGTGTGCCACCCATGTCATGCAATGCCCATGGAGGTCAGACGAGGGCATCGAATCCCTTAGAACTGGAGTTACAGATGGTTGTTAACCGTATATGGGTGCTGGGAATTGAACCCGGGTCCTCTGCAAGAGCAGCCAGTTCTCTTAACCCAGAGCTATCAATCCAGCACCTCTTACACACATTTAAATACACACACGTACATACACACACACACACACACACACACACACACACATAAACACTGAAAGTTAAGATCTGTATGTGAAAGGGAACATAATGTTTTTGGTCTTTCTGAATCTGGGTCACCTTGCTTAATAGTATATCTTCCAGATCTATCCGTTTCCTAGCGAAGTTCATAATTTCTTTTTTCTTTACAAATAAATAATCACACTTAAAAAAAAAAACTCCCAGAAAGTTAAACATCTCTGTCTTCTTACTGTGAAAATGCCAAAGGGTCCCATCTCCAGTTTTATTATAAAATGTATGTGCCCCAAATGGCCTGAGAATAAAATACAAAACACAGAAAAAATTGTAAAGCTAAGGAGTACAGTAGGCTCCAAGAGAAAAATCTCAGAAATAACCTAAGTAAGAACAAGGAACATCTGACTGTGATTTGAAGTTCTTTTCAGCCATATCTGTCTTACTCCATGTTTAAAGATGTGTGTGAGCTCACTGTAACTGAAATCCCCTTTTATCAGTAAAGGCTTCTCTTCAGTAAAGCAACCACCACGGCTGTCAGCAGCTCTCGAGTAATCCTCCTGAATGGTGCCAGTTGCTTCTTCATCAAAGCAAGCCAAGGCATTTCTGATCACGTCGCTGGGATCTGTGCCGTTAAATTTCTCACCAAACACGTTGAGAACTGTGATGCAATGGATGGGGCCTCATCCATCATGGCATCTGGTTAGCCATCACTTGGAAGTTTCCCCAGTGAGGAAGCACATGGTGCCAAACTTCTTATCCGAGAAACCATCTCTGTTCCGGTCAATTAAAGTGAAGACCTCCTTGAACTTCTGAATCATGATGTCAACCATGGCAAACCCTCTATTGTAGCGCTGTGGGTACATTTTGGTAGTCTTCAAACTTTTCCCTTCTGTTCTATGTTTGGTGGCTAAATCCCTGCACTTGAAAACTCCAGGACTTGAGCTAAATCTTAGTGCAACTTCTAATCCAGAGTTGCACAAATCCTTTACTTAGCAAATGGAAAGGAAGCCCTATCACCATGCTCTGCCAACAGAGTGTGCCTAATTTAACTGAACAGTCAATGGAAGACACGTTGCCAGAGTGGCCAGTGGACAAGATACTGAACCAGTGCATGGGAGACTAGAGAGAACATAGAGAACATAGAGGACTCTGCAAGGGCTCTTGAGCTATGTTTACTGAATCGCCATCTTCTTTGTACTACCCCCCTACACCTCCTTTCTGCCTGCAGATTGCTGTTGTATCTGCCAATCATGATATTTTAGATTTCTGTTGATGTGATGTGTTACTTTGTTACCATGTACACTCAATCATTTTTGAATCGCTGGCATTGATTGCAGTGTATAATCATTTTATATACTGTAGGATTTGATTTACTGGCATTGAACTCATTCTTGTAATGTTGCTGTATCAATGCTTACTTTATCTTCACAGAAGCACACAACCTTTCTCTTGCTTAATATTTTCTTTGTATATATTTATCAACAGTTTTCTTTTACGCCATCAATTTTCATATTTTAAAGTGATTTTATTATGAATAGAATATATTTAGGCCATCAAAAAACCCTTCCTTACAGTCATAATTTACTTATTGTTTATTTTTATTTTTTGAGACAGCCTCTTGCTGTGCAGCCCATGCTTGCCTGGAACTCACTATGTAGCGCAGGTTAATAAAAAATTCACTGTCCTCTTGCCTCAGTCTTTTGAGTGTTGTTTTACTCTATGGTCAAGGCAATTGCTGATATAGTTACATCAAATCTATCATATTTTAGTTTATGATATAATAAAATACCTTAAACTTGGTAAATTATAAAAGATACTTTTTTTTCCTCATACTTCTGGAGGCTGGGAAGCCCAACATCGGGAGACCAAAAGATGCCTTGTTTCACAGATGAAGCTTCTCAGTGTATCCACATGTGGTCCAGGACAGATAAGGAAGAGATTTCCTCAGATTTCTTAAGAATGTTTTCTGATCTAATCATCAGCTTTATTTTTAATGTTCTGAGATCTAGATAATAAAACCTAGGTAGCGCCTCCTACATGCTAAGCAAGTAATGTACCAGTAAGCCACATCTTCCGACTACAGAGTCATCTTCTAAAGGCTGAACCTTTAAAAATATTTCACTGGAGGTTAAACTTCACCATAAATTTGAGAATTATGCAAGCATAACCCTGTTCTGATTGGGATAAGATGAAATCTCAAAGTAGTTTTGATTTGTATTTCCCTGGTCGCTAAGAATCTTGAAGAGTATTTTTTCACATATTTCTTAGCCATTCTTATATGGACAGAGAACTCTCTGTCCAGATCCATAAGCCATTTTTCAATTGGGTTACTTGTACTTGTTTTCTTAATTCAAGTTCGTTCCTTGTATATTCTATATATTAATCCTCTATCAGATATATAGCTGGCAAAGATTCTCTCCCATTCTATGGGCTTCTTCTCCACTCAATTATTTGCTTTGTTGTATGAAGTTTTTTAGTTTAATGAGGTCCCATTTGTCAAGTGATGGCCTTAATTCTTGAGTGAACAGAAAGTCCTTTCCTGAACCTATATCTTATAAGGCACTGCCTATAATTTTCTTCTAGAAGTTTCAGGTTTCACATTGAAGTCTTTGATCCATTTGGAGTTGATTTTTGTGCAGGGTGAGAAATGAGGGTCCAATTTCATTCTTCTGCACATGGGCATCCAATTTTATCAGCTTCATTTGTTGAAGATACTTTCTTTCCTTCAGTGTGTATTTTTTTCAGTCTTTATAAAATATGAGATGGTTGTAATTACATGCATGTAAGTCTTTCACCTCCTTGGTAGGTTTAGTCCCAGATATATTTTTTGAGGCTACTGTGAATGTTTCTAGGATCTCTCTCTCAGAATATGTTACCGGTATATATAAAGGCCATTGATTTTTATAAGTTGATTTTTGTATCCTGCCACTTTGCTGAAATAGTTAATCATTTCTAGAAGTTTCTGATAAGATTTTTGGGCTTTCCTGTGTATTTCACATCATCGGTGAATAGAGATTTTTACATATTTTTTTTCCTATTCAATCCCTTTAATTTCCTTCTCTTGGCTTAATAATCCATTGGTGCTTCAAACACTATATTGAAAGGAATGGAGAGAGTACACAGCTCTGTCTCTGTTGGGAGCCATTTTGTTGTTTATGAGCTCTCCTTCCTGCCAGGAGCCATTTTGTTGTTTATGCCCAAAATCTAAGAGGAGATATGCTGTTAGTAGAAGGATGAGATTTGAAAATTCCATGACCTTTGGGAGAGGATATAGGTTCTACAAGATAGCACATGTTGTTTTGAGCAAATGTCAGGATTGTCCCTAATTTGACTTCCTGCCTAAATTCCTATGCTCTGGATAGTGGTATAAATATGTTGAGCAAAATAAAGTTGGGGCCTCAGTATTGACTGACTGCCCTCCCTAGTCTATCCTTTGTCTCTCTCTTCATTTCTTAATCCTCACTCTGCTCTTCAGGTACTGTTAGATTCTGCTGACAGGGCTCCTGCACGTCTCATTCCTGATTTTTTTTGTCCATTTAGGATGAGGTTGACTGTGGAGTTGTCATATTGAGCCTTTATTATGTGAGAATTTCTTTCTTGATTTCTTCTTTGCCAGATTCACTATTCAGTGGTATGTTGTTTAATATCCATGAGTTCATATAATTACTAGAGATTCTTTTGCTGTTGATTTCAGGCTTTACTGCATTGTGGTCAGAGAGGATACACAGAGTTATTTCAAGTTTTCTTTTTACGATTTGTTTGTGTCACAGGATGTGGTCCATTTTAGAGAAATTTCCATGGGTGGCTGAGTAGGATGTGTATTCTTTGGTGTTTAGTGAAATATTCTGTAGATATATCAGGTCCATTTGATGATATCATTTAATTCCAGTGTTTCTTTGTTTTTTGTCCAGATAACCTGTCTATTGGAGAAAGCGGAATATTTAAATCACGTACTGTTACTGAGTTGAGGTTAATTAATCAGTCTGCGTTGAAGTCCAATAGTACACTTTTTTTGAAATTGGGCATGCCAGAGTTTGCTGTGTTTCTGTTTAGGATTGTATTGTCTTCTTGGTTAATTGTTCCCTTGATCAGAATAAAGTGTTCTTTTATCTCTTCTGATGAATTTTGCTGGGAAGTCCATTTGTCAGATACTAGGATGGCAATGCCTGCTTATTTCCTTGTTCCCTTTGCTTGGAATATTTTTTCCCCATCCTTTCACTCTAAGATGGTGCCTACCCTTGAAGGTAAGATGAATTTCTTGTAGATAACACAAAGATAGATTTTGTTTCTTAATCCAGTCAATTAACCTATGTCTTTTGATTGGTGAGTTGAGGTCATTAATGTTATTACTGAAAGGTGTGTATTGATTGCTTTTTTAAAAATTAAGTCCTTAGTTTCATTTAGTATTCAGCGATTATAGCTTCATTTGCTTTCTTTGTATAACCTTTTGGCTATGCTTATGCCTCTCTAGGGTCAGAAGTACTGTGTCTTCTATTCTCTGTAGGGCTGGTTTGTTAGAGATGAATTATCTTATCCTGTTTAGATCATGAAAATTTTTTCTTTCTATTTCCACTTTGGCTGATAATTTTGCTGAGTAAGGTTGTCTGCATTGCCATCTGTGGTCTTTTAGATCTTGGAGTGCAGTGCTCTAGTCTCCTCTGACTTTTAACGTTTCCACTGAGAATTTAGCTGTTTTGTAATGGTTTTCCTTTGTATGTGACTTGTAGGTTTTCTCTGGAAACAAAACCCTTTCTTTGTCTGTATATTTAGTATGATATGCTATTAGAAGTATCTTTTCTACTCTTGTTTATTTGGTGTTCTTGTATCTGTCTGATTATGCCTTTCCTTAATTTGGGGAATTTTTCTTTTATGATCCTGTTGAAGATTTCATCTATGCCATTGTCTTGGGATCCTTCTCCTTCAGTGATGATAACTTGTAGATTTGGTCTTTTCCTGGTGTCCCTAAGTTCTTGCATATTCTTTTGTGTGCTGTTTAAAATTTATCATTTTCTGGTTCTGGACAGATTGCTCAGTGGTTAGCACCACTGGCTGTTCTTGTAGAGCACCTGGGTTTGGTGCCCAGAACCCACATGGAAGCTAACAACCGTACTAATTCCAGTTCCAGGGGATCCAACACCTTCTTCTAACCTCCTCAGGTATTGCATGACACAGGTATACTTACATACATGCAAGCAATACATGCATACACATAAAATAAAAATAAATAAAATATTAGAAAAATAAAAGTTATCATTTTCTTTTGTTGACTGGTCTAATTCCTTTACTTTATCTTCAAGTCCTGATATTCTGTCTACTACTTGATTCATTCTATTGGTAAGGCTTAACAGAATTTTCTATTTTTCAGTTCCATCTTCATTTCAGCTAGAGTTTTCTTCAGTATTTCTATATCCTTATTGAATTTAATTTCCAAGTTCTGTACTATTTTTGTAATCTCATTCAGGAATTTGTGTGTTCTTGGAATTCCATCAAGAGCTATTTTTGTCCCTTTTAAGTTCATTTAGAGGTTTATTTGTGTCTTCTTTAATTACTTGAATTCTTTGATCATGTTTATAACTGTTTAAAATCTGTGTCCTGAATTTCATCTAGGTAATTCCTATGGAGAACCTTTATGTAGAACTGATGGTCTTTGGGGTGACATATTATCTTCATTTTTTATCTTGTTTGTGGTTTTTGTAATGGGACCTGGGCATGAAAATGTATTTTGTTGTGTGTCTGATATGAGGATTTTGCCTGTTTATGTTGAGTGGAAGTTTGATTCCGTTTCTGCTGCTGCTTGAATGTAGTTGGTTTCAGGTCAGGTAGGAGGGGTGAGCAGGTCAGTCCTTCAGAAACTCAATGTCGATTATTGATTGGAGAGACAGTGGTGACTCTAATTCACTGGTAACCAGTGTGATATGAAGGTCTTAAGACTGGTATGAGATTACTTTAGTGAAGTCACAGAAAGTCTCCTGGTTTGGATTCTTAGTTGTACCTTGTTGTGGAAAGGCAGCCTGGAGTAAGAGACCAGGCAGGCTTTGAAAAAGGATACTAATATGGGCCTAGGAACACCATAGGTCCAGGGACCTGGATTGTACTCATCAAGAGAGCTTACGGATATAGCTCCCACCTGGGCTTGTAGGAGCAGAATAGATGGGTGGGCAGCCCAGGGTGAGGATCCTGGGTCAGACAAGACAAGAGAGTCTGCAGATGTGACTCCTGCCTAGATTTGAGCCTGGAGAGTCTGAGTGAGGGGCGGTGGTGATGGTGGCATAAGGTAAATGACTTGGGTCAGACAACACAAGGGTGCTTGGACATGGCTTTTAACTAGGCCTGTGCCTGGAGGTGGTTCTTGTTAAAGAAGGAAACTCCTTCTGACTCATTGAGAGAGCTTGTAGATATGGCTTCTGCCTAGGCCTGGAGGAGGGTATGGGTGGGCAGCATGGTGTGAGAGTCTTGAGTCTGAGTATCCAAGAGACCATGCAGATGCATTCCATTAATTTCATAGTATTCTCAGTTATCTGCCCTTGTTATTTTTTAGAAGAATAAATAAGTATTTTAAAAGTTGTTTCCTTTGGAGCCAGGGGTAGTGGTGAAACCTTTTATCCCAGCACTCAGGAGACAGAGGCTTTGTGAGAGAGAGGCCAGCCTGGTCTACATAGTGAGTTCTAGGTCAGCCAGGGCTACATAGTGAGTCCCTGTCTCAAAGAAAAACAAATTGTTCCTACTGCTGAGTTGCTAAGTTTGTCATCTGGGTTTGATCCCTGGGACCCACGTGGTGGAAGGAGAGAACTAACTCCTACAAGTTGTCCCCTGACCTCCACACATATACTGTGGCATACAGTCATCCATACATGGGCCCAAATACACTGACACAAAGTAAATAAATACTAAAAAATTGTTTCATTTTATGTCTTCTGACTTTTTAGATATCTTCTTTATATCATTTTAGGTGGTCATATTCCCAATTATAGTCATTCTAGACCTATTTCTGACTCATTTCAGTAGTAATGTTATTACCTTTTATGAGTGATTTAATGGTCTTTCACATTTTACATAGTTTTAAATCTGCTGCCCTTCATATTGCTTTTTATTGTTTAGTTTTACCTTCTTTTTCACAAGCTTCTCTCTCTCCCCCACCTCTTTCTCAAGGATATACAGTATTGAGTTATATAATGAGCATGAAGGAAATTAATTCATAACCATAATGAACAGATATTAAAAATGTGAATGCTAAACCAGACGTAGCGATGTGGTCCTTTAATCCCAGCACTGCGGACACAGAGGCAGGCAGATCTCTGTGAGATAGAGGTCACCTGGTCAACATAATGAGCTCTAGTCCAGCAGAGGCTACAGAGAAATCTTCCCCCATCTCAGATTGTTCAAAGCCTCATCAAAACTATGAACTACAGAGACGGATGTGTAGCTCAATGGTAGGGTGACTGCCTAGCATACATGAGATTCTGGGTTTGATTCCCTGATACTGCAAAACTATGCAACACACATTAATACTCATCAGTCATATTTGCTAACTGATAGAAAACACTGAAACATAGGAGAGGTTGACTAAGTAGAACAGAGATCAATCAAAGACTTGGACCAAATGATGAAATAGGAAAGACCTTGTAAATGGTATGCGAAGTGGAGAAGTTCTTTCAGACTGAAGAGAGATCTTGACTAAACTGCACATCAGAGTTGCACATATCTTTATGTTTTGTTTTAGAGGCATAAATAGATACAGAAAGTTCTTGTTGTTCCCCTAGGAAGCTACAGCCCCTGTATTCAACACGTGTATGTACTACCAAGCCCCACTTAATGACAGTATGTCTTGTTTCTATTACCAAACCCAATATATTTACAATAACTTTTGCAAGTTCAATTGATACTGGCAACTTCTGCCCACTTACCTTAGATTCTGTTGCTAAGCAGTTTACTTTATGCCTGGCTCTGTATCACTTTGTTTGGGATGCCTTCGTTTGCAGTTGTCCTAATTCTGTACAGAGCACACATACTTGTTAGCAGTCATCATATTTGTTCTCACACGTCCTGGCCAGATGACTTATGGTGCTGTGAAATTTGCTATGCAGTCCGGGTGGACTGGCTGTGTTTCAGGACCTGAATGGAGTTCTGTCTTTAGGCTTTTAAGATGAAGGCCAAAGAGGGGAGAATTCCAGGTTCCCATACCGCCTGAACACCTGTAGTCCCCTGTGGCTTAGGGAACTTGTGCTCCCCCTTCACTGCAGCTCGCCCCAGCTTTGCTCTGTATTAGCACGCAGCCCGTATGCAGCCTTTATAGAATACACAGAAAAATCCCTGCTCTTACACAGTTGTTTTGTTTTTATTCCTAATTATTATGACTCATATGGTTTGAAAGCGGAGTTCCGTAACGAAAGTTCTATTTTTTACTTGTTTATAGATTTTTACACAAAACATTTTAACTGGAAAGGTAAGCATGTTTATGTGTTAGTAAATGCATTTTAGTCACTAAGCAAAACATGTGTACTAACACATTATATAAATTAGCAAATGTATTTAGCACTATAATAATGACTCAAAGGCAGTCTTTGTTTCGTTTTTGTCTTTGTTTTTGCTTTCATTTAAACCTGGTCCTTCACCGACAAAGCCTCAGAGGTTTGTAGCATCTCTTGTACACGCTGTTCACTGACAATGGCTTGCCATGTTCAGGTGAAGGGGTCATAGACGCCTCTTATGGGAGAAGCGTCAGCGCATTTGTGTGGATTACTTAAAGCCACCATAGTGACTCATGCTTTCTGCCCCAAATCAAGAAAAGTCTTTTAGGAGACTGTATTTTCTGCTCAATTTTCCACCTATCTCTATGGGGACAATGTCTTAGTCAGCTTGGGGTACTGTGACAAAATGGCCGAGTACTTTCTCACAGTTCTAGGCATTGGGAAGTCCAAGGTCAAGACAGCAGAAGATTCTGTTCTTGGTTAAGATCTGCTTCCTGTCTTTTTTTTTTTTTTCCAGACTGAAGCATTGATTTACTTTCCATCTCACCAATTTCATGTCTTCTCTGGAAGCAGAACTGAGTGACGCTGACATCCCTGGAGAACATCAGTCCTTGGCTGATGAATTTAGAGCTCTTTGTTTCACCTCCACACAGCCATTTTTGAATGCTCTATTTTGTGGTTGGTGGTTTTTTTTTCTTTCTCCCACATCGTGGAATTGAACCCAGGGCTTATTCATGCCAGACGAACACCCGACCATTGAGCTAAATTCCTAGCATTTCCTTTTCTTATTAGAACATAAATTCTGTCATGGACCTTCTTTTTAATGACATCATCTAAATTTAATTATTTCCCCAAAGAATTCCCCTCTCAATGCCATCACTTTGTGAGGTCAAAAACTTTAGCATATTTAGGGGGAAATACAATCATCCCACATGAAACATGTTTCCACATGACTTTATAGTCTCTTCTAATCTCTCTAGTCATGCACATGTGACCTTCCTTTTCTAATGCTATATTAGTATAAGCCACATAGTAGAATTAATGTCATTATTATTTAAATAGAATGTCATTACTTTTACTGCTTCAGAATCTAATCCAACACTTCACACATGCTAAGCAAATACTCTATGACTGAATTATACCCACAGCCTGACAGCTGCCTTCCTGAGCATCTACTACTGCCATAGAAGAATATTTTGCAGCTGGACTTCAGGGCTCAGAAGACTGGGAGACACAGCAGAACAGATTCCTCCTGGCTACCATAATTCAAAGAAGCACCCAAGCCAGCTTTTAGAATTAGGCAGAGGAGCAGAGCCGCCCAGCTGTGTTCCTCTGGGGTCAGCTAAACCCCAGAAAATCCACAGGCAAATATTTTAACCCTCATAGTTTTGAGGCTCTTTGTTGGGTGGCAACAAGGAGAACTGTCTCATATCCTTCAAGAATACTTTATGCTTCACAGTGGAATTATGAAATATTTCCACATATGTCCTTCATATTTCTTTTCATGTGAACTTAAAGTATATCTGCTTTTGGGTGTTGTTGCATTATATTTTTGAGCTGTTGATAGCAATAATTTTGCATTCAACTACTTTACTGAATTTTATTATTAATATCATTTTAATATTAACTAAATGATTCTATTTTGTATTGATACTAGATGTTTAGGGCATATTTAAACTTATGCTTCTCTGCTTAAAGTCTAACACCACATTTTTCCATTCACAATGACTTTACCTATGAGTTTATTTCAAGTCATCTTTTATATAACTGGATCATATCCTCAAATAGACTATCTTAATCAATTCTACATAGACATAATTTACATGCAACAAAATCCACACATTTTTAACTGTACAGTTTAATGAATCTTGACAGATGTATACAACTGGATACCAGTGTAATCAAGATTCACAATGTTTCAATTACTCTAAAAGAATCCCTCGAGCCCCTTTGAAGTCAGATTTGGACTTGAACACCAAAGAGCTCATTGAGTCTTTTCCGTCTCTAAAGCTAATTCTGTCTCCTCCAGATTTGGTAAAATTGAATGATATAGTATCTACTCCTTCGTGTCAAACTTCTTGTACTTAATATAATAATTTGGCAATTCAATCATGTTGTTTAGTTTGTTATTGTTATTATTATTTAAATTGTAAAGTCATATTTCAGTGTGGAAATATATCACAATTTAGTTGTTGGTCAAATCAATAGATATTTGCAATGTTTTCAGATTTGGTCTAGTTTGATAATTATTCATATTCTTATACAAGTCTTATTCTTATAATTCTTTTATTGGTCATGCCTTGTTGAGTCATGAGGTGGGTGTATACATTAGTTTTCTGTTGCTGTGATAAAGTTCCTGAGAAAATCAACTTAAAGGAAGAAAGGGGTTTTTTGTTTAGAGGTTTCAACTCACAGTTCGCCAATTGTTTGGGGCCTGTAATGAGACTGTAATTCATGGTGGCAGGCCCCTGTGGTAGAGAAGGCTGTTAACTATTGCGTGGCCAGGAAGGAAAAAGACAGAGGAAATGACTGGAGTCTCAATATTCCCTTCAAAGCCATGTCCCCAGTTGATGACTTCCTCTGAGTAAGTCTCATCTTCCAAAAATTCCACTATCTCTCAGTAACAGTAGACTGGAGAGCAAGTCTTCAACAGATGGCATTTGAGTTACATTTAAGACCTAACTCATGAGTATATTTTTATTATATTTATTTATTTGTATGTATATGGAGTGGCGACATGCATGCATGCTATGGCACACATTTAGAGGTCAGAGGAATTTGTGGATGTCAGTTTTCTCCTTTCACTGTGTGGGTCCCAGGAACTGAACTGAGGTCATCAGGCTTTGTGGTAAGTGTCTCTGGCAGCTGAGTCTTCTCACCTTCCATCAGTGTACTGCTTAATTAATTAACTTTAAGTTTTTCAGATAGGTATACTTTTACAGAAACATACTCTCCATAAGTCCCTTTCCCCTTCTCTTCTTACCCCCAACTCTAAACTTTCCTCAGTCTCCTTTGTCTCTGGCATAGTTCTGTATCTACTTTCATGATATATGAACATACATAATTTTATATATCTATATTAAATCTAGGAACCACAAATGAGAGACAATATATGAAATTTGTCTAAGACTGGTTTCATTCATTTAATATGATTATTTCTAGTTGTGTGCATTTTCCTGCAAATGATATAACTTTGTTTTTTTAATGGTTGAAAAATATTCCCTTGTGAATATATAACATATTTTCTTTATCATTCCTCCATTGTTTGACAACTACATTGACCCTTAGCTGTTTTGAATAGTGCCTTAATAAACAATAATGTGTGGGGCTGGAAAGATGACTCAGTGGTTAAGAGCCCTGGCTGCTCTTGCAGTGGACCCAGGTTTGGTTCCCAGCCACCATATGGCAACTAACAACCATCTGTAACTCCAGTTGCGGGTGATCTGACAGCCTCTTTTGACCTCTGCAGGAAGTGCATGACATGGTTGCACTTACATACATGCAGACAGTATATTCAAACACATAAAGAAAAATAATAAAAAATAATAAATACTGTGTCTCTGTGATTTCTTGACTTTGTGCCTGTTGAGTAAATACCCCCAAACAGTAAAGCAGGATCATATGGTACATCTATTTTTAACTTTTAGAGAAAACTCCAACTGATTTCCATAGTGGCTTTACTAGTTTACATTTCCTCCAGTGGTATAAAGGGTTTCATTTCTCCATATTCTTACCAACATTTATTAGTTTTCTTAATGACTGCCCTTCTAACAGGGGTGATATAGAATTTCAATGTAGTTTTGATTTGCATTTCTCTGAGGGCTGTAACCCACTTAATTGTGGCTTTAATTGTCAACTTGAAATAACCGAGAGTCATCTGACAGGACAGTCTTGACTGAAGAATTTCCTAGATCAAACGGACCCTTGAGCACATCTGCCAGGGATTGTCTTGACTGTTAACTGATGTTGGAGAGTCCAGCCCACTGTTAAGTGGTACCACCCCTGGGCAGGTGATTCTGAGCTGTATAAGAAAGCCAACTAAACATGAACCTAAGAGTAAACCAGAAAGCAGCATACCTCCATGGTTTCTGTTTCAGGATCCTGCTTGATCCCTGCTCTGACTTGCCCCTCAGTGATAGACTGTGACCTGGAAATGTAAGCCAAACAAATCCTTTCCTATCTAAGTTTCTTTTGTTCAGAGTATTTCATCACAGCAACAGAGATCAGATGAAATCAACTAGTGATGTTGAACATTTTTGTATGTTTATTGGCCATTTGTATTTCATCTTTTGGGAACTGTCTGCTTATTTCATTAGCCCATTTATTGATTGAGTCATTTCTTATTGTTTATCCTTTTGAGTTCTTTGTATATTCTAGATATTAATCTTCCATAACAACATATTTTTAACATTATTAAAATTTTCCAAAATGTTTACAAAAACAAAAATATACAAATGTTCTAGTTCTTTCACACTCTTGTCAATGTTTGATAATATTAATGTTTTTAATTTTAGCTATTTTAGTGGATGTATAATGTCTCCAAATTAGTTCTAATTTGTATCTCTGTGATGATTTGGAATGCTGAGCATATTTTGATATACTTAATAGTCTCTAATACATATTCTTCTATGAAATGCTTGTTTAAATCTTTTGCCTGTTTTTTAAATTGAGTTGTTTATATTTTTAATGATTATTACAAATTATCTAATTTGGTGTCACAAATTCATTTTGTAAATATTTTCTTCTGGCCTATGGTTTTCTTTTTCTTAGTCTTTGAATAAACAGTGTTTGAGATAATTCTTCATGGGTCCTTCATGGTTCTTTATTTATTTTGAGCTAAGTATTAACTGAATTTTTTTTCCAAAATTATTCCTTAAAGGATATTTGCTTGTTACCAGTCTTGGAGGAAAGAGATGGCATCTTCCTCCAGAGCAAAGGCAAACATTCTGACTGTACAGCATAATGTCCCTTTCCAAAGTGATGGGAAGTCAGGCTTCTGAGTGCAGTAAAAGATGTGAGCTCACTAAGCTCAGCATTCCTCTTCTAAACTCCACCACACTGCCTGCTTAGCCAACCCAGGGTTCATCTGCCTCACTCCTGTGGGGTTTGAAGACAAAGAGAATCTATATAAATATGCTGATGTCCTCACTGCATGCTGTGCTTTTGTGGCTTAGAAAACACTGTCTGAGAGAATAACAGAGTTCAGGCTTGGAGTCTTGGATGACAAAAAGCTCAGGACTATGGCAGGATTTCTTCTTAGTTTGCAAGTTGGGTAAAATGTGGCATTCTTTGAAGATTTTGACAAGTGGACACTTACGTATTAGCAAAGTCTGTTCTGTTAAATTGTTTATTCTAGTTCATGCCTTTTTGTATATGTGGTGTGTGTGTGTGTGTGTGTGTGTGTGTGTGTGTGTGTGTTTTGTGTAGTTGTTGTTATATTGTTGTTCTTTTTGACACAGGGTCTCTCTGTAGCCCCAGCTGACCTGGAACTTGCTGTGTAGACCAGGCTGGCCTTGAACTCACAGAGATCAGTCTGCCTCTGCCTTCCAAGTATTGGAAGTAAGGGTTTGCACCACCATGCCCAGCTTTGTGTGAGTTCTTTTACAGAAAAAATATTCAAAGTCACTAGGATTTTATTTTAAAAGTTAGGACTATTATTCATTTTAAATTATTCTTTGTGTATGTATGTAATAAAGTAAGAATTAAATTTTTCTTTAAAAATAGCTCTGTTTATTATCAAACTGTTGCTTTCCTCACTGAATTTTCTTAACAGCTTTGCTGTAATTAAATGGATGGTAGCCATGTAGATGGTGTGGTTTGGATTCTTGGTTGTTTCCCTTCTACCTAATTACATGTAGATATGTGCTATAGATTTCTGGTGTCTTGAAATCCAGCAGTTTCATTTCTCCTGTTTTTTTTTATTGATTGATTGATTTTTTAAAATTTTATTTATTTATTTTATGTCTCTCAGTGTGGTATGTATGTGCCTGCCATAAAGCATGTGTGTGGAAGCCAGAGTGCAACTTGAAGGAATTGAATCTATCCTCCCACCATGTGGGTCCTGGGGCTCAAACTCAGGTCATCAGACTTTTAGCAAGCACTTTTTATTTTACTTTTATTTTATAGGTATGAATGTATTGCTTGCATTTATGTATGTGTACTTGTGCTGTGCAATGCCTGCAGAAGTCAGAAGAGGGTGTCAGATTCTCCTGGACCTGGAGTTACAGATAGTTGTTATCTGCTACGTGGGTGCTTTAAATTGAAATCCAGGTCCTCTGGAATAGGAGCCAGTGCTCTTAGCCTCTGAGCCATCTCTCCAGCCTTAGAGCAAGCACCTTTAGCTGCTGAGCATCTCACCAATCCTTCTTATATTTTTTAATTTATTAAAAAACTTTTTTCTGGATCCTCTGCTTTTTCTTATAAATTTTGAAATGGTTTTAGCAATTTCTGCAAAAAGTATACTTGTAGTAAAATTTTTATTAGGATTACATTGAGTATCCATCAATTTATAGAGAACAGAGCTTAAACATTTAGTCTTTTAAACCATTAGCAAATACTTTTTTATTTAGGCCTCTTTTTATCTTTTTATTCACCAATGGTTAGTTCTTTCAAGTTTCACTTGTTTTGGTTATTTTTCTAAGTTTATTTATAATTATTTCATTATTTTGGATGTTATAGTAAACTATTGTTTTATAAAATTTAATTTTCATTTGTTTATGAGAACTTGAGAATTATAATTAAGTATCTTGACTTGGACCCTACTTTACTGCTATTTTCCTTAGTAATACTAGGAGCTTTTTGTAGGTTACTTACTATTTTCTACAGAGATGATCCTGTTGTATATGAATGAGGAAAGATTTACCTGTTTATAATTACAATGTGTAAGGCCTGCCCTGCTTTCCCCACATTTTTCCCTTTTAAAGTTTCCTCTGTTGGAGTTTTAATTTCCTTGGCAAATGTAGGGAATTCTTTCTAATTGGTCTCATGAGTCAGTATTGTAAGTCTATGGGGCTTTTTTCTTTTTTTTTTTAATCAACTACTGCTGCTGCTGGGGATACCCAGGGCCTCACATATGGTGGATCAGTGCCAGAACATGGCCAGACCTCTAGCTCTAAGTTCCTGTTTGTCTAGTAGAAAGGTCCTTGACTAATTTTGGGGAAAAGTTTTCTTTACTATTCCTTTGTTGTTGGACACCTCACTTATTTTTTAATTTTTAATTTCTACTCTTACAGTTTTTGTTCTATTTTACTTTTTTTTACAGCACATTAATGGGAAATTTTAAATTAATTTTTGATCTCTCTCTCTTTCTCTCTCTCTCTCTCTCTCTCTCTCTCTCTCTCTCTCTCTCATGGAGACAGGCTCTCATTGTTACTGGAAATGTTGGGAGACCCATATGCGGTACTTGTTACCAGGGAAATTGGGCTTTCTGAAGGGAAGTTCCCAGAAAAATCTTGTGTCTTCAAACTGGTCTTTCTTCTGCAAGACTGATCAATGGATCAGAACTTTAGGGACTGTGGAGAGTTTTGAATGTTGCCGGTCCAGAGCCTAATTACCATTTATCTATAGGCATCTTTAGCCCCCTAAATATCCACCTCTTGCCCACCTTTTTTTCCGACTTAACATCTAGGGACTAATAGATACAAACGATTTGAAATGTATTAACAGCAGACTACCAGGTCCCACCAATCAAAAAGATAGGAATGTCATCAATTAGCATCTGAGACCTATAGTAACTCCACACCCCCATTTTGCCATGACCTGTCTACTAAATTGTTAGGTTTCAGGGTACAGAATACAGGAATAATAGGAGAAAAAGAAAGAAACCATATCAGACTTCAGATGAGACTGAATTTTATTCTAGGTACAGGAGTGACAGCCACCTTCCTTGCCTGTGTGCTGGAGATGACTCCCTTTTGTATGGGGAGAGTTAGTGATTATATAGAAACATGGATTTTGGAAGGTTGAATGTCTCATTCTCTGGAGGCACTTACTCAAACAGGACAAACTATCTAGAACAACAGCCATTCTCCAATAATTCAGAGATAGATAAGAGTCAGTATGGGTGGGTCTCCATCTCCAGCATAGCTGTTATGCTCCAGCCATGTCAGAGAATGGAGGACAATCGAACAGGACCTCAGGTGGCTCAGAGTGTGGCAGGAGGAGTTCCCTCCCAGGATACTACGTTGGTGGGTAGTTCGGTTAGCAAAACCAAGGCAGGGGTTTATATAGGGAGGCCTTTCTGACCTTTACAGAAGGCAGGAAAGTTAAAGATGGGGTTTTTGGTAAAGGTGGGAAGGTTGTAGGGCTGACATGGAAGTTCAGGAATGAGGAAATGAAACCCAAAAACCTTGTTCTGGTTTGGGGTGGGGGAAAAGAAAATTCATATCTACAGTGATTTCCTGGGGCCAGGAAATCACATCAGGCAGAGCAGGCCAGACACCTGCCATCCCTTCAGGGCATCTGGGGTTGCTTGCCTTGCTCAATACCCAATCCCGCACATCTCCCCCTTTGTTTTTTTATATAATGGGGAGGGGGGAGGTATATAAGGGCCCAGTAAAGGGAGGAGCCAGACCATGAGGGGATTGGCAAACCAGAGGGGATAATGAGTTTTAAGTTCATTCTTCAGTTTATGAAAGGTATAAGTGAGAGAATTTATGGTCTCTCAGTTAGCTATTTGTTCTCTAACATTCCCCTTTTGAAGAGGTAACCCTAAAATCTTTTAAGAATTAGATAAGAGCTCCCAAATACTTTGGACATATTTGGCCTTTGGTATAGAGTAGACTGCTAAAGAACACAAGGAGAGTTTTTGGTCTTTGGGGTCTTTTTACCCTAAACTTCCTAGCCACATTCTACCTCCTATTCTCATCACACCACCCTCTGAAGAGGTCACCCTAATTGCCAATAGGGAATTGGGGCACTGACTGCTCTTAGCTGCTTTGTGCTGAACAGGGACGTAGGTTGTGGCAACTGGGGTACCCCTTCAGTGAGTCTATCTAAAAGACCCCTGAATTGCATAACTGTTAGTTATAGGGAGAAAAGAAAGTCCTTGACTGGTGGTTGGAAGATGAAGTAAAATAGTCATAACAGGGAAGTATTCAAATGTCCAATTCAAAGTCCATTAGAATTTCTGGCTTAAGGACTTTCAAAGGCTTCCATCTCTTGGGTTTTTTTGTTGTTGTTCTTCTTCTTTTTGACTGCCAAGGCTGAACTTGAGAGTCTTTACATCAGGATTTGTTTTCAGGCACCTCGGTAGGTTTCCTGGAGTGGCTAGAGTCAGGGTAAGTTCCCTCTCAAATGGCTTCTAGGCAGGGAGAGAAAAGAAATTAATCATTTGATTTTGGGGTTAGAACAATGGTAGGCTTGCCTTTCTTGGCCACAGGTATGCACTACAGTGTTGAGATAGGCCAAGAATTGAAGTCTTACAGCTGAGTGGCATTTTCTTATTAAGAACAAAATTTAGTGAGAAATTGTGTAAATAACATTTTATATAAACTTAAACCTAATGTCTGGGAAGTGTAATTCGTTATAGTCTTAAAGAAGCATACTAATCACTTTAATTTTTTGGCTATACTTTATTTTGGGTGTTTAAGATCATATAATTTGGCCCAAATAATTTTACTCTTAAGGTCAGTTGAGTATCTGTTCCTCAGGGGTGTCACATGGGCTTGAGAGGAGCCCCTGGCTCCATAGGACTTTGTTTTACCAGTTCCATTTATGTGAAGATAAGTTAGAAGGTCACTCAGAAGCATCAAGGAAATGTTTTCCTGTGCTGACTCTCCTCTTTGCAGACTGGACACTGGCTTGAGTCCTTATAGTCTCCATGACCTCCATGAACAGGAAGACAGGTGACACAGCACAGTTACAGGACATTTTGAGAGATGCCCCATGGTCCCCTGGAATTTAGTTGACCTTGGAGGGCAAGAGACAAAAAATTGTCCCTTTAAGTCCTTCTGACCAGATTAGAGTCCTTAAAATATGGTTGTTAGACACCCAAGAAGGTTAGTTCCACCAATTTGTTGCTATTAATTTCTGTATGTTATGTAGCTAAAGCTTGGGCAAAAGCCAAACATTTTTTAATAAGCCTTGACTAGACATATATTTTGTTCCTTAAAGTATTTGACTGAACTATTACTTTAGAAACTTTAAGACTATTTATACATTATTTATCTAATGTTTCCTATATTATAACATATAAACTCATATCTTTAATCACTTGCATAGACTTTCTTATACAAAAACCCTTTTTAATAAAATATAACTATTTCTTACCTTCTCATTTTCTTTTCTTAACATCATGAAACATAATAACATTAAGAAAACTCTCTTCCTGGATGCATTAAGCAATGTTTATTCCCTTTCTAAGGCTCTAGTGTCAAATCAATGTTTGATCATATTAAAGTTCACCCTGGGGAATGAATGACTTTACTCATACAGATGGGTGAGGTATTACTAACAGGTATATAGGTGACCTGAGAGTAGATGCACTGTAAAGTCTTTAGCATGGATGTTGACTTTTCTATAACCTCATGGATCAAGTCTTTTCTTTTAGCCTTTCCAAAATTTCCTCCCCAAATGCAGGAGACAACTTGTGATAAGGGCAAAATTACATACAGCTAGATGGGAAGAGTAGCTGGATACTCAGGTGAGGGTCCAATGACCCTGCTTACTCCTCCTTCTGTGGAAGAATACAACTGTTAACAAACCCAACTGTGATGAACTTCTGTAAATAGGCACAGCTGAAGTCATGAAGATAGCAGTTACTGGACTTGGAAGAGTGCTGTGCAGCATCATCTTAATAAAAGAACATGGAATATAAATTACACACATAAGGTAATGTACATTGTACTTTATAAGTTCCTAGTAAAACCTTATAGAAAACACAAAAACTGATAAAATCCTTTTTACTTTATCTATTTTAGAGAGTTGGTCTACCAAAACCTTGCTTTAGGTCTTGAGAGTGTAGATACTAGATAGAGAGAAGCAATTGGTACATACTAATACATTATCAAATTGAAGTTTAGAATCTTTAGCATAATCAATGACTGAGGAATTTTTGACAGAGGGTGTTGTTTATCTTTTCCAAGGACTGTGAATTGTCTACTTTACTATACATTTGCATTAGTCTGTGTTAGTGACCTTTATTGTTGTGAGAAAATAGAGAATTTCATGAGTAACTTTTGCTATAGACATTTTAAATCATAAGTTGAATAATCATAACTTTTATTGAAATTAGTTTATCCTTTAGTTAATCTCAATAATACAATGGCTTTACTCAGAGGCTGTTTTGTTCTCCTTTTATCTTGTCACAGAGTCAGGGGGCCAGCCTGAAACTGGACAAAAGTCATTGCACAGGAGAGCTGTTAAATTTAGTCATTACTAACATAATGAAAAACAACTGTCCTTTTTATAACTCGTATACATTTATCTAGGAAGGAGAGTCTTTTCATTTGCTGGGTCCTTTATCTAGAACAGGGTTTGATTAATTAAAACAGAAGATTTACTATTAAGATATTACTTTACTTAATATTTTTAACTTTATAAAGCCATGGGTGTTTGGTGAGCACTCAAGATCAAGCATGACTAGGCTGACAGAAGTTTTTGCCTTACCATTGTCAGACCTGAGATCTTCTCTGGCTATATTTGATGTGACCAGAGGCATGAAAACGTATACCCATAATTAATTAGTTTGTCTATTCATGTTAATCATAACCTGAAAGATTTAATAAATAATCTTTAAATATTTTTAACACCTTTTTTAAAGTTATGACTTATTTGTGCAAAAATTTTTCTTAACAGGAGGCAAGACTATGAACTCACAGGATAGTTTCTTTTAAAGAGAGCTTTCAGTTTGGCTGGATCAGAAAAAACATATTATAATTTACCATACAAAATTTGAATTAAATACCCGTAATAAGGAACACAGAAGATAATGATACATAAAGAAACCTGGAAAGGGTTGATAAAAAAAATGTTTTTCTCTTTTAGTCCTAGGGTTAGCCATCACAAAACATCAGCTCACTTTGTACCTAGCTAGTCTTGGAGGCCTATGGCTAGAAAAACTATTTTAAGTTCCCTTTAGAAATTGACAAATACATTATGCAAAACAATGTAAGATTTTAAATAATTACTTTTAGAAATCAGCAAATAAACCATATAAAGATGTTAAAATCCAAAATAATTTCCTTTAAAAACAGATAAAGGTATTGTATAAACAAATATCAGAATTTAAAAGAGTTCCTTGTAAAAACCAGTAAATGCATAAGACACTGTAAAAATAGTCATTTTAAAAACCAGTAAATACCATACTAAAGTTAAAATTTAAAATACTTTTCATTAGAAACAGACCAAAGTGATATTAAAATGCTGATATTGTCTTCCTAATTTGACATAAAAATGTATTAACCTTGTGACAAAATCCATGTGAGAATCTCTTGCTTTTCTATGAATCTAAGAATCTAAAAATGAAAACCAAAGCAAAAACATAAATTGCAAAAAGATTAGGACATGTGATTAAATGCCTGTGGTCCAGGGAATTCCCAGATCATAATGATCTCCTAGAGTTCTATAGAACCAGTAAAATTCCTGGATATGGCCATTTTGAACTATGCCATGTGTCTGGATTAAGATGGTGGCAGTCAGGCCATGTGACTGTCACCATATTGATGAAATTACACACGTAAGATATGGAGACCAGACCACATGGTTGCGTCTCTCCTAGTAAGGACACCAGCCATGACCGTGAACAAGCATATGGTATATAATAGAAACCTCTTTTTTACTTTTAAGAGGCACTCAGTTAAATGTTATATACAGCATGATATATGATTTTCCTGTTCACAAAAAGTTAAAATGCTTACATATAGTTAGAAAGGCAGTTGTCTTGGGACCATAGTGACTGAGGTCCAAAGTTCAGGCCCTCTAATGGTTCTTTTTCCCCATCCATGAAGAGAACTATGGTGGAGAAAAAGTCTAAGGAAAGAAATAACTTTAAAAACCTTTTTTTTCCTCTGTAGAGAGGTAATTACATTTTCAGATAACAAGCTAGATAAAGGCATTTAGAAAAGTTGGTCAGTATACATTTAAAAGTAGCAACATTTTGACATTTTTGGATTCACTCTGGCCCACGACAAACCAATCGCAACACTTAAGGCAAAACCAAAACAGACACAGACAAGTAACACAAAAAAGGCCTTTGCTGAGTCTAGATCCCTAGAGCAACTGATCAGTTCTCTGAACCAAAAGGAGAGGTGAAAATTCGCCAGTTAGCCATTTTTACATATGTTTGTTTGGCACTAACAGGTGACTGAGGTTTGAATCTCATGTCCATCTAACTGTTCTTTTCCATACCCATATAGGGAATTGTGGTGGCAAAAAGCCAAAGGAACAAAATGTCTTTTAAACAATTTTTTTTCCTTAACTCTTAGAGGCAAGGTATTTACAGCTTTAACATGCCCTGAGGCATAACAAGCTAACTAACTGAGCTCACTCCCTCACCTGCAGCTTGATGGAGCTGGTGCATTGCCCATGATAGAAAAGGAGAGAATTGTGTAATACAGGAAAAACATTCCCTGGTCTGTGGAATGGTCCCAGGGGAATTCAGTCCAGTATACACACCTAAGCCTTGCCACAAGTTTAAGAGACTGGCGACCACTCTAAGAGTTTTAACTGGTCATTGCGTTACCAGGTTTTTTATTAGAGAGAGTAAGACAGAAGGTCATTGCCAACACCCAGTTGGACAGTTGGGGTCCAGTCAGAGGACATGCGGGCCTTCAGCTAACACCAGGGAGTAGCCCTGTTCAGAAAGCTTCAATTACCCCATGACATAACTGGTCCCTCAAGAGGGCTTAGACTGAAGGGAAAAGATGGAAGTTAGAAAGAAACCATGCCTGTGCTCAGAGTGGGATGGTGAGGCCAAAGCTGATGTCCCTTGTGAGGAGCATTCACCTTTTTCAGGGCGTACTGGAGTGTCCCTTGTTCAATTGCCATTGTTGGTCTCTATCCATCCACATTGGGCACCATTTGTGGGTGGGTCTCTATCTCTAGCACAGCTGTTGTTCTCCAGCCATGCCAGAGAATGGAGTACAATCAAACAGGACCTCAGATGGCTTAGAGTGTGGCAGAAGGAGTTCCCTCCCAGGATACTACGTCGGTGGGTAGTTCGGTTATCAAAACCAAGGCAGGGGTTTATATAGGGAGGCCTTTCTGACCTTTACAGAAGGCAGGAAAGTTAAAGGTGAGGTTTTGGGGTAAAGGCGGGAAGGTTGTAGGGCTGACATGGAAGTTCAGGAATGAGGAAATGAAACCCAAAAAACTTGTTCTGGTTTGGGGTGGGGGAAAAGAAAATTCACATCTACAGTGATTTCCTGGGGCCAGGTTATCACATCAGGCAGAGCAGGCCAGACACCTGCCATCCCTTCAGGGCATCTCGGGTTGCTTGTCTTGCTCAATACCCAGACCCCCACAGGTCATCAGCAGTTTGGGAGGTAGATCAGATTAGTGGCAGTTTTTAGTTTTCTGCAACTGGGGCATTCTATCATCCCAAAATCTGAAGCCATAAAAGAAGAACGGGGGCAGCTTTTTTCCTTTTAACTGAGGAGTCCTCAGGTGGCATGGAGTGGGAACACAGCCTTGATTGGTCTCATATAAGGTTGGGCATTCATATGACTGCTCAATCAAGAAATTCTGTAAGAATCTTTGGAGAAAAGGAGTTAATTAAGCATAGTACAAAGAGGAAGGGGAAGATGGGCTGGTGAGTCCAGTCTTTGTGTGAGGAGTCCAGGTCCATTGAGGTTTTGGTCATGTCCTCTTCCAGGAACAGGTTATTACTGCAGGGAAAAGAGAGAGGTATGGAAGAAACAAACAAACAAACCCAGAACCCCTTATTGACCTCCCTAGCCTCTAGCTACAGTAGAGCTAGAGGCATTTATGGATTAGACAGTTCTGGCATTCCTAGCTTCAGGTAGGAACAAGCCTACTCCCAGGTCCAAGGGAATTTCCAGCTCTCAGCTAGTAAGAAAGTGGACATTTTCTTTTTGAGCTCTTTATCTTAAGCTGCCTAACCATTTCTATCTCCTATTCTCATTACTCTTCCCTCTGAAGAGGTAACGCTGATTGCTAATAAGGAATTTGGACACCTGTCATTCTGGCTTCCTTATGCTGAACAGGGGCACAGGGTGTCGCATCTGGGGTATCCCTTCAGTGGATCTATCTAAAAGACAGCAAAAGTGTATATATGTTAGCTATAGAGAGAAAAGAAAGTCCTTGACTGGTGCTTGGGAGGAGATGTGAGGAAAGGTGAGAGTAGTTAGGAAAAAAGTTCTAGGCAGGGAAATAAGAAAAGACAGAACAGAGTGAAAATTAAATGTCCAATCCTTTTGTTTTTTTGGATGAGGGCTTCAGAGAGCATCTATCAATATATTAGGTTTCTACTTATTTTCCTTTTGTTGACACGGTTGGATTCAGGACCTATTTTTCAGGCACTTTGATAGTGGTTGGGGTGCTTAAAATCACAGAGTGAATTCCCTCCCCAAATGGTTTCTAGACAGGGAGAGAGAAGAAATTTAGCCATAATTTAAATTTTAGATAAAAACAATAGGAGATTTTTCCTTTTAGGCTACAGGTAGGCACTGCAGTGTTGAACTAGGCCAAGATTTGGAGTTTTACACCTGAGTAGTATTTTCTTTTTTATTAGCAGCAGTATTTTTAAATTTTTTATTGGCTCATTATGTCTCACACAGAACATCTCAATCATTCTTAATCATCTATATATCCTTTCCCCACTCATACTACCTACAGCCCCCAACTGGAATCTATACATTCTTCCATCTGTGCTAAGGTCTGCTGTGTCAGGTTAGTGTCCCTGCGTGACCTCAGTGCTGGTTCACCCACTGAGGTCTAGTCAGCCTACCCAGAGTCAGCTTACCTACTTTAAGAAGACTAGCTCATCCTCACCCAACAGTAATCAGTTGCCAATATTTTTTAAGCAAAGGTTGGGGTCTGCTACCCATTTTCCCAGTGCCACGCTGGTTTTTGTTCTGCTTGAGTTTGCATGGATCTTGAGCATGAGGAAATGCTTTGCTATTGGTTCATATGAGCAGGGTCCTAGGAGCCTGTAGGATTATATTTCCATATGATCATGCTCTCCTTGCTCGCTCTTCCAGTCTTTCTGCTCCTCTCTTCCACAATGGTCCTGGGCCCTGGGTCAGTGAGACTTAATATAAGAAACCTGTGTGGGGGACCGTACCCTGCAGATTCCTAATCTCCATGACTTAGCCATTTGTGACCTTTTGTGTTGCTTGGCCTTTTGATACATGCAAAAACTTCATTAATGAGAGTTTAAAGATTCATTAGTGTCTTCTTTACCCCTTGTTCTATATTGTGTGAGCCTTGAGGCTGTATTGTAGATGTGCCACTTAGGCATGGGCAATTAACAGACAATGTCTGTGTGTGACCAGCTGTGGTACTCTTAATCTCTGGTACAAAAGAAACTTCTTTGATGAGTGGTGACTAGGATACTTGACTGTAAATATAAGGATACATACTTTGAATTTAGTAAGAATAGGGATGTGACAGCCCTGGGGAATCTCTCTAAAATCTATGACCTCTTCAGCCATGTGTATTTGGTTATGATTACAGTACCACACACGAGTTTCCTCCCATTGAGTGGGCTCTAAGACGATTAGGTAGCCATTGATTGGTCACAAGATAGAAGTGCCACTACTGCACCATTGTCAAATGCTGTGCCAGGCATGGATATGGTTATTTGGTCATGAAACTGGTGTTGGGCCATTGATTGATGTTCTCCCTTGGCTACTGCATACTCTCCAGAGCTAGCTTTCAGGGGAACTGGCTTCCAGATCAATTCCAGATCCAAATTTGGTCTCTGAAGTATGTCCTGTCTTTAGTATTGGGACCTTACCTTCGAGTTCCGGGAGGCAATCAAGAGTTGTGGCAATAATCCATGTAATTTTGGGAGTCCCTGGCCAACAACTCGAAGGAAGGTTTCTCCTGTTTGGCAGTTTTTCTTGTTATGTAGCCTTCAGCTATGCACATGGGTTCATGTAAAAATATTGTATGTGGAATTTGTCATTAAGTTGATAGACCAATATGATTATCTCTGATGTTTTATACCAGCTAGGCATTCTCTCTCTCTCTCTCTCTCTCTCTCTCTCTCTCTGTCTAGCTGTTGCATAAATCTACAGTTTCTCTCTCTGCTTTGAAGGACATGCCTTCAACTAACCAATGACTTAAGGGGGAGGTCTAGTAGAAAAGCAGGGAAAGCTGGGAAGGAGAGGCAGGTGGGGCTCCAGGGGCTCCATCTTGGGTGTGTGTGCCAGAGGTTCAGGGGACTTCTGATCAAAATTCTGGCTTCACCATACGAAATCTCTGTCTCTCCCCTCAGAGATGACTCCTTTGTAAGTAATCCAGAATAAATTAATTTCTCTAAAAGAGCATTCTCTGTCCACTCAATCGGTTCAAACCTAGGTGTGGGGGTGGGGCCTCATCACAAAAGAATTCATAGGACAAATGGCCTAGTCAAGCAGGACTAACTGACAAAAGGAGAATGCTTCTGGGTAAAGGATTTACATGGCTGCCCCTAAATGTGGGGACCAGCTAAGGAAAGTATATGAGCAGAAGAAATTTTGATATGGTGGTTTATTCCCATAGGACTGGTGTGTATGGCAGCCATTGCAGAATTGCAGGGTTAGGGCAGGTTATATAAAATATGTAACTAAGGTGAACTCGCCTAAGCAGATGAGATCGGTGGGACAAATACCGGGGTGGCAGTCTCAGGTTGAGGTTGTAGCACAGAGAGAGATTCAAAGTGTGAGAGATGAACTAGACTAAGAGAAAGATATGAGACCTGCTTCTTCAATACTAGTTTCTGACCTTGCTAGCAAATGGGATAAAAGAGAAAAGGAGATGGAGGTTTTAGCCTACCACTTTTGACAGCTAGGAGGTTGAAAAGGGATGAAAACCCAGGTCAGGTTGATAATACAAGACCCATCCTGGGACCCTAGGACCTGGAACCCCTGGGAAGAATCAAGCAGCAATTAGGGAGGGAGCAACCAAGAAGAAGCTAAAAGTGCCCCTCAGGTTCAACCTGTAACTCAAAAAAAGGAAAAATCCGGATGTCAGCATGATGATAGAGGCTTTAACATGCACGAGAATTTAGTGAATAAAGGGTTCTTGGTCCTAGAGTTGCTGGAGCTAAGAAAGATGTTCAAACAAACCATGAAGGAGCTCTTAGCTACCTGGCTTGTAAGGCTGTGGGACATGAGAGCAGATGAAATTATTTTCACTGCTGCATAGACAGGACAGCTGAGCAACATAACAGCTCACCCCTCCTTGAGATTTAGGCTGAGTAACCTGAGGCAGTACAAGGGGAAGCAGTCTCTGATGGACTGACTTGTGAGAGCGGTTAGAGAAACCTGGTTATCACCAGTGCAGGTTCCCATGAATGTCAGGAGCTGGAGAACAATAAAAGGGGGACCGGCACTGCTGAGAGAACTGGGTATGAGGAAAGCAACATATGATGTCCCTTTTACAGGACCAGATAGGACTGTGTTCACCAGAGATTTAATGAAGGACTTCATTGAACAAGGACCTCGGCATTGTTATGGAGGTTTAGTGTCCCTGCTAAGTCCCCTAGTGGGACAGGAGCTTTACAAAGCAGGAGAGGTTTTGGCAGATTTAAGGAACCTTGATCAGCAGGTAAAGTATGTCTGTAGAAGAATAGAACAACCTAAAAGATGTATAAAAGAGATAAAACAGAAAAGGAGGTCTGCTTGGGTTCCTCATAGGCAAATGTGGCAAGACTTACATCTAGCCCAACTTCCTAAAGAAAAGATTGATAAAAAGCCAAAATCTGTGCTAAAGTACCTCTGGGAGGCCTTAAGCCCTGAGAAACAGTTCACAAAAGATACACAGAAGATAACTATCCCAGGGGTGGATAATGACCCTCCCCCCCACCTCCCCAGAGTAAATAGGGTACATTTCTTCCTGGTGAATGGCTATTTGAGGGGTAGAGACAGTTTACCCGGCCAGGGCCTCTCCCAACAGCCAGGTATGGTCAATGGAGAGTCCACAAATGTGGCTAGAGCCAGGAATCAGACCCAGAGTCTACCTGGCCCTGGGAAACAACAGGTGCAACAGGGGCAAGAGGAGCATTATTCCTCTGTGGCCCAATGTAGGACCAAAAGTTTGTGCCAGCCCCAACAAGGTTAGCAAAGATGAAGGGATGCATGGAGGCTCCATGTGAGAACTCCAGGACAGTAAATTAATTACAGACAATAACTAAAGACAGTAAAGGACTGACTAATGTTTGCACCTTTGTACCCAACATGGATCTATTGGAAAAACAGCTGGTGCAAATGAAAAGGAATTTTCCATGCTATGTTAGACTTTGTGTGTTTATATAATATTAACTTCTGAGTGTTTTACAGATATGAAACCCAATTGAAAGACATCAAGTATACCTGAAGAAATAAGAATAGAATATAACTCATACAGGATACAAAGGTGAAGTATAACTGTGAAATTCTGGGAGCTCTATGGGTCTAGGCCTATAGATGCCAAAGAGTATAGGGATACATTTTATTGTTAACTAGCAATTCCAGTACCAGGCATGGGTTGATCCTCCCTGTGAGCTCTTGGCCAAGGGAGCCTTAGAAATCCCATTATAATGCTGGTTGCACACTGGAAGCAGACTGTAAGGCCCTATTACCGAAGATGTGGAATGGTTTGAGCATGAAAAGGAGAGATCTAGCTGGGACCAAGCTGAAAACTCCCTACAAATGGATGGCTGACCTTCATAGTGCTAGAAGGCACTATGTAGGCCGTTATGGGAGAATGGTCCTGAAAAGCTCTGCTTAATGACAGATCTTGCATGCTTCATTGTCAGAGGCCAAACAAGATGTCTCTACAGGTGTAATAGAGACTCATCTGGTATGTGCACCCCCAGCATATTTATAATTGGATTAAGGGCCTGCTCTTCAGGGAGGGAATACACATCTGATATTAGGAAAAAAAATGTCAACTCCCAGTGGTGATGGGGGAGTTAAGCCCTGGTAAAGAAGCTACTGTGATTGTTTGCAAGAGGAATATTATGTGTCTACTTAGGTGCTGCCTAAGCACTTGTGTTTATATCCGTAGGTTAGGTCACTCCGTATTTGTGTGGATGTAACTTTTGCTGTTGTTTTATAACTGTTGTATTTTTTTACAGTAGAAGGAGCACCACTGAAGCAAGATGATAATCCATGCTACAGTGGAAAGAACATCATCCCACACCTGTTATTCCCTCCCCAAACCCTCTTGCAGCACAAGGACTATAACAGAAGAGGATGGTGGAAAGTTTTGTAAGAGCCAGAGAGAAAAAGGGGTGGGTTGTAGGGTAAATCTACAGAGTTTTTCTCTCTGCCTCGAGGGGCATGCCTCCAAATGTGATTGACAGTCAACTAACCAATGACTTAAGGGGGGAGGTCTAGTGGAAAAGCAGGGAAAGCTGGGAAGGAGAGGCAGGTGGGGCTCCAGAGGTTCCATCTTGGGTGTGTGTGCCAGAGGTTCAGGGAACTTCTGATCAAAATGCTGACTTTGCCATATAAAATCTCTGTTTCTCTCCCTGGGATGAAGCCTTTGTAAGTAACCCAGAATAAATTAATTTCTCTAAGAGAGCATTCTCTGTCCACTCAATTGGTTCAAACCTAGGCGTGGGGGTGGGGCTGAATGCCGGGCCTCATCACAAGAGAATTCATAGGACACTAGCCTTTCATTTAAATACCCCCTTTTATCTATTTCTCCCTTAGTAACACCTGTCTCCTATTATTATTCTCTCTTAGATTCCTTCTTTCCCTTTACATCTCTGGTTTCTTTCTAGTTTCCTGGTTCCTGCAGTTACATTAGGATACCTAGTCACATATAAGATATTGGTGCTAAGATCTACAAATGAGAGAGAACATATATCATTTGTATTTCTTATTCTGTGTTACCTCAGTTCGCATAACAGTTTCTAGTTCTATCCATTGACTTGCAAATGTCAACTCCATTGCGTAAATGTACATTTAGATTAAACACTGGTCAGTTGAGGAATGCTTAGGTTGCTTCCATCCCTTAGCTATTGAAAACAGCAGCAACAAACATGGATGTACAAATATTTCTGCATATAACTTTGGGTATATGCCAAGGAATGGTAAAACTGGCTCAAATGGTAGTTTCATTTTTAGTTTTCTAAGAGCTCTTCACATTGCTTTTCATAGGGGTTGCAAGAGTTTACAATTCCACCAGCAGAGAATGAACATTCTTCTTTCCCCACATCCTCCCCAGTGTTTGGTATCATTTATTCTCTTGATCCTAACCAGTCTGAGTGGGGTAAGATGAAATCTTAAAGTGGGTTTTAATTTTCATTTCCCTAATTATTAATGACGTTTAACACTTTTAAAGATGTTTCGCAGCCATCTTTATTTCTTCTTTTGAGAACTCTCTGCTCAGATCCATAGCCCATCCTTTAATTGGATCACTTGTTTTCTTAATTCTTTATTTTTGAGTTCTTTATATATTCTGAATGTTAAACCTCTGTCAGATGTGTCACTGGCGAAACTGGTGAAGATTTTCTCCCATTCTGTGGGTATTCTCTTCACTTCCGTAGTTGTTTCTTTTGCTGCACAGGAGCTTTTTAGATTAATGAGGTACCACTTGTTGATTATTAACCTTAATTCCTGAGCAACTTCTGTCTGATTTAGAAAGTCCTTTCCTATACCTATATCTTGTAGGTTACTATCAGTGTATTCTTCTATCAGTTTCAGAGTTTCAGGTTTCAGATTGAGTTCTTTGGTCCATTTGGAATTGACTTTGATCCATTTGGAGATCCAGTTTTGTCAGCACCATTTGCTTAAGATGCTATCATTCCTCCAGTGAGAGTTCTTGGCCCCTTTGTCAAATATCAGATGGCTGAAATTACATGTACTCATGTTTAAGACTTCAGTTATATTCCATTGGTCTCCAGGTCTATTTTTGTGCCAGTACCATGCTGTTTTTTATGACTATACCTCTGTAATATAGTTTGAAATCTGGTGTAGTAATCCTCCCTGCATTGTTCTTTGTACTCAAGAGTTGCTTTGGTTATCTAAGGTCTTTTGTGCTTCCATGTGAATTTTATGATGGATTTTTTTCTAATTCTGTAAGAATTTCATGGGAATTTTGATTGGTATTTCATTGAATCTATATATTGCTTTTGGTAGAGTGGTCATTTTCAGAATATTAATTCTTCCAATCCACAGGTATGGGAGGTCCTTCCATCTTCTAGTGTCCTCATCAATCTCTTTATTAAAGATCTAAAATTTTCATTGTAGAGTTCTTTATTGTCTTTTGTTAGGTTTATTCAAAGATATTTTTTTTTGAAGCTATTGTCAACAGGAGAGTTTCCTTGGTCTTTCTCCAATTCCTTATTACTGGTATATAGAAAGGCTATTGATTTTTGTAGATTTATTTGTAACCTGCCTCTTTACTGGAAGTGTTAATCATTTCTAGGAGTTTTTTGGTGGAATGTTTGGCATGTCTTAGGTATAATATTATGTGATCTGCAAAAAGGGATAATTTGACCTCTTCTTTTCCAATGAGTACCCCTTTAAGTTCCTTCTCTTGTCTTATTGCTCTAGCAAGAGTTTCAAGAACTATATTAAAAAGGGAGGGAGATGGTGAATCTCCTTGTCTGGTTCCTGATGTTAATGGGAATGCTTCCAGTTTTTCTCCATGTAATGATAACTGTTGGGTTTTTGTATATAGCATTCATTATGTTGAGGTTCAATTCCTCCAGTCCAATTCCTTCTACGACTTTTAACATAAACACACGTTGAATTTTGTTAAAGGCTTTTCTGCATCTATTGAGGTGACCATGTGATTTTTGTCCTTGAGTCCATTTATGTGTTTTATGCCATTTATCAGCTTACACTTATTGAACAACTTTTGCATCTCTGTAATAAAGTCATCTTGATCATGGAGGATGATCTTTTTGATGTGTCTATATGCAGTTTGCAAATATTTTCTTGAGAATTTTTATATCTATATTCATTAAAGATATGTGTCAGTAATTTTCTTTATTGGTTGTATCTTTACCTGGTTTGGGTTTAGAGTGATGCTGGCTTCATAGAAATAATTTGGGAGTTCTCCCTCTCATTCTATCTTTTTTAATACTTTAAGTAGTATTTGATATAGATCACCTTTGAATGTTTGGTAGAATTCTGCTGTGAATCCAAGTGGACCTGGCCTTTTTTTTGTCAGGAGGTTTTGTATTACTGTTTTGATTTCCTTATATGTGATGGGTCTGTTTAAACCCTTGATCTCTTCTTGGTTTAATTTTGGTGTTTCCCATGATTTTAGAATTCATCCATTTCTTTAAAGTTTTCAAATTTAATAGCATATGTGTTTTTAAAGTATTTCCTTATATGTTCTGTATCTTTTCATTGTCTGTTGTGATGTTTTCCCTTTCACCTCTGATTTTGTTGTTTTGGATTTGCTCTTTCTTTCTTTTGGTTAACTGGGCCAACCATTTCTCTATTTTGTTTATTTTTTCAAGGAATCAGCTTTTAGTTTTTTTAGATTTTTTATGATTCTTTATATTGTTTTCTTTGTTTCTGTTTCATTAATTTCCTGTTCTGATTTTTGTTATTTCTTCTTGTCTCCTGAGTTGACATTTCATTTGTCATTGGCTTTCAAGATTTTTGAGGTGCAATGTTAAATCACTTATTTGTGCTCTTTCTGATTTTTTAATGTAGGCCCTTAGAGCTATGAATTTCCTTCTTAAGACTGCTTTTAGAGGGTCCCAAAGATTTTATTGGGTTGTATTGTCCTTTTGTTTAATTCGAGGAAAACTTTATTTCTTTCTTAATTTCTCTTTTGACCCATTCATCATTCAGGAGTCTGTTCTTAAGTCTTCATGAGTTTTTGAAATTACTAAGGCTTCTTCTGGTGTTGATTTTAAGCTTTATTGTATTGTGGTTTGATAGAGTATATGAAATTCTTTTTTTTCTTTTTTTTTTAAATATTTGTTGAGGTTTGTTTTCTGCCCCAGTATGTGGTTGATTTTGAAGAAAGTTCTGTGGGGTGCTGAATAGAATGTGTATTCTTTGGTGTCTAGGTGGAATATTTGGTAAAAGTCTGTTAGGTCCATTTGATGTATGGTATTAATTCAGATGTTTCTCTGTTTATTTTCTGTCTAGTGGAGATAGTGGGGTATTGAAGTCCCCTTCTAATAGTGAGTTGGGCTTAATCTGTCCTGTAGTACTGTTTTTTGGTTGTTGTTGTTGTTTTTTAAGTCAGGTGTACCAGAGTTTGGTGCATATGTGTTCATGATTGTAATATCATCTTGGTTGATTGTTCCCTTTATCAGAATGAAGTGACCCTCTTTATCTCTTCCGATTAGTTTTAGTTTGAAGTCTATGTTGTCAGATATGAGAATGGCAATGCCTCACTGTTTCATTGTACCATTTACTTGGGATATTTTTTCCATCGTTCAGGTAATGCCTGTCCTTGAAGGTGTAATGGGTTTCTTGAGAAGAACAAAAGGATGGATTTTGTTTCTTGATCCATTCAACTATCCTTTATCTTTTGACTGGAGAGTTCATTCCATTGGTATTTAAATTTATTATTGAAATATGTGTATTAATTCCTGTCATTTTAAATTCTGTTGGCATCTTTGTTCTAGCTTTGTGGTTTCCCACTTATACCTTAATTCAGTTTCTTTCTGTTGTCCCTTGGTTATAGTCATTCTTTTCTTCAGCTCTTTGTATGCTTCAAGTATTCTCTGATGGACTGGTTTTCTGGACATGAATTCTTTCTGGCTAGTCATATCATAGAAGATATTTCTTTACCCTTCAACTATACTAGACATTTTTGCTGCGTAAAATATTCTAGTTTGACATCTATGTCATTTAGGACTGGGAATACTTTTATCCAGGCTCTTTTAGCTTTCATAGTTTGAACTGAAATGTCAACTGTTATTATGATGTATTTTCCTTTATATGCGACTTGTTGTTTTTCTTTTGTAGCTTTCAGAATTCTTTCTTGTTTCTGTACAAATTAATTGAAATTTTCTTTTACTCTGAAGGTCAGTTGAGGCTCTGGTCCTCAGAGGTCAATTGAGGTTTGCAGGAAGCCTATGTCTCATTTGGCTTTTCTTTTATCAGTTCCATCTATTTGATGATAAATCAGAAGGTTCTGAGTGAGTGTGGCTTCACTTGGAAGCATAGAGGAAACATTTTCCTGTGCTGACCTTCTTTACAGAGTGAACACTGGCTTGATTCTCTCTAATGTAGTCTCCATCACTGCCCTGAACAAGAGGACCAGTGACACAGTTACAGGATATTTTGCGATATGACCCATAGTCCCCTGGGACTTAGTCAACCTTGGAGGACAAGGAACAAAAGTTATTCCTTTAAGTCCCTTTTGACCAGATTAGTATGGGCTTTTATGTATGGTTATTAAATATCCAAGAAGGTCAATTATACCAGTCTGGTAGTTTCAACTACTGTGTAATATGTAGATAAAGTTTGAACAAAAACCTGAACAGTTTGAATAAATATTCTCTAGACATATATTTTGTTTTTTATTAAGTCAGTCTTTAATAAAAATTAATTTGAGGTTTCACTGAGGTTTGACCTTGGAAATTTTAAAATTACTTTGGTAGATTTAAGCATTTAAAGGGCTATAAAGATACTATAGGAAGAGTAGGCCTAAGTCAGGGAAAAAAAAAGAGAAACTTAACATCATAGGTTAAGAAGGCATAGCCCAGGAAAGGAACTTAAAATAATTTTTAGGTTTGTTTTAGGTGGATATTGTTGCTTTATAAATAAATGTAGTTTCCTTTATTTCCAAGACCCCAATACACTGATTTATAGTTTTTAGAAGTAAGGGAGGGGGCCATATCACATATTTATAGATATTGTCTGCATCTACTTAATCTGAGACTGTGTAGTACAAGCCAGAGCAGTGGCTATATTTTAGCTATAACAATAATTATTATAACAACAATCCTGTATGTCTATAAACCTGTTTAGATCTTGAATAAACTGGCTTAAATGTTTTTGTTATCCTCTCTATTTTGGAAATATTTAACCATTTTAATTTTTATGCATGTTTTTTATTATAATATTTTAATTTTCTAATTCAGAAAAAAAGTCTTTTGGAAGATATTCACTATCAGACCACCAGTTCCCACCACAAAAAGGTTAAGACCATCATCAGCATCTGAGACCTATAATAGAAGTTCCCTCACTGTGCAATGACCTGCCTACCAAGTGTATCCACCAATGTATTTGGAGATACATGTATATGTTCATTTATGACTTTCTCTGTTCTGTTACTACAAGAAGTTCATAAAATCGCTACATCATTGGACATGGTATTTGGGGAAACTTAAACCTGTTTTCTTGGGCCATGGTCACTCAGATTTGGCTCCAGAATAAACCATCTCTTTTATTCCTTTGTGGTGAGAGCTGCTTATTTTGTCAACACCCATCAGAAAGTACAGGTGAGTGGAAGAACACAGAAACCCTGTGGGCTCTCATGGTGGGAACACTTTATGCTCTAACCACCAGCAGGCAGTCAACTCTTTCTAGTGAAGTGCATTACCTCTATCAAATCAGCCTGCCACTAATGGCACTGAACCCTTATGAACTGAACCTCAAAAAGTGCATTTGATTCCAGAACATGGCCCTAAGTATTTAAAGGAAGAAGAAAAAAAGTAAAACACAAAATTTAGCAGTCATCAAAAATTACAGATATGTAAGGACACAGAAAAATATATCACCAGGAAAAAAAATCCTCAAAATAGCAAGTGAACAAGAGCTGAGAAAGATGTGAGAATTGAAGTAAATGAACATTATACAGCTATTACAAATTCATTAAATACATTTCTTAAAGTACTGGAAAACGTGGGTATGAAAAATGGTGGCATATTCATATATTCTCAGTACTAGAGAGGCACAGGCTTGAGGATTGTGAGTTCAAGGTCAGCCTGGACTACACAACAAGTCTGAGGTTAACCTAGGCTAAATACTATGTGTCTCTAAAACAAAAAAAGGAAAAACAATAAAAAATAAAAATACATGAAAATAATAAGACCTTTAAGAAGGCTAAAGTGAATCTGTAGAAAAGAAAATAGCTAAAAGTGACTGACATGGGGGCTGGAGAATGGCTCAATGGTCAACAGCACTGGCTACTCTTGCAGAAGACCCTGGTTTGATTCCCAGCACCCACATGGTGACTAACAACTGTCCTAACTCCAGTTCCAGCTATCCGATGCTTTCTTCTGACCTCTGCAGATATTGTATGACATGGGTGCACTTACACACTGCAAGCAATACACTCATATACACAAAATTAAAAATTTTTAAAGTGACTGACACTCTAGAACATTAAACATTGCAACAGAAAACGCCAGTGTAGAAATACACAAAACAACACAAAGAGAAGCAAAGATTGAAAAACAAGTGAGCTGTACTAGAAATCGGTCTTCCAGCAACAAGCAGCTTAGCATGGTTGAGCTGCACAAAGAGTGGTTCACCAGAGTTTAAAAGAAATGATATCTTGAAAGATTTTCTAATCGGGAGTAGTGGTGGGGTCCTGTAATCCCAGTCAATAGGAGGCTAAGAATCACAAGTTCAAATCCAGCCTTGGCTTCATAGTAAGACTGTTTGAAAAAAGAACTGTCCAAAATTCAATAAAAACTATAAACTCTTAACTCCCCAAACCCCTAACAAACTTCTAGAAGAAGGAACAGAGAAAGGAACTTCTTTCATGAACTTCTTATAGTAACAGAACAAACATCAGGGTTTCAAGAGCAGAATTCTCTTTAGAAAGAATGCAGACCACACAATGATTTTCTTGTTTATTTGTTTCTTTCATGCAAGGTCTCATGCAGTCTAGCTTGTTTGAAGTCACTGTGTAGCTAAGGCTATCCCTAAACTGATCCTCCTGCCCCTTCCTCCCACGTGCTGGGGTGATAGCTTTGTACCACCTGCCTGGCTTAGTTACTTTTCTTGCAGCTGTGACAAAAATTCTGGGAGAAGTAACTTAGTGGTAGGAAGGATTTATTTTGACTCTGAGTTTCAGAGGTTTCTGTTCATGGTTGCTTGACCCAAAGCACTTGGGCAGGGAGCATTGTGATAGAGGAGTTTCTTTCCCAATTGTGGGCAAGAAAGAGAAGGCAGGTAGGTCAGGACACCTCCCAAGATCCACCCTCTGTGGTCTGTGGCCTGTACCTAGGCCCCACCTCCCCAAATTTCCAGAACTTCATAAAATAGCCCCACCACCTGGAGATAAAGTGTTAACACATGAGTCCATGGATGTGGTGTTTTGAATGAGAATGTCCGCCATAGACTCTTTGTAGTGTTCAGAAATTTTGTGCCCAGCTGGTGGCGCTGTTTTAGGAGTGCAGCCATGCTGAAGGAAGCAGGTTACTGGAGTCAGACTTTAAGAGTTCTCAAGCCTTGCTGGATTTACTGTGCTCTGCCACCAGACCTCCTCCCCCATGATGGGCTCTTACCCTTTGCAACTGTAAGCCAAATAAACTCTTCCATCTGTAAGTTGGAAAAGTAACTAATATAGTGGGCCTCATTATATATATATATATATATATATATATATATATATATATATATTCATGTTTTATGAGTTTATGTACATCAGCTACTCAAAAGTAAATATTTAGGGTCAGATTAGTGCTTGTATGGGGTGGAAGGTGAGAGCAAGCAGAAATTGTGCACAGGTGCGATCTTTTAAAAATTTTTTTGAGAATTTCATACACGAATTTTTTTGCATTATTTCCACTCCTTTCAGTCCCCTTCAGCTCCTTCCATGTCCCGCCAAGTCCCTTTCAATTTCTTGTCTTATTTGATTATTATCATTACATATATGTACATACATGTGTAAATATACATATATGTATATATATAATGCACTGAGTCCATTAGTGGTACCTGTGTGTACCTGGGTTTAGGGCTGCCCATTTGGATTTAGATAACCTCTCAGGGAGCTAATTTATGGAAAAAATGATTCTCCCTCCATGGCAGACATGGTTTGTATTCAGCCACAACCTGTTTATAGTACAAAAAGAAAAAAAAAAATAAAAACCAATCTAAAATTGTATAGTAGCAAAAATATCTATACTTTAAAACAAAGTTTAAAAAGTCTTTTCTAATATATAAAAGATGAAGAGATTAATCTCCAAGCAACCAATTCTGTAAGAAATGCTACATAGAATCTCTCAAATAGGAAACAAAGATACTATGTTTTCTACAAAGCCAGGAACCCCTGAAAAGGTACACATGTGGTACACCTGAGAGATCTGCTTTTTGTATGAGAAGGCTTGCCATATTCCTTACCATTAAATTATAGATTTTGTCTGTTTTGCTGCTCAGTTAACAATTTTCTGCTAAGTATATTTTTCACTGAAAAATTCTATAACTCTATGTGGCAACACATGCCTTTAATCCCATCACTCACAAGGCAGAGTCAGATGGATCTCTGTGAGATATATCTCTGTGAGAGTGAGATGGATCTCTGTAGGCCAGCTTGGTCTACATAGTAAGTGAGTTCTAGGTCAGCTCTGACTGCAGGGAGATCCTGTATTGAAAACAAAAAATGTAGTCTTTGGGGAATATTTTTTCCTCTTTTTATATACTTTTCTCTTTTTCCCTTAGTGTTTTTGGGGGTGGAATCCAGAGCCTTACATGTGCTAGGCTAATGCTGTCCCATTGAGCTGCACTTAGCCTTTCCTTTATGTTAATATTGCTTTGAGACAGGGTCTGATTATATAGTCCTGGATGGTCTCCAATTTTCTGTATAAACCAGGCTATCCTTGAACTCACAGAGATCTACCTTCATCAAAGTTGTATACCCTCCAGGTTTCTTCCGTTTTCAAAAACTGAGATGTTTTAAATTACAGAACTATCTATTATACAACATCTATTCATATGCGTTAGTAACTTTTCTGTTGCTGTGATAAAACATCGTGACCAAGGCAATTATACAAGAAAGAGTTTATTTGGGTTTATGATTCCAGAGGCAAGTGTCCATCATGGTGAGGAGGCACGGCAGGAAATGGCCAGAGCAGCAAGTTGAGAACTTTTACTGTCAAGCATGCACATGAAGGAAGTAGAGAAAACAAAACCGGAAGTGAGGCAAGGCTACGAACGCTGAAAGCCTGCCCCCAGTGGTGTGCTTCCTCCACCTAGGCCACATCTTCTCAAGGCCCCAATGACTATCCCCAAACAGTGCTACTACCTGAACAAGTGTTCAAATACTTGAGCATGCGGGGAGAGGGGGTGGGGGGAGATTCCCAAAACAGCACACCAACCACACCATATGTATGGAATTTGTTCTTGTCTGATTTTCATTTTTAATGTCTTTATATATTTATTCTTTTTATTGCTTGAGAATTTCATGCCTGCATATAATGCACTTTGATCAAACCCATCCCTCCAGTTTTTCCCCTTTCTCTCCCACTGCTTTCTTCCCTGACTTCATGTGCTTTTTTTTTTCAACCCACTGAGTCCACTTACTTGTCTTCATGTGCATGGGTGTGTGGCCATCTACTGGAGCATAAGTAGCCTTTCACGGGTTGCATCCCTGAGGAAAACTAACCGTCCTTCCCCCAGTAGCCATCAGTTGTCATCGTGGAACTCCACGATCCCCTCCTCAATTCATGCTGGGATTTTGCTGACATGATCTCCTGCACATCTTATGGATGCAGCCACACCTGCTGTGAGCTCATATGTGCAGTGTCTGGCAAGCCACAGATGTCCACTACCTGTGGCTCTTAATAATCTTCCCACCTCTTCTATTATGATCCCTGAGCCTTGGTTGGAGAAGGCATGATATAGCCTTCCAGTTTCAGCTGGGTACTCCCCAGTCTCTTACTCTCTTATTCACATTGACCAGTTGTGGGTCTGTATTCATCATTATCCACTGCAAAAGAAGCCTCTCTGGTTGTGGTTGAGAGGTGCACTCATGTGTCCACTGCAGAAGCTGGTATATGGCTATTCTTTTTCTTTCCAGTTTATGAAACTTTTGTATCACTTGAGATCTTTGTTTGTGTGTGGGGTGTGTGTTTATGTGTGTTCCCGTGGATGCAGGCATGTGTGTATGTGTGCATGCAAGTGTGCAAATGTGCATGGATGGACCAGAAGTCAACATTGGGATCTTCTGTGATCACCCTCCACCTTATTTTTTGAGTCAAGGTCTTTCAGTTAACCTGGAATTCATCGATTAGAATAGCTGGGTGGTCAATAAGCTCAGGGATTTATCTCCACCTTTTTCCAGAGCCACCACACTCAGCTTTTACCTGGGTGCTGCAGATCTAAACTCAGGTCCTCATGCCGTGTGCTGACAGTTTACTGAGCCACCCACTTCCCATCTAACATCCTCCTGTCCTTTGAGACAGAGTCTCTTGTAGCTTAGGCTAGACTCAAAAACTCACGATGTAGCCCAGGGTGGTCTTTAACTTCCCATCCTTCTGCCTCAAAACCTTACATACTGGGATTGCAGATGTGAGTCCCCATACTGGGTTCAGATCTTATTTTATTTCAGGAACTTTTATTCAACTTTATTGTTAATTTTTTCTTAGCCTTAAACAGCAGTGCTGTGCTGATTCGTGCCTGTGGAAGCTCCAGTTTGAGCTTTAGTGTCTTCTCACTTTTATCTCTTAAGTTGCTTCCATTTTGTTCTATGAGCTTTTCAAATCTCTGTAAAACCCATTCTGTTTATAATAAGTCTTACTGAGTCTCCCAACTTTACTATGTTCTTCCTTCATACAATTCTCTGTGACACTCAGAGTCATTTATGCTCTCTAGATTTGTGCCTTGGTGAAAGTTTATTGTGGACAGACTAAGGAGTCATTACTAAAAGCTGCCTTTTAGTTCACATATCAAGTCTTCCCTATTTGAATGATACCTCCTTTCTTAATTTAATGAAGCTTTGATGACACCATTGTATTGTCTTATTGATGATGTGGTTATGTTAAAAAGAATCAGACAAGATCTCTTCCTTTGTGGATATTGGACTTTACTGATATGCTTATGATAAATACTCTTTTGGAGTAGTATGCATCCAATGCCAATGTAAATGTAATTACCTTTATTTTCCTTGTTCAAACCTAATTAAAGTTCACTCCTTCTATACATCCTTCCTTTCCAGTGGCTCTCTCTTTTCTGATCTGATATTATTATATTATTTATAGCAATCTGCAACCCTTATTCTGGACAATCTCAGTTTAATTATCCAATGTGTCATCCTAGCATTTTATTCTGTATTTTTGAAGCATATTTATCTCCTTAGTAGAATATTTTCTTCAGGTCTGACAAAGATGGAGCTAAGCATTCATCCCAGGGGTGAAAACATTTTGTTAGTAATTATTAAGAATAGGAAAAAGAGCTGAGCTTTCCTCCAAATTGTGCAAAGGGCATTTTAATGAATGAGGGAGTAGAACAGAAGAGGACCTGAAACTTCCTCAAGTTACTCTCTGTGGGTGAGAGAGCTGATCTCTGCAAAGGTGTTTAGGCCAGCTGTGTCTCCTAGCTGGCAATTATTGAAGTTAGGATACTATCCTCCCATAAAGCCTCGGTGACCAAGGCCTTTTTCTTCCTGATGATTACATTTCAAAGGAATGGCTTTGAGGTCCTTGAGAAAGATACTATAGGCTCTTAGGAGACCCATATATCTCAAAGAGACAGAAAGGATTTACAATTGTAAGCCTTTTTTAAACTTTTGAATTATCTAAGAAAGGGAGGATCAGAAGTCTATTTGTCAAGTGTTGGCTAGGGCACATGATAAATTCTTTTGCAGTCTGAAGCATTTACTGAGAGAAGCCTTGCGGGAGGGACTGAATCTTCCCAAGGGAAGCTATGTTGAGGTTAGTCTAGTCCTTTGATGCAAAAGTTTGATGCTGAGGAGTCCTTTGTAGTTTTCAGATCCTATCTTTGGATTTCTTACACAGTATTCTTGGCTCATAATACACTCTTCATGAAAGTTGATCTAAATTGTATAAATACTAATAGTCCTTTAATAAACAAATCCTATCATCTTTTGTCGTTGATTGGCCTGTTCTGTTTATCACTGTGTATGTCTATGTCAAGGCCATCTTGGTGGTACAGCTTATATGCTTGCACAAATGAGTCTGGATGAAGGGGCAAGGGAGAGTTTGAACCCAGATTGTCATGAGCCCCAACAGAAGGGACTTAATAACACAGACACCACATGAACTGTGTCTGTCCTGCCCTTATTATGCCTGTCGTAAAGTTGTAATATATATAAAACATAAAAAGTACTATATGGTCTAACTTTTTGCTCTGGAGATTTGAAGTGTAAACAGCATTTATCTAAACTTTTCAATAATTACCTTGAGTTTTGCTTTCATTTTATAATAATAGAAGTTTGGTTTACTAAGGTTCAGGTGTTTGAGCATTAGAGTACTCAAGTTCAATGTAAAAAATCTGTTTGATTTGGATTCTACTGAGATTTCAAAATCATGGGTCTGCAGGCAGAGGCCTCTCAACTCTAACTACTACCTTGGTACACAACCCAGAAAACAGATTTCTCTCCAAGTAGTTGTCTGTCCTTCTTGGTGATTTTATTTTGAAATTAGAATAACCTTATTTGTTTTATGCAGAGGTATTTTCGAGTAAGGTAGTGATTTGTCCTTGAATAATATGAATTTCCTTTTTCAAGTTTATGGGTTTTGTTTTTTTTTCTTGTTTTGTTGTAACTTTAAAATGCTGTGCCTTTTCAATTCAATGTTTGGAGGTATTTCATTCCTTTATACACTGAGCTGCATGCTCCCATTAATTCATTCCTACCCCCAGAAAAACAACAGCAATGACAGAAACACACATTTTGTGCTTTTGCAGTATTACAACTTTGGGTTTTATACATGAGACGATATTATTTATACTGACTATGAATAGCCATTGCTTAATCTGTGTGGATTAAGAAAGTCAGTTTCAAAGTTCTTCATACCGATACTAGTTATTTAATATAATATTGCTCCTTTGGAAAAACAATACCTTGAAAAGCTTCAACAGCTGAGCTACACATTAGTGTCCTGCTGGAACCTGTACCTTTAAGGTTTTGTATAAATGACAGAACTGGCTTTCTTCCAGTTTTTGTCTCCAACCAAAATAGATTCAAATGTCTTCCATTAAGCATTAGAGAGGTAAAATCATGCCCACTTATACAAGGCAAAGACTCTTATTTGTCTGTTTTAAGACTCATCAGAGCTCATTCTTCAGTTACCATGGAAACCATCTCCCTCTAAATTTGAAAGGGTGTCTGAACAGGACTGAAATGACTACACTAATAGAAAGAGCTCTATTTTAATTTTTCTGGAAGTGTTTCTTTTTGTTTTGTGTTGTTGTACCTAAGATGCTAAATTATTCAGACAGATCACATTTATTTTGCTACTAATGATCCCGAAGTTAATACTTAAGTAGGGAAAATTACTTTGGGGCAGAGAGAGACTCAAAAGGCTGATAAAACAAAAGCTAATAGAATTCACACTTTTAAAACTGGGTATTTGAGCTATGTAGGTTTTACATAGGTTTCAGCCATGTTCAAAAGTAATGACATAATGATCCATGTCTGAGGCTTGGGACTGTAGCTTAATGATAGAGAGATCTCCTAGCATGAGAGAAGCCCTTGGTTTCATGGCCAGCACCCACCCTCCCCCATCCTCCAGTCTCCCACAGAAAGTCACCTACAGTCATTCATGTTAGTTTTCATTTATATGTTCTCAGATAAATAAGTGCCTAAAATGGTGAAATGTGTACTTTTAGAAGTTATTTTGCAAAGATGGAATTTCAATTAAATAAAAATAACTTTTACCCCGCTACACACAAGTTTTCTAAATCTCTATGTTGGAGAATTCTGGTCTGGATGGCTTTTGTACACTGAATTTGAAAATACAGACTTGTGTCTTGAATGCCTGGACCCTGGCTTGTAAAACCATCTGGGGAGTTGTGGAAGCTTTAGGAGGTGGGGCCTAGTTACGGGGAGTCAGCACTGGGGTGTATTATCTGTCCTTGGTCATTTTCTGTCTTGGTCTCTGCTTCCTGGCAATAGCTCTCCTGTCACATTCTTTGGTGTCATGATATCTGCCCAAGTGAACGGGGCCAATCCATCATGAGCTGAGCCCTCTGAAACTGTGGACCAAAATAAATCCTTCTCTCTTAAGTTGTTTCTGTTAGGCATTGTTTCACAGCCGAAAAAAATAGTTGCTAATATAGCATTAAAACTTTGAACAGAAAATATATAGGAAACAATCACAATTAACCAAATGGTGTTTGTCATAAAATATGGAAATATGAATGGACATGAAAATAAACATTTGCTGTGTCCTCATTACATTTTCCATTGTTTATATTAATGTTTTTATTGGCATAGATAATTGAGAATATAATATAGAGAGGTATAGATATGATATAGCCTATTCCTATGGAAGTGACAATATTGCTTTCTATTCTAAAAACAATAAACAAGAGTTTTACAAATCCTAGTCAGAAATTATGTGAAGTTAGGACGAATAAAAAATGGGTTTAAGACCTTTTGGGAAAAACATAAACAAAAATCAAATATGGGTGTAGAGTTTAAAGTCTCACATTCAAATTCCAACCATACCACTTACTGACTCCTGAAGGTGATTTGTTAATTATAAAAATTTAGTAAAATCCTGGACAAATGAACATAAATAAAATAAACAAGAGGTTTTTTTTTTTTTTTTTTTTTTTTTTTTTCTGCTGGTCTGGGTTTATACTTCGTCTGTTCATGAACTCTGACTGGATAATAGCTATTATGGGCCTCCCACCATCAACTGTAGTTATATTTTTGTGTTTCTTTTTTTTGTTTGTCTCAGAACATTTGTGAGAGAGTCAAGGATGACTTCCATTTTGTGACACTCTATTCTTAAGCTGTTGGAGCTGCCAAATGATTTATTCAACACAATTTATCTATATGGATTATTGACGTTACCTATCATGTCTAATATCGCGTTTTATGTCATTTTCTTCAAATAACATAATGTTCTATTATATAGCTATTGTGTCACCAAAAAAAACAGTTTTAAAAGGTGAGACTGTTAATAATTATATTATTTCTCTTTCATATGACTCACATATTAAAGTTTCTTCTGCGAATAATCCTTGAGAAATGAGTAAACATTGATTCACATAATGAAGTGGCTTTCTCATAAAATGCAAAAATGAAGTGGGACGTTGTGGTGCAGGTCCATAGTTTGAGTATTTTGGATTTAGAAAAGGAAGGTGGTGAGTTTTAAGTCAGCTGGGTGAAGTTGTGAGACCCCATCACACACACACAAAAAAAAAAACCAGAGTAAAAAAATGTCAAACAGAAGCTGGAGAGCCTGGGTGGTTAAGAGCACATACTGCTTTCACAGAAGATCATTGTCCAGTTTCCAGCACCTGCATTGGGCAACTCACAGCTGCCTTTAACGTAAGCTGCAGGAGAATCCAAGTACCTTCACATATATGCACATATTTTTTAAAAAATGTTGCACAAAAGCATTTTCTCCCTCTTATGTTCAAGTGCTGTTTAGTCAGCAGAAACTCAAACTGTTCAGTTCTGCAAACATTAAATCTGATACTACCGTGAGCCACCCAATAATCCTAAATAGGTCAGGACTCATCTAGCATTGGAAAAATGAATTCCAGGGCCAGTTTTGTGGCTTTAAAACAATGGATGTCTGCAGGAACCCTTTTTTCAGTGACTCAGGTTGAAGTCTTACCTGCAGAAGTGCAAGTTAAAAAACTTGAATCATTTTATTAAAACCTGATTCTTGTGCAATTGTAGAACAAAAATGTGTCAAAGATGAATTTGATTATTAACAAGGATGCCAGTAGAATGATTATGGTCTTCAAAGAACATCTGAGATGTACATGCATTATATCATACATATATGTATGTATATATATATGTACATGTACAGACATACATATGCATACATACAATATGTATGTATAGAGAAACATATATACATAATACAATATGTGTGTATAGAGACATTTGTATATATTATTTGTGACAAAGAAAGAGACAAATATATATACATATATTTGTGACAAAGAAAGAGAGAGAGAGGAAGAAAAAGAAAGAAAAAATATAGAGAGACAGCAGCTTGGAAAGAAAAGACACTCTGAAATAAGTTTAACTCAGTAAGAGACAAAACTGATTAATATCCTACAGGGCAATGAAACTATAACTTTTTGGGTGATCTTTTCTGACAGAAATCATTTGCACCTCTACTGGAAAAAAATCTATACAATTGACAGGAACTTCACAGGAACTGGCCCCTAATCAAAGCTAACCAGTAGATCGAACAATGGTATTTCCTCCTGTGAATTAGATAATCCTTGGGTGGTCCTGTCAGAAAGCTTCCAGATGATATTGAAACACCAGAGAGCGCCTGCTTTGTCCTGCTCAGACCTAGCACAATTTTCTGCGGTGCTACCAGCTTCCCTCCGGGTAACAAAGGGCTGCTCTCTGCAGTTCTCACGCTATCACGCTCCAGTGACGGCTCCCTGTGCCGCACTGCTTCTCTCTCAGCATCACAGACTATCCATTCCTGCATGAAGGCTTATTTTATTTTTATTTTGTGTGACCGAATGTTTTGCCTGCATGTATGTATGTAAGTGTACCACATGCATACCTGGTTCCAGTTTTGTCCAGATTCCCTGGAACTGGAATTAAGGACATGTGTAAGCCACCATGTGGGTGTTGTAAATTGAACTTAGGTCCTTTGCAAGAGTTGTCAGTGCTCTTAAGCGCTGAGTCTTCTCTTCAACCCTGATTATACAGAATTTTGACGTTAGACCCTTATTATAAGTATTATTCATAGTCCTCATAAATATTTCCACTTGGGATGTGCTCTCTCTGTTTTCTTTTCCTTCTCTACTTACTTGCTGCCATAACATCATCATTTGAGTCCTCGTTGAAATCATTCATACACACTGTTTTTGGAGTTCTTCATAGCAGCCCGCAGAACCTACAGTGGTGTTCACATATTGCCTCTTAATACTGTTTATCTCATAAAGCTCATTTTCTTTTTTTCTCCAGTAAAAGTCGTACAGGTGATATCTGCAGTTGGACTGTAAAAGAGACCTAAAAAATAGACCTAATGTCCTTCCCTCAAAAAAGTCAAAAGCACAACGTCAGAATGTGTTCTTTTCCAAAAAGAATATTAAAATATTGCTATACGACATCATAGGAGAGTATATTAAGAGACACACATGAAAGTTTTTTCCTTGAGAAAGTGAAAGTAAGTAACTTACTCTCATCAAAAGAATACAGTTACCCTTTCAAACCAAGCAGAGAATACAAAGTAAAAATGGAATACAATTCATTTTTAAACTCTTAATTATTCACACACAATCCAGGATCACTGAGATTTTTGTACTTCTACATGTGCTTAACAAAACCCCTGACTTTTACAAATACAATTTTAGATTTATGGAAAAATTGAGATGATGGTAGAGTTCTCTCACATCCAATTTCTCAAATAAATTCCACATTTTAATGACACATTTATCACAATAAATAGATGGATATTGATCCATCAGTATTAGCTGAAGTCCATATTCCAACCTTCCTTGTTTAAGGCAGTGTCCCTTTTCTCCTTGCAGATATCATCCAGGATGTGTTACTGTTCAGTCATCTTGACTTCTTACTCTCCTGGAAGCCATCACAGTTTTTAAGACTTTACTTGGTTTGAAGACCTGAATGCTAAGAATGCTCTTCTATTGGAATTTGTTTAATATTTTTCTCATGGTTAGACTGGGATCATGAGATTTTGGAAAGAAGATCACAGGTGACATTTTTTTTTCATCTTACATCCAAGGGACTTAACTATTAACATGAGTCATGACGTTGGCCTCAACCCCCTAACTAAAGCTGAGCTTGCCAGGTTGTCCACTGCCAGGCATCATTTATCTCTTACTTTCTATGCTGTCTTTTTTAGAAACAAGTTACTAGGCACTAAAGTAGAGAGAACGTAGTTTTCTTCCATTTTGCCACTAGAGTATTGTCAAATACTATTTCAAACAAACACTATATAAGTTATTTGGAACTCCTCCTGAGAGATTTGTTCTTTCTGTTCCATTTATTTATGCAGTTTCCAGTCATTTGGTTCTCCCAGTGTGGCCCCATGGCTGATTATTTTAAACATTGTGTTATAACCCAAGACTGTTTGTATTGCTTATTTTTTTGTTGCTGAAATTGTAGCAGCTTTGACTACTGGGAGACTTTTCAGCTGCTTATGTTCCTTTGACATACCCTTGTCATGTGGTGCTGCGATTTGCACATGAACTAGCCTATTCAGACTCATGAGATGACTGCTTGGTACCCCGTGTTCGGACTGTTTTGGTAGGTTCAGAAAACTTTAGGAGGTGAGACCTAGCTAGAGGAGGTAAGTCATGTGGTAGACCTTTGGGGATGTCTTGTTTGGGCCACTTCCTATCACTGTGCATCCATTTGATATTGGTATTAGAAACCAAGGTCTGGGTCTAGGTGTCCTTGTGGCTACTGAGCTGCTATTACTTTAGGCAATTTTGGCTGACAGACCAAAGATATATTTGTATGTTTTACCAACCACTATGCATGTCCACAGCTATAAGTACTTCTACATGGAATTGTCTGTATTTATATTAAAACATGACTTGACACTTATGTTTCCTAATCTAATTTTGAGACATACTTTTTATTAAGAAAGGGGTTCCTCAGTTCAAAGCCTCTGAAAACTACAAATCTGAGTTAGATTTTGATGTTATCTCTGGCTTTAAGAAATTATTACAGTAGTCCTATTTGAACACTTCTTCCCTTAAATATCATTGGGTTAATATTTGTTAGAGATGTCTGTTATTCAAATAGATACATTATTTTATTGACTGATGATATTTACACATAATCATTAACTCATCTATGTTAGTTTTATTACTACAGAGAAGGAAGAATTCCAAAGAGATCATCTTCATTGGTGAGGAACTAATTATGTTATTCAGAGGTTTAAAAACTGTTGTTTTCGGTAGTGACAGATTTATAGCCAAGTAAAACAATGGAAAAAAAATCAGAACTACCAAAAATTAGAAAGAGTTGCATCTACACCATTTCCTGTGCTGGATAACAGAACATTGGTAGTAAGGGATTTAGTCCAAGGGATTTAAGTATCAGAAAATAACATTAGTCATAGTTGAGTTTAACTTATATCTGTAATTTTAAGATAGTAGATACAGTATATGACAATTATAAGTTATACAAGTATTTTGAATATGACAAATAATTGTGAATTAGTTGGTTTATAATCATGAATTATACTTATCTGTTTCAAATTAAGGTTAAAATGTCTATGATGACATTTTACATGATGGGAGTGTTTGAGTTGAAGTATCTAATTCATTCCTAAACTGTATCCAGTATGAGTAAAACAAAGAAATTGTTGATGAGCTTTGTATTTCTTAACAGGGAAGAGTTTACTGCATGATCCTGAGCTTGGTAGGAGTGGAATGGAACAGACAGGACTTAGATAAGCAATCTCTTTTTTTTCTTGGAGAACTGACTAGAATCAGCAAGAAAATAGCTTGCTGTATTTTTACTCAATTTTCTATATTGATTTGACTTAATGCATTTGATGTTTGAACAGTTCATAATACCTGCAGGTAGACTTGGGTCACAGAGATCCATATACGCCCACAGTCAATTAATCCTAAAGTAAGAAGCCAAGTATTTATTTCAGCTGACTAGTCACTTTTTGCTGAAAATTCCCAGCCTTACATTATAAACTCTGTCTTTGCCCTTGGTTGGGCACAGAAACGATTCACCTTTCTTTCCCAAGTACTAATATATAAGATACCCTCTAATTCTTTAGACGTTCTTTAGAGTTGTTCTTTGTCAGGTGACAAAAAGGCCCTCTCCTTCAAGTCACATTCCTTTGTACTGGATCAGATTTTTCCTGCCTAGTCCAATAGTGACTCAGTTTATCCTTTGTGGTGTTTCTAAGCCACATTATAATTATATCAGAATAAAGAATCAACCTGACTCTTAATGTTAGTTTGATGGCTAAGAGTAGACCCAAACTCTGAGAGTTTGTTCCTTGACATTTTGCTTCCAAGCCAGGTCTCATGCAGACTTTTTTTTGTCTCTCCAGCATGAATTGGAGCACTACAAGCTTACGTCCAGCCTTATTTCAGAATCTTGCCCTTTGATCCCTAGGCTTAAACCGTTGCATACATACAATGTCAAGCTTACTTCTCAGTTACTGTCACTGCTTCCAATGAAAATACAAATACAAATTCACAGCTTTCAGCACCTGACTGTGCTAATTCAAGCACATCCACATTCATTCATTCATTTTCTTGGGTGGAGAGCAAAGTGGGATCCAGAGAGATCAAAGTCATAAGCCCAGGTCACAAGAGGAGGAGCACACGACTCAGCGGATTTGTCCACATTATAAACAGTAGCTTCTTGGTTCAAGGTTAAAAGTCATTATCTCTACTCTGTCCGTATTGTAAATTATTTCTGTAATCCCCCACACTAATGGCTAAGAGTTTATGCTTTTCTTCTATCCAAAGAGGTAAAAATTGAAGAAACATGTTGTGACCCTGAAAACTGGGGAAGAATACTATACTCATGCTACAAATACTAAACAACGTCTATGAGATAATAAAGATGGAACAATATTGAAGGTAGGCATGGAGCCAGCTATTATTACTCTTTTGAAGAAGAAAAGGCTGTTTTTACGTACAGGGTAAAAAACCCTGAAAAAACCCATCATGTTTTGCTCACCTTAACCCAAACAGTGGCTCCAGATGACCCATGAACTGAATCCTATGAAATTGTGGGCCCAAAATGTTTCTCTTCCCTTAAAATGTTTCTCTCAGTTACTTGTGAAGTTTGACTGATGAAACCCCCAAATTAGATTTCAGAAGGATGTTATGTTTAGAAGAAAGTGATAGACTGAGTTTAGGGTACTTGGTATGCAACAAATTATGGGAATGACCAAAACACATTAAGAAACAGTTGTTCTTATAAAACATTTTACAAATATCATTAATAGAAATGAAGAGAGGATACTTTCCTCTTTCTATTGCAGGAAGTAGTCCTAGGGAAATCCAGGAATAATCATAGCTGTATTTTTGACAGAACAAGGAGGCAGCCGGTAAGAATGCTTATTTGATACTGGTACAGATGACTACATAAAGGAGCCTCACAGATGTTAAAAGAAAAAAGCTGGATGTAAAGATGTATCTCTGTGTGACTACAAATTTTATATTAGGCAAAACCAGTGTTTAAACCATCAGAATGTTACTTGTTGATATGTGTTGGATATGAGTGTCTTCCCACATAGGAGTCTAAGGATTATTACCACCCCTCAAACTCAAACCTGGTGTATTGATAGCTATAAGTTAAAGAATTTAGATGCTCAAAATCTGCATTCTGACATATTGTGTCTGCTTAAAATCCAAACCTGATAGGGAAGTACACAATAACCTCTGGCTCCTTTTCTGAATTTCCATTAGCTAAATTTATACTTCAGGAAGAAGGGCCAAAGTCCACCCACACACCTGGACAGACTTTGGACACACTGTAGTCTTCTGATTTTGTTCCATTCAGTATTCCCAAGAGAATAACAACAATGTATTGTCTGTTCCAAGGAACCAATGTCATTGTATGCTTTGCCAAGGCCATTGAATCCCTGTAAAAATCCTGCACTGCACTCCTAAAAAGTGTATCCGTCCCTCTTTCTCATTTATCTCTATGGAGAGGTTATATGAACTTCTGAATCATGTTGGGCCAGTGAGTTTGTGGTTGCCTCTGCCCCCGTAACAAATTTGTGTTTCTTTACTCCCATTTAATCTGTCTCCCAGAGGGAACTTGAGGGTAAAGTGTGTCCTCTCCCTGTCTGTTCTTCTGTACTAGGAAGGGGTGTGTGGGTATTTTCTGCATTGGTGGAAATTTTATCTTGTTTGCGTGCAGTTATAAGTATGGTTATATTTGTTAAAACTCATCAAGTGGAGACATAGGTTTTATGAGGCTTATTATTCATAAAAAAATTCTTTTACACAGAGTCTCGTTATAGAGCTTTGTCTGGCCTGGAACTTGCTACATACACTAGGGTTATCTCACAGTTGTAGAAACCCTCCCGCCTTTCCCTTCTGAGTGCTGTGATTACTGGAATGTATCACTGTATCTGGCCCTGCACATAAAACAGACAAACAGGTGAGTAAGGCTTTTGTTACTAGGTTTGATTTTTCTAAGTGGTTAGGATAAAAAATATGAAACTAATTTTTATGCATTGCAGACCTGAGGATATTGCTGAAAATACTAAGGACAATTTAATAACATTTTCTGATTGTTCAGAACAGAGAAATAAAAATATTGAAACCGTAAGAAGTCAAATAAAATCTGTGGTACTCACATACAACTGAAATTCATGGATATTAATTTAGATACATAGTTTATAGCAATAGATGTTGGATGAATGGATGGATGAATAGACAGATAGACTGATGATAGAGATTTTCCAGCTCTTTTGTGAAAGGGCCTAGAGGCATTGGCATATCCATAGCAGTGAATAAACCTTACATGTACATCTTGCTATTTAAAGATCTGTTGTCTACTAAGAGCCATCTAGTTTCCTTGGAAAATGGTGGGCACCAGGGCCCAAGAGAGGGAAATTCCAAACCGAGTGTGGAACACCTCCTGCATTCCAGCAGCCAAAGAGATAGAGCAGAATATAAAGAGATCCTCAGTAGGGGCTCGGATCATAACCCTCTACTCCTGACAGGCAGTGGGGGTTGCTGGGCATCAACAAATGCTGGTTCTTAGGTATCTTTGTAGGTTTATCCAGAATAACGCTATAAAAACCCCACTGTGAGAAGACAAGAGCGAAACTACAGAAGAAAGGATCTCAGTGTACATGCAGCAAGGCTTAGAAAAACCAAGGAAGAGAATAGGAAGCAACCAAGAATTCTCTTCACAAATATATCAGGAAAGGACTCTTCATTTCTATTAACATACCTGGACCAGAAATCTTAAAGGAAATTTATGCCATCTTTGGATATTTATAAAGATATTGATAAATTGAAGAGCAATCTTAGTAGCATTTTCAGGATGAAAGCCAGTGGTGGAGAGCATTTCAGAGAATCTACAAACTCTTACAAACTCACTCACCCTTACTGTGAATGAAAGTAGTCTTTACTTTGATGGTCGGGCATGGACATGCAGCTTCATAGCTCAAACTCTAAATAAAGTAGCAACATCCTTGAATCCAGTGAGGTCTTCCTTCTAGTCCTTAAAGCAAAAAACTAAATATCAACAACAATCAAAGAGAACAACAAACACTTTTCCAAAAGCTACCAGGGTTGAAAACTAAGAAATGGTAAAAAAAGTACAGATGGATTCAATAATGTGTTCTCTTCCACTTGTGAATTACTTTGTAACTCAGAAAATTCCTCAACAAGTTCAGAACTTCCTGATCACTTTTGAGGAAAATGTTGCTATTTTATGAACATCACAGTTCACACAGGAACAAATTTAACAATAAGAAAACATTAATAGAGCTAATGTAAAAGCGGTTTGGCCTGAAGCTGAAAAAGAAGAGTGCAGGCAGAGGCACCAAAACTGATTCCCGCTGACTAACTTTGGGATAAGCTACAAATCACAGTAAACAATGAAATCAATTTAACAAAGTAGAATCTGTGATTCCAATACAAGATATAAGTAAGTAGAAGAATTAGTGACCTTCCTTAGAGTAAATGTTAATACGTATAAAGTGACTGGCTTGAAAATGACCTAGAAATGCTTAGATAAGTGTTTGAATAGCATCATGATATTTCCATAGACTCAATTCTGAAATTACTTATCAACAGCATAAGGAGAAAAGATTTCTCTAAAATGAAGAAGCCTATAGATCCCTCCTTGTTCAAGAGATCAAAAACTGTACATTCCATTGATCTTGAGGGAAAAAAACTAACCTCATATTACTCTCCATATTTGGCACCAAAAATGGAATATCACTCCCACGATACTGCACCAAAGTAACACAAATCCTATACAGAGGAAAGTTCAGAGTAGCCTTCGGGCATATTTTACAAAAAGCTCCTGGTTCTCTTCGAAATTTGAAGATCAAGAAAGGTAAAGAAAGGCTGATGTACCCTTTTAGAGTCAAGAAAATCACTAAGGGGCCTGGAAAGACAACTCAGCGGTTAAGAACACTGGTTGCTCTTGCAGAGGACCCAGGTTCGGTTCCCAGCACCCACATGGTGGCTAAGAAATGTCTGTAACTCCAGTTCCAGGGGGTCTGACCTCCTCTTCTGTCCTCTTTAGGCATTACACACACAATGTGCTTCCATATATGTGGGCAAAACACTCATACACATAAAATTAAAATAAATAAAATTTTAGAAAAGAAAATTATTAAAGAGATAATGAAAATTATTGAGAAATAGCTAAATTTTAATATAGATTATGGATTGGATGTGTGGCAATGTCTAATTTTGTAATCTTGACAACTCTACTCTAGTTACATAAGAAAATATTTTCCTTAGAAAATAAACACCACCTTAGAGAAAAAATAGGCATAATGTCCTCAACTTAATTTTAAATGGCTCATAAAAGTAACAGAATGTTTGTTTACAATAAAGTCCAATTGTAGAACCAGAAAGACTGCTTGGCAGGAAAAGTGCTTGCTGCATAAGCCTGGGTATCTGAGTTGGAGAGAACTGACTGCACAGAGTTGTCCTCTGGCCTCCATATATAGACCATGGTACATGCTTGCCTATACATACATACACACAGTAATACTGAAAATAAAAATTTAAATTCAGTTGTAGAAAGTACTGGTTCTTATTGTGACATGTTCATATTTGCATGTATGTAGATACGTACTTTAATGATAGTCACCCTCCCATTACTGTCTTTTCCCCTCCCCGCTTCCCTGGTAGTCACCTCTTTCCTAACAGTTCCCCGCCTATTTTCATGTCTCACCCTCCACCCAGATTCCACATATAAGAGAAAACACATGATACTTGCATTCTGAGTCTGGCTTATTTCCAAGATAAGTTTGCAAGTGTGTGCTTTATATACATACATATATACATATATGAGATAAACTGTAACAGCCTCTGTAAAGTTTAAATACAAAGAACTGAACATAAATTTAAGAGAAAGTGCATATATATATATATATATATATATAGTCCAAATATTAAAAAGTGAAAAGAAAATACCAGAACAACTCTAGTAATGCATTTAAAGATAATTTTCTAGAAATTATAGATGGAATACTAAATAATAACAAAAACCAAGTTATCAAGAGTATTAAATGAAATGAAAGCTGTCCATGATCTGTAAACTTAAACATATAGAATGGTTTACAAACAGGTCACTCTAATTTTACAAAAATAAATGAAATAACAATTGCAATAATATGTAACAAATCTGGTAGCTGTAATTTCTTCCACATATGTAGATCATGGGCATTTTGGGATTCTTCTTTACATTTTTCTGAATGTCAGGGAATATTGTGTGTAACGTTTTCAACATTTATAAGTTAATATAAAATAAATTAAAACAAATTTAAGAACAAGAAAGTGCATATAAGTATGTTTTCAATTTAAAAAATCCCCCATAAATCTTATGAAATATCTATGAAAACATAAATTAGAAAAACATGTGCCGTACCTCTGGAAACTAAGGATTAGAATCCATCATCTCTCAGGATCTTGGAAGGATATATACTAATTACAAGCAGATGTTATGGTTTAAACAACTCTAATCATAGCCAATGAATGCTTGACCTCTTGCCCTGGAACAGGGCAACAGGGAATGGACAAAGCCCTCTGACAGGAAGAGGGTCAACAGCATGGAAAGTGGCCGGACACAGGCATCGTGTTGCAGATGCTTTCTGATGGAGGAAATCCCCCCCCATCATTAGCCCACTCTTTGTAAATTCATCTAGGACAGCTAAGAGACCCAGAGCATTTTACTGGCATGGATATCTTATCCATGCAGCTCAGAGACCAGGTATCTCTAGCATCAGAAAAACGGAGAATGCAGAAGAAGAAGGAGTTGGGAAGAGGAACAAAGTAATTATTATTTCATCTAGCATTTCACCTAGAGGTTTAAATTTGATTAAGTCTATGTAATAGAATACATTTCTAAAGGAAAATGGTTTTTTTTCCAAAGAAAAGCAATGCATAGAAAAAGAAATGCATAATAAAATATACTAAAGAATAAATAACAGTATAAACTCACTTGCCTTATGCATACATACCATCGAAGAAAATCTCAAGCAGAAATGGAGTTTCTACCATGAAATGTAAAACCACCAAGAGAGTAACAGAAAAGACAAATAGCAGATAAAACCTTAAAAGAATATAGCTAACTCTCTACTTAACAAAGTGTTTTTTTTTGTAGAAGTCATGATACTTTGAGAATGAATCACTAAATTGAAGAAAATAAACATTCAATTTCATAAGCCAGAAAAAAGAACAATAGAAATCACAAAACTAAAATCAAAGAAGAAAATTCTTACAGGTAAAACTTGCTATTGATTAAAAAATCACATCTTTTCCTAGAAAACAAATCATTTTTAGACTTAATTCTTAAAACATAAACATTTCTATAGCTGGAGATCTAGCAGTTTGTTTGCTGGATTAGGTATAGACAGTTGGGTGACTGTACTCTGGGCTGAGTCTGCTATCTGCTGGTGGAGCAATGGGTGCTGGCTGGTTGGTGAAAATCTTATCTGACCTGGATGGATAGTGGGGATCTCTCTGCTTAGTGTCCCATTCCGCCTTCATCTACCTGGTTTCTTTAGATGGAAGTCATAAATTCTAGAGCAAGAACAGAAGCTGCAGGCTCCGAACATAAGGCTCCATCTCTTCTACATTCTTTGTTAGAAATGCACTTGAAAAAAAAATTTAAGAAAAAAGCAATAAAAACCTTAAAAATGAAAGTAATTAATAAAAAAAATTTTTTCCTATAGAAAAAAGTAAAAGAAAAAAAACTTCCTTAAAAAGAGTTTTGGCCAGAAAGTACTGCCAACAAAAATACCATCTAGCAACTATGAAGTTACTAGGAACGTCCCCATTTCTTAGTGGTAAGGAAAATGGCCAGAAATTGTACCCGTTTTATAGTTACTCATAAATATACTATGTTCTGTTTGTAGAAATAACTGAAAATCTGACATAGGGAGGGTTTTCTATTAAAACAAAGTTTGATTGTTGCCCTAAGAATTGGAAAATTCAGAATATTAAACATTTGCTATGTCTATAATCCAAAAGATGGTTATCAGGGCTGGTGATATAGCTCAGTTGGTAGAGTAATTGCCTATCATGCATGAGGCATTGGTTTAGACTCTGAGTGCCACATAAGTTGGATATACTGACACATGCCTTCAATTCAGCACTTGGGAAGAAGGTAAAGGTCAGAGGACAAGAAGTTTAGCCTAGGTTAAGGACATTGTTCAAAAAACAAAAAGATTTTTAGTGTAGTTTTACATCTGAGTCCCATCTAACTTACCAAGAATAAAATATTCTCTTATTCAGAGTACTAACAATGTAAGAAAACAAGGAGGATATCATCAAATATGTGTAATACCACAACTTGCTAAAAATATCATTTAGAAGTAAAAGTCCACTACTACCATTTGTAAAATACTCAGATTCTTCAAAAAAAATGTTACTGACTCTTTGAGAATTTCATACAATGTACTAATAATAGTCAGGCCCCTCCCTCATCTCCACTCCTGCCCTTCTAATAGCCTTTGTGTCCTCTATTATTTTTTTCTATGTATATTCTTTATTGAACTTTTTCATTTCATATAATTCATCTTAATTATATTTAGAACTTTCCTGCCCCATCCGAACCCTCCCATGACCTGTGCACCAGATTTCATGCATTTTGTTATATATGTTAAGACCTATCAAGTCAAGTTTGTCCGTTTGTCCCTCAGTGCAAGTTCATCCACTGGAGTCTAGTCAGCCTATCTAGAGTCAAACCCTTAAAGAAGATCAACGCTCCCTCAGCATCCTCAGGTAAGGTTGGGGCCTGCTGCACACTTTCCCTCTTCTCTGCTGGGTTTTTGCCTGATTGAGTCAACATGGGTCTTATGCATGCTGTCCACATTGCTATAAGTTCACATTAGCAAATTTCACAGGCGGGAAAGACTGTTTCCTAATGTTCACGCACCAAGCCTTGGCTCATGCAGTCTTTCTGCCCATCTTCCACAAGGGTGGGTAAGGTTTACTATAAAAGTCCTACCCAGGGACATGCGCTCTTTCCATTTTTCTTTTCTAAGAACTATCGAGTCTAATTTGTCTTCTTGAATGCTCTGGGGAGTGAGTCTATCCCTTGGAGTCTGATCAACCGTACCTGGCATTGTATTCTTAAAGAAAACTGACTCCTACTCTCTTAGACGCTATCAGTTGCCAGTAGATCCTCAGCCAGAGCTGGGGCTTCTTGCTTACCTCCCTCATCCATGATGGATACTCAGATTCTCTAAAAACTTTAAAAGATAAATAACTGAATTGAGGCCTCTAGTCAAGTAAGCGTTTGCTCATTTGTTCAGAAAGTGTTCACCACCTGCTATGGACCAAGCAACAAGTTGGTACTGCAGATGCAGCAGAGGGTAGGATCTATAGGACCTCTTTGTCTCCTGGGCTGGGGAGGTCGAGGGTACATTTCACTACGCAGGAACGCTCCAGCCAATGCTGCCAGATCGGGCTTGCTGCCCACAGACGGAGTTCTGTTGAACATGGTGGCAGCAGCTGCTTGTGCATTGTTTACGTCTGAAGTGGCAAAGCTGAGTGGTTGTGACGGACACCCAAATGGCCATGAAGTGTAATCACATTCGACCTAATCCTTTCTGGAAACCATTTGCTGACCCTGAATTAGACCATGGAAAAATAGCATGTTGCAGCCTTTCAAAGCTTATGTGAAGAAAAAACATGGATTGAGGTGAGGAATCCCAGAGTCATCATTAGATAGACTGGTTAGGGATAGCTCAGCTGAGAAGCAGAGGATACACTTGATACGTGAGAAGTGAAGGAGAGAGCATCTCTAGAACAGGAACAGTAATAGCAAAGTGATTATACAGAATGGGTGGCATGGGAATGGCGTGGAATAGACGTAAACAAGGGAGGAACTGGTGTGAAATGATGCTGGAGGAACCAGATCCGGCCCACCACGGGAAGAAGTCTCGATGTACTCAACAGTGCTCAGACTTACACTAGAAAGGTGGTCTCGGTCAGATGACCTGGCAGCTTACTCAGGGCTTCAAAAAGCGTGGTGGGTCTTGGGAGACATGGCTCAGTCGGTGAAGTATTTGCCTCACAAGTGTGAGGACCTGAGTTTGACAGCTAGAAGTAATTCAAATGGAGAAATTCTTAGCGGAAGTTGTAGAAGTAATCAGATACCCCAAGGGAGAAGGAGTAGGTTGTTTATTGGGTGCTTGCAGGCTCAAGGCAATCAGCCTTCATCGTGTAGATCTGGCAGAGACCTGAAGGCAGGCAGGGGATGGCAAAAGCTCTTGAGTGAAAAGGAAAACTTCACACATGCTTTGAATCAGGCCGCCACTGTAGCTGGAGGCGGGCATCTTGCTCAGTTCAGCCAAATGAGGTCATTCAGCATCCTCTGGTTCGTCTTGAGTTTAAACCTAGGACAAAAATTAGGGAACCTTGTAGTCACTGAGTAAGTTCCAATTGTTCCTGACAATGGTAGCGGAGATTTGGAGTCAAGAGTGGCCATTGATTGTTGGCGTAGTCAGTCTCTCAATCCCACCTCTACTGTTTCCCTCACTCGTGAGAGGGTGGCCAACTCAGGAAAGGCTAGAGATAGAAATTTCACTGCCTGAGGATTGTTCCCTCATTTCTTTGCTCAACAGTATTCGAGCAGGTATCACAAGCTTAGTAGAATTTGACATCCGATGTTCATAACATCCCATGAAATGTAGAAATTCTCTCGATTGTCACTTTATAGGGGTTTTAGGATAAATTGGATAACTTTAGGAGTGTAAAAGCAAATGTTTCCCCCTGAACAAATTAGCCATACTGTAAATGAGCTGTTTTGAGAAAAAAGGTAACAACATCCTTTGAAAGTTCATGTCCTTTTAATACAATGGCTGAAAACAAGTAAATAGAATCCTTTTTAGGATTCTTATTCTCAGAACAAAGCATATCATGTATGTAGTGTATCAGAATTGAATCATGATTTAAAATCTGCTAATCTTTAATTAAGGACCAGTCAAATATCAGAGAGGTTTCAATAAACTCTGGGGGCATGACTGTCTTTCCTGGGGGGCAGGAAGGTATTGACTATCTTGGTCTAGAGGCTCACTAAATAGATTAGAGGCAAGCTCTCTTGTACTGAAGTCAGTGGCTTGGGGAGGAATTGATAACAGGATAATATTTGGGTTCAGTTCCACTAGTAAATGAAGGCAAATAATTCTATTGTAAGTACTAAGTTCATAAACACATGGGTTTGCATGTTTGACTTTTTACTAGGAGAATGGCAGTGCTCCATGAACTAGGAGAGACTATTTGTTTATTTTTGTTTGCTTATTTGTTTGCTTTTAGATAAGGTCTCTTGTAGCTCAGACTCACCTTAAACTCAAATTCACTATGTAGCAGAGAGGACCTTAAATGCCTAATCTTCCTGCCTCCATTTTCCAAGTTCTGGACTTGAAGGAGTTTACCACTGTGCCAGGTATTTTGATATAAACACCTCGACTATAGACTTAAATCCTTCCTTTGTTTCTGGTTTTTGAAGGCTTTGGGAGCTGTAGGAGACTGTTGTAATGGTATACAGTATAGACTCTATTTAACTTCGTATGTTCTGCTCCAATTATTTTTTTCCTGAGAGTGGAATATTTAGATCACAGAGTGTCAGATATAGTGTTCTGATCCTTATCTCTGATCCATATGAAATACAGCAGAGAAGGCAAAGCTAGCTCCAGTAGAGAAACACCTCAAGTATGAATAGAGGACTCCTCTAGAACCTCAAGAAATAACCTTCCCAGCGTGCATTTCATATTGTGATTTCATTGGTAGCTAAGTCTCTTTTTCTTTTTAGCTAGCAAGCATACTATCAGAGCAAAAGAAGCATTCCCTGGTCAAAAACCCCAAATACATAGTGGAGGCTGGGACACATCTGTAGAATATGGAAAATACCTATCATCTCTGTGGGACATTTGCTATGAGGAAGATGTTGAACAAAGGTGACAGTTTGATGCAGAAAAAGTAGCAGTCATTTTGTAGGCTGACCACCTGTGTTTGAAGTTCTTCACATTGAATGTTCTAGGGTGAAACAGGAGAGCAGGCGTTTTTAACTTCCTTGGATCACTCTTCTGGATCTGAATTATAGGAATTTTATTTGTCTGGTTTGTCTGGGTTTTTCCTCTTAGAAGATGAAACAATAATTTTCCTGACATCTTTTCAGTTTACAACAACTGAAAGTGTCCTTGTCAATAGGGATTGGTTGACGTGGTTCGTGCGAGTTGTGTGACCTACAAGGCCACACGTTTATTTTTTGTTCTCTCTCCTCTCTCTCTCTCTCTCTCTCTCTCTGTTCTAAAACCCTTTCAAATTCTTCTGCCAGATGTTACAGTTCAAGGAATGGGCTATTTCACAATCTAATGCCTGGTTTTGAATCAAATTTCCAAGTTCATGTTTTACTGCTTTGACAGAGATGAAAGGCTGCTTTGAGAGGGGCACATCTTTAGTTTTCAAATATAGTCAGAGGTGTTTTTAGTCTGTTCTGAAAATTTCCTACGGACTCATTATTTTTCTTTTTGCATAAGTCAACTATGGCTCAATCCATTTTTTCATAGAAAATGTTTTAAGTGTGACTGTTAGGAAACTTTGACCTCTATTTTGAGTCTTTTATCAAGCCTTCAAAACTTGTTGTCTAAAGAAGGACCTCATCGTCCCTTGCTGAGTTGATTCAGTAAAATTCTGCCATCCAGGATTTAGCATCAGAGATCTGAGCAACATATGTACCAGTCAGGTGTCCCAGGCTGTATCAACTGAAAGAATTCTGATTTCCTCTATGAATTATTGCTGATTTTGCCTGCATTTGGAGAAAAATCTTAAGAACAGTTCTTTGCCTTGAGTCCAAAGTTTAAATTTTACGTTTTTCCCATACTTGTCTTATGGGCAGATAAATCTTCAAATGCATTTAGTATGTCAGGCCCTTTGTCAAGTTGATGGTAAAAGCACAGTTATTTGGGGTAGAGTACATGCAAGAGCAAAAGGAAGGAGATCAGAGGGCAGGGGGAGGAGGGCAAGCTGAATGCCAGAGGCAGCTGGTGGACACAGGACGGGGAGAACGTACCACGGAAATGTCTAGTTCAGTTTTGTTTAATTGTGTGTTATCTTTGGTCAAGGAATCTTTTGGTGAAGCAACTTCTGATTCAGAATTTCTCTTATGGCCTCTAAATACCAATTCAGAAATATTGCCCTGTAGGCTAGAGAAATAACATCCCCTCCCCACCCCCAGACACTTCCCAAGTGAATAATGTCAGTAAAGTTGAGTGTTCACCACTGCCCACAATCCCAAATCATTCCTGGTAAAGTTATGCCATTTGAGAGACTGGCACAAGAGTTAACACAAGGGGATGTGTAAGAAGTCTTTCCTGGGATTGAGGAGACTGTTCTAAGTGACCCTGGGAGAGCTGATGATGGTCGATAGAAATGTCATCTTTGTGTGGCTCATGTTTGAGGTCCATAACCTACAGCACTTGCCTCAGACCTGATCAGCGGCAGCCCCCAAATCCTTGCTCTGCAGATTCACATGTCTGTGAGATCTGAGAACAACTGACTTCTGGGGCTGGTGTCTGTCTGAGCTGTGACTCTCCTTTTTGTGACAAATACTCGAAGGCTGTACAAAGCAGAAAAGAACCTCCAAATTCTACCAAGAAAGTCAGTAGGGAACCAGTGACAAAACATGCCTATCAAATGGAGAAGCACTGAGAGACTAAACACACCCAGAGCAGATTCAGACCCCGGGTTGACTTATAAGCACACAGGCATAGCAAGGTACCAGGGTTTTCTTGGTAGCATGCCTGGCTGAAAGCTGGTCCACAGTACCAGACAATGCAGGACGTACTTATGTGTGGCCTCCAGGAAAACTGGAAATTAAAAGTTTCTGAAAGGACAATATTAAAAGGCAACATATTTGAACTTTATTGTAACAAGGGGGTCAGTCACCATGACTTAACCAAGGTTGAGACTCCAAAGCTTTAAGTGGGGGGAAAGTGGGGAGCACTGATTTCATCTAAGAATTACTGCATTTAAGTCTGCTCTGACTGGGGAATATTAGAGCAGCTGGAGGTGAGCCACCTAGAAGTGGTGTGTTCTGCGGGATTAGTTTGGGGTATATTTGGCTTCCTGCGGTTGGCCTTAAGCTGGAAGCTAGGTTAAAAACTAGGAGAAACAGCCTAGTTTGGTGGTGAATGTCTTGAATCCTATTATTCAGGAGGCAAAGGCAGGTGTGATCTCTGAGTTTGAGGCCATCTTGGTCTACATAGCTGGTTCTAGGCAAGTCCAGTATGCATAGTGAAACCCTGTCTCAAAACCAAAACTTAAGAAAAAAATCAAAACCAAACGAACAAAACTGAGGAAACAAAACAAAACCCATTAAAAAAAGTCTAGGAGAAACTGTCACTGACAATCGTGATTGTTTTAGACTGATTGCTATAGAATGTGGGCCACAGTTAGATTATAATATACTGTGTGGCTATCATCCATTTATATTTTCAGTCTCTGAAGACAGGCAGGGATGGTTTTATTTTAATCTGAAACTTCTTCATTGAACTAAGACTTGGATCAAAAGCTGTGCTAGTAAGAGGTATAATTTGGATGGGTTTCTCAGTCCCTGCTTGATATGTTCCATTTGGCTATTGGACATAGCATTGCTTTGGAAACTATTTCAATTTTATAGCTTAGTCTAGGTCTCATTTCCTCCCTCTTCCCCCACAGAGTGAACTAGTGCCCTGAAGCTGATGCACATTACATGGGCCTCATCTACCCGGAAGAATCCATGTTCTAAAAAGGCAGTTAGAGAGTCTTTGAAGTCCTAGTCCTTTCCTTCTGTTCTTCTTTTAAGTTGTCAATAATATTAACACAGCAATCAACACATAGAGGTTGATCAATAAGTGATTTCTGACTCACTTAAAAATGTACTTCATGTGCATGAAAGCTCAGAGTTTACTTGGAGAAAAATGGGCTCGTTAAAATGGCATCACACCAGGTCATCCTTATTATCTCCCCCCTAAATTATTAAACGCACATGTGGCTAAGCAGGGTGCTTTGAAAATTACTTAAAAAGAAAAGAAAATCTATGTTTGATTGTGGGAAAATCTTTAAGAGCCAGAGACAGAGTCAGTCTCAAACTGCTTTTGCACCTGAGCAAAATTATAAATTACTCTGTTTCAGAGAAGTCTGAGAATTAGGCTGTGAATCAACACTCCACCGCTTCTGATGCACCCCCAAACACAGACTGCCTATTGAGCCATCGATTGAAGAACAAAGAACTGAGTAAAGGCTCTGAGGGTAAAACTTACTGAAAGAGACGAACACAATATGTGTAGCCCAGCTCTCTACAGCTCACCGAATTTAGCTGTATTTCTGTTCTATCCACACCTAACTTACTCACACCATGTCAGTGGTAGCTTATAACTATTAGCTTGAAACAACCCAACTCTCACTTGATTCTTTACCTTTGTAAAAGACAGATAGCTAGACACTGGTTAAAGAGGTAAGAGCAGATTTTAGCTAGTAACACACTGTTACAATAGCGAAAAGAGTTCAGCATGAAGTGCAACTTCTATTGCAAAGGAGTCATTGGTCCTTTAAAATGCTGATGGAGAGAGGTAAATGAGCTGGAGACCCAGGGATGTGCAAAGTACAGGAGTAAGAAGGGAGTGAAGCCTATCTGAGCTTAGTAACAGGGGCGTATTGCAGTTTGGCTCCTATCCTCGTATAGGTGCTAGGATGCAAGGGTCCTATCTTCAAGGGTGTACTGGGACAATTTGTTATATTGTCAGTAAATTCCTTTGGCAGCTTTGAGTTTTCTTAGGCAAGCATTTTAAGCAAGGCTGGAGTCATCCTGGGGACATAGCCTTGAGCTTTTAGAAACTATGATAATATGTGCTTAAGTATTTATAGGCCAAGGCTGAGGCCTAGTTGAGAAAGAGGTTCAAAGGATCCTGGCTATAGTTTGGTCAGGGAAAGAATGTATTTCCTTAAACATTATCATCAGTGTTATACTTTAAAATATTTTTTCTGTACTGGTGATTAAACCCAAGGTCTCCTACTTGCTAGACAAGAGCCCTAGCACTGAGCAGCCCTTTTAATTTTGAGACAGGATTTTGCCTTGAACTTGTGATCCTCCTGCCTTAACCTCTAGAGTAGCTGGGATTACATCTAGACACATGCTATAGTGTCCAGTTAAAGGGAAATTTTTGATGTTTGCCAAGAACAGCTTTTTATATATAGAAAAGACCATCTAGAGAAATAGTTATATTTCCTTTTATGTACATATTTTCTTTAGTAATCTTTCTTAAATTTTAAGGCAGATTGTTTGAATTATTTTTATGTGTAGAATTTTTTAAAATTTCTTTTAAAGAAAATTTTAGAGCATTATAAATGTCCTTAAACATCTAAAGTTTTAAAATTTCCTTTTTATGTCTAGCATCCTAAGTTAAAACACTGAATTTTCTTTCTATCAATAATATTGTCAGACTTATACAGTCTTCCATACTACTTAACTCTTATTTATCCCATAAATTAAACTTGTAACTGTCTTATTATTGTATTTTAAAGAATGTATATAAATTTAGTAAAAATTCAATTTAAAATCATAAGCCTAAATCAATTCTACAAGCATACTCTAGGAAATGGAATCATAGGGAGCTGAAGAGATGACTGAGCAGTTAAGAGCACTGACTGCTCGTTCAGAGGACCCAGTTTGGGTTCCCCACACCCACATGGCAGTTAACAACCATCCTTAACTCCAGTTCCAGGGGCTCCAACGCCCTTTTCTGACCTCTGTGGGCACTGCACGACACGGATGCACCTACCTACATGCAAACAATACACTCATACACATAAAATAAAAATAAAATATTAAAAAAAGGAAAATGGCTAAAAATATTTTTTTATGAAGGCTAAAAAAATTGTACAAGAAAATAAAATGACAAACACAGAAAACTGCTGAATGCGAAGTATCAGTACTGAATTTTACTTTCTTAAATCTGTTGTACATACTTCACATTCTTTCTGGATGTTAAAAGCCTTAATCATTAAAGTTACAGAGTTTCTAGAATAACAACCTCTCTTTTTATTGTGGTAAAAGTGCATAACATAAAACTTAACCAGTTTCACCATTTCTACGTACACAGTTTGGTAGTGTTAAGGTACTCAAATTTTTGCCCAACCAATCTACAGGGCTTATGCATGTCATAAACAGAAACTTATTACCCACTCCACAGCAGTTCTAATTCTCCCTTTTAGCCCCTGTCAACCACCATTCGGCTCTTTGTTTCTATCGGTGTGGCTGGTGTAGATACTTTATGTAGAGAAATCATATGTTTATTTGTTTTTAAGATTGATTTTATGTGTACTTATACATATGTAAGTGCTCTTTGTGTGGATATATGCACATGAGTGCAGGTGTCTGTAGAGGCCAAAGTATCCCCTTGAGCTAAAGTTATAGGTGGTTGTGTGCTGGGAACTGAGCTCAGGTCCTCTGGAAGAGCAATACACACTGTTAACTACTGAGCCATCTCTCCAGCCCCCAGTGTTCACCCTTTTTATGGCTGGCATATTTCATTTTGCAGGAAGTCCTCCAAATACATCCATGTTGTAGCATGTATCAGAATTTCCTTCCCTCTTCAGGATGAATTTTAGAATAAGTCTTAATATAAACAGTAGGAGATAGGAGATCAAAACTGAATCTTATTTAATACTTGCTGTACCTTTAAGAGGAAGGTGAGTGAAAGGTTTCCCCGATATTCCAAATCCATGCTTTAAAATCACATAGTCCCTAAAATACAGCATAAGGCATATACAAAGTACAAGTGGCTGATTCTCCTTCTCTCCTCTGTTAAACTTTCCCCTCTAGGATACCTTTTGGTTTTTTAATATGCCTACATTACAAAACATAGTCATTCCTCAATACATTGGTCTAGATGATGTGTACGTATGGGGAAAATACATATTTATGTCCCTAAAGCTCAATGCAATATTTCTTATCAAAATGTTGAGTGGGGGAAAACTTTGAATTATGATCCAAATAAAATTGACAGAGTGACAAAGTCAGTATAGACGTTTTGACAAGAATATCATAGCATTATTGAAAGGAATGTGGCTGTTAGGGGGCCTGTAAAGAGAATGAAGCAGTATTAATATCTCTAGAGCGATATAGAGTTATAATAATTTCACATCCTGATGCCAAGACTCATATTCTTGTAGTTTAAGAAACTGCTTGAGGCTTTGAGTTGATGTTTAGTATATTATGAATTTTCCTATTTAAAAACAATTAGAAGGGTAGAGAAGTGACTCAGTGTTGCTCACCTAGGAGGTTCATGGTCTGTATTCCATCCTAGCACCACAGAATCTCTATTAAAAGGCACTAGAAATGGCTATGCTGTTGTTAATAATTTTGTGCATTATGCTGATTGTCAAGAAGGGTTTGCTGACATTAAGCAAGAAATGCCTTCACCTGTCTCCTGAGAGCCGTGCAGCTGCCACTAAGATTGTCATCAACTTCCTGTATCTTCCCACTTGGATTTTCGCTTCTTTGTCCACTGAGACTTTTAAATACCTTCCTGTTTATCTTCAAAAGCCTTTGTGCTTCATAATCTCTTGCATTCTTTTCATATTCTCTCTACCTTCTATGTTAGAAGATAGATATTTTGTAACTTATAATTTTTATAACTACCACAAGATATCTAGTTAAACTCCAGGCAGCTTTGTAGCCTTGTCAGGAGTTTTGCATTCTTAATTGGTAAAGGTTTTCTGCTTATGTTTGTGTGCACAGTATGAACACTCTCTTTACATATCTGGATGGCTTATCTTATGTTTACCTCTTAATCGGTCTTAGCAACTTAAAAGCTTCTTTGGAATGAATGAGAGTAAGGAAAGTGAGTCAAATTTAAGATTTAATTTCTGTTTTAATCCATGCACAGGTAAAAAAAATACACATCATGCCTCTACTTAGACTTCTTCATAGAATTATCATTGACAACAAGACTTTGCTATAGTCTAAAACAAAAACATAGATTATGTTACTAAGTGACCAAAGTAATTCTGTCACCTCCAATATTATTTTTTATTTCCCTAGTTGCATTAGAAGGAAAATCTTCAACTTGTTTGTTTTTCAAAAAGATCTCAAAGTAGAGTTGTTGAGTTTCTCTCAGTCTGGATTCCTGAGGAAATAACTGAAAAATGTTAATGTTAGAAGGAACTGTTTTCAGCCCTAGAAGTTTGAGGAATTTTTGCTGGATCTGAGTGCAAACAGGTTAAGGAAGTTGAGACCAGAATGTTCTTTCCTTTGGAAGTGGTATGTATCTAAGAAGCCTGAAAGAATCAGAGAGTCAAACCCTGATAAAAATCTCTTTGAACTCTAATCTAACAACTAATACTCATTTTGCAAGGAAATGGAAAAAGAAAAGTATGATCAGTGAAAGGATAACATCATTGTCAAGATAGGGTATATTATGATGCAACAGAAGAAAATTATACCTCTGGAAAATATGAGGTGATTTCTGTGTGGTAAATGGTCTTTGGCAATAATACATTCCAAGCCTTGAACTGGTAAATTAAAGCATAGGTCATACACAGAAAGGTTCTGAGAACTCACTGTCTGCCATCATGGATCAAATGTATGTTCCAGAGAACTCTAGCTTAGGGAAGCAGCAACACGAGACAGTAAATTGTACTGTTTAGTTGGGGGATTTCTGCAAACCAGTTTTGCTCAAAAAAATATTTTGCTCATTTGAACAAATATTCTTGTTAGGACAATAAGTGGCTCATCTGCTTGACAAAAGTGTGCTCAGTAAAGTACATTGCTCTGTTCACCAGTCCTAAATTGTGTCAAAGTTGTACTCGTCCGAATCAGCTACTTGTTATTGGGAAAGAGACATGAAAGTTCCCGGAATCAAAATGGAGTCACTTGTGTCAACACTATTGAAAACAAAGTAAATAAAGCCAGGAGGTTATGACAGAGAAGTTCTTATGCATGAATGTCTGGTAGCAGCTTCACAAAAGACAGTGCCGGACCCATAAGCTTACACAGAGGCCCCCTTCAAATATAGATTAAAAAATATTTCAACAAGGACGTCAGCCAGCAACTGTCAGTTCAACCTTGGGAAGGCACTGCTCTTGTAATTAATCCTAATGGCCAAAGATTATTATTTCAAAATATGTAATTCTTCTCACTTTTTCTTATAAATCTTGTTTCAGCTTTCATTAAATGTGACCATAGTATATTTTGAAACAGATACTTCCATTCTATGCTCTGCTATTCTCAATGAATATTATTGTTTAGAGAATTCCTCACTGATTGTTTCTTTTATTTATGTTGACAGCATGAAAGACTTGTCCTACATCTTAAAAATTCTAGTCCTGTGATTATTATTCCTTGAAGTCTTCCTTCTGGAAAGATGCTATTAAGACATACAAGACAGAATTTGTGTTGTCACAGTGTATCTAGTGAATATGAGTTTCCTTAAAAGATTTTTCAGATGGTATTTTAGGTGCCTGAAAACTGACAGTCATTGAGGTTCCAAGAAATAACTGAGGCCCCAAGGCTGCTGTGGCTCATGGCCCACTGCTCAAGAGTAATGCATCACCTTAAAGCTTCTTTAATGTCATCAGTTGTATCAGGTCTGAGATCCAAAGTATCTATTGAAACTTTTAAATATTAGGTTTACTTTGTGTCCTGGGAATGATTCCTCTTTTACATTCATACCATAGGCTCATGTTTGGAATGCTGGTTCCTCAGGTAGTGCCACTATTTTGGAAGGCTGTGGAGCCTTTTGGAGGTGGGACCTCCATGGTGGATATGTCATTAAGGGCAAGCTTTTAAAGACTGTGTAACTTGGTCCCTGCTTGTGGCTATTCTATTCTCTATTTCTGGAATTACCAAGAAGTAACAAGCCTCTACCACATTCTGTGGCCACCATGCATTCCCCTGCATGATAGAATGAACTCTCTGGATCCAGAAGCTAAACCAGAAGCTGTGTGTGTGTGTGTATGTGTGTGTGTGTGTGTGTGTGTGTGTGTGTGTGTGTGTGTGCCTTTTTGTGTAGGGGTGCAACAGTGTGCACATGAGGCCAGAGGTTGACACTGGATATCTCTCTTGAATCTCAAAGTGATTCAACTTTGAAACATTTTTAATCACCTTTGAAAATGTTCACATCTAATGGAAAAATTCTTTATTATTAGCCCAATATTTTAGAACTTTTTTTTCTTTTCTTAACATATTTTACTGTAAGTCCTTAAGCAAATTCATAGGGGAGAGGATGAGCAGAGGTTTAGTGAGTGTCTCTTTCATCACATCCTCCAGAGTTGACAGTGTTTAGATCTTATCAGACTACTTGTCCTCCCAGGATACATTTTGTCTTAGAGCACCTTTCAAATCTATTATGAACATCCTTCGTGCCACTGTTTCTTTCATAACTACTTGGCGGAATTTCTTTGGCTTGGTCCTGGATGTTTCATCAAGGCTACAAGACTTAGTGTTGATCAAATTCTCAAGTAACAGGATTTTGTGGAGTCCTCTTGCTACTCATTTATATTTCTCTGACTTACCTGACTTCACCAGGATGATGTGAATAACTTTGGTCATTATGGGGAATTTCTGATATGAACAGGATGAATCCTTTCAGGAAAATTTAGAACAAATAGAAAGGAAACTATGAGAGAAGATTCTCTGATTTGTCTGTCTAAATTGGAATTTTTGGGAATAAAAGTTTGTTTGTTTTTTACCTTTGCCTACTATCCAAGGCTTCTTACTGCGATTATCTATTAAGATCTCTCTCTCTCCTCTCTCTCTTTCTCTCTCTCTCTCTCCCTCTCTCTTTCTCTCTCTCTCTGTACATTTTTGTATAGGGATGCAACAGTGTGCACATGAGGCCAGAGACTGACACTGAACATCTCTCTTGAACTTATTGTGCAGTTTAGTAATAAACGTTGATGGAATGGTTATTGTTTGAATCAGCTGTTGTGTCTTTTCTCTTTGTGTGTATGTACAAATGTAGGTTTTCCATCCTGTAGCTCTGCTTGAATAAGTAGCTAGCCTTTTACACTGATAACTTCGAATGTGACAAGCTGGCTTCCTTTTACGTCTTCCTCATTCTTTCTCTTCTCTTTGAGAACCTGCAAAATTATTTCGTTCTTGAGTACCACTGTGTCATTACGTATAAATTTTGGAACAATCTAGTACAGATATGAGGTGAAAAGTTTCAAAAATAAAAATAAAGGAAATACTAATTATCTGTGTTTATTTCGTATGTTTTCTTTTGTCAAAAGTACGGCTCAGAAGAAAAGTTCACTGTAAGTTGGCATAATAGCCATAGTTCCTAGATGTAAAGAAAAATTCAGTACTTTGAACTTGAGGCAAAATTCCAGTCTTTAACTTTATTAAATATGTTATTACAGAGATTTATTTGTATCTAAAAAAGCAGTGAAAAGTATTCTTCTTAAACAGGCAATTCATCAGACAAATTAAGAGTAATTTATTTCAGCTAAAACTCAACACTAAATCTGTATACTAATTTTGTCATCAAGTGAAGTTTTTAGTACCATATTTAAGAACAAGGTAAGTTTAATTTTTCAAGGTTTCCGATATTAGCTCCATTAGTTTAGTAAGTTATTTTAGTTTCCCACAGATTTTTTTTTAGGATTAAAAAAGAGTGTTTTTACATGGAAATGTAATGAGCGATATCTTTTGAAAGAGTTTAATCTTTTGAGTTCTTATTCTCTGACCCCAGATGTCAGCAATGTAAGAGTGAAAAGTTCTGGTTTCAACTAACATTAAACTTACATTCATGTCTCAGGTTTCATCTTGATCATGTGAATCCAGATTCTTATATGAAACTGCTTCTGTATTAATTTGCTCTAGAAAGGATTTTTTTTAAAGATTGATATTTGGTTTCTGCCACTTCTAAAAATTCTGGAACATTAAATTTATATAATACCTTGTTAATATGTATAAACCAATCAAAGGAGCTTTTTCTTTTTCTAAGACTTAATAATCTAATTTATGAATTCCCTTTGGAGGTAGAAAAATATATGAAATTATCAGACAAGAGGTGCAGATTTTCCTCAGTCAGAACTGACAATCAGCTCTCAGCCTTAGATCTACAAACTCAGATATAAGACAAATCAGACAGAATAAAGAGCTCCACATTCAGGTACCAAAGAGCTAGTTTTCTTTTCAATGGACATGAAAATAGTTTCTTAGTGATATAAATGCACAAATAATCAAATTGACAAACAAGCTATATTTTCTGCTGTCTCTTCCTGACAGAGTACCCATCAGTTTTTAGGAGATTACTAAATGACAAAGTCGTGGAACAGGTTGCCAATCACTGTTATCAAGGAGGAAACGTATCCTGCCACATACCACAGATTCTGTGTACAGAGGTACTTGTCATTCTAGGAGACACTTAGTTGTTGTTCCTGTGGAAATTAACATAGCCCACATATCTACTTAGACATGACACTGAGCAGATGATATCTGTACATTTGGAGGGTTGTATTTGAGGACAGGAAGTCTGAGCTTAGGTACTCTGTATCTTTTATAATACACATTCAATATTCATGACTCCCAAGCTTCAGAGAAATCTATGAATATCTTTCACTGACTCTAAACATATCTGTGCTTTGCTCTGAAAGGAAAGACTGTATCTTGCAAGGCTATTGGCTACACAAACATTCTAGAAAAGATAATTCAGAAAACAGGAAGTCAGTACTTCTGACTTCTATTCATAAAAAGTGTGGAAATATGGGAGGCATGTGAAAAATGAACTCCTAACATCAGCAGTTTGAAGCTAGTTCAAAAAACCCATGAGAGCTGAGGATGTAGCTCACTTCCCAGGGTGTGCAAAATCCTGGGTTTAATCCCTAGCACCAAGACAAAAAGAGGCCTTTTGAGGAACTATCTGTTTAGATGCACTCAAGTAAAGCCTCAGGTAAAATAATTTTGGAATGTGATTGCTAGATGAGACATAAAACTGGTTACTTCACAGCGTAAAAGCAAAAAAATAAAAAAAATAAAAAAAATTCTGGGAGTCACCTATTATGCAAATGCCTTAGTTTGCCTCAATTGCTATAACAAAACACTCTGAGCAATACCACTTGGGAAGGAAATGGTTTATTTTGCTTACATTTCCTGGGCCACACACTTCATCAGGGAGTCCAAAAAGTAGGAACTCAGGGCAGGAACCTAGAGGCAGGAGCTGGAACACAGGAACACTGCTTACTGGCTTGCTCCCCTGGCCCATGCTCAGCCTGCTTTCTTATACAATAGACAACAACGTGCCCAGGGATGGCACCACCCACAGTGAGTTAGGCCCTCTGCAGCACTCAACAGTCAAGAAAATACCCCACAGACATGGTGCACCGGCCAGACCAATGGAGGAAATTCCCCAGTTGAGGATCCCTCAATCCAGATGTGTCATGTTGACACTAAAGCTATCCAGCACAATTGACCCCTTGTCAATGTGACACACAAAACACATCACTATTAAACCACAAGCTTTCCATTTCTCATCTTTAAGATGTTAACATAATATCACAACATAAGACAGTACAACCTTTAAAGTACCACAGTCTTTAAAAAAAATCCAAACACTTAAAAGTTCAGTCTCTTAGCTGTGGGCTGCTTTAAAATCAAAAACAAGTACTGTCTTATTTAAGATAAGAATCAGGCACACCTAAGCAAAACCTAAGTCCAGCAAAGTAGCTCAAGGTTGGACATCTGGGATTCACTCATGATCTTCTGGGCTCCAAAGGGTTTCAGCAGCTCCAGTTTCCTGGCTCTGCCATCCACAGCTCCACAGCATGTACAGCTTGTAGTGCAGGCCCAGGCCGGCTCCATTCCAAACTTGTTGCTGCCCTTGGTGGTTGTGCCATGGTCCTGGCATCTCAGCTGGGGTCTCCACCGAAACTGATAACGTACCTTCACCAACCGACTCTTCTGGCCTTTCCGGGTGCAAAGCCTCAGATTCTCTCCATGACCTCTTTAATTCTGGGGTCATTATTGCAACTGAGGCTGCACTTTCACCAGTGTCCTTTCCTGGACTCTCAGTGCCAAGCCTCAGCTGTTCTGCATGATCCCTTCACACTTCAACACCAGAACCATATAGGAGACTCTTACACATACCAAGTCCTACTTTGAGCTTGAAATGAAGGCTTGAGCCCACTTTGGACCACAGCTTCTGTGTGCTAACTCTGAAGAACTACTTCCAGAAGATTTCACCTCAATGATGTTGGTTTCTTATTACTTACAGCTGATTTTTCAGCCCCAGCTAACCAGAATCAACTGTCCCAGTAAAGCAAAAGTTGTACTTCAGGTTCTGGTCTCTTCTTAATTACAGCTGATTCTTCAGCCCCAGCTGATCAGAACCCACAGATTCTCAATTCAAAATACTACACAAACAGCTCTGATAATCTCTGCTTCCCTTTGAAGCTTCACAAACCAGGCCTCCAACACCTACAACTCTTTCAGCATAACTATTCCAAGCTCCACAGCAATAAACTCTAAGCACTCTGTGGCTTTTCCAGCCTAAAGTTCTACGTACTTCCATAATTCTCCCCAAAACACCTAGGTCAGTCTGTCACAGTAGTAATACCCCACAATCCTGATACCAATTTCTTTATTATTTTGCTTTGGGTTGCTGTGATAGAAATACTGACCAAAGGAAATTATAAAAGGAAGAGTTTATTTAGCTTTCGATTCCAGAAGAATTAGACTCCATCATGGCGGGGCAGCATGGTGGCAGGAGGTGCCGGAGCAGGAGCAGGAAGCAGAGGTTCACGTCTTCAAGCACGCACAGGAGGCAGAGAGCGACTGGAGATGAGGCCAGGCTTAAGCCTGCCTTCAGTGAAGTGCTTCCTCCAGCATGGCCAGACCTGCTAAGACCTCCCAAAACAGCACCACCAACTAGACACAATGTCCAAATACTTAGAGCCTATGGGGACATTCTCATCCCAACCACCACAAGGAACCTACAGAATAATACGAATTTCACAAGTGTCTGGGCTTTAATCTGATAGCAAAGAGCAAGGTAAAAACCCAAGTTATAATGTGAGTTTAATTTTCTCAAAGAGCTAAATAATCCTGAGATGTCTTTTATTAAGCAATGATACAAATGACATCGAACAGGTAGATTGTAACCTTCCTGGCTTTATTTGCAAAGTTTTGGATAATTTTCCATAAATTGTGCTTTTAACATATTTTTCTGGTTTGAATTCAGGGACTCATAAAACGTCCTCACCTCACTTTCCCTGCAGGCAAAATACTCATACAAATAAGATAAAGCTAATAAATAAATAAATAAACAAACAAACAAACCTTTTGAAACAGGATCCAAACTGTCCTTGGATGTCCTATGTCATCAGTTCTGACCTTGAACTCACAATCTTCCTCAGTCTCCCAAGTTCTGGGATTACAGGTGTGTACCACCACACCCTGTAAGTTGAAGAGTTTTAGCAGATACAGAATTCTCAAGAAGGCACTGCTAATCACGACAGTGGATATTCCCATCATCTCCTGCATTTCTTCGTGTTCCTTTGAAGCTCACCATTCTATCGTTGAAAGGCTATGATGGTTTTAATATAATATACAAACATATTAAAAATAAACTTAGAATGGCCATGCTAATATTCATACAATGCACATTTTGAAACAAGGCATATTACCTGAAATAAAGAGAGATTATAGAAAAACAGTTCAAATAAATGTAGAACATTTTTCAGGCAGATCATGTTACCATTAATATAACTACCTCAACAAATTAAGAAAAATGAAATTGTACAAAAGGACACAGGAGAAACAACCCTTGAACATCAGGACGCAAACCAGAGTAGCTTTGTTCTGGAGTGCTGCTATCGTCCAGAATAGAAAGGAACACAAAGAAGAAGAAATCTTTGTTGTGTATAAGAAGTTGTTGGATTTGGGGGGGAAATGAATTTCATTTGTCATACTTTATAATATCTAAGTATGGGAAAGCATTTGATGAGTCACAGTGTTGCCAAAGTTTGCTTAATTTTGATTGGTTTATTTATAAAGATACTTGGTTATCCCTTTTTGCTAAAGATTACATCAATACAGTACTAGAATTTTGTTTTTTCCTTGTTAAGATATGAACTATGAAATATTTAGTCTGCTTTTAACAAAGGAAATGGAAGATTATTTTTTTCATCTTCCATGTAATCTGAAGATTTAGCAGAAATTCTGTATGTCATCAGAATAATTTCCTCTAACTTTTAGCAACTATGTGTTATTATTTCTGTAGAGTTTATTATTTCACAATAATAGTTCCTTGAAAATGTGTTACCCTGTCTTATGTTTATCATAAAATGGTACTGTATTCATTCATATAATTAAGCTTTAAGCTGTCATTTTTCACAAGGAAATGAGTTCATTTGCTTCTTAATCAAATAACTAAGTCAATTCTTACTAATTCTGTGTTTTGTTTCTTCAAAATCAGATCTTAAGTTAAAAATATTAGGATAAAACTTTGATTTTTTAAAATTGTGGCAAAATATGCATAACATTTAAATAATTTTAGATATTGAATATGATCACATTCTTGTGCACCAATATTACCATCAATCTCCGTAACTTTTTCTTCTCTAATAGTAGCTCCGATTTGCTCACTCCTTAGTTCTGGCTTCCACAGCTCTCACTGTCTCTTTGAGATCCTGTTTTTGTAAATTTTTTATTGATTTTTGTATATTTCATACAGAACACCTTAAGCAACTTTATACCTCCTTCCCCACTGGCACCCTTCCACAGCCCCTTCCCACACTGGAATTCACTCATTCTGTTATTTGTGTTAAGACCTACCCAGTCAAATTAGTGACCTCAGACATTCCTCAGTCCATACAAGTGCAAGTTCATCCACTAAGGTCTACTCAGCCTATCTGGAGTCCCTCCCTTTACGAAGATCAGCTCTTCCTCACCTAGTAGTAATCAACTGCCAATAGTTCTTTGGCTAAGATTTGCGCCTACTGCCCATTTCTGCTGTGCTGGTGTTTTGTCTGCTTGAGTTCATATGAGCAAGGTCTCAGGAGCCTGTGGGACTCTATTTCCATATGAGCATGCACAACATCCCTGGCTCTTACAATCTTTCCACAATGGTCCCTGAGCCCTGGGTAGGTCGAGTTTAATATAGGAGGTCTGTCCAAGGACCCACATTCTGCAGACTTATCTCTATGCTTTGGCCATTTGTGACCTTTTGTGTTCCTGGTCTTCTGTTGCATATGGTGCTTCACTGATGAGAGTTGAGAAGCACATTAGTGTTCCCTTTACCCTTTGTTCTGTGTACCGTGAGCCTTAGGTGTGGAGGTTGCTTTGGAGATGTGCCACTTAGGCTTGGGCAATTCACAGGTAATCTCTGTGTATGAGCAGTTGTAGGACTAAAATCATATCCGTCTTTTGCAAAAGAGGTTTCTTTGATGAGTGGTGACTGGTATACTTGTCTGTAAATATAAGAATTCATATTTTGCATACAGTAAGAAATTACGTCTGTCTAGGGTTGTCATAGCCTTGGGTTTTCTCTAAGATCTATGACCTTTCCAAGCTATGTATTCTTTGAGTGCATGCTCAGAAGTGGAGTTTCTGGGTCATATAGCCATTGTGAGTTTAATTATTTTGAGAAATCACTGCACTGGTTTCCATGGAAGTTGTACCATTTTATATTTGTGCAAAGGCTGCAGAATCTGCATGCCTTTATTTTACTATTTTTTTTATAATGGTCATCCTAATGATTGCAAAGTAGTAGATCATTATGATTTTGATGTGTATTTCTCTGGCACTTAGTGGTGCTGAGCCTATTCTTACATATTTATTGACCATTTGTGTAGAGTCCTTAGAGAATCCTTAGTCTATGTTTTACTTAGGGTTTTGTTATTGAGGGTTGCAGGTCTTAACCCCTTACCAAAAGTATGATTTTCAAATATTTCTTCCCTCTCCTTGGTTGCCTTCTCACTCTGTTGATAGTGTCAGACAAAATCCCAGCATAGACATAGGGAAATTGGTAAGAAACCTCAACCCTACTGGAGGAACTATTGGCAACTGATGCGTGCTAGGAAGGAGAGATTCAATCTTGTTTAAGGGTGAGACTCTGATAGGTTGTCCAGGCTTCAGGAATAAACCCACACAGAAGGACATTACACAAATCTGGGGAAAGTTGGTGGGGAGTTAGTTAGGGGGGTGCGGATACATGAAGACATCTAAATATAATCAAAATGTATTGTATGAAATTTGCAAAAATTCAAATAAAAGTTTAAAATTTTTAAATGCATTTATTATCTGTAGACATGTCAGTTTTTATTAGTAAAATGAATTTAAAATTCTGTTCTCTTAGACTAAAAACCCTTCCTTGAAAAATTATGATAACTTGAAACATATAGTTTATATATTATGAAATAAGTAATATGCAACATAGCATTATTTTTAATTTGTGGAAAGATATTCAGATTAGTCTGAAAATACTACTTCTGCATTAAAGAACAAAAATATTGAATCCCAGGAAACTCAAGTTCAGAAATAATCTTAAATGCACATACTGTATTTATTATACTCTCAGTGGATATTTTAAATCACATACCTATGTTACACTTATAATAAATATTACAATAACAACAACAACAATATGAAACGATGGCTCAGTAGGTAAAGACGTTTGCCTTCAAGCCTGATGACCTGAGTTCAATCCCCTGCATCCACATAGAGGAAAGTAGAAGCCTAACACCTGCAATTTGTCCTCTGATCTCCACACACATGCACTGGCGTGTGTGCACAGTCCCTGACCCCAGATAGATAAATATTATAAAAATTTTTCTAAACTCAAAAATGAATCAATTTAGATTTTAAGTTCACTAAACTTTTAAGATCATGAAAAGAGTTTTTACTTTTATTTGATACATAACATTTAGTTATAGGTCAATATATTTTTAAATCCCTACAGTCCCCAATTAAAACATATTTCATTTAAAAAATTATCTTTGATAAGTAGTCTTTGACTTGTACAATTTTAGAGAAATTAAACTCTATTTTCTTACTAAATAGAAGTTTGAATTATTTATTTTTAGATATTTAAAAATTATTTGATACTAAGAATCTGTTTTGAATGCTGAAAGTGCCACTTTAGATAAATGTTGTTTGTATTCTTGGTCGATAATGCTAATGTAAAAGATTCCTCTTAAATTTACCTTGTTTTGTTTTATGTTGAGAGAGGGTTCCTGATCCTCCTGCCTTCATCACCTGAGTGCTGGATTTACAAGCATGGGAAACTATTCACTCTACACTTTATAATATACTTATAGAAAAATGAACAAAATGATTTTCAGAAAGCTGAAGATGAGCTTAGAACTCAAAAACAGATTGGGAGATATTGAATTGTAGGATTATGGAGCATGTTCATGGACAATTTTCTTCTTTTTTGTTTTCGTTTTGAGACCAAGTCTGATTATGCAATACTACCTGACTCAAAACTTGCTGTGAAGACCAATCTGAACTCCAGCTTAGAGAGACTTGCCTGCCTCTGCCTCCTGAGTGTTGGTATTAAAAGTGGGTGCCACCTTTATATGTATTTATATATAATTATCTATGCCCAGCCTTGAATAGTTTTTGTAATGAAAGCTAATAATCCATTTGCATCTTCTTATTTGTAAGTTTTATAATAGGATTGGATTTGATTGATGGATCACTATTAATTTGAATTAGGTTATGAACAAATTGTTCAATGTCATTAACGAATCCCTAAATCAACTGAGAGAGATTGAGAGGTGTTACAAGGTCAAGCCCATGGAAATCATGTACAATTTGATGTGCAAGAGTATTACTACAAAGATTAAGAGGGTGGATGTTGTATAAAATGGTTTATTAGGAAAAGAGCATTATGGAAAGTCTTTCTGAAATATTCTGAAGGAGTAGTCTTCTAGAGTGCTGTACCTTCCTACCATTGCAAATTTCGCTGCTTTCATTATTAATAATAACTATTGTAATCTTGATTCTAAACTTAGGTATCCATAAATTTATTCACATGCATTTGTATACCAGTCACATTGCTGCTATAGCACTGATGAGATGATGAGGGTCCAGACAAGGCAAAAGAAATGATAAAGGTGAGCTTGAGTTACATGGACACAGGTTAGAATTCAAGAAGAAATATAGGCTTGGTAGCATAAAATAGGAAAAGATGATGACTCACACACATAGTAAATGGACACGTGCCAAAGACTGCACCTAACTCATCAGTGAGGGAGCCATCACTACTGTAGTGATCCACTTGGAAGAATGATACAGAAGTGAGTGGTAAATATGCTAGAATGAAGTTAGCAGACATTTTACACCTGCTTATTCTATGAAAGGTAGAGCTATCAACTTAACTCCTCCAGGCAAAATTCAGTCATGACTACGGAAATTAATCATTGGTATTAGTTATTTCTAACTTATGATTTATAAAACAATTCAAAGACAGAAAAGACAACTGCCTAGCCCCCCTCAGAAGATAGCCAATCATTCTGTTTTGTCCATGTCTAAGAGAGAAGATACAGGTTTATTTTTTTTAATTTTGAATCTAAGTTTCCTCAGAGATTCTATATACAGATCAATGTTCCTTATATTTGACATTTGGTAATTGGTATTTTTTTTTCAGAGAAGACTGTAAACAGAGCTCAGAGAATCTTAAATAGTTTTATTGATCTGATTCTACCAGACAGGACACAGTAAAACATTGTTAAAAACAAGCTCTCCAGTCAGATTGTCAAAGTTCAAATTCTGATCTCATTACTAAATAGCTATCGGCTTGGGTAAGTTACTTACTTTTCTCTAACTTAGTTTCTTCGTAACTAAAATGAGAAAAATAACAGTACTTAATTTATTGGGCTGTTGAAAGGACTTCATGAAGTAATAAATGCAATGTACTTGGTACACTCTGAGCTGTAATTCTCTCTACTGCTATCCTGAAAAAGAGTCTCCAGAGTTGGTTGTCTTTGAAAGAGTGTAATTTTTATATAAGTCTTACATACGTCAACCATCCCTTTTTCCCTGATTATAGCATTTCCAAGTTCTCTGGCATTTTCAGTTGCATATACCCCTCAGCCCATCACTTTAAGTGCCAATTGTTTGGGCAACAGCTAGGGACATGATCAAGAGGAGCGGAGGTGAAAGGTTTACAACTGATCAGTCAGAGATGAAGACAATAAAGAAAGAGAAAAGAAAAACTCTCTGCTTATTTCACTAAAAACAGAACATAAATCTATAAAGATGCTCCTTCTCTTCACCAGATAAGACTGATGTTAACCGCTATAGTGTCTACATTTATTAGCCAGATGAATCTATAGAAGCTTACTGACTTAGCCCTTATCATCCAGTTATTCCCCACACATTCACCTTCCCACAGCTTGCTGTCCTGGAAGCTCCGTGAGTTCCCTGTATTTTATCACACCTCTGAAATCGATTGTCCCACTGTCTATTATTTTGGTGCTATTCACGCTTACAAGCTCACATGGCTCTCCTCGAGTCGTCACTGTTGCTCCTATGTGTGTTCATGCTGTTCATGTTAGTAAACTTTTGTTCTTCCCCTGTTCCTCTTTCGCCAGTCTCATTTACACAAACTAAGCCAATGTCTCCAAGATAGGGCAAAGGATAAAAAAAGAAAATCTGACAACAAATGTCAAATATCAACTATCACCGAACTTGAGACAGGGGAAATCTCACCTCATTCATTTTCCTGTCTTTTTGGCATTTACCTCAGCAGCAAAACTTTCCCATTTAGATACAGACTTTGATAGTGGGGTATCAAAGATATTTCTTGTTTTATTTTAACTTTATGGTGGTTATTTATTGGTTAAGTAAAGTCCACAATTACACACATGCTGAGTACCAGATAAGGAAAATAAACATGATAGAGCAAAAGTAAGGCATCAGGTCCAATTGAGAACCAAGAGACAGCTCAGCTAGATTCTATTCCAGAAGAAAGCTAAAGACAGTCATTGAAGAAAGAAGTCCCTTTTACAATTGTAATTAAAGCCTCAAGCAATCTGAACCAAGTGTAATGCTTTGGAAAGAAATACTTAAAGGAAGAGCATCGATCAAACTGTATTAACTAAAAGCATCAGGTTAATGAGTTTGCAGCTGGTTTCTTCACTATGTTCTCAAATTCTTATGTAAAGAATTCAATGTTTAATTGAAAAGAAAAGAAACCAAAACCTACAATAAGCTGTTAGAACATCCCTTTAAAACCTTAAGATAGAGAGGGGGAAAGATAGACATTGTAGATTATATAAATCATGTCTCCATTAAATTTTTTTCACTATAAAGCTGCTCTGTCAAAATAACAAGCATTTTCCTGTGTCATTGATACAGAAAATATTGTTCCCAAATTGGGAATATACTTAAGGACTATGGAACACCTGGTAACAAAAGTAGCCAGTTTTACAAGAGAAAGTCTTGTATTCCCCTGGTAAATATCAGATTGTTATTCCAGCTCTTGCAATAGTAAGTAAGCACTTTTGTCAAAGTTACCACATCACTTACTCTTCCGTTTCCATGGTAACCACGTTTAGTAGTGTATGTATAAAACCCATAAAATTAATAATGGAGGTTTTTTTTTTTTTTTCCTCCCTAGAAATAAGTTCCACACTACAGGGCTGAGGGGTGACTGCGATCCGTTTGAGTCAATCTTGAAATGGAGTGGCAGTCTGGTCCCTTTGTAATCAGCATCATGCTTCTCCAGTGATTTGGAGATTGGAAATGAGAAGAAATAGTCAGTAAGGGAATTAACTCCAAAAAAAGGAAAAATATGACTTTAAACTGAGTGTGCTAAAGGACGGGCACTAAAGAGCTGTGAAAGTAATTCACTCACAATGTTTCTTTTGTCTGCAGCTGGAAAGAAAGGCATAGGTTACAGGCTTAGAGGGTCCCTTTTCTATGGTAACAGCCACTGCCTCCAGGGCAACAGGAAATGGGAAGAGAAAATATTTTTGCAGGTTTAATGTGTAGTTAGGTCCATGAAGTTTTGGGTAAGAAATCGGGCTTTGGCGACTCCTCGCCTGCTTCCTCCCACGTCCAGCAAGATTTACCTTCATCAGTCTGACATGATTAGTCTCAAAACTAGAAATACACCATTACAGATTTTTAAGTTAATACTTATTCACAATAGAAAATATGTTTCTACTCATAGAAACAATATTCCCATGGTGATATTTAAGACATAAAGAGTATGGACATAGCGCTGTACATCTGTATCCCAGCACTTGGGATGCTGAAGCAGGAAGAACTTGAGTCTGAAGCCAACCTCAGCTACACAGGAAGACTGTCTCACAAATCAAGCTCTGATGAGTCAAAATTGCATTTTTTTTAGCTGTTATCTAAAGCCATAAAGTAATCTTATAAAGGAGATTTGTGAAAATCTTCTATTTTGGATTGTGTTAAAAAACACATTACAAAATTTACCATTTTAACCATGTTAAAGTACACACTTCTTAGCTTTGAATAATTCACTGTTATGTAGTGCAAAGCAAACTTTCTACCTATTTAGCTTTGTTCTCCTCCCTGCCAGGTCCCTGGTATCCACGATTCTACTTCGTTTCTATGAATTTGATTACTGGAGATAGCTCGAAGAAGTGGAATCATACAGTTTATGTGTAGGTGACTAACATATTTCTCTTTGCCTAAGTTCCTCAATATTCATCTATGTCATGGAATGTGACAAGAATTACTTTCTTTTTCAGAGTAAATAATATTCCATTGTTTATTTAACCACCTTTTGTTTATTCACTTATCTATTGATAGACATCTGAGTTTCTTCTACCTCTTTGTTATTATGAATAATACTTAAATGGACACGAGTGGACAATAACTACTGGACACCCCATGGGACTTCTGGATCATATGGAAATTCCATTTTTAATTTTTAAAAACCTATTTGTTTTATGTGTATAAGTGTTATGCCTGCATGTTTGTTAGTGCACCCATGTCCTGCAGTGCCTGTGGAAGCAAGAAGAGTATCAGACCCCTGGAACTGGAGTTATGGATAGTTGTAACTCACCATGTGGGTGCTGGGATTTGAACCTGGGTTCTCTGTAAGCACAGCCAGTACTCTTAACTGCTGAGCCATCTCTTTAGTTCCCATTTTCAATTTTTTTGATAAAGTATTTTTGTTAGAGTAACTTTGACAATTTGATTGAATTTAGAATCACCATAGAAGCACATCTGTAAATGTCTATAAGTGTTTCCAGAAAGGTCTGTCTCAGGAGGGAAGAATCACCTAAAATGTGGGCAGCACCATCCCATGAGTTAGGATTCCCAAATAAATGAAAAAGAGAAACTGAGTTGAGTACCAACATTCATCTCCTTCTGCTTCCTGACTGCAGATGTAATGTGACCAGCTACCTCACACTGCTGACATGTCTTGCCCATCGTGATGGACTGACCTTCAAACTGTGAGCCAAGTCCTTTAAATTGTTTCTGTGAAGTGTTTTGTCATAGCAATGAGAAAAGTAACTAATACGCTACTGTGGAGCTATGCCATTTTCTATTCCTAAGAACTGTGTACAAGCGTTCTGATAACTCCTTCCTTGCTGACACCTGAGTTAAATGTGTGTTTTGTGTGTGTATGTGTGCATGTGTATAGGTTTGTAGTCTCTTATTGTATGTGGAATAGTATCTCATGACATATATATGAGACAAGATCTTGCTGTGTAGCCCTGGCTAGCTTAGTGTAGTGCTTACTGTGGAGTTCAGGCTGTCCTCGAATTCATGGCAATTTTCTAGTCTCTGCCTTCTTATGACAGGTATGCACCACATGTCGGGAAAACTTTATATTTTTAAGTCTTTTTTTTTCCATTGGATCATCTAATTTATTAACATTGCCTAAAGCTTCACAAAATTATCCTTTGCAAATATTACAGTACTTGGCAAATAATGCAAAGGAGTGAAAAAGTTGAGTGATTCCATGAGACTCACAGGAAATTAGTACCTTGGGATTGAATTTACAGCTATGAATCCCACATCAACTGAGAACTTCCTGAAAGCACAGATAAATTCCTGAATTCTATACTGTTATTATTTCTTCATGCTAAAGTGTGAAAATTTTAGCACGAATGTTTTAGGATGAATGGCACTAAGTTTTTATGTAGAACATACACATCTGTTGTGGGTGGGTCTCCATTTCCAGCACCGACGTTGTGTTCCAGCAGTCCCAGAGAACTGAGAGCAGTCAACAGGTCCTTAGGTGGCCCAAAGTGTGACAGGAGGAATTTCCCAGGAGATTGCATCAGTGGACAGCTCATTTATTGAAGCCAAGGCAGGGGTTTATATAGGGAGGCAAGGTCAAGCAGATCAATATCATTTTGAAAATGTTTGTCCATGATGGCATCCAAGTCATGTGACTGTCCCCATATTGATGAAATTACACACATAACATATAGAGACCAGACCACATGGTTGCCGCTCTCCTCGTAAGGTCCCATGATGGTGAACAAGCACATGGTATGTAATAGAAACCCCTTTTTTACTTTTAAAAGGCACACAGTTAAATGCTATATACAGCATGGTGTGTGACTCTCTTGTTCACTAGAACTTAAAATGCTTAGATCTAGTTAAAAAGGCAGCTGTCTTGGGACAATGGTGACTGAGGTCCAAAGTTCAGGCCTTCTAACTGCTCTTTTCCCCCATCCAAGAAGAGAACCATGGCAGAGAAAAAAGCCTTAAAAAAGAAATAGCTTTTAAACCCTTTTTTCTTTTTCTTCTCTGCAGAGAGGCAAGGTATTTACATTTTCAGATAACAAGCTAGATAAAAGCATTTAGAAAGGTTAGTCAGCATAATTTCCAAAGCAGTGACATTTTGACATTCTCGGACTCACTCTGGCCCATGACGAAGTGGCCATGACACTTAAGACAAAACCAAAACAGACACAGACAAGTAACACAAACCAGGTCATTGCCGAGTCTAGATCCCTAGAGCAATTCTGATTAGTTCTCCAAACCAAAAAGAGAGGTGAAAACTCGCAGGCTAGCCCTTTCTACATATGTTTGTTTGGTGCTCACGGGTGAATCTCAAGTCCTTCTAACTGTTCTTTTCCATACCCATGTAGAGAACCATGGTGGAGAAAAGGCCGAAGGAGTGGAAAGGCTTTTAAATATTTTTTTTTCTTTACTCTTAGAGTCAAGGTATTTACAGCTTTAATATGCCCTGAGGCATAACATGCTAGATAATGGAGCTCACTCTCACCTCCCTAAGCAGCCTGGTGGAGCTGATGCATTGCCCATGATAGAAAAGGAAGAGAGAAACATGCAATACAGGAAGAACATTCCCAGGCCCATGGAAGGATCCTGGGGATTCAGTCCAGTATTTACAAATGCAAGCCTCACCACAAGTTCAAGAGACTGGTGACCACTCAAAGAGTTTTTAACTGGTCATTGTGTTACCAGGTTTTTGATCAGAGAGAGTAAGATAGAAGGTTGTTGCTGACACCCAGTTGGGCAGTCAGGGTCCAGTCAGAGGACCTGGGAGTAGCCCTGATCAGAAAACCTCAATTACCCTTCTGATGTAACAGGTCCCTTTGGAGGGCATAGACCAAAGGAAAAATGAAGGAAGTTAGAAAGAAACCCTGCCAATACTCAGAGAGGGACAGTGGGGGAGAAGCCGATGTCCCTCGTGGGGAGCACTCACCTTCTACAGCACCTGCTGGAGTGTCCCTTGTTCGAGTGCCATTGGTCGGGTCCCTATCCACCCACGTTGGGCATCATTTGTGGGTGGGTCTCCATCTCCTGTATGGCTGTTGTGCTCCAGCCATCCCAGAGAATGGAGAGCAGTTGAACAGGTCTTTAGGCGGCCCAGAGTGAGACAGGAAGAATTCCCAGGAGACTGCATCAGTGGACAGCTCACTTATTGAAGCCAAGGCAGGGGTTTATATAGGGAGGCCTTTCTGGCCATTACAGAAGGTGGGAAAGTTAAAGGTGGGGGTCTTTATGGACAGGGAGGTTCTAGGGCTGATGTGGAATTAAGGAATGAGGAAATGAAACCCAAAAACCTGGTTTTGGTCTGGGGTGATCTTTGTGGGGGGAAAAGAAGATTAAGCAACTGCTGAGGAATGAGAATGTCATATCTGCAGTGGCTTCCTAGGACCCAGGTTATAGCTTGACAGAGCAGGCCAGGACACCTCCTGTCCTTTCTGGGTCTCTGGGGTCACACTGCCCACTCAATGCCTTTGCACAATAGGCCCAGGTCCCACGATCTGTGTTGTCTTTCTCCACACACTAACCTAAGGATTCTAGGCTTTTTCAGTGAAAACTAAAAGAAAATTATTTTGGACTAATAATAATGATCAAAATCTTCCTTCTTAATAAAGTTTATTGAAAATCAAAAAGCAACCTAAATTGAAATCAGAAAAGAAAGTCTGTTGAAATAGCCCAAGAAATTTCAAAGTGACTTAATACATTTCACAAATGATGTAACTTTACATTACAAAGATGTTCTCTGAATATTATGTGTATAATACTTGGTCCAGGTTTTGATCACCGATACTGACAACAACAAAATATGTGTAATAATAAAAACCAGAAAAAGCACACAAAATGTAGCAAAAATAATTCAGTCAAGTATGTTGCAGTATTGTTTTCACAAAGTAAAAAAATCATGACTCTCATACAAACATAGTAAGTACATGAGTAATGAATGTTATTGAGCTCTTATTTGTGATGGGAGCCAGTAAGATCTTAAAAACCAGATCAGGGAACATTTAGAAGCTATTCCATATATGTCTGCACATACACACATACACACACACACACACACACACACACACAATTTTGATAAAATGATTGGGTAACTGTTGCATTCTTATAGGACACAGTTATCTACTTCTCTGGCATAAAAATTATTTCTGCATTTATTGAGCAGAAGCCTATAAATTAATGCCAAGGAACTTCAATTAACAGTGTTTATTAAATCTAGATAGGCATTTTCTCTCAGTGATTATGAAATTTTTGCTCCTAGATTAACAGAATCTGCATTTCCTAGGAATGTGCTAGAAACAATCATTGTCGGGCCAGGGCTACACAGTTAGATACTTTGGGGAACCTGAAATCTGATTAAGACATTCAAAAGACTGTGAATGTGTGCTGCAATTTGAGAACCATTTCCCTAGATGACCCTTCAGTGACTGTCACCCAAATGTGACACTTAAAGGACATGGTATCCAACTTTTTACTTCTTTTACAAATATTGCCTATTTTATGTTTGTAGCAAATGAAAATACTCACTCTTCACACTTGCTGCTTTCCCAGATTTGGAAATTTGTCCTAGTCTCATCATTATATTTAGTGCTATTTTTACCCCTGAGAGTCAAACTAAGTTTATTCTGATAACTAAGAGATCCAGGGGCATTTCAGATTTGCATTATTAATCTTCTAAACACCTTTTTAATTGTCTTGTTATCATTGTGCCACCTTCCAGGTTTTCTATCTTTAGTCCCGATCCTATTTAATTTTGTTCATTCATTTATCTATGTAGCCATCCAGTCTTTTGTCACAGTTTTTAAAAGGTGTTTTGTGGGGTCTGGGTCTATTGTAAAAGGTATTGCGCAAGCCAAGCAACCCTGGATACCCTGAAGGGATGGTAGGAGTCTGGCCTGCTCTGCCTGATGCGACAACCTAGGTCCCAGGAAGCCACTGTAGGCCTCAGCAGTTGCTTCATCTTTTTCCCCCACAAAGATCACCCTAGACCAGAACCAGGTTTTGGGGTTTCGTTTCCTCATTCCTAATTTCCACATCAGCCCTACAACCTTCCTGCCTTTACCTAATGACCCCACCTTTAACTTTCCTGCCTTCTGTAACTGACAGAAGGGCCTCCCTATATAAACCCCTGCCTTGGTTTCAATGAGTGAATTACCCACTGATGCAGTCTCCCAGGACTCTCTCCTACTGCACTATGAGCCACCTGAGAACCTGTTCCATTGTCCTCCATTCTCTGTGATGCCTGAGCACATCAATGGCGCTGGAGATGGAGACCCACCCACAGCATTTGTGGTCTGGGGAGACAACTCAGTTGGTAAAGTACTTGCCATGCTTGCAAGCAGGAGGATTTGAGTTTAATCTCTAAAACCCGAATTCACACACACACAAACGCATGCGCGCGCACACACAAACACACAAAAGCATGGTAGATCATACTTATAGTCTTTACAGTCCCAACAAAGAGAGGTGGAGACAGGTCAACCTCTGGGACTCACTGGCCAGCCAGCACAACCAACTGGATGAGTTCCAGGCCAGTGAGAGACTCTGTCTCAAAAAAGGAGGAATGGACAAAGCCTGAGGACCAATACCCCAGTTTGCACCATGCTCCTCACATACACATGCATGCATATGCACACACATGTGCACACACTATTTATTCCTGACTCTACAAACACTTTTATAGAAAAATTCTAGAGAATAGAAAAATGAAAGCTACAATATTTTTATAAAATAACCTTTGCACATATAATTTCATCTAATTTGAGGGAAACTTTGAGAGACCTGATGTTGGAGTCCACCAAACTTGGTATCTGCCACATTGGTCTTTTGCAAGACTTAGAATTCTGAGATCCCACTTTAATGCTGGTAATGCAGGATTTCTTCTGCAAAATAAGAGTTATTAAATGAATAGTTAACATTGATTCTTTTGTTGTACATTACTAGCAAAATTATAATTCTTTTAAGTGTGCTGACAGGACTAATTTCTAATCATTTTTGTTAGTGCACTCCATCTTTATATGGTACTGCCAAATAGTACCAACCCTGCTATGGAGGGAAAAACTTCTAGAAGTGACATGTTCTGTTTCACACTGATTCTCATGAGTCATCCCAATGATATGTTGTTTTGAAGATCAGCAGCTGTCAGGGAAAATTAGAGACGAAATGCATGAAGTTTTAAACTTGCACATTTTATTATAGCATGTACACACACACACACAATCTTATTCAATCTGTATTTTTAAGGCTGTTTATACTTTTAGACTTTCCCTGTATTGTTTGCTATTTTAGCATGTAATTGCATTTCTATGAATTCATGACTGTGAAGCAACATCTCTTAATGTTAGCAAGCTGAAAGAAAACAAAATCAAATATATTCATTTTCTAAAATGTGTCATTTTATTTAGATACTTGTTTGTAAGGAAAATTTAGGAAGTATAGTTTAAATGCAAAAAACATTGCCATCGTTCAAAATTCTGAGAATGATCATAGTTCATGGGTTTGTCTTCATTTGAAAATACCTATTTATGCTACTTTGCTTTATGCCAGTGAAAAGATACCCAGTTCAGGGTAGTGATAAGAAGTCCTAAAATGCATTGCACAAATATCAAATGATAATCTGTATTTTTTAAATACCATGGCAAATATGCATACGGGATACAAGTTCCTAATATGCCACTGAAGAACCTGAATTTTCTGTCAGACCAATGCATCATGTTCTCTCTTACTTAGTCAAAGCTAGCCTGAGCGTTATACTTTTGCCTGTTGGTTTGTTGGCTCATTACCTAGTAGAAAATGTGCTCATCACATCAAGGTGACAAACATTATTTCCTTTCATTTACAGAAGCATCTCAAAAAACAGCAGTAAACAGCCCCCCGCCCCCCAAAAAAGAACCAGTATAACACTGGACGCAAATCATAAAATTTGAGGAATTCTTGAAAACACATACCAGAGCGGAAATGAGAGCTGGGACTCTTCGAAGAAAGCAGAGTTCGCGTCAGCAACTTGGCGGTGGGAGCTGGCCATCAGCCCGGCAGTCACTCGTTGAAAAAAAAGAGCTGGGCAACAGTTGGGACATTCCGAGTTGAACATTCTTTAGGAAACAGGCTAAATCTCATTAAGAGAAATAAATACCATGCAAGTTCAGATTCCTGGAAAACCAACCGAGATTCACCATGAGCCCTTGGGTTTTATGAATAAAAGAAGATAAAATCTGACCTTTAAAATGAACGTATAGAGCAAGGGCAAGCGACTGTGGTGGATTGAGCCACAGGAATCTTTATGTCACCGTTTTAGGAAAGTCGCCTTAAGGGCCGTTCAGAGAAGCTGCTATTTTGAAAAAGACGTTTCTCAAATTTTATGTGTATGACTGTTATGCCTACATGTATGTAAGTGTCTCTGTGTTGTACAATGCCCGCGAAGGACAGAGGAGGGCGTTAGATTCCCTAGAACTGCAGTTAGCTACTATATGGGACCTGGGTCCTCTGTAACAGCAGCCAGCGGTCTTAACGGCAGAGCTGCCTCCCCAGCCTCAGAAAAGCTGCTCTTATCTCCAGCTCAGGGGCATTTCCACAAACTACACTGATGAAGACCTTAGAAAAGGTTTGAAAATGATCAATAAGCCCCAGAACCTTTAAACTAATGAATCAAGTTCTTTATCTATAAGATGAATTAAAACAAACAAACAAAAAACAAAGAATTCCCAGATATTTTGAGAAAAAAGAAATGACTGGGCTAGTGAGATGGCTCAGTGGGTAAATGCACTTGTACAGGCCTGGTGACCCAGCCCTGGAACCCAAATAAAGGGGGAAGGAGACAACTGACTCCATAAAGTTGTCCTTTGATCTCCACATGTGTATCATGGTACCTGTTCCCTGTTCCTTCACAATAAATAAGTGAATAATTTATTTAAAGAGCAAAAGGAAGGACACCAAAGCACTAAAATGGATATACAAATATGAAGAAAATGCCATCTTTAAACCATTTATTTATTTATTTATTTATTTATTTATTTATTTATTTATGTGCATGAATGTTTTTCCTGCTTGTATGTAAGTGTACCCATGTTGTGGAATGCTCACAAAGGCCAGAAGAAAGTATCAGATCCATTGGAACTTGAGTTACAGATGGTGGTCAGCCACCATGTGGGTCCTTTGGAAGAACAGCAAGTGTTCTTAACTGCTCAGCCATCTCTTCAGCCCCCTTCAAACCTTTTAGGTAGATTTCGGTGAGGGAGAAAGAAATCCCCTGCTCTAGTCACTAAGCAAAGAAGTGGAAAAATGGTCAGGAGAAGCCTGGATGTGGAGGACAACCCCCAGGGTCTCTGATTCTTAGAAGAAACCTCAGATGTGGGCTGTCCGGCTAATGCCCTGGGATTCCATATGGGAGCATTCATTACTCCCCAAGGGCTGCAGTCTTCTGTAAGTCTGTTGTAGCTAAATCAAGAAAGAAGGCATAAACAGATTTTTACAGGAAATTATCATTTCAGGACAGATTTCGAGGAGTTGAAAAAGACTGGAATCCTTCAGAAAACAAAATGATTTGGGAACATAAAGAATTTTTTTGGATTAAGATCTATAGAAGTTTGTCTCAGACCTATGTCCTTAAACTACAAAACGTGAATATGTGGGCTAGGGAATATTATTTCTTCATTAATAAGTAATTAACAAATTTTAAATGGAGAAGAAAATATGTAGTAGAGTTGTGTGCGTGTGTGTGTGTGTGTGTGTGTGCATGTGTGTGTGTATGCACTAGATGTACATGGAGCCAAAAGATAGCATTATGTGTCCTGTACCATTATTCTCTGCCTTATTCTTTTTTGTTGTGGTTTTTGTTTTGGTTGGTTGTTGTTTTTGAGACAGGGTCTCCCTGTTGCTCCAGCTAGCCTGGAACTCACTACAAAGACCAGGCTGGCCTCCATCTCACAGAGTTATGCCTGCCTCTGCCTCCTGAGTTCTGGGATTAAAGGTGTGTGCTCCCATACCCTCTTTGCCTTATTCCTTTGAGTCAGGGCCTTTCATTGAACCTGGAGCTAGGCTGGTGACCAGCAAGCCCCATTCTCTTGTCTGTGATTGCACTTTATTGGATTACAGGGACACGTTTTATATTGGTGTTGAAGACTCCAACTCAAGGCATCATGTTTCCATAGCAAATGTTCTTACCTGCCAAGCCATTTTGTCAGCCCCTTGTGGAAATTTGCCATTCTCTTTTGTTACTCAGTAATTTTTAGATATTTTTTCCCCCAAAGTTTTAGGAACTTCTCAGCTTCTGAGTCCTAAAAGGTAGAAGTCAGATATTTGCTTCCCCTTTCTTATGTTATTTGTAGATAAATTTTATTAGTTAAATATTAATCTTGCTTGAGCTTGCATGCCTTTAAACCCAGCACTCAGGAGGCAGAGGCAGGCAGATCTCTGTGGGATCAAGACCAGCCTGGTCTACACAGGGAGTGCCAGACCAGCTGGGGCTACAGGGAAATCCTGTCTCAAAAAGACCAAAAATTAAATAAATTATCTTGCAGGGATTGGAGAGATAGATGACTCAGTGTGTAAGAGCCTCTGTGGTATACTGACATATAGGCAAGTAAAACACTCATACACATAAAAATAAATAATAATAAATAAATAAATTTTAAAAGATTTATCTTACAGAGGCTTGAGGTGTGGCTCCCTTGTAGAATATTTGCCTAGCATGTATCAGGTATGTGCTGGATTCACCCTCTAATACTGAATCAGGGAAGTGGGGAAGGGAGGAAATAATACTGTAAATTGTGAACTCTATGGCAACCTCTATTTTTACTTTACAAAGAAGTATAGTTAATTTACTAAAGGAAAAAAACAATATCATAAAATGCTCAATTCAATTTTTTTAGTTTAAAAAAAATCCATAACCTAAGTTCAGGAAAATAGAAAAAAGGAAAACAATTTATGTGCAAAGCATATAAAAGAAAGTTATAACAGTGAGCTACAACAGAGCAAACAGTCAACAGAGTACACAACAAACCCAGAGAATGGAAGACAGTGTTTACAAATTTTACAAGTCACAAAGTTTTCATATCCAGAATATACAAGGGATTTTAAAAAATCTCAATATCAAAAACAAGAAAACACCTCCACTCCACAAGTAACCCAGTTAACCCAACTAAAATTAAGCAAAGGGTCTATATAGATACTTCTCAGAAGATATTTGCCAATCACTGTATTTTTTTTAAATGCTGAACATCGCCAATCATTAGGGAACTACAAATGAAAACTACAATGAATATCACCTCATTCCAGAAAGAATAACTTTTAACAGAAAGATAAAAGGCAGCAAGTGTTGACAAGTATTTAGAGAAAAGAGAACCATTTCAGAGGGTTTGTAGGCAAGTAAATTCCTGTAGTTATTATGAAGAACAGTGTGAAAGTTTCGCTTTCTTTTTTTTTTTTTAGTAAGACATTCATATGGTCTAGTTACCTTATTACTGGAAATATATCCAAAGAAAAGGAAATCAGTATGTGGAAGAGACATCTATATTTTTATATTATTACAGCATTATTCACAAAAGTCAAGAAATGAAAACAATCTAATCATAACTGATGAATGGATAAAAAATATGATAGAATGGAATGCTAGTCAGTCATAAAAAAGAACGAAATCCTGGCATTTGCAACAATATGGATAGAACCAGGAATCACTGTGGTAAGTGAAATGAGCTAGGCACAGGAGACAAAAGCCCTGTATGATCCAACTCATATTTGGAGCCCAGGATCACAGAATGAGAGCTACCAAAGGCTTGGAGAGTTGCACAGAAGGGGTATGGAAGGGGCTGATCAATAAGTATGAATTTTAATTAGGAATAAGAAATTCCATGTTTTATTTGATCATGTCAGTTTATTGAGGACCAATAAACTAGAGAGAATCTGCAAAAACCCCATATACTAAGGAACAAACAGTGAGTCACTGAAGAATTCAGGAAGAAAACATTTAAATTCCTAGAAGCAAATGACAATGAGACAGCACACCATAAACCAGCAGGATACAGAGAAAACAGTACCAAGAGGGAGGCTTCTAGCAACAATCACGCACATGAAAACAATAGAGGCTTCAGATACAGTCTAATGGGGCATCTTCAAACCTTAGAGAAACAAGGACAAACCCAACCCGAAGTCAGCAGAAGGAAAGAGTAAAGATCAGAGCAGAAGTAACTCTAATAAATAAAGGCTAAGATTTGCCATGTCAACAAAATAGATAAACCTGCAGCTAAACTTACCAAAATAAGAAAACCTAAATAAATAAAATTAGAGATAAAATTAAAACATACATAAGTAAAGTTAAAAGATCATCAGGGATTATTTTTGAAAACCCAAATACCAATAAATTGGACAATCTAGAAAAAAAGAGACAAATTTCTGTACATATATGACCTACCAAATTTAACCAAGATGATATAAGCAATCAAAGTAGATCAATAAAAATAAAGAAACTAAACCAGTAATAGAACCATCCAACAAATAAGAGCTCAGAACCAGGTGAATTCGCTGCTAAATTCTAATTTAAAGAATTAACACTACCCGTGCTGCACAAACTATTCTCTAAGACAGGAAGGGAAAGAAACCTTCCAAACACATTATATGAAGCCAGCATTACTTTGTTGATAAAGCCTGATACAATAATGAAAGAGAGAGAATACTATATATCAATATCCCTGCTGTTGTGGTCTGAATGAGAATGTTCCCATAGGCTCTAAGTAATTGGACATTTTGTTGGTACTGTTTCGGATGGTCTTAGAAGGTATGGCCAATGCTGAAAGAGGATGGGCTTAGAGAGTTCTTAAGCCTCGTCAGAACTCCAGTCGCACTCTGCTTCCTGTGCCTGTGAGTCTACTCCAGTCACCTCTGCTGTCATGTCTCCCCGCCATTATGGATTCTTGCCCCTTTGGAACTATAAGCTAAATAAACTCTTCCTTTTTTAAGTTCCCTTGGTCAGCATTTCTGTCACAGCAACAGAAAAGCAGAGTAGGACACCTGGTGAACAGATGCAAAATTTATCAATAAAATACTAGCAAACTGAATTCAGAACACCTTAACAAGACGCTATGTCGTGATCATGTCCTGGAATCCCACTCTGCAAAGCATAGAATTCCTTACTTTGCAGTAGAATTCTTTTGTCCAAAAAGGCACAGTAAGTTTAATAATTGTAACAGTTTTAAAGCAATAGTAAATGAAAACAATATTCTAAATGTTCCCCCAAATTATGGTTTGATATAAAACTCTCTTAATTTCTTTAAAATTTGTTTTTATTAGTTGTGTGTGTGCATGTATGTGTGTTGTATTCATATGTGTGCTGGTACCTGTGTGCATGTGTATAATAGGGCCAGAACAAGACATTTGGTGTCCTGTTGTATTATATTCCGCCTTCTCCATTAAGACAGGGTCATTCACAGAACCTGGAACTCACCATTTAGGCTGGGCTTCTTGACTAGCTAATGAACTGGATCTGCCTCTGCCCTCTAGGGCCATACTTAACTTTTGCATGGGTAATAGACCACACTCCAGTCCTCATGTTTGCAAAGCAAACACTCTTGCCCACTGAGCCATCTCCCTAGCCCCAAATTTCTTAATTTCTATTGCTAACTAATATTACTAATGTATTTGTTTCCTATATTCACTGTTGAAAGAAATAGTAACTATCAGTTAGGTGTTAAAGAAAATGAAAGGTAATATTTCTCCACCCAGGTTCGGACTTATCTTGAATTTATGGATCTTCTTGATGAACTACAGATCTCATTGGCCTGGTCAATAAATGACAGCAAGAGGGACTAATAACTTTTTATTCCATCAATCAAAGAAGAAATGCAAAAGGCCAATAAGAAAAGCAGCCCAATTCCTCAGTGATGAGGGAAAAAAAAAAAAAACCAAAAAAACCCAGCAACTAGATCCTATTCCTATGACTGAATTACTAAAATAAAATGACTTGAATTGATAATATTCAGTACTTTTGAAGATGTAAAAATCTGTGCCTTATATTACTGGTGCTGTTAACTTGTGTCACACTTTGAGGATAGGAGGAATAAGTGAAAAACTATCATCAACTTCAAATGTATGGCCTTTTTATCCATGTAATTTCTCTTTTAAGAATATAGTTGACCTGCCAATGGCAGATCAACTGAAAGGGCTGTTCAACACAGGCAAACAAGAAGTCTATAGAAACAAAATTGAAATTATAATTAAAAACAACCAAATTGTTCTTTTTTATGACTATTTAACATCAATTCTATGTAAATGAAGTAATTTAAGAGTGCTTCTAATCAGAGCTGATTGCGTCACTGGCACCCATCCCTCACTCCTTGGCTGTGGTTTCAAGATTCAATACTTCAGAAATAATTGTTCAACGTAGCATTATTTTATAATACATTAGGCACCAATTAAGAAGTCAACAGAGAAAGTACTCATGCATGTATTGTTCAACATTTTTCTTCTCCTAAAACATACATACCTCTATGTACCCTAGTGGAAAGTAGTTTTGACCTACTACTGAATAAAAAACACAAGTTTCAGACAAGCCAATTATCTGTTATTATTAAATGAAGTGTGTACGCATGTAATATGTGCTTGTCAGTGTATATGTTGTGTGTTTAGAAAATTCTGAAAGTGGCCATTGTTATTCCTAGAGGCAATTATTAAATTCAAGCAAAGGAAAGAACATCTTTGATTTTTCACTTAGGAAAAAAAAACACTAAATGTTTTTTAAAAAGAAAGAAAGAAAAGAGCCAGGATAGGAGGGAGAACAAAAAATATGAGTATCCAAATATTCTATATGAGACGGATCTGTGCTGTTTTATTAATTAAGAGTCTAATATTTCTCAACTATAAATACATAATCAGATAATTAGAGAGAAAATCTTATCAAATAGGACTTCAAGTTTTGAATGAAGACTTGGAGACATGAAAATAAGTTGTTGAGGAAGAATACAATTCAGGTGATTATCATGGGAACTGGTATGGAAGAGGAAAGAGAAAAGTATTCACTCACAGAGCTAGGACACAGCAGTGTTCCATGTCCATCACAGTCCAGCCCTGACCTACTCAAACCCATTGCTTCATATATGTTTGGGTAGACATTTTTATGATTTCTGGAGGAAACCTGAAAGAAGAAGGTTAAGAATAATTAGAATCCCTACCACTTAACATTTTCTTTTGTCATCAAAATGAGGACAAATACCTTGAAATGCATATTCTCTTCCTATTACAGTAGTTTCTCCTTCCCTAGAAGAGAATGCCAATTAACTAAACTCTGAAACTAAAGGTCAAAGAAGGAGACTGCAGGGAAAGTTGAGAAGTTGACATAGAGATGAGTGTCACTTTCTCACCCTTTTCTTCTCTACTTGTGAGAAGAGGAAGTGTTGAAATATTCTGCTGAGACAGACCATCAAAGGGGCACAAAAATGAAAGCTGGAAGTATCTAAGCCTTAATCACTATTGGAAGCCATATTTTATGTTAATGTTGATGTGGGCATTCTTGTAGGTGCAGGCATGGAAATGATAGGAATGAAGTTTAAAAGGCTGGGCTTCTATGGAATATATAATCTGAGGCTGGATTTTGTTTTTCTTTCTTTAAAGCAGCTTTACTGAAATATTGTAGGGATGACCTTTATAAAATGGATAGAATTTGGACTAAATGACTTTTAAGTAACCTTGGCAAACTCACTGAACCATGAGCTCTTGTGACCTGGCACCCTAATTTTTTTCCTGGGAACCCTAATTTGGTACTACACTCAAAAAGTTAATGAATGGACTTGGGGGTGCTTGAGAACTGACATGTCCAAGCTATGGAAAGGCAGCACTCCCATCTTCATCAAAAGCATGAAGATTGAGAAAGGACGCTTGACATTGTGTGCATGAGATAGTCTAGAAGTAGACACGAAAAGGCAAGATTGTCTGATAAGGGGGATCTAAATCTGTACTTCCCTAGCTGAAGTTGGATAAATGATTTTGAATAAAATTATGGATGAGGATACAGTTTCAGCAGCACAGTTCCCTGGAATAGACAGTTCCAAGAGATATCTGGGGGTGTCTGTATCCTAAGTTCGACTCCATTCTTAAAAACTAAATTTAAGATTCAGGCTTTTATATTCAAGTAATTGTAATGTTAGCATAGTAATGCCACATTGTGGTGTGTCATGTGAGGAAGTAACTCTACTCTGAACACACAGATCAGCAGCTGGAAAAGTCCCATGGAAAAGGGAAATAGAGAATGTGTCAGTCACATATATACGTTGTGCGACAGCAAGCGCAAAGCTTTCCTTAATAGCTTGCACCAGAATGCTCATGGCTAGGTACCTGGGAAAGTTCTAAGTTAAAAGGGAATTTCTGGCACTCATACACGAAGGTAGGGGATATGACAACAAACACACTTTCTTGTAGCTCATCCCAACATGCTTTAATAAGTCTTTGTTCACTTTTTTTATTTATTTATTTTTATTTATTTCCTTTTCCAGACACAACTGCAGGGAACTGTGCTCAAACTTTCACTTTCTTTTCCATCTTTCAGCTTCAACTGTCAGAATCTCTCTATCTTCTAAATCTTCTACACATGCATGACAAATAATGAATTTACTTAAACGAATTTGAATTAAAATGCCACCAAAGTAAATTTATGAACCTTTAAATGTTATTCAAAAATCTTTTCCTTGGCATCCCAACCATGGGATACTTAATTTGTAATCTTGGGAAAAAAATGATGACCAATTAAGCTACTTCTTAGAAATAGTTCAGTTGAAGCATTTAATTTTTGAAACCAAATTAAAGTATATATACAGCCTTATCAAGAGAGGAAAGATGTGCTTCCAAAAGAATTACTTCTTATAGAACCTCATAGACCTATTCTACCTAATTCTCCTTCCTCCCAGAGAGCTCCTTTTCCCTGGGGCAAAAGGCAGTGGAAGAAACTCATTTTTTTAAAGTAATATACTTGGTTGGCATTTGCTGAGCTGAAAACACTTGCTCTTTCTGCCCTGCATCTCCAAGTCTGTCTCTCTCAATTCAGGACCCTTTTACTGTTCTTGTTTCTGCAACATAATGCTGCTTTTGAATCCAAGTTCTTTTATATGGTACTGTTTTCCCTGTTCTGAGGTCTCTAAATTATGAGTATTTAATCAAGGTTACATGTGGTAACATTAACATTAAAAACATTACATGTTTTTTTCTAAAGCAACAGCCAAACCAGTAGCCCTCCTTAAAAAAGAAATCTACCCTGGGCACTATCAGGTTTACCTACAATTTTTTTTTAAAGAGAACAAAGGGAAGGTTTAAGGGGGTTTTAATAATTAAACCCCAACGAATTCAAGATCTTCTTTTACTTACAATTATTAGAAGTTGGCTGACTCCCTTAATACAGATAAGGCCAATATTTACTCCAGATTTATGAATGATGAGACCTTCAAAGACAGGATCAATTTGAATAGGTAAAATTAAGTTGAATAAAATTCATTAAGGTCACAGTATATAAGGAGCCACATTGGTGAGTGTGACTATTCCAAAATAGGAATTACAGTCTCTAATAAAGAGGGTGAGATAATTCAGGTCTTGTCAGAGATAGAAGAAACCACATCTGGAAAGACCTTTCTCTTCGTGGTTGCTCAGAAGGGAGAAAAACAAAGCTCAAGAGAGCAAAACAAAGACATTTAGACATAGGGGTAACAAGATGCCCCTAGCTTATATCCGTTTGATCCAGATCTCTGATTTTCTTCATCCAAACCTGGACTGAAGTTTAGCCAGAGAATAAAAATGGCCTCTCATAGAAAATATCATCATAAGAGAGAGGATACCTTAGCCTCCATTTGCAGATGTGGGTATAGACCTTCAAAAATCTTGTCACCCCAAATACAGCCAAAGAGAAACTCAAGTTAGGTGATAGTAAAGGCAGATACTTTTGCTGACTTGATTATAAGTACTAACTGCCAGGTATGCATAAATTGGTAAAAACATAGAGATGTCAAAGAGCGAGTTTTCAAAATCAAGTGTTCTGTCTTTTATCACTTCCTAGGCCCAACGCAAGACTAAGAAGATTTGATTTTAAAATAATAAAATGCTTTTTTTGAATATTAGTAAAGTGTTGTTTAGACTTGCTAAGAAATTGACTCTGAAGACAGGATTTGATACTCTTAACTTCAGATCCAAGTTCTGTTTATCTCAAAATGTCTTCTGAATGTTCATGAGCCAGGATAGCCCCCTGACTCAGTGACCAAAGGGAAGACAAAAACGGTTCTATAATAACAGCATTTTGCCCTTAAGAACAGCTAAGGAATATACTATTACTAACAGATGCTATTATCACTTATTTTGTGACATAAAGATTTCATGGTAAAATCACAACTGATCTCTATTTGGTCTCACCTGAAAGACAATGAGACAAGCCAATTCCTTCCTTAGCCTGAAGACATTAGAGAATTTTCTTATCATTATAGATGTAGTTAAAAACAAAAAGATTCTCAAAACTTAAGGAAACTACTCCTAAGCCTGACATGCCTTAAAACAGTAAGTGGCAATCCAGCTCCCTTTCTCACCCGAAGATAATAATTTGCTTATCATGTTAGATGTAATAAATAAAAAACATAATTTAATCCCTACAAAGTTTTAGGAACCCATTTTGAGATGTTTTGGTTAGATCTTAGGTAATTCGAATTGAATGATAAAATTTTTGTTTGCTCAGATGCTACTGAGTCATATATACTGATCAGATTCTAATTATAGTTTATTTTCAGCTCCAAGATATTTTGGCTTTCACTTAATGGGTGCAATGGGTTTGTTACTGTATTTTACCTCTAGGAACCTCTTTAAATATTTGAATTAATCTTAGGTAATTCAAATTGGATTATAATTGGTAAAATTCTTATTATGATTTATTTTAGCTACTCCAAGAAATTCTGGCTTTAACTTATTTGACACAATTGATTTATTGTTTGCTTCTATGAAATGAAGTGCTGTTGTGTAGGGCATAATGCAAGGTGGGTCTAGCCAGGTCACCTGCTATGAGGAATAGAGGAAAGGCACCCAAAGTGATAGGCAAAACCACAAAGTTCAGATTCAAAGACTGATGTGGGCTGGAGATGTAGCTCAAAGATAATCTGCTCTTGCTAGTCGTGAAGCCAGCTTCTGCCCAGCACCTGAAAAAAGCCTGATTCACCTGGGAATAAATTACGATTGGCTGTAGTCGGACCCCACCCAATAAGTTGATTGGCTAACCAAACATATGAGATTCCATGTACTTCCTGAATAAATTGAGCTTGCAGCACCATCCAAGTGCTTCTCACTCAGCTCCCAGCATTTGTGTCTCAACTCTGAGCCTACTTGCCCCCCTACCCCCCATGGTGGAGACCCTTCAGTCACCTCCAGCAGGCACAAAGCATTGGGACTCCTGGCACTATTGCTTTCAACCATGTTGGCTCATTCCTCAGTATTTTTTGGTATCAATATTTTCAATGATGAACTCATCCTGTTTTTATTACAAAGCATTTGAACCCATGCAGAATTACCTGGCTTCCACAGAAGGAAATCATCATACTAACTGTCTAGTTGTCTTTTCAATTATCACAGGTTAAAAACTTAAGAAATTGTACTGACTGCCAATCAGTGGACATCGTCATCTTCAGAAAAGTCAAACCCCAGGTGTTTGTCCTAATAAACTTTGTCAAATGAAAATAGCTTACAAAAATTCCTTGAGCCTTTTAAAATTTCACACACACACATATATAGCATATATATTAATACTTAAAAATTTTTTGTTTTGCTACTGCTTAAACACAAATATCTGCTTGAGTTGTTTAAAGTACTCATTAAAAAAATCAAAGAGTTTTCCTGCGTATGTACCTAAAACTTTATCTCTTTTTGCCAATTTTGGGACATTCATTTCTCTTATGTATTATTCCAAGTGTAATCCATTATTATACTAACTTATTTAGTATTCAAAAATTTTATACATACACAAAAATTAAGGATTAATTGTTCAGAAACAAATTATAATTTAAATCTTTTGAAAACAATTTATACTTCAAATTTTTAAATTGTTCTTCTCAGTTTTTTTCCCCTACCATCTGAGGAAAAGTATCTTAAAAAATAAGTTTTATCATAACCCATGGTTATGATACATTGAGGGTCAACTAGTACCTGAATCCAGTTTCTATCATTAATTGCAAAAACTCCACAGCTATACTTTCTCTTACAGGCATCCCTGGATCATAGCATGACTGGTAAAGCCATACCAAAAAGTTACAGCATGGCATGAAGAGACATTTTCCTGGTCATATTTCATGTGGCTTTTATTCCAGTGCTGTGCACTTACTCCAGAGACATAAGATGACATTATGCTGACCTTTGCTAATCCTCCAGCATATCACCCGTGACTAAACCATCACCTGATAGACGTGCTTCTTCATTTATAAAACAAAGAAATGGCAACTGTCGGAACAACAGCCCAGAATCTGGGCTAATGACTTTGATTAACCTTGACAAACTCATTGAACCATGAGCTCTTGTGACCTAGGCCCTAACCTTGTTTCCTGGGAACTCTAATTTGGTATTCCATTCAAAAAGTTAATGAATGAACATGGGTATTCTTGAGAATTAACATATCTAAACTCTGAAAGACAGCACTCCCATCTTCATCAAATCATGAAGATTGAGAAAGGAAGCTTGACATTGTGTGTCACATGAAAAGGTAAGATTGTTTGATGAGGGGAGAACCAAACTTGTACTTTCCCAATGAAGCTGGATGAATGATTTTGAATAAAATTGTGGGTGAGGTCTGACTGGAGGACACAGTTCAGCAGTACAGTTCCAGAGCATAGGCAGTTCCAAGAAAGAACTGGGGGAACGAGTGTCCTTCAAGTTGGGCCCCATTCTTAAAAACTACATTTAAGTCTTAGGCTTTTTTGTTCAGGTAATTGTAATGTTGGCATAGTAACACAACAAAGTATGATTTACATACCACAAAATTATTTCATAGTAAGTGTACAAATTGAGGATTTTGAATAACTTTTCAATTATACAATCATAACATAAGCTTAGAATATTTCCATTACTCCCTATGTGACACTGTGTTCCCATTTTCTGTCACTTCCTGTTCCCATAATCCTCAGACTTATGACAGGATTAACATCGGGAAACAATTTTTAACCATTAAAATTCAAAGTGAATCTACCTTTGTATTTCTTACAATGCCTGGCTGAATAACCGGCACAGAAAGGATGCTCAACAGTAACCTCAGGCCTTATTGACTACTAAAAGGTGTCATGAATTTCCTGACAATGACTTCTTCCAATTTTATGGAACTTGTAAATATATTAAATAGTAATCTGTGAAACTAGGTTGTAAATTCTAGGCAGTTAACATCTTTTCTGTTGTTTTCGCCAGAGATTAAGTTTTAGCATCAACATCTTTGCAAATGAAAAGGAAGTTAGGATTGGGAGAATGTAGAAGTCTAACTAAAGCACAGGCTGGGCAGTATTTTGGAGTCATACTTGTTCACAGACTGACAGTCCCAAACTGTGATTGTTTCCAGGGTTGCCCCCTGGATCTTCTATGGTGCATATGTTCTGGAAAATATTAATGGGTAATAATAAAATCTCTAAACTTTGTACTTTCTGTCCTCCATGACTGAATAGCATGTCTTGTTGATGACTGTTCCTTTAAGGCCAACGCACCTTGCTTGCACTTTCTTGTTAGGGCTTGATCAAAATATAACATTAAAACATATAAAAACATATCATAACATAACATCAATACTTTTCTTTACTTTAATCTTGGATTTCAGACCATCCATGTGTGGGTCAAGAGTAAAGATGTGGGCCATGGAGGATTCTAATACCTATGGTGAACAAACTAGACACACTATTAGTTTGGATATAATAATTCAAACACACACTAAAGGGAGGCTGTGCAGATTATCTATTTTAGTGATAAAAATATATACTAAGTTAGAGCTGTACATGTTAAACTATATTTTCATTTTTGAAATGGGGTTTTACTATATAGCTCTAGCTGACCTCAAATTTATGATTCTTCTGACTCAGTCTCTCAAGTGCTAGGATTTCAGGTATGTGATGCCATATCTGACTATACTTCTATTTATTATAATACATTTATTATACTACAGTTATATTATCATATATAACATGCAAACAACTAGATATTAGCATATATACATATACTGACATTTAATATGCATATAGTATATCATACTGTGCTTTATTATATTTTGGACTATTCCATATATTTTGGTAAATATACAATTTACAGAATACAACATACCACAATGCTGTGGTTTTCCAAGGTTGCTTTTACAGAATACCTTACAGTGAGTGGGCTTGACAGCAGCAAGATAATCTTCCTTTTTCTGGTGTTTCGGAACCCAAGATCAAAGTGTTGGTATGATTGGTATTTAATAAGCCTCTTTCCAGGGCTGGCAGCCTTACCTGTGTGGGTCTCCTCCTTTTCTTAAGAGAACACTCAGACTGCATGATGAATACCTCAACTTCTTAATTATCTCCTTAAAGGCCCCATCTCCAAATAGAATCATACTGGGGTCTGAGGAGTCAACATACAGATTTAGAGCAGAAGGACAAATCAGTATGTAACAAACATATTCAATAGCTTATGTAGGTTAATTGTGTAGTACTTATATTAACATCTAATCAATATTTAAAAATTTAATATATAACTATCTAATCTATCCATTCTACATCTTTTAACATACCACATACATTAGAACATTTTTTGAAGAAGGAATAAAAGGCTATCTTTTAACTTCTAGGTGGGTGTTTATGATAATAATCTTGTGAGGAAGAATGCAACATTTTCAACTTGTGGTCCTCTAAGGTCATCATGAATAATTGTGAAAGTGAAGCCCAGAGTCTTTGGGCAGAAAAATTATCTTTCAGTGTTAAGGGAACAAAGAGAAAGCAGGTACTTTGTAGCAAGAGCAATTTTCATCAAACGCTGAATGATAAAGGTTTTAATTCTTAGTCAACCCTAGGAAGTTAGTCTAAGACATGTTTAGTGCACACATGTCTCTGCTACCCCTAGACATCTGGTTGAAAGTTTTCTGTAGTGTAATAAATATAATCCAGTGCATTTTCCTGATAAGAGTCATCACCTTAGTGTCAGCGACTCTTCTACACTGGTGTTGGTGATGTCCTGAGGAAAGCCCGGACTGTGCAGGAGCTTGGTCTTATAGAGGTGGGTTTCTCTGCACATTATTTTTTGCTCTCCTAAGTTTTTGATGGGTACGAAACAACTCATGTCCCTGTCCAGGGGCTTTGTAGGTGTTTATTCTATGTTTCTAATCTTCAGATCTAGAATTAGGGTGGAGAACTGGAATAGAAAAGACACTTTAATCAAAGGCCCACAGTGTATTTTGAAACAGCTTGACCCCAACAAAGATTTTTATTTACTTAAAATATTTTATTTATTATTTTTTATTTTATGTGTGTGAGTGTATTGCCTGCATGTACGCAAGTGCACCTGTGTTGTACAGTACTTGAGGAAGTCAGAAGGGGGTTCTGGATCCTCTGGAACTGGAGTTACAGATGGTTTTTAAGCCGTCATATGGGTGTTGGGAATTGAACCTGGATCCTCTGTAAGAGCAGTCAGTGCTCTTAACCGTGGAGTAGTCTCTCCAGCCTTTGATAAAGATTTTTAATCTACAACTAAGTTCCTATGTTCATCCTTAATTAGGTTTCAGACAAGAAGGAAGTGATGATTCAAAACCTGTCCAACTTCAATCTTGGATTTGGGGATGTTTAGCACTTTCTAACAAGGCTTAAATCTACTTCTCAGGACTGGGTATTATTTATGTTTGAACTGGCAGGATAATCTGATGTGTGTATTCTGTTGCCCCAAAGCTAGTAAAATGTCATTTATCTTACTTCAGGCAGTTGAAATTTGAGTTACTAAGGTGATTTAATGTTATAACAATAAACAATGCATAGCCTTGCAATCATCTTAAGCCTAGAATGTAGAATATTGTCCTATTTTATTCTGGTATTAAGTTAATATAACTGAGATATAAACAATATTGAAAGCTTTTAGAAAAAACTATAAGAAAATATGATTTCATTAGTTATTTTTGAGCAATTATTTTATCTATGATGAATTTACATGGACTTGTTTCTGAATGTAACTTCACTTATTTTTCTTTTGCTTTTTTGACACAAACTGTTTAGGGAATCTAGCCAATGATATGAAGCTATGTAAATTGTAATTAATTTAAATTTTTGATTTATCTTTTTTTTTAATGTGTGACTATTCTGCTTGCATATATGTAAGTGCACCATGTGCATGCAGTACCCAAGGAGACCTGGAGAGGATTTTAGACCCCTGGAACTGGAGTCATAGATGGTTGTAAACTACCATGTGGGTGCTAGGAACTGAACCCAGGTCCTCTGCCAGAGCAACTAGTGCTCTTAACCACAATTGTAATTCATTTTAATATAGGGATTTTCTCATGTAACGACTCTCTCTTAGGGATAAAGCAGCATTAATGATCATCCTGAGTTTTGCTTGTTCTCTTTAGAGTTATCATCTTGGGTCAAATGTTACTATGCAAATTTTCCTGAGTTACCAGGAACCAGGACTCTAGACTTATGAGTGTCTACTATTTCTAGGGGTTAATTGGGGATAGACTTACAGAGGTTTACTGTGTGCTAAAAGTGTTGTTTAAAGGTTAATTTGGGAGGGAAAAGACACTGACTGAAACTAATGAATTATTATTGCCCACATTCATCCTTCCTTTTTTCTTCCCCTCCTTCTCTCCCTTCCATCCATCCATATTTTTCTCTACATATATTAAAAGAAAACACAAAAAGAGTACAGGGTAGAGATCAATATTAATGTCTTGAGGGAAATGTTAGGTTTTTTGAGTAATGTTAGTATTTTGTTTCATTGTGGTTTGTTCTCATCAAAACTCACTTTGAGAATTAATTCTCCAATACAACACACAATATTGAAGCAGGCTTTAAGAAAATAATTAGGTCATAAAGCCATGGAAGGGATTAATGCACATCTCTGGGCAGTGGCCCAGGCCTCAGTTGACTGGATCAGTAACTGACAGACTGTACGCTAACGCCTGGGCACAGCTGCTCCCTGTTTTGCTCTCTGCCTTGTTCCTACAGACTCAGAGGCCATCACAAGACATTAACTCCATGTGTGATATTCAGCTACCAGAACTGTGAGTCAAACAAATCTTCCCCCCTTCTAGTTTCTGATTCTTTGTTATAGCAATATAAAATGGACAAGGACAACATCCAAAAATTTGTAGATTTTTACCAAATATTTTCTCATTTTCATGTATATGTTTTAAAACATATGTTTAAAAACAGTCTTCTAAGGTTTTTGGCTATTATTATTTTATTTAGGCTCCCATACCAATATTTTTTCCTTCTCGTGGTTTATGATTTATCTGAAACTCATTTACACACATACACACACACACACAGACACACACACACACACACACACACACACACACATACACATATTTGGGGAGAGCTAGGGATTGACCTAGGGCCTTGGGCATGCTAGCTAGCCATGCTTCCACTGAGCTCTAAGTCCAGCCTTTGGCTTTGTAAGCCAGGGTCTCACTATGTAGCCCAGGCTGGTCTCCAACTCATGAGCTTCTTGACTTAGCCTCCCCAGTGAGGATTACTCTGTAATGTTAGTACTGTGTTTCAATGTGGTTTTGATTAATTATTGATATCCATTACTCTGAATGAGGAATTCCTTCAGGAAAGATTTTGAAAATATAATGCCATGGTTGTATAATTTAAGTTTAATGTTCTGTCCTAGTCTTACAATTCAGTTATTATATAATCTAATTTAATAAAATCTTGGAGCTCAGTGTCTTTCTTTTAAATTTTGTTTAATCATATGGATTATAAAGAGAGTGATGCTCTGAATGCAAAGTCTAAGCATAAAATGACAAGATTGAATATAATATTTCCATTTCTTTCCTAGTGATTTGGCTAATCATTTCTATAGCACATTATTAAAATTGTAAGTAAACCCCCAATCTTCTAAATGGTTCCTGGTCAAACATCTCCATCCTGTTCTCGTAGTTCCACCCATCCATTCACACCACAGAAGTCTGAGAATGGCTGACCAGTGCACAGGCTCTCAGGATCGTTGGCTGCTAGGGGCACAGCACTCAGTTATTTGTTCATAGATTGTAGGTTTTTTTTCATTTTCTTTCTTTGGCCTCTGTATGTGTTTGTGTGTGGTGTGTGTTGTATACTCTTCTGTGTGTGTACTTATGGAAATTAGAAGTTAACTTACCTGGAACTCCATTCTGGCTAGACTTGTTGAGCCCCAGGGAGCCACCTGTCTCTGCCCAGTCCACCCCAACACTGGAGTTACCAGGACCCACCATGGCAGGCTCTAAGTGCGTGCTGAGGATCTAGATTCAGGTCCTCATACTCACGTGGCAGGTTCTTTACCCATTGAGCCTCCTTTTCAGTCTGTTTTTTTCTTCTAACTGGAAAGCTCAAAGTTCCTCTTCAGACTTCATACATACAACTAATTCTGATTAATATCCTAATTCTGACAAGTGACTTATTTGCCACTCTTTATTAAGTTAGTATCATTTGATGAATATCAGTGAGAAGCACTGATATACTCCTGGTTTTAAAAAATTGTTACTTGGTATAAAAATACATCTCCTTGTTAGTTTGCTAGACCTCCACTGCATCAATTTGGTTTTCCTTCCTGACAAATGCTTTATAATTTTCTGTTAATAATCTCAAATTTCTAAATAAAACATATTAAATTTTTTATTAAAAATAAAAGCTGTTACGTCACAGGAGGTCCTATTAGTTGGCAGCTACTTTATGTGTTCAAGAGTTGCAGCTGGAGTACGACGGTTAACTTCCTGGTGTCATCTGGATGTGTGACACTATTTTGGTGACTGATATTTTCTTTATATTCCTTCCCCCTCCCAAGCCACTGGCTTATTTTGCACAGACCTTCTCCCATCTCCCCTGCTCCTTTCTTCTCACTGCCCCACTCTTCCATTGCTGCTAATGAATCTGCAATTTTCCAAGCAGAATTCATATTTAAAATAATATTTGTTGTATCGCTAGAGTCACTATTAATTGATGACTTACTTTATTTGCTAAAAGTTTTGTGGCTGGAATAAATTGGTCAATTTCCTGGGGGCATTCTGGGTATTGGATTTATATTGGGTTGTAACTGACCAGTCCACACTATCCCAAAGTCTCTCCCACTTCCTGCTTTCTTTCTCTGTCTCCCCTCTCCCGGGCTTCCTACTCTTCGAACTCATTGTATAAGCTCACTGGCCCGCCTTCCTCAATCCCGTGAATGAATCTTAAATATTTCAACCAAAATTCGTATTAATAAGTAAATCTTTTGTATGGCATTGGGGTCACCGTTAACATACGGCTTTGACTTGTGTACATGTTCTGCAGCTGGAATATATAGGCTGTATGATTGACATTTATAAATCACCGCCCCCAAGTTCACGGCACTTATATCCTTCCCTCTGTTCCCATCTCCACATGCTCCCTACTGCTGCTCCCACTTCACTGGTTAATAAACTTCAACTATTTCAAGTAATGTTTATATTAATTACAAAGATTTTATGTCACTCACTGATAATTGTGTTAAAGTTTTAACTGATTTTGTGTTAATTTTCTAAGATATCCTGTGTGTGTGTGTGTGTGTGTGTGTGTGTGTGTGTGTGTGTGTATACTGGTGAGTGCATTCTGGGAATCTGAACTCAGATCCTCATGCTTCCTCTAAGACATCTTTCTAGTCTATGTGCTAGTTTTCTGCCCCTGTAGTATAGTGGATGTCCTGGGTGGGCTATCTTTAGGGTGTCACTGTGCTTGGCTATGTGGCTCACATGCCCTTTGTACACCAACCCCATCTTAAACTCACCCCACTACCGCCCTTCCCATTGCCTCCTTCCACCACTCCCACCATCTTGTGATATCCTTCCCTACTTCCTGTCTCTACAATATCAATATATATATCAATAGTTGCAAGTAATACCTACATTAGAAGGTGAACTTTCTTACATCACTGAAGTTCATTGATAGGCTTATTCCATGTTGATGCTTTGCAGCTGGAATGTTCCTGTTGATTCCCTTGTGTGATCTAGATGGGTAATTACCAAGAGCTGTGTGCTTAGTGCTCCTTGTATACCACCCTTCATCTCAGACGCCCCTTCCTGCCATCCCACCCCTCTCTCCACCTACCCTCCCACTCGCTTTCCACATTGGTCCAACTTCCCCTTTCCTACTAATAAATCTCAACAATTCAAAGACAAATTGATCTTACAGATGAATTTTATGATGTGACTAGAGTTGCTATTAAGAACCACCTATTAATTTATTATTGTATGCTAATGTTTTTCAGATAGAGCAGACTGACTTCCGGGGGTGTTCTGGGTATGCTCTTGATCTTTGGTTGTGTGACTGACACATTCACAATCCCCACCCTCTCCTCATACCCCACGCTCCAGCTGCCCTTCCTTTTTTGTTGGACTCCCTGCTCTCCTTCCCCACTTTTCTTCTTTCCTTCTACTAATAATCCTCAATTAATATCAACATTAAGATGTTTGGTTTGTTACTGAAGTCACTACTGATGATTTTATTATTAAATAGGCCAATATTTGTTGGAATATACTTAATGATTCTCTTGGATGTTGTGGGTGTGTAACTGATCCTGGGTTGTGGCTGATGTATTCACAAACCAGCCACATCTACAAGTCCACGCCCACTCCCATCCTTCCCACCCTTTTCCCATCCCACCCTCTTCACTCCTTTCCTTCCCTCCCCCATCTTTCCTCTACACTCTCCATTGTAATAACCTCTTTATTCCAACTATTAAATCAACTATTCCAATATTGATACTAAAGATAGAAGCTTATGTTACAGGAATCACTGTGACTACTTTTCATTAATGTTTAATGTTTGATAATGTTTAATAATTCTAATCAGTTTTTTCCTGAGGCGTTCTGGGTATTTCCTTGATACTGGGCTGAGTGATTGACACGGTCTTTAATACAACACCCCTTCCCTCAAACTCGCCCCCTTTCTTAACCTTCTCACCCTCTTTCCTCTGTTCCTCTATCCCCCTCCCCCGGCCTCTCCTCACTGTCCCTCCACCTCTACTCCCATAAATCTCAGGAATTCCAGGTACTATCATACTATGATCACCGAAGTGGCTATTAATTGATGGTCTTATTATTATTATACTTGCTAATATTTTGAAATTGGAACGCAGTTGATTCCCTTGGGTGATATACATGTGTAATTATCCTGAGCTGCATGACTGGTGTTCTTGATGCACATCTACATCTGGGCCACACCCATTCCTACCCTCTCTTCTGGCTTCTTAATCTTCCCATTCTCCTTGCTTCCTGCTCCAATGTTTTACCCACTCTCCCTCCATCTCCACTTATTTCATTTCATGGTGGAGGTAGTGGGGCACGCACAGGTTTGACATGGTGAGTTTGTGAAGGTCAAAGGTCAACTTGTAGGCGTTGAGTCTCTTCTCCAGAAATCCAACTCAGGTTGTCAGGCTTGGCAGCAAGCACCTTTACCCACTGAACCATCTTGCTGGCCCCTACCTTCATTTAAATGAGGCATTCTTAATTATTCTAAGTATTGTTGGTCTTAAAGTTTATTGTGGAAATTGAGTCACCACTATTTGGTGGCTTTATTATTATGTATGTTAATTTTTTGCAGCTGAAGGAATTAATTGGTTTCCTGGGTATATCATGGATACAGGGTTGTGGGATTGATGTGTTTTTTGTCCACCATTCCCTCCCCTTAAGCCCACCCCATTCTTGTGGCCTCCCCACTTCCCACTGGGTACTAATCCACACCTTCATCCTCGCCACTGTTCTTCCTCTCCATCCCAATGAACAAATCTCCAATATTCCAATCATAATACTCTGCAGTGTGATGTCACGGGACTTGCTATTAATTGGTGGTTTTATGTTAATTTTTGCAGTTGGAATATATTTACTTATTTCCTGGAATAGTCTAAGTGTATTAGGGTTATGTGATTGATGTATTCTTCGTATAACACACCCACCCCAAATTTATCCCAGTTGTAGCCCTCTGACCCCCTCCTCCAATCTCCCACCCCACCCCCTTGTGATCTCATTGCCCACTCTGTTCTCCCACCTTCTCCACCTTCTATTAGTAAACTTCAGCCATTGCAGATAATAGGTACTGAAGTTGTTGTGTCACTGGAATCACTAATTGGTTGCTTTTTATATATGTAAATGTGAAGTGGAAAAAACTAGTTTCAGGGGATGTTTTGGTCATAGCATTGGTAAGGGGCTGCATGATTGATATGCTGGCACACCATCATACCAACTTCCCCCCCACTCCCACCTTCCTGTCCCCCCCACCCGTCTTCTTTCCTTGCTCTCCCCCACCCCTCTTGTTCCCTCCCTCCTTCCCAATACCATTAATAAATCTCAAGTATTCCAAATCATACTGAGATTAATAATTATGTCACTGAAGTTGCTGTAAGTGGTGACCTTGTTTTATGTTAATCTTCACGAATTAGTCGATTTCCTGTAATCTTCAGGGTCCCAGTCCACTGATAATGGGCTGTGCGGCCGTTGTGTATTGATACCCCACCTCCACCCTTCCCCACCTTCTTCTTTTATACCCTTCTTTCCCACCTGCCTCCTCCCCCTTGCTAGCTCCCACCCTCTCTTTTCATCCCCCACCCCCCGCTCCTCCTCTCCACCCATGCTGGTGGGCGCTGAAATGATCAGGACACAATTTGCCTTAACCACTAAATCTTTATTGAATTTTTATTATAATAGCAATACAGTATTAGTAAATGCAGAGAAATACAGTGAAGAGAATACAGCAATACAGTTTGAAGGGTGGGGCTGGGAGGTGGGGACGGCTAGGGAGGAGCGGATTAGGGAGGGGGGAGGGTACTGACAGGGAAGGAGAAAGGATTTCTATTCATCATTTTCTAATAACTTCAATGAATATTTATCATCCATCATTATCAGCTTCATTCCAGCAACAATTTCTCAAATGTACGGTACCTGTCATCTGGTGGCTCTCTAAAGGATTAGCTCACAATCTGATCCCTGGAATTAATTTCTAGGGCCTTTATTAGTCTAAATATCTTTGAACTTTCACTAGGATTTTGTCCATGTCCAATTCACTCTTAAAAGGTTGACCTCCCTGCAGTTCCCTCTTGAGTTTATTTGGAATCGTTCAGGGTACAGGTATAAGGGAAAGAGTGACAAATAAGTACACGTGTCCACTTATTGAGATACCTAACTTATCTTACCTTAACCTCTAAATCCCACCCACTTAAGATTACTTAGTCCCTCCCAGTCTAAAGTACCTATGATTATATATCCCCTATTACTTAAATCGAATATAGAAAGAAAGAAAAACAATGCAATAATCAAAACCAACTCAACAATGTTCTACAATCTGAAACAATCAAAAAATTCCAATCCCATCAGATGTGTGTTCCCTCTCCAGCTGAGTATGTAGCATGGTTCCTGCAGGCTCCTCTCTTCTGCAGGTGGTCCTTCATGATTTCTCAGGCGGCTCCCGGAATGGTGCTCTCTGCTGCCACTCTCAGAACTTGTGTGATGTGGGATGTCCGGATCAATTCAGGAGTCCAAGAGGTACCTGCAAACTTAAACACAATTCTAGAAGGCACCATGTAAATGCCCCTCTCAAATTAGTATCTCAGTCAAATGCCTCCTGGCTCAAACTAAACTGACCCTTCTTGATAACTTTTATGACTTTTATGACTAGCAATGGGAACTCTTACATCACCTTCCTCCAAAATGAACAAAGATTGAAAATTTGGGCCTATGGTCAATTAGTTGACTTTGCTAGTTTGTATTCTCCTCCCTTTCCAACTTCTTTTTCCTTCCTAATGAATGAATAAGGGCATTTTTGTTGGAAATGCCAAAAAAAAATTAAAGGAACAAGTTAACGTAAACTTATCAAGAGAAACAAAATAGATTGAGAGAAAGGAAACTTAGTCAAATTTCGGTACTATAGAGTAAATTTAAGATTACTTATCCTTAACGCCTAATACTTATAGATAGTATATATAGAGCATGGTACACACTGCCTAAAAGTCAATTGCAAGCTTTAGTAAACAATCCGATGTGTATCAGGGACGTCCTCTGTGTGCCAGCTCTTCCAGATGTGTGCTTGCAGTGGTGGCAAATGTCCGTGTGCACATGCCGGGGCGCAGACGATGACCTATTTCTAGGCACTCTGCAGGTTCAAATGAATTGAAATGAATGAAGAATGGAATTGAGATTTGAGGTAAACTGAAGTGACGCTTCACAATAGTCCAGAAGCACAAATGCACCATTTTAAAAGTAATTACTGTAAAACACACAAGTGATTGACAAGCTTTCTGATTCCATTGAACAAGAATCTATAGCCAATTAGGTTTCTTTGAATTTGTATATCCTTTTTGTGATTTCTAAAGGCCCGATTAATAGAATTGAGATTGTACTTTGTAATTCAACGGAAAATTTGAAAGCATAGCCAACACTTTAAAACACTGTAAAAGGATACTACTACTCTATTTAAACATGCAAGGATGGGGGGGTGATAATGTGAGAGATGATGTTGATGGAAAAGGAAACTTCACCATTAAGACTCCTTCATGACAGGCAATTTGAAATATAAACCATGTTGTGTCCTACTGCTCAAACTGCATTTTAGCAATTGGAGACTGTGTTGAAACACATGCTCCTTCAGGCCTGCCGCTTTCATCTCCGTGCATAGCAGCAAAATGGAGTCTCGGCAATCAGGCAGGAAGGTGACAAATCCTGCAGCAGGGTAATGGCAGTAGTAAAGAATCAAACAGAAAGAGAGAGGTTAGACAAACAGTTCAAGGTAGTAGCAAGAGACTTCATCCTTTAGAAGCCCATATCCTCAAGACGATGCCCAGTGCTCTGATTCCTCTTCATCAAAGACATTCTTCCATGACAGGAGTGTGGTCTGGGTGCAAAATCATTTCCTTCTAAAACATCCTCATGGTACATTCCTATGAGGGGATGGATGATGAAATGCCCAGATGCACATGGAGGCAGACATATGGATAGGTGCTTGCAAAACTTTGCTGGTGTTTCTCCAGCCAATTAGCAACATTCGTGAAAATTCTTGCTAAAGTTCCAGACAAGTTGGTAACAATGAACTCAACAGCCTCTTGTAAGAGTTGGGTACGAGATTAGGAGTCCTTTTGATGTGCTACTCTTTAGCCCTCACACATGGTTGAGAGGTGGTTACAACGTTCTACAAACACCTAACACACCTGGAGCCACCAGTAGCTTCTGGTTGCCAGGTTGAACACTTTATGGAAACCATTACTCGCATGATGATGGTAAGATGTTGTGTCAAAGCCAGAGTTCTTGGGTACATGTGATTCGCACCAGGATGTGAAGGCACACTCTTAACACACAAAAGTCTGTCTGAGAGAGCACTTCCTTTTCAAGCTGAGGTGTTTCGTGTTGCAAAGAACCAATCAATTTGCTGCTCCTTGAAAATTAACGGAACCATGAAAGTGGAGTTTGAAGATGGTGAAGTTTCCAAGGGTGCAGCAAGAGGATCACGGAAGCCTTTCCATACTGCACCAATTAAGTGTGGCTTCCTTTATAAGGCGCCCGACCTCCAGGGATGTAAATAGAGTACCGAGCTGCAAGAAAGGTCATGTCCTCCTCCTTCTCTCCCCCTCTGTAAGAAGTCCGTATGTCCTGTGTTTGCATCAGCTTCTCTGTAAAGAAATTTGGCAGCCTGTAGTTGAGATGGTGAGAGGTTTTAGCAGGTAAAACCCAGGCCTTCCTGTTAAGTAAACTTACTAATTGGCAGTCAAGGTGAAAAATTGTCTTTTGGTGCTTTAACCCTGCGTGCCTTTGTCTCTCAGGTGGTCTGAAGATCCAAGAACACACAGTCACTGATTGAGAAGCTGCACAGGAATCAGCATTGAGGGTGGAGGTCCTGAAGAACGTGGCAGGTATTTACATGGTACTGTAGGATGGAGGTGGAGGCGGCGGAGGAGGAGGTGGTGGTGGTGGTGGTGGCTGAGGTGGTGGATACTGGGGTACCGGAGGCTGGCGGTACCAATGTGGATTCCAGGTGATCATGACAGGTACGAAGAGAGATCTTCCTTGCCCATCTCGTCCCACTGGGTACCACGCAAATCCCACCGGGTAGGGTGGGTAGGTGGCATACGCAGGGTACGACTGGTATCCAGGAAGTTGAGGGACAAATTCAGTGTAGGTTGCCAGGTGTGTCTGGTCTTCCAAGTTTGGAATAGACAGGCGAGGGTACTGATTCTGGATGGTGAAGTTGTGTGGACCTCGGCAATCATAAGAAACTTGCAGTTTCCATCCTCTCTTAACTTGTAGGATCTGGGCTCCATTGGGGGCGATGGTAGGGGTGATCAGCCCATCCTTCACGTTCCTCGCCACGAAATCTCGCAGGGCAGCCATTTCAGATTCAGACAGTGAGTACACATGTCCACTGGGAATGCTGTGTGCTCCGGGGATCATCTCGATGTGAGGATCGACCAGCCGGTGATCCGGGTAGACGTGCTCATCCACAGGCGTGTACACATTCTGGACATAGAAATACCTCACGGGTTGGTAAACTCTGTATCCTCCATCCACTGGGTAGTAGAATGGAGGAGGATGTGGCGGCAGAGAGGGAGGTATTGGACAGTACATCCGGCAGTGGAATCGGCAGTAATCGGAATTGAAGACAATCGATCGAGTGCTCCAGGTGATGTGGGGGTCATGTGTGCTCAGCCAGCGAACTCCCAGGACGATTGGAAAGAACGGAGACTGAGTCACATCAAATGACAGCACCTCACGATGATCTCCTAGGTCAACTATCAGGTCGTGTGTTTCGTGGACGATTGGGCCGGAGGCAATGGGACGCCCGTCAATCGCTTCCACCATGATTGGCCATTCTTTGACTCTCAGAGGAATTGCATTCTGGATAACGTATTCCTGGTCGATGAAGTTGCCAGAAGCACCAGAATCGATCATAGCTCGGACGAACAGGGTGTGTCGGCCCGGGAGATGAATCTGGAGCATCACTTGCAGATGTGGACTTGAAGTATCATCTTGTGGGGACCTTATTCTTTCTGGCCCGGTCGCTGAAGGTCCCTCTACAGCGGGGCCGGGGAGTTTCCCGCCGGTGAAGATTTGGAGGCCTTGGCAGGACAGTTGTCGGCGTAATGACCTCCGTTTCCGCAGTAGAGGCACAGGTTCAGCTTGCGGCGTCTTTCTTTCTCTTCCTGGGTCAGGCGCATGCGGGCACCTCCCACAGGCTCAGTGGGATCCACCTGATGGTTCTGGGGCATCACCAGCGCCCGGGGTGGGGAGCGGGGCTTGCGAGCAGCAGCAGCAGCACGGGCCAGCCTTCTCTCAATGTGAATGCACTGGCTGATCAGAGCGGACAGGGTCTTGGGTGCCTCGTGGCGGGACAGCTCTTCCTGAATCTGGTCGCTGAGGCCCTCATGGTACTGGTCAATCAGAGCAGGCTCGTTCCAATCCAGGTCCTGGGCAATCATCTGGAAGGCGTTGGAGTAGTCGACGACAGATCCCAGGCCCTGGCGCAGACGTCTGATCTTGCGTTTGGCAGCTTCACGCCTCTGAGGGTCTTCAAAGACGTGCTTCATCTCCATCATGAAGGCTGGGTAGTTGTGCATCAGGTAATTGGATCGTTCCAGCTTGGCAGAGGCCCAGCGGGCGGCACGGCCGGTCATCATGCTTGTCACGAAGCAGACACGTACGCGATCAACTGAGAAATCTCGGGTGCTCCTCTCCATGAAGACTTGGCACTGGGACATGAAAGGAGCCAGCATGTCTGGGTTGCCATCAAACTTCTCGGGAAGGTCTTCGGGGCACTCTTCTTCGATGAGAATAGCTGGGGCAGCAGCCGCTGCAGCACCTTGGAGCTCAATGTCATCTTCATTATCTTCAGGGACTGGTTCGGGTTCCACTTCTTCCACGACTTCCTCTTCCACCTGTTCGACCTGTTCAACCTGTTCACGGAGAGTGCTGTTCTCCTCGGTGAGCTTCTGCACCTGGTTCTGAAGGTTGTTGTTCTCCTCGGACTGTCTGATGACCTTCTCTCTGAGGTTGTTGATCTCTTCAGAGAGCTCATCCCGTCTGCGCTCGGTCATGTTGGGCACGCAGGGGTTCTGGTGGCCATTGGGTTTGTTGTTGTTGTTGTTGTTGTTGGGGGGAGGGGGAGGGGGAGGAGGGGGGCAGTCGGCAGGCCCCATGGCGGCCGTGGTGGCGGTGGTGGTGGTGGGAGGAGACCTCCCCGGTGTCACTTCACTCCTCTGGGGAGGGAGGCCTGGATCCTGGCCCCCTCTTGCTCCCCGCCTTCTCTTGGTTTTCAAAACCCGCTTGTTCCTGTAAATAAAGACAAAGGCATACATTCAACATACACATACACATTCAAAGCCTCACAATGTTAATCCTGATTGAGTACTTCAAGTAACCCCTGGCTCCACTTCATTAATTAATAATTAGTAAACTGTATACCCACTCTCAAAAGAGAATGAAGTAATCAATCACAACATAATGAAAAGCATGCTAGTTCCTGATGTCCAAATGACCTTTTCCTTCTAAAAGTTCCTGCTCATTAGAATTCAGTATATATGACCTTTATTATAATCAGCACACTCACATTTACAAACTATTAAAGAAAAGCTGACAATGGCAAGCAAGTAGTTTTATATGCAGGTCAGAGAGCAAGAAACTTTTTGAAGCTGGCAAAGAGGGATACAAATAAATTATGCAAAACAACTCCTAAATTATGCAAAATAATCTCAACATGATACCTGTTGCTATTAAGGAAGTTAGGCAAAACCTAATATTCAAATCAGTAAGAAACCACATACAGAAAAGAGGGGGGTATTATAATTACAATGCTTAAAGTCACTGACCCTGAAAAAACAAAGTTTACTTTGACAAATGACACACCCCCGAGGGGGGGGGCTCTACATTGAAGTTAATTAATTACTAAATCAAACCACCACCACCACCACCACCACCATAAAAGCCACAAGATTGTCTAATTACTTTTGTGACCACAAGTTAACTTCCCCAAGACAATTCCCTATGGGATAGAAACAGCACTGAACTGTTCATGTAAATGTTAGTTTACCCTGTTATGCAGTCATTAAGTAAATATTAATTGATGTCTTAGAAGAGATGGGCTTTTTAGTGGGACACTTTTTTTAAAGATGCCCAATAATAGAATAATTCAATGTTATTATGATTTATTCAAAACATATCCATGTGGTATGCTAGTGAGTAAATGACAATAACTGTTAATTAATGAATAAAGTTATTAATTAGAAAACAGAAAGATAACTTTCTAAGTAGGGAGGGGCTGTAACTATAGCAACCTGAACATCATGAATTTTAAAAAACTTAAAAATTCCTTTATTCATCAAAGAAATCCAGAACTTTGTTATACAGGTCATCAATGTGTATGTAACCCATAGTTTTTGAGATTTGTGGGTACAGCGCCACACAAAGGCTTGTAATGTTAAGGTAGGATAGGCCTGTACTCCTAGATGGTGAGTGGGTGTGTGTGGAGGTGGGGAAGGGCAGTTAAGTGTTCTCATTATGAGTATAATGACAATCATAATAGGGTATCTGTGCCTATGTATTTCCTAAAACAGGGCAAAATATAATTAGAGTAATTAATAATTTTATACTTGTAAATATTTCAAGTAAAAAATTGGTAAAATTAAAATAAGTGGAGTAAAAAATAAAGTTTTTAAAGTTTTTCAAACTTTTTAATTAGACACTAATAGTCTAACAAGAATTTATCAAAGTTTTTTTAAGTTTAAGAAACTTTTTAAAAGTTTAAACTTATAAATAACTTTAAAGCTTAAAACTTTGGAAGGTTTTAAGTTGCTTTTGAAAGTTCTAAAACTTTCAAAAAGTTTTTGAAGTTCTGTTTTTGAAACTTCTGAAACTTTCAAAAAGTTTTTAAAGTTCTAGTTTTGAAAGTTCTAAAACTTCCAAAAAGTTTGAAACTTTTAAAAGTTACAAACTTTTAATTTAAAAAGTTCAACAAAAGTTTAGAAATATGCAAGTGAGGTTTAAAAACTTTTGAACAAACAAAAGTTTTAAAATAACTTGTGTTTCCTCTGGCCAATTAAGGCAAATGAATACTAATAAGTTACACAAAGCCCAAAAGATAGACATTTGTCAATTTAAAAAGTTTCTGATGGGTACAACGAAACAAAGGGGGGCTGTGCTTTTCCCCTTCTCCTGCCCCTCCCCAACCCTCTCTCCCCAACTCCCTCTCCCCCGCCCCATTTTTCAGGCCCCGCCCTGTCAAAACTCAGCACTGTCCAAGGTTGTTCCTGCGGCCTCTCCAAGGAGTGAAGCAAGCAAGGTCCTTAAGAGATAAGGATTAGTGTGCCATTTTGATAGTTTGAACATCACTACTTAATTACCTTAATAACTTAGGCTACCAAAAAGTTTCAATAACTGATAACAAGGTAATTTTCAAACCTAGGAAAATTATTAGAAGACATCATAAGCAAACCATGACCTATGACATTCTCACTTCCAACTCTTTAAAGTCATACCAATGCAGTGTTTAGTTATTAAGTTGTTTTATTGTCCCATTAAAAAACAATTAGTAAGCATTGATCAGCTAACTAAAGTGAGACTTCTGTCATTTGGATAGAAACACTTTCAAGATAGGGATAAGACTTCCTCAAGGTGGTCTCAGCATGGCCTGGTCCAGCCTGACCTGAGTAGGTACTCAACCTACTAGGGTGGGCTTTATGGAAGCAGGTCTGGTGGGCTTTAATGCCTATAAAAAGCAATGAGGGGACAGAAATCATATTAGGAAACCAGTAAGCAATTAATGCCTTATTTGGGGTAAACAACGCAATAATTTAAAGAAACTGGAGTCAGGGTCATGAGGAAGGAGCTATATCCACATACCTTGGAGGTGTGTGTCCCCTCCCATCCCAAGACCTTCAAGGGTTGGTTTGTCTTTGTTTTTTAATAATACAGTGCTAGTTAAATAAATTGAAGGTCATATTTAGCCTGTGAGGTCACCACTTTAAAACCTGTGACCTTACCATTGTCAGGCTTCAGGCTCACCCTTGTGGGGAGGGGATTAAAGTTTTGAGGTAGGACTCAGTACAAGTTAATGTGAAGCAAGGAGCATTTTGACTTAATTTTACTTAAAAACTCTGACTCCTCAAATTCCCCTTTAAGGGGGGGCTGGACTGGAGGTTGGGGGGTGGTCAACAGCTTCTATTCCTGCAAAGTGGGAGGTCAAGCTGCACAATGCCATGCTGTCTTAAGTTTTAGTGGACTTAGAAAAAAGCACTTTTGATTAATTATTGGCTCTTTACAATGACTTCTAAAAACTTTTATTTCCTTAAATAGATCAAAGAGCAATAATAATAAATAAGCCACATATAAATGTCTCATTAGGAAATGAAACAATTAAACAACTCTTAGTTATTTAAAATTTTCAATGTCTAATTTTTTTAGTATTATATGGATTATTTGGAATGCAAATTTGAATTTGCATATATATATATACTTGTTATTGTTTTGGCCTCTTTAATATGCCAAGCTGTAATTATAAGCACATATTTCCCACAGATAGTATAGTTGGGGGGGGTGGATTAGGAGGGTGAGAGCTTAGGGAAGTAAAAGCCCCCATTTCTCCCCTTTAATAAAATCCTGGTTCATAGTTTGTAATATATAGAACCAGTTTTTTAATTTCCTCATTAACTTAGATATCTATATGACACATCTGTAAATTACACAGATGTCTAAGTCAGGTAAAAAAAAAATCTATGTCTTGCAATGTAACCATTCTGTTACAGCACACAAATTTTAAATGCCCACTGTAGCATTAATAACCCACTTGCCCCAAATTTAAATTAGCTTTTTATGAAAAAAGCTAATTACATGGGACAGCAAATAATTAGCTTTTTATGAAAAAAGCTAATTACTTGGAAAAACAAATAATTAGCTTTTTATGAAAAAAGCTAATTACTTGATAAAACAAATAATTAGCTTTTTATGAAAAAAGCTAATCATTTGGAATAGAATTTAGTTGTATTATAATTACAGCTTACATTATTGGAGTTCAAAAACATATACTCTTTTTTTAAAAAGAACTTTTAGATATGAGTGACAGAGGACAGCAACTCAATTCAGGTCAGCAAAGCACTACAGGAAGCAAGACCAGGAAACCAGAAAAGACCTAAAAGCCAACAGCAAAACAATAATAATTTACTCTGGCTATTTAATGAATGCCTACCATGTGTCAGGCACAGTGTATAATATATAGGCAGGTCAGCCAGAGGTAATCACATAAAATTTTAAAGAGGAAACAAAAGCACTTCCTATGCTCATAAATGCCTCCTCCTTCAGAGGCCAAGCCACCAGGGCCAATGCCATTCAGAACTCCTATGAAACACAGCTCAAGTTTTTTATTCACCCAAGTGTCCAATTCCAGGAAGTCCAGTGGTGTCTTAAATATTAAAGTAAAAAAATATTAAAATATTTTTAAATTTTTAATTTGAAATTAAATTAGGTAATTTGCCTCAAGGCAACAGCCATATCAGCTCAGAGGTTCCCATATTCCATTATCAGGAGTTTAAATTGTGGGATCATTTTATTTAATAATGAATAGCACTTATTAAAAGTGCTTTTCAATGTCAATTATAATTATTATTGTTGTTAATTATTCTTATTCTTATTGTTCTCATAGTTGTTCTTATTCTTCTTATATTTATTAGACACCTGTGGACAAAAAGCAAAACTGCGCAACAGAAAAACCGCAGTGGGGCGGGGCTGTACAGCCAGGCTCAGACCAGGCAAGCAAGGCGCACATGCGCAATGGAGACAGGCATGAGGGGTGGGGGGGGGGGTCCCATATTGCGCATGCGCAAAGGCTCCAGGAAAGGCGGGGCTCTGGGCCACCTCAGAGGAGGCGGGCTCTGGGAGGAGCCGACAGCAGGGAGGCGGGCTCTGGGAGGAGCCGACAGCAGGGAGGCGGGGTCTGGGGAGTCGCCTCAGAGGAGGCAGGCTCTGGGAGGAGCCGACAGCAGGGAGGCGGGGTCTGGGGAGTCGCCTCAGAGGAGGCGGGCTCTGGGATGAGCCGACAGCAGGGAGGCGGGGTCTGGGCCAGCCACCTCAGAGGAGGGGTTCTGGCTCTATGGAGTCAGCGCTGGGAGGCGGGGCTTGCGGAAGCACATTCTAGAACAGAAAGGCGCGCTGCGAGGCGCGGGGCGCTAGGCGCACTCTGAGTAGATACTGCAGAGAAGGCGCGCTAGAATGGGCGGGGCAGATCTGAGACTGGCTGCTACAGGCTGCAGAGTGTCTGCAAGCCTACCCCCCTCCTCCCCAGACCCCTCCCATCATCCTCCAAACAACCAGATCATTCCATCCAGCAAGAGAGCCCCTGCCCCCCTCCTCCCGCCTATACCCAGCAAACCAGACAGCTTCCACAAACTGTTGCTGGGTGCCAATCCGCGCCAGCACGACAACTGCACAGCCACTTAATCAATCCTGGCCAGACAAGGCAGCCCATGCTGCCATCTCCAAAGTCAGCGCCCCTCACTGGACTGCCATAAGCAGGAATGCTGCGGGCAGAATGTTAAGCATTCATTTTTGCCAGGGGCTCCATTTTGTCTAACACCATCACGCACAATCCATCCTGCAAATAAGCAGAGGGAACCATTCCAAAAGGCGCAAGAGCCCCCCGATCTAAGACCACACAGTAGTTGCACTCTGAACCCCCTTTCCTTCCATAGCTGCTTTATGTGTGCGCAAAACAGTCTGCCGATTCCTGCAGTGGTTACCACTTTGGAGCGCTTTTCAGGTATAAACTGTTCTGTAGCTCCTGTATTTCGGCAGCTCACTGCCTTGGAGCACAACGAAGCGCTATTGAAGTAATTATTTTTGTTGCGCTTTGGCTAATCTGCAGCTCAAAACTCGTAGCGCTTTGAAAGCGCAAACCAGTATTGCTGCAATTCCCAGATTTGTTGCGCTTGAAGGTCTTAGTACTTTGCGGCACATGAAGCGCCCATTAGTACATCACGGCGCATGAAGCGCCCATTAGTACATCACGGCCGCATGAAGCGCCCATTAGTACAGCATAGCGCATGAAGCGCCCATTAGTACAGCTTAGCGCATGAAGCGTCCATCAGCTCAAAGCGCATGAAGCACCAGTTTGCAGTGCATGTGAGGCACTTATCCGCTTGAAGCGCATCGAGGTACCGTAGAGTTGCCGCGTACCACTTGGTAGCGCATTCGAGGAGCAATTTGTAAGTCAGTCTGTAGCTCATGTGCGTCTGCAGCTCATCACTGTCCGCAGCTCATGCGTCTACAGCCCGTTTCTCGAATCGAGTTGTGGAATCTGAAGCCGTGAAGGCTTGCTTTCCACGCTCCTCTTGGGGTTCAGCCACTGAAGGCGTGACAAGATTTGCGTGGAGATATTTGGGGGCGCTACTTCATCTCCCACAACTCCCGATAAACGGGAAAGCATGTGATCGGGTTTTGTTTTAAAAAAAAAATTCCTCACCGCATACTCACCACGCGAGGACTCCTCTGCGAAGACGGCAGGCTGGTCCCACACCTGGCCAGGCGTGGGTCCACTGGGTGCTCGCAGCCCGGAGTGGCTCCGGACCGGAGCCCGCACAGCGGACCTCGGCAGGCTCGGTGGACCTTCTCCGCTGCTCTCCTCGGGTTGCAGTCAGATTTCTTCGACACACACCAACCGAAGTTGAGGCGCGTGTACCAGCAGCCCGAACTGCGGGCCTTATATAGTGTGATCCGAGGAGGGGGGCGCCAAATCCCAGCGTGCTCTGCGGGCTGGGGGGGCGGGGGGGGGGGGGGGGGGGGGCGAGCGGGGGGATGGGGTGGGGGTGCGGCTTGCAGTGCACTGGCCCGCCGCTAGGGGGAGCATGGGCCTGGGGAGGGGGGGTGCATGATGCTGATGCTGAACTGGCCAAGCTGGAAGGAAAGAAGAAAGGGAGGGGAGGGGAGAATCGAGGACGGACGGCCTAGCCAGGCCAAGAATGCAATTACCCCGGTGGTGGGAGCTGGGAGACCCCTGTGCTTGGACGGGACAGGGTCGGGGGACACGCAAGATGAGCCCCGCGACCACTGGCACATTCTTACTGACAGGTTAGTGGCCTGCGCGCGATGTGGAGGTCTGGGAGCCCACAGGCCGCCGCCTTCCCCTCCCCCACTCGGGTTCCTGGGTACCCTGGCTCGCCCAAAGGGTGCCAGCCCCTCTTGATGCTCCATGCCCCCACTGCACCCCTCTTCCAGGACACCCCGCTCCCCACTTCCTGGGCCTGGTGGTCCCTCCCCAGGCTTGACCCCTGGCCTTTTCTTTCTCAGCACCCTGTGGCCCCTCCCTGTCCAGCTAGGCAGGAATTCATCTCCAGTTTCCTTTTCTTGCACCCCCCGATGCTGGTAGAGAACCTCTCTTGATCCCCATTACACAGACTTGGGGGGTCATTGCCCCTCAGGGTTGGGGGGCTTTACCCCACGACTGGGACGCCTTGGCCTTAATGCTAGTCAAAGGACTTGGGTGGCAAGCTGCCTTCCCCTCTACACAAAGATGTTGTTCTTTTCTCCATTTCTGGAATCTAATCGGCAGAGACCACCAAAATATGACATTCAAAAAACCGAATTCCCCCCTTCTTCCCTAAGCGCATTTCTTGGTAGTACAAACCCGATTTTTCTTAGCTTTTTTTTTTGTTGTTGTTTTGTTTTGTTACCGTACAGGGAAGCCGTATCATCAAATGCGGGGAGCCAAACTGCATTCAGGTCAGGGTCAGCCACGGCTGGGGGCCAGAGATGCTGCAAACAGCACCCAGTGCCCAACCAAATACATTATGAGGAGAAAGCAGGAACAATTGAAAACATCTGTGGATGCTTCCAGTATACTTGGCGGGCTTTGGGGGCTCGCAAAAGCCTCAGACTTTTGATGGTTTACAGAGACCTCGGCTTTCTCCCTGCACCGTTACATTTTCCTAAATCTTGTAGGGTGAATGAATGCGTTTGGGCGCAGTAACTGCACGTTTAAATCTTAGAAGCAGATTGCTAGGATTAGCCCCAAACATTTGCGCTACGTATAAACGTGTTTCTGTTTTTGTTTTGTTTTGTTTTTAACATTAGGGAAATTTGCAATGGGACAAGACTTTAAAATAATGGGGAAAGATGCTAAGTAAAACCTTACAGAGATTCCCATCTAAGCTGCTCAAAGATGCTGAAAAACCTGACAATCTGTTGCTAATCTCTGTCAAAGAAGTTAAAAGGGGAAATTAGATTGGGTACAACTGAGTTAGATTTCTGAAGCACAGATGAAACACATTCAGCTTTCAAGGCTAAAACAGAGCATTTTTTCGGGAACATTGCTACAGTTTATTCATTTTTTTTCACTCCGAAAGGAAAAATAAGAATTTGCCCATTGTGCTTGACAAGGTAGAAGGGGCCCCACGGTAAAAAGCGTGGCTATCCAGGAAAACACAAAACTCTATTTACTTATTAGAAATAAAGTGTTGACCCTCAGAAGCAGGAATGAATGAAGTGAAAATTTCCAACCATGAAAGACATTTTTCTCAGAAATTGGATGAATACAATGAATACAATCATTTAAATTTTTTTTTTAATTTACTGTCTTTTGCAAAGTAGATTAATTCCTGGATTTCTTAAGTTTATTTAATAGAGTCACTGTTCTGGGACCGCCTAACTGTCATAATCTCAGCAGTTGTGTTTTTAATCTAAAGTTAATTCACCTACGTGTTAACTGATACCTTTGTTTTATAAAAAATGAGATTTAAAACGGGGATAGATTAAAAAGAAAAATTCAAATTGAAAAATCCCCCGAGTCTTTCAGAGGTTGAACTAATTTGAGATTTTGTTTCAAAGTTCAACCAGGATATTTTTGGTTAAAACATTTTCTAAGGCTTTGTATATATTTTTGTCATAATAAGAGTAATTCCTGCGCATTGTGCAGAATTCTGGAGGGAACCTTAGTACAGAGAATGGAGATTACCTGAGACATCTTCACATTGTAGGAATGCTGGCAAAACTATAGTGTGCTGTTTCAGACTTTTCTTTATGCTAAAATAGATGTCAAAAGAATATAATTTTTGATGAGGTTACAAATACATTTTCCTAAAATTGAAAATAGGATAATTTCCTCTATTGTTTTCTTTGCAAGTAGCCATATGAACATCAAATAACATCAACTCCTCAGTTTTCTTTAAAAGAAATAGTATTAAAATGATATTTACTGTTAATTAAAATGAACAGTCATGACACATGAGAATCTCAAATCAGAAAATTGAGTACTTTTCTATATGATCTCAGCATTGTAATGTGTAACTTTAATTTTGGTCAGTATCCTTGAGGGTTTTTTTTTTTTTATGTCTCTACACATGAAAAAAATTGCTTAGAATTCTAATTTTCTCATTGAAAAAGCAAAAGCAGATGTTTAGAAAGAACTTTCTTGCTATCTGAAATAGAACAAAATTCAAGGCAACAGGCAACATTAGTAGATAATTTAGGTATTTTTCTTGTTACCGAATACAACTGTAAAAACCAATACAATTCAATAAATATTAATAGATGAGCACTTTAAACACTCTTGATATTTAATATCCAGGAAAATTTTAGATTTTCTCTGATGTATTTCCCCCCTGGTGTGGACTCTTTTTTTTTTGCCGGTTTTTCACAGTGCTCAGAGAAAAGCAAATTAAGTGTTAGTATGCATTGTTTGCATTGCCAAGTAGCAGCTATTCTTTGTATTTGAAATTTTTATTCTTCTTGTAAGAGTTTGCTGGGTATCTGTCAAGCAGTTGCTTTAGCGCCTATGTTTAACTTCCAGTGTGGCGGGAAAATTCTATTTCAACACAAGTGGGATTTTCACTTCTCACATAGTTTTTCTGTTTGGACATTTTGCCTAGTATATGACAATTTGCTATAGATCTATAAAGCTGTTGGCTTGTCTCTTATATTTAGGTTACGTTCTAGGGGAGTGGGAAATTTTTCAAGAAAAAAATAGAATTTTCATGTGTCAAATAATACCTAGACTTTCTATTTGGACTTTTTATCCTTTTTTGAAGGATAATTTGCTATGGACTTGTTGATTTGCTACCTGTAGTTAGCTTAGTTTCTGGTATGGTAAGAGAAAATTATTTACAATAAGATACAATTTTCAGTTGTCAAAGAGTAATTAGAGTTTGTGTTGTGTTTATCTGTTTTTAAAGCAGTTTGCTATAAATCTAGCAGTTGTTGATTTACCTCATATATTTAGTATAACTTCAAGTCTGAGGAACAAATTCTATTTCTAAGCCAAATGGAATTTTCACTTGTGTCACAGACTTTGTTTGAATAGTAAAGAATAGCACCATAAAAACTAGTTAGAGATAACTTTAGAGATAAAGCCAACACGCATCTAGCTTCTAACACTAACTTTCCATTTATGAAAATACTGAATCAGTAAAGAAATCCTGGTATGTTAAAAAATGCTCAAGTCAAATATTCAGATTGTCATGATTCTGATAAGTGCAGTATTTACAGACAGCCTTTTCTCCCCAATCATTTAGTACTTTGTTCTTTTTCTTTCTTTTTTTCCTACCAGTCATCCACCTGATCCCTTTTCTTAAAGTTTATCCGTCCGTAGTCTCTATTGTAAGTAGCTGTTGTATATTCTGTTTGCTTATTTTATTTCTTATTCTTAGCGTGAAAAAGGACTTTAGGTCAGCAGATAACCCGGGTTTGTGTGTCTGCTAGGGCCCTTGTGCTGGAAGGGAACCTTTACATTTTGCTCTGATTTAGTCTCTAAATTGTCTTTCCGTACTTTCTTAACCTAATAGAGACAGATGGACAAACACACACACACACATATACACACACACACACACACACACACACACACACAATCATTCAGACTTTTTCTAAACTTAAACATCCAGTTCTCCATCTGTTACCTCCCTGATTACCAGAATTATTAAATCTAAAATAGCTGTCCATTCAAAAAAAAAAAGTATGGAGATGGAAAGTAAGGTTGGTGTTTCAGTGGATCAACAAGTCATATCAGAGGCTGTTTTTCGGAGTAGAGTTTTCAGGTTGGAAACAGATTCTCATTGCTCTAAAGCCATTTGCCTGGAATGCATCCAAATCAAATTTTCTTGACTTAATTGTCAGCACTTAAAAAAATTTTAAAAGACATGTAATTGTATTAAAGACAGCATTGAATTCAACAGCAACAAGAAACTCTGAACAATCTCCACAGCCTAACAAATGCATTTTTACTGCTGCTGTTTGCTTTCTGGATTTTGATCTATGTCATGCATGCCTTCATAAAATATGATTTTAATGTGCATGGATATTTTATATTGTGTTTTGAAAGATAAGTAAATCTTGCTTTCAAGGATGCAGTTGTGAGAGATGGTGTGTAGACTAATTGGCAGGATTGCTAGGAGCCGGAGATGGCTGGGACCAGCCCTGGCCAGGTGTGTGTGCGTGTGTTACTGTTACTGGGTTTGAGGAAGGGAATAACCTATGCAGGGTCACAAACCTTTGCCATAGGTATTGTTTACCCTTGGCAGGAATGATTTTGACAAAGATATAGTGGGCTTACTTTACAATTCATGGATGACTGGAAAATAAATAGCTGTTACAAATAGATAACAATTTAAATTTAAAGACCATTTAATTTGAGTGCAAGGCTATGTTGCAAGTATAAAATGCAGCAATAAGTGCATTGTAATTCACTGATATGGAGAGAGGGGAGGTGACTTTTGTATGGTTCTTGTTCTTTAGGAAAAAGGTCAGTATGAACCAGCAATATGATATAGCTTACAAAAATTCTGTGTTATTAAGTGGATTGTCCATATGTCACAAACATAAATTGAAGCTTACTCTAATCAACCTCATCTGTAGTATTGTGTTCATTTCTGACTGTCACATTTAAAGAGGGATGATGACAAATTAGACAACTTCCAGAACAGTCTGGAACAGGATGGTGAGGGTCTAGCATCTTATCACAGAAGGTATCCTCAGAGGGTCTGGAAATGAGCAGAATAAAAGTAAACGTAAACTCCCTTCTTTTGCTTCAGAAAGCTGGACCAGCCTCAATGGGTGAAAGGTATAGACAGATATCAACTCAAAATATTTTTAACTAGGTATCCCAAGAAAACCATCTTTACTAGTCTTTGCAGTGAATACTTAATTTGAAGGCATTGATAACATTTTAGCGTAGCTGGTATAGATGTGTAGATACATGTCATGGAAACATTTTTGCCCTCTGATAAACCATCTAAAAAGAATGGTCCTGTGTGTTGCAGCTTGGTCTAACTTGTAAATAGCTGCAACATGGTAAATAAAAATGTTCTCTTCTCTGCCCTTGCATTGCAGACTTGAAAATCATAGAAAATGCAAGATCATTCTCCCTCTGCCAAGTGTTGTGGTTTTAACTTGCTTTTCAGAATTCTTGTCCCTTTCCTTTTGGTATTTTGCTCTTGCTTGGAGCAGGCTTCTACAGAGTGGCTGTGGATACCTAGGGTTACCTGGCAGGCAAGATGCTGGCTGTGATTCAGGATACCTCAGCACTTAGTGGAAATCTGGGGCAGGTCTCCCCTCAACAACCCCCTTTTCCCATTGTGGTTGTCTCTTTATAATAAAGTTCAGGATTTGTTGTTGTTGTTGTTGCTTTATTATTATTATTATTATTTTTTGCTTTTCAATTAACACTATAAAACCTAACCATCAAAAGTAGCTTCTACCTTGTGCTCTTTTAACTGCCTGTAACAAAGTTAGCTTGGTTTCTGACGGTCTCAGGAGCGCATTCTTAGTGTGCCAAACATGTCTTGGGGCAGATTTTTCTTTCTTATCTGTGCATCTGCCCATTGACTATTTTCATTATTATAGCTAACTTTGAAAAGATGATTGCTCAAAATGAATTCATGGAGGACTTCCATCCAGGACCCTTCTTTTGAGTAGCACATCTGACTTCGTAGAAATTTTGTTTTGTTTTTAATACTTGGGATTTTTGCAGACTATGGGGGACTCCTCTGAGAGACTGGAAGGAAAAGAGGCAACTCTGTTATCTTTTCTAACCAACTTTTCCTGTGCTGACATGCCTGCCTCACACCAAGAACTTTCCCCTGCCTGCAGTGATCAGAAGTTAGAATTAGAGTCATTCTCATTCCGATTGCATAGAGTGGATTTTTAGTGTTGAACAACTTTTTTCTCTTTTTACTCATTTTGTCAAAGAGCCATGTGCTTCTGTGAGGCTGTAATAATACACACCGCAGCTAGTGGTGGCTGGCTTCCCAGTTGCTGGAGATGCCACAGGCATTCTTTGGCTGAGCTCGTATTTCCGGGAGAGAAACTCCCAAAGGTGAGGTTCTGGCCTGTCCAGGCGCACCTGATCTGCAGGTGGCTACTTGCAATTCCTTGAATGCAATGCTTGCTTATGCCCTGGACTGGGAAGTCATAATCTTCAGTGTTTAAGTTTTAAAACTTGAAGTTATCTTGAGAAATAAATAGGTTGTTCAAAACATTTTTTTGCCGGCATGGTTGTTATGCTCTCGAAAGCATTAACATGTTAGTAAAAGTTGCAGTGCCTTCTGCTTAGGTCACTCTGGTACGTTCTTAATTTTTGTATGTCTTCACCCAGGAAATTTATGCAGTATTTATGCAGCAGTGGTTTAAATGTATTTTGTTATTTAAAAATCACTCATCTTTAACACAGCTCACTTTCTGCCTAATTTCCTTAGACTAATCAGATTGTTAGAATAGATCTTTGGCTGCCTGTGCCACAGGAATTGCCACTACATCTATTGCGACACAGGACAGACTTTCTTTTCTGATAAATGAAGCTCCCCTTGCCCCCCATTTCAAAACTGTTTGGGAGATAGGCAGCTTTGGTGTAAATTCCTTCCCATTCTTTGGCTTTTCACTCATTCATCTGGTCACCACTTTGATTGTTATGGAGATTGAGAGTTCACTCTGAATTTGAAAGAGATCACAGTTAATTTTCCTAGAGCAGTTAAAAGTGAGATGTTTCAGTAGCTGTTTCTTCAGCACTATACATAGAAATAAAGCTTCTGTTTTACCTCCAAATGCATAAGCAAAGAAAACATTAGCTCTAGGGATTTTTTTGTTTTCTCTCTTTAGCAAATCGGTTTTTCTCACTAGGCAGTAAAATGACAAGGCTTTTCTCTCTCTTGCAACAGTTAATCAATGTAGCACCTTTGACATCTTTTGTTTTCAGTACTTAGAGAGTTGATTCTAATCAAAGACTGGTGTGGTGCTGCAGAAGTGGACAGTGCAGGTTGCTATGTGTCTTATCGGAATCTGAATTATGTTGTTTTTTTTTTTTTTAATGTAGCTCTTCTCCTTTCGGAAGTTTACTGAACAAGTAAACTGATGAAAGTACTCAAATATACAGATAGGGATGTTTAACATGGTATTGATAGTGATAATGAAAAACTCAAAAAAAAAAAGGCGCCTTGGTCATATTTACAAATACGTATTTTTTTCTTTGGGTTTGTGTTGTGTGTATTTAAGACACTGTCAGATGCTTGTGAATACAAGGTCTCAGTCATCGTAGAACTTTTTACACTATTGGAATTGACAAAGATTAATCCAGCCCCCTCCCCTTTTCAGGATTAAGTTTTATGCAAGTTAATCAAATAATTTCACATACGAATGTGCTCTTTGGAACTATGTTAAGCGCTGAAAATACTAGAACTTCTAGGTGGAGGATCTGTCCAGACTGGGGGAGGAAGGCTAAGGTCTGAGAGAAGGCTGGAGAGGTGATACCGGAGAATACATGGGGCTGAGAGAAGTATTCTGCAGAGGTCCTGGAGCAGGCAGAGTATGCCAAATAAAAGCGTCTGGAGCGGTTCAGGGAGGTTGGAGCTGAAGGAAAGGGGCAAGGGCAATGCTGGACTGGCCAAGGACCAATCTATCCTTGCCTGGTAGACTGACTACCTTAAAGAGTTTCAACTTCACTAACATCATTGGGACCTCTCAGAAGGGGGTTAAGCAGGACAAGACCAGATTTGCATTTCAAAAAGAGAGCTCTAACTGCAGTGTGAAGAAAAGGTTAGAGGAGTCTGAATAGACTTTCCAGTGGAGGCTGTCTAAATCCTAGCTGGAAATAGTGACCTTGTGGGCTCAGGTGGGAATAGCGACATGAAGACAGAGGAACATTTTGAGGGGTAAAATGACTGAGGGTATTGGACTGAATTCACGTCAGAGTTGGTCAGGATGAAATGATTGCTATATATCTGTGAGGGTCCCTATAAACCTGGAAGGGGGTGAGATTGTAAAGGCAAGAACTCTATCTCCAGCATTAGTTTGGTTCATTGAATTCAAGTTCATAGTAAATTATGATTGAACCACAGGACAGAAAGCTATGCAACCTTAAAACGTAAAAAGGTGTAAGTATGTTGTAAGTGAAAAACAGTGAGAAGCACATTTTGTGTGGAAGAGCATGATGCATTTATGTCTATGTGTACTAATAAATGTTCTATTTGCACAGAGTCTAGAGAGAGGCAAAGACTAATAACACTGTAGCCAGTGGCCTTGAGAGGATGACAATAGGGATGTAAGATGGTACTTTTAAAATCTGTATGTTCCTGGGTAAAGTGTTGAAATGTATTGCAGTTAAAATGCATAGTTCGATAAAAAAGAAAATTAGTGACAGTTTAAAGCAAACACCCCGGTGTGAGAATATTTCTCTTTTAGCGGCTTTCTAATTGGAAAGATCGTGTAAGCATTATTGTGGGTTTTATTTTGAACAGAAATTTTTCCTATAGCTTCACTTCTCTACCCCAGGGACTTGCAGTCACCCTCTGCTTTTTAATCCTTTTCCACTAGATCGCACTAGTACACTGGATTTTGCACAGTACACGGGGTTTTCTGTTGTTTTTTTCACCAACTCTATTCATTTTGAAACAATCCTACCTCTTTCAGATGAGGACATTAACTTGCAACAAGGCAAATAGCTCCTGCGTATGTTATATATCCCTTTTGTTAACTGTCCACCGGAACTCCCTTTTTTTCATGCCGTATTTCTGCAGTGATAGTACTGTTTCTAGAAGGGAGAACTACAACTTTTCATCTAAGCTCTTTGAGGAAAGAAGCAAAACTTAAAGAAAAGAGTAACTTTCTTGTCTCCTCTCTTCTATGAAATGAACGCTGCTTATGTTGAACTTCAATATTCACCGTTCTTAATATTTACGTTTAGTGCAAAATTGAATTGTGTGCACGTGGCATTTTCTTTCCCCTTGTTGCATGATTTCCTCAGATTAAATGCCCAAGAGTTTATGACCATTCAGAGCATGTGGATCTCGGTAAAATTTTCATTGCATCTTCTGTCTTCATAAAGCTAACCTGTGTCTCTCAACCAGTGTTTCTTGACTCAGGGTCAGGCAGGAGGACTTGCCCAGATAGCTTCTTTTTAGTACTGGGAAATGTCATAGGGTGTAGTGTGACAAGAATGGTGGCACTGGGCTGTCGGCATGCTTCTGAGGCACTTCCAACAGTTACTCCAGCCTGCCATTGAAATATTATCATATTTCATGTGTTGTGATCGTGGAAAAAATAAGAGTGCTGTATAGTGCTAGCTGTAGTGACAATATTTTTCATCTGAAGATTTTCAAATATCACATTTAAAGAAGTCCAAATATTTCTTCAAATTAGTTGAAAACAAATATAATAAATCTATCTCTAGAGGACATCATTATGCGCTAAGTACCACTGTAAAAGTTCTAAGTGTATTCTCTCATTGCGTACTTACATTGCCTCTGTGATATGAGTTCTGCTGTTTTACAAGATGAAGAAACTGAGGCACAGAGACACTGAATAACTCATCTAATGGACAAAATATGTAATTTGAACCCACGTGTTCTGTCTTCAGAGATTCTAACATTAAGTATTGCTTTTCTGCACTTCAATTTCATTTCGCTAGAAGGTCTCATCTCTTAATTTTGCTTTAAAAATGATTGGAAGAATCTAATAAATTTAAATTGTGTTAAGTGGTTACTTGCACTCTGCTTTGCTGGGCTTTTCTGTTTGAACAGAGTTTGGAAGCTGCTGTTTCAGGCATTCTTGATTTGAAGCCCTGCGGCTGCCCTTCTCCTTTCCCTGGCACCTTTAGAGACTGTAGCAGACAGATCTCAGCAAAGCCTTTTTTTCCCCTCATAGATTCTGACTAGGGTTTTAGCTTTCTTTACTCAATGAATTGCTGGGTGTTTTGTTTTCATTTTGGTGCAAAAGTTCACGGGTGTAATACCACCGCACAGCCATAGCATTGTCTTGTTGCTAGCTATTTCTAATGCAGGAATCGGGCAATTTATTTTTTTCCGGAAGCTAACTAAGTTGTAGTTGATGCACAGGCAATAGCAATGAGGGTATCTGAGATTAAAATGTCCTGTTTGCAGATTGCTTTTCCATTTCACTGTTGAGGGGTAAGGTTGATGAATAGATGTCACAGACTTTGCAGTCAGCCACAAAATGGGTTCAAAATCCAGTTCTGTCACTTACTAAGCATATGACCTGTGGTAAGTTGCATAATTTCCTAAGACTTCTTATCCTTATTGTGAAATGGAACTAAGAGATTACCTGCTTCACATAGTTGATGTAAGGATGAGATTAGTTAATATATGTAAAACCCTTAGTTCAGCTTCTAACAAGGCATGAAAAACGTGGTCACTAATAAGAAGTAATGGTCAGTTAATCTCTCTTGGGAAAGAAAAACTAATAGAAATAGTTTTCAACATAAGAAGTTTCTTTCAGTCATAAAGAAAGCTGCATAAAGAAAAGGAAGAGGGACTGGCGAGGTGATTCAGTGAATAAAGGTACTGCTGGAGGATGCAAGCTCCACAGTCTGAGCCTGATCCCTGCTACTTGTGTAAAGATGGAAGGAGAGAGCGGACTGCACTGACTTGCCTTCTGACCTCCAGACACACCGTGACACACTTGCCCACACATACACATCACATACACACACACACATGTACACACACACACACACCCCACTACCACCACTAATTATAATAAGATAAAATGTTTTAAAAACAAAAGAGAAAGGTGTAGAATGCAAGGGAGCTGTGCAACTGCTTGGTTGAGGAGAGTTGGAGAATGAAAAAGCTGTGAAGGATGTGAGGTATGTAGCCAACTTGGGCAAATGAAGTCTTTGATTCCCCTTAGAGTAGAATATGAAAAGAGATAAAAGGAGCAGTGGACACGGGACTGACAGTTTGCTTGTAAGGTGAGTGTGCTAATCAGATTAAATTTCATTCAGCATATCCTGCTGTTTACTTGGACAGTGATGTCTGAGCAAGTTATTTATTATTTCTGTCCCTTCTCATTCTGATTAGCTCATCAGCAATCAGTCACTATTCATAGCTCATCAATTGCTTGTATTAAACAGCAGCCCCCCTCCTCCCCTAGTCTGCAAATTACTCAGGGAAAAAAGTGATAATATCTCCTCAGAGAGTGCCTGCCCCTGGCTAGGTGAAAAGTAGTTAAGCTGCTACAAGCTTCAAAATGAATTAGAGAAACTTAAGACCTACTTTAAGTGTTATATATTTTTAAGGAACCTGGGGGCATGCTAGCCACCTTAGGATTCATTCAGGCTGTGATTATTTTGGAGGGGAAGCGTTGGAGAGTTGGTTAAATTGTGCACACTGATAACTCAGTGAACTGTGTGAACATTTTCTTACGTTAAGCTGTGTAAATGCAGAATTCATGGTGTTCTTTACTTGAGTGTTCTTGAATTAGAACAAAACTCACAAACAGGTGTAATTTTGACAAATGATCCCAAACATAGTGCACACAGTGAAATTCCCACTCTTCTTCCAAAAGATTCTGAAGGTGGTCCATTATCTTTGGAGTTAGTCCAAGAACCAGTCTATGCAGGTTGACATTTCTTTACACATTAGATTTGATCTTGTTAAGTTGTGTAAAGGAAAAATCTTTTAAAAATGGAGTCATAGTTTTTAAAGGAAATTTGTGTTCATAGGGAAAAAAATGCATCAGTCCTTTTCTAATGAAAATAACCCCCGCCCCTCAACATGAGCCTTTTTCAGTGAGTACTCTCCATTTGTCACTGTACAGATTACAATAATTTTCTATACAAGAAATTAGTTGAGTGCCTCCATGATGTTGAACATAAAATTAAAAACAAATAGTTATTTCCATATCATTGAGATTTCTCTTGCAAGGCATAGGACTTGAATATTTAAGCAGCCACATTTTCTGTGGCATCCTGTCTCGCCTTTAATGATATTGTCTGCTCAGTAAAGCCATAAAAACTTATCCTTTTATTGAGATTTATCAGGCTTCAGTTTTCTGTGATCAAAGCCAGCATTATGTGAATTAATAGGTACTTCCAAAAAACGAATATGCTTGGGTCATTGAGGTGGTCCAGAGGGTGAAAGTGCTTTCCATGAAGCCTAAGGACCTTAGTTCTATCCCCGAATCCCACATGTAAGTGGAATGAGAGAACTGGCTCCCACAGAGTGTCCTCTGACTTCCATATGTATGCTGTGGCATGCCTGTTCCTGTGCACACACATCATGTGTTCTCTCTTTCTCTCTCATAAAAATTAAATAATTTCAAAAAAAGAAGAAAATAATGTGCTAAAAACAATGTTGTGTTCAAGGTGCAGCATGCCTACCAGATGTGTTTATTTTACCTCACTTTAATTTTTAACAATTGGGACATCAATGAGGTTTTTTTTTTTTAATCCTGTGAAAAACAATCAGACTGTCCTTATACAGGACTTGAAATGTGTGACAGTGGTGTATTATTTTGCCAGCCAAGGTCACAAAATGACATTAAAGTTTATGCTGGGTTAGTCAAATTCTGAAAACAAGAATACAATAGAAATCTTAAAGACTATAATATCCAAAAAAGTTCTTTGAATCAACCATATAATATAATGTGTGTGTGTTTTTTTATATAAAACTCTGTATAATAATATGTATGCACAACATAGTCTGAAAACTGCTCCACTAGCATGAAGGAAGGAATCATCAAGAAGTCTGGGCTCTCAACCCAAGCTCCCTAATGACTCACCACCCATTTCACAGGGAAGAACTGAGATCCGCTGGAAGGACTTATTGAATTGTGCCCTAAGGTTAAGCCTCTGTAATCCTCGAACACATTGATAGGTTCCACTTGGTTTCATAGGGATTTTATTTTATTAATGCTATTATTTTTAGTTTTTATGTGTATGAATACATTGCCTGCATGTATGTAAGTGCGCCCCTGTTGCATAGTACCCATGGAGGTCAGAAGAGGGTGCCATATTCCCAAGAACTGAGGTTACGGACAGTTGTTAGCTGCCATGTGGGTACTGGGAACCAAACCTAGGTCCTCTGAAAGAGCAGCCAGTGCTCTTAACTGCTAAACCATCTCTCCAGCTCCGGTTTCATAGGAATTTAATAAGACAGTTTATGAAAGCTCCTTACTTGGGATCTGGACATGTGAAACAGTTAAATATAAATGCTACTGTCAGGTCCACATGTGCATTGCTCCTTGGAAAATAGAGAAGAATTTAGTCACCCGCTTCCTGTCTTTGTAGGGTGGGCTACTCCACTCCAGCAGTGACTTAGATGTTCTTGAAAGCTGTACAGATTAGTTGAGATAAGAAGTTAAGGCTGTCAGTGCTGGGTCAGTCTTGTTGAGGTACATGTAAGCAAATCGAACTCACGTCTCATATTCCTTTGGCTCTGTCAGTCTTCTACAAATCATACTTGTAAATGAGAATCCTCTGATGGAATTGTGTAACTTTACCTAGACTTTCAAGGGCGGAGTCATGGATACCTGTTAAGCCTCTTTTTGATACATACCCTTTGGAGTACAAGGAAGATTTATTTTGAAGGAGCTACCCGGGTGATTCTTGTATAACCAGCCTGTTACCTTTAGAACCCAATGAGAAAGGGACTCCTGGGAGAAGAGCATTGTGCCATCAAGACATTTGTCAGCATTATTTTAACTTCAATTATTGGGAAATGCCTACTGTGTGTTTTATCTGGTTTTAGAAGTCCATAAATCAAGTTATAGGGTCAATCAACTACTTACTAGAGCAGTCACTCATAATATTGGCTATTTTTTAGATAAAGTTAGTATAATTAAGTTTACCTACTTTAAAATCAAATGACAGGTAGTTTTGTTGGAGTGCTAGAATCTTTGTTGGAGTGCTAGAATCTTCCCAGAATACTTCTTGCTTGATTGTTGATCTTAATAACCTAAGTTTTTGTCTCTTTGTTTTTCCTTTGAGATCTAGTATGGAGGCTGTCCTTGAATTCCTGATCCTACTGACTTACCTCCCAAGTACTGGGATCACAAAAGTGGACCACCATACCAAGCTACAACCTAGATTTTGAATTGCTTTCTTTAATTTTAAAAGGGAGCTTGATAGTTTTCATAGTTTAGTTTGTTCAGTATTTTACTGAAAACTCAATTTGAAATTCACACTCAGTGTCTGACTTCTTCTGGTGGCCCACTCAAGTTAGCCACACTGTACCCATGGTATGTTTATGTTTTCTCTTTCCTTACTTTATCTTCAGGAAGTATTTTCTTTATTTGTATTGACTATTTCTGGTCCTGCTTACTCTACTTTTATTTATTTATTTTTTTTTGAGTTTTGCCCCATTAATTACACTTTTTTGTTCATTCCTCGTCTCTTCCAGTCTACTTGTATTTTTTCCAGAGCTTATCTGAAGAATCTCACATAACCCCTGCTAGCATGACCCACCTTTCTCCACTTTGCTCTCCCTCTGTCTATCGTTTGCTTACTTTGCTTCCTCATTCTGGCTGGTACTCTTGAAAGAGGAACTGCATTTGTAGTTTCCCCATTGTGACCTGTGCAGTTTGGCTTCTTCTCTGAACATTTTGGTGGAGCTCCATTCAGGTAGTCACAGGTAAACTCTTACTTTTGATATCTAGCAGTCTTTTGGAAGCTTTCATTTTCTGGCCATGTTGTAGCAAGTGAGGATGTGAGGTATTCACCATCCTCTGTGACATCTTCCTTCACTGGAGTATGTGGCATTTCTTACTCTATGACCACCTCTACCCTCTCTCTTCCCTGAATCATCCTTTGCTTTTGATAGGCGAGTATGTTTATTAATGTGTTTTGTCTTTATCATCCCGGCTATTTGTGCATTTTTCTTATTTATTTTAAATTTTTATGTAAATGTGTGTACCTAGATATGTGTATATGTACCATGTGCATGCAGCTGTCTGAGGAGGCCAGAAGATAGCACTGGAGCCTCTGGAACTGGAATGAACCACTTGATATGGGTGTTGGTAACTGAATCAGGGTCCTCTGCAAGAGTAACAAGTTCTCTTAACTCCTGAGGTATCTCTCCAGCATCTTGTGTATTCTTTCATACTGCAGTTCAGGGATAAGAGATAAGAGAAATGTATAGTTTAAGCCCTAGGAAAGTTTGTAACTCTGCTGAACCCAGAGAGAACTTAACCAGAGATGATCAGAGTAAGGGAAAGTAGAATAGAGAGCCAGTGTTCTCCAAAGCATGAGCCTGAATCCATGAAACACGAAAGGTAAGGATGGGAACTAGAGAGTAAGATGGGCAGTTTGGACAAAGAGAAACAAGATTAATGGGTGAGCAAGGTGAAGGTGCATGTGCTCCAGGCCACCACGTAGATGAGTGCCTGGAGTGGTTCCCTACGGGCACGGTATCTTTAAAGTGTTGCTCTGGGACTTTGGCTTCTGTAGTCATAGAGAACTTCACATCTGAATCTGAAGCCCTTTTATCTGTTTATGAACCAAATCTGCAATCCTGTCTTCTTGGATGGTTTCACCTGAATGCCTTTCTGGTACCTTGAACTGAACATATCCCCAATTAAATTCTCATCTTTCTCCTGAAGATGACCTCTCCTCTGGGCTTTCTAATATATCTATGATCTATATCATTCTAGATCAAAACTTCAAAGCCATCTTTGATTCTCCTTTATCCCTATATCTAGCAACTTGAAAGAAAATTCAGTGTTATCTCCTTAGTGCCTTCTAGCTGGTGCCACTTTGTCTTTCCTTTAGCTCAGCAGTGACCATGTATCTCTGAACCCTAATCCTGTTCATTGCTACCACTTTATATGCATCTGAGCTCAGCTGTGAATTTGACATAATGCAACTTTCCTAGCCAGAGATAACTCCCTCCTCACCAGAGTTCTGGTATCACTTCTAGTCTATCATTTATATTATTTAATAGTCAACATTTTTGTATACAAGTTATCAGTCAATCCTATAGATTGTAAGGTCCTTGGGAGACAGGAACTATGTCTTGTCCATGTGTTATACCCATAGATTCATTGTATTAGCATGTAACAAACATTTACTAGCTGGAATTCAACAGCTAGTTTGACTAGATGTAATCTGATCCAAGTTAATAGTAGGTGATCTGTGATAGTCATTTTACTTTGACATTAATTTTATGTTTTTGTGTGTGTGCGTTTGTTTTATTCTGAAAGCTTTTTTATTAAGCTGTGCTGACGGCATAAACGGAACAGTTAACTGGAAGACCAAACAGGCCAACAGTTTTATAATCAGCAGAAAAATGGCTGGTGGGAAGAAAGATGGTGAGTCTAGGCTCTAAATGTAAATCTCCGTTTGGGAGTCAATTTAATGCTTCTTCCAATGTTACTTTTCCTGTTCTTCAGTCCTCTTGTCTGTGAGTGTTCAATAAGTCAATCAGAAAAAAGTAAAATTTTGTTTTCCTAACTTTCTAAAATTTCTGATTATTTTGCATTCTTAATCCTGTATTTTCCTTTGCTGTAGATTTGCTTTTTCTTTCAGACTAAAATAATTCTTGCTTTTAACCTGTATTACCCCTTATCTAGTCACTAGCTCACCACTTATAAAAATTGTCCAAGTGTGCTTATTATAACAATTTGTTTAAAACATTGACAAATGTTAAGAAGTACAATTAACAATATCATTTTAGAACAGCCTTTATGTAAATTTAGAAAAATGACCATAAATATTTTGTCTAATTTTGTAGCAAAACCAAATTGATGTTTTGCTATTACATAATTATTCAATACTTGTTTTCTGTTACAAAGATGATTCACCCTTGAGTGATGGGTTCATCCTTTTACATTTTTCAATCTATGAATGTATCCATTAGCAACATTACATGACCTTTGAAATAATGCATTTATTTAGGGGGAAAAGCCTGCCTTAATATTAGCTTTGTTTAAAATATCAGTTACCATTATAAAGTTTTGCTTAATATTTTTTCTTTATTCTAATATTGGCTGTATGTGGTTTGGGACTTTAATCAAATAGTAGCCTGGTCTCTGCAACTCTGGTGGCACCAAAATGTCTATAAAATAATCACACAAAAAAAATATTTGGAAAAGAAGAGTAATTTAATGCGATGAACTGTCCCTATAGTAAGAGAAAAACTGGAATAAGGAGTGATTCCTGGCTTACTTTCTGTATTTCTTGTATTTTTGAAGTTGCAGTCCCTAGCATGTTTTTAGCTGGTACCAAATTATTCTTAAACTGGAATCTCATCTACATCCATATCTGTTTCACAGCAGGACAAATTTCCCAATATCTCTTCTGTCTTTGGAACAAGCACCTGTGCATTTTCAAAGAAGTTTTGTTGTGCATATCAATATGGAGGTGACAGTTTTATAGCAGTAACTCCCTGTGAAAGGACACCGGGCATTTGTTTTAAAAAACACCAAGTGCTCTTTCAGAACCTCAGTTCACAGCTCACAGTTCTTTTCCCTTGTCTTCTTTAATGATATCCTGTAGATTGTCCCATGATCCCTTCAAAGGAATCACTCTGATGACCCTCATGGAGCTTCTTTGACACACCACTCCTCTTTGCTAGTGTTCTTCTTTCTAGTCCTGGGTCCCAGGTGTCTAGCTATTTTGCACCATCCCTTCTCTGTCATCTTCAAAAGGACTAGGACCTTCCTTGACTCCTGATGTACCTATAAGATCCCCAAAGACTCTTCCCCTGGACTCTACACCATTTTGCATAAATTACAGTCACTGTTTCCTTTTTGCTTTGCCTCTTGTTTTTAACTTTGATTCTTAAAACTTTTGTCCTCTGTGAGAGTACCTTCCTATTCCTGTTTGATTTGCCAGAAGAGTTCTGTCTAATCAGCTATTAGATTTGGCTAAGTCATCTAAGGCTGGTGCTATTCTTACTGTAATATATTCCAAGACACACAGCAGTATTTAAAATTCCCAAGGGACACCCATCTCTTTTACATCATGCTCCCATTGGACTTCAAACTGATGTTCCCTGTGGAATTTGAGAAATACTGCTTCTCAAGATAGTAATGAAAATTCTTGAATCTATTGAACTAACAAGTTCAAATTATAATGTTCTCTTATCTCCTCACCCTTTAGATTCATCTTCCTTCTTGGTTTCCCCATCCTTTTAAGGTCTACCATTATTCTGAATGACTGAAATAACATAGAGAAAGCTGTTTCATCAACTATATGAAGAAGATTGTATACTTTAAAAATAATATCAAGTACTTTGTGTAGCAAGGCCATTTTAAATGCCATTACGTATTTGTAATGTTCTTGACCATGAATCCCAGTCATTTTTTGACAACTTCAAGGGAGCACAAGGTATTATGAGTATTTATGTAGTAAGATAAATTTAGCAGTTATTATTTATATAACTTTAAAAATAATATTCTAATTCTTCACTAAAATGGTGGGCTTGTGCTTCTTCTATAAACAGAATTCTGAAGAATTTGATTGCCTTATACCAACATATTTAATATCATTATTTGATATATGAAGTGATTGCAGGAGCCATACAAAACACTAAATATGGATTCCTTTCTTTTATCCCCGGGATAGCAGTAGAGAACTTAAAACTATAAAATGTATCCACAGAGTAATCAAAATGAAGATGGATACATCTTCATATTTATATACATGACTCAGAATGAACTTTTCTTCTTTCTTTTTATTATCACATACAAATTATAGAAAGTAAAAGATTTCATTTGACATTCTATATATTCATGTAATCAATTTTGATACTTGCTGCTCTTGCAGAGGACCTGGGTTTGATTCCCAGCACACTTTGGGCAGCTCACAACCACCTGTAACTCCAGGTCCAAGGGATCTGACACTCCTTCTGGCCTCTGCAGGCATCAGCAAGGACATAGTGTACATATATACATGAAAGCACTCCACATACACACAGACTATAATAAATAAATTTTCATTACAGAAAGAAGTGAGCAGCTTAAAGAAATATGACGCTAAAAATATTTTATTTTTTATTTTATGTGTATGAGTATATTGTCTGCATGTGTGTAAGTGCACCTGTGACATGCAGTGCCCATGGAGATCAGAAGAAGCATCAAATTCCCTTGGAAATAGAGTTAGAGACGGTTGTTAGCCACCATGTGGGTGCTGGGAATCTAACCTGGGTCCTCCATAAGAACAACCAGTGCTCTTAACCACTGAGCCTCCTCTCCAGCTCCTGAAATATGGCTCTTGGTGACCTCTTTTCTTCCTTAGCTGGGAGGAACAGCAAGTTCCTGAAATATTCCTTTGCCTCTGATGGGTGATAACATCAGGAGAAGAATCATCAAGTTTCAGGACTTTAAGGATCACATATATGGGAAGTGAGACTCTCCTCCTAAGTTGTCCATGAGGCTGAGATGCTTCCTCTTCTGTCAGATGTGCCAGATGTGTCTTTTAGACAGGTATTTGTTAGAATTCATCATTGCAAACTCATATTTTCCAGTTGTGTAGTATAATTAAGATAACTTTTATGAGAAACTTTTATTATCTGATCAAATGATAGTTCCTTATGAGAGATTATTATGAAAATTCAGGATTTATACAACATAATGATCTTATTATTAGAGATTGTAATAAAAATCTTAACTTATATTTCAAACCAATAAACGACATGGCTACTCTGTTACTCCTGGATCTGTGCTCTTGAAACAATTCCTTAGTCCCTCTGTGTTCAATATTGTCATCTATACAGTAAAATGGAGGATTTTAATCCTCCAGAGAAGTAAATGCATGCCACTGGGGTAGAGGGTGGAGACCAGTCTGGGTCAGAAGGAGTGCTTTGATCTGCCTTTTAATAAAGATATTTGCATGCCGACAGAGGGTGACATCTGAAACCCTTTCCAACTTTTTGACATTCTCTGAGGCCAGCGTTCTATTGGTCACCCATTAACAACAGTTTTCAGCCCCTTTCCTGTTGACGTTTAAGATACACACACATGTACACAATCATCCACAAAGTGAAGCCTATTTGATTATATAATAACCAAGATAACTAATTCCAGTTTAGAAAAATTAAAATAAGTGGCATGAGCTGAGGGGAAAAAGCGTATGAAGAAACTCCCCTGCCTTTTTGTAGAAAAAGATCCAAGGTCTGATTTCTACCTTGTGTGTCCATATCGCTTAGTGAAGGAGGCAGTCTAATGCTGCCCTTGGCATGAATTCCACAGCTTCGGCATAGACTATCTGTGACCACAAGGAAAACAATAGCTGCCCACCTCCAGATGAATGGCCAGTAGCCCTTTGATACATAAAGTTGAAGGTCAGCCTGCAGAGAAAAGCTTTCGATTGAAAGCCAGTATTTATAAGGGTGGATTGATAAAACAGTGTAAATCTCAGTGAGAGAAAAAATGAAATCAGGTTGTATACCTGACTGGATGCAGCTCCCTTACCATATTTTTTCTACAGCAATTATCTGGTTTAATAATTAAATTTCAATTTGAATATTGTAATAGCTGGTAAAAATGAATTAGAAAGGAATTCATAAATTTATAAAGCTCAAGGGATCCTGAAATGAGTTATCTTGATGCAGAGAGTCAAAGGGATTCATCTTGCTGTCCGTTCCGACGAGTTGGCAGCGTTTTCTTGCAATGCTGTGCACACACAGGCTCTGCGTCTTACAGAGATTGTTAAACCCATTAGAGCTATAACGTAAGAAACGCAGTCTCATTTTTCCGGTTAGTACTTAAAATGTTTAATTTTCTGGATATTCATGCCTAGGTGCTTAAGTAAAGTTTCATTTTTTAAAGTTCTACTGATTGGTTGCTGTGCAATACTCTGTTTATAACCTAAACATTATTGAAAAATCTTCACTAGTCTGATCTGAATTTTTTCTAGATAATATTTCCCATTAAGGTAATGCTGTGAACAGCTGGCAAATATACACCCTCTTATTTAAGTAATTTGGACCCAGAATACCTTTGTGCTACTTTCTGGGGAATAACAACATTTTAAAACTGTGAACACGAGGAGTAGATTGACAAAATTGAAATGCTTTTAGAAATAAACTTTTAATTTCTTATATACAAGCTCTGTATTATAGTGAGTTGCAGTATTTTAAAGTAGATTTAGCTGTTGCTAAGAATAATGTTTAATCTGTAGATCTGTGTAAATTATGTAGTCTGTTTCCCATGTAGAAATATGTAAGAAGTTATTTTTTATAATACCTTACCTTCATTTTGATTTAATGACTCATGTTTATTTAACATCTGTATTGAATTAAGACTTTCGATTGTACATTTATTTATTTCTGAATGTATTAAATGATGTGGAGTTTACACTGCTGTTGCCTCAGGAAATGACACTATCCCAAATATAGTAAGGTCATCTATTTGCAAGTGTACTGCGTCAGTAAGAAGCTGGAAAAACGCCACACAAGGGTCTTTGGGCATCCAAAATAGGTGCTTCAGATGCAGGCACCTGCTTTTTACATCAGGCAGAGCGCTTCATGTGTTAAAACAGCATATGTTTGCTCTTAATTTAACATGCAATCCCACCTCATTTAATAGTCTGGTTTCTAAACCTGCCACAGGTTAATAACAGCAAATTTAAGGGGATAGTGAAGCTGCAGTAGGAAATGTACTGATAGCGATGAGAAATGACAGCTGACAAGTTGTCTACAGGGGAGAAAACAGAAAAATCTATAAAACACACAACCTTAAAAAGCATTAGCGGACTGGGACCCACTCATGTGATCTGTAAATGACAAGGCAACCAAACAGTCCATAAGACCCCCTACATAATAGAGCTGAGTGCAGTAATTGAAGTGTGGGATGATGATCTTACACTATCGCGAAAGAGGATCGACCACTGTTACCTTAGAAAAATCAGCCCTCTAGTATGCTTCATTCCGTAGAGTTCCTGGTAATCGGAGATTATTTTCTTTCCTTGTGAACCTTAAAAAATGAGAAAATGATAATATAAAGAATGGTCATTTTCTTGATGAGGCACTTACACACACACACACACACACACACACACACACACACACACACACACACACACCCTATAACTGGTACCTAGTAAAAGCTGCCGGACAGGAGAATTGATGACTTTCTTGTCAAAGATTTCAAAAGAGAGACAGCATTAAGATTCAAGCATGGTTGGAACTTTTGGATCTCACACTCAGTGTGTTTTATCTTTATGGCTGTGCCCTTGTTCTTGGTGATGCAGGTCTAGTAAGTGTTACTTGGACTTTTTGAAGAGAAAGGCATGTGTGTGTTTGCCTGTTTGCATGTCAGTAAGAACAATCACAGTGGTAACTGTGAATTCTGTGCTCTAGGGTTATTAGCAGCATACCACCATAATACTCTCAACATGTAATGTTTACTAAATACATCCACATTTGCTTTTGTTTTTACAGTAATTGTAAGTAAGCACATAGATGCACACCCTTATATTTTCCTCATGGAGAGAGAAGTCTAACAGATTCTTAGTCAAGAAAGACAGGGCACAATTTAGCTAGCGTGAGGTCTCACTTTATTGCTACTGCTGTCACGATCTATTATTTGATTCTTGGCGCTGTGCTGTCACATAATATACAGTTGTTGAAATGGTCTGCACTTTCCTGTACCCTCTGACTGAAACATGCAGAGAATAGTTCTGTGAATAAGATTTTAGACACAGTAACAAGAGACATGAGAACTTAGGGAGGGTATGATAATGAATATCAGTATCTACTGATATTCCTGTTTGACTCTTCTTTATTCAGACCTGTGATTTTTTTCTAAAGAACATGTTACTTATGATGACAATGCATTTTCATTGTTTTCAAAGTTTTAATCTTTACAAATATAGCCATCTTTCTTATTTGAAGATGATGCATTTGATTACCGCGGTCTGGACTCTTGCTTTAATTGCTTTGCTCACTAATGTTGCTAGATTTGCACGGATTTAGCCATAGCCCCACACTAGTTTTCAGTTTCATTTGTATCCAGTGACATGTGTTTACAGAGGTAATGGATTTGCAGCTGCACAAGACGGCAGAACCGCAGGAGACAGAGAGAGGCCAGACCCTGTGACCTCAGCTTGATTAGCATGGCTCTGTACACATGTATATTGTGGAGATGATCAGATCTTAGTTCTGCGACTTCTTACGGTGTTTACATTTTTATTTTCAAGACTTGCTCTTAAGGAAAACAATGTGTATCAAGTTTGTAGTTTGTTGATACTACCTAGCACCTGTGAATGCAACATGTGTTAACTTTTAGTAGTAATTTATGGGCCTGCTCTTGCTTAGAACCACAGCCTAAAGTTTCAAGTTCTCTGTGTCATTTGTTGGAAGGAAGCATAGGTATAAATCCTGTCCAAATAGCCTCTCTTGAAGAGCTATTTGTTTTGCAAATAACAAAGAGAGAAAGGGCTCTTCTCTAAAAGTGTTGTGTGGGTGCCCATAATTTGAACCTGTGCTACAGAAAGGAAGTATTATTTTCACAAACAAAACATAGTGGCTTAGTCATTTTCCATTTCTGGATGATGAATGTTTCGTACATCTGTATCAAGTTTTTCTCCAAGTGAATGGCATGCTATACTGAAAGTGAAGCAGGCTTTACTGTGGAGTTGCCAAGGTAACTGACCAGCAAGTATGCAGTTCGGCAGATTGCAGAAAGACAATTGAGTACACATGGATAAAGAAATGTGCATGTCATCTTAAACCTGAGAGGGCCATGCTAGATCGTAGCTTAACTCTGTACCTTGCAGAAATGTTTGCTGTTGCTGTTTGTTTTTATAAAGGCAGAATCTGAGATGTTGTTGCTATGTTACTCTTCGTGAGATGATAGAAAGTGATGGGTGCCCTTTAATGGGTTTATGTTAGGCCCTGTGAAGGCTACATAGAAAGTAGAATCATTTCAATACCATTTAATGTGAGAAACCTTTCTTTTTGCTTCACAAGCTGGCTTATACCACTGTGCAGTAGCAGAAACTGAAGGAGGCTGTTGCTTTCTGCTGTAAATGGAGGGTAATAATCTACAGTGTTACGCCTTGGATTGTCATATAAATATTTAGTTCACTAGCACGGGACCTGTGCCTGTCTCTTCGTTGCTTTGTATTAGAATGTATTCCTTCATTCCGCAGGCCTCTGTAGACTTCGTTAAATATGCTCAACACACTTCGAGGTGCTAAAAAAGTGACAAGGAAAATAAAACTCAGTACTGTATTGCCTGATGTTTTTCATCTTTGGCAAGAGTAAATTAGCTAAGTTCAGAAGAGATTCATTTAGATTATTATAAATATTTCTGTGCTCTGGATGCAGGTTGTAATCTGGAATTTTAACTTCTTTAATATAGAGTCACTCCTCAATAGTGGTATGAAAGTCTTCACAGTTTGACTCTTTTCTTCCCAGCTTAGTTTCCTCAGAAATAAGCCCCAGGACTGTGCATCCTTGGCTTACTTTGCTCCTTTAAAGGCTCCCTACAACATCTCACTCTTTTCATTGCTGAATGCCTGAATTCCCTATTTTTTTCAAAAAATATTTATTTATTTATTTATTTATTTTATGTGTATGAGTGTATTGCCTGCATGTGTGTATGTGCAGCCATGCCGTGCAATGCCGCGGAGGTCAGAAGAAGACGATGTTGGATTTCTTGGAACTGGAGTTTCAGACATTGTTAGCCACCATGTGGTTGCTGGGGATTGAACTTGGGCCCTCTACAAGAGCAGTTGATGCTCTTAACCACTGAGCCATCTCTCCAGCTCCTGAATTCCCTATTTTTGAGTTGTAGAGACCATGTTGCCAATCATAGTGAGCCCATTCAGTTTTTTCCAGATCTTTCCAAAGTCAGTTGCTTCTCCTTTTCTTCAAGGTATTGCCAAAGTATCTGATACCTCTAGAATACACTAGGGAGACTTTTAGTCTCTCAAACTGGATGGCAACCTTATAGAAAGCAGGGACTGGGGCTTTTTTGTCTTCATGTTTCCCACACTACTAACATTTAGGAGTCATGTGATATTGAATTGGGGCAAAACAAAACCCCAAAACCCAACTAAATCCTCATCTTTCTCATCCTTAATGTTTTCTGCAATTCATTCATTATCACTTGGAGTATGATCATTTCCACAGGTGAATAAATACTCCTGAGAAGAAGATGGGAAATGCCAAGAGAAGACTTTGTACGGATCCGTGCCAAGCACCCCAGAAAGCTTCTCCCTGGGCATCCACTGAACGACCTTGTAGCTTCCATTTTACCTTTGCAGGTTTTTTTTTTAATTGTTTGTTCATTTGAGACCTGGTCTCACTCTGTGAATCAGGCTTGGAACTCATTATGTATTTCAGTCTTTGACTCAAAGCAATCTTCTTGCCTCATCCTCTCGACTGTTGGAAATATAGGCATGAGCCACTACATCTGGCTATTATATAGCCTTTGAAGTTATGTTTTCAGTAGTCAAGTTCTGGATACATGAAACTACAAGACAGATATTTTAGTTCAGTCTGCTGTTTTTTGTTCTTTCTGTTAGCTATCCACAGAACTACAGGCACAAGTTTTCATAGAAACATTTTGTGGGAGTTCTTAAATTTTTATACTGAAAATTTAACTGTCAGTGATCTTGCTCTCTATGGCTTTCAGTAAGTTGTAATCTCTGTGTGATCATTCTTGGGAAAGGTTAATTACCATATTTACAAATCCATCAGTAACTAAGGGAAAGAACTGGCCTGATAGGGTTTATCACGAAGATAGAATCCCCAAAGAGATTGTAGAGGTGACAAGGGTAATGGCAGTACTGTGCCAGTAGAGGTGATGATATCAGAAGAAAAACAAGAAGCAGAAAATAATCAAACCAATGTAGCCATTTGTGGTCCTTGCATCTTATGTCTTAAGTAACAGTGAATCATGAAATTGGCCTCAATTCATGTAAAGAAATGATTTGCACAGAATTGTGTGATTGTTATTGCTTATTTAGAGTGTAGTATAATAAAATAGATTACACTATTTGAATTATTAGATGTCAAAGATAAGGAGTAATGGAATAAAGTAATTGTTTCTAGTAATGCATGAAGAAAGCAACAGTACACTGTTTTGAGTGTATATGAGTTGCCTTCTATAGTTTGATGAGTGTTCTATAATCTTACTTGCTTTATGTGGAAAGTAATTAGCACAGGGAAGGCCCTTGCCATCTAAAAATTACTCTATTTACTTGATTTAAAAAGAAGAAGGTGTGGGGGGGAAGCCCAAACCTGTAGTAATTATGAAAATTGCCAGTTCTTGTTATGTACTTTGTTGGTAATGATTTCAAATAAGTCTAAATTATCAAAATGACATGTCTTTATTGTTTAATAAGAATTACAATACGAATGTGTATAATTTTATTTTTATAGTATTTTAATAGTTTCTAAACACAAGTCAGAAGAACTTTTCCATGTTTTGTTCTGCAACCGTTTCCCCTTAAAGTAAATGCTTATTAACGACTCTCTAGTATGTTGTTTTATTTTTCTCAGAAATATCTGTCCATTGAAATCCCCTGTAGCTTGAGTGAACTCACCGAGGGTGTCTTATTGCCTATCTCTTGTCTTTCCCTTCTCCTTCTAGTGTACACGGTTTTCTCGAAGGTGCATTCTGATCGGAATGTGTACCCCTCTGCAGGAGTCCTTTTCGTTCATGTTTTAGAACGAGAGTATTTCAAGGGAGAGTTTCCACCCTACCCAAAACCTGGTAGGTTCTTTGCAAGGGGAAAGGGGATTAATTTACTAAATGCTTTATTTGGTTCAGTGTGTATAATCTAGGTAGTATGTAGCCAAGCATTATTAGCATTATTTAAAATGATCTGATACATGACAAATTGGTTTGGGTAGGATATTTTTCATTTTATGATTATAAATTTATTTATAAAAGGAAATAATTCATTTTGAATTTATATTTACCATATCTATCTTCCTATCTATCTATCTATCTATCTGTCTATCATCTATCTGTCTATCTAGCTATCAGTCACATAGCTTTCTCATCATTTGGCTGTCCCTTAACATTAGTATGATGGTACATGGAGATTCATAAAAGGAATGCTCACGAGTGGTTGAGTCCTGGAAATTTTTGTGAATGATAGTTGTTGTCTCACTGTGCAACTATTCTGCAAAGGTTCAATCAGGAATTTCCAAGAAATTTGTTTTAATATACTTATTTTGTATTGTACTTCTAGACAAATTTAACAGCCAAAAGAATCCTTTCATCATGTGGATCACTAAGTCTTAATTTCTAGATAAATGTTTTTTGTTTGTACATTTAGTTTGCTACAAATATATACAAATTTCTTTTAGATAGGATGTTTTGAGTGAAGCTACCAAGACTCCATGTTTGAAAATAACTGCTTTATGTCTTAATTCTGTGTTCCTTATGTAGGAGAGATTAGCAATGATCCCATAACTTTTAATACAAATTTAATGGGTTACCCAGACAGACCTGGATGGCTTCGATATATTCAAAGGACACCATATAGTGATGGAGTCCTGTATGGGTCTCCAACAGCTGAAAATGTGGGGAAACCAACTATCATTGAGGTAATAAAAAGAGCTATATTGTGTGTGTTTTTTTGTAATTTGTTTTAAATATTGAAATTAAAGTTACATGGAAGGGATTTTTAAGATTTTTTTGCATAGAAATATATTTGTTAATATTTAGACATGTGATGTTCATCTCTGTGCCTCTATAAAGCTTATTATTTCAGCATTCATTGGGCTGAAGAGATGGCTCTGTGGTTATGAATACTGTCTGCTAGGTGTGATTCCTAGCACCACATGGCAGCTAACAACTGTCTGTAACTCCAGTTCTATGGGAATCTGACACTTTTCTGACCTCCATGGGCATTGTACAACATGGGTGCACATACATACATGCAGGCAATGCAGTCATACATATTAAATAAAACAAATAATAAAATAGCTTAAAATTTTTATATTAAAAATGATAGACTAAATTAGTGAAAATTAAATATTTAAACTAAATAGGTTAATGCAAATTTTATTTCAAGAGATAAATGCAAACTTAAACATTTATTTGTTCTATGTTTAAGTTACTTATATTTATTTGTGTTTGTATGTGTGTGGATTACAACTGTCATGGCATATGAATGAGATCAGAGAAAAACTCTGGAGTCTCTCATTCCACTATGTGGGTCCTGAGGATTGAACTCAGGTTGTCAGACTTGGGGGCAAATGCATTTAACCACTGAGTCATCTTGCTTGTTTGGGTCTCAGGAGCCATGTTTTGTAGTCTGTCAGGTACAAATATTCAGGTGATTACAGCTTTTCATCTTTCTTTTCTCCAAAGTCTTAGTAAACCTGGTCTGTGACAGTGCCTCATAGGCAAAGAGGATAGGCCAACTTTTCATTTGGAATTGAAGTGTGCATTATCTTGATTTTTTTTTCAGTGATTTCTGCATTCTTAGGGCAATGTAGACATAATAGAACTCTGTGTAGATGCAATTCCTTTGACTTACTGGCAAAATAATTTTTAAACATATTCAGTAAAAGTTATGAGAAATAAATAAAACCAATTCACAGTTCACTGCATGACTGGTTTAAGTGAGAAAAATATTATCTTGATACTTTTGGGAGAGAATGTTTAAAAAATTGATGAATGGTTATATTCTCCCCCCCTCTCTTTGTCTGACTCCACCTCTACCTGTATTTCTCTCTACCACTAAGCTCTTCTTATTTCTTTTTAATTTAAGTATATCTTTGTGTGCCTGCATAAGTTGATATGTGCTGTGTATGTAGGTGACTATGGAGGCTAGAAGAGGCTATCAAATCTCCTGGAGCAGGAGTTATAGGTTGTGTGAGTTGCCCAACATGGGTTCTGAGAATGAACTGGGATCCTCTGGAAGAGCATATGTGCTCTTAACCACTGAGCTATCTCTCCAACCTTCACACTGAACTCTATTTGAATAGAGGAATAGATGTGATCTTCCTTAACCTGATAGACTTTCCCCAGAAGAATAGCAAGCATCATTCTCAGGGAGGAGACATTAGAAATTTCATTTAAATTCAGGAAAAGAATAAGAATGACCTCCTCTACTACATTTATTACAGAATATATTGGAAGTTGTAGCCAGTGAAGGGAGGAACATGAAATCTAATCCCTGAGGATTTGAAAGAAAGAAATTGAGCAGTCATAGTGTAGCATCTATGAACTATTAAAAATATTAGAAAAGGCTTGCAATGAGCTGTAGGATAAATATAAAAATAGCTGTATTTCTATACATGAATAACAAGTACTGAGAGAACAGATGTTTCACAGAAGCGTGTATTTTAATAGCAACAAAAATTATAAGGTACCATGGGTAAATATAACAGAAGGTATGTAATAGCTACATAAATAAGATGTTATTTTCTAGAATAGGAAGACAGTATCATGATGGCATAATTTCCACCCATCTATGAATTTAATGCAATGCCAATAAAACCTGCAATAGATTTTCCTTTGTTCATAGAACTTACCTGTTTTCAGATTTTATAAGGAGCGTTATAGGCCAGAAATAACTAAGACAGCCTTTTCTCCTTAAGGAAAAAAAACAAATAGGAAGGTTTTTTTTTTTTCTTGTGCATATCAAGATTTCCATGTGGTAATCATCACAGTGTGTGGTGACACAGGGATGAACAAATGAGCTGAAGGATCAAGGTACCATGCTAGAAACATGTACATTGCACAAGGAACTATAATAGATATCTGAGGAGCTGGTACCACAAGTCATTGGGAAAAGGAATGTCTGTTTATTGACTAGTCAGACAATTGGTTAGCCATTTGGCAAAGCATGAAATTAGATTCTTCTTTACTCAAAGTATAGATCTTTGTAGATTAAAGATTGAATGTGAAAAGCACAATTTGAAATTATTGTATTAAAATACAGAAAGTAGATGAATAACCAGTGTTGTAGTCATGCAGTGAATGTTAAGAGCAAAAGTGAACTGAAGCTTGTCCAGCAACATGGAGAAATATTGTAAATACAATATTGACTTGGGCAAGAGGAATGAACTGACTATATGTAGATGGTATGTAGATTGTTGGTTCTGTAGAGCTCGAAAACAAGCAAACTAAGCAGTGTCTCTTAAGTCTACATGTATTTATAATAAAACTGTACTTAAGTAAATGAGATGTTAACCATCAGATTCACAATTTGGAAGAATTCAAGTGTTAAGACAGGAGAACATCATATGTTAAGGTGAGTTTGAGAAAGATCATCACATTCTTATACTTCACTACTGGCATAATTTTATGAATATTTATCACACTATATGCTGAGAAAGTAGTGATGAAAATTTAGCATTTTTTAATAGAATACAAATGCATCCACCTAGTATGATACACACAGTATTTTAAATATATTATTCTATTACTGTAGTGAAAAGTTTTTCACTTTTTAAGTCATTACACAATCATATAAACCTATAGATTAACCAGTAGATATTTATTGGAAATGTTTGATTTTAAACATCTAAAATTGGCTAGGCATTATATTAGAAATAGATCAGAAATAAGCACCCCCCCCCACCCCACGTGCTTTGAGACTGTTCACATCTTCGCGGTAAGTAAAATGTGACTGAGGTCATTACAGTACTTAAATATCATATTAAAAGTGATAAAACACACTATATTCTGTACAGCAGTTAAAATTAAACATTAGATATGAATTCGGATAATAAAATTACTCCTCTTAAAATGAAATATTCTTCACTTCCCTCCGTAGCCTGTGATTAAAAAAAGAAACATATTAGAGTGTATGAAGCTTAGAATAATGAAATTTGTGATGGAAGGTTAGCCATAAAATATTGTTATTCATTTAAAAATACTTAATATCTTTTCTGAGCCAAAACTTGACAATAGTAACACATTGGAGAAAATTAATACTCTTTTTTTCCACTGAAAATATAATTTTTTTTGTAAGGTAAACTTTAAAAAATTACATTAATTGTACAAGTTAATGGGTACGGGGGAAACTTTTTAAATCATGAAAATTTGCCAACACACCTGTCCTTTAGTAGCTAGTCTTAATGTTATTGTTTAATTTGAGCCTCACTAATCGTATGCCTAGCAGCGAGGAAGCAGTAAATCCAATGCAATTTAACAGTTTAACAAATTGTGAAGAGAAATTCTTTTAACTTTGTGAGATAATATACCTTCAGAATCGATACCTCAAAAAATGATACCGAAATGGGATGGAGAGATGACTCAGCAGTTTAGGAGCATTTGCTGCTCTTGCATAGGACCCTGGGTTCAGTTCCCAGCATCCACATGACAGTTCACAACTGCCTGCAACTCCAGTTCCAGGGGATCCAGTGCTGTTTTTGGTCTCCACAGACACTGCACACTCGGTGCACATTCAGGCAAAATATTCACACACATAAAGTAAAAATGGATACGCCTTTAAAAAATATTTTCACACCACAGGGGAGTTGTACCTAGGAACCTACACTTAAGACAGCATGAACAAGACTTGTGCAGACCCAAACCAGGCAGGGTTCCAGCGTGCAGGGGGAGGTAGGCCAAAAGTCCCAGCCTAGCTAAAGATCTCTTGGCAACGGATAGAAGCTGGGAGAGGAAGAGTCAGTTTTCCTTACTTGTTGATACCTAATAGGCTGACCAGACTCTTATGGATGCACCTACACCCTAGAGCACTTGGGAAGCACACAGTAGACTTGATAGGTCTTAAAAGAAGACAAAAAAATAATAACAATAAAGGACAAGAAATAAGGGGGATAGTCAGTTAGGGGTGGAGAGGAGGAAGGGAGTCTGAATTTGATCAAGATACATTGTATGAAATTCTGGAGTCAATAAAGATAATTTTAACAAAAGAAAGGATATTGTCAAAAGTTTTTAGTTATTGATCCCCAAATTCTGATTCTTATGTCTAATTGTTGTATTCTAATGATTATAATTTATTTTTGCTCAAGCTCTTGTGTGTTATATAAAAGTCTTTGTTGCTTGTTAAGTACAGAGACTTTCTAGTAGGTGGAGCCATTACATCCTACTTTTTGTCTCAATGTCACCTACAGCTGCATTCATTGCCAGAAGGCTAGTGCTGGAACTCTTAAGACTTTGACACAGATATTTGGGTGTTTTTTGAGGTACTACAGATGTGTTTGAATGACTGAATGTCTGTTATAAAGCTAATTATTCTTGAATTTTGAGGCCATAGGCTGTTGTTGGCCTTCGCTTTGTTTGTCGTTTGCAGTGGCTGTTTTTGAGTTGACTTTGATGTAAGTTCATTGGCTCTGCAATGTTTGACTAATTACTAATGTTTGACTGTATTAAATTATTGATTTGTGTTTTGAGCATGTGCCATAAGTTTTATAGCCTGATCTTTACTGTCTTGCTTATCATGAGATATAATCTCCAAAGGGTTATTTATGACATTTTTAAACTGATGTTTGTGATATGTAACACTAAATGCAAAGAACACAGATGTGTGCTTGGTTTAAAGTATACCTTTCATTATAATTCTTAAATTCCATTTACAAGCACAACAAAATATTGTTTAAGGTTTTTTTTTTTTTAATCTTAGTACATCACCAGTAACTCATAGAGGTTCAGCCATTTACTAGTGGCATCTGCGTTGCTTTCTGTGCCTAATGGCCTGCTTAGAAAGAGTCTTTCTGTATTTAACTTTTTATTTTAGCATGTTAAATAGACCTGACTAATTATCTTCCTTTATTATTCCTAAGAGCACTGAAGTTTTATTGTCCAGTGAAGGAATATTTTCTAAGAATATCAACAGATAATGAGAACGGAAAGGGCAAAGATGTGTTTTCATTTTCTCTTTAGAGTTTGATTTTACAAAAAAAAATCCCATTTTTAAGTTTTTAAATTTGGTTTTTCTTTTCTAATAGATAACTGCCTATAATCGACGTACCTTTGAAACTGCAAGGCATAATTTGATAATTAATATAATGTCAGCAGAAGGTAGGTACAGAAGATATGTTGTTGATCATTTCTTTATAAGAAGTATTTCATTATGTACTAAATATAGTCATGGATGGTGAAGTGCCACATACCTAATATGTCTGATAAAATAGTAAAATATAGAAAGAAAACTAAGCAATTTCTAATTTTTTATAAAATCCCTATGATGGGTTCTTCACCAGAAGCACTGCTGACTTCTTTAAGCCTTGATTCATCATTGGTGACATGGGATGAAGACTAAAATTTCTCTGTGTCTACTCTAAAGTCTGTAAGTTAAGTTTTGAAGTGTGCCTAACACATGTCATAGCATGTACAAGCAAGAGTTATTGGCTAGTTTCATGATTTAACTCTAGAGTTACTATAAAATTTAGTTTAGTTGCATGTGGCAATAAACTGTGATTTGGGGTATAAAGTTAGCCAGTTAGCTAAATTTACTAATTATGCCAGTAATATTTTGGGTACTGTTAATAAAGTGTGGCTGATTTTCTCTGTGCTTATATAAGTTATGAATATGATGAGAGGGGATTTGGTATAGACCTTTCACCTCTGTAAAATAAGTGTGCATTCTTGCTGGGGGAATTGTTGCTTCTGGTTATTAATATAGAAACAAGGCAAACAGTAATATATTTTACTAGAACCTAGTATTTTAAAATTCATGATGACTCAGAAAGGATGGATTAAAAGTTACCTTTAGACTGTACGAAAGAAAGCAATTTCTGAAAAATTGTCAGTAAATACATGGAGAGGTTGCTCAGAGATTTGAAACACCACCTGTAAGTGTTTTCTAGGTGTTATAGCAGTATCAATTATAGACAACAACTATACCAGTTTGAAGTGTCAAGTGACTATCATATATGAAAAGCAAGTCCAAGATCTAGTTCTGTAGGCCTGGATAGAGCATTTCCTGACTAAATCCCTACTCCTGCAAAACTTTTTGGTAGACATTCACAGTCAAGGAAGATTTCTGTCTTGAGTGCAGTTAGGATTAGATGGTTATATTCAACTTAAACTGATTCTATAGAATTGGAAACTCTAAATGAGCAGAAGTATTGCCATTTTCTCTTCCTTTTGGAGATTCACTGTTGGAATTATAGAGCTACATTAAGGAGGCCTTGGGCCATTGGACCTCACAGTTATAGTTTCAAGGGAGCCAAAGCTGTCAGATATGAGAATCCTATGAACTGAAAGAGAGCCTGGTCTTCAGCTTGATCTTCTTTTCTCCAGTCTGGTACCTGTTGTAGAAACTAAGTACTCAGAACTGCTAGGTGTTACTGCTGTAGGGGACCTACATTCAAGCAGTTACGATGTAAGATTATACAACTGGAAGGTCAAAAGTAGGCATTATGGACTGATTATCTAAATGAAGTGGTTTGGAGCTGTGCTGGTGAGAGAGGGGGAGAAAAAGAGTTTGGAAAGCTTCCACTTTTATGATAGGCAGATCTGTTCTACTCTTCTTTTTACCTAGGGTTCAATGACCCAAAATGGTTTGAAAACCATTAACTGAACATTAACTGAAAAGGACAGGACGTACATTCATCCTTACTAGTTTAGACAGAATTCATATGCACTTGAGGTTGAGAATCTCAGAGCATGACATTCACACCTTTTCTTTGTCTCAGATAAAGTTTATAAAAAGGAATAGTGGAGTTGTAAATCAGGGTGGTAGCACTCTGTCCAACTCCCTGCCCAGCTGTCCTCTACTCTGAGTGACCTAATGGGAGATTAGTCATGTAGCCTTACACAGCATGATGCTGCTCAAGGAGAATACATAAAGTGATTCCCTAAATTGGGTTTAGCGCCTCAAAGGCCTGCCACCAGTTTGTTGGCCCACTGTTCTCTTGGCCTGTATGATTTCCAAATATAGCAAGCATGGGATTTCCCTAGAGTTAGAAAGCTGCCGTGAGTCATCCTTGGGAGGCCTGGCAGTAGCTCTTGGCCCAGTAGACAGCAGGCAGCTGCACAGCCCCAAGCCCTGAAGGGATATGGTAGCAGCCGCAGGACCTTGTAGTGGATTTCAGAAAGGGAACCACAAACCAGGGCCACTTGGGTCAGGAAAGGCCACAGAAAGTTCCCCCAAAGTAGTACTGATGATAAAGGGGGGAGAACCATCTGCACTTTTTTTGAAATCTGAATGTAATGACATTGAGTGAAACGAATACTTAGAAACTTCCGGCGTATCTCCAAACTATATTTGCTATTATTTATAAATATTACTTATCACCAAGAAACTCCTCTTTGTGATTCATTTGTGTGACTGTTTCTAGGTATGGGGGGAAATGTCACATGATTATGCTACTATACTGTCGAGAAAGGCAATGATTTGTATAAGCAGCAAATTTATCTGCATGAATGAGAATGAATAGAGCACATTTTGGAAGACACAGGTGGGCTTTGAATTAAATCAATCGAGCAAAATCACAAGCAGAATCAGTGCCTGCAGGAGATAAGTCAAGAACTTTTGTTGAGTAGGGCCACCTCCTTAGAACATAGTTTACCACCCGCTACACAGCCCTGTAGAAAACACTGCAGCCAGAGATGTTTTCTTCCCTTATCACTGGTAACCAGTGTCCTTTAATATCAGAGAGGCTTTGAAGAAATGAGGTCATCAGGTGCTAATTATGTAATTTTTATCTTTCATTTGTTAAGTAGTTGTAGAACATTTTAGATTTTGTTGAAACAAAATTCTAGTATAATTACTATTGGAGACATTGAGTCTGTTTAGAGCCCAGAAATACTCCAATAATGAACCTTTTCATATTATAATAAGAGCTAAAAGTTTTAACATTTTCTAAGTTTTTAATCATGTGTTTGAAACTCTGCTGAATACTTTATAGACACAGTCTGATTTATCTTAGAGAAAATTTAAGTGAGATCAATTCAAATTATTCCATGTTTATGGACCTCTCTAAAGATAGTCTTCTTCCACTGGAAGTAGAGATGCAAAATACAAGAGTCTGCTCACTTTTCTGTTGTGATAAGCCACTGTTATAATTCACCTCAAGCTCTTAGTTTGGCCTGCTTCATACTAAATATTTTTAAATTAACTTTTACTGTTGCAGAAATAATATTACCCAAAAGAGGAACATTTTAATTTTAATAGAACAATTCAAATACATGAACTATTCTTATTGACTATAGAATTATTGAATTTTTATTGATCATAGAATCAATATTTATTGTAGAAGAAAACAATGATTTTAGCATGTACAAACAGTATCAAAAATGTCATAAATTAAAAATACAGGCTTAGTTTTTCTTCCTTTTATTTTTTGCCTAAATCCTATAATTATAAATTACAATAAACCATGGATTTTATTATATTGTAGATAAAATTCAATGTCTAATGTATGCTATGTTTTTAGGCACATCATCTGTTGTAAAAAGCTTTTGAAGTTACAGTCCTCCTTCAGCATCTACCAGGAATTGGATCCTAGATCTCTCTGGAAACCATATCTGAAGATGCTCAAATTACCTATATAGCATGGCACAGTATTTATACATGACCCATAAACATCTTCACATATAATTTGAATTATCTTTAGATTATGTCTAATACAGTGTAAATTCTTCGTAGTTGGTATATTGTTTAGGGGATAATGATGAGAAAGTTTATGCCTGTTGAGTACAGACATAAGCTTTTAAGAACTAGTTTTGATTTAGTTTTTCTGATTCAAGGATGTGGATCCAGAGACCTGGAGAACTGATTGTCGCTCTTGCTCTCCCCTGCCAAAACTAGGACAGAACGTAACAAATCTCAAACTGTTCTTTTGTTTTCCTTTTAAAAGACTCATTAAAGATCTGCATATCCCTTTTCACCAACATTAGAATTCCCGTTGCCGTATCAAGCAGAATTCTTCATCAAAAATATGAATGTGGAAGAGATGCTAGCCAGTGAGGTTCTTGGAGACTTTCTGGGGGCTGTGAAAAACGTGTGGCAGCCAGAGCGCCTCAATGCTATAAACATCACGTCGGCCCTAGACAGGGGTGGCAGGGTGCCACTTCCTATTAATGACATGAAGGAGGGGTAAGACAACCTTTATCTCATTGCCTTAAATGTGGATTTTTAAGTATGATGATTTTATCAAATTTATTATAGATGGAAGATAGCCTATTGCATTTTTCTTTTTAATAAAAAATAGATATTATGAAGATATGAACGTGCAAGCAGTTTTCTATATTGACAAAGAGATACTGTCTATGGTTCCCTAAATCACAAGTCCCAAGTCCTGTGAAATCTAATTGTAGATCAGCTTCAGCACCATAAATTATAGCACTAAGCCTTTTGTACCTTCCTAGACAAGTTGATTATTTAGGGCCATGCATTTCAAAGGAAATTGATGCCCAGTTATCAGCTGGAGAAGGGCTGCTGGAACTTTATTCTAGGAAACTATTTCTTCGCCTTTGACATTCTTTCCACCATGTGTTGGTGACTGATGGCTGAATGGATTTGACGCCCATTCCTATGACTTTAGAGCCTAAAGCTTGGCCTTGTCACTCACAAGTTGGGTGACACTGGACAACCACGGAACCCCTCTGTGCCTCAACTTCCTTTTCTGTTCCAGTGAGGATGACTGTTTCTCTCAGCATTCTTATAATGATTTAAAAGTGACAGGACATTTGAAAGGGATATGTCAACTCTCAAGCCATGCAGAGTGTGACCCATAGAAATAAAAAAAAAAAATCACTCCTGTTGGATAAATTGGAAGGATCAGTGTTAATATCATGCCAGACTTTCATCTTTCATTTCTTATCTGTAGGTTGATGGAGAATTGCTTCCCCCCAAATCCTGTGTAAGTGCAGTAGGTATAATAAGTCAGCTTGCACAACCTTCTAACTCTATCTCCCTTCTGACTCTCCCTTCTTCCATAATCCTGGTAATGCTCCTATGCAAGTGATATCAGGAATTAACTAGGATACCTGGATTAGTGAGAATTAGATCGCAGAGCAGCTTAAAGGAGAACTTGGTTAGAAATAACCGAAAAGGATCAGGAATACACATAAATGAAGTCTAAGAGAGCGGGCAGAGGGAGATGGGGGAAAGCAGTGGTCTGTAGCAGTCAACTTAAAAATTTCAGAATTAAGTTTTATCTTGAATGTTATGGCAATGGATTTTGAAGTCAGTCAAGCACACACAGAAGTGCTTTGAGGAAAATGGTTGGTTTATCTCTTCTCTATGTGCTGGTTGACTTTCTATATGAAAACCTAACTCTGGAGCTTAAATTTTCACTGTGGAGTTACAATGTGATCTTTTTCCCAATGAGTAATTTAAAAAGCAGACTCATAGAGCAAGGTGATCAGGGAGTTCCTCTGAAAATGTTCCCAACATGGCAGTTTTTTCAGTAGTTTTTAAAAAATGTGTTTCAAGATGATTGTTGAAACAGCAACTGAAAGAGTTTAGAAGAAACAACACAAACACCAGGCCCTGATAGCTAGATTGTCTCTGGGCTCACTCCTCCAATCCATAGTGCAAACCCTAATTTTAGAATCTGAACTAAACTGAACTAAGTAACTCTCTAAACTAAACACTGACCTAAAACTTACCACATGTGCCTATCCTGAGAATGACCAGTAAAATATTATTTAAAATGTAGATAGGTTACTGACTTCTGATACACCCTACAGATTTTGATTCTTGAAACTAGGGCTGGGCATGTGACTCTAAATTAAGAACAGAATTTTTGTCTTCCAAGTCCTTGTGTAGAGTTCAATCATTAGCTAACTGACCCCCAACACCTGCTAGAAGGCAGCATGTGCTGTCAGCTATTTGAGAGAACCAGTCTTGTGGCTTATTTAGACTCTTGTCTCAGATCCCTTCCCAACTTGAAATGCTTTCCATGAGCTTTAATTTAATGTTAAGCCTTAACCTTTACCAAGTATTCATAGGAGAAGTCTTTTAAAATAGTGTTTCTATAAATTGTATCCAGTGCCAGCTCTGTTACTCTGGTAACCCTATACAGGTCTTAATGAAATTAGATTCTACTTGAATTATAATTGTAGAAGAAAAGTTTGTCCTTGGGAATGATTTTTACATGTTTCCTATAGATGTCATATAAAGTTGTGATCACAAAAGCATTTTCCTTAGTCATATTACCTTCTGTTTGGAAGTAAACCTCATGCTTCTCTGAGCTTGTGCTTTTCTTTCCTTCTAATGATATATAGTATGCATATGTAATTCATTTAATTTACTTTTCAGTGATGTATAGTGTTTATATGTAGTTCACTTAATATACTTTTTGCCTTTACTTTTTAAAAAAATATCATGAGCTCTAATATACTTAAAAATGAAATATTGAAAATATCAAAAGGGAGGAACAGAGGTAGCCAAGGAATTGCACTCATTGCTTTTCTATAATTTTATTTTAAAATATTGTGTATGCTTCTGAAGTATTAATTTAATAACTAATAAATGTGTTCTGCTTAAAAATTAGCATAAGTCTTGCTCCTACATTTAAAGGGAAAAAGTTAAGATATCTATAAAATTATTTCTTTTTCCGCATGGCAGCCACAATCAGATTTTTTTCCTCTGCTTGATATGTGTAGTGTCATAACCAACAGGGGACTAAAAGTAGCTCTCAGCAAGAGACCCTTGTGGTCAACCCACTGTACCCTTCTACAGCCCAAAGTGCCATTAAATGCCACTTAGGAAGAGCCCACTCTAAAGCATCCCAGCTCATCCTGATGAGCATTTTCACATCTCTGCAAAACTTGCTGACAGCTTTCAAATTCCCCTAAATCAAACAGAAAACAATTATAAAGATTTACTTCAGAGTGAGTAAGCTTCTGCAAAGGAAGGCTGAGCCCTCCAAAAAGATTAATTTTCACTTGCCGGACTCATAACCCCAAGGCAACTGTACATGGACTTGGTGTTGCTTTTGCTCCTGAAATAGAGCCAGAGGCTAAGGACTCATAGATGTATTTAGCCTGGGATAAAGTTGGTAGAAAGAAGAGCAGGTTCATATTTCATGCTAGGCACATTGTAGCTGCCAACCTCGGGTGAGTGATGTGGTGTAAATGGTGGCTACGAAGGGAATGATGGGGTGTGAGGATTAAAGAATATACTCACTTTTCACAAGAGATTGTCAAAGCTATTTCCTCTGCTGACCAAAGCATGCAAATCTAGCCTCAATCAGCCACAGAGAATCTATCCTTGTTTATTATCTGGGCCATTTCACAAAATATTCTTTGATTTTTGTCTGTATCAAAAACCTCAATGAGAAGTTACACTTGAGGAAGTGAAGAATGTAAGTCAGTGACTGCCAAATACCATTCTGATGAAAGTCATGATCCTGAGCCAAGGTGTTCAGCTCTGAAATTGTCCTCATCTTTTTCACGTGAGTGGGGGGGGGCCTCGGTATGTGTGTATGTGTGTGCACATGTATGTGTAGAGGTCAGAAGTCTACCTCAGGTGTCATTCCTCAGGAGCTGTCTACCTAGTTGTTTGAGACAGGGTCAAATTGATATGGAATTCACTGATGCCAATGAGGCTGACTGGCCAGTGAGCCCAAGGATTCTATCTGTCTCTGCTCCCCAACATTGTGATAGTGTTGAATCTGACAAACCATGGAAGGCTTTGAAGTTGGATAGATATGAAACAACAGGGACCTTTGCAGAAAATAGCTGACAATTAAGTTTCCATGTTAGACTTATCACACACATTGTAGAGTAAAGGGAGACCGAACAGAAGGAATGGAGATTTCAGCTGTGTGGATCTCACATGACTCAAGAGCATACATGTTCCCTGTCAGGGGAACATAAATGAGAGGAACATGAACATGTAAGCAAATTCTCACAGAATTTACCACCATTCTGTCTTCAGGTCTTTAAGAAGTAGCCACACCCCTTTCTTCAATACTAAGATGAACATGCTTTACTATTTTTTTTCTGTTTTGATTTGATATGAAGAAATGAAGAAATTCAATGCCAGACTCAAAGCCCTGGATGGAATTATTAATCCAATTAACATTTTAATTTCTGGATTTTACTTAGTTGTTTGATCATATATATATATATATTTCATAAATAACCTCATACATATTTAATTTTCATCTTATTTCTCAATTAATTGCAGTTGTGTACAGAAAAAAGAAGTAGAATAAGGAGAGAGCCATAGGTGATGCTGCCTTTTGGAAGCTCCAGTTCACACATGACATTGGACAATTAGGGTCAACATATATTCATTCTGTCTGTTGATGTAGAAGGCAGTGTCAAATATAGTTATTTTCCTGTTTATTGATTCTTCACATTAAATGTTTAAATGCTTCAGCAGATACAGTCTACTTCAGGGGAAATTGAACTGTGCAAAATGAAATAGCAGTCGTTCATAAGGAGCAGTTCTGTCTGGTATGTAGAAGCTCCTGACATCTGAGGCACCACACTTCATATTCATCGAGAGTTTTGTGCCTGTCCCATCTGTTTAGACACCTTTGAAAATTTACAAACCTGTGGTCAGGCCCAAAAGGTGATGGTTGTTCTCATTTTACTTCATAAAAAGTTTCACTTTCTGTATCCAAAAGATAGCTAAAAGGAAAACATTTTGAAAGGCATAACTTTTTCATGTATAGAACAGAATTGTAATTATTAAGTATGACATCATAAAAATATACATTATAAAAAGCCAGTGTGTCTGCTATAGCTTATTCTGTAAAAGAAGCAGTGTATATACTTTTTTAACCCATGACACAAATCTACTATCTGCTTCTCTTAACCATGACATTTGTGCTCTGTTTGCGTTTTTAACTGGTACTGCTTTTCATCTATCAATTCATTCCTTCAGCAAGTAGGATCCCAGAAAACAGTGACAAAGACTGGATTCAAGAACAGTTTAAGGTCTGTTGTTTTGCCCTCAGGAAGGGTGATGGTGGATAGAACTAGGTGATAGCAATGAGATGGGACTGAGTGACATGAATGTTTGCGAGTTTATTTCAGGGTAACTGTCAGCAACTGATGATGGATTGAACTAAGAAGGAGAGGAGTCAACGATGATGGTACTGGAGTTCATGACTTGAGCATCTGGGGTTGCCAATCACTAGAAGAAGAAGAAGATAGAAGGAGGAACAGGTGGAGGTGGGGTGGGGTGGGGTGAAGATGAGCTCAGTTTGGAACATATCAAGTTTGAGAAGTTTATGGGTCGTCCAAGTAGAGATGAAAGTAATTTGGCAGAGTGTGTCAACTGTCATAAAAATGTTTCCACTTCTAGGCATCTCCTTTAAGATAGTAACACCAAAGAATATGTTCAGATAGTCTTCACAATATTATTTATAACATCAAAAAATTGGAAGCAACTGCACATCCAACTCTGAAATAATTGCTGAATAAATCATGTGCACTTAAAAAATTATATTGCCATAAAACTATAATTACAAAGACTACAATATGGAAAATGCTTATGATGCATTAAGTGGAAAAGTAGGATACAAAATTATATTTTAGAGGTGATTGCAATTAGGTTAAAATATATGCATTTGAAAAATATTCTGCAAGGTACATTGGAAATGAAAATAGTTATCTTGGTAATATAAATGAGTTCTGTTTTTATATCCCAAGTTTTCTAAAATGTTTTTATATTGCTTTTATAATTTAAGAGAAAAAAACATTTCAAAGTACCAAAACTTCTTGTGCTTTTTTGTGTTAACTTTACGTGAGTTAATGAAAAACCTTACTAATTATAAATGCAAATCACTGTCATGGTTAAGCAAGTGGGCTGTTAACAGTTGTAAGAAACATCTATTTGTCTCTGTGTTTATGAATATATTTTGCACTTATGAAGAAAAATATATGGTATGGTCAGGCAGTTAATAAGGAGCTAGAAATTGGTTTTCTGTGAAGCTTAAAAGCAATAACTTAAAAATGGAATATGTGTATATTCACTGAACATTTACTCTTTCAGTTTCTCACATTCTGTCCTGGATTTTCAGTTTGATCTTTATTTCAGTGTATTACTCACTGTTTTTCAAAGGTAAATAAAATTTTAAAGATGTCACATGTCCTTTAAATGAAATTTAATTCCTAATATAAAATTGATGTAAGGAATAAGGTAATTTGTGTAATGCTGCTCTGGAACACTTGTCATCTGGAACACTTGTCATCTCAGATATGGCCATGAGTTTATACTTAAAGTAGCAGAACTTTGAATGTTTTAATATTTCATATATTATTTTTATTTTGTGTGTATGAAGGTATTGCCTGTATTTAAGTACACCCATGTTGTGTAATGCCCATGGAGACCGGAAGAGGGTACCAGATCCCCTGGAACTGGAGTTATGGACAGTTGTTAGCCATCATATGAGTGCTGGGATTTGAACCTGTGTCCTCTACAAGAGCAATCAGTGTTTTTAACTGCTGAGTCATCTTTTTAGCTCCACAACTTTGAATTTTTATATTATATTTTGTGTTTATTTCACTTGTAGCATAACAGCTTTAAACTGGGTGTAGTGGTGGCTCATGCCTATAATCCTACTCCTGAGTAAGCAGGAGGATTGCCATGAGTTTGAGGCCAACCTGGGGTACACAGTGAGTCTATGGCAATCAAGCCCAAGCTATAAGAATGAGATCTTGTCCCAGAAAAGTTTTTAACAAATAATATCTTTATTACGATATAATTCACATATCATGCAATTTGTCTGTTTAAAATTTACAATTATCACAATCAATTTTAGAGTATTTTTAACATCTCAGAACTTTCCACTGGCACCCTTGTCCCATCGGTAGCCACTTCCCACCACCATTTCTAATCCTTGACAAACTCTAGCGTACTTGATTGTTTCTATTCATTTGCCTGTGTTTGGGCATTAATATGAATGAAGAGAGATGCTCTATATGGTCATCGGGACTGGCCTTTTCATCATGTATTCAAGTTTCGTCCATGCTGTAGGATAAAGCAAAAATGTGTATCTGAATGTTCACAGCAGTATCATTCCTAATAGTCAGAAAGTAGAAATAGTCCAAAGGCTCATCAACATATGAGTGGACAAACAAAAGAGAGTAAGCCACAGAACACTGTATTATTCAGCAATATGAAAAAATAAAATTCTCCTTTATCCCACAACATAGATAGATATATTTTCATTTCTCCTAGGCATATCCCTGAGAATAGAATTCCTGAGTTATATGTCACTCTAGATGTAACCTTTTGGAAATTGTCAAGCTGTTTTCCAAAAGCTTTGTACTGTTTCACATTCTGAAGAGAGGGGGATTTAATTCCTCTGGATCCTCAGAGATCTAGCTTTCATCTTTCTTTCTGATTATCACTACTCTAGTGGGAGTGAAGTGCTCTCTCATTGAGAATTTAATTTTTATTTCACTAGTGACCAGTGATGTTGAGTATCTTTCCATATACTTTTCACATACAATGCAACAAAATGCCATTTTTTCAGCTTTTCTTTGGAAATGTTTATTCAGATCCTTTATCATTTTTAACTGAGTTGTTTGTATTTTTAGGTTGTGAGAGCCCCTCACATATTCTGGATGCAAGTTCCTTATCAGATAGATGATTTGTAAATAGCCCTTTCTGTGGCTTATCTTTAGTTTCTTGATGTTGTTCTTTGAAGCGTAAAATGTTTTAATTTTGATAAAGTTCAGCTTATCTAGCTTTTCCTGCCACTGCTGGAGCTTTTGATGTCAAAGCTAAGAGACCATTGGCTAATCCAAGGCCACAAGGATTTATGTCTGTTTTCTTCTCAGAGTTAATAGTCTTAACTCTTGCATTTAAGTCATACACATTTCCATACTTTTAAGTTTTTTATTAGCAGAGTAACATTTAAGTTTTTTAAATGAGAGTAATTAAATTGGGTTTTAGGGAAGGGGTTATTGATTTTTTTCCCTTTTTGTGAACTTTTATGAATTTCACACAATATATTTTATTGCATTGAGATCTGCTTCCTATTGCACCTCCTTACTACCCTCTGCTCAATTTAATGTGCTGTATTATATATAAATTAAGGCCTAGGAAGTCAAATTTATATCCTCATATGTCCTTCAGTGTACATGCATCCACTGGAGCCTGGTTAACACCCCTAAAGAGACTGACTGACTTTCTCCAACAGTCATCAGATTCCTATAGTTCCTCAGGTGGGGCTGAGATTTCTTGTCTACTTCCCCATGTCTGTGCAGGGATTTTGTCTGGTTTGAGCGTGTATGGTACTTATGCATGCTGTCATCATTGCTGATAGTTCATGTGAGTAACTGTTCAGTTGTTTTGAAAGCTGTTTCCTTGTGAGTTTCTGTGTTAATCACCGTCAGCTACATAAGGAAGTGTCTCTGGTGAGAGTTGAGAAATGCATTAATCTGTGGGTATAACAGTGTTACTTTACTGCTATATCTATTTAACAGAATATTAGTATTAGGCTTTCCACTCTTGCCTGTGACCTGTCTAGCCACAGGTTCCTAGGTCTGTAATCAGTGTCAGGTATGGACTCTGTCTTATGAAGTGGCCCTTAAATCCAATTAGAAAGTGATTAGTCACTCCCATAATATTCATGCCACTATCACAGCAGAGGTCGTATCTTGCCAGGCCAGTTGGTTTTGAAGCACACTGGATTCAAAGCTGGGTAACGGTGATGATTAATTTTTTCTTCTATAGTATGCATAGCTCCTTCCAGGACTGTGAAAGCTAGCTAGTAGAGATGAAGTTTTGAAGTCAGTACCAGTACCAGCTTGATTTCTCCTTGTTTTTCTATGACATATATATATATATATATATATATATATATTATATATATATAATATATATATATTTATTTCAACAGTAGGGTCTTACTATTGAGTTCTGATGGGTAAACAAGAGCAGGAGCAATGACAAGAATTATTTGAGGATCTGTCAACAGGTTCGAAAGAGGGAGTCCATCCCCAGCATTGGACTTTTACTCTGTTAGCCTATGGTGTCTAGTAGGAGCAGTGTCCCTGTAGTTTAAGGTAACTCCTTTTAATCTTTTATAATGTTTATGTATATACTTTAAGATGCTTCTACAGTGGTAGGTTTCCATATGGCTTTTAATACATATTTTTAAGAAGGCTGTTTTTAATAGAAACTTTAGGTTCATAGGAAAATTAAAATGAAAGCATAAAAATGTTTTGTATTCCACTATCCACAAACATTATTAGTATGTTTCAACAGAGGGATACTTTGCTACTGTTGATGAGCAGCATTGTGCATTGTTATCCACACTCTATACCTTGCATTAGATGCCCCCCGCCCGTGTTGTGCATTGTATGGGCCTGCATGAGGATTAGTGATGCTCTGGTAGACTGTGCAAAGGAACATCACTGTCCTGAAAACCACCTGTGCTGCACCTCTTCATCTTTCTTTTACCTCCACAACCTAGCAAGTATCTTTTTGCTCTCCCTAGAGTTCCCTTTATGGAGAATGACATTTAGGTCATATACTTGGAGTCATTCTTCATGTACCTTTTTGTATTTTTTTATTGAGTAACATGCATTGAAGTTTCTTTTGCATCATCTCATGGGCTTGATAGCTCTTTCCTTTTCTGTGTTGAAGACTATTTCATTTTCTGGATGTAACACAGTTAGCTATTCACCTACTGAAAGACATCATGGTCACTTCTGTGTTTGGTAATTCCTAATAAAGATTGTGTAGTCATCTGTATGCAGGCTTTTAGATGTGATCCTAAATTTTGGCTCCCTTTTGATAATAGTAGCTGGACGGTAAGGTAAGAAGATGCTTAATTTTGTAAGAAAACTCCAAGTTGTCTTCCAGATTGTGCCATGTTGCATTACTACCGAGTACACAGGAATGCTCCTGTTACTTCAGTGCTCCCTATCTATACTTGTATTTGGGGTAGGTGGTGTTCTGGATTTTATCTTCATTTGCTCTATGTTTGTCTTCCTTGGTAAGTTCTCTGTTAAGGTTTTTGGTTTTTTTTTTTTTTTTTTTTGAGACAGCATCTTTAACTGGTCTTGAACTCACTGTGTAGCTGAGAATGACTTTAAACTCCTGATCCTCTTGCTTTCACATCCTGAATGCTGGGATTATAGATAAGTGCCACCATGCTTGGTTTATGAGGTGCTAGAACCGAACCCAGGACTTCATGCATACTAGTCAGTGTGCCAACTGAATGACTTCCCCAACCCTGTGCCACTTTTAAATGCTTTTTTTAGATTCTCAGTTTATTTCAGAGTTGTTTGTCCATGTTCAATAACAGCATTTTCTGAGATAAGAGCTTTGCAAACATTTCACCCAGGCTCTGGAAAATTTTCTTGACAGTATATAGTACAAGAGAAAATTTTAGTTTAGTGAATGTTTCTGTCTTAGTCGTTTTTTCATGAATTACATCTTTACTGTTGCATCTAAAAAGTTGTCTGGTATTTTCTCTATGTTATCTTCTAAGAATCTTACAGTTTTGCAATTAGAGCTTAGGATTGTGATTTATTTTGCATTATACTCATGGAGGGTTCAAGGTATACGTTTGGATTCTGGTGTAGTTTTTCCTCCATGTATACATCCAGTTGTTCCAGCATATGTGCTGAAAGGTTAATTCCTTTGCTGTAGTGCCTTCCTTCCTTTGTCACAGATGAGTTTGCTGTGCTTATGTGGGCCCATGTCTGGCCTCTCTGCTCTGTGCCAGTTGTCTAACCCTTTACTAGTATTACATTATTTCCATTTTCCTAGCTTTATAGTAGATCTTGAGTAGTAGGAGAGTTTCAATACTCTAGCTTTGTTCTTTTGCTTCTTTTATGAGTTTTGGGAGTTGATGTCCTAAAGAATTGGTCCATTTCATCTGTACCATCAAACTTTTGGCTATAGTACCCCTTGATTATCATTTTATGTTAATGACATCTTTAATGTTTATTCTTTACTTTGATATTAACAATTTATATTCTCCTCCTTCCCCTCTTCTTACCCAGTATGCCTGGTTTATCTGTTTCATCTATTTTTCAAAGAATCATCTTTTCATTTCTTTGATTTATCTCCTTTGATTTTTTTTCAATTTACTAATTTTTCTCTACTTTTTATTCTTTTCATTTGAATACTTTGTATTTAATGCTGATATTAATTGTTAATTAATATATTTATTTTGGTGTCAGGGTGGAAGCTTAGGTGATGGCTTCTAGATCATTCTCTTTTCTAATATATGCATTCAGTGCTATAAATTTTCCTCTAAGAACTGCTTTGGCTGTATCCTCAAATTTTGTAAACTTAGGGTTTTATTTTCATTTAGTTCAAAAGTGTTAAAATTGCTCTTGAGGTTTATTTTTAGCTGCTGTTATGTGGAAGTGTGTTGCTGATTCTCATGCTAATGCTTGCTCAGTCTTTTCAAGCTGTGGTTTTTGACTCCAATTTTTTTTCTTGACAATTGGACTATTACTGGGTAAATGGAACTGTTATAAATTAATAGAGTGGTAAGACATGGGTTAGGGCAAGATTCTAGTCTTATGAATAGATCTCAGTGTTATGGAGCCTGTGACTCTGAGCTTAGCACATCACAGGTGGTATTCTCGTTAGTAGACTGATTAGCTAAAGAGGTAGAATTGGGTATTTCCTTTCTCTCAAGTCTGCTGGATACATTCAACCAGAACAATTTAGACTCTTGATTAGTTTCTCTGGAAGGCAGGCCTTTTGAAGAAGGACAGAATGGTTCCTTTTCCCCCTCTGCCTGCCAGAAGCATGAACAGATTGTGCGTGTTAAACTAAGAACTTGATAACGCTCCACTGTACTCAGGGATCCTCTGATGACAAGGTTCTCCTGGAATTTTTGACTCTCAGACTAGACTACAGTGAGCCTGAGCCTATAGCAACTCAGTGATTTCAGCTCAGCTCCCTATGCCATCACTTCCCTGGTCTCCTCAGAGGGTTCAGCTTGCACATTTTTTCCCCCAGAAGTTGTGACTCTGTATTTATCAGTTGGTCTGCCCAGATCTAGGAGCATCCATTTGCTCATGGCCTCACTTCTGTTAGGAATCTAAGAATTTCTTGTTTTACAATTTGTTCATTTCTTTTTAATGTGCTACATTAGAAACCAGCAGATCTTTGACCAATTTTTGTGTTATTTTTTATTTCTGGTGTGTGATTGGGAGAGGGCTGTTCTTTTTCAAGTAAGTAATCAGTTGTTCTAAGACCTTTAATTTCAAATGTTATTCATCTGCCCATCAGATTTTCTTGGTATCAGTGATAATAATCTGCTTATTAAATATGGGTCGATTTCTAGATCAGTTCTATTCCATTGATCTGTGTGACTGCTTCTACCCCAGTGTACCCATTATCTTTAATATTATAGCTTTCAGTACATTTTCAAACCTGCACTTTGCCCCTTCCAAATTTGTTTTGCTATTCAAGATCTCTCTTCTCTCTCTCTCTCTCTCTCTCTCTCTCTCTCTCTCTCTCAATCTCTCTCGCTTTTTGATTTTCTTGGACTTTTATTAGGCCAAATATCTAAGTTTTTCAGTTTCTTCAAAATAGACAATTAGAATCTTGATGTGTTATTTCATTTAATAAATAGCTGAATCGTGTCTGTGAAGAAAAGAAATGATATGTATTGGTTTTGGTTTGGTTCTCATTTCTTTTGAAAGGCTGAAGAGATTCCCATCTTTTTGAGCCACTCTGAGGTAGTTTAATCCTGTCATTACTGCTACTGTGTTCTATTTCATTGAGATCTTGTTAACTAGTTAAGTAGAGTTCTTTTCTCATAATGCTGAGATTCTCACTAAGAAAATAGAAATTCTTTTCTTCATTTGTGGTGACCTAACAGTAGTTTTCTTAGCTGAAGAGTGAAAGGTCTTTAATGTGAGGCCAAAAATGAGAGGCGCTACGGAAACTGCTAGAGCTGTGGAGTTAACTAGTGGGGTCTGCCTGGGCCTCTGTCTCTTCAGGGATGCAATTTCGTATTCACGTCAGGTGAAATCAAATGAACAGTCATTACTTTACAACTATTATTTTAGTGATAGGGTTATTTACTTAATTACAAACCTGAAGGATAACTTGTAATGCAAATAGTCTGCCAGAATATAATGGTCAATGTACAGCACATGGTTAATTTAAATAAAATAAAAAGGGTGAGATAAAACTTTTAGAAATTAACCTAAGAATGGAAAGAGCATCTGGTAGAACTAAGCACTCAGTCAATATTGGTTGAGTAAAGGAATGAATGAAAGAAAGCCTCTACATGAATCACCCTTTCGGAAGTCTAGGCTCCTACCTCAGGGATGATTCTACTTAATCCTTCAATTCAAAGGGATAAACCCTGCTTTCAGGGTAAATGGTTTTTTTAGAGTTTTCAATTTTCTTAAAGGATAACTTGAGAGGTTCTTGTTTTTTACAGTGTTTATGTCATGGTTGGTGCCGATGTCCCATTTTCTTCCTGTTTACGAGAAGTTGAAAATCCACAGAATCAATTGAGATGCAGTCAAGAAATGGAGCCTGTGATAACATGCGATAAAAAGTTTCGAACTCAGTTTCACATTGACTGGTGCAAAATTTCACTGGTGAGTTTTAAATTTTTTTTTTCTTTTGCAAATGTAATTTGGAGTCATGTGGCTGAACAGAATGTTTAACTAAAACCTAAATTGCTTTTGGAAACAAAACCTGAGTTTTATTTTTTAACTGCAGTAGATTTCCTTGACTTTAAGGATTTGGTAAATTGATTGATGGTACATGCATTTAGGACAGAGTCTCGCTGCTTTTGTACTCTAACCTTGATTAGTTGCTGGGGCTGGATTAGCTTAGCAGGTGGTCCAAATGAACCTTTTGGACATCCAGGTGGCTTTTAAATCAGTGCTCCTTAGAGAGTCAGTGTTGTGTGTGTAGAAGGTCTCTTAAATACACTGCTACCATCTCACTGTGGAAAGAGAAAATAAAGAGCAATAAAATACTGAAAATAAAGCTATATTTTCCTACCAGTTTATGTCTGTAATTTCAACAGGAGACGTTTAGTAGACAAAAAATAATTCTAAGTGAGGAAAATTAGTATCTTGCTTACAGCCTTAAAAATATGCCCATAAACATAAAAATTTCTTCCTAAACCACTTTTAAAATTTTTTGTTGATTAATTTGTTCTTTGACAATTTCATACAAGTTTTTAATTTGCATGCTAAAAGAGGAAAATGTGAGTTCAGTTTCATACACATATATAATATGCTTACATAAATTTATACTCTATTACATGTCTTCTGTATCTTTCTATATAATATTTTCATCTTGTTCTCTGTAGTCTTTAATTCTGTTAATTCTTTAGTGACCTTTCATTTTTTAGTAACCTTGAGATTTAACTTCTGCCAGCTTTTTATGATTGGTGGTGAGTGAATTGGATCTAAGTTTAAAGTTGACATTTGAACCAAGTTATTGACACATAAACACAACTGTCCCTTCATGTCTTCCAGCGGCAGCTGTGGGCCACTTTCCAGCCCCAGTACTAGAGAACATACTACTCACGTTGCAACACTTACCATTCCCTGTGGCTTTTTGCCCTGGATGCTTTTTTATCCTGTCTTTTACATCTTAGAAAAATGATGCCCTTTCTTTTTCCTTCTTAAATCAAGCAAAATTATTTGTTTATTGTGGTTTATGTGCAGCCTGGGTAAATTATTGAGTCTACAGAGCTCAATATTTCAGTCATGGTGCTAAACATACTAGGGCGTGAAAGACTGGGCAGCTGGAATCATGACTTAAACCTATTCCTCTCACTAGTTAGGAGACAGCAGGCCCCACCAACAGCATTATGCTGTGGCTGTCCAGAAACATTTCTAAAAGTTTAAAAATTATCTCAGTGGAAAGATTTTTTATGACTGAAAAAGTTGGGGATTTTCATTTTTAATCTTGCATACATATAATCATTTATATGCCACATCATTCCACAAAATATTTCAGGAAACTTAAAAGGGTCATATTACACATATTTAAAAGTGGAAAAACTGGGTCCTAAATGTTTAAAAAAAAGCATAGGGTTATGTTTGACAATCAGTCTCTCCTAATGCCTGGGATTAAAACACAAAACCAAAAAAACCCCAGGAAATTTGTATATTTAGCTCCCATTCTTTAAAATGAGAGAGGGCATGATTCTTCTGCAGCTATGAAAGGCTTGGCTAACATGGTATTGTGAACAAGTGGAGGTCTTTTTGGCAGAGGATGCTGAATGAAGCCAAAAATAATTCTCTCCAACATTTTTTATTATTAAATGTAACACTTTATGTGGCTGCTTTTTTTTAGTGCCCATAAGTAAAATCCCCAGTATAATTAAATGCAGCCCAGTGAAAGAAGATCACTTAACATTGAGGCAGAGTACAAGACTGCCAGTTTTCATTCTGGAATAGAATTTAGCAGAACTCTACCACTGAGCAGGTTCTATCTTCCGCTGACTCGTTTCTCTAAACTTACTTCTATCGGCCGCATGGCAGAAATCTTGAGCAGTACATTGGAAACGGTCCCTTCTTTCTTCTTTCCTTTCTCTTTCCTATTCCATTAACCTTATTAACTATCCTGGCATGCTGGTTTCTCTTCCACTTTGTAGTCTGTTAACATCTGCACTAGAGGTCTGTCACAAAGAAACAAGAAATTTACATATTGCTATCAAGGACCTGTGCTTTGTAGGAAACAGGCAACAAACAAACACTTACTTATACATACACATACATAGTATGCATCCATGTACAAATGAATGTATGTGTGTATGTGTTTATGTTGCAGGTTGGATAGGGAAAATAGGCCAAGAGAAAGCCTTTATTACTTTAATTCATTACCTTTCCCCAGCTCCAATTAACAGTTTCAAATTCAGGGTATATAAAGTAATTGCAAAATGAATTGGCTTTTGAAGGTAATTTGACAGAGTGTTTTGGTGTGTCTAGGTCTTAAAATTGCATAATGTTTGTAGCTATTAATTTGATGTGTAATTGTCTTCTTTTGTATCAGGTTGATAAAACAAAGCAAGTGTCCACCTATCAGGAAGTGGTTCGTGGCGAGGGGATTTTGCCTGATGGCGGGGAGTACAAGCCCCCTTCTGACTCTTTGAAAAGCAGAGACTATTACACGGATTTCCTCATCACACTGGCTGTGCCCTCGGCAGTAGCACTGGTCCTTTTCCTAATACTTGCTTATATCATGTGCTGCCGACGGGAAGGAGTGTGAGTACTTTCAAACGCTAATAAAGAATTGGAGAGCCTGCTAGGAGCACAACATAGACGATTCCATTAAAAGCAAAGTTTCATTCAGTTCATAAAACACGTTATAAACGAACTGAAATTTTGTTCAGGTCAAACTGCAGCACTATCTGTATTCCTTTACAGTGAAGTAAAGTAGTTGTGAGTCTAGCCAAACCAAATTAGGGGACAAAATTACTTTATTCAGAAATGATAAGGCTAGATATAAATTCAGGCTGGAAAAAACAGTCTCAAGAATAATTGAGGTTAGACAGTGTGGTCATGCAAACCATCTTGTGTAAGCAAAGACAGGAGTCTATTGACATGGTAATTGCATTTAAATAAATAAATTGTCTTAGTCAGTTTGATGAAAAGTGATGGCCAGAATTCTTCTTGAAGTCATTCTGCTGTCAAACAGGGTGACACAATCTAAATGTTTAAAGTATATTAAAAAAAATAACCCAGGAGTAAATTAATGAAAATAAGGTATCATTTGAGTAATGAGTCTTTACTTCATGAACAGTTGGTACTTTCAGGACATCTATGTCAATTAAGATAATCTCCCGAGATTAGTTGGAAGTCAGGGTACCAAAGCAAAGGATAAAAAATTAATAAAGCAGCAAGTAACAAATTCTTTCATTTTTACATGTAGCCTGATGTCATTATGTCACAGAGTTTATTTCAATCAAGAGCTTGATTCTTAATCTCCATTTTTTTTCCATTTTCTGTGTGTCTCTCATCAATATTCCATCGCTGTGTGTGTACTCATCCAAGTAATATAAACCTGGTGGCAAATGGCTGCCCAGTTGCATTTAAAAGTCACAATGTCAGCATTTCCACATCACACAAGGTCCCATGAGCATATAGTCTTAATGTTCCAACTATCAATGCTATTATTTAATTCATAAATTTTGTTTTGTTTCTAGGGAAAAGAGAAACATGCAAACCCCAGAGTAAGTGTCTTCTTTCCTGTTATTTTCTTTATCATTGTTTTCTTCACTTCTTAGTTGCCCATCATGCTCCTCCATACATGTGACCCATGCTTGCTTTTCATTCACCATCTTTCATAGTTAATTTCACAAATGTGAAAGCTGCTTTCTAAATAGAGATGTTCAGGATGGGTAGACACTAAAAATAAAAAGAGTTAAAAAACCAAGGTTACCTAGATAAAAATTAAACCTAAACAATTTCAGATTCAGAATATTAACATGCCATTTATATTATGTGATTTCCCAATCTGCATTTCTATAAACCAGAGGACAGATGAAAAGACCTTTCATACAAGTTTTCCTGAATCTACAGTACTAACCTACCATAAAATGAAACTTCTGTGAGTATTTATAAATGCCACACCAGAAACAATAATATAAAAGCTATAGTAGTTTAATCGTAATCATAGAAAATAAATAGATAACTAGTTTGTTACTTAGGGCTGTAATATTAATACAGTACTTCATAGCTTAGTTCAATTTGAAACATATACTTCAAAATCAGTGTGTAATATTCAGTTCTGCTGTATTAAAAATATGTGAGATATTTTTCTGAGATAGTTTATAGAATGCCCCAAGTGTAATAATATTGTCTTATTTTAATGGGAGAAAAGTGACTTTTTAAAATTGTGTGGCCCATTAGGCTAATTCATGATTTTAAATATATGTTGTTTTATTTCTTTTTTATATAGTATCCAACTTGTCCATCACAGTGCTATTCAGAAGTCAACCAAGGAACTTCGAGATATGTCTAAGAACAGAGAGATTGCATGGCCCCTGTCTACACTTCCTGTGTTTCACCCCGTAACTGGAGAAATCATACCTCCTCTACACACAGACAACTATGACAGTACCAACATGCCATTGATGCAGACACAGCAGTAAGTATCCACTTGGAGCTGCCGTCATCAGCATGCATGTTTTTACTAGTATTTATCAAAACCAGAACATTTATCGGTTACTGTTTTTATTTATTACTGGAACAGACCTTCGCAGAAGATCACGAATGGCCTGACATGAATATAGTATAATTATTTTTAGGAATTTCTTTACTTCAGTAATCAAAATATATCTACATTAATATGTAAGAAGTTGACAGAGGTAATAAACATATGTTTGCCCTAAATGAGTTCATTGTGAAAAGAGGCATAGACTAAAGCATAGCAAACAGATTGTTTTTCAGAGATGATGTCCTGAGTTTTGTTAACCTCTTTTTCCAACTATCTATGACCTATGTAATTCAGGATAAAAAAAGTTAAGTTGTTCTTTTGTTATCTGCTTGTATATCAAAATAAGCAACTCTAATTTGGGATTTTATATATATATATATATAATATATATATATATATATGTGGCTTGGTATGGCTTTTTGAGGCAGGGTTTCATGTGGCTAAGGCTGGCCTTGAACTTCTGATCCTACTCCAGCCTTTCCAAATGCTAGAGATCGGACATGCACCACCACGTCCAGCTGAACATAAATGTTATTAAAGCGAATCTTCTCTAGTGCTAGAAACACCATGGTCAGAAAGCCTGGAGGAAGAATATATAAGGAGTAAGTGTGGGACAGGAGGCTGAGAAATTTTATATTTGATATTTTGATATTTGAACTGGTGGATGAAATGCATTTATTTTGGAGATGTAGCCATTCTTTTTTCCTTTTTAAGCGTTTATCAGAATGGGTTAAATTGAATTGCCCAGTACTCGAAGCCACAGAGTTTATTTTTGTGTTCTGCCTTATTTTCAAGGTAAATGGAATGGATATACAGAAAAATCTCTCTGACCTTTAGTCCCTGACCATTTATACATGTGTGCACATACATGTATATTCCCACACATCCCTTAGACCATGATGTAAAAGTAAATGCTGTTTAAATCTTTATCTGGAAACTATGCTAGACACTTTCTTTGAGAGTAATTATTTTATAATTAAGCAAAATGTATGTGCCAATTTAAGGATCAAACAGTAATTGAGAAGAACAGTGTAAACAGTCGGCATACACACACTCACTCTAAATACTTCAGAAACCCAAAAGGCTTATACATAATTTCCTAAGATTCTCTAACATCATTTACTTAGGATTGTATAGTGAAGGATATGTGAGAGTATGTACATTTGAGTGATTAATTCAGGGACTTTAAATGGTTGTGAGAAGTTGCATTATTTACGAACTCAGGATTGTGGAAACAAGAGTTAATAGATCAGTAGTATTAGTATTTAACTTCCACAATATTTAATTTCAGTATAGAGAAAATATGTGTTTTTATGTTCTCTTTTATAAAGGTCAGTAAACCATTCTTATGAACTAGACTTTATTAGAATTATGTTCTGATAAGGAAAATCAGTATAGTTCCAAAAATACTATAATCATGCACCATTTGCTACTCTATCCAATCCTTTTGGAGATGAAAGGTGTAAACAACCATATCATTCATTTTCAGAATTGTACTTGATTCTCATGTACTATGCCTTACTTTGCTCAGAATGCAGAGAAACACTGATAGTCTTCAAAACATGAAATGGTTAAGTATGCTTAGATTTTTTTTCTTTTATTTATTTATTTGGGGGGAGATGTGCTTGCTATAGTTCATATGTCAGTGTCAGAGACAACTTGCAGGAGTTGGTTCTCTCCTTCCACTGTGTGGGTCCTGGAAATGTAGCTCAAGTCTAGTGGCAAGTGCCTTTATCCACTAAGTCATCTCGGGATCCATTGTTCTTTGAGCTACAAAAATTCTTGTGCTTGTGGGTTGGTAGGCTTTGAGAATCTTTGGGGAGATATACTAGCTAATTCTTTAAAGAACATAGTTTTGGAAATGCTATTATTGATGATGTCACAATGTTATAAGATTTTAAATATAAAAGTAGTTAATATAACGAAGAATATGTTTGCAAAGCAGTCAAACTTTGTGGATAAAGTCTTGAAAATGAGAAAAATAACTGCTTCCATTTTAAAAGGTAGCCTTTCTAATCTCTTTTGAGTATAAAAATATATCTTTGAAAAGTATTGATTCTCTCTGTCCATCTCTCTGCAATGTTGTTACTAGTATATAAAAAGAACACATTTTCTGTCTAGTTTATGACCATATACATCTCCCAGATTTTCCTATAACATCACAACTGCCATTATATCAGCACAATCTCTTTATTTGCAAATGCCAGGGGTTATTACACTGAACTTGCAACAATTTCAACATATTTGGTGTTTTTTTAAGTCCAGAAATCCTTCATATTATTCCAATTTATGCTACTGAAAAAGCTGTATTAACTAACACTTCTATATAAATAGGGCCTGTAGATAATTGATGATGTTCGCAGTGATTGTTCTGCGGCACTGCGGGATCATCAAGTGCGTCTGACTCATCAGAGGAAAATTAAATTACATTGGGTGTCGCTTCAGTGTTGAGTGTATATTATCTTTTATTCTTGGAAATGAATAATACGTGCGTGGTCTCTATGGTAACTCCCTATAAGCCAGAATATGTGATTAACCTCATTTTCCAACTATGCCAGATAATAGGGAATTTATTGTACTGGGTTCATCAACACTGTCTTTACAAAAATTCAACTTTAACACTTTATCTGAAAATCATAGCTATTTTTTAAAAGTTGTATTTTAGCATCATGTAGATAAATAAATATTTGGGGCATTTGGTTGGAATTGCATTCTCAAGATGAAAATGAGGTATTTATTTGGTCAGGCACATGGCACTTCATAGCCAGGTGTATGCGTGGGGAATGCTGCTTTGTATTTACTAACTAACCCTTCCTGAAAGGGCATGCATTGCCAGCTCACGTATTCACACAAAGTGACTGAACTTATCATTCAGAAAGAGTTTGATCAGCTTCAGGATTTCATGTTTATTCTTCAGATTTGACATCAGAAATGGCAGACAAAATGATATGGCTAAACATCTATGTGAGCCTGTTGGTAAGACTCAGAACATTCAAAGCTTTCCTTCAAGGCTGCTCGAGATTAGTTGTTCTTTTAAATAAGTCAGCCCATTTCAGATGTATAGAGAATTTATAACAGCTGTGTAACTAAGGGCTGCCATGGTTATCGGTTACACAGAATTTTTTTTTCCCTTTTGTAACAGTACCTCACAGGGATCCAGATTAGCACCATAAATTATCTAGTAAAAAAAAAGGAAAAAAAAGGTGTGATTATTTGTAGGTGATAAATATTTTGAGATATTGATAAGAGACGAAGATAAATGAGGTCAGCATGAAGATTAGAGTATTTACCTACTCTGAAATCTACTGGGGTAGATAGTGTGGTCATTGACCTCAAAGGGATCTCTGAGCCAGCTTATAGACAAAATGACTTTAAAAGACATGGTAAAGTAGGAAGCTGGGATCAGGCTGGGAGGCATGCCACATGCTCATAAAGGAGTGTCATTTAGTACGGGGTTCCTTTTCAGATCTCAGAGACAATATAAACATATGGTTAAATTATTACATAGTGTAGTAATAGAAGGTCAGTTCATTTTGATCTTCACTTATGAATTTATTCATGCTATTCATAATTTCTAATGATCATAGATGCACAAGAAAGCTGCACAGATATCAAAGAGAGTTTGCAGATTCTTACTTTCAGCCAGATTCTCCCATTATTAGTACTTTGTGGTGCCATTGTACATACATGGTCAGGATGACAAACCCAGCATAGGTGCTTTACTGTTACTAGACTTCAGATGTACTTTAGGTTTTATGACTTTTTTAGCTGTGACCTGTTTCTGTTTCTGTTCCTGTATTTTATTAAGGACACAATAATCGCCTTGTCCCCGTGGTGTCCTCTTCTCTGGGCAATTTCTTAGACTTTCCTGTGTCCTGTTGCGTTGATAGTGTAAAGAAGCACTAGCCAAGTGTTTTGAGGAGTGGCCCCCATCCTGTTCCTAATCAGGCTTGCTGTAACCCTTCTTTGTTATCTTTGTGGTTCAGTAAATACATTTCTATTGATAGATTTTATTTCCTCTACAGGCAGTCCCCTTATTACAGTTCACTTCTGGAAATCACATTTTAGAGTAATTCTTAAATGTAAATTGCCCTAACCCCCTTCTCCCCCCCCCCAAATCATTGTGTTTGGGGGTAATGTCTGTAACCAAAGTCTTAACTGAAAAATCTTATCTCAGATAAACTATGTAATTAAAAGATTAAATTCCAAGACATAGAATTTTAGGTCCTCACATTGAAAAGACAGAATCTGCTGTTGACAAACTACAGTACTCAGAATCCTGGAGATTTTATGGCACTAAGCTCAACCCTAAGTCAGGGATTTGGTGGCTGGTGGAAATCTATGTTACTGGAGCAGGACGATTGCTATTAGCCCCTGATTTCATGAATTTAGGTTTAAGGCTGAGCACTGCAGAGCCTCTAGTCTTTCTAATGGAGTGCAGTAAGAGGCCAGTTCTTCTCCTAGAGTTCTGCCTAAGGTTTGAAAAGCAAACATTTTTTTCTAAATTTCCCAGAGGGGTATGTGTAAGTGTGAAGCAGGAGTCCTGAGGGTTTTATCTTGAAGGTTTGGATCCTCAGAATGTATGCATATAAATGTCTCTAGCTTTCATCAGCTTCTTCAACCCCCAGAGGAAAATGCTGTTTAAGGAGGGGGATGAGATGAGTGCTGACCTGAGCAATCCTGAAGAAAAGATGGCAAACCTTGAAAAACTAAATAAATTAAAGTAAATGAGTTAAAAAAGACAAACAAACAGAAATTGTAGTCAGAATATAGTTTTATACCTTGAAAAGGAGACATTGACCTGAAGATCCAACATATATAATTTTCAAAAAACATTAATTTTTAAATTTTAGTAGTGTTTAGGAGGATGATCTACTTCCTTACTCTTTTCTTATAACAAACTCAATACCAACTGACTTTTCCTAAATGGGAGGCATTTTCCTGGATGACCCATATATAAAGATTAATATGGGACAGTGCCCCAGACATTTTCCTGGAAGACTATATAATTGGCTACCAAAAATTTTCCTTGCTCATTATATTAAACATAACAGCTGGTCTAGGGTAATTGGGTGGTTCTCAAAACAGGTAGTAGGTTATGCTTAGATGTTTTACAAATCAACAAGTATAAAAGTAGAATTGAGTCTTATTAAAGATAGTAACTAATCATTTTAGTTTTTGGTATTTTACGTTTATCTTCTTTTCAGTAATAATGAGAACCAACTTCATGGCAGAATTCCACACATAAAAAAGTAAATTTAAAAAAAGCCCTCAGTTGAAGAGACTGTTTAAAGAGATCAAGATGATGGTGTTCTTATTGACAAGAACTGTCAACTGCCAAGGATATTTCAGGTCAATTTTTAAAAAATTAAGCAAGTATACACTAAAAGTGATAGGTTTATAATACTGTTGATGGGTTTTGGCTCTCTGGGTCTCTACTGTGTCAGATCGAACCTGTGAAAGATCTGCTGTTGGCCTTACTCAAGCAAAGTGGGAAAATAAAACAAATGGAGAATTCCTCCTTCCTTCTTCATATATTATATAAAATACAGAATTGATGTTAATTAAAATTAAGACTTTGACACTTAAAATCACGATGATGTTTCCAGTGTCTGTCTGACACTCTCTTCTTCTTTCGAGAAATGACCTGATGCTTTAGCAAAATAAGTTAAAAGTCTAAGCCATCACTTTTGTAAGGAAAAAATTGTGGAAGAATATCAAAGTTTGGGTACTATCAACTTTACTGAAATAACTAGCAAATTTTCCAAATAATATCACTGCTACTTGTTGATAAATGTCTCTATATTATTTCAAAAAGAGAGGTGCTTTCCATTCCACATCAACAAATACCGTTTTCTTTCAACTTTGGCATAGATTCTGTACCTTCATGCAGAGCAGTTTGTTTTTTGATTCTTCAAGCAAATCACAACATAATCGGTTGATAATCATCCACCTTACTCATAGAATTACTCTACAGGGTATCCAGGAATGTAAATTACCTTGAAACAGTTGCACAAATAATGAATAATTGTGTACTCCCCCCAAATATCTTATTTACTAATTTGCAAATTATCACCTTTGTATTCTTAAAGAATGAAGCTTGAGCAATGACTAAATTACACAATTTTCTATTTAGATGCATGTAATTAATGGCAATAAAATTGGAAAATAATTAATACTAATAATTCAGAGAATTACAGTTTTCTTAACTTTCAACATAATGCTGCAGTTTACACATTATAACCTTTCTGTAAGTCCAATAATAACTTAATTATTCTAAATAGTCCTATGACTTTGTAAAGGTCCTTTCTTTGAAGGATTATAGGACCTCTGTGTGAAGCCAGCCCCCCACTCTCCTGACAAATTGCTTTTAGTGGCCTGTTTCCACCAAAGATGGAAATATTTCCATGTTCTTCCTGCATTCACGTTATCATAACTGTAGTATAGTTATTTGTAGGTATAGCATCCATCATACCTGGAGCAGTGCTGGTAGGAAGTACCTTCCTTTCTCTCTGTCTCTGTTTCTGTCTTTCTCTTTGATGTTTAGGTTGTGAGCCTCAGCTTTTAACAGCTAACTCATCTCTCCAGCCCTCCCAACTCCTAATTAGCATATATAACTTCACATATACCCATTATAGATATATTAACACGAACACTCACAGGTTACCATAGTCATAAGATTGGGCATCCACAAAAACAGAGCTTGGAGACCTGGAAGTACTTTCATCTCAAGATTCTATTATTACTGTTTTTGAGACAGGGTCTCACAGTCTGGACCAGGTAGCTTGAAACTTGCTATGCAGCCTAGGCTGGCATCTAACTAGCGATCCTCCTGCCTCAGTTTCCTGAGTGCTGACTTTATAGGTATGCAGTACCACAGGTAGCTCAACTTTTTTGTTGTAATTGAGCATCTTCTCTCAAATATGAACCTTCTTTTATAAGAGTCATCTAAAGTTTCATTTGACATCTCGGGGAGAACACGTACATTCAAACTTAGCTAACTACAACATACTGAATGTGTACAGTGGCTTCCTTAAGAACTTTTCCAAATTTGTGGCAAATGTGTGTTCCTCAAGCAATGATTTCTCATCGACTATTCAAGTCGATTGTAACTTTAAAAGTTTAGCAGTGTAGCAGAAGAGGAAAATTTCAGGATATAACAGGCATGAGTTGACTTGGACCACTGTTTTTTCAAGTGTTCCACAGAAAAATATGCTATTAAGGCTTAACAAGAGAGGGGATTCCAATTGCTTGATCAAAACCCTGATTTTGAATTTGGGGTGTCTTTCATCTAGAGCTTTTCAGAAATTGGTACCCTTGTTAGACTAACCACTTCCTGTCTTAGAACACTTAAATTCTGGGTTTTGTTCTCTTTGTATATTTTGCCAAAATACATTGATTTAATTTGCTCTTAGACTAGGTACAGCTAGAGATTATGGAGAATGAGAAAGCGTTTGTGTACAAGGTGTAGGAAAGGTGCTATAGGAGTTTGGAATGTGGACTAAACCCACGTCTATTGTACACAGCCCATCCGAAGGTTCCATGGATTGCACCTTGACTTCTCTAGTAAAGGTCTTGGCTTTTCCATTTTTAAATGCATGGCTTACCTCCTCTTTATGGTTTCTCAATTCATCTTTCTTACCTTTGTGACCAAAACTATTGTAATAGCATATTGTGAAATTCCCAAAGAACCAAAATACTTCCTTAAACCCCATAAATATAAATATGGTTAATAATAGCAAGAAAGAATGTTGACATTGGGGTAAATTATTACACAGTTTCCTAAAATTGAATGAACTCATTTTGTTATTTCCTCAAGAGTATATTTTAAATGGGACTGAATTTGTTTTAATCACCCAAAGGCATACTGTAGAGATTGGAAGTTTAGGCGGTATTCAGCTAGCATGTGCTATTTTTCACTTAGATCATTGTACTTGGTGTTTTTAGTTTTGTTTGGCCTATGAATGTGTGCATGCTTTTTAGGACTGTATGTATGCTTATATGTGTGTGTGGGCAAACCTATGTATGTGCAAGTGCATGTGCACATGTATGTGCAGTCCTAAGATTGATGTCAGACATCTTCCTCAATTGCTTTCTACCTGGTTGAGGTAGGGTGTCTTGCTGAACCTGGGTGCTCAGTTTACCTAGTCTAACTAGCCTAGCCACCTTGCTCTAGGGATTCCATGTATCCAGGGTGCCATATCCACCCAGCTTCTCATGTGGGTTTTGGGGAGCTGAACTCTGGTCCTCAAGTTTGTATGGCAAGCACTTGACCAGCTGAGTCATCTACCCAGCCTCTTATTGGGAACATACTACTTGTCTGGCTGCAGTGATTCAGAGAAGTGGTTTTCAAACTCCCTCGGAGGTTTCCTAGACAAACTTTAGGGTTTCATGTGGGGCAAGTGAAAGGAAGCTTGTTATCTTTTCAGAAAATTAGAGTTCTATTTATGATTTTAATTAAAAGAAATTCCATTGTAAAGGAGAAATAAAAAGGCTTTGGAAAATCCTTAGCTTAGATCAAACCTGGTTATGTAGCAAGAGGCTGACTCCCGAAGTTTCTTGTACCCAGAACATAAACTGTATATTTTCATAAACTGATACAGGATCAAAATTTGAAATAGAATTTATAAAGCCACATGTTAATAAATAATGTGTATTTTATGCATCTTTGTATCTTTACTTCTGCATATTCATTCAAAAAACATGACATCTTTCCTTCTGTAGGTATTAACAAAATAGGATGGTTTTACTAATAAGGTAGTTCAGGGCAACAAAATAGTATGTGCAGAGAAATGTAATGACAGTCAACACATGTATGCATGCATACTATAAGATATGTTTGCGTGCTTAGAGGGTGAAGAAGTGTAGAAGAGTTGGCTTTAGTTTTAGTTTTTGTATGGCTGTGTGGTGTCTGTGCATGTGTGTATGCACATTCATATGTATTAGTGTGTATGTATGTGCAGGTATGCTTGTGAAGGCTCAGGATTTATGTGGGGAGTCTTCCTTGAACACTCTCCAGTTTATTCATTGAGGCAGGGTCTCTCAGCTGAACCCAGAGCTTGGCAATCCCTAGAGCAGTCAGCTTTTCCCCAGGGGATCACCTGTCCCTGCCTTCTTAGTGCTGGTATAACAGGTAGGTGCCACACACCTGGCATTTGTGGGTGCCAGGGGTCTGCATTTTAGTCCTAATGCTAGTGTTTAGAAGCACTTAGCCATCTACCCAGCCCCCAGGCGTTTTTTTAAAATGTTATTTTCAATTAAAATACTATTTTATTGATATTTAGTACATTCCTATAGAATCTTTTACTCATAAGGGATCATATCTGCTGTATATAATAACTTTTTAAAAGGAGCCAGTGAGATGGCTCATGGATAGTAGTCACCTACCACCAAGCCCGATGACTTAAGAGACTCACATAATGGGAGGAGAGAACTGACTTCTACAAGTTGTCTTCTGACCACAAATATGCCATGGCATACATGCACTCCACAAAGATATAAAATGTAAGTAAACATTTTTAAGGAGTAGTGTATATCTGCTGTAATAAGCTGATTGAATTTGTAGAGACAACTGCTGAATCACTGAGGTTTTCCAAGCAGGCTTTGATTGAAACAGATAGGTTTCTTCATGTAGGTGGCATATTTATTAATCTATTTTTTGGGGGAGGGAGGAGAGATTTTGATAACTGCCTAGGGCATGTTAAGAAACCAGAACCTTAATTTGCTGATATATAAGGAAATATTGATGTGTGTTATTTGAATGACATGAGCAAGTCTGATAACAATAAAGAATGAATTGTAAAGGAGGAAGAATGTGAATAAAGAAATGAATTAGACCAGTCACAAGCACCCAAGAGAGAAATGAAGAGTAGAAGCAGGAAACAGATACCACTGAGAGATGTATTAAGTTCCTAAGTGACTGACTTTGGTAATGGAAGGAGAGAGAGAGGTCGAGAATGATTTCTGCATTCTGAATAGATCATTTGTGGTGTTGACCCTCCTTGGATAAGATTGCAGGTTTTGGATAGTGAATGAAGGCAGTAATATGCTTTAAAAAGGCGTTACAACATGCCAGTGATGATGATGATGATGTATGTTTATACATATACACATACATATATGTATACATACATATACATATATGTACATACATACACCTGTTCTGTGATCTGACCTAGATTTGAAACTGTCAATAATATAGTTGCTGGAGTCACTATGTCCACATCTTTTTAAAAAATATTTTTTATTTGGGGCTGGAGAGATGTCCCAGTGGTTAAGAGCACTGACTGCTCTTGCAGAGGACCAGGGTTCAATGTCCAGCACCTACATGGCAGCTAACAACCATCTATAACTCCAGTTCCAGGGAAATCTGACGTCCTTTTCTGACTTCCATGGGTTCTGCATGACACTGGTGCACTTATACACATGCAGGCAATATACTCATACACAGAAAATAAAAATAATAAAATATTCATTTAAAAATATTTTATTTAATATTTTTAATTAGCGGCCCATGCTCTTAACTGCTGAGCCATCTCTCTAGCCCCATGTGTTCACATTTGTATTCACTGTTTTTAGTTGTGTGAACTTGAACTTCTAAGGCTATTTTCTCATGTACAAAATGGGAAAAACAGTAATATCTACCTATTAGAGTTGGTGTGAGGCAGTTTCGTACAGTGTGTAGTAAGGATCTGTCTAACATTATCAGATAGTGTTACTCACCTTCTTTGGATTTGGTAAGAGCTTGTGAAGGGGGAGCAGAAGCCGTCCTGAGGTGCATCATTTGGATGCTGCCTCTGTATAAGATTTCATTCTAATGTGACTACTTTCTGTTTACATGGATGCAAGCACAGTTTTATTTAATAATGTTAATCGTTTCTAGGAACTTGCCACTCCAGACTCAGATTCCCCAACAGCAGACTACAGGTGAGTACTAAAAATACTAATTTGATGTTTATGGATGATGCTAATAGATTAAAAGATAATTACAGCACTCTGTAGTTTATGAAGCTTTCCCCTTTATCAAGGAAGGCAAAACAGTTGTATTTTTCTTTAATCAGACTTAGAAACTCAGAAGAATAGCTTAGATTGTTGCATAAATTGGCATCCCAATGGTAAACACTGGGTAAATGATCTTACAGCAAAAGCATCCATGGAGGTCCTGTCTAATTAAGGAAGAATGAACACAGCTCCCTTCCTACCCACGGAGTTCCCTATTCCTCCCCTAGGTCTAAAAGATTTTTAGCTTGGATGGGTCCAGGATTTGTCTCAGTAAGTGAGCAGGTTGAAACTGACTCTTACAAAGGGAAACCATTGTGACTAATCATTGAGGCTTCAGGGGGATAAATGTATGGTTGGCCTGGTTTTAAAGCTGCTTTTAAAAGCGGATAGAATATGACCAAGGACAAGATGGCTGACAATTCTCCCTGGGCTCTTCTGTTTCTCGAAGTCTTGCTTTCTTTAAGTTTATTTCTTTCAAGTGTCCCTAAAAATTTTCCACAGCCAATTATTTCATTCATCCCTGAACGAAGTAGATAACTTATTCATGATTGTCTTTTAATTAGTGGTTGATCCCTAGCTCTCATTGCCAGGCAACCAGTAATGCCTTTGTGCTTCTTTTGGAAAAGCAAAAGAAGTTCTAAAAATGTAAGTTGATGTGGAATTCTAAGTATGAATAGTGGCATTGTGGTAGGGAAGCCATTAAGTGAGTCTCCTAAGTACATCAGGCATATGTAGAAATGTACTGGACGTTTTCATTCAGAATTATCTTCTCTATTACTGCTTTCGGGAATTTAAGGAGACTTTCGTTTGACAACTTTTCAAAGATTTGAGGCAAGTATAATAAAAGTTTTTCATCAGATTTTAATTATAAGATCATGTTTATAAGAATTATTTCCTACGGTTTTTGATTACTTGTTTTAATTAAATGCTAATGTGATTCAACAAGACCGTTCAATATATTGATGGTTGATGCTACTCTGTAAACATTCAGGAGACTGATGAAGGAACAAACTTGGTTATAAATATGTGTCACTGAAAAAGGATGAGTCGTGAATCGTGAATCCTTACCTCTACTAATTCCAGGCTTATTTTTTTAAAAGGAAAAAATTTAAAGGAATATTCTTATAACACAGCAGATAGAACATCTTCCTCACTAACCTCGTGAATCTGTCTCTCCTGAGATGTCTGTTTTCTGATTCTTGGTTATTTGTGGCAAGAAATAGGTAGAAGACAGATAATTACTAGGAACACAGTAAATTTTTTTTGAGACCTTAAAAAATCTATTTTACCTATTTACCAATTTGAATGGGTGCTGTTGGGGTTGGTGTTAATAGATAGCTTTGCTTGTTTGATGCACACATGGGCCTTTTGCAAGTGGGCTTGTTAGCATGCTGCAGTTTGTACAGGGGAACTTTCCCCATACAAGGGGAGCTTATGCCTGAATACTTGTGGTAAGAAAAGCCATTTCCTTGGGAGGATTTTAGACTGTTCAGCCCAATTTTCAGAATTATTTTTTCTAAAGGGTTTTGGGCAACAAGCATTTTGTTTGAGTTAAGAAAGCTTTGATCTTCTTTTTAGTTAGCAGTAGCTTTGTTACCCTCTTGTTTTCTTGGGTTTTTCTGCAATTTGGATCATGTTATTGCCCAAATACACTGTCTCCTCTTGGTTGTTTGTTGGTATTGTTTTACCAGTGAGTCTCCAAAGTGCAGAAGGGAGAGACTGCCTTAGTATTGTGTATAATTATGAGAGGTTGTTGTGCTTCTGCCTCTGATACATTTCAAACTAAGTGGAGCTGGGCCTCCTGGAGAGGGAGCTGAGGGGCAGTTACATTCTTTATTACCATTCTATTCATTTACATGAAAAATGTTGTTTTTCTCAGTTTCTAAATTATTCTGTTCTGTCTGCAAATGCATGGATTCAGGGCTGATTGCGTATTTTCCTGAGTACAGTCGAGCTGTTCTGTTCCCTCACCCTGGTTATCCCAGCACAGGGTGGAGGGGCTGCATCCATGCATGCTTATTACGAAATAGTGACTGGTTTTTTCTTTATTGAAGATGATTGAGGTGCTCAGGTTGTCTCTTTATTTTACAAGTAATTTTATTTGCAGCTGCCTATATGGACTTTATCAGCAAAGAGTAGGTTTTGAGGCTTGTTTCAAGCAGTTAGTTGTTTTCTTTTCTTTTTCTTTTTTTTTTTTTTTTTTTAATTCTCATCAAAAGTTTAGCCAGTGAACTAGCTGGTGATGCTGTACTGCTGGGCTTTAGCACTGACTGGGATAATAGAGCAGTTAAGGAGGACAATAGCCCTACCTTTTGGACCAGGCCCAAGTCGTTAGGTTTGATGCCCTTTCAGGTTTCCTCATTTTTTCTGCCCTTCCAACCCACATGATATTTTATTTAAGCCACCATTAAAAGGTACAGTCATACAACCTGCAGTCAACCTCATTATGCTTGTTTATTGTGGGAGGAATTATCAGCCTATACCTTTTGAAAAATACAAAACATTACAGCTTGATGCAGAAGAGGAGGGCTAATTTAGAATGAATTAATTTTTTTTCCTTCCTTCCTTCCATTTCAAAAAACAAACACAGAAAGAGAATACAATGTAATTATTTTAAATTATGTTAAGATGATAGAAAATTTCTCCTTATATTCTAGATTTATATATTATATGTCTAAGTATATATCTATATGTCTATACATATATGTATGGAATATATACAACAAGAAGCCAGAAGTGAGCCTGTTTTGGGGCAGGAAGGGGGCTGAAGGGACCAACAGGAGGGGAAAGGAGAGGACAAGGATAGATGATGAGAAAGCACATATGAGCAATGTACAATGATATACATGTATGAAGATATGATCAGTGTATAATGATATATATATATATGAAAATAAAACAACACTATTTTTACATTAACTCAAAGTTTAATAATAATACATAAGTAAGCATTGTATACATTTTTAAAAGACGGACTTTCTCCTTTCAATAATTTCTTTTGCTCAAAATTTAAAAGTGTTCATACCCTTTATAACTCATGCTCATGTTATCTTATAGGTAAATGGTATCCCTGAAGAAAGAAAACTGACCGAAGCAATGAATTTATAATAAGTAGCATAACAGTTAAATCTTATTTCCTTTCTCTTCCAATAATGCATGAGCTTTTCTGATATCTGTTGTGCATGTTGACTGTACCAAGTATGTACCAAATAACACATCTTTCATTTTACTAATGCATTTTTTTTGTACTTCAAGCATTTTTGACAATTTGTAAGACATCAATGACTTTATATTTGTTACAATAAAAAGTGATCTTTAAAATAAATATTAATGAAACCTAATGTCTGGTAAAAGTTTTTTCAGAAAAGTATTTGATTGCCTCCTCTTTAGCAAAAGTCTTTTCTTTTCAAGTAGCATGGTCACGCGACAGGATTTTATTAAGTGCGTATGAATTTATAAACTGTGTTCCAAGTGAGTAACACATAAATAATGCCTCAGCTCCTGTAGAGAGTAGAAACTATTGTTTTTATGTCCTATTTCATGGAGTATTTTAGAGGAGCCTGGTGTTTTGGAGATAAACTGATCACATGTACCTTATGCAAGGAAGCCCGGGTTTGTACCTGGTTTCTTAATTGGATGTTTGCAAGCCTGCAGCTGTTCTACACAGAGCAAACAGTTGCTAATGGTGCAATACACTAGTTGGACAATATTTGTTGTTATTTATGTTAAAGCTTATCAGTGACCCCATCCACTGTTGGTCATGTATCTTAGACACTGTTGGGTTGTCATCTTGATCATTTAGCAGCTTTTAAAAAAATTATGTATTCTTAGTGGAGCGTTGTAAAAATTTAAGCTGAGGTAAGTTCTAATAAAGATCAGGTAAGTTCAGGAAATATTTTCTAAACAATGTCTTTTTGCTTTCAAATGTTAACCCCCAAGGTCCTGCATTTTTCGGTATTAAGACAGCTGCCGTAGTGTTCAGGTTAGTTGTGTAGCTGACACTTTGCCTGGCAACCCGTTTTCATTTTGTTTGGAAAAAGTATACTTGCTCATATGGGGAAATACTTCTCCTCATGGTAAATATTCTGTGTGAACTCTTCCTTATGCTCAGAATAAACATGTGATCCAAATGTGTCATAATGTTCTGTTCCCCTGAATCCAGGAGGTGGTCATGTGACACAGGTAAGTCAATCAGAACCCTCTGAGATTATTTTCAAATTGATAAGATCCATATCTTTTTGTTTGGTTTTGATTTTGTTTTTGTTTCTTTGGTTAGTGGGGGTGGTTTTGTTTTTTTTTGAGGCAGGGTTTCCTTGTAGCCCCAGCTGGCCTGGAACTCACTGTGTAGACCAGGCTGGCCCTGATCTCACAGAAATCTGTCTGCCTCTGCCTCTTGAGTGCTGGGCTTAAAGGCATTCACCACTGTACTTGGCTAAGATTCATCTCTTCGAGGTAACTAAGCTGAGAAGAACCAAGAGCTGATGTGGCTATAGTTACAGACCTAGCAGCTTTTCTGTAGACTGAACCAGCTATAAAACTTTCTATTTCTCTATTTTGGACCTGTTTATGGGTTACCTGGTAGTTAGAGGATACACAAATTCTATCTTAAGTCACATTTCAAAATCCAAAGGATTCCCTGTTTTTATTGTGTATGACCAATTACCCTCCGTGTAGAAAGAACACACCATCACATTGTTAGCAGTGGAACCCTTCCTTGTGCTCCACAGTTTTTCCTGGGACTTGACAGAAAATGCGGAGTGCATTGATTCTGTTTCTTTCATTTCCTTATTCTTTTAAAATTTTTGGATAGATGGTTTATGTTGATGGCCTGGAACTCACAGTCCTCCTACCTGAGACTCTCAAGTGTTAACAGTGACATGCCAGGCTCTTGTGTTTCTCAAAATAGATCTCTTACTTTTTCAAAACAACTGGGGTATTGCCACTTGCTGTTCCCTAGGATTGACCAGCTGGAGCTTGTAAGCATATCATGTCCGAAGGAATGATTGTCCAGGCAATAAAGGGAGGAGACTGGCACAGAAACACACTGTTGCCCGTGCCAGGTGAAATCTGTTCTGGTCACTGAGTGACCTGTATATATGTGAGTGCACCCATGTTGTGGAGTGTCCACAGAGGTTAGAGAAGGGCATTGGATCTCCCAGAACTGGAGTTATGGCTGTTAGCTGCCATACAAGTACTGGGAACTGAAGTTGGGTCCTTTACAAGAGCAGCTGGTGCTCTGAACTCCAGCCCCTGACATATATTTTGATTGAGAGAAACAGTCCAAAATAATTTACTCTTGATTGTTCCTTACTTTGTGACTTAAAAAAAAAATTAGGTATTCTACTACATGGTAAAGATTCCTGGGCATCTTTGTAGCAAGAAAACGACTGCATGGGGTCCCCAAAGTGAATTTAAAACACCAGCAAATTCGGTACGGTAAGACATTTCCCTAAAATTGTAGTGATCTGCATTTTCAGAGATTTAAGTAAACTTAGATACCAAAATAACCCCAGAAGAGTATGTCTTTTTCTGTCCTCCAAGTTAGTCACCAATATAAGTGACCTTTGAAGAAAGTACTGGGCTCTGTAACGAACCTTGAAGTGGCGAGATTTCCCACAATTCCCCAGGTCCTGTGTCTGCAAACCAGCTCCCTATAATTGACTAAAGGACCATGAAAATACCTTTCTAAAGCTGATTCCCACCAAACTTTGCTTTTGTTTCTAACTCTATTGTCTCTTTTTTCGGAGCCTGGAGGCTGCATTAAGTCATGGGGCTGGGCAAGTGAGGTTAGAGGTAACACATGCAGTAATGAAACTAAAAGCTCCTAAACATTTAGGTTAGGATGCTCATTAAAAATTTCACATCTGTAAGTCTGCCCTGATGACAGCAAAGAGCACAAGATAAAAATATTAAGGTTGATTTTTGAATCTCGGTGAATAATTAGAAGACAATTAGAAAGTAACATCCAAGCGAGTACCCTCAAATGAGGATATAGTAAGTAGATGAGATTTGGGACCCACAGCCCACTACTCAAGCTATGCACTTTTCATGCCTTGACCATCCCCGGTGATGAGGATGGATGGAAACTCTTAGAAAAGCCATCCCAAGAGGAACATGTGTGTGAAACTTCTATAGAACATTCTTACCATTTGCTTGTTTAGTGAATGGCTAATATGCTAATATGACTCAGGCAGTGTTCTAAGGATACATTTTTGACCCAGACTAGACAAAGACACTCCTCATGTTGTCTGCATTCTATAAGAAAGACAGATCTTAAGCAGTAATACACATAAGGGTCAAACCAGCTGTTATGGCCACTGTGAGGGAAAGTAACTGGTGAAACATGCTTATCTAGGAACATCTGCTCAGCAATCAAAGTGCCACTTCCATAAAGAAGATCATAGTGGCATTAAAAGGCCTCTAGAACTTTGTGATGGAGAGGAGAAGATCAAAGTGTCTGAAGCAGATGGGCAAGCATATCTAAGTCCATTAAGTAGAAGCCATACTAGTGAGCACTGGATTCTATCAGAGATCCAGTTTCACCCAGGGTGTCAACAAACCAGGGGTGTTGGAGTTTGAGAGAATACCCAAGAAGTTGTTAGGATCAAGCCTTTATGAATGTAAAGGAAGAAAATTAAATCGGAAGGATTTTAAAATAAAAGATGTTTAGGAGCTTTTAGTTTCATTACTGCATGTGTTACCTCTAACCCCCCACTGACCAGCCCCACTACTTAATGCAGCCTCCAGTCTCCAAAAAAGTGGTGACAGAGTCAGAAACAGTGTTACATTTCTATACAAGTAGTCCAACAGTAACAGTATGGAGTGGGTGTGGATAGACTAGTAAATCATACAATTGGAGAAGTAACAGATTTGAATAAGAGTGGGTTGAGGGACTGAAGAGGTATTTAGGAGATAAAGGGCAGCAGCTGTAGGCATACCAGTGTTTTGGAAATGCTGTTACAGAACCAGAAGAGGCCAATAATGGTGCTAAACCACGCTGACAGATGATGTAGGATAACAAGCAGGATTAAGAAAATGAATATGACTTCTGATTTATACATGATAGACTTCAGGTTCTCTTGAGAACACCAAGAAAAGTAGGCAAGTGGATATATGAGTTTAAAGGTCAGAATAGAGATCAGGACTTAGGTGTGATGGGTGAGTCCTAGCATCAGTAGTCATCAAAGCAGTAGGCGCTTATGAGAAACTCACTTTCAGTATGAACCTTCCCCAGGTATTGTTTAGCCAAAGTGTGTTGTTCTGTTCCTCCAGGAGACTAGGATACAAGCAACTGGCAATGGAAACTAGTCCCTTCTTGTCTACTTCATTCCTATGAATTGCTTTTCCCATTCCTTGGGCAGCTACTTTTCTACTTTCTCATTTCAGAGCCTTCATATGTGTAGAATCTTAAATACATGTCTACTTATAGTTGGCTAATTTCATTAGCATCATGTTTGTGCATGCATACATGTTTCAGCATGTGGCAGGATTTTTAAAAGACAGTGTACTACTCCAGTACCTGCGTCATTGACATTTTCTTGATCCATTCAACTGTCTGTGAACATGTGAGTTGCTTCCTCCTTTTAGCTGCTATGAATAATGCTGCAATGAACATGGGTGTGCAAAGCATCTATTACGTGGTCACTGCTCAACCTTTATCAAGTTCAAAGGGAAGAACGGCACCTTCACTGTGAAGAAGTCTGAGAAACTATTTTAACCAAGTGTTAAAAGTTAACATGACCAACAATGTGACAGAATGATAACATCTGCTCCTGATAGGATATCCTAAAAAATAATAAACTATCATTTCTGTGGTAGGCCTGCCAAAGATACCTGCGTAAGACTAAGCAAGAGGAAATATGATAATACAAAATTAATGACATACTGTAAAATAACCAGTATTATCCTTCAAAACTACTGAGCTCATGAGTTCAAGACTGTGGAACTTCAGAAAAATGAAGACTAAGGAAACATAACCACAGGCATTGTATGATCTCCAAACTGAATTCTGGATCAGAAAAAGTACCCTATTGAAACAACTTATAAAATTTAAATAAGGTCTGCCAATCAGATAATAGGATTCTATCAATGATAAATTCCCGATTTCGATGACTAAACATAGAAATATAACAGGATGTATATTTTAAAGTGTTTATACTAACAGACTTAGAGGGAAAGTGAAATCATGTCTGCACCCTATTCTCAGCCACCTTAGAAAATAAACTAAAAATGAATGAGTATATGTTTAGAAATGATAAAGCAAGTCTGGAAAAGACTAATAGCTGGTAAATCTGAGTGTGTGGGGATGATTGTATTAAAGTTTATTGAAACTCTAAAATTAACTCACAGTTAAAATTATTAAAAATAACATCATAGGGGTCTTGTGAAGTGGCTCAGAATGCAAAGGCACTTCCTGCTAAGCCTGATGACTTGAGTTCAGTTCCCGATACCCACGTAGTAGAAGGATAGAACTCACTCCTTTTAATTACCCTGTGACCTCCACAGGCATGCCATGTGCACACACATGCACAGGTGCACACACAGAATAATTTTTTTTAAAGAATAAGAATAACATTGTAGCCAAAATAAGAAGAATGGCTGAGAGGGCAAGAAGTTTTATACAGAGGACAGAAGAGGGTGATTGTTCTTAGGACACTCAAGAAATAGAAATGCTAGTCTTTGGGAAAAAAAATTTAAGCATAGAATTCCTAGAATTGGCTGATGAACTCTATGAAGGAAATGGAAAGGAGGTATCAGTGACCTCTAGAATTAGGGCCTGAGTTTGTGAGTTTACTTTTTAATTCTTTGAGTTTTTGAAGGCTGGGAAAGAGTAGACATCAAAGATAAAGTCGATTACTTTTGAGATTTTTTTGTTGTTACAGATTCCAGCTCTTTCTAGGGCAAAGAACAAGGTAAATGTGCCATCTTGCCATCTGCCAAATTTCTGTGTATATAGGTCTGTGACAATCTTATGAAGCAAATTTTAGCAGATGGTCAAACATTAGCTAGCCATGTATGCTAATACTTAGTAATACCTAGGTCAAAGCACAGTGTTCAAAGGTTCTAAAATGGATGAAGATAATGAAGTCCAGGGGTCTTGTTTCAGGTGAATATGTAACATGGGACTATTTTACACATACCTAAAGAACACTTAACACATTACAAAAGTAAATAAGTGTTATGACCTAATTCATCTCTGCTAATCTCTCATTATAATCTCTGAAAATTACTGGAGATTTAAAATAAGCTGCTTCCCTTTTGTGTTCAGATATCTGAATGTTGAGATTATGAGCTTACAGACCAAGCAAACTATGACCATTGAGATAGAAGAGTTCTTTGCTTATTGTGCATACAATTCCTACTGAGACATAACAGCAACATTGGTGCTTCATTTGGTAGATCATAGCCATGCATTATATTTTTAAGATCTTTGCTAACAAAGAAACAATTCCACTAGGTTATCTAACTGCATCAGAATGACTCACGAGTTTATAGAGTCTAATTTGTGAGAAATTCCAAGTATTTAAAATAAAAAAGGAGACAAAGGATGGAGTACCTTTAAATAGATTATGCTGTGTAGCATATTTCTTCATGGATCATTTACCTGCTGCTGTCAAAACTGAGGTGTGTCACAAACCACCTTGAAACTCAGTGGCTTCAAATAATAACCTTTATTTCTTTCTTTAGCTCTCTCTGGGACAGTTATTTAGGCTGTGTTTAATTAATTAAAAGATTCTTCTGGTCTCTGCTCATTTGCCTTGGGTTAGCTAACTATTAAATGGCTGCTCCAGAGCAATGTCAACTGAGATACTGGGGCCTTTAATTTCTTCCTACTCTGTCTGGATTAGGCTGGCATGGACACATTCTCATACCATGGCAGAGACTTGAGTAACTCGGTTTTACACAAGAGGTATATAAATGTACCTGTCTCAGATCACTCTTTGTGACACATTTGCTAATGTTTATTAGACCAAAGAAGTAAATAAGCCGAACTCTAAAGCAGAGTAAGTAGTAAGGGATATAAGATTATAGGGTGGAGAATCTTATGGAGAATATGGGAATGCTGTTTATGGCTCCACTGATGCAGTTTACCATAACCGATACATTGGCCCTAATTATTGAATTCTTCCCACATGCGAATACACAAAACTCTTGGTCAAGATCCTCAAATTCCTTTTCAAACAGGGAAACAGTCTTCAAATACAGAATGTCATATTCAACACCAGGCTCGGATAGGCCTTGTTGGTTGTAACTCCTCTTGATTTGGAGGCATCCTAAATTTGAGTATTCTGTATTTTCTCACTCCCATGGAGAGAAGGAGACATGACTTAAACTAGAGACCCTTATGTATAGAAGGGAGAGGTATGGGAACATACACACAGACCAGTAAAAAGACATCTCTTCCTATAGTTACAAATAATCTATTTATTCTTTAAGCCCTCACTAGCAACATCCTTGAAAGTTTAAATTTCTCCTAAACATCAGATCCAAGCAGTTTAAGCTTTCTCTATCATATTCCTCATGATCATTCCAACCTGAACAAACAAAACTTGCTAATTGAAAGTTCTGTGTGTGGCAAAACTATGCTTCAAACAATTAAATTAAGCCATTTACAGCAAAATAAAAGCTGAAAGACTTTATCATTAGACCTGACTGACAAGTGTTAGTGAAGATAGTCTTCCAGATGAAAATAGATACTCAACAGTAACTTGAAGCCACATGTAGAATTATCTTCAGTCATAGTAAATACATGTGTTAATATAAAAGCCAGTTCCACCATAATGGGTAAATACGAGAGCCAGAACTATGGTGATTTTGACTGGTAGTCAAAGATTTAGAGATAAATGATTTAAAAGATGAAATTACTAATTCATACTAATGATAACCGTAACAGTTACTTTACTCATTGCTGTGACAAAAGCTTCTTAAGGAAGGAAGGGCTATTTTTGGCTCATGCTTCCAGGGTACAGCTCATTCTGGCAGGGAAGTCTTGGCAGCAGGAGAACGAGGCCACTGGTCATACTGCAGCCACAGTCAGGAAGAGAGTGATGAAAAGTTGTTCTCCTCCAGCCTTCTTTTTTCATTCAGTCCCGGCTCTCCATGGACTGAAGGAGCTTACATTCTGTGTACATGTTCCCTCCTTAGCTAAACTCAGTTAAACTCGAGACGTGTCCTCACAGACACACTCAAGTTTGTCTCCTGAGTCCAATCAAGTTGAGGGTGAAAATTAAGCACCACGACTCCATAGTGTATAAGAATATAAGTCACAGCATCAACAACATACAAGAGAACAAAGCCTCATAAAAGGAAATGTTTAAATGCTGTTTGGTTGATGTCAATTCAAATTTAGGGGATGGGGTATTACTGGGAGAGCGCTTCTCTATCAAGTATGAAGGACTGAGTTCAGTCTTCAGCACAGCAAAAATAGAAAGAGGAGAGAGGGAGAGATGAGAGAGAGAGAGATGAGAGAGAAAGAGAGACAGAGAGAGAGATTTTTAGTATGTTAAATGTGAATCTGTATCAACCAAAAAGGAAAATATCTATAGAATGAACACAGAAAGAAATGAGAAGGACCTCAAATTTCTCAATGGGAAAATTTTTTTAAAAGGCAGGAATGAGGAAACGAGGAACCAAAAAACTTTAAAACATAAAGAAAACAATTAACAAATGGCTGAAGTAAGTCCTTTCTTATCAGCAATTGCTTTTAAAGTAAATGAGTTTTAAAATTCCACTCAAAAGACAGAGATTGACAGATTTTTTTTTTTTTAAAGACAGATTGATATATCTTTCAACTTACTATGGCCCCCCTGAGTTTTGTGCATGCTAGGCAAACACTCCGTCAATGACACTCTCATACACCCCCAGCCCTGGCAGATGGATTTTTTAAATGATCTAAATATATGTTCTACACATGACTCTTTCAGATCTAAAGACACAAAAATTGAAAATGCTCAATTGGTTTTTTTTTTATTAGTATACATTTGTTATACAAAATGATGGGCTACATTTTGACGTTTTGATAAGTTTTTGTAATGTGCTTTGTTTATATTCCCCACAGACATATTATCTTCTCTTACCCACTACACACCAGTCTTCTTTTTGATAAGGATTCAAAGACCATTTAGTGGTGAAAGGAAGCCCTAAACAAATGATGTTAGGAAGATTAGATAGCTACATGCAAAAGAATGTGGCTAAAAACCAGCATGGTGGAATCACATATATAATTCCAGGCACTCGGATGATACAGGCAGGGAGAACATAAGTTTGAGGCCAGTCTAGGAAACTCAGCAAGACTTTGTCTCAGAACAAAAGTTTTAAAAAGGGCTTAGGGATGTAGTTCGGTGTAAGAGTGCTTGCCTGTCCTGTGTGAGGATCTGGGTTCCATCTTCAGCATTTAAAAAGAAGAAACAGACAGAGAAGAGATTAGAGTCTTGTACCATACTAAAAAATATTCACAGATGAATGGATAAAGAAAATGTGGTAAATATATATAATGCAACTTTGTTCGGCCATAAAAAAGAACAAAATTATGCTGTTTTCATGAAAAAGATTATCATATCAAAAGAAATAAGTCAGGCCCAGAAAGACAAATATTGTATGCTTTTTCTCTCATTTGTAGATCCTGGGTTTTATATAGATACTTTAAATCACATATGTATATAGGATGTGAAGATAAAATGAGTCTGGGGGAACATGTGAGAATAATGGGAGAGGAAAGGACAAGAAAGGCAAGAGTGGGGATGAATATGGTCAAGGTACATGGTGTACTCAAGAGTGGGGATGAATATGGTCAAGATACATGGTGTACTCAAGAATGGGATGAATATGGTCAAGGTACATGGTGTACTCAAGAGGAAATATCTTTATGTAAACTGTCACTATGTACAATGAATAACGCCAATAAAATGTATATTAAAATAATGCAAAATGAATAAAAAGCTTCAACTTAAAATAATAAACTCAGAAATACAGAAAATCTGACTTAATTAAAATTAAAAAAAAAAACTCTTCATTTATCAAAACCCACCATCCAGAGACTAAAAGGAAAGTCTGCAGCATGGGAAAAATATTTGCAAATACTAGATCTGGTAGGATTTTAACACCTTGAAAATGAACTCCTACAACTCAACAACAGCTAGAAAGCCCAAACAAACCAAAGAAAAAACACTGAAGAGTGCACACACATGGCCAGCAAGCATGGTAAAACATGCAAAGCCAATTAAATAGCATAAAATCGACTGACTGTAAACCAATATACCAATTAACCTACGGATTAAAATGAAATGATCTCTCCATAGCTGCTGAAAAGCTAGCCAACAAACATTTCAGTTTTCAATTTGACAAAAAGAACCTAATACGCCAAAATATGATATTAGACGGACACACCCTTAGGACCTGTGCTATCTATCAGTGACATTGACTACCAGAGACATTTTACCAAATCACATTACACTTGAACCATTGTGACATGACAAGGAGTCTTTCAGCATGAAGACATTAGAAGCAGAATAAAAGAAGCAAGCTAAGCTCTCACCATTTAAAGATGATAGAATTATACAAAAAAATCCAAGAGAGTCAAACAATTACATATGAATTAAAAATATTTTTTAAAAACTGACTTGTATGATGAAATATAGATTTAATATAAAAATAACACTATACATAATTACTAGTTAGAAGATACAATGATAGAAAAATCCTCATTTGAAATAGCGGCCAAAAAAGAAAAATCTAGGATGAACTTGCCTGGAAAAGTTTTGTATGAGTAGAAATTTCAAGAAGCCACAGAATATCACAAAAGAGTCTGGTAAAAAATGGAAAGGCATATAACGTCTTTGAACTAAACAGCAAAAGGTTATCAGTTATCCTATATGAGTTAGTTTAGTTGATGTGACTTGAATATATATATGTATATATATATATATATTCATATATATGAATAAGCAATTTTTTTGGAAGGAAACTAACTCCAAATTTAATTTGCAAAACAAACATTAAAAATAGATAGAAGAGCAGAGCTTGGTGGTGCATGCTTTTAGTCCCAGCACTCTGGAGGGAGAGGCAGGTGGATCTCTAAGGCCAGCCTGGGCTACAGGGAGGCCTTGTGTCAAAATGAACTTACATCTAAGGAAATCTGGGGACACAAACTTGACTTGATAGGCCTTAGGATATATTATGAAATGCATAAAATCCGGTAGGAGGGATTTTAGGGGGGGTGCAAATAGGGGAGGGGGCTCTAAATATGATTAATGTGTATGAAATGCACAAAAATTCTATAAGATATATGGTGAAAAAACAAACTTGGGAAGGGTACTTTCACCAGTAATAGAAACATTTCATAGTATAATGAAAAGATAAGGAAATTGGAAGCCTTTATCATTGAAACTGTAGGTAGCTGTTAACTGAATTGTTAGTGATAAAATGTAAAAAATATTGCATACAAATTTAGGTACATGTTATGGGTAGCAAGAAGTCACATGGAAAAGACAACCCATTTACAAAATGATTCTGGCAACAGTATAGTAGTTTGAAAGAAAATTAAATTGAAACTCTGACACCCGTTGTAAAGGTGTAGAAGAATATCAGTTTTTTTTAATACCTGTCTTTATTAAAGAAATGGGAAATCCTATTTATTCAAAAAGTATTCAATGCAAAAGTCATAAAACAACAGATTGACACAATCTATTCTTTAAAAAATCTTTTCTTGCAGAACAAAACACTAGATAAAAAGGCAGGCTGAGGAAATGTAGTTATATTTTATATAATCGACAAAGCTAATCTCCTAAATATATAAAGAATTCTCAAGAGTTGATAAGAAAAAGAACAGCAATAGATAAGAGAATGCTTAGACTTAAATGGCTGTTCAACCCACTCAAATCTATACCGAAATTTACCCTCCAATGTGATGGTATTAACAGTTGGAGCCTTTTTGGAATTATCATGAGGAAGGAAGGATCCCTCATGAATGGGATTAGTGGTTTTAAGAGAGAGACTTCAGAGACCTAAGGCAGTTTCCTTCCTCTAGGAGAAGAAACTATCTCTGAAATAGGAGCTCACAGACAGAGTTTGCCAGTATTTTGATCTTCAACTTCCTAGTTTCCATAACTGTGAGATTCCTCACAGTTTCAGGTTTTTATGAACCTTCAGGCTATAGTATTTTGTTAGAGCAAATAGACTAAGACAGAAGGCAAGAAGTAGAGAGAGGCAAACTGTTCACATGGAGAGAAATATCAATAGTTGTAAATATGTGACAAAATATGAGGGGATAATGTATGTGCTGAAGGGAAAGTTATATATAGTGTTGGAAGAGAGCAAGGGTACATGGCTACTGGAGATGTAAATCCCTAGGGTCCCTAAGAGGGCAATATTAAAAGAAAAAATGCATATACCCTAAGACCCAACACTTCCACATCTGAAAAATTCTCTTACATTTCCACTTTTATTAGGGGAAAATGATGTATAAATAATGCCATTTAGTGCAGTACTGTTTTTAATATTAATTGGTCAGATTAACATCGTCAATAAGTGAAGGTGATGATGGTGTGTCATAGCATGACAAACATTCATAACATGCAGGTAAAAAATGATATGGATGTCTGGGAAGTATAGTTCAGATGGTAAAGTGCTTCTCTCACATTTGTGGGGACCTGAGTTCAATGACCAGAACCAACACAAAAAAATTAAATTAAATTAAATGTTTTAAAAATAGGCAGTACACAAAAAAAATCTAGTACGGTTTCTATGAAAGAGGAAAAACAGGAAATTGATGTTCCTGTTTCTTGAGGTACACAAACGAAATCTACAAGAACATGTAAAGCTTGGAGATGTGGTTACTTGGAGATGTGTAGGAGCCACAAAAACTAGGTAGATAAGAAAGAATTAAGCTTTTCACTATTTTCCCTTAATAATTTTCCCTTAATAATTTGTTTGAACCACCTAAATATATTCCCCTATAAAAAACAAATACATAAAGAAATAACAGATGACTTTGCCCTTGAAAGAAGAAGTTGGAGGGCAGGCTGGCACCGATATACATTCCTATTTCTGCTAACTTCACATAGCTCTGCTGGCATTTTAAAGATGATGAGAATGCTAAGAGAGGGAGGCACACCAGTCCTCTGGTGTCTTCTTTCTGATCTCTTATAACTCCACTGATATTTTCAAGGCTAGCACTTTGCCAAAAGTGAAGTATGCACATGCTTCATGTGGGAAATGATGGGCTCATTGCAATGTTAAGTTCTCTTCCCTAGTGTCTGTCCTTATTCACAGTCCTAATATTAGAATTCTGAGGGAAGAAATAAAGATAACCACTGGCATGGTAGAAGCAAGGTATGGAAGGTGCAAATCAGTCGAAAAGAATTAAAAACTAGATGAAACTTTATAGAAAAAAGAAAAATAAATCATGACATTAAAGGGCAATAAAATTAAGTGATGTAAGAGGGAAGTAAATAAGGCTAAAAATTAAGATATTTGAATAAATGTGAAAGTGTGCAACCCCTTTGGCCAAAATATCTGGCAAATGGCTATTTTGCTTGGTTGACTGAGATTGCAAATTTAGGCTTTAAGTGCTAGGGGATCCAGGGTGAAGGAACACTTTCTCTGTCTATTAAAAACATAACCAGAAAAGTCATCATACTATCATACTGTGATGAGCTAAGGGGATCATTAAGATGTGGTCAAGTGTCTCTAGAGGAAAAACTTAAAATTTCCTATTAATCATGAACAGATGGGACACTAAACATTCAATTTCTTCTCCACATAGCACAGACTCAATAATTTTATTTCATAAAATGTTTAAGGAAGGTGTAACCAAAAGCCCAAAGTAGCACATTAAGAATGGAGAGAGGGGGAAAAAAAATCAATGAACTATCCATAGAATGAATAGCTTTGAGCAGATATGCCTTGCCTCATGCTCTAAGTTAAACAAACTAGTTATGTAACAGAGACCTAAGGGAGAAAATGAAATGGGTCACCTTATGAAATCACAAACTAGAAACTAGAGATCTTTTTCATTTTTTTCTCTAGAAACTAAAGAAGATTGTGTTTAAAATTTTTTTGAGAGTCCTTTTGACCAGGATCATAAAAGTAAAAGCATTCATTTTAATTTTTTTTCAGTTTGCCTTTTAATTTTCTTTAAGGCATTTCTTTTAACTAAAAAAGAAAATGCTTCCCTTTTGTAAATAAGTAACGATTCCTTCCTTTTGTTTAGATGCTTAAACTATTCTTTCGATTTCATGGAAGTCTGCTGCTTAGATTTTCCTTCAACAATGCACTGTGAGGAAGGTAATGGACAGACAACACCCGTATGAACCTTGAGATCAGCCGTAGTGTTCTTGAGAAGTCCCGGCTCACTATGGTTATGGATTCCTTGGCAAATCTTTTGTATATCTAATTCTGTCTGCTTCTGGGAGACCTAAGCTGGTGTAGTTGGCAGCTGGAGCAGTCTGAGAAGGCAGATTGTAAAAATGGAGTTAGGAGACCAGTCCACTAATCCTCAGCTGGTAATGAAGAGCCATTACGGTGCAGAAAGGTGATCATGGGGTACTGGGCATAAGATGATAGCTAACTGCTGAAGTTTTCTCAAGTGTTGGTTTGATCCAATGTCCTAGTGGAGGAGAAAGCCCTTAACGGTGTGATATCTACGATATTTGAGAGTTTGAGAACAAGGATTGTGGGGCTAGTGAATTCTGTCCATGGATATTGAGAGACTGAGGACAGTTAACAGACAGAGGCTAAGCATTTAGTTGCAGACTCTATCTGGTGGCTTACAAAGAGGGTCTCATATCCTTCAGTGAGGCAGAACAGTGGAGCAACAAGTTCAAGATTTAGTAACTTGAGTGACAACTCCAGAGATCTTCAAATGATCTGCCTAGGTAGGTCTGTGAGGATCTACACAAGAAATCTGGGACCCCGAAACATGGGTTGGGGGTGTATAAAGAGCTAGGCTAGTTATTCACAATGAAGTTTATTGGCCTCCAACAACAGAAGCCAGATGGTGGCATAGAACTCCCAAATGCCAGTGTGACCATCAAAGTCTTAGGGATAGCTCTGGGTAACAGATACAGTCAAGGAGTGGGAGAGGTACCTGAGAAAACATGGTGTCCCCGAGCGAGAAGACACTGTTGTGCTCCTTAACATTTACAATAAGAAAGCAAGAATGAAGGAGAGATTCAGAGTAAGTCTAGTGAACTGCCACCATGTCTTGTTTAATTTCTGGACCTAGGGTTTTTCAGATATGGAACCCACTGACTGAAGAATTAACTAAGTTTCCAAGAGCAAGAACTCCTCAGTGCTATAAAAACATGTACTATAAAGATCTCTTTAGTCTTTTTCATATAGAATTCTATGAACATTAGACACTCATTTGATTGCTACTGTGAAAGGGGGAATAACCAGGCATTTTGAAGATGATTTGACATTGATAATCAGAGACCCAAAGTATCATTATGGCTCTGGAGATGTGGAAGGCCACTTACAGGTTAAATAAATGATGTCCTGGCTAAAGTGAGTTCACTGGCTCGATGGAATCACCAAATACTTATTTCATGGAGTATATCATTGGAATTTACATCCTTGAAAGCTGAGTTGTCCTCAGTTGGACTCTTTACCCATGAGACAAGAGCTATGACAGAGGCTAAGTGGAGAGCTTTGAGAGTAGTCCTTTCAATGGGATATGGTGGTTTAAGTTACATGTAATTCTTACATCCAGGGTAATGGTAGAAATTAGTGTAAGCACTACTATTCTCAACAGGGCAGGGGTATGGTACCTGTGTTAATTAGCTTTCACACTGTTAAAGCATACCCGATAAAGCTGCTTTGAGGGAAGAAAGATTTATTTTGGCTCACAGTTTTAGTTGTTTCGGTCCAGGGTTAGTTGGCTTCAATGCTTTGGACCTAAGACACAGCAGAATATCATGGTGGCAGAGTGTGGGGTGGAAGAAAGCCAGAGAGCAGAAAGACAGACATTTGCAAACAGGACATAGCGCTCAAGTATATACCACTAGTGATCTACTTTCTCTAACAGGTGAACCCCTGAAAGTTTCCATCACCTCCTGATAATGCTGCTAAATTATGAATTCATCATTGATTAGCTCAGAGCCCTTCTGATTCAATCACCTCTTAATGACTGAATCCACCAGTTAGGACCAAGCCTTCACACCTGAGCCTTTTGTGGGGACACTTCATGTCCAAAAAATAAAATTGTCTTATAGTAGCCCTGCAGAAACCAGATGGATCCTGAGAAATAGCATTACAATACAAGCTCCACTAAGTGATAACCAAGATCACCTCTGTTGTATGAAATGGTTTTGCTACTAGAACAGACTAGTGAAGCTGCATCTCCACCTCCACTGGTTTACTGAATATGTTTCTTTCATTCCAGCCAGAAATAACATGCATTCACACTGAAGAGACAGTTTTCATTTAGACTGGAGAATGGTAACTTTCACTGGTAACTGAGGAGTTCTGGACTACCTGAACACTCTTTGGAATTTCACCCTTTACCATATTGAGAACAGCATGATGATAAGGTTGTTACCTACTGAGACCTTGGTGAGACACATGTCCTCTAGGCTGTAGGATGTAAACCATGAAAAAATAGCCAAGAGGATGATACGAATAACAAATATCAGAATATCCTGTTCTTTGGGTCAGACTTAATTCTAGTTATTACTGGCAAAAACTAAAAGCCAAGACATAGCATCCACAAAATAGCAGATACTATTAAGAAGAACACATACTCCAGCACAGTCAGAATGAAATAATCAGAAGTGCACAAAAGGAGCTCATTGAGTAACAATATTCTCACAGTTGGCACAACAGTGAATTTCATAAACTTGGTTTGTAGGGGGGTTTGCAATGTGTACCAATGGCTTTAAGTTCAAGAGAAATTCCAGGGATAAATCAGGAGTTACTGTCTAGGTAGTCTTTGCTAGGTGCTTGCTCAAATTAATTCTGGCATACTGTGATAGTGAATGTTTATTGTCAGTTTTGTTTGGATTAAGAAATACCTGAGGCTTTAGTGAAGCAGACTTTTAGATGTTAAGGTATTTACAGAGAGGATTGCCAGAGATGGGAAGACTTTCTTTTGTTTTGTTTTTTTAGACAGGATCACACTATGTATTCCTGGCTGGCCTGGAACTCACATGTAGGCCTGGGACTCACAGGGATCTGTCTGCCTCCATCTCCTGAGTGTTGGCACTAAAGGGGTGAAACACCAGACCTGGAAAGACCTTTTGAATGAGGAAGGTGCCTTCTTGCAGACTAGGGTCCTTGACTGAATAAAAAGGGAGCAAAGAGAGAGCTGTGGTATGCCAGCATTCCCTCTTCCCTGCTTCCTGCTCTGCTGAATCACAGCAAGCAGCCGCCTCACTCCTCCTGCCATGTCTTCCCTGCCATGGCAGACTATACCCTCAGACTGAGCTCAAATAGATACTTCCTTTTTTAAGTTGCTTTTTGTTGGATATTTGATCACAGTGACAAGAAAAACAGGTAATATATATATATATATATATATATATATAAAACCTTAAAAAATCAGAGGATGTAGTACAATGAAAATTGCTAGTATTCCATTGTAAACTTTAAAAAGCATTTTATTATTTTTATTTTCTGTGTATAAGTGTACTGCCTGTATGTATGTAAGTGCACCCATGTTGTACAATGCCCACAGAGGTCAGAAGAGGGTGTTGGTTTCCCCTGGAACTGGAGTTATAGACAGTTGTAGCTGGGAATTGAACTGAGGTCTTCTGGAAGAGCAGCCAGTGCTCTTAACCACTGAGCAATCTCTCTAGCCCCCCTCCCCCCATTTTAAGCTTTTTGCTAGAGCCACATCCATAGATGATCTACATTAGGTATTTGAGATTCAATACTGGACATTCTATCCTTGGGGTTCAAATATCCTAGGGTTCTAGGAAAAAGAGTATTAATAAGATATGAGAAACAACATCTTTTGGGAAACTTAGGAGTCTAATACTCTAGAGTTAGGCCAAGATTTGCTTCAGGAACAAAAATAATATTGAATCTGTGTTCTCACACAGACAGATGGGCCATTTATTTTCCAAATTTCTGCTCAATTAATTTTAGTTTGGAAAATGTTTGAGGAAGCATAAATAAACACAGCAGCCATTAAGAAAAATTGCCTTCTCCCCAATTCTAAAAAAGCATCCAGAGAAGGATTGTCTTTCCTCTGCTGCCTCCCTGACATTCTTCCAAGTTAAATAATTTGTGCAGTATACATTAAGGTATCTGAATGAGGGGATCTTCTATATGGAATTAGAAACCAACTAAATTCTGGAAAACATGTTGGTATTTCTAAACCATGAGAGCACTACACATTCTCTGGATATTAAATTTCTGTCAAATAGTCATGTTCTAAAATTTTGCAGGTTGTATCTTTTTCTTTTGGCACACTTGCTTCTTATATTTCTATGTAATGGAATGCAAGGACTCTAATCTTAACTTCTGATTCTCATCTAGAGATGAGGCAGTCACATTTCCCTTCTTATTTTTCATGTCTTCAAAATCATTATTTTACCTTTATGCTGGTTTGTGAATTTACTGCTTCTAATCCAATAATTAAGCCATTTTCCCAGGATTGTTGAAATAATATCTCTATCTTTCCCCATTAATAGATGAAATCTGGGAGAGTTAATCATTGCCAAGTTGACTGCCTTTAAAATCATGATGGAAACACACCTCTGGATGTGTCTATTATGATGGTGCTTCCAGAAAATCTTGAATGTAGGGGGCACAGTCGCATGGGGTGGGATTCCCAACTGAATCCAAAGGAACAAGTGAGTTGAGCACCAGCCTTCGTTTCTTTACTTTCCTAGCTCCTCCTGAGTGCAGAAGCAATGTGAACAGCTGTCTCATGCTCCTGCCTCCATGCCTTCTCTACCATGACTGACTGACTGTAGCCTGAAACCATGAGTCCATAGCAATCCTTCCTTCCTTAAAAAAGTAGCTTTTGTTGGGCATTTTGTCACAGCAATGAGGAAAAATAATTCAAAAGCATCATTTTATTAATATCTTTTGTAATAAAGCCTGTTTTTAATGCTTCTAATTCTATTCTATGTGGTTTCATTTATTCCATGCTGACATAACTCTAACAGTAATGTGTTTAAATATCCAATTATGTAAGTCCTGCCTCTCCGTGTTACTTATTTAAAAACATCCGCTGCACATTCTGACCCATGTACTATCTCATTATGCTTCTTACATTTTATAGTCTGAGAAGGGGTCCCTGATCCGTTTTCCTTGCAGACATATGTCCTTTCGAACTGTTGGACCCCTTAGATTTCAGCTAAGCATTTTCTCATTACTTTTTCTCTCCAAATGAGTGTTCTTAGTGAAGAGGAAATGGAAGGAGGCAAGAAACAAAGTGATGAGTGCTTAATTCTAGTTTCACTCTAGTTTGTTCTCTATACCAAAAATAGCTGTCATCACTTTCTTCTAAATTCTTCCCTTCACCTCAACGGAAGGAAACAAAAGCCTTTGCTGGACAGTACCCTCCAATCTAATATCACAGAGGAGAGTACTCTCCTTCCTTAACAACATGACTTCTTAAAGCAAAACAACTGCTTATCAAAGTGGTCAATTTTATGGTCAGCTTGACTGGATTAAGAAAGGCCTTGGTCATCAGTGAGGCCTGCCTTTGGGCACTACCTGTGAGGACATTTCCAGAGAGAATGAGCAGAGGGGTGATGCCATGTGATGGGTGACGCCATCTGATGGGCTGGGGCCCTGGACTGAATGAAAAGGGGAAAAGGAGAAAGTCTGCTGAGTGCCAGTATTTTCATGTCTCTACTTCCTGTCTCACTGAATTATGAGGTTGTGGATCTCAGCAACACATTCCAACTGCTATTGAGCTGCCTGCCCCAATGCCTTTACCACTGTGGCGGGCTGTACCTCCTCACACTGGAAGCCAAAGTAAATCCTTCCTCTCTTAAGTTGCTTCTTTTCAGATATTTAGCCGTGCCAGTGATAAAAGTAATTTTAAAAAATTTACCAAGCACTAAGAGGTAGTACATGGGTCAGAATGTTCAGTGGATGTGTTTAAATAGGTAACAAGGAGGGGCAGGACTTACATAATTAGATATTTAGACACATTACTAAGTTACAATATTTTAAAAAGCAGAGCAAAAAACTTTACCAAGTCCCTGTTAGAGACGAATAAATGAAGGACCAGAATTAAACAAAAAATCCAACAGCTCAGCCACTGGGTTGGGAGCCGATGCTGGCCAATGGACCTAGGGTTGAGCTCCCCTCCACATCGCTCCCACTGCTGGTGCTGGCCAGCGCTGGCCTGTATATCAACACTGGGATTGTGAACATACACCTGAGCCTCATGGGCAATGGCTCTAGACACTGGAGAATATATCAATATATGCCAAACATATATGTGAAGATGAGTCGTCAGTGAAAACCTTCTGTACAAAACCTGTGCTTTGTAAGTGATAGAGGCAATGACATTCAAATATCAAGTTGGGTCCCAAGTATGAAAAATTAAGGTGAAGTGATGCCTCCAGAGGAGGAGGACACCCCGAAGCAGCAGACTCCAAAAGGCTCCTGGTAAAATATTTGACTAGGAATCAAAAGAACGGTTGATAAATTCAAGGAGATATGGCATAGCACAGGCAATTCAGCAGAATCAGAAAGACTATTTATGGAACAAATAAGAACTTTATGAAAGAAATAGAGATCACGCAAAAGGACCAAACAGAAATCTTTGAATGATAAATAATAGATAAATCCAATAAAAATATATCTGAAAATCTCAACAATTGTTTAATCAAGCAGAACAAAGAATATTAGAACTTGAAGATCATTTTTTTTTGAAATATTACAACTAGACAAATGGAAAAAAGGAAGAAAAGTAAATGGGCAAATAAAACATGATGAAAAAAATTGAAGACAGCTTCTGTGATTTATGGGACATCTTTAAGCAGACAAATATTTGAATTTAGAAATCTCAAAAGGAAAGGCATAGAAAACTCATTGAGGATCTGAAATCTCCCCAGTCTTGGGAAAGCTACAGTAGGACTCCAAATACACTTGATTGGAAAAGATGCTTACTGCATAATATAATAGAGATGAAAGATATATATATATATATATATATATATATATATATATATATATATATAGCAAAACAAAGAGAAACTTAGGGAATCTATCTGAAGATGTTGAAGGGAGTACTACATCGAGAATGAGAGTTAACTATTATTCCAGACATACATACACATAGAAAATGTATAGATGAATTCATATACAAAAAGTTTCAAATCTTATTAATGTAGTAAATAAACCACAAAGATGAACAAGAGAAGAAGGAATAAAAACAACAGATATTCAAAACAGCTAGACAGAAATCAACAAAATGATGGGAGCCTTTTCTTAGTAATAATTGTCTGGAAAAAAAAGGACTAAATTCTAAAATAAAAGAGACCGAATGAATAGATGAGAAAAACAAGAACCAGAGAGGTTCTGCCTACAAACTCACCTCCCCAATGAATAAACCTGCACAAAAAGTGAAAAGTTGGAAAACTAAACAGAGAACAAAAATAGGAGTAGCTATTCTTATTTCAGACAAAGTGGACTTTAAGACAAATGCAGCAAAAAGAGACAAAAAAATGCCATAACAGATCAACTCAGCAGGAAGACATGATTACAAATATATATGTACCTAACCTAGAAGCATGCAATTTTCTAAAGTGAGCATCATAAGTAAAGGTAGAGAAAGGTTCCAGTACAACACTAATGGGGGACTTCAAACCTTTCACCAATGAATTGATCACCCTGACAAAAGAAAACAAAAAACAAATAAACAAAACAAAAAAACCCAACCCAACCACCACTACCACCAAAGCAACCAGTTAAATACAGTGTAGAACAAAAGGACTGCTAGACATTTGTAGCACTTTTAATCCAATAGCTACAGAATGTGTTTTCATTAGCTCTTGGATATCTCTAGATTAGACTATGTATTAGGTCACAAAATCCGTAATTGTATCTACTTACCTCTTATGTTTATTTTCTTCATGAGTCTAGCTAGAGCTTCATTGATTTTTATTCAGGCAATAAGTTCTCAGGTCTTAACAGGGAAATCTTCAAAGTATTAAGATGAGTATTGATATTTTAGTCTCCACTCTCAAGCTAGAGGTGCCATTATCTCTGGAATGTTGTGAAAAAGTCAGTCTCTTTCAACAGTTCAGGACAATGTTGCCTCGACCTGTCATCTGGCAATCTCCCATTGTTTCTTTTTTAAAAGCAAAATATTGTATTGTCTATAATACAAGTCATGGAACACATGCAGTGTATAGTATCATTGACTATATTTGAAGTGTAATCATAGTCATTTTAGTAGAATAATGAACAGATTTAACTTTAAATCTTGGCATAGCACTATTTTAATCTCAGTTTGTAAATGAACCATCACAACCACACACTCTACATGATCAAACTTCCTAGTTATTAGCTTTGTTTAATATTTGCCCATATAAAACTTTTAAGATCTTATTAATCTAACTCATTAATAAGCTAGTTACTTATGATGAACCTCATACTAGTATGCTTTTGAATTACTTAATTACATTTGAATGCTCACTGAAAATACGAACAGATATAATTAACTACCTAGGATTGTTGATGTCTAGACTTTCATAGATTAATGATAGAAAATACCCAAATAGTATATTTTGCAAGAGTTTTTCTGAAAGGTTTTAATCATATCTTAAAACGCTGAGGGACACACAGTGATTTCAGTTCACCTTGTATTTTCAAAAGCTTATATTTTGGCATGTATTTAAAATTTTTATTTTATTTTATGCGTAAGTTTATTGCCTGTATGTGTGTAAGTGCACCTGTTTCATGCAATGTCTGTAGAGGTTAGAGGAGGACACTGGATCCCCTGGAACTGGAGTTATGGTTGGTTCTTAGCTGCCACGTGGGGTTGGGAATAGAACCCAGGTCCTCTTCAAGAATAGTCAGTGCTCTTAATGGCTATCTCTCCAACCCTGGCCTGCACTTTCTGTAATAATTAATCTATAATATGTTTTAATATACTTTCACTAGCATACACAGTATATACAAAGGTCACAGAATTGTTATATAATTTTAAAAATTTTCATTTAAAATTAAGCCCTGTTGAAATTTCAGGCTTTTATTCAATTCTTTCTCTTCTTTTCACTCTAGTGGAATCTGCATATACATGTCTATGTTTTGGCCCTGGCTCTGGCATAATTTATTTCATGATGGTCTTTCTGGCTGTATTTCTTTGACAATCATGTTTTTATGATTGAACATAGAGAAATATTTTTGGCTTTCAAAAACAATTCAATCTTTCATTTAAAAAATACATGCTTTCTTGGTTTATTTATCATCTTCCTACTTTTGATGGATATTTGAGTTCAAAGAAATAATTTACTGCTGGAAGAAAAATAAGTGCAACAACAAAAGGCAACTGCCTTCTGCCTCCAGGCTAAAATGTAGGAACTAGAGTGGGGACAGAGAGCTGTGCTCTACTGGGAAGCTGTGCTCAGCTCTGGCGGGATAGAGAGAACCTGGGAGTGATGCAGACTATTTACCTCAGTTAAAATTTTAGGGTACTGTAAATCAACTTCCTAAGGCTAAACAGACTATAACTTTAGCCCTTTGTCTCTACACCTAAGAGAAGCATCTTTTCAACGCCTCATAGTTTGCAGGTCTGCCCATTCACCTCAAAAACAGGGTTAGTACTTGACATGACCTTACATCATTGACTGAGTCATGAACTCAACAAATGATTGCCAAAGGAAGCAAAGATACAGTAGCTGAGGGATGACAGTGAGTGAAACAAGACTTTCTGGTCTCCAGACAGACATGTTCTAATGGAGGAAGACTGAACATAGAGAAATAGAAAGGAGGGCTGGGTAGACAGCTCATTAGGTAGAGTGCCACACCAAGACAATTAAACAACACAGACTAGGGGTAATTATGTCAGACTATGGCAGTAACCAGGAGAGAACTGACAATATTTTGGAACATCACCTCAGAGGTGATGCTAAGCAGCTCAATTATGGATGTATTCTGAAAAGGTGGGAAAGATTTCTTTATGATGCATGAAAAGGGGTACCAGAGATGAGACTGCACGTGCGCACACGTGACACAGAGAGAGAGAGAGAGGAGGGAGGGAGGGAGAGAGAGAGAGAGAGAGAGAGAGAGAGAGAGAGGAGAGAGAGAGAGAGACACTCTGAGGGATGTGGTTGTCATTTGCTAAGGTGGGGAAAAGGCGGCTGTGGGAGCTTTTATCTGTATGTGGCCAATAATAGGGAAGCTTGGTGGGTTTTGTTTTAAACTTTTTAAGTGTGAAATGTCTTTTGAGATTTTCAAATGGAGCTAGAAGATGTACACGTGGGTTTGAATTCTAGGGAAGAGGCTGAGACTGAATATAAGCTTTGTCCTCAGCATACAGATGTCGTGTGATTAGGTGATGTCATTAAGGACTAAGATTTGGGGAATGTAGTTTAGAGGTGGAAGGTGTGAGCAGGATCTAGAAAATGAGACTAAAAAAATGGCTACCTCAATATGAAGGTGGCTCCTTGGGGGTTAAGAGGATAAATACAAGTGATTGTGGAGTTTAGCAAGATGGAGGGTCTTGCTGATCCTGACAAGAGCAGTTTGGGCTCTAAGAGAACGAGGCAGTAATTGGGGTGAACAAGGCAACAAAAGGAATTTTATTATCAAGATGGAAGAGATACAGTCTGAACTTCTTAACTGATGGCCGTGGCTTTCTGTATCTGCTTTGCGTACAGGACCTTACTACACCATGGGATGCCACCTTCACTCTGGAGTTGCAGTTTTGCCAAAAGAATGGGAGACAGGATAAGATAATGGTACCAGATGATTAATGTCTGAATAGTTTAAAGAAAAGAAAGTACTTGGTTTTAGAGATGTTTAAATATTTACAAAAATTTTTTAAAAATCAGATTTAGGCTGCAATGAAAAGAATGAGAACAAAGCAACGCAGAGAGAAAAAACAGCACAGCATCCTGGGAGTTAGAATTCATATTAAGAGATGGTGACAGTGAGAAAACCCTGACCATCTAAAAAGAACTGACTCTATTTTGTCCACAGGGATTCAAATAGTTTACCTATTTGTGATAATTCTAGAATTTATAAAAAACCTTGTAGTATTTCTGTGAGAACCATCTTAAAACTATGTTCATTATAAGAAAATTCTCTCAAATATAAGTACCAGCAGATATCAGTGACAGAAAACCCAATATAAATAGATGAATTAAAAGTATTAGTCTTAGAGATTTTTCCCTACATCGAACAGTAACAGTTCTAGATAACTATAAAGTTATTTTTCCTTTAGTTTTTAAAAACTATTTTTAACTGAAATTTTGTGTATTTCATGCATAACCTCTTAATCATCTTTACACCCCTTCCCCATGGGCACCTTCCCATAGTCCCCCCACTGGATTTCATGCATTCTGTCACTTATGTTAAGGCCTATCTGTTCCCCTGACGTCCCTCTGTGCAAGTTCATCTACTGGAGTCTAGTCAGCCTATCGAGAATCACGCCCTTAAACAAGATCAGCTGTTGCTGATCTAGTATTAATCGCTTGTCCAACAGTTCTTCGGCTAAGATTGGGGTCTCCCGCTCATTTCTATAGTTCTATGCTAAACTACAGCAGACAAAAGTCCTTGAAATTTTTTTACATTTATTTTGTGTCCCACAGCCCACATATGGAAATCAGAGAACAACTTCTGGGAATTGGTTCCACTATGGAGGTCCCAGGGATTAAATTTAGGTCCTCCGGCTTGGAAGCAAGTGCCTTTACCCACTGAGCCATCTTGCCTGTCTCAGACTTCCTTTTAAAATGTTGATTCATCTAATTTTCATTCTTCAAAATTTAAGTAAATTATTTCCAAGTAAATTCTTTCAATTAATCTGTTAGGCATTTTAAATAGTCTCAATTCTTCTGAAAAATAGCCTCTTGTCTATATTGCTTTATGGATCTTTTAAGAAAATTTAATAATTATTTCTAATTCCTATCATAAAAGACACTAGAAGGAATTTTATTGAAGACAAATGTAGATTTAATTGTCCTTTTTCAAAAATGAATGTCTAAAATCTTCATTAATGTTTATAATTTCCATAAACATGATTAAACAGTGTTTATAATTTTTAGTGTAATTAGCAATATGAAGTCTTGAGGTAACTAGTAACTCAAGTTATTTTTCTTTTTTTAACAAGGGAAGCTATTAAAGTGAAGAACATGGAACTGTCATTTTTGTATGTCAAAAAATATCACATTAACAATTTAATATTGTTCAATATAAAAATCTCAACTTGGTTCTCCCAACATTTGATAGATTGAAAAAGTAAAAATTTACAGACTTAAGGTACTTTCCTACAAACTGTCAATAATCTCTGACACATCATCTTTCATTTGGTGTCTGTTACATGAAGGTACTGCTCTGGTTCCATAGTATCCAACCATCCATCCATCCATCCATCATTTATCCATCTTCCCCCCTCCCTTTCTTAAAAGTTTAATAAAAAGAAATACTGATGTAACTTTATCAGAAACGTTCTAGGCTTGAAATAATGATGCATTTGTGGAAGAACATTTATCCATTAAAAAATTAGTGTCATCTTATGACGGAATGGTGTTATATGAAAGTTATTTTACTACTAGCACCTAAAACAAGCAAAAAATTCTAATCATAGGTAGATACTGGGTTTTGGACATGGGCTGAATTTGTGGTTTTGTTGGGGATTTTTTTGTTTGTCCCTGGTGACGCAGCTGGACTAGAACTTGCTATGTAGATCATCAGACTGGCCTGTTTCATAGAAAGTGCTGAGATTAAAGGTGTGCATTGCCATGCCTGGCATTGGTGGAATTGTCAGTGCTTCTTATTTCCAGCCACACAAATGAGGTCTGGCATAGGAAGCAGCAAAGGAGCTGGGAGGAACTGAGTTAACCAAATAGCTTGAGCCAGAGAACGGATGGTTTGGGGAATGTCGTTTCTATTACAGAAAATCAGTTTAGAGATCTGTGGTTTAATCTCATTTTAGCATATAGAAATAATGTGTTAAACATCCTATTCTGAAGAATCATATGCTTGAGGACTGGCCAGTACTATATCACAGCAGAAGGAAAACACTGATGTTTACTAAACACAGATGCTATGGTTGGGGCAACTTCCACAATAACCTCTAAATCCAGAAGGCTCATTAACATAAATTAAAATACAACATATTTTGAATACAAATATAAAAAGATATTATTAGTTATATTATCATGTATGGTTCTATCTAAAAAAGTTTTGCAACTTAAATAAAATGTGCCATGAAGAGACAAGGAATCAGTTAAGTTTTAGGCTTGTGTTCAAATAGGAGAGAAGAACTTATGCATTCATTGTGGCATCCCTACTGGAAGGCAGAAATACTTTCCCAAACACCGAGAGATACTGGTCATCTTTCTTTTTCAATTGTTCCATCAAGAAGAGTCTTTTTCAGGTGATAAAACTTACAAGCTAAATTAAAATGCACTCTGCTCATTGGCAAGCTACATGAGCAAGAATAATGTGATCACGGTATGTGGAAGTTTTTGATTTATAACTAGACTATTCTCTACTTATAATGCTGCAGTCTAGGAGGCAGAGCAATGAATCATTACAATTGTCTATCTGGGAAATGTCAAAAGATTAAGAAAGGGCAGAAGAAAGAAAAAGGAAAAAACACATTTCCATCTACAAAATGCTCCTCAGTTAATGGGAATATATCAGTAGCACATAAGTCCCATGCTATAGAAAACAGAATTGAAAAATTTTAAACTCTAAATAAAACTACAAATGAACCATAATGTTTAAGTTTCCTGGATAGATGGTGATTATCATCATAAGCAAAGAAATGGAATTATTCCTTATTGGACTTGATGATTTACCCCATATATTGATTTGATAAAGAGAATAAATTAGAAATAGAACCAATTAAAAATGGATCCATTTTTTAAAGAAAGAACACACATAGTTTGATACTTTGCCAATACAAAAATAAGCATCCACAGAATGTTTATTCACTGTTTAAATTACTCCATATTATCACATATTGTGAACAGAAAACACATTTTACCACACACATAGTAAAAGCAAGTAAGTGCAGTCTTTTACACATTTAAAACCATAATCAGATCTGTACAACAGATAAATAAATGTACACCTCTAACAGTTAGCTTATAAAAAATTATTGTTCAAAGTCACCACTTCACTTAAAATTCTACTAAGGTCACATATCTCAACCAAAAGACCTGAAACTTTACTACACTGTACAGGTTCAGATTGATAAATATTAAAAAAAAAAAAAACAGGAGAGGATAATAGGAAATACCAAAATGGTTATAAAGAACTTTCCAAACATTGGAAATAATATACAAAACTTAATCAGTGGGGAGCAAACGTAAGAATGGGTCTATAGGGTAGCTGGATTATACTGGGAAAAGAAATGGGAGGATGTCTACACTGCAAGGAAATCTGGCCTTTTAATAAAAGGAAGCAATGACCACATCCAGGACGACAAGACCCTGTCATGGAGCTCTTGAGCAACCTATGAGAGACGAAGGCTACGATTTACACTTATGTACCTGAAAACCACGGTTAGGACAAGGAAATCATGTTGGGAAACATACATGGGAGCATGAACACACAAACTAAAGGCATAGTGCTTATCACACCATGTCATTGCACATATGATCAGAAACAATACTGCAAGTCATTCTTGAGTAGAAAAGTTTTCATTGAAGTAGGAAGTTCTACAACAAATACAGATGCAGACAGGATTATTACCACAAATTTAGGGAATATCAAAACACTCAGTGGTGCTAAGCTAATTAAATTATCTATAATTTTCACTGGAAAGTTGATCATTTCCCTGCCTTCACACATTAACTTAAAGTCATTTATAAATGGAAACACAGGTCCAGTAGAAAAGGTTTTTCCACATGCAATCCCATAAGATGATGCATCTTGGTTCTTTTTTTTCTAAGTATTTCACATTGGATATGTACAGTGCTGATATATATAATCACACATGTTCAGTAGACATCACTAAATTGTCCTCTTGCCAAATGTTTATATTTACACCATCATTTATAGCTTCAGAGAGATGCTCTTCTCCTCCAGGTGACACAAGTAAGCCTGAAGAGTTTTTTTGTGAGGATTTTAGGAGCCTAGTGTCCTGATTTATCTTGAATGGATGATAAGATGAGGAGTCCACAAAAGAATGCAGCTATGCAAGCCAGCCTTTTAAAGAGAGATGAGTTATCTTTAGGAATAATGATCTGAGCAAGGTCATTGGTGATCCGAGAAATTTCATGGGCTACGCAAACAAAGATGAAAGTGCTGACGATGATGTTGAGCGTAGGGTTTCCAGGGATGAGTACCAAGATACCCCTTGTGTCTGCAGCCAGCCATATGTGATACTGACAAATAAACAGCTAGGAGGAAAAACATTTCAAGTTATGTATTTCCAGAGGGCCCGTGAAGAAAGGCTTTTTTTCTCCTAACTTAAATATGTGATAGAACAGTAATCTTTTAGGTGTTTAACCCACTTATTTGATCCTTTCTCAATTCTGGTCCTGCAAAGCTACTGCAGTGTTTGCCACCTCTATACTACCTCTCTTCCAAATGAAACTGCACACCACAATAGAATACTAAACTCAAGAACCCCAAGAAAAGTATTTGCCCTATGAAAGAAGACAATTCAATAAATCTTATATATACTCTGAAAGTATCTGTTATAACATGAATGTTTTAAAACATTTTATTTGCAATACTTAAGCTTGGAATCTGCTTGAAGGATGGCCTTCAAACATGATGGTTTAAACTAATTTTGTAGATCATTTCATCTTATCTAGCTCACACAAAATATGATGAATTTCAATATTTTCCCATAGTTTCCAGTGTTATTAAAAGTGAATTTATTATTGTAAACATTAGAAATCTAATTCCAGTAATATTTAATTATGGAGATGAACAACAGGTCAAGATCTCCCTAGTTAACTCCATTTATACCTGCTTTAATACTTTTCTTCTGATTTCAGTACTTTGGTTGCACTCAAAAGCTTAAGACAATGTAAAGAATGTTTTAAAAGTCACCTACATCTAGTCATTATTAAATAAGCCTTCTAAAACATTCCCAAAGGATTTAATATTGTTCCAGGTTATGAGTACAATCCTATATAAAATATAACTTTAATTTTAAAGAAGAATATGCCAGATTTACACATTCACATACATATATATGTACATGCATGCACATACACAAACTACATCTGGCTGTGTGTGATAAAGCAAAATATTAAGATACCAACCTCTAGTGAAATTTTCCCAAACCAAGCAAAAAAGGAACTGTAAACAGAACGAGCATATCCAGGGATGTTCCTTATCAGGATGAAGGCTAAAATCTATGAGGAAGAACCCCAAAGTAAATATTAACATCTTTATTACACAATATTTCAAATGAATGTTTAAGTGGTAACTTTATTGTCTACAGTCTTAAACTTGATACACAACATTTTTTTTGAAAGTAATAAAGTATTGGCAAGGTTTTTTGATTACAGTATAAGTACCCAAACTGGGTTTCTCAACAAACAGCCTGTGTGCTGCATAGTAATATGGATTTGAGGTAATGTAAGGCAGAAAGTCTTCTATATGTAAAATGGAGACATAAACCCACCAAAGGCTCTGTGTAGAAGTTAGCACCACATTTCTGTGCTAAAACGTAAAATTTATGGTATAACTTTGCTCCTTCCATAGATTATCTGCCTGGTTGAGGGTCAGCATTTTCTCTCTTATTTCAAAATCCTTATTGTGGCTTGGATATGACGGCCTTCCCAAATGGAATAACCCACTGATGAGTTCATGGCTGAATGGGCTATCAGTTAGTGGGACCTGGGGAGTGGAAGTACACCGATGGGGAGGAATGCCTTTAAAGGGCGCCCTTATCCATGACCCTTCCTCTCGCTTTCTGCTTCCTGGGCTTCCTGAGGTGAGCAGGAGCAGTTTTTATCTTCCCCATTTGCCATCAGATAGTCTGCCTCACCACAGTCCAGAAACACCAGAGCCTTCTGACTTTGCAGTGAAACTTTGAAATCAAACAAGTCTTTTCTCCTTTAAGTTGCTTTTCTTAAGTATTTTGTCACAGTGACAGAAACCCGATTAACACAATCCTTCCTCTACTGACAGTCAGGGTATTATACAGTGTGGCCATGCATATCTTCAGGTATCCTCTGGCAATCTGATGGATGATATCTTGAACAGCATTCATATGTAGTAGTTTTCTCCTAGATCTTTCCTTTCAATAATATTCACAGTTTGGGGGGCTCATGGCTCCCTCTCTTGTATCTTTTTGTAGAAGGTAAAGAAGTCTTGCATTTCTAAACTTTCTATTTATAGTCTCATATTCAGTAACCAGTGTATTAAGCAAAGCATCACCCTCAGAATTCACCTTCCTTACAAAGAAGCCAAACATTATCCTTTAAAAAGTAGAGGGCAAAAGACACTCTAATTCTGTAATTAGCTCTCTAACATGTTCTCTGATAAAAGGGTTGGGAACTCTGCTTACACCAGAGAAAAGCTCATATTCAGCACTGTTCACCCTGTGCCTCTGCCAAAGGATGTAGAAGTCTCTGGGAAACATGAAAAGTGAGGAAGTGAAAGGAGTTGTGGAAAACTTGATCTTTAGCAAAACCCAGTAAGAACCACTCAGGTGTAATTCAACTGAGGGATACTTGTGGGCAATGGCAGCAGAGAGACTACATTTCAGTCTAGCCTTTTCTCTGTACCAGTTCTGGGACTGTGGAAAGGCATTTATGCTTTTAGGTCTGTTCCTTCATCTATAAAAATGGAGATTAGCTTAAGTTGAAAGGCTGACATGAATGTTAGTAATGAAAACAGATATAAGTAGCTATTATAGCATATGCTGGAAATCATTTAAAGAAGCATACTAGGTTGTTAATAGTATAGGAATTTCATACTTGGTAAAAATCAGGAAGGGGAGACTAAGCCTTTATAAACAAAAGTATTTAATAAGTTATTATACTTAAAGTATAACATAGCTGTAATATAAAATATTGATATATAAAAAGACTGATATATGTATATATAAAAGACTGCATATATATAAAATGCTAGAGTCTGGGCAACAGGGAAGCTGGGAATGGTCCCAAGCAAGTCACTTCGCTTCCTTCTCTATAATCTACCGTTTCCCGAAGTGTACTTCACTTTTGTATCATACTAAGGTCTCGTGCTTATCATACATTTAGTAAGCAAGCAGGGAAAGAGAGAAATCAAAGAAATAGTGACTACAGAAAACACAGTCGAAGTCTAGGGGGTAATTCTCTATTAGTTTCAAATGAATATAATGTTTAAAACTGGAATAGCATTATAACTTTCTGGGTGTTGTTGTAAGTATTTTCTATACATTATGGCTAATGACCTATTCTATACCTAAACTCAGCTAGACACTTTTACCCAAAGTGATAGGTAAAACCACAAAGTTCAGATTCAAAGACTGATGTAGGCTGGAGATGTAGCTCAATGATAATCTGCTTATGTAGCATGTGCTAGACCAAGGGATTGTTTTCTACCATAGGAAGGAAGAAAGAAAAAAGGGAGGGACGGACATAGGAGGTGGGAAGGGAAAGAAGAAGGAAAGAAGGGTGCACAGGTCCTCTAATGAGTCAGGCTGGGGAAATATTCTCAAATGAAATACTAGAAATCATGTACATGCTTGAAATCTTAAAGAAAGGTTCTTAGATAAAAACTCTAATGATATCTATTTGTCTGTCATCTGTCTCTCTTTCTCACTCTCCCATAAGCTGCACACACACCCTCTGTTCACATCTAAGAGCCAGAATGAACTCTAGTCAGAAAAAGGATGTGGCTCACCACACTGAAAGCTTCTTAGATACTCCTGACTTCTACAATGTACAACAAATGTCACGGAAAAGACTCAACAGTCAATAAAACTAATGTTCGCTTCAATTTATGACTCTATCCTTTCTTTCACTCTGCGATGGAGAAGCCGGAGCCCCCACAACAAACGTAATTCCAGCAACAGGAGAATGTGGAGGCGGCTAACCCGGAGGGAGATGGTGCTAGTCTGCGTGCATCCACTCTCTCCCTCTGTCTCCTTCAATTGTTCTGTTCCACTGTACTGTAAGTGCTGATGCTTCCCTCCCATCCTGTGAGTCACAGCACTGATATTTGATAAGATGTACAAAGAGTTATTGGTAAGGAGCACTGCCGGCCACAGAAATAATAGAATGCTACAAAAGAGACAGTATGAAGGTGAAAACTTCATTACCAATTACACCCAGAGAATCTCTTACCTGCTTGGTGCTGTAAAGAAATAAAACAGTGCCTGCATTGAAGAAAACTAAGGACTAAGAAGATACTCCAGAACTCTCCATGCTCCTCTTGGCTGGACTACTCATATTTAAAGTTTAACTCTGGTACAGTTTCCTCCAAGGAGCCTGCTTTTATATCAACAAAGTTTAGAAAGAACACCCAAGTTTTCAAAGCAATCTGTATTTAAACATCCCCACACTAATAATATGCCCTGTGATTATCTACAACTACTCTGTAAAACGTAAATCTAATTTGAATCGTCACCAATCACCAACTTTTTCAGGCATTATGACATATTTCTTTAGAAGTGTGTGGTCTTCTGGGGTCAAGCCCCAGTAGCCTGCTTTAAGCTCCTTGGATATACCATGTGCCCTTCCACTACAGGACCTGTCGATGCTGCCTCCATTCTCAGGGAATCATCTGTGATCCCTGACCACTTTTCCTTCTACTGTAACTAGGTCACATAACACCCTTTATTGTGTTCTCTAACAATATGCTATACTTCTATTCAAGTTATGTGGCTACTATCTGATGACAGAAGACCAGACACTGTATGACAGTAGAAACTATGCTGGATTTGCCTATCCCTAGAATATCTAAACATGCAGAACAAAAGCTTAATAAATGGACATATAATATTGCCAAATGAATGAATGAGTGTGTATTGATTCGTATGTCTATTAAAACTACAAATTTCTTCAGGACAAGAATCATATCTTGCCTAACACTGAGCTTTTTATTGCTGAGATGGCACTTAACATAGTAGGTAATTAATAACTAAAATTAGATATATTTGAGTAGATGTTTAAAAAGAAAATATGAAAGAAATTAAGGTTTCTGTGTGTGTGTGTGTGTGTGTGTGTGTGTGTGTGTGTACAGAAGAGGGAGGTTGACATTGGGTGTTTCCCTCAATTGTTTTCCATCTTATTTTTAGTTTTTGTGATTTTTTTGAGATAGAGTCTCCCTGCAGCCCCAGCTGGCCTGGAACTCACTAGTAGACCAGGCTTGACCTTGATCTCACAGAGATGTTTTCCAGACATGAAGCGTAATGACCGACCTTTTGAGAGTGATTTCAATATCCCTATTTCTCAGAGGAAGACAGGGCTTAGAAAGATTAAGTAATTTCCCCAGATTTTCTGGAGCCTGAGGTGAAATCCCTTTATTCTTCTATATTTCAATAAAAAACTAGATCAAGATAATTCTCTGGAGTTGAGCATGGTGGCACATACCATAATCCCAACACCTGGGGGACTGAGTCAAGAAGATCACAAGATTGAGGACAGTGTAAGCTGTGTAGCAAAACCTTGTCTAGAAAAAAAGCAAGAATTACCTGAACCACAGAAACGGACGGGTGGAGCTCGTTACACTCAGCTTTGTTTTTACAACTGCTAGCCCAGATGGAATAGGTCTGAAACAAGAAAGTACAGATCAGTTCACAAAAACAGTTGAACCTTCAACACTCATAAAACAGAGTGCTTCAGTAGTTTTCTGCTTTACAACATTATTGTTCGCTATGCTATATAAAAAGCTTAGTTGGTTTTATTCACCACTTGTTTTAGTAGCTGTCAAAACAGGAAAGCAGAGAAATAGGAACAGATTTTGGCTTTTCTGGAAACAGTAATTACTAGACAGTGCTGGCTCTTCACATTAAATACTATACAGTATCATTTCTCCCAGACTGATTATAACTTTTAAAATTCCTATTTCATTACATTCTCAGATATCCTTCATACTTATATATGTATTCTGTTTAGAACTTATGTCCAATGAAGAAAAATATAATAAAAAGAATTTAAAAGTAATTCATTACATTTCTTTAAGATTAACTTTCTATATCATTTAAAAATTTAGAAAATTAGAAAATTACATTTTGAAACTTACCAAGAAAGAAACTACTGAAATAAACAATAGAAAGTTTGAAATTTTGTTTGAAAACAGAGGTTCACCCTTTCCTTCTGAAAGTACTTGACGTTTCTGCAAGGCCAGATAAATGAAAGCAAACAGCATTCCGTGGAAGACCACCTAAAAACAACAGAGAAAAAGCTTGTTTTGTGGAGTTACTCCTTAAAAACTAGCAGAAGTACTTGGTTCCTGACAACTATGTGAATTCAAGTAAACAGGTTAGAAGCTTTGGAGTTGCTACAAAGAAATCAAATTTCAAGAAGAAAATTCTGAACAGTGAAATAATACTAGTGATTACTATAAAGTATCAACAGGACAAGCAAGCATCTCCCCTACAGGATAAGATAAATCCAGTTCCCTAAACCTACAAAGCACCTAGCCGGAGGACAGGGACAATTTATTTTTTTTCAGTGTTGAAGACTGAACCCAGGACCTTGTATATGGTAATATCAAGTCCTCTGTTGAGCTACTCACAACAATTTAAACATGATAAACTCTTCTAAATATTCCCAACAATAAGAGATACATTTTCTAGGATCCTTTCAATCAAATCAAATAATACTACCAAGTCATACTCTTAAACAGGTGTATATATTTTAAAAAACATGGTGGAACAGAGAACACATACACTTTCTCTTTTAAACAAATACATAAATAAAAACAATGTGATTATCACTGCAGGCTGAATATTTGTGTCTCCCAATTATCCCTTCCCTGCCCTCAACAAACTCTTCCCTGTTTCAACCTAATCTCTAAAGTATAGAGTCATTTTGCCAGTAGAGTATCTAGGAAGTGATAAGGTCACGAGGGTGGAAACTTTATGAATGGGATTAGCACGTTATCAAAGAGACCCCAGAGAGCTTCCGAGTCTCTTGCACACAGTGAGAACATGGCTGTCTATGATCAAGGAAGTAGGCCCTCTCCAAACACTAAATCTGCTGGGACCTTGAGTTTAGATTTCCTAACTTTCGGGACTGTGAGAAATATTTTGTTCAGGAGCCAGTCAGGCCATGCTCTTTTGCTTGAGTGGCCCAAACAGTTTAAGACAAGTTCATCACAGCAGATGGCTCTAATGAGACTTTAGCAAAGACTTTTGATTCATATGATGGTTTGGAAGTGCGTTAAAGATATACCAGAAACACACAGATGTTAGAAATCAGAATGTCACAGAAAACACATGAAAGAAAAGAGGGGAATCAAAAAGATGGACGCATACAGGAAAGAGCAACTAGTACTGATTTAATCTTAATTTATGAATGCTCTTCTAGATGCCTTATTTTCTTTTCCAAATTATATGAACTATTCAAGTACACAGAATGATCCATTAAGTTGCTGCTGCTTCTCTGTATATGTCCACCACAGAATTCACATTGCGTAGCTTAATACCTCGTTATAACAGTAATCTTAGATTTTAGGTTAGGCTGTAAAGGCTTAGCAGCCTAGGATATGACTTCTTCCTCTAATACATACTTTAAAACACCATCCTTGAAACTCAATAAAAGACTGTTCTGAAAGGTGGACGTATATATATATATATATATATATATATATATATATATATATATGGAGCACCTATAAATTAAAACTGTTAAGTCAGAGACTATTTTATAGACATCATTCAAAACTATTTTCCTGCTGATAAAGATAGACATGCATCCTTATTTCCTGCTGTAAAGAGAAAGAATATGTGGGTACACTGTTTTGACTTATTAAATCAACATGCTTCTTAATTCTAAAACTAAATACAAATAGACAAGAGTCCAAATAATTTTCTAACAGTATAATTTGAGACAGCAAAATATCATAAAGTAAATACATACATAGCGGTCTAACCTCCATCGGAACCACCATTCATATACATTTCCTTTCAGTTCAAAACACTTGGATAATGGCCAAAGAGAAAAGATCTTCTCAAACGCACCCTAAGAAAAGAAATATGGACAACATCAAGATAATACAAGCCAACACTTGTTTTGCAATTCTAGTATAAACTATAGTTTTCCTGCTTTAGTATTATAAAAAGTCATTCATATTTTTAAAGTTCTGTTCAATTAATTTGAAAATATGGCCTCATTTGAAATTCACTTAAAAATAAATTTACTTTACCTATGACCAATAAAGATTATGTGAAATTCATTTGCCCTTCACATGAATGCTAATGAGACTGCAAAAATTTGAAAGAACAAACAAAAACATAAACTAGTGATGAAAAATTATTCTATTTTAGAGTTTTAGTCTAGTATACAAAACAAGTCATATTTACGAATTTAACACAAAAATACAAAATACTTCAGCCAATATGGTATTAATATTCAAAAGAATGATTAAGGTTAAAATATAATTTACCTTCTGTACATGTTCTTAATAACCTTTAATTATTAGCGTTACAAGAGCTCTCTGCATTAGTCACCTTAGTCAACCATCCCCAGATGCTATGACTAGCCTTTGAAACAAAGTTTAGAATTTTACTCTTGCCCAGTTAGTGAATAGCACACTCTTATTAATCTGACAGCCTGGAAAATGTGGGAATGAACCAGCAAAAGTCTCGGGTGCATTCCTGCACATTAATGAAGTCTTTCAAAGAGAACAAACCCTCAATTTCTGTGACGGCAAATTCCAGTAAGAAAAGTCCATTCCTGGATCTATTACCACAGCATAAAAAACACTTAAAACTAATCATTAAAATTTAATGAAAAAAAGAGGAAAATAATATTTTAGGTGTTGCTGAATCCTTAGCTCTGAATTTAATTTCTTTAACAAAACATAGCAATCTCTTTAACCATAGAACTTAAAATGCATGCAACATATTAAACATAGGGTTGTATAAAAACCTATACCTTAGAAATATTAGGTTGACTTTTTTCAAGAATTGTAAAATGAAGTTCTCCAAATTAAAAAAATATGTATGTAGATATGTGAGCAGATATATGCCATAATTATTAACTATAAATAAGTGATCTTGTTAACTACACATATGCAGGATAACTATATATAATGTATCTACAACTTAAAATTTAATTCCATTTAAAATTTGTTTATTATGTGATTAATACAAGTTTTATAGAATACTGACTTATTAGAAAGACAATAGTTGCCCTGAATTGTGTCCTTATCTTTTTTCTCCAGGGGCAAATACTGACCCCCAGGGAAAACTTTCTTATTCCCAGTATTAAATCTCTCTCTAGTCAGCTTCATATTCTTTCCCTAAAAGCATCCACAGAGTCGGGATGTTAATGAGCAAGCTGTCCAGTAGTTGTAGCTGTTACCTATTTCTTTATGCCTTTGTCTGTCATTTTCTTATTTATCTCATAACAAACCCAGGATGTCAAGCAGAAATAGAAATGTTTTAAATACTCCTAAGTATGAAAGTAAGTATAAAAGGCTAAAAAAATTCTTCCCAAAAGGTTCTACAGAATTAAATTACACTCACATACCCGCCCCACCCCCACATGAATACCTAAGAGGCATTTATACATGACTTAGCTTAGCACAAAACTGCCAGCACTGTGAGATTTCAGCTTATGTCAAAACTATAGGTATTCAAATTAAAATATTTTGTTATGAGTATCATGTTATCCAAATAACCTATAGATTTAACAAGCAGGTAGCAGACTTCTAAATCAATGGAGAATCTCAACTATCAAAATAGGGATTAAAAGGTCAGAACTACAAAAATGACCCAAATCTTCATTACTTAAAGGTATAACATGTACACAAAGCCCTTGCACCCAAGTTCATCTTACTAACTGCCTCAAGTTTACTCAGAGCAGTTAAAGAAAGATCTGTAACAGTTTGATGCAATGAATAATGCACAAACTAAACTGCAAATTCTGTCAAGAGAATTTTTATCTCCACTTAGAACAGTGTCTCATAAGAGGCATTCAATAAACGTTTGATTGATCAAAGTCAAGTAAAATGGAGCTTGAACAATTGCCAAAGGAAGAGCTTAAAATTGCTCTTACAACAAAAACAGTGGTAACAAAAGTAGATAAGTCTCAAAAGAACTGCACAGAATAGTCAACCACAGAGTGACACTTTCATTACAGTCATCAAAAAAGAAACTAAAAAAGAGCTCTAACTCCTTACATACCTTAATAGACTTGAAGATTAAATTATCATAAAATATAAACTGAAACGACTGTACAAACCTGAGAATATGACAAAAAACATATGCATAGCAGCAAAAAGGCTAGTTTCAATAGCAAGCCGAAATTCCATAAACAATTTCCTAAAAGAGAAAATATTGAGCTTACTAAGCAGTATGAATCTATATCAAAAAGCTAATTAAGTACTCTTTAGTTAACACACTTGTAACTGAACAGTTCTCAAAATAATGATCCTTGCATACAGGTATACATAAAATATGTCTAAGTGGCATAAATCAAAGGTAGAACAGAAGAAAGATCAGTGGAGAATTATTGCTAAAAATAAGGCTACAATGCATACCTGCTGTTCATCTATAGTAGATACATTTAAGTACCTCTTGGATACAATTATACCTATTTATTATTGGACATTTTCAACTAAGTACAGAATTATATGTTCAACGTAATGCTAAAACTCATGTGAAATATTAACAGGTAATACTGCTTAAATATTAAAGTTCCAAAGTGGATGTATGAAAACCCTAATGGACTAGGATTTATAAGGTATATTTTACCATATGTATGTTTTAAATTACAGGTTTAAATTTATGAATATTCTCAATAGCCTAAGTTCTTTAGAGAAATTAATTGCACCCTAGATCTATAGACCATCCAAAGACACTAATGAACTTTAAAAGAGGCTGGAGTTCAACTTTCCTGAAAAATTATTTTAATATTTTAATGGAAGGCAGAATCCTTTTATTTGTTTGTTCATTTGGTTTTTTGAGACAGGGTCTCACTATGCAGCCTTGGCTGTCCAGTAACTCACTATGTAGACCAGGTTGGCCTCAAACTAGCAGAGATCCAACTGCCTCTTAAGTGCTGGAATTAAAAACATATGCTATCATGCCCCACTAGATATAATTATAAATGTTCAAAAACATTATTTTTTAAAAAGAAAAAGATTTCATTTTAACGTTAAAGTTGGGGGGGTGGCATTTGCTAACTGACTGTGACCTTAGTTTGAACATGATCAGTAACAGGCTATAAGGAATTTGGAAACGGCAACTTTATGTGTTCTTGAGTTCCTTATGCACAAGACAGATTAATGGTAATTGTGTAAAAGGTTGTGTAGAAGATAAATTATGCACTTTGATATATGAAGGCATTTTTTTTGAAAATAAGTATTTATTGAAAATCTCCTTTTATATTAGAAATCAAATAAAACAGATCTACTAATAATGAAGCAGGATGTAGGAGGAGTCTGCAGCCCCATTTGGCTTTTCCCTTCTCTCTTCTGCTTGCCCCAACTCTGGTGTATGAATGGCAATTTGAAAACCGCTATCTTTATTAAGGGGAAAGACATAATATAAATGTAAACTAGTATTCTGCAGTGTTATTATATTGATAGTGAGCTATCTGGCTGTAATATTTTAGAAATCGTTTTTAAAAATGCCTAACCTACACATAAATTTGAATGGTCTACATTTCTTAATAAAGAGTATAGTCATTCTCAATTAAAAAAGAAATCTAGTACACTGAAAGAACACATTTATTAACATTAGTAAGACAGTATATTTACCATTTGCTTTCTTTTGGATTATTTGTGGCCACAGTGCTAAAGTAACATATATGATGATAAACCACACGGTGACCAAGGGGACAAAGTAATAGAATTGATAAGGCCGATCCATTACTATACATAACACCACAACCAGGAAATTCAGACGAAATAAGACCTATGAAAATGGAAAAGAAAATGCTTTTCACTCCAGGTAAATGAAAAGTAAAGACAGACTTTCTCTAAGAAAGTGTTAATCATCATGAAGCTACCGCAGGGCTCGATGGTGGGAAAGGAAAGCACCATTTGGAAGCTGCACAGCACAGGGTAGAAAGTAAGTATTAATCCTCTTCCCAGACAGAAAGAAAAGAACATTGTTTTCACTCATGCACACAAATTCTATTTTCCTTCCATTGCTAATAAAAAAATCCAAACTACTATACACAACATAAAAACATAACTTTAAAATGCTATTTCATAAATTCAAATGGTTCAAGATCTTCTATTTATATTTATATTTTCTTAGAAGACAGAAAAACATATTGAATTGAAAGGCAAAGAAAATAACTGACAGCATTCTTACCTGACAGACTCTATGGATTCCAAAGTCTCCTTTGATCCAAAAGTATGAGAAGTGCCCATACCCAGTCTGAAACAGATACGCAGCAACTAGCACCCGAACGTGCATGTACACAGGCAAGAACTGTTGACAAAAGAAACAGGGACAGTGTATGATGGCATAAACAGCACCTGCAGTTACCATGGCTTTCTTATTTTCCTAATAGATGAAAAGCAAAACAAACTCCCACCTTTTTGGCAATGGCCAAATGACTACTTAGGAAACAAACAAACAAACATTCAGTAGAGTCTACCTCCAAATGCACAGGGTTTTAAAAGGATTGATTATTTATTTATTTATTTATTGTGTGTGTGTGTGTATGTGTGTATGTGTGTGTGTGTGTGTGTTTGTAAGTATCTTCAGAGGTCAGAGAAGGGAGACCGATCCTCTGGGGCTAGAGTTACAAGTGATTTTGAACCATATAACTTAAGTGCTGGGAACCTCTTGAAGTGCTTGGGTCCTCTGGAAGGGAAGCATGTGCTCTTAGCCACTGAGTCTTCACTCTAGCCCCTCAAACAGTTTCTATTTACTGCCTTTAACTATTAGTTCTTTCTTCTAAATGTTTTACTTCAATATTAGATGAGATATTTTCAATAAAGGTATATTAGAATCACAGATATTAAAAGTGGAAATGTATAACTGAAAAAAATCCTCATAACCTATCTAATATAAATGTGTCTATTCCATCCTGGAATCACTTTACAATGTCTCCTGCAGGAATTTGTTTAAGCCTTTTCTCTTTTTGAGACAGAGTTGCACTACGTGGCCCATATCTCAAATTTGTGACTTGTCTTGCCTCAGATTCTTGGCTAGGGAATTTTAAGTAAACACCATCATACTCAGGCTTAAGAGCTTTTTTAATATCAAAAAATACTCTGGCTACTACAGAAATACTTTCCATTGTCAGTTACTAACTGTTATAAAATTTCTTTTCATGAAAAACTGAAATGAAATTATATGTAAAGAGTACAATTTCAGGTTTTTAGAGTAGCCTGTCCAACAAAGTAAAAGGTAATTTTTTTCTAATATGACTACTAGAACATTAAAAGTCAAAAGAAACAGATGAATCCAATTTTAATAAATATATTTTATTTAACTAAAATATTTAAAAAATTATTTCAACATAAACATGTAACTTTTTTATAAACTATTATTTTTATAAATAATAACTGTCATTATTTATAACCTAAGTTTTTGAATTTAGTGTAAATGTATTATAATTAATCAAACTTAATCTGACTTCCTCCGTCCAGCCTATCTCAGTTTTGACTAGCTTCGCTCTAAGTGGCTACTTCGCTAATACAGTGGAGAGTGGAGCAGAGGGAACATAAGCTTAAGGTATTTCTCCTCATTTGAGAGTATTGGAAAAAAAGCCAAGCCTATGCTGACCATTCTCAATTATTTTAACCACTCTCTATAAAGCATACTTTCAAGTCCCTTTAACACTGGAACTGGACTGCAAAGTTGGGCTTGTTTATTTATTAATGATTTTTATTTTATGTACATCAATGTATTGCCTGCACATATGTAAATGCACTCAAGTCATGTAATACCCATGGAGATCAGAAGAGGTCCCTTGGAACTGGAGGTATGGACAGTTGTTAACAGTCATATGGGAACTGGGAATCAACCCCCGGTCCTCTGCAAGAGCAGCCAGTGCTCTTAACTGCTGAGCCATCTCTCCAGCCCCAAGCTTACTTCTTGCATGTTAGTGGTTGATGTCTGTAACCCCAGAGGCAGAAACAGGCAGAAGGATACAGAATTTGGGGCCAGCGTAGGCGATCCGAAGTGAGACTCTGTTTCAAAAAATCAAAGGCTAAAAAAGTAGCTCAGTGGTAGAGTCCTTGCCTAACATGCACAAAGGTGTGAATTTGATCCCTAGCCCTGCAAGCAAATACGTATATTTTAAAATAAAAGAATCATGAATCATTTAATTCTCATAATTCTTCAATCTCTTATTTTCCTTTTAGTCTTTCATGAATCAAGATCACAACAAAATTTTAGTATTGAAATTATATTTGAAACTTCGGCTTCCTTAAATAGCTGGGCTGACTTCAGGTTCTATTCCTTTCTAGTACCTCAAAATTTCCCTCACTATCTTTTATTCAGGACTCTTCATGAAAGTCTCAAAAAGATAAAAAGGAAAGAAAGAAAGAAAAGAAAAAGAACTCGAGTCATCCATTTACTGCCTATGCCAAATTTACACCATTTCAATAATATTTTATAGAAGTCTCACTAAAAGAATGCTTGTGCCAACAATTACAATCAGCCAGATCACCTGGACTATTTGGTGATCCTCTAGAATTTTTACGTCAGTTTCCCTTCTAGCACAAAAGCTATAAAACAACACACCTTGACATATTTTACTTAAAATATTAAGATAGGGTAATTAAAATATCATGGAAGTTAAAGATTTTAATAAAGCTAATCTTTCAGTTGCCTACAAAGGGTATCCCAAATACCTTGTAACTTATATGAACAACAGTTTCCCAGTGGACACAGGTAATTTTTAACAACAAAATTGTGTATAACAGAACAGGCACACATAATTAATCATTACAAATGATCTGCTAATGAAAAGTATGTCCTTCCAGAACAGAGGTGTTTTTTTTTTTAATTGTAAATGAGAATGTATTGGGAGGTAGTCTAAGAAGATGTATTAAATGTTAGGTTGGTAAATGATTATAATAGAATGCCAAATTGCCTTCATTCTTTTACTATCTAATTCCTTTCTGGAATCACTGAATTGAGGAACTTAATCTGCCATTAATTTTTTCTACCTAATTTCTTTGATAGAAATATCACCCTTTAATATGTCAGCAATTAATTATGTCTCTAAATGGCATGTTTTAAAACAAAACACTTCCCCACTTTCCAAATTAACTCGATCCTTACTCAAAAGTCAGAGGTATTTCTAGGATCAATATTCACTTCTTTCTATGTCTTAGAAAATCTATGATGATGGTCTAAACCCAAGACATCTCTTTCATTGTCTCAGTTTAGGCATAGCTGCTCAGAGCCTCTGGCTGCAGTTCAACTGCACAGTTGCAGGGATCATAAGAATCTCACTTCTGTCACAAATATCCATATCATAACCACATAATCTCAGAAAGGAATATGCTTCATTCCTTTCCTTTCTGTCTTCAAATAAAACATACATAAAATTGGATGTTCAATAGCTTTTGAAAATAATAGACAATGAAGAATAGTGATTTAAATTTTTAGGAAAAAACCTCTAGAATCAGTATCACTTGTATTCTTAATTGCGACTATGGAATTTTAAAACTCTTTCTTGACACTCATCGCTTGTATCAATTTATCATTAATTCAAATAGTGTTTATAGATCTTTGTGCAAGCAAAGAAACAATAAAACAGTTTGATACTTCACAAATTATGAATGAGTTTCTAACTTTAAATTTTAAAACATCTTTTCAATTGGGTTTGTATCTTCATTATAAAACCTTGTGTGGCAAGTGGCTGCCAGGCTCAGTCACAAAGCTGGTTTTCACTATTCTATGACTAGAATCTTACAACTCAGAATGTGTTTGGTTTCCCACCCTGCCATATCTAAGATAGCCATGGATCATAAAATTCCTAAGGAGAGGAAAAAAAAGGATCTTTGTCTCAGTCCGGAGGCACTGAGTGACTAAAGGAAGGGTCTTCCACAATAGGAGAAGCAGTTCCTTCAGGAGTATGGTGCACCCTCCATGTCTCTAGGAGTCCATCTCTGTCTGGATTTCCCTACACACTGGGGCAAGATACCCCTAAGCTTAAAATTTTTCAAAAAGTAAAAATAGTTAATCAAACTTTATAGAACACGGTGAAGGGTAGAATATGAATTAGAGTTCTTTTGATAGTAACTACAGTATTCCAAACCTTTTGTGATTTACAAAGCTTCCTGATAACTTTAAATTAACTGTTCAACAAGATGACACCAGATAATAACACCCTTAGATATCAGCTCCTTCTATTATATTAAGAAAAGTAAATACAAAAATCAGTTATTACCTCATCTTTTTCAAAGAAATTTGATTTTGCTTTTAAAATGATAGATTTTTCAAAGACTTAAGGGGTGAATGAAAAGGTAAAACAACTGGATGGGAAGTAAAAAGGGTCTTTAACTGATACAGAAGACAAAAAAGCCAGGACTCCTAAACAAACACTAAAGTAATATATTTCCTAAACTTAGATTCAGGATACTTACTGTACTTGCTCCAGAGATGTGATAAATCAAAATCACAAGTTGCATCCAGCCTTTCCATTCATCTGTTTGCTCTCTATTTAATACTTTTGTCTGCATAAAGGGAAATCGACTTTAAAACCCATCAGGAAGTAATTATTTGGACAGAAAATATTAATTATGTAACATTTTCCTAAGAGTACCTAAAGCTAATGTTCTGTCAAAAGAATTTTCATTGGGAGAAACTGTCTCTTTTTGTTTGCTAAAAGATACAATAAAACTATTTTAAATATAATATGGGTTTTTAAGACAACTCTAATGAGATTTTTGAAGAGTTCAGTCGATCCTTTAGGTTTTATATTAAAATGACATTTAAACTATGATAGATGGGAGTATTTATAGATCTAAAGATGGCATTCTACAATTTTCATTACAAAATTCAGAATTTCAGAGTTAAAAAAAGCTCTTCTAGTTCTCTTACACTTCATTGACAGAAAGCACCCTGTTAGTACAGTCGATTTTCCTTGGTATACTCACACTAGAGATGAAGAATCAATTAATTGTACTCATATGAGAATTATTTTTTTTGCGATAGAATGTGTTAATACAAATAGGAGAACCGCCGTAAAGAAGTTACATAATAATTCTGAGCAATGATTGCACTTTCAAATCAGGAAATTCAGAATACAAGTAGGGGCAATATCATCATGTAAGTTCTAATTCGAATATATACATGTCTGACCAGTAAGTATATAATTATAAAGTATTTTTCTGCATATGGTAGCATTTCTCAATATAATTACATTTTTTATATCAATGATAACTAATATCTAGTACTTGAAGGGGCCCTACTTTCTCCAGCCTGAGGCAGGAAAACACACCAGCCATGACACAGTCTCACTTTCCAACTTTGTAACTTTCTGAACATGCTCCACACTGGTTTGAAAAGCAATGGTTATGAGTCTACTCAGTGAAGCACAACTAGTCATAAAAGCCCTTCCCTCTCATCTAAATGTACACTTGTATATTCTGGAACAATAAATGATAGTTCTTTAATGTTGATTGTGTAATGAGATAAGACTATGACATGAGCTAATGAAATGCTTCTTACCTCTTTAGTGTTTTCATTGTAAAATACTCCCAAAACCAAGATGTAGATAATTGGAATAAAGAATGATGAATGTGTATAGAATTTGTTTTCCTTCATAAACAGATTTGCACGGTCACACAAATAGAAATAAGCCATAATCAGGCCAAGTTTACAGAAAGACTGTAAAAGTATTTCTAATGAAGACACAGGAGTATTGATAATATTTTTCTTTTCCTCTCCACTTTCCAAATCAGCACATGGTTTATTCTTCCGATGAGCATTACGATTAATTATATAGAAAATTAAATATCCAACAATAGATACGGTGAAAAAACAAGCAGCCAATTTCTGTATAAGAGTAAGAGGAGGCTGAGGTTGACAACAGGAACCATCTACTGGCTTCAAAATCTTATTGCAATACACGTTCATGAGAATCATTGCACTCTGTGAACAAATCAAGATATTTGGTTATTAGCTTCTCAGTGATATACTTCATGTTTAATTTTCTCCTGTGAATACTGCTAGATTTTTGACACTGAGACCAAATGCTCTCGTAGTTTGTGCAACCTGTTCCCAAACACTCATGCAAATGATGGTATTCTCTCACTCTGTAGTAGTTAGTTCAGGGTGTCTCAACTTTCTGAGGCTAAGATACATAAGAAGAAATTTACTTTAGAATGCGACCCATAACACACAGGAAACAATACCTACCCTTACTACTTGGAATGCACTGGTATGGTTCTATTCTTTTGAAAATAAACAAAAAGTTCTTGGATTTTTGTGATTACTAATAGATTGGTTAACAAAGAAACTCACAAATGTCAAAGACCAACAACTTTTAATTAGCAGATTTCTGAAACTGAAGAAATCAGAATAGTTAAGATGGACTCTGGATCCTTAGATGAGAAGAGAATGAAAATTAGCTACTACTGAAAAATAACTAATTATTAGCTAATGATATTTGTAATATGCTTTTTATTTAGTTAATAACTTATGGATGACTTACGAAAATTTTAAGAATTCCAATGCCAAATAAAATGTGAAAATTCAACATACATATTTTGATTATATAAACGTATTTTAGGCAACCTGTCATGATTTTATCTAGGTGAAGATTTAATCAAACTCTAGATTTATGAAAACTTCAGTAGGTAACATTTAAATGTGTGGAAAATCTTATCATTTTAGCCCTCAGTGTTCAGGAAGTTTTCTGGTTGGCATTCTCACAGGCCCAAACCTCCAGATTCTGTCATAAGGTTCTTAACTATCTTCCAGAGAGTCATCAATACCAGTTAATGTACACCTAAAAGAATGTACATGCAAACAGACTCTTTCTGTAGGAGAAGAAAGTCAAATGCTGATAAAATGAGGTTTTGCAATCCAACCTCAAAGGAAGAAAGGTGTTATAGCTATGATACATGCAGGTTAAGAACTGAATACAAAAAACATCCATATTGTATTTTTCCTTAAAATTTAAATTCTTCCTAATAAATGCCTTTTAAGTTTATAGAATTCCTTGCTGACTTCTTGTTATCATAAACAGACATCCATTGCCCTAAATCTTACATGGTGATACTATATAGCATGATACTCATGAGGTTATTTTTTGTTGTTCTTACAACACACACACTCATACACACAAACACACACTATTCTTTGTTGTTCTTATAATACACACACACAGATGAAATTCACTGCTTTATAAGTTTAAAAGCCCCCTAAATAATTTTCTTTGCAATATTTAAAAATGTCTATGTATTTATGAAGTTCTCCTTCACATTTAATGTAAATTTTTTCTATTAGTCAACCTAATCTGTACCTTGAATAATGCAAGGAGTGTAAGAACTATAATGAAATAAAAATTATTTCATATATTAAGATATATGCTCCCCAATGAAGTTAAGTCTTATAAGCTTAAAGTTTAAGGTAAGAGACCATAAAGGAATCTTTAAGTACACTAAGCACTTAGACGCTTTAACAGTTTTTTAACATTAATGATGATTCAGTTAGATGAAAGAAAGTTTATTTTCACAAGTATCCTTAGACAGAATGAGTAATAAAGACTGCAATAAGACAAACTATTTGTAATCACGTTATATGAATTATGGCTATAACCAACTAAATTTATAATCTCCATCTACTGACAGATACAAGAATTCTTACAGTTTCTCTGCTTGATTCAGGAAGATGTAAGCCATCCAAAGATTCCATGATGGTTTCTTGAGCAATTAATTTGGAAACAGTGAACAGCTTAACATTTGACTTGGAGTTTCTGGTGCTGCTGTTCAAGATACTAACTGCAGCTTCATTGTAGGCATCTATCTTCTCATTAGTGATCATCTTCCTATTCTCACTCAATAGGTCTTCATAAACTGGATCTGCACATTGGAAGTACATTTTAAAATGCATTTCAAAACTCTTAATGGTAGAAACCATGATCAGACAAGGTAGAAGATCCACATTTCATATTTTATTCCTAAACATCAGATGTTACTAGATACTTAATAATTAATTCATTTTTACATATAGCCAGCCAAGATTTACAATAGATTTTTTTATCTTACTTTTGAGTCAATATCTTCCTCAAATTTAAAGAACTCATCACTTTTGTAGATAAGGGAAAAAAATTTAGGGGAAACATGTTGTAGCATTTCTTAAAACTTCAAAATTCTTGATAATGATTATAAGAAATTAAAAATAGGTTATGGAAGACTGACTAATAAAGAATAATAACCAATCATTTTTTCTGTCTCTGTTCAGTTCTGTTAAGTTGGTTCACACAATTTGGAGGTGATATCAGGACTCAGGTCTGTGTATTTTCATCGCTTGTTATACTTAATTTTTTCTCATTTTCATAATAAAATAGTAATTGTGGGATGGATTATTTTTAAAAATATTTTATTAATTATTCTTATTTCATGAGTATATTGTCTGTATGTATGTAGTGAACCTGTGTCCTGCAAGGCCTGTGGAGGTCAGAAGAGGGTGTCAGATCCCCTAGTACGAGAGTTGCCGACAGTTTTTAGCTGCCATGTAGGTGCTGGGAATCAAGCCCAGGTCCTCTGCAAGAACAGTCAGTGTTCCTGACAGCTGAGCCATCTCTCCAGTACCTGGAATGGGTTATAACACCCTTTCTTATTTTTTTCACCTTGGCATTCAACTTAAAAATAACCATAAGAATTTTTCACAAACATCTTAAATTATTAAACTATTCAAGGAGTTTCATTCTGTGTGAGCCATAAAATAATGAGCATTCAATAATGCGTACTTTGTTTAAAGAATTTCCTTACGAAATATAAATAAGATGGTATAAATTTAAATATATTTTGTCATTTTCAAAGTATGTTTACTTCTAATGATTGTCATATCATGAAAGAGAATTATAATTATTTTTTCTGTATTTTCCAATCACAATAAATAATTGTGCAAAACAAAAAAAAAATCAGAGGCAAACTTCTCATTTGCCTTTAGGGTTTATCTCTTTAATATATTCTGCCTTATGAGGTTCCTTGGAGGGTGTTTTTAAATTTATTTTATGCTTACTATATTTATTAGTTTGTTCCTTAAATAAAAAAAAAATTCAAGAAACTCAAGTTTATTCTAATCTTGCAAACCTGATTTCAAAATTTATTCTCATAAAGCGGTAACTTTGTCTCTTGGAACAGGAGATAATAAAACCTGTGTCTTAAATACACAGACGATGACTTTTATTACTCGTTCCTCACCTTGTAAAACCCAGTACACGTCACTAGTCTGTGCCAGTTCCTCTAGCAGTGGCGCTATGGAGGTGATGTTCATTCTATACTGAGAGAGTGCTTCGCTGCTACCATTGTGGATCTTGATGGACCACTAAGAAGCACAAAAAGCTAAGCATTAATTCAGTATTTATTAGGCAAAAAGAGAAGTGCATAATACAACTACTGTAACAATGGTAATTTTAACATAATTTCATTTTTAGTTTATACTAGAACAAATTTAGTCAAATTACTTAATGAAATACATGCACACAATTATAAAAAGCTGCTACAAAATAGAATGTACAACACTCAAGAATAATTCTAGATATAAAATAATACTGAGATTTAACATGAAATTGACTCAGTTCATTTAGACCATTTTTATTAAAATTAATGAGTCTGATCAATTATAATTGAAATGGAAATTAAAATATAAACACAATTAAGAATTCTATTTAACATAAACTAACTTTTCCTTAGAATGTCCTCAAGAGTGAAGGAAAGACCATTCTGTTAGAATGCAGATAAGAACTTACTGTGGCAGCGCCTGCTACAATCACATGGGGCTTTGCAACCGAGTCCTAAAGGAAGAAAAGCCTTTAGAGCCGCAATATAGCCAGTTCATGGACTGAATACAAGTAACATCAGCTATGCTCTTCCCTTAAAAATTGAATTCTTCTTCCTTACAAATGCATGCTAAATTTTAGTATTCTGTGCTAGATTCTTATGACAATAAGATAGACATCCAATGCCTGAAATAATCCATGGTTTTACTATACGGCATGACACTTATGTGGCTAATTCTCAAAAATAGACACTACTGAAATCTAACATGACCTACTATTATCTGAACTCTAAGTAAACTGTTTAAAGTAAAGCCCCAGTGTATTATGTCAGTCAATTAAAAGGTATTCATGAAAGCCTACAGGGTACACAGTGTAAGAGTTAAATAAAATACACAGTCAGTGCCCTAAGGAAACATAATCTGTTGGGAAAGCTAAATCTAACATGCATTTAACATGCAGGAAAAAAAAATAAGGAAACAATCACTAGAAACCCTCTCCAATTGTAATTTGTACTATTTAGAATATACAGGTTGTATATTAATAGAATAGAATTTATAATACATTTACATAGTACTTAGTTTACTATTTCTTCTTAAATTGTCTCATTATAATGTGAATTCTTACCACCTTCTGAGGTGGGCAGGAATGATACTAAATTTGGTCAACAAGGACACATTCAGGCCAATCAATTAGGTATATGTTAGGCCTGGCAAGGCTGGTCAGAATGTCAATATTCAAACTCTAATGCACATTCCACCACATTAAAAACTTGGTATTACAATAAAGTGAAAAATAAGCCAAAAATAAGCAAGAAATTTAATTAAAAACCTTGACCCATATAAAGATTTAACTGACAACCATTACTTCTCTATAAAGGTAATACACACTTTGTGTAGAATACTATGAAAAGAGGGAAAATAACAGAAACATGAGTCTCTCTCTTCAGAGAGAAATACACCCATTTCTAAAACATTTTTTATATCACATTAGAGTTTCTTAATTAAAAAAAATGTTTTTCCTCATCCCTAGGTAGCTTCCTTTCCCATTCTTCACAGCACTTTTCCCATCTTATGCTCCTTCAGCATGTTCATTGCCTTCGTGCCCACACATGGTCTAATTCTCCAACTTCATAGAGAAGTCAGAGCTGAGACGACACACTCTGCCTTCCTGCCTCCACTCTTACCACTCATCTCCATATCCATCTGGCCTTCTTTATTTGACAAGCAGGTGAAGAAATGGGCTCCTATTTCTCAATGGGAAATATGTCTAGATTTCCTTCCTTTTTACTCCTAGAGTTCTGATCCATGAGTATCTCTTCTGATTCTCATAGTACCAGGCTTGTCCCATTCTCCTTTTCTTCCTTCAACCTAGAAGTATTAAGTCAGCTTTATTCTGCAAAGTCTTTCGTTCAGCCTGGCTCACTTTCACAATCTCCTTTAAACACTCCCAACTAGAACCAGAAGATCACTTGAAAGAGCATCCTGTACTCAGTAGCCCTCTCCCCCTCTGTTTCTCTCTCATTAGCACCTTGCTTTATCAGTTTTCAACTTAGACTCCACTCACCCATTTAACTACTATTAGGGTTTACTAAGGATCTCCGAATTTCCAAGTCCTGTAGCTTCTGTTCCCTCTTATCTGGTAAACAGAACAGTACAGCCTATCTGCCATTTATGACCTCCTCCCTGTACTGTGACAGTGCAGCCTCCCTCCCTTGCTTTTCTTCCTGCCCCTTCTACTGCCACTTCTCAGAATCATCTAGATAATTTCACTCTCCACAAATATTCCTCTCTAATCTCTAAATTCCTTACTTATTCAATTTCCTCTATTCAAATTCCTTCTAATGTCACCTTATTATACACCTAATGTCACCTTATTATACACCAAAGCTTCCTAAAGCGACTTGACTAGCTCTGGCCTATTAATAACTGCCATTCCCCTAACAAATTCAACCTAATTGCAATTTTCTTTATAATTTAGCCCAATTTTCTACTTCTACTCTGCTATATCTCATCATTCTCCCATATAAATGTTTCAGTAGATGCCTACTACCCTCAGCACAGATTCAATCTAATGTCCTTACTTTTAGGAAACAGTCAAGTTTTAGAGGCAGTTTATTCAAAAAGCATAGGTAAGTAAAATGAGAGTAGTTTAGACTATCATTCTTCCAGGAGCTACCTATGTCACCTATTGTCAATTATCCACAAACACAAATAAAGAAGCACTTTGTACTTGATGTCAAACACACTGACTCTGCTGGCTGCTGACTCAACAGACTATCTCCTGCATTATCTCTCAAGGCAGGCCATGCTTTTTTTTTTGAGACAGAGTCTCACTATGTAGCTCTAGCTGGCCTGAAATTCACTATGTAGATAAGGCTGGCTTTGAACTCACAGATATTCACCTGCTTCTGCCTCCCAAGTGCTGGGATTAAAGATCAGAGCCACCATGCCCACCTATGCATGTGTTCTTAAGCACATATCTCAAACAAAATTACAAATAGTGGTTAGGTTCCTACATGATCCTAAAAATGATTATGTGTTGCATAATGGAGTTCAGTTTTAAATATTTCTTATGAAAAAGAAGGAAAAAAATCTGGGGCAAAAAAGTAATTAAGTCAAAGAAGGTCAAAAAAACGGATTTGTTTTATCCATGGTAAATGCAAATACCCTCGTGGAAGGAACAGGAGTTGAACTGAAGACTGCTGAAGAGCGATATAGAGAGGACTGTGGGGAATGTAAAGGGACTTACAAGAACCCAAGGATTCTCCGAGCTTAACAGCACCCTGTCATGATAATTTGCATCCAAAGATTATGTACTAGCATAAATGTAATTATGAAATGTAAGAAAGTCTATAAAAGTAGAACCCCAAAAGTTTCTTTCAGTGTCTGTCCACGAATTTGAAGGACAAAGCAAAAAAACAAGATCAAGAAAATGTTTGTTAGGCTAGAAAGAGTACTTGTTTTTGCTTTTTGAGATAGAGTCTTTCTATGTAGCTCAAGCTGTCTTCCTATTCCTCTGCCTCTGTCTGTGTCTCTCTCTCATCAACTGAACTCAGGACCTAATGCATGCTAGGCATGTACCCTGCACTGAATTACATGCCCAGCCCTTGGCCTCAGGTTTTTGCATCTTCTTTCCTGAGTATGCCAGCACACCTGGTTTTACCTGGGTTTGAATTAGCTAAGCAATAGTAGCAGCAGAGAATCTTACATATGGAGACTCTAATAATCTACCTGGTGATGATGGGGCAGAGACAGTCCATTAACACTTTTCTCATTAGCCAAGTGCAAGAATAAGTCCCACGCACTTTACAAAAAAAAACAACAAAAAAAAAAAAACAAAGGCTTTTCACTGGCTCATTAAATTTGGTTGCCAAAAACAAAACAAAACAAAAGCCTCTAATTTTCAAAATACAGACCTCAGTCCACACTTTGATACACTGTTTCATAGAACCATTAACTTCCGGATGCCATAGAAAATCCTAGAATGTTACAAATAAAGAAAAATCAGTACTCTCATTTCCATCCTTCAAATAAACATCAACAGTCTCTTACAGAATTCTTAAAAATAAAACAGCACTTGTCTGGGACATCTTCCTTGATATTTCAATTGGCCAGGAATCTTGTGATGGTCCTTGTCTCCAATGTCTCTCCTCCTCTACGCTCCAGATTTGATCCAGAATACTCTGTATTTAATTCTCACCTTGCCTGCCACTGTGTAAGTGTTCCAGCACCTTTGGTCATCCTCAGAATGAAGCGCAGAACTCCTTGAACTTGTAATGTAGAGAGTGAAGCCTCTCCCTCCCCTCTGCCCTTCCTTTGGCACCTTCATCCTTGCTCTCCAGACACCATTCTGTTCACAGGCAGCTCCTGGGTGTTCCCTGTGTGCTCCTGGTCTCTGAAGCTTTGCATATACATCTCTTTGCCCATAATGTCTGTGGACTCTTCCTCTGAGCCTAACACATCCTACCTATTCTTGAGGTCATGATGCAAACATAATTTCTTCAAGGAGGAAAATTACTTTCAATGATTTCCTCTGTATATACCTTCTGCTCTATTTTTTTTTTTTTCAGTTATCCTATGTCACTTACCTTTGTGCAGGGAACTAAATGTCCTGAATAATCCTTTAAGGCAAGAATGCTTTTTTTTAAAAAATTATTTAGTGTTTTTATTTTATGTATATAGGGTCTGTTGCCTTCATGTATGTAAGTTCACCCATGTTATACAGTGTCTACAGAGGTCAGAAGAGGGTGTCGGATTCCCCTAGAACTGGAGTTATGGAAAGTTTTTAACCACCATGTGGATGCTAGGAATCAAACCCAGTTCTCTGCAAGGAGAGTCAAAACTCTCAACCTCTGAATGATCTCTCCAGCCAAATAATGCTTTTATTTATTTATTTATTTTGGTCTGGATTCCCAATGAATTCTCACTGTGATTAGAAATTCAGAAAATCTCCATATGTTCCCTATGAACACTAATCCCAAACTCACACTGGTTTCAAATTACGATACAAGAATATTTTTTCATAGATAAAAATTTAAAAACAATTTTTCTATTCTACTATATAAGACAATTTTCAAAGACACTTATTCTACCATTTAATTATTCATATTGCCTCTAAAGAATACACTGAAATCTATTTAGCATGGAAAGAATGTATAGAATATTTGTTTATCTATAAATATTTTACCTATAAATATAGTTTTAACATCTAGCTTACAGGTAAAAAGAACTTACCACTTTAACTGATGCAATCTTGTCTTCAAAGGGAATATTTTCATGCTGCCATAAAAGGGAGAGACTATCAATGTATAAATTAATCTTATATAAACACTTCTTCCTTTAGATATTTTTGCATTATTGTTATGTACTAAATCTCAAATGACTACTCATTCAACATACAGGGAAAAAATCTACAGAATATAAAAAAAATTAAACAAAACTACTTGTTTATATGTGACTTTTTTCACATTTAAGGTGCAGTCTAGGGCCCAGAGCTATAGCTTCCAGAGGTATGGTGTTTGCTTAGCAAACACAGGCCATGAATTCAAGTCCATATACAAGGAAAAGAGAGAGAGAAAAAAAAAAAGACAGATAAGTTACAGAAATAAAAATGGGCTGGTGTAGTGCATACCTGTAATTCTAATGCTCCAGAGGCCAAGGCATGATGACTGTGAGTTTGAACCCAGCTTGGCTGACACAGCAAGACCCGTCTCAAACCACAAACCACAATAGCAATAACCACAACAAAATAAAACCTGAACTATGAATAAAGAAATACATGTCATTGTTCTGCCAAGCTTGTCTTGCTTCCAATTTAGTCCTAGAACTACTATCTGTGGCTGAGACAGATTGCTTCCCTTTAGGCAGGGCTACAGGACTAGCTCTGGGTAGTGCAATGTAGCTAGAGGTGAGGTGGTCACTGGCAGACTGAATTCCCAGGTCAATTTTCTTTTCTAGACTGCCCGAGGCAGAGACAGAAGGTGCCTGAATGTTCCAAAGTATACCACAAGATGTTAAAACTTCAACAGTTGTAATTCTTGAACAACTGTGTAATCAGTCTTGTGCCAACAACCACTGCAGAGTACCGACTATGTATGCTCAGTGAGAAAGTAACTTTTGTTTGGACTGTCACCTGGGTTATGGCTATAGCAGGATCTGTTTTCTCCTAGCACACTAATATGAGTGTGTCACTAATCAGTGACTCTGACTGAATAGGAATGAAAGCATTATGACATTAGGATACCATAGGCTTCCCTTGAAAACAAAGGGTCTATTTCTGGAGACAAATCAAAGCTTCTATAAGCAAGTGCTTCATATAAGTAGAAATCTTTCTAGAGTGAGAAATTCCAGGTAGAGTAGGAATATGATTTCTCAAAGAACCTAATTCTGTTCCTAAAAGGTTGAAGTGATTACCTTAATTTATTTTCACGATAAATTATGTTTAAATGTCTATAAAAGAAAGTTTATATAGGGTATCTTTTTAGATTCTTGCTGCCTCTCCTAAAGCATTATTTCCAAAAAGGTATCTTGGTATCACTAACTTACTGGACTGTAAAGATTTCTTATATGACAAGTTTCCCTGGCCAAAAAAAGTCTAGGAAATTCTCAATGTCCCTATTCCATTCCCTGTCTTTTAAAATTTGTTCTCAAGGAATAAAGTATCATGAGCTTTTTTTCTCCTTTTTAATAACTTAGTTAACTCAATTCAATCTTTTTCTCTGCCTTTTAAAATATTAACGTAACCTGACAGTTTCAAAATAATTCATGTAATTTGAAGTCACAAAGCATAGTGAAAAATAAACACTCATAAGTCTATGACATAAATAAGAATACCACCAACAAACTTAATTACCTATGCTGCTCTCTTCCCATCTAACATCCCACAGGAAAAGAATCACTATTTTGAATTCTGCGCTTATACTTTGCTTGTTTCAAATTATGTAGTTTTTATCATATATATATATATATATGTATATATATATTCTTAAACACATATTCTTAAACAATACATCATTTAGTGTTGTCGGCTTTGTTCTCAATTTTTAATTTTGAAAACTGTCAAACATAACAAAATTGACAATTAAATGACTACCTGAAAACCTGTAACCACTCACCAACTGTTAGCTTTCTATACCCATTTATTTTCTATATATACATACGTAGTTGTCTTCTTTTTTAAAAAATATGTTATTTATTTATTTTTATCTTAATGTATATGAGTGTATTGACTGCATGCACATAAATACACCCATGTTGTGCAACACCTGTGGAGGGCATTAGATTTCCCTGGAACTGGAGTTATGGATGGTTGTTCGTCACCATGTAGGTGTTAGGAATTGAATCCAGATCCTCTGACGGAGCAGCCAGTGCTAAATCTCTGAGTCATCTATCTAGCCCCCCAGTTTTCTTCTTTGTGCGAACTGTGTAAAGTATTGCAGAGATCACAGTATTTTATCATGATGAGTATTTTTCTCCTAAGTACATGGACATTCTACTAAATAACCACAATACTATAACCCCACCAAAGAAATTTGACATTAAAATATCAATTTTTTAATATAGAATTCAGTCAAATTTCTCCAACAATATTCTCTCTTGAGATTACATTATAATCTAGGATCTAATAAAAGCCAAGTATTTTTATATGCTGTCAAGATTCTTCACTCACATTTAATATAGAATATTCCTTAACACTTAAAACCATATCAATTTATTACTATTAAATATTATCTTTATAGCATCTAAGTGAGTTGATACAATACTTAATCTGCCACAATCCAGGTTATAAACAGCACTGATAATTTCCTTGCTGTATATTCCTCTTAATTTGCAAAAGTCTCCAATAGTAGTTTCATAGTTCCATAAATTAAAAATAATTGCCATCACATGATAATGCAAATTATTTCCTGAGTACTGGTAGCAATTTATACTCATTAACAGTCTAGAGGATTCCAATAGACACTCTGGTACATCTTTCCAGATTTTACCTTTTTGGTCATTATTAGATTTAATTCCTGCCATTATAGGAGATATAAAAAAGCATCCTGCCACGATCTTAACACATACATCCATGACTACCAAGGACATCAAGCATTTTTCACATTATACAGGAATTCACGTTTCTACTTTTGTGAAAGGCCATCCTATTTCCCTTTTATAGTCTACTCAGTTATCTGTTTAAAAAATTAATTCATAGTTTCTTATGTTTTTTGGCTATATGTGGCAAATATCTTTGCCCAATCTGTAGCTTGCCTTTTTCTTGTCTATGTTTAAACAGACACTCTTAATCTTATGGTATAAATTCATTCATCTTCTATTTTCTAGTCAGCATTTTGTTTCTTATGTAAGGTACTTTTCTTTACATTGGAGTAATAAAAATTCTCCTATAATTTTTTTTCCAAAAATTTGATCATGTAAGTCTAAATTATTTTATATATGGGGTGAGGCAGAGATCTAATTTTACCTCTTTCCATGCATATTACCAACTGCTTAAGCAAGGTTAAATGAATAACTCTTCCTTTATCTTTTAAGTGTGTGTGTGTGTGTGTATGTGTGTGTGTGAGACTTATTAAGCTTTGTATATGCATCTGTCTATCATTTGCTCTAGTCTATCATTTGGTTTCCTTGTTTAGCTCTATACCAATGTAACACTATCTTAATTGCTACAGTTAGATAAGCATTGAATTGTAGGAAAAAATGCTTATTCTAGAGATTTGTTGAAGTTACTGGTAGCCCACTGCCCTTCCTTAAAACATTTAAAATCAATGTATCAGATTTCACAACACATTCTGTTAAGGTTTGACTGGAATTATATTGAATATATTGATCAATTTGGGTATAACTACATCTTTTAATACTGAGCCATAGTTACCAAGGTGTTAAAAAACACAGTGTTTCACATACATATATGTATGTCTTCTATTTTACTATGTCATTTTAAACTCTCAGCAAAGCATTACAGTTTGTATGCATACAGATCTACCATATTTAATATTTTTGTTACCAGCACAGAATGGTAAATATTTTTAAGTTTTAACTTGGAACTGGAGAAATAACTGAGCAGTTAAGAGCACTGGCTGCTCTTACAGAGGACCTAGGTTCTGTTTTCAGCACTCACATGGCAGCTAATAACCTTCTATAATTCCAATTCCAGGGGATCCAATGCACTCCTTCTGGCCTCTGTGGGTACGGCATGACGTTGGTGCACTTATAAATACATATGCTGGCAAAACACTCAAAACACATAAAATAATAATAATAATAAATAAAATTAATAATAAATAAATTAAAAATAAATTTAAATTTTTTAAAAGTTTTAACTTCCTCTTATAACTGTTATATAGATGTATAATTAAGTTGTGACATCCTTATTGTAGTATTGCAAGTAAAGCAATATTTGTTATGTTCATCTTATATTTGGCTACCTTACTTTTCCAATGTACATAATCACAACATATGGACTCCTGAGTTGCCTTCTCTCTAAACTACATTTTTCCCTTTTTCAACTTGTGCTTCTAAAAAATGCTGAAGAGAAGCAGCAATAATGAACATCATTGTCTTTCTCTTGATTTTAAGGAAAATATGTCTAACATTTCACCATTAAGAAATTTACTATAGGTTTCAGGTTAAATTCAAATTCCTAAAATAAAAAGAATGATACTGATTTTCTGACACAACTGTGACATGTTTAATGGAGTAATATGTGGTAAGAAAATGTTCCCTGTGTGATCTAATAAAGATATTCTTTACAGTGTACCTAAGCTATTAAGCTATAAAACTGTGGGATCAAGGAAATCTGTAAGTCTATCTTTTTGCTAGTTTTATTTGCTTGTCACATCATTCACTGAAAGCAATGAGACATTTTCTCATTGTGATAATTAATCAACTTCTCATATTAATTTTTGCAAAATTAAAATTTAAGGCTAACTTATTAAACATCACAATTTTAAAATCTTTTCAATGATTTGATCACTTTGTCATCAGAAAGCGCAACTTTCTGTACCTTGCGTGATATTTTTGCCTTAATATCTATTTTGTCTTGTATTAATATGGCTTACTTTTCTTCAATAGGTGTTTGGTGGTTACTCTCATTTTTAACTAAAATCTCCCTGTACCTTTTATCTGAGGTATGCCTTTCTAACTAGGAAAATTTTCTTTTCAAAAAACAATCTGAAAATCTGTGTTTGGCCTAATATTTTAAATCACATGCAGTTATTTTTATTTTAAATATTTCTATTAACTTGCTTGATTTATATCCACTGTACATGTAAAATTTTCACATATACCTTCATATGTGAAACAACTTTTGCATATACATGATTTTATATATGAATGATTATATGTTTATTTATGTGGCATATAGGTGTATATGTATGTATATGTGTACAAAATAAACACTTGGCACTAGACTTGGGTGTTTTTTGCTTAATTTTTTTCTTCTGTTTGAAATTTACACATCTTGGTTATATTCATTTAGTTTTTGTCTTTGAGGTTTTATTATACATGTTTAAATTCTAAAAAGAGACATTATCTTAGACATTGTACAGAAATTAGATAACTTAATTGTGTTCATCTCTCTTTGATTTATATGCTATAAGCATACTGGCCAGTTCTTTAGTTCTCTTAACTAAGTGCAAAAAGCCATTATTATTTTATACAAATACTATTCGGATTTGCAGAAATATTTACTATCTTTTAAAATACTCCTTCTTATATTTCACAGCCTTTTTTCAGAATATTTCCTTTATTACTGATTTTATCCTAGAAATTTCTCTTAGCACAAGTCTATTTGGTAGTGAATTGTAGAGAATTCTCATGGCATGCAATCCTTTGTTAAAACTTACGGCTATAGCTTAGAATTGGAAGGGCCCTCGTTGGGACTAGTGACAAGAGGTGGACATCTGAAGGTGGGGGTGGGGCTGGGTGGGGGAGTAGGGGACTAAGGAAACCTGTCACACTCCGGGAAGAGATTGTGGGCCCTCCCCAACGTCCATTTTCTTCTCCTTTTCGCTTCCAGGTCACGAAGTGAGTGGTTTTCATCTATACACTCTTTGGCCACAATCTGTTGACTTATCAAAAGTGCAAATAAATGGGGCCAACCAAAGACTGGAACCTCCAAACTTCTTTTGTTATAGGTTGATTTTCTGTTCTAGTGACAGAAAACTAGCTAGCAAACTTTCTCTCATATCTTTAAAGATATTCCACTGTCTTCTAGCTTTTAATATTGCCACTGAGAAATATGCTTGCCCAAACCTTAGCTTTCTATGTATGGAGAATTCACAGCAATTGGCATCTACCTTCAGGGCTACACAAACCTCTACCATTTGTCTGCCATGATTGCTGTCATTCCTGGCTTTGTCTCTTTTGTAAGAACTATCTCTGATCTTTCTCAAAGCCTCAAAAATATACAATAATAATATTTTTTAAAACCTAGAACCTATCTAATTTGAAATAAAAGGGCCTCTACAGTAACTAGCTTGCATCATGATCAGAAGCAACACAAAACAGGTTTCTTTACTACAGCAGTTGTCAAGTTTTTAATATCTAGACTAAATAGAAAAATGTCTAAGAGGGAGATATGCTATCTAGCACTGCACAAATTAATATGGCCAGAACATCTCATATGACTAGTCTTCACAAAGTACAATCTGAAAAATATCAAACTGTAAGTCATTAAAATTTTTTTCAATACAAAAAGAAATCAAATTTAAACAAGGAATTAAAGTACTATTTCACCTAAACATACCCACACCAAGGTTACGTGTGTGTGTGTGTGTGTGTGTGTGTACATGTGTGCATGTGGTGTTGGTGTGTATATTAAATGCAGGAGGCAAGAAACGTATTACAAAATAATAAAATGAAAATAAATAAAAACTTGAGAGGCTGAGGTAGAAGGTCTGCCACAGTTTATTGTCAGCTACCTTGTCTGAATAGCAAGAACAAGGACAGGTCAAGCCATACAGCAAGGCCATCTCAACAACAAAAAACACAATAGGCAAGTTCTGCTTACAAGGTGTGCAGGAATAAGAGAATATATAAAATACAACCTGGCGAATGTTTGCCACTGGAACATACTATCACTTCTTGTTTCTTTTAAAAAATGTATATGTTAAAATGTTACTTATTTGATAATCTGAGGAAAACTGAGCATCCACAGAAAAAAAGTCGCAAACCTAAGTATTACAACTAGGTCTCAGAATAACATTTCAAACTGACTATGTATATTACTGACATGTATATCTTTATATAATACTGTAATATATTTACTAAGCCATTATGATTTTTCAACTAACAATTGTTAAGTTCATTATACTAATTTTCAGAAAGGATTAACCTATAAGTATTAAAACTGCTCTTTGAAATCAGAATCTCTCTACTTTTTAAGTCTACTAAAGGTTTTTACTTTATATTCTGATAATTTCATGTCATTACATCGTTCTAATTTTCTGCATAATTTTGTGTATATAAATACTAATGGAATGCATATTTATAGATGCTAAATGCAATGAATAGCTAAGTTTATTTTTGCAACTATTCTTATAGAAACAGTTCCTAGGGATGTAGGTCACACCATAATGATCACTGTGGAGTAGCTAATCAGCTCTAAAGCCTGCCATTTTTTAGCTCCTTAAAGTAGAGTAAGCCCACATGTGACCCCAATGAGAACTTTCACTTTCAATGTCACTCTCCACCCCTGCCATTCCCTCCTTCTGATCACATGCTCCCTGAAGACCTGGATAGAAGCTAGATCATTTAAAGACATATAAACAGAAGGGTGTAATGAGATAGGTCACTCCCCCCCAGATTAACCAATTAACATACAAAAATATTAATACTTGTTGGATTTCAAAGAAAACTACTGCATTGTACAAATTCTACCCTAAGGAAAGAATTTAAAAAGTGAAGAAATAAGTGGAAATGCCTTTTTTATTTAAAAAAATTTTAAGAAATCAAGAAGAACTTTAAAAAGGAAGATTATATGGTTGTATGGTAGATGATAGTAAGTGCTGTGGAGAAGAAAGACACAAAACTGAACACGCTGAAAGTATAGAAGTATATTTTTAAAGAACACTTAGAAATTTGAAATAAAAAATAAAAAGAAATTTGTTAGGATACTAACAGATTAGGGATATTTTCTCCTTGTCTTCTTTGTCAGGTTTTAAAATAATTTTTTCCATGAGAACTTAGCTAACAAAACTTTTGACAATATCTCATTCTGGACTTTTTTTTATGTTTTTCTATCACAGCAAACAATCCTCTTTTCCCCTAAATTTTCTCAAAATCAAAGTAAAACCTTTATCTTTCTAACTGTTACTTAGCACATATCTCCTACAACCATCTAATTGATTAACATCTAAAACAATACTCAGGAGAAAGGAACAAACCAGCTTTACCTTATTTCCTTCTTCTTTGAATTGGGGATTAATTATTTTTACAAAAGAATAAAATAGTTGACGAATTCTGGAATCTCCAATAAATGCAAAATGTTTGTCTACAAGGCAGTTCTTTGCTTCACTGAAATCAATAAAGAAACATTGATTAAAATAAGTAAAATCAACATATTGGAATTGAAAGCACATGGCTGATGGAGGAAAAAAAAACATGCAAGGAGGTGGCCAGGTCTGTTGAACTTACTAGCCTGTGTTCTTATTACCAATAAATGTTCAAAAAAATAACAGCCCTAATCATTAAAAGTTTAAGTACCCTAAATGTATGAAGGCTTTTATATCCATTATCTCAGAGAACTCAACAAAGCAGGAATCCAGGTTACAGAGCAAGTCCTGTTCTGGGGGTGCTGCCTTGCCCTTTCCTCTTACAGGAGCTGAAGTCCCTTGACCAGAGAGCCCTTCCTCTAAAACTTTAGGGCAGGAATTTCTCCACTTAGAAGCAGCCTCGATCCCACCTTCAATCTGTAGGTTTCTACCCTAACCCCACGCCCCACACCCCAAGAAAAGTTCTGTAATCTATTTCACCAGGGCCTTTCCACTAGATTCTAAAAACTATGCTAGGGAAGTAAACAAGCAAAATGAAGGAATTTTACCTTATTTTGTATTTATGCATCATACAACTGTGAGGTTGCCAAACTTTTTCTCCAAGAAATCTTCCACTTGAGAGAAGGTATTCACATGAATCATTGCCTGTTAATAGTAAAACAGCACAGTGGTGTAAACACTAGTTCATTTTTATATATTGGTTTTCCAGGTCCTATTCAAGCTCCTTGAGAGCAGAGAGTACAGTTTCCTAGGCTTCCCAATGTCTTCCAGATGAATATGAACCACTAAGGAGAAGCATGGTAAATAGCAATACATTTGCATGCTAGAGGATAAGAGCCACCTAGGGTTCACAATTTACCCTTTAAGAAACTAACTCCTAAATACTGTGTTGGCTGCTCCTTTTACTCTGCTTTCTTTCCTGAAACATCAGGAAAACTGGCCTTTATGACTTTTTAAAAATCGCTCCTATTTCTGAATGAGAAAAAAAAATTTAAAGGCTCAAAGAGAAGACTTGGGAAATGACTTCTTTTTCAACTATGTGTGCACTCCTATGAATATATACATTAGCATATCCAGAAACCTAGTTTTAAAGGTGCCTGGCTAGGAAACTCCTCTAGTCCCAGGTAAATTGGTAGAACTAATCTACATCCTCTTATTTTGCTTTAGTTGAATATACAGGACAAAAGGAAGAAAACAGGTGTTGACATTAACTGTAGGGTTGTAACAAAAGTTTAATTTTTTGTAGACAAAAGTTTAATCTCTAGCCTTTTTAACAGTTAGCAGCAAGCTAAATCTGTTTATAACTACTTCAGGTCAAGTTAAGAGGTCTAGTAGGAAGAATGCTACAGAATAAAAAGTGTTACTGAACCATCCAGGGTAAAGAGAAGGACGACTCAGTTGGTGGTTGTTTTTACTTTGTTGGGGTGCTGTGATGCAACCCAGGGCCCCTTCATGGCATGGAAGCATTCTATCACTGAGCTCCACCCCACTCCCATCTATCTTTTCTTAATTTAGTTATTCACTTATCTGGCCAGAAAACAGACAAAAGGGAATAAAATGCAAGACAATATAGGTCAACATGAAAATGGTATGGTTGAGTGTTATAACTCCCCCCAAGACAGGAAGAAAAGTCAAAATACTGCACTGGGTGGCTGGTAGAAAATTATACAAGGAATTTAGAATGCCAATGATTAAATTTTTATAGTTATAAATATACCCTAAGCAAGGGACTTTTTTATTTCAAAGATTTTAAATAAGCTATCTCTAAATATAAATAGTTTTTAATTCTTTACAATTATTAAAAACTAATTCCAGTTCTAAACAAAATTAAGCCACATAAATTACCAAAGATGAGCAAAGATTGTAGAAACACACAATTAAGTTATTTTCCTGAAAACTGTATTCCTAATCCATCTTTAAATAATGGTCCTACAGTAAAATCCTATTAAAAAAGCTAGTAAATGCTTCAAATTGGAAGAAAAGTCCATTGTTATTGCATTTCTACCTCTTTAGCTTTATTTACATAACCAACATGCGAGCTGATTATATAGATCTACTTTTAAACAAATACAAGTTTCAAAAAGAGGAACATAGGGTTTTCTATCTTCCCTCTTGGTAATTTTTGTTTTTTAAATGAAATCCTAAAAGAAACAGTCTTTGATCAGCCCTTAGTATCTTGGATTATGTTATTTGTAATGCACCTTCATGGGCTAGCAAGACAGTTTTGTGGAGTTGGAAGAACCATGCCACTATCTTAAAATAATCAGTCTTTTCTTCACCAGAAAAAGTGCTTGAAACTCATAGTTCTTTTTCTTCTTGGTATTTTGCTTCTCAGGTCAAAGTGGAAAGCAACAGGACTAATGTGCTGAACACATTTTAGGAAAATCCTACAGCAAGAAGGATTTGAAGAAATCAGTAACTAGGCTAACACAGTATTTTAGAGACAACTGGTCCCTCAGAGAAAAACTTCTTACATTTTCTAAAGAAGGCTAGTTGGTGATGACTTTACTTAATATATTTCAGAATGCAAAGTATTTGTTTTACTTTCATCTGAAATTTACAGTGTCTATGTCACAGCAGCTTGGGTCTAGTTGGAAGACAGTTATTTTCACTGAGATAACCTCAAGACCTGTTAGCGCAGAGCTGATAACTAGTCAAGGAAACGATGAGAGGCCTGATCACATTTGTTAGCAAAATAAAAATAAGAGCAGTGCGATTTAATTAAAAATAAATTAACATAATTTAGAAAATTCTCTCAAGTTCCATACTCTAACACTTGTTCTTGTTTTTTAGGAAGGAAATATTTTTCAGATCAAATCAGTAAAAGTTTAGTTGTTAAAATAAGATAATGTACCAGTTTTATTATGCTTGTTATATGTATTTCAACTATATCAAAACCCAAAAGAAACCCAATTATTATTTTCGGTTGTCTAGTCTAAATCTCATAGTTAATTTAATACAACAAACAACAAGTCTTGCCAAGTGCTCAGGCAAATTAAGCTAGGAACACAATTTTTAAAAAGGAACCCCCAAAGCTGTCTCCCACACTCAGATTATCTAGATGAGTAGCTTGGCTATTTTCTTCCTTATTGTGATATCTTCTGTACAATTGTTCTAAATTGGTCAACCTGTAGTCTCAGATTTTTATGCATTTTCTTCAATAGAAGAAATATAAGAACAAAATAACCAAGCAAATCAGCAAACTGAAAACTAAACGCAACAACTAAAGAGAACATAGAATGTTCATAAATTACAACTTACTTTTTCATTTGAATAAAATACCAGAGTACAATTTCTGCCTTTTAGACCACACCACCCAACTAAAACTGTGTTTCCTACTACCATTCATGAAAACACAGATCATAAAGCTTCCATACAATGTGTTCTGTAGAATAATTTGCTTAAAATTCAGCAAATTATCTTTTGTTCCATCCTGAGAAACATCATTTAAATTTTTCTTTAGAAATCTGGGCAATAGTAATTCTGATGTTTGAGAGCAGAGGAAGGAAGATACTTAACACTGGCATTTCAACTTTCTAATGATGGAAAGAAATTCAAATTTTAAAAGTTAAGACATAGGAACTCTCTAAGTCTATCACTAGAAGTTAATGCTAACAATTTAAAAAATTTAAAATTTATCCCAAATGGAATCATCCTTAAGGGTGCAGATATTGGCCTCTTGTCAAGAACCATACTTTCAATCTGTAATTACACTATCAATGGGCATTTTGTGATTCAAGAATGTAAAGAACTAACAAAATTTATATACATATATGAAAGAATTTAAAATGTCATTCTAATATATTGTACAGAATATTAATACTGTAAAAAAATTCCTCACTTTCTAAAATTGAGATTACAACCTGAATGTCACTTAAAACCACAATGGAACCAAATGCACGAGGATAAACAGAAGGAACTAGACTCTGAAGATCTATTTACTCAACAGTTATCTGTGGAATTCCTACTGTGTGTTAGGCTCTGATTTTCCAAGAACGGGTAAGATCCCTTAGAGGCTCAAAGTTTGTGTGGAAGAGGTAGATACAGATTATTTTCAACACAACATGATAAGCAGGTACAAGTTTCAGTTGCAGAACTGAATCTCTAATTCCTGCTTCTATGGAGGTGATACTGGAGCCACGCCTGGAAAGAAAACCCTGTATCTTCTTTCAAAGAAGAGCATATACTGCAGCGAAAAAAAAGTGCCTACTTGTGAGAAGCATCAAAAGTAAAACATGCTTACACAGAAGCTTAGAGTTTAGAAAGAATAAAGGAGAAACACATGTAACAGAAGTCTTTTGAAGTTTTAGACATACAACTCCTAGAAAATTATCTACAAAAGGAAAATTCTTTGCTCACAGTAAATTAGTATTTCTAAATTGTTTAGCCTATATCCCCAAGAAGCACTTTTTATTTCATCTTCCATACACCCATGCACCAAGCTCTGAGAAAGACAGAGTCTAACACACACAGCATGAGGCCTACTAACTGGTCCTAAATCTTAGCTCAATCATTCACTAGTTGTGTATTCTTAGGCAATTTACTTAATCTCTCTGGCTTCATCTTTAAAATGTAAATAACTCTCTAATTCTGTGAGTCTAACACACATCATTATTTTTTCATAGTAAGAAAAAAATGTTCCCATTAAACTTTGACATGCAATCAAAGTTTTAAAGATACTTCTTGATTACAGGGACGTTAAAGAGACAGAGGGAGATAAAATATGGTAACTGTTCATACCTCATAGAATGGGTATAATGACAAGATGTGCTAAGACATGTAAAACCTTTAGTTGAACAGTGCCTGGCATACAATAAATGCTCAATGTTAGCACACAGTATGGGCAACCTTTACTTTCTGACATGGGAAATTCTTTTACTTTGAGTAGTTTTTAAAGCAAGAGATTACTTTGGGTGTGTGTGTTTAAATTCATTCTACCTTGCCTGAAGCACATTCATATCCCATACACTCAAGATCCTACTATACAGCACACTATCCACTGTTCATCTAAGATAGAGGGTCTTCCGTAATTCTAAAGATTTAAATGTGATTGAAGCACAGGTTTATCTGTGAATCTGTACCTGACATCGTTTCACACTGCCAAGACACTGGGATGGCTAAAATGTTCCTGGTAAAATGTTTATTTTTCCCCGACTCTGGTTCAAGTTCTTGACATTCAATCTGGGCAAGTACATGTGCCAGGTGTACCGCTTCACACTCAAGGCGCTGAAGTACCTTTGGAAACCGATGACTCGATTCTGGAGGAGGCTTTACAAATCCCAGATTGCTACACTGACTCATAAGGTCCCATCTGACATTCTATTCTCCCCGCCGATGACAGATCTTGATTAGATGCAATATATAATCTAAATATAAAAATTAGTATTCTAAGCTTATCAAAAGATAACACAATTTTAAAAAAGGAGGCAGGGCAGATGTTCACATTTAGGATAATAGCATTATAAGTTCTAAAAGTTAGTGTTACTGACATCACACACACAAAACTGAGTTATTGTCATACCAAACTAGCATAAAATGATTAATAGTAGTTAAAGCAAACTTGTTCACCAAATTATCACTTCAGTGCAAGAACACTGTTAGTTATATTTTGTATCTGCAGATGTCCACTATGATGGTGACTGCAGTGAATCAAGGCTCTGCCAGGTCATCTGACTGTCACTCTGTAGGGGACCAGAGGAGAGAGGCCAAAAGGATTTAAGGAATCTACCTTTTAGATCAACTCAATATATTTATAAAATGGTCATCCGGTTATGGTACTAATGTATAAGATCTTCAGAAAACCAACAGTTGGCAAAAGTAAGCAGCAACTTTGCCCAAAATGGCTTTTACTTTGGGAGATCGCCTAAGATCAGAAGACAGCTCAGATTCTAGCACTCTGTTGACTGGAGATTTTGCCAAAGTGGGTGTATAGCTAAACGTGCCCAGTGCCAATGGGTACCGGCCCATCACACATTTGATCTTGATTAATTATCTAATGGTCACCAAAAGCTGTGTAGATAATGGTTTTGATAGCACCAAGAGTCAAAAAGGAGAGATCCTATCATTATTAGTTTCCCTCTGCTGTCAGCCTCTCCTGTCAGTTTTTTACAAAGAAAGAAAGAAAAAAAAAATCAACAAAGACAAGCAAATATCCCTTGATTACTGAAGGATAATTCATTCTGAGATAAGGAGGTCACACTTTCTTTCCACCAATATCAGAACCCATGTTGAAGGCCTGTTTTCAACCTGTTCACTACTTGCTTGGCCAGCCCGTGTATCCAATCCTGTCAACTCCTAACTTATTGGCAAAAGCTGCCTCAGTGCATCTATTTGATAAAAGTGTGTAACCCAAACTTTTGAAAAGTGTACGAATCACAAAGGCTGGTGGCACCTTCTCCACTGGGTCACAGGCGTCTGTGGCCAGGAGTGGCCCTTTGGGCAAAGGAAAACCTGGCAGCCCTTGCCGCTGTCCAACACCTGGGCCCTGAATGTTCCAGCGCAGAGGCGGACTAAACAAAGGCTAGGAAGCCAGACCCCTCGGTAGCACCGTGTGCGACCCCGCCGTCCTGGAGGCGGTGCCGCGGGCTGCCCCAGCCGGCCTCTAGTCCGCCCCGCTGCACGGCAGCGCGGGCCCTGCGCGGCCCCTGGGCCCAGCTCGCGCGCGAGGAGTGCAGAGCGCTGGGGGCTGAGGGCCGCGCGGCGGGGCCCGCCGGGGTCGGCCGGGCCTCCGGGGCACGTGGGGCGCCGCGGGGCTGCCGGAGGCCGTGGGCGCGTGGGCGTGCTGCGGCGGGGGGCGGCCTCCCGCGCTGGGGCCGCGGCGCCGCCTCCCCCGGCCGGCCCGGGCAGGGGGAGGGCCCGCTCACCTCGGTAGCGGCGCGACGCGAGGTGGCACGCGGCAAGCAGCAGCACGGCCACCAGCGCCAGCACCTTGGCGCTCCTCACGCTGAAGTAGTGGTTGATCTCCCGCTTGCCCAGGTTGTAGGCCAGAGCCGCCATCTTGGTTCCTCCATGACAACAGTGCGCGGCGGAGCGGGGAAGGGGCGCCGCGCAGGGGCAGCACTGGGGCGTCCGGCTCCGTAGCCAGCCCAGGAGCTGCCGCCAGCTCCCGTGCCCGCCGCCCGTGCCGCCGGCCGAGGAGCCCGAGCCCGCGGCCGCAGTGCCGTCGGCCTCCTCTGGGCCCTCGTCGGTCTCCCCCCAGCCCCGTCGCCGCTGCTCCGCCGTGCCGGTGCCCCAGGCGCCCTGGCCGCCTGTCTCCTCCCCTTCCTCCTCCCGGGTAGCCTCCTGCCTTAATAGCGGCTGCGCCTGCGAGGGGGGTCCGGATGCCCGGGGCTCCGGGGTCACCGGGCCCTGCCGGGCCTCCGGGGTCACCGGGTCACGGGTGGCGGCGGGCGGTGGCTGCAGAGACATGGGGCAGCCGGGGTCAGGGCCTGCAAGCCCGGCTTGGATGTCGACTCTGGGGCTGCGTCAGGGTGCACTGGCCGCTACCTGAGTTCAGGTTGGGGCAATAAACTACAGTTCCGGAAGAAAAGTACTCTCCCTGCCTCCTTATCACACCCTTTTGTAAACTTGGACACCTTTGAACCCGCCCCAACTCCCGAGGACTTAGCAGAAAGCCACTGAGACCTGTCTGGCTAGTTTGGCTGCACCTGGAGATGCTAGCCAGGTGTCTTGGGCTTATATCCCTCAGCTCACCAGTAAGACCTGTCTTTGCTGTTTTGGGTTCGGTTCTTTTGAAACTTTTTTGTTTTACTGCTCTGTTTGTCCAGTTGCAGTGGGCGTAGGTACATACAGTGCAGAGTACAAGGTACAGAGTCTCAAGTTAGTGTAGGTGTTGATGAACCCTATTCTCCTTATTGCTTACACATAGGGTGGCCCAGTGGGCTTCTGTGAGACTCTGTGCTCCTAAACTTGGTTAATGTTTTGCGATTGTCAATAAAACAAACACTCCTTACAGAGTGTATATCATATATTTGGTCCTGCGATGCCTTGAAGTTGAGAATGACTATTGGCATTGCTGCTAGAATGAGTCATTGGTCAGTTGGAGGCATTCTCAAGTGTCTACAACTTTCCCACTTAACTGTTCCCCAAGCTTGTGCTTATAGGTCCTCAATATTCTAGAATGTTAGAAAGGATTGTAAAGATATTGTCTAGTTGTTCCCATTCTTTCCATCCAAGGGCTTTTTAAAATTATATTTCCAGCCCGGGCTTCGTATCTTGAGAGATTTTTGTCACTTAAATGAAATCACATACATCACTGTCATGGATGTAATGCTAATAAGCAATAAAGTTAAATCAGTGTACAAATACTTCGGCACTGTTCTCTGCAAATGGTCGCTTAATTTTGGCTGTCATTCCTCACATCTGAGGTTGATCACATGCTGGCAGAATTAAATCAGATATTGTAACAACCAGATAACTGGCCTAACAATATGTGGTCTGCCAATCACATCCTAGACATTTTCCATGATGTCATCAGCAGCAAATTAGAATTTCTGATTAGCCTTCAATAACCAGTGTTAGCCCACAGGCTTGGTGTAATGCCTGCCAAAAGTAAAGAAACTTGACATTTTCTTTAATTGCAATTTCCAGAAGGCTTTCTGAAATATTGTAAATAGCTAGGAACCACTTTTTTCCTTTCCTATAAAGCTTACCCCTCTGCCTCTTCTTTTCTAGGTAGTTTTGACCCACCATTAGCTATTCCCACATTGTCACCCCCTCCCTTTGTCCTCTGTAAACTCTCCCTCTCCCACTGCTGGCCCCTCCTCTTAACAGACTTCTCTTTTAATTAAAACACCCATGGATTCTGTATTCCTGTGTGATTACTTCATCAATTTTAGAAAGGGTAGTGTCTTGCAGTTTTCACTTGCTGTTTCCACTGTCCTCAGCATTCTTCCACCAAGGCTATGTGGAACCTCTTGTTAAATCTATATTATCTTTCTGGACTGTGTTTTAGCTTCTGCCACTGTTGACCATTCTACCTTATTTAGTATCCATCAAGTTTTTCTCCCCTAGACCCTTTCTTGGTCCCTCCCTTAAATAATAACCCTTCCCAGGTGTCTGTTGTCAGAACCACTTCTGGTGGTTCCTGTGGTCTTAGCATCACCTTGCCATCAGTTAGATCCTGTCACTCTCATGGGATCAGTTACCTTCTATACACACACACACACACACACCAGATTAGATCAGCCCATGTTCATCTGCTCATCTCCTTACTGCAGAACTTTCCGTCTGCTGGATCTCTCTACTAAGATATTTCTCAATTAGCTAATTGTTATTTCCAATTTAAGCTCATCACCCGCCTTCCTCTTTTAACCCACACACTTCCTCTTTTCACCATCAGCTGAGGTATCCAACAACTGTTAACATTGTCCTTGTTCTAAATAGTTTTCAGATCTGTTGCCTGATCTCCAACTTCTTGCTGTTGCTTTGGTTAAGGTTTGATTTCTTGTTTGTATTTTCTTACTCCATAACTCATCATCCTTAAGTCTAGCTCAAAAATTCAATTCTAGTTTATTTCCTCCTTTCCTTTGGTAAGAGGGAACTTCAGAAAACTCAAATTTGATGTCTCTTCTTGCTAAATCCCAAAAACTAGTTAATGGCTTCACGCTTACTTGCCTAATCATAAGCTATCTGTAATGTTTGTTAATGCATATTATCTTCCTTCACTTTTTAATCTAAGGAGAGAGAGACAGAGCAAGTTGAGAGAGAGTGAGAAATAGGAAGAAGGATAAGGACTAGGAGAAGGGGAGAGGGGGGCATCTGATGGTGTCTCTTTTAACTGTGTATTATGTTAAATTACCAATCTTTGTCCCTTCCATTCTGATTCAAAGAAAATGTATTCACTCCCATTTCCCAAGGCTGCCATCTTATCTTTGTCCATGCTTTTACTTAAACTGCCCTTAAAATGTTAGACAAGGGACTGGAGAGATGATGGCTCAGTGGTTAAGAGTTTGTACTGTTCTGGCAGAAAACCCAGGTGTAGCTCCCAGAACTCACTCACATTTTCAGGGGATCCAGCATGCACATGCACATAACTCACCTCCTCCCTTACACACACGATCAAGAAAATTTAAAAGTCTTTTAAAAATGTCCACTACAACTCATGCTTCTTTCCTGTGCGGCATTGTTGCGATGGTTGCTTTATAAATCCTTTCTTTGACTTTCATAATGCTGTACCCTTTTGACTTTCTTTCCTTTCCCATGCTCTAGGAATACTGCCTTTTTTTTTGTATTTTTACTTTTTTGTGTTATTTCTTGTTGTTTGTTTTTTAGAAAGGGTCTTTCTGAAGCCCCAGTGGGCCTGGAACTTGCTATGTAGACCAGAGCTGACCTTGATCTCACAGAGATTCACCTGTCTCTGCCTCTGAAGTGGAGTGAGGTATCAGCGCATGTGCCGCCATGGAGAGCACTACTCTTGCTTTTTAAAACACGTTATAGGAAATTTATTTCAAAAGTTTTTTTCCCCCCATTTGCTTGTACTTTTTCTTAGAAAGCCTAAGTCATGAATTAGTATCCAATATTACATGTCACACCTGATCCAAGCGTGTATCCTGGATACTTCTTTTTATTTTATTCAGACTTTTTCAACATACCATGGGTTCAGCGTTTTTGATTATCTCATAGGATCCTCAGAGTCAGTGTTTTGGAAAGCTTTATTTTGTTTAGAAGCCCTCCATCCTGTTATGTTTACTGTTTAATACATCAGCACCAATGTCTTTCAAGTCCCTTCTGCTTTGTACATCTCCTTTTTCTACTGCAACATTCTTTAGTATGTGCTTTCAAAGGAAGAGTACTTCTATAGCACACGACATTGGATAATTGAAGTGCTGTTGTGGTTTGAATAAAAATGTCCTCCATAAGCTCCAAGTATTTGGACCTTTTGTCCCCATTTGGTGGCACTGCCTTGGGTGTTTTTAGGAGGTGTGGCCACGCATGTGAAACCTAAAACTCTGAAATGGTTAGAAGAAAACTTTGGTATTAACCTACAAGTTATAGGTTAGGAAAGGACTTTCTAAATCAGACAGCAGTTTCTCAGGAATTATGGTGAATAATCAACAAATGGTACTTCATTAAACTAGAAAGCTTCTGTATGGCCAAAGAAACATCTTTAAAAGTGTTCAACATCATTAATAATTAGGGAAATATTGAAAACAGGATATACTTCAGGGACTGGATTTAGAGCAAGGGAGCTGGAACTCACATGGAAGCCACTTCCCCTAAAGACTAGCTCTTGTAGCTCTGGGGAGCACTATGCAAGCAGCCAAGGGAGAACACCAATTGATGGCCTAAAGCCAGCTTCATGACCAAAAAAAAACCACATCCATGTTCTAACCATTTCAGAGTTTTAAGTTTCACATTGAGCTCTTTGATCGTTTTGGAGTTGACTTTTGTGCAAGGTAAGGGCCTAAGTTTCATTCTTCTACAGGTGGAGATCCAGTTTTGCCAACACCATTTGCTGGAGGTGCTATCATTCCTCCAGTGAGTGCTCATGGACCCTTTGTCAAATATCAGATAGCTGAAATTGCATGTACTCATGTTTGAGTCTTCAGTTATAGTCATTGGTCTATGGGTCGATTTTTCTGCCAGTACCATTCTGTTTTTATTACTATAGCTCTTTAATATAGTTTGAAATCTGGTATAACAATCCCTTCTACATTGTTTTTGTGCTCAGGGTAGCTTTTGCTCTCTGGGGTCTTTTGTGCTTCCATATTAATTTTAGGATTTTTTTTCTAATTCTGTGAAGACTGTCATGGGGATTTTGATTGGAATTGCATTGAATATATATATTGCTTTTGGTAGGATGGTCATTTTCACAATATTTTTCCAAATCATACGAATGGGAGGTCCTTCCATCTTCTGGTCTCCTCATCAATCTCTTTTTTTCAAGATCTAAAATTTTCATTGTAGAGATCTTTAATGTCTTTAGTCTGGTTTATTCCAAGATATTTTCCTTTTTTTGATGCTATTGTGAATGTGTTTCCTTGTACTATTTTCTTCAATTGCTTGTTAATGGTATAGAAAGGTGCTGAGTTTTGTATATCAATTTTACAACCTGCCACTTTACTGAAAGTGTTAATGATTTCTAAGAGTTTTCTAGTAGAATTTTGGCATCCCTTGGGTATAATATCATGTCATCTGCAAAAAGGAATAATAACTTCTTTTCCAGTGAGTACTCATTTAACTTTCTTCTCTTTTCTTATTGCTCTAGCAAGAGTTTCAAGTACTATATTAAAAAGTAGTGGAGATAGTTGATAGCCTTGTTTGGTTCCTGATTTTAAAGGGAATGCTTCCAGTTTTTCTCCATTTAGAATTATGTTGACTGTGGGTTTGTTTTATATAGCTTTAATTATGTTGACGTATGTTCTCTCCAGTCCAATTCCCTCTAGGACTTTTAACATAAATGCATGTTCAATTTTCTCATAGGTCTTTTCTACATCTATTGAGATGACCATATGATTTTTGTCTTTGAGTCCATTTATATGCTTTATGATGTTTATTGACTTATGTATATTGAACCACGCCTGCATTTCTGGAATAAAGCTGACTCGATCATGGTGGATGATCTTTTTCACATGTCTCTATATTCAGTTTGTGAGTATTTTGTTGAGAATCTTTGCATCAATGTTCATTAAGGATTTGGGCCTATAGCTTTCTTTTTTTTTTGTAGTGGCTTTACCTGTTTTTGATATTGGAGTGATACTGACTTCATAGAAGGAGTTTGGGAGTTCTCCCTCTGTTTCTGTCTTTTTGAATAATTTAAGCAGTATTTTGTTTAAATCTTTAAATGTCTGGTAGAATTTTGCTGTGAATACATCTGAATCTGGGCTATTTTTAGTCGTTAGGTTTTGTATTACTGTTTTAGTTTCCTTATATGTTATGGTCTATTTAAGTTGCTTGGTTTAGCTTTGTCGATTCCCAGGATTTTAGATACATATCAGTTTCTTTAAGGTTTTCAAATTTAATAGTATATCGGTTTTTTAAGTATTTCCTTATAATGTTCTGTATCTTTTTATTGTCTCTTGTAATGTTTCCCCTTTCATCTCTGATTTAGTTGGTTTGGAGCTGCACTTTCTTTCTTTTGGTTAACTGGGCTAAGGGTCTGTCTATCTTGTTTATCTTTTCAAAGAACCAGCTTTTGGATTAATTAATTCTTTATATTATTTTCTTTGTTTCTATTTCATTAATTGCTGATCTTATTTTTATTATTTCTTCTTGTCTTCTGGGTTTTGGTTTCATTTGTTGTTGCCTTTCAAGAGTCTTGAATTGCAATGTTTAGTCATTTGTTTGTGCTCTTTCTGATTTTTTTAATGTGGACTTCCCTCTTAGGACTGCTTTTAGAGAGTCCCAGAGGTTTTGTTGTGTTGTATTGTCCTTTTTGTTGAATTCCAGAAATACTTTTACTTCTTTCTTAATTTTGCCTTTGACTCATTCACATTCAGTATTGTGTTGTTTAGTCTCCATGAGTTTGTGAAGTTACTAGGGCTTCTTCCTGTGTTGATTTTAAGTTTATTGCATGTGGTCTGATAGAATGCATGGAATTATTTCAGCTTTTTTGTATTTGTCGAGGTTATTTTGTGCCCCAGCATGTGATCATTTTTGGAGAAAGTTCCATGGGTGTTGAATAGAATGTGTATTCTTTGTTGCTTGGGTAGAATATTTAGTAGATGTCTGTTAGGTCCATTTGATGTATGGTTAATTCAGATGTCTCTCTGTTTAGTCTCTGTTCAATTGACCTATCTAATGGAGACAATGGGGTATTGAGTTCCCTACTATTAGTGAGTTGGGACTAATCTGTGTCTTCAAGTCCAGTAATACTGATTTTACGAAGTTGGGTGCTCCAGATTTTGGTGCATATATATTCATGATTGTCATATTTTCTTGGTTAATTGTTCCTTTGATCAGAATGAAGTGACTCTCTTTATCTCTTCTGATTAGTTTTAGTTTGAAGTATATTTTGTCAGATATTAGAATGGAAATACATCCTTGTTTCTTTCTACCATTTGCTTGGAACATTTTTTTTCCATTATTTCACCTTAAGGTAGTGACTGTTCCTGAAGGTGAGATGGTTTTTTTGAGGACAACAAAAGGATCAATTTTGTTTCTTGATCCATTCAACTAGCCTGTGTCTTTTGACTGGGGAGTTTGCTTCATTGATATTTAAAATTATTATTGAAAGATGTATATTGGTTCCCATCATTTTAATTTCTGTTTGTATTCTTGGTCTTTATGGTTCACCAGTAATACTTTGATTTAGTTTCTTTCTGTTGTCCTTTGGGTATAGACATTCCTTTCTTCAGTTCTTTGTATTGGTTCAAGTATTCTCTGAAGAGTTGGTTTTCTAGATGTTTTCTTTTAGCCTATTCATGTCATGGAAGATTTTTCTTTCCCCTTCAAGTATAATAGACATTTTTGTTGGGTAAAGAATTCTGGGTTGGCATCTATGATCATTTAGAACTGAGAATACTTTGGTCCAGGATCTTATGGCTTTCATAGTTTGCACTAAAAAATCAGCTGTAATTCTGATGGATTTTCCTTTAGATATATGTGTGACTTGTTTTTCTTTTGCAGCTTTCAGTATTCTCTCCTCCTTCTCTATGCTTAGTGTTTTTATTGTGATATGCTGTAAGGAGTTTCTTTTCTCTTCCTGTCTATTTGGTGTTCTTTGTGCCTCTTGTATTTATATAAACATGTTTTTCCTTAATTTTGGGAAATTTTCTTATACAATTTGATTGAAAATCTGGTGAATACCATTCTCCTGAGATTGTTCTCCTTCCTCTATGCCTATGATACATAACTTTGGTCTCTTTATGGTGTCCCACATTTCCTGCATATTCCATTCTCATGATTTAAAAAATTTTTCATAATCTTTACTTGAGTATTCCAATTCTTCAACTTTATCATCCAGTCTTGATATTCTGTTTTCCATTTCATTTATTGAATTAGTGAGGCTTTCTCTTGTCATTTCAAATTGGTTTATTGAGTTTTTCACTTCCTTCTTAATTTCAGCCTGAGTTTCCTTCAAAATTTCTATCTCTTCTGTGAATTCAGTCAGATGTTTATCCCTGTCATCTTTCAGTTCTTTGATCTGTGTGTTTTTTAAATTCATTGAATTCTTTGATCATGTTTATGATTGTTCTTTTAAATTCTGTATGTGTGTAAATTCACCACATGTATTCAATGCCTGCAGAGTCCCAAAGAGAGTTTTGGATCCCCTGGAACTGGAGTTAAGGACAGTTGTTAGGTTCCAATGAAGATGAACCAAACTCCTATCCGCTGTAAGAATAGCCAGAGTCCTTAATTGTTGAGTCACCTCACCAGCACCCTTTTGCACTTATTTAAAATGTTTCTCTTTTGAAGATGTTTGTCTCTCCCATTAATGTGTGCCTATAATCCTAAGGAAATACAAATCTTTTCTGATTTCTCATAGCACTTTGTTCCTTCCTGTGCTTAAGTACACATTCAGCAGAGGCTCTACCAAATCAGAACAGATACTTCCTAGCTTGTCCCACTGTAAGCATTGAGACCTATCAGTTCTGACTCTGTAGAGGGAAGATATACATTCCAGTGCACCTTGTGAGCCTCTTGATTATTCTGTGTACTTTCCTTTCCTGGCTCCCTTCCCTCTAGTTTTCATGTGTCAGAATACAGGGAATTAATCCTATTTTTTTATTATTTGCAGGAAAACTTGTGAAGGACTCACAAATATCTAAAAATAGGTTTATTTTTCAGTGTAAGACTGGTCATTGTTGAAATGACAGTCTATGAAGCCTTTTATTGTCTTTGAGTTATTGTTCATGGTTGTAAGTTACATAATACTTCTAGTAATGCAAATGACTCATCAGCAGAAATGCAAATTGTACCTCATTTGGGATTCAGTTGATTATTGCCTTGTGGAAATAGAATAGATTTGAAGTTTTACCTGCTAAGCAAATTTATTTCTCCAATCTTGCTGACATATATATATATACATATGTATTGAAAGTTTTCTTTTGAACCAGGTGTAACATCTTTCTAGTTTTCTTAATTAGTGAATTAACTAAAAGCTTTTACACATGTCCATTTTTATATTTGTATGAAAATTGTAATTGTATATTCCTTTAAAACTATTTTTTAATACATAGAGATACTTTGAACTTAGAAAATATTAACATTCTAAATTTCATATTTAGGATCTCTTAATGAAGAATATCAGAGGAAATACATTTTTCTTCTTAGAACTTTTAAGATGATAAAAATTATATTTTTACAGATTTTTAAAAAATGTGTATGAGTGTTTGTCTGCATGTGTGTTGTGTATTATGTGCATGCCTGGTGCCCAGGGGGGCCAGAAGAGTGTGTTGGATTCCCTGGAACTGGAGTTACAGTAGGTTGTGAGTGCTATGTGGGTGCTGGAAACAGAACCTGAGTCCTTTGCAACAACAGCAAGTGCCTTTAATCACTGAGCCATCTTTCTGGCCTTATAGTAGAAAATATTTGAAAAACTGAACTTTTGCTGATCTAAATGAAGGAAAATATTTACTCTGGAAAAAATTGAGAAAGGCTTACTTTTGTCACAAAGATTTTAAATTCTTTGGTCAAGTATACCTCAAATCATGTCAAACAATAACCAAATATTGAATTTGCAAGTATTTATGAACTGATAGAAAAGAACAAACCACAAAACTTGAAAGGATTACTCAATTTTGTTTTTAAGACTTTTTAATTTGAAAACTTTTACCTTAAGAATGATATAAAAATCTTGATCTCAACAATTATTTAAGAACCATATAAAGTAAATGTTTTATATACTGTAAATAGTTTTCAATGTAAGGATCACATTCTTTGTATGTATGCATGTTATTGTGTATGTGCATATGTGTGTGCATGTGCATGTTTAGGCCAGATAACAGTCTTTTGTATTATTCCTCAGGAAATGGTCATCTTGTTTTTTGAAACAATGTCTCTCACTGGCCTAGAACTCAGCAAAGAAATGAGCCTGTCTCCACCTCTCCAATACTGGGATTATAAACAGGTGCCACAACACCCAGTTTTTGTTTTTGTTTTTTCATGTGTGCTGTGAATGCAAACTCAGATCCTTATGTTTGCAAGGCAAGCATTTTACCAACTGAGCTATCTCCCCAGATCAGTATAAGGAGCATCTCCTGAATTTACTCTATATTCACAGTGTCCATTTGTCATTGAATTATAAGCACTTGCCTTTACCAGTTGGTCTCTAGTGCTTCTCCCCAAATTCTCCTCTTATCCCAAGGAGGTTGTATTGCTTTCCCTACTTTTCTACCTCTTTCCTATCTTGTTTCCTTCAACTTTCAATGGTAGGATACACCAAACATCTGTACTTCTGAGACTGCGCACCTACCCTGTGCCTTTGGTTTGTTGCAGTAGTTTGAGCAAAGTGGGAATAAAGATTAAATAAAAGTAGACATTTGGGAGACAAGAAACATTGACAGAATTTGCCGGTGGATTACACATGGATGAAAAGAGAGTAGAATCATGGGAAACTTTTCTTTCTCACTTGAGAGACTAGTAAGCTTCAGGGACCACTTACTGATATGGAAAGGACTGATCCCTGCTCAGGTCCAATGAAAAGAAGGCGCTTATTCCACAAGCTCTTGATGACGATGCTTTCAGTGCTGACAACAAAATTGGTTTAATCTGAATCTAGCCAAGTAATTCTAAATACCAATTTTTTTTTTACCATAAAAAAGGACTGATGTAGCTTAGAAAAAGTTATTACACTATTGCTTTTATTCTTGTTTACATTAAAGTGTGCCGATAAGTTAAAACTCAAACCATTTAATACATACTAGTTTCATGTGTGAAATTTTGCTCCACTCCATCATCCGTAATGCCTATTTTCCTGGGACAGAGTGCAAAGCACATGTCCTCCAGTTCCAGCTTTGCAGATGAAATTAACATTTTCTGTTTTAATTTTGTTTTGTTTTGTTTTTTTAAACTTGGAAGAAAGGAATGGTAGTTTGACAATAACTGCCTTGAATCTTCTGCAGAGGCTTAAGACAAATTTTCCTTTCTCTGAAGTAGTTAGTTTTGGCTGGCTGAAAGGTCACTGCTTCTTAAAAAGCCACAGTGAACCTGGCCTGGTGGTGAACACCTTTAATCCCATCTCTTGGGAAGCAAGGTAGGAAGATCTCTGTGAATTCAAAGTCAGCCTGGTCCAAATAGAGAGTTTCAGGATAGCTGGAGCAAAAAAAAAAAAACAAAAACAAAAAAAAACAAGCCACGGTTTCCCTTCGAGAAGTTGAATACAACTATCTTTCATTGTTTCTAAGGTGGAGTTTTACCATTGATCAGATCAGAGTGAGGCAATTTGAAAAGGGAAAAGAAAATTTTAAATGATGTGCCTGGCTTCACAGCCTCTTGGCTGAAATGGTAGTGACATTTTCATTAAGCAGGTTAAGGAGAAGCAGTGGTGGTTAATTAACTTAGAGGTGTTGCCGCTGAAATGGCCCGAACCGCCCTAGGCCCCAGGTAAGTCTAATGCTGTTAGCTGCACCGGCCTTCCACGTTGCACTGTATCACCTATGATTGTCTGTAAACAAATTAGGATTGCTTTTCATGTGGGACTGTGTAGCTCACAGGGACGTGTGAAAATGTATTAGGCAATGTCTGTAAAGCACTTTACATGATTTATTCTTTAGCCAGTTTTTCCTAAGGGATAGTTTGTCTCACACACTTCTAATTGCTATCTAGCTAAATGATAAAGAGCACTTTTCAACTAAATACTTAGTGGGTTGCAAGAGATGACTCATAGATCTTTTTTACTCTGTGTACCCAGCACAAACTTACATATTTCTCATCATGAAGTTTTGCCTTTCTGACGACTGTATTCTCTTGTGACATTTAGATATCATTTTCAGGTTGCAGGAGTGGCAGGTATAACTTTGTGGTCGTTAGGGAAGAACTTTTACTACAGGGGTAGAATAATGTAGAGAAAGGAGTGTAGGCTTTGGAAAGAACAGTTGGAATCACACCTGGTGCTAACATTTACCAGCTAAATAATCTGGCAAATCACTTTACCTGTTGAACTTCAACTGTCCTGCTTGTAAAATGAAGATAATAATGCCTATCACTCAAGGTTGTTTTTAATGACTAAATGAGTAATGTATAGTTCTTGACATTTAAACGAAGCCTAATGAAATTTTTTTCCTTCAAACTTCATTGTCATCGGTAAACTCAGAAGCAATTGTTCTTAAACCTGACTTCTGTCTATACAGATAAACATGTAGGTAAACATAGAGTGTGAATATCATTAACAGAAAATAGCCAAGTCAAATATAGATATATTCACATAGATAATCCTTGGTTGAATCTATTTAAAAATGCAACAAAACAGTATGATATTAAAGTTCTCACCTTTTATCCATCTACTTTTTAAAAAATCTTATTTCGTAGTTTTAAATACTTTTGCTTAACAGTCTCCTGTTTTGATCATAATAACCTCTGGAGATTGTCCCTTTTGTGTGAGTGTGTGTGTGTATATGTATATCCTGGAGTATGAACCCAGGGCCTCGCACATGCCAAAGTCTCTACCATAGAACTGCAGTCCTTTTCTTAGAGACTTTTCTTGAAGATCACAGTTTTTCTTCCCCACAATATATTTTAGCCTGACTGATTATGTATTTCAGCAAGAGACTATGCTCCCTGAGCACATTGATCAATTATGAAAGCCAATTAAATTTTGCCAGGTAATTTCATTAAAGATCATTGAATTTGATGATGTAAATGTCTCTATTATTTTCCCTCTCTCCCAAGCTTAAGAAAGCAAGCCCGATAAAATCTATTGACCAACATTTTGCCTCCATTACTTTTAGATTCTGGAAAATTCTTTCTTACTTGAAGTCTCCAAACATGCTGATGTGGTAGGCTGTCCACCAAGCGATGCTGCTTCTCACTGTGAGACTACCTGTGAGACAGATCTGTTTCCTCAGGTGACATTGGCCTGTAATGAAGAGCTCTCCAAATCTGATTAAATGTCATTTATTCTCAAATATGGCTCAAGGCATAACCTTCCATGACAGTGAAAATTTTATGATTAAATTTTTTTCATTACATTTTATTTGTGTATGTGGGGAGGGGAAGGTGTGGGAAGGTGTTTGTGTACCACAGCGTATTTGTGGAATTGTGCATAGGACAACATGTGGGAGTCAATTCTCTGCTTCCATCATACGAATCCATGTGATCAAACTCAGGTCATCAATGTGGTAGTACGCACCTTTACCCACTGAGCCGTCCTGCCAGCCCCTATAATTTTTTTTTATTAAATAGGAATTTCAGGGGCTGGGAGGATGGTTTAGTGGTTAAGAGTGCTTGCTGCTGCTCTTCCAGAGGACTCAGGTTGTTTCCAGCACCCTCAGAACCACCTGGAAGTAAAACCAGCTCCAGAGGATCCAACACCCTCTTCTGGGTTCTGTGGGGGCTCGGATACATGTGGAATACATGCACACAGACACACACACAAATGAAAATCTTTTTAAAAACAATTTTAGGCTTGGTGAGAAGGAAAACAGCTTCTTGTTGATGGTATACTAGTATGATGGTAACTTTATTTCAGTGAAAGAGATGGAGAGTCAGAAAAGATATTTGGTTCTAAATTCCTTAAAGGAACATTGAAAATTTGAAGCCATTTTTAAAATGTTTTGTTTGGTGTTGAGAGAGAGAGTTGGAAATAAATTACAGAGTCAAAGGAAGGGCTTCTTCACACATCAGAAAGCACTCTTAACAAATGTCGGCAGCACTACAAACCAAACAATTATAATTAAAATTTCTCACCAGTTCATTGAGTTCATCTTCTTATTTCTCATTCTGCATTGTCTTGGATCCTCAGGCTGTTTTCGTGACGTCACCTGTTTCAGTACTAACATACCTCTGGAACTCTTTCTTGCCTTAATCTCCAATGTATCTGATGGTTCTGAAAGCATTTTTATCTTTATGTTTCAGAGATGTTACTCCTGGACGTGTACCTATGGAGATCAGTAATTAAAAATGTTTAGTGAAGTCTTTCCCATGAAAATGTAAGATTGTCTTGTTGAAGACAAAATTATTTTTTTTTAGCTTTCTCATTTTTAAAATTTTTTAGGTTACTGTACAAAGGCATTTTATCATAGTATTTTCACACGTCTGTTTGATTATACTTTATTCCCCTTCTGTACTCCCCGTGTCAAATGACTTTTTAAAGGATTTAAACAATTTTGTGCACAGATAAATGAGAAAAATTATAGAGTTATATTACTTGTAACTACAAAATATATTAACCTTAATAGTAGTCCATTGTGACAGAAAAGACTTTTATTTTATTGATGTGTTTGTGTTTGTGTATGTGTACATACAGGTATGTGCAAGTGAGCATATCTGTGTATGCAGCATGTGGAGGCCAGAGGTTGACTCTGGATATTTTCCTCCGCTGCTCTCCACCTAATTTTCTTTTTGAGATAGAGTCTTTCACTGAACCAGGAGCGCACTGTTCCGGTAAAAGCCCCCTGATTCCTGCCTCTCTTCTGCTCGCCAGCCCTGGAGTCATAGGCACATGCCACCATGCCCAGCTTTCATGTAGGTGCTAGGATTCCCCAGCTTGTATAAACTGTTAGAATGATCAGAAATTTATTTGGCTCACAGTTGGAAGGCTTAGAAGTTCCAGACTGAAGGACCAAATCCAGCAAGGGACTTTCTTGCTTCGTCATCCCATGAGTGGATTAGCTGGAGAAAAGGAAGTAACAAATTCCTCTCCTTTAAAAATATTTATCTAAATATCATTTTAATTGAATTTTTGAGAATTTCACAAAATTTATTTTGATCATATTTAGATCCCATACTCTATCTACAGTTCTTTACCACTCCTCACACAATTTCCTGTAATATATATATATATATATATATAAAATCTAAATTGAGTCTCTGTGTGTATATGTGTGTGTGTATATATATATATATATATATATAATCTAAATTGAGTCTCTGTGTGTATATGTGTATGTATATATATATATATATATATATGCCTATAGATTCAAATTTGTGTCTCAAAATACCCTTCAGTGTAGGTTCATCCAGTACAGTCTGGTGAAACTACCAAGAGTCCCACCTGTAAACAAGACTGAATTTCCTCCCAGCAGCCATCAGTTGCCAATAGTTCCTAGGTAGAAAAGGGGTTTCTTTCCCGTATCTCCACATCTATGCTGGGACTTTTGAAAGCAAAGTTTGTTTATAATTTTTATTTTATATGTATGAGTGTATTACCTGCATATATGTAAGTGTACCTGTGTCATGCAATGCCTGTGGAGGTCAAGAAGAGGCAGTCAGATTCTCCTGAAACTGGAGTTACAGATGGTTATTAGCCACCATGTGAGTGCTGGGAATCAAACATGGATGAAGACAAAATTCTTAACCCACAATCTTTTTGTCTAACATTAGAAGACAGGGGAAGTCTTCCATCAATGAGACTAAATGATTATGGCTAATTTACTGGGTAAGCACTTTCTGTCAAAAGTAACACAGTAATATCCTCCAGAGTGCAACATGTAAGAGTTTCATTGTGTCTTCCTGAGAGTAAGAATGTATTATGAACAGTGAGATCACTCAAAACTCTCCAGCTGACCTAATGTCATTCTTTAATATGTGGTCTCAGACACATGAAGATGAATAGCATCTATAAAACATATTCTTTAATTTGACCAATCTTGGTCAATTTCTTTTATTATATTGAAGTTTTGTGCATGCTGTCATAAGCCGTGTATGTTCATATGTACATACCCTGTGGTGTCCAGACAACACAATTTCCTTGTATTCATCTACTACCTCTGGCTCTTGGAATCTTTTTTTGTCCCTTCTTTCGTAATGATTCCTGATCCTTGAGAGGAGAGGATGTGATAGAGATGTTCCATTGAGGACTGAGCACTCCGTGGTCTCTTATTCTCTGGTCATTGACTAGTTGTGGGTCTCTCTGTGTTGCCTTCAATTGCATGAAGAGCCTTCTCTGGTGAGAGATGTACTAATCTACGGGTTTAATAATGTTTAATAATAAATCATTATGAGATAATTTTTTTTAGTGTCAAGAACAGTAATTCTGGGCCTCACTTCTTTCTTTGGATAAAAGAACAAGTTTTCATGATTTTCCAGGGACCATAGGAGAAATATTGAAAAAAACTTTGAGAGTTGCTTTTCTAAATTTACAAGATTACTGTGAAAAAGCAAAATTAAAAGAGTCTTCCAAATCACCTATTCACAGGCAAGCCTAAGAAACAGATATGTATTTGTCATAGGAAAAACACAATATTTTAAACAAAAGAGTGACACAGAAGTCACACCTTTTTTAGAAATGGGGAAATGTTACTTGATAATCAAAAGCTTGGCAAAGTTAGCAAACACGAGAAAACTGTTAGGAAATGATAAAGAATTTCTGTCATGTAGGCAAATCATATAAAATATAAGAACAACTATCATCACTACCCCAATTAAGAGAAGACCAGTAGTTCAAGAATTTAGTATGTAGAGAAACTAATTCTGATTTAAGATTAGTAGTAGTAAAGGCTTCACACATGCTCTGCCCCATCTTTAAATTAGCTCACAGGTAAACCCATCAAAATAGAATAAACTTTGTCAAATTTTGAATACATTTCTTTGTTTCTTTTCCAACTCAGTATCTACAGTTCAAAAAATTCTGCGTATCTTTAACCTCCTATGTTTATTAGGATTTATCTTGCACTTTTTTTTTTATAATCTAGAAAACCACACCTTTCACTGTAAGATATTCCCCTCACTCTTTTTTTGAGACAGGGTCTATAAATGCCTGACTTGCCTCAAACTTGCAGTCCTCCTGCATCTGCCTCCTGAGGGCTGGGATTACAGTCAGTACCACCATCCCTTGCTGTTTTTCCTTGTCTGGAATATAAAAACACAGTTCATGACCTTATATTCACAACTGTACTTTTCAAGATTTAGTTTAATGTGTGTGTGTGTGTGTGTGTGTGTGTGTGTGTGTGTGTGTATAGAAGTATATCTACATGAATGCAAGTACCAACAGAACTCAGAAGAGGATCTTGGATCCCCTGGGGCTGGAGGTACAGCTGGTTATGAGCCACCCCTTGTGATAGCAGGGACCCCAACTTGGGTCCTCTGCAACAGCATACATGGTCTTAACCACTCAACATCTCTCCAGCCACATGCTTTGTTTTTATGTTGTCATGATTTTAGTGTACCTTTGATTATCCATGCAGATTATACCTTTCAGCCACATTAGTTAATTTTTGTTTCAAAGAGAAAACTTCAATGCAAGAAGTATCTATCCTACACAGTTTGGCAAGTTCAGTAAAACTCACAAGTTCATATATAAAATCCCTTAGCGTCACAGGCACACATTTTTAAACTTTTAAAATTTTAGCAAAGAAAATACAATCATTAATATGACCAATTACCAATAAGAAACAAATCTATTTTGAAAATTTTTGGAGACCAAATTTCAACATTCTTTTTTGCTTAAAAATTACCAGAGTGTTCAAGTTCTCTATCAAATCATTTAAGAGTAGTTAATGGCTCATTCAAATTCAAAAGTGGCTATTCCTGGGACCATTTATTCTTCTATGGATCATTAAACATCTTCAAAACTTTTCTCCTAGAAACAAAGAAATGAGAAAAGAAATGTCTGAAAATTTGAAGCTAAATATGGATCTTTGTTAAGTTCACAAACTTCATCTTGGAAAGTCATGTGTATCATTTGTATTCATGTAGATTAATAATTGGGATGAAGAATTCAGATCCATTTTATCAATTTTTCCCTTTGGTTGTTTTTTTCATCCTATATTGATTTAACTATCTTTTTAAATTCTTATCTGGGAATACAAAGCTATAAATCAGTAAGTAACTTCACTATTTGCTTCAGAAAAATTTTAAATAGCAGTTTATAGATATAGCTTATTCATCTATTTAAAAGTTCTCCTGTAAGAACAACAGATTGCTTACCTCACCAAAAAAACAAACAAAAAATACCTTAGATTAAAAAAATATTATCCATCAGAACTCTGTAACAGAGATAACTAATAAGTAGAGCCTGGTTTAACTTGAGCATTGCAAAAAATAAAATAAAATAAAAGACTCATGTTTAGAAGCTTGTTCTTGTATCTCCTGTCTTGACAAGCCTGCCTTAACCACTTCTACCCCACTGCTCAGGCATTACAAAGCCCCTCTTCCAATTTGGAAGATGTCTAAAGATACAGTTTTCTTTACTGGGATCGACCTAATAAATTGAGCTTTGATTTACCAACAGAAACTGTAAGTTAATGAATGTATGTTGTGTTTAGAAGTGTGTGGGACTGTTATTAAGAAGCCAATTCAACCACATTGATAAAAGCAGAGTAGAGTTACAAAGCCATTTTTAACCCAAAAGTTACTAAACCAGCCTGATCTATAAGAAATTCATCTTTACAATATGCACTTATATTTTTGCAACGCCTCCTTCTGATTTTGAGGTTTTTATAAGTATTCCTTAAGTCTATTTTTATATGCCCAATTCTTTTATTTCCTAATGAGCTTGTGAACATATGATTACTGTTTGTTATGTACCAATGAGAGTACAGTTGTTTGTGAGAGTTTATTTATTCATTTATTGTTTTTTATCATGTACTTCAGAGGTGGAAATGTCAAACTTAAATGATAAAAGGCAAATATATTTCATAGTTGAAGATAGGACACCTACCGAGAGCCCACAGCTTCTGTTCTACAATCTTCATATGGGGCTTGGACAGATGGCTGAGGTTAAGAGCATATAACTTTCAAAGAAGTTAACAATAAAAGCAGCACCATAAAATCCTTATGGCAGATGTCAAAGAGATGTTTTACTTTCAGTGAACATGGAATATTTTATTGGACTGAGTTGTGCTCACAAATAGTGAACAGGACAAATAAATGAAAAAAGGCTGACAAACCAGATTTTCCATCATCTCTCATCAAACAGAAATCGAGTCTCATCATTTTCTAGGAAATACTACCAAATATTACACCATAAAGCTAGATTTCCAAATATTGCTGTCATCAGTGAGGAAGAGGTGGTTGATTATACACAACCAGATCCAAACACACATGAGAGACTTTATTGACTCCGAAGCCAAGACTATCCTGGGGCTCAGATGTCCTACTTTCTTGTCACTGGATCTAGCTATGGGATTGGACAACAAGAACATGTGAATAGCCTTGACTAAGACCCAGAAAGAAGAAATAAAAGTTCCCATTGAGTACAGAGGAACAATGACTTGGGCTGTTTAAATATCAGATGGTTTACATAGGGGATAGGACAGCCAAAAGGGCTCAGTCACCAATGACGTGGAATGCTAGGAAGTGGCAGTGTGTCCACTGCTGGATATGTTCAAGTAGAATCCTTCCAAAAAGATAAGATCACAGCTGGGTTTTTAACTTGTTGTAGAGCACATGCTTAGTATATGTAAAGCATACTGATGACATCAAAACCAAATCCCAAACAACTTTCATATAGAAATGAAAATGTTAAAGATTTAACTCAAGAGGAAGCAGGTGAAATGCTGCAAGCTCAACAGAAACATAAATTCTGAGGGAATATTTAAATAAATGTGCAAATAAAAGTAAAAGTGGCCCCTAGAGAGTTGGTGGGAAGTAAACAAGACAACTGGCTCTCCACCTCTAGACTTGAGTGTGCAATTAGTACCTACATTTCACAGGTTTGTAAAATGGCTCAAGGACAATGAGACAGGAATCAGATATTGGGAGGGCAGTGATGACCACAATTTGTAGTATTATATACTGAAGCCCAATTCTTTTCTTACAGTGAACCGGACTTGCTTGATGATAGGAAATGGCGAGAAAGATTTGAGTACTGCCTTAGGTTTGAAACTATACAGATTGGTAGTTTCTTGGATATGGTAAGTGTGAAATGTCATAGTTTAAAAGTAGGTTTTAAAGATCATTCATGGTAAATGGCATAGTTGTCTAAGTGATAGTGAGTTGTTTCACATAGGGCTAGAATAAATTACTTACATCATGTTGGAGACAATATGGGAAGAGGTAAAAGGCATCTTAAGAAGGATCATTTGGAAACAAATTCTGTAACATTGAAACACAGCCTCTTGGGTGGATATAGCCATCCACTTCATTATGATAACCTCCACCCTCCCTTGGTCACCACAGCTAATAATATCATCTAAGCTGTCTGCCTGGAACTCCTGGGTAAGTCTCCTGGCTTTCCCTTTCAGAACTGACTGAGAGTAGACCGCCTATTCTGTGTACATGATCAGAAATGTTTTAGCCTATAAAAAGATTTAGAAGGGATTTAAGAAAGTCTTAATGTGAACCAAAGGAGACATTTCTCAGTATCTTTCATCCCTAGTATAAATTTGGTGTGCGAATATTCCAAGTTTATAAAGATGTGAGGAGGAATTGGGGAAACAATCAATACCATCTTTGAAAGTTTGAGAGAAAAGAATATTATGTGACCAGGGATCCTTTTCATATTAAAGTTGTAAACAGCATCAAATTGCTTCTTTATAGCTATGCTACTATTTGTCTGTCTGAAAGACATTTGAAGCTACACTGTTATATTGAAGATTAAACTAGTCAACTTGCTGTCCTGGTTTTGCAACATTTCAATATGTTGACTAAACTAATCTCTTTTGTTCACATAGGGAGCTACACTTTTTGGTCTCATATTTAAGAAAGTAAAGGAAGAAGGAAGAGGGAGGAAGAAAGAAGAGAAGGAGAAGACAAAGGAGGAGCAAGAGGAGCAAGAAGGGAGAAGAAAAGAGAATTATAAGCAACTGAAGTAAAGAAAAAGGGAGAGGAAGGGAACAGGAACAGCCACAGCAAACTCTGACTCTACTCTGGGTCAGTACGATACTATAGAAGACAGCCCAGTCACTCTTGCAGCTAGGAGATCCTTTTTTTTATCCTTTTCTTTTTGAACATTGAGTAGTAATGAACTCCTCAGCTAACAGCTTTCCTGAAACTTCATTTCTCTAAAACCAGCAATGAGCAACTGTGAGCAGACATGCTCTTGTGATTACTTCGCTGATTGCCTCCAACTTCAGGCCCTTTCTTCATTCCTTTCAGCGTCTGTTAGTGGAGTCAGAGAAAATGGGAAGAGAAAGAGAACCAGCTTCCAGAACTGAGAATGACTGGAATCTGCTTCTCCTCTCCTTGCTGAAGTTGGAGACTGTCTCCCCAGAGTCAAGTGAGAACTGGTTAATCTCCAAAAGCAAATGAGGTGAGTTCAAGACAGTCACTCACAGAGACTGGAGATACCTGTAGAACATGGGAGCCTGTTTCCTAGTGGATCATCTACTTCTGCATATACTTGTAGAACTGTTGCTGCCATGGCAACAGAGGAGGAAGAAATTTGAAATAAGTGGCAGAGCAGAAAGAAGCAAGGGTCTATCCGTACCTCGACTGTTGCATGGCAAGGCTCTGAAGGTTTCCCATTTCAAACAGATCTGGTAAACTATAGACTCGAGCTGACCTCTTGGTACCCCACTTGGTGAGTAAAGAGCCTTTGGTAGGTACTGTTGGCTGGGGAGAAGGCAGAAGGAGCATCCAGGATCCATGAGAGTCTGCTAGAAACATCAAAGGCTAGATGATGTTTCTCCATTCTAGAAAGCTCAGTTATTGGGAGCAGCATGGCTACACAGCCAGTTCCATAAGATCTGAGCTATCTTTCATACTATTTTATTCTTTCCAAAAACTCTAATATTGGAAGAAATGGGAAGAACTGTGAGAAGAATGCGGGGAAAAAAGTCCTGCAAAAAAGAATAAGTTTAAAAATGAAGTAGACTCAATTTTAGTAAGTGAAAGTGACTCAGTGGCTTTGATTGCTGCCTAAGTTATTGCTAAGAGACAGGAAAGGAAAATCACACAGTGCGAAGTTGAAGGTGGTGGTTGGAAGCGTACAAACGAATTTATGTGTATTCTTCCATGCAGACCAAACTATAAGTAAAATAATTACAGTTAAGCGAGATGGATTTGTTTAGTATTAATTTCATGAAGTTAAAAGAGTGGGAGGCTGCCGTGAGCCTGCATGAGGGCCTCTGAGGTCGGGGAGTGTCCATGATAGGAAAGAGCCACTCATCCAAACTCCAGGCAAAGGTGTGAAATGCTTTCAGGATTAAGACTGAGAAGGAGCCCCACGAAGATGGAAATTGGTTAGAAAGGTGAAGTGTGGGAAGTGATACGTATTTATAACACTGTGGGCAGAGGCCACTATCAGATGGTCCGGTGAGCCATGGGAAACCATTTTAATGGCAACTGTAGTTTCCTCAGTTTTTTTGAAGAATCTTTTTCAACCTTGTAGAGGATTCTGAATTTATTCATCTGGTTTTATTTAATGGATCACACAAATTTTAGAATTCTAAACAGTTTTGATTTTAGGATAAGAGCTATAAAGATATCTCACATGTATTTTCTTATGATTTCTTAGGTACAAATATACCTAAATAGTTATAAAAATATATTTATGTTATTCCTGTTTGCATTTCAGTGCTTCAAACCCAAGGATTAAATCCTTGCCACCTTATGTGTCATATACTCAGTTATAATAGACATCTAGAGATTGAGTAGTATCACTATTTCTTTAAAAATTGAAACAGTAATTGCAAATATTGTCATAAATAGTGCATATCAGTCATGTCAAGGAAAAGCAACTGATCTGCTAGCATAGAGAAAATGTGTAGAAAATAATGAAAGCATAATACCTACTAGTTCTGCTCTTTGATAGTTAACAATTTAAAACCCAGAACAGGAAACCTTTCCTCCTCAGACTCAGTTTTAAACTCCAGAGACGAAATCTCTGCCGGGAACCATATGTATCATCACTCATTAGGACACTGTTCTATAACCAGAGTAAAGAATGCACAGACTGCAAGAGACGTGTGTTTAGCTCTCTCGTAGCAATGTTCCCTGCTCCTTTTCTAATATGAATTACAGACCTCTCAGCACAATCCATGCCTCTACCTGCTACACTTATGCAAATGGTCTCTCTGAATCCAACATGATATCTTTTAGTTAATCCTGGAACATTAAGTATTGCAGCTGTCTCATGGAACAACCAAGAAAAAAATTTCTGTTCAGTATGGAAATGACTCTGTAAAGCTCATGATAAATGAAAGCTTATGAATAGTATATCAGTTATTGCAGCCATCATTATAGCAGTATATTTCTTGGGTTCTTATGGGAAATTACTTTCTTTGGCACATTTTTGGGAATTATTTCCTGTGTTCCATTAGCTCTGCAGGATGACATCCTAAAATGACAGATGCAGTTCTATTGTTTTGTTAGAGTGTTCTGTAATGCTCTTAGGGATCCTTGTTTGAATGTGTATTATATTCTCTTGAGTATTATCTGATAACATGATTCATAGTTTAGTCTTAACTTTTTAAAAATAACATGAACAGGAAGGAAGCTTGTTCTGGTCGAAGGAGCAGTAAACAGTAGAACAGGTAAGTCTTGTTCTAGTTCTGATGCCCTGCTCTGTGGTAAAGTCCTTGGACTATCATGCCTGGCTCTGTAACTCACTTTTACATTGTTCTTTTGTTTATGTTTCTATGGAACTCCTCATTGGTTAATCCATATTCATTTTAATAATTAATAGTCATCATTAAGAATAACTTTTAGTAGCTTAAAATCCAGTGGGTGAGGTAAAAATTAGGTATATAAATTAAGGAAAATATATGCACAAGTGCTGATTCATGGTGTAAAATAGGCAACAGAAGACCACTGATTGCATTGAACAAACATGGAAGTTGTTTTGAAACCTGTCAGGTGCTCTCAGAAAGAGTAGCTGGGGGATGCTGTGGGAATAGGCAGGATGCACTCTCAAGAGCGGAGGGTAGAGGCCCTGGCAACATAGCAGACTGGAACGGGCTGGCCCGGATTCTGCTGTTCTGTTGACACTGCTGTGCATGTCTGCCCTTGCTCTTGCTCTTGCTGCTGCTGCCGAGACTCACGTGTGGAGAAGGAGCACACAGTGGGCTGAGGTGAGGTCAAGGCAGGCACCTTAACTTATTCTCCAACTGCTTTCACATACGAACAGGGGGTGTTATGTGCTAAGAATAAGTTAGAGTGAGATTAAGAAATAAAATTACTAATGGTGAATAGCTTCTAGCTATTAAACAACAGAGACTAGAGAAAAAAGTTTATTTTGGAATTATTGAGGGATTTTAAGAGACTAGATAAACAGATATTGAGATAAGGTCAATGGAGTGAGATTAAAAGTCTTATACCAAAGGAAGACAGGAAGGAAGGAAGGAATGGAGGGAGGGAGGGAGAGAAGGAAGGAAGGAGGAAGGAAGGAGGGGAGGAAGGGGGAAGGGAGTAAAGAATGGATAAAAAGAAAATGGAACCAAGAAAAACATACCTAAGCCTCTAAACTGCCGGTGAGATTTTCAGTGTTGTCCCAAATCAGTCACACTATGTCTGCAGCTCTCCCAGGGACTATATCATTCGTGTGGGAGAAAATGGTAACTCTTGGCACAATCTATGCACTGAACCTAGAAAAATTCATCTTCTCTTCACAGAGTGCTCTCATTCTTTTGCCAAGGCATTCTGAAAATGCATACTCACATTCCCCGGGACACTGAAGCATTTGTGGTTCCACATTCATCCCACTCCAAAGACACCATAGTGTAGAAACAGTGAATGCTAAGAGCTAACACAAGATATAAAAAATCATTCCCTTTTGTTATCAATCATAGTTATTACTGGTGTGTCCTGTTTTCTACTCCCTTTCACACACAATATGTATAGTTATTTCTATATTTTTATATTTATAAATCATATATATTTATGTGTGTGTTACTGAATTGAACACAGGGCCTTGCAAATGCTAGGCAAGTTTTTTACGATGGAGCTATATCTTTGTGTTTTTTGTTGTTGTTGTTGTTTTTTACTTTTTTTCTTTTGAAGCAGAGTTTCACTAAGTAGCTCAAGCTTTCCTTAAACTCAAGAACCCAGAAGGACCTTAAACTTGAAGTCCTCCTGCCTCAGGCTCCCAAGTGGCTACCACTAAGATTTTATTGAATAGAGAGGCTTATACAGGAATATTGCTTATAGTTTTCAGCAATAGAAGCATGCTTTATTTCCATAAAAATTTGTGGTTACGAATAGCAACAGAAATCTCTTCAATATTTGGTTTCAAAGGCTATTCTCCAACAATGTTTGAGTTAACGTTTAATTGTCCTTCACCTACAGTATTGTTAAAACTGAGGCTTATCGATGTTATTTCTTATTTTTAAAAATTCCAAGTACTTTAATGGTATCAACCTGAGGTGTGTGTGGGGGAGGGAGATGACCTCAATTGTTTCTGTCTCAAAATAATTTCAAACATACATATAAGAACCTACTTCAAATGCAACATTTTCATGAATATAAACTTGATGATTTTGGTGTGCTGAGTACGCATAATAAGGATTCAATAAATACCAATTTATTTAATGTAAAATCTATCTGGAAACTGACAGAACAGAACCTCCTCCTTCTGACTGTTGTGAAATCACATTACCATTGTTTGCCGTCCTGCAAAGTAAAGCTCTCACTTTTCCCCCCAAACAGCAGGGAAAGCAAATGATCCTCAAGATAACACCAGTGAGCATGAATCAAACATATTTACAGTATTCTACCTTGATGAATTTGTAAATTTGTTTTCAGATGTTTCTCAGACAGAGTAAACATGCACAGGGAAATAATCCTGTATTTCTTTATGAAAACCAACAAGAGCCAACATAGATTATAAATTCTAAAAAGCCCCAAAACTAGAATAGTTTATAAAGAAGTTATCATTGAAGTATTAGCTCAATATGCTTCATGGCAAGAGGAGGGGGTGAACGTGATGATTACTGACGTTCTTTAACTTCAGTGTGTTTTTTCTCACTAAATTTGACAATTGACATAAGGTGGGGGTGAGAAACCACAAAAGTGCATTTTCACCCCAATTAGATGTGAACACTATGTTCTCTGTGTGGTAAATTCCTGTGCATAAGGCTGGCTAGGATGCCAGCAATTAATGGGGTGCCATGGTTAACACCGTTGCTCAGAGGCGGTGGAAATGTCAAGACAGACCCTGACTGTGAGCGGGATGTCATCCGGCCAGGCCAGCAGCTGGCTTTCTCAACACCTCACAGAACCCTGCAAGGGGCCTTTCCTTGGGTGAATTTATCCAAGCAAATGATCCAGCTCTGGACCTGTCTAGGCTTGAAACCCTGAAGTTTTTGTCACCTCAGAAGAATGGAGGCATTTCACAGTGACAGATTCATGTAAATCAAACTCATGAGGCTGATGTCTAAAATTGAGTGCCAATTTATTAATTTTTGATGGAAAGTATAATTGCCTTGCTATCCAAAGAACTATTGTATATGATCAGTTCATTCTTCCTGTGTAACTAATTAGCTTGAAGCTTAACTGGTTAAGAAGAGAGTTAAATAAACATTCTTTAACTGTTAATGCATCTGAAGTCACAATAACTTATGTTCGTCTGAGAACTTCTCATGCTTCCATTTCTTATTAGCCACTGTGTGCTAAGTCTAATCATCTCAGGTCCATCTTCTGCCATCTCTCAGTTTTCGGAAAAAACTGTAATCTTTTATGCACAGGGCATAGGAGAATCTTACTTTTAACCTTTGTTCTAATGAGACCTAATTTATGAAATAAAGTACAAGGTTCATAAGAACGGTTTTAAAAATATGTATATAGATGGTGATAGAACTTATAAGCTTTCTTAGGAGGTAAAGAGTTTATCAAGGTTGAGTAATATCAGAGATAAGAAAAAAAAAAGTTGCCTGCTGTCTACTACTAGAAAGGACTGCATAGTTTCAGACAAGGAAAGGTGTCATGTATAGAGACCTGAAAACATTCTGGTACTAAAAAAGTTCATGGAGGAGAGGAGACTTCATCTTGCCTTTGCATCACTCAGATGAAATGTTCACAAATATTCTCCATACAGTTCTTGGATTCTGGGTCCAGTATGCCTTAACGGCAGCAAGTTGTTTCCCATTAAAAATGAATAAATGGATATCTTGGATTGTGCAAACTGTAGTAGACCAACTATGTATGTGAAATTAAACTTTGCTGTGACTTATGTCTGGCTGACCTCTGAACTGTTGGGAAACATATTTAATGTGCAGTTTCAGATTTCTTATCCCATGTTAATTTTAATTTTTCCCTTGCAGGTTCAATAACGTCTGGCATGTGACAAAGGCCAATGAAGAAAGTAGAGGAAAGTACTTGGGGCCTGCTTATTGTCCGTTTCCACATTCCCCATCCCCAGATGGATCCCAGATCCTTGTTGAGCAACAGCCTCTGAAGAGGCCTGGAGTTTAGGCATTCTTGGCTATGACTGACAGTTCGGTACACAGTTACACTCCGAGGAGTGACCTAGAATAGCTCTGAATCCAAACTGTCCAGATTCATTTGTTTTACCAAGTGAAACAGCACCCATTCCCGCCATTTCACAAAGTGCATTGTACAAAGAGTGTTGTGCCTTTGTCCTGATTCTACAGTGCCAAGCGCCCTTCTCATTGCCCTTTTCTTCAGGGAAAACAGTTGATTGAGGAGTCTCTGAGAGGAAGTGGGATATTGCAGTTTGGAAAAATGCCTGATTCAGATAAAGGTGAGCCTGATCATGATTGTAGTTTTTAGAATAAAGGCAAAAGGTGTGGGGAGGAGGGGACTCAGTGTCAGGGGGAGCTTCCCAAAATGTACTGTGAAGAGCATGTACTTAGAAGATTCACAGATTGAATCTCACCTTATCACTTAGCGCACATAACCCTCATGGCTGCCTCATAGCGTCTTTTTGGTTTTAGTCTCATTGGTCTCATGAAAAAGGCAGTTATCAAAGTCGCAGAATTTCTAAAAGCATCCACCATGGTTCCTAGCCTACTGTAGTTTCCTTCCTCTTATCCTGGAATGTTTAATTATAACCAGATGAAAAAGACTTCCGGGACAGCAACCTTTCCTTCTGAGTTGCAAGTTCCTTTTACCTTTGTGTGATTGCCCTGGCAAAACCTAGAGAAGAGCTCTTGCTTGCCTTGTCTGCAGACAGCCCTGCAGGCAATCTCTTCCCTTGATTCACTTAGTCTACTTACCCTTGCTGTGATCACCCATATGAGAGGGAGGTAGATTGGTTCAATTCCGCAATGAGGAGAATATTTCACTCTCCCATGGTGGCAGTAATGGCTCTTCTGCCCTTGGGGAGGGAGATAATAGGGACTACTAAGTTATTTGAAAGTTTCATCCATGGAGTTTTAGCCTCTTCTACTTTTAGCTATTTGATCTTAAGCTACTGCTTAAGAAAAAGCATTTCTTGGTGGTGTGTCCAAGGGTGGGAAATGAAGGCATTTCACTTATTTTTTAATTCTCATTTGTTGTCAGATCATTCTACATACACACACACAGCTGAACTGAACTCAGCTTTTCTATTGTTTTAGAATGAAGCAGCTTCTTAGACCCTTTACTCCCTTGATTTCTTTACCCTCTCTATCTGCTTTGAATATTGCACATTCAGTTCCACAGTCATCTAACATTTTCACCAAGTAGAATAAAATCTAATCTTGCAAAACTTATTTTTCAAACGTAAGAGCCAAAGCTGTGATTACCTGCGGGCCTGGAACATGAAATAAGAATGGGAAAACAGGAGTATAAAATCAGGCAGATTTCTTTTTTCCAGAAGGAATATAGATATATATAATTAAAATGATTTTCAACCTTCTAGACACAGCCTAGATTTGAATATATTCAAGGATGGCAAGGGGGACAATGAAAACCTTGTCATCTTGACTAAGAGGGAAAACATCGCATTAAAAAAAAAACACATTTCCATCTATAATGTCCAATGGTGCAGAGCCAATTCCTAAACAGAGGTATTTCTACAGAATATGATTATGACAGACATACAGAGAAAATGAAATTGGAAGATGCTGATAACTTAATTTTAAAAGAATTGGTAATGATTTGCTGCAGTTACTACTGAAACTTCAAAGGAAGAAGCCACTGCGTAGTCGTTGAATTTAAGAGACAAAAATTCTGGTAAAACGTTTCAAGTTGTATTCAATACCTGAGTGAATCAGAGGTGAGAAATGTTCTAAATCAATAACAAGCATTCTAAAGTGACTTTTATGTAATTTCTCAAATGGAGGGCCAGTAGACTCAGTGCCACATGACTTCTAGTCAAGCCCAGACAACCTGCCACCCTGTTCTCCCAAGAGAAAAAAATGAACACATGAGAACAAGAAAAGACTACCCACTTGGGATTTGATTGCTTTTCACATGTTATTTTCCATCCTGCTCACCTCCTCCACCAATTTCTCACCCCCTGCTATTTCTTTCACTGCCAGTGTGGCAGAGCAAAACAATGTGGTGATTGGGTACATATTGGTGGATGTTGTACATATTGGGACTTTGTGAGCTTTTCTATTTCTGTTCACTGTGCAAGAGGGCACACAGAGCAGGGGGGCTTTTCCACAGCTCTAATGGGTCCTTTGGCCAGAAGCTGACTGATATCCTGCAGGATTTAGAAATTGTTATTTAAGATGACCTTTAAATGTGTTGCATTATAGATAATTAGGACTTAAATTAGATTTCTGAGAGGCAGTATAACAAGGTGGCCAAGGAATGAGCTCTCGACCAGAATCTTGATTCTAAACCTCATTAGGCATGGATAATGACTTTGGGTAAATTCCTTAACCTCTTTTTGCCTCAGTTTCCTCAGTGTCTATCTAATATAATGGGCTTGTTTTTTTTTTTTGTTTTTTTGTAAAACTTTTAGAAATGCTAGGCTCATGAAAGTGCATTTTAAATATTCACCAGTACAGTTTATTTGCAATTATGATATATTAAAAATCTGAGAAAAAGTTGTTACACATTGTAACAGAAAGCTTACTTTGTGATAACATCTGACTGTGGTAACTTAAAGACTTTATTGAACCTATTTTCTGGGAATATTTATCTATATGATGGATGAGTTACCAGTATGTTTGATTAATTCCTCTATATTAGTTGCTAAGATAGCTACAACTTTCTTAAATTCATGGCATTCCAAACTCCCAAACACCTAAGGTCCTAAGTGTTTTTCAAAGGAATTGTTGATCTGTGTTGCTGCTATTTCATGGGCTGAGATAGTAATGTTAATCTTGTTTTTATTTGCTGATACAAAACAAAGGTAACACAGTGGAGTCATATGACACAGTGATCCATTAAGCTTAAAAAACAGAGATTCTAACAGGCCCAAAATTGATATATATAATTAACATGGATTTTAAAGAGCTAGTATAGAATATTGTCAAATTCAATACTTCAGTAAATGCAACCTACATAAATTGAGTGCTTTCTCTGTGCTCAGTGCTATGATTAGCCATGCACACGATTTTTTCTTCAGTCTTCTCAGCAGCTATGTACACTGGGTTTATATCATTATCTTGCTTAATTCTTAACTAAATTCACATAGAAAATCAGTCACACTCCAACCTGAATCTGGGCACTCTGAAACAAACTTATGCTTTTAAATATGAGTTGATTATCCTTTGATGATTCAGGGAATGTGACCTGTGGCACTGTTGTATTCTAAAGACACCTTTAAGGATACTACTACTACTAGCTGCATTTTTACAGGTTTTCTATCAAATATTGTGTTGATTTAAATCAGCTCTCTTTGAGCAATATCAATGAAAGAAGTTGGCTCAAAACTTAACAAAGATTATTTTGTTCCATGTATGCAATCTTTCCGAATTCACTAGTATACAGTAAAAAATTTAGGGTAGAGGGAAAGGAGGTAAAGGTCTTCCTTTTAAAAGGTTTTAATTCTAGGCAAAGTCACTACTGTGGGAGTTTATGTTACATTTAATCTTTCACCCCCCAAGTTAAAGTTAGTAATTTTCCAGGTCATATAAAATAGAAAATTTGCTACCATATTGAATTGTTATTCCCTCCCTTTCCTTTATGGGGACAATTATGTGTTACATCTACATACACTGTAAGTCTACAAGAATTATATATTATTATGCCTGGTTTTTGTTATTTGAGAGTCTTTCTGTCCGAGATTTCCTAGAACTCACTATGTAGCATATGCTGGCCTTGAACGCAAGGCAATTCTCCTGCCTCAGTCTCCTAAGTGCTTGGATTATTGGCATGAGACACCAGGCCTAGCTGGGGATTTTTATAGTTTTTGACATAAACACTTAGATATATTGTAGGGGATTAAATGGTAAAATAATATTTTATATTTAACCAGATGTCTACATTTCTCAGTATCTTCACCCCCCAGGAACTCAAGTTTTCATATGGAATCATTTCTCTTCAGGCTGAAAATTTCATTCAGCATTTCAACAGATCTGCTAGAAAACAAACGTTTGTAGTTGTATTTAAAAACCTTGTCATTTTTCCTTTTTTCTTAACATTTGGACATATTGACTGTGTATGGAATTCTACACCGATGCTTTTTTTCTTTCAGCACTTTGAATTCATGAAATTCTATCCTCCATGTTTTCAAATGTGAAATCTGATTTGAATCTTTGTTCTCCTGTATCCTTATGTTTGTTTACTTTTGTCTCTGTCTGCTTTTAAGATTTTCTCTTCTACTTTGGCTTTCAGCAGATAGTCTATGCGGTGTCAGCCCATAGTTTTAAAAATATTTATCAGGTTTGGGATTCAGCGAGCCTCTATTGGTTGTAAATTTTTGACTTTTTCCAAATGTTGGGAAATGTTTTCAAGCATTTCTTTTTCCTGCCGCATTTTTTTCTTCTCATCCTGGAAATTGAATTAAATATACCTTAAATCCTGGGGTATTGTTCCAGAGTACTCTGAGTTTCTGAAATTTGGTTTGGTTTATTTCATTTTTTGTTTCTTTATTCTTTCGATTGGGATATTGAACTGCGTCCCCCACTTCATGTATTTAGAATCTCACTGTGTAGTTCATGTGCACCTTAAGCCTGTGTTCCTTCTGCCTTAGCCTCCTGAGTCCTGCGATTACAGCTGTGCACTGCTACATAGTAATAGTAATGCTTCTATTGTTTTAATCATCAAGTATACTGACTGTTTCCTTACTCACTTCTGTTTTATTACTAAGCTGTTTGGTGTTTTTTTTTCTTTTTTCAACTACAGAGATTTTATAAAAAGCTTTAGAATTCTCTCTCTATATATGTGTGTGTGTGTGTGTGTGTGTGTGTGTGCGCGCACGCATGTGTGTGTGAGCACATGTATATGCAGGTATGTGTGCCTGTGCTTGAGGTCAAGCATCTTTCTGTATCTCTCTCCACCTTATTTTTTCAGATAGTGTCTGTCACTGAACCTGCAGCTCACCAATTGTTTTCACTGGGAGGCCCCAAAGCCCAGGAATCCTGTCTTCATCTCCCAGGTCTATGATTACAGGCATGCACCACCCCACCTAGCTTTTTATGTGGGTTTTGGGAATCTGAACTCAAGTGTTCATGCTTATACAGCAAGCATTTTACCAACTGACCCATTCCCCCAATCCAAGTATTAGAATTCTTTAGTTTCATAAATTTTATATGTTTACTTAGATTTCCTGTCATTTTGTTAATTACTGACATATTTATTTTTCCTTGTCTTTTGGCAGTTCCAACTTGTTTCATGGAATTTTGAACTCCATAGTTTCAAATGTTCTGAGTGTGTGTGCACATGTGTGAATGCTTTTTTTCTTTTGTGAAAGTTTTTCCCTTTTTAGAATTGGTGGTAATTTTTTTTATTCTTAAAAATAAGTTCAGTAATTTTTCAAACTATATTGATTAATTTCTGTATTGTATCAATGTTGTATTGCATGTTCTATTACAGTTTTCCAAAAGTTATGTTCTTATTTTTAATTAGTTATTAAAAATTGAATATTTAATTTATTAATTTAATGAAATTTAATTGAACCTAGGGTCCTAAGAATGTTAGGCAAAAACCATACCTCCTGCCTTTGGATTTTTGTTTGTTTGTTTTTTTGCTTCAACAGTTCATAAACTTAGGTCGACTCAGAATTCAAATTTCCTTTGTGGAACTCAAATCACAATTTAGCATTTTAAAGCATAAATTAGTCCAATATATATGTACAAACTGACAAATCAGTAAAATTATGTACTTGTGCATTATTACCGCAACTGTTTCAAAATATTTCCATCACTTCCTAAAGTTTGTTGTGACCCATTTGTTGTGAATCTTCCATTCCCAGCTCAGCCCTAGGCAGCTATTGGTCTGCATTCTGTGTGTTTCCAAGGCAACTTAGAAAGACAGGGGAAACTGAGAGGGCTTGGGAAGAGAAATGTGCCCTTCTGTGATTGAAATTCTGGTTGAAGTCTCTCAAGACTTCCATCATAATTAACAAAATTCGCTATGAAGACTGCCTACAAAGAGATAATATTTCTTTTATATAGACGTATCTCAAATAAGAATGCTAAAACAGCAATGAACCATACTTAAGGCCTAAGGATAAATGATCAACTATGGCTTTGTCCTTTTACAATAGTAAGCCTACAATTTTTCTAGGAATCACAGAAGGAAGATTATAAACTTCATTGATTGGAAGAGACATATCATGGGACTATAGTTTGTTTTTGCAACTGTTGCCCAACATATGCTAGGTTTTAGTTTCAATCCTCAGTGTTCATTCTCTCTCTCTTTCTCTTTCTCACACACACAAACACACATGCAAATAAATAAATAATAAATAGCATATCAAAATCAAAACAAAACATAAAACTAATCAGTATAAGTCTGGGACCAGTCTGTAGTTCAGTTGGTAGAGTGCTTGCCTAGGGTGCACAAAGCCGTGGGTTCAGTTCCAAGTACCAAATAAAAACTGAGGATGGTTGTATAAACTGTTAATTCCAGTGAGAAGTAGAAGTAGGAGGATCAGAAATTCAAGGTCATTCTTGGCTATGTAATAGGTTCGAAGTCATCCAGGGATACATGAAACTCTGTCCCAAAAAATAAAACAGCCGGAGCAACAACAATAACAGCAACAAAAATCTCTCATGAACATGGTAACATAATTCTGTTATATTAATAATATTTGTTTTTTAAAAATAATATATTTAAGCTATGAAGATGGCTTAATAGTCAAAATGTCTGCCATACCATAAAAGGACTGGATTGTGGATCCCCAGAATCCACATAAATGCTCGGTGGGCTTGGCAGCCAGCCTGAAATCCCAGCCTTGGAAGGAAAAGACAAGAGAGACCCTGTCTCAAAGAATAAGGTGGAAGAGCCATGGAGGAAGATTCCCAGTATCAACTTTGGGCTTCCACATGTACCTGTGTACCTATAGTTATGCAAACATGTAAACACACATGAACGTACAAAGCATGCACACACACACACACACACACACACACACACACACATGGACACTCAGGAAAAGAAGAAAAAAATGTATTTTCATGGTGCTTTAAATGAGTTTTATTTTGACTGAAAGTCAGCCTCAAATGAAACCTAATGGGAACCCTCCAAAATGTAAATCAATACTGTAAATTTTATATAAGGATATGATGGCTTAATTTATTATGCTCTTTATATGCACACACACACACACATACACACTCAGGAAAAGAAGAAAAAAATGTATTTTCATGGTGCTTTAAATGAGTTTTATTTTGACTGAAAGTCAGCCTCAAATGAAACTTAATGGGAACCCTCCAAAATGTAAATCAATACTGTAAATTTTATATAAGGATATGATGGCTTAATTTATTATGCTCTTTATAGGGGACCTCAATATATATGATGTGTTGTATGTTAAAACAAAACCTTCTGTACCAGTATTCCTATCTATAGTTAATATGCCAACTGCCATCAGTGTTGATTAAATCATCATGTTATAATTTAGGGGCGACAGTTTGGATAGTGTGGCTCTCTTAAAATCCTACTGAAGTTTGAAGAACCTGCCATGTTTTTTCTCTGTAACACTTCTTGATATTTGATAGAATCTTTCTATTGTATTTTGATTCAAAAGTACATATAAATAGAACACATACTGATATTTCTACTCATTCCTATTAAGATACTGCTTTTGATGAACATTATTTAAAAAGCAATAATTAGGGCTAGATCAACACTTAAGTGCACTGGCTGCTCTCTTGCAGAGGATCCAGGTTCAGTTCTCAGCACCCACATGGCAACAACAACCGTTCATATTTCTTTTGACACTCTCTTCTTAGCTTCCTGAACATTTCACATACAGAGGTACTTACATACATGCAGGCAAAACACTCATATACATTTAAAAAGGAGTGGAGTTTATTTTAAAAAATGATTGACAAAAACATTTTTCACTCTCTGTGTTTTCCTGAGTTTTTGCTGACTGTAAATCTGGCAGCTAAGTATTAGAGCAGGGGATTATCATTTCTGCCTACTTCTTGTCATTGATATTTTGACAATTGTCAAAAAGCCTTATTTTTTAAATAATCCACAAGAATGATGAATATTTCCTTTAGAAAAGAACCTTTACCTAGACTTATAGAATTGCAGAATTAGCTTTGACAGTTTAAAGACTATATACAAATGCTATTTGTAAGAAAAAATTTAAGACTTCAAAGTAGGCAAAGAAGATTACTATGTATATATTCAATGGTAGACTTTGGGAGGATTACTAAGCTATAGGATCATGCAACTTGGTCTTTGTTTTACAACTATGTGTAAAGTTGGCTTCTAGAAAAAGGTTACAATATGAGTAACTGTAGGTTTGAGGTGTGTGTGTGTGTGTGTGTGTGTGTGTGTGTGTGTGTGTTTATGTGAAAGTTGGAGGTCAATTTCTTATGTGTTCTTGATTCTCTTTTCAGCTTACTTTTTTGAGACAAAATTTTTCACTGAATTGCATTCAACTGACTGGACAGAATGGCTATTGAGTCCCAGGAATCTCCTATTTCTGCCTCCCCAGAGCTAATGTTATAAGCTTCTGTTACTACGCCTGGCTTTTATATAATTACTGAGGCTCAAACTTAGATCCTCATGCTTGATCAGCACACTTTTTACCCAATGAGCCATCTCCCCAGTCTCAGTTTGTATTTATATGAAAGTCATATTTTTAACTTTTTTGGAAATTAACATCTAATTTGTCCTTTTTTGGGATGGTCATTTGTGGAATGTTACCGAAGAAAATTCAGATATAGAAGGAATTTAGGAAAATCTGATGGTGGAATGATGATTCGTGAAAGTAGAGAAAATAAGAACCTGCTTCTTTCTTCAGGCCTCAAGCATAGAGTCATTCATTCTAAGAAAAAGTGCTATAAGATGACAGAACTTGCTATTTCTCTGCTTTAGTAGAGAGAGAGAGAGAGAGAGAGAGAGAGAGAGAGAGAGAATCTCCAAGATGTGTTCCTATTAAATTTGCTACAACTTCTACAATCGTACAACACAGTTCTTTGCTTTACTCTTTATTTAAAAGTCTATCCTTTAGTTCAGTAACTAAAATTGCCCATACTTCATATACTATGTATCAATAACGAAGTAAGGGAAGCTTGAATTATCACATTCACAAATCTTTCAAATGCAAGAAAGTCTTTTAGGACAGGAACAAAATAAACTCTTGTGAGTTCTGTCCCCTTCCCCTGTAGCAGAAGCTTAACGAATGGTTTTATCATCATTAATACTACACTAGAAGCTCAGAATATCACCTCTTTAACTTGGCTTCAGGAGTTCTGAAGTATTGTTATAGGGTGGGGATTGGGCTTATGTGATCCTCAGACAAGACTAAGCCAAAAATCCACAAAATATGCACATAAAGAAACCTCTAAAACCATGCAATGTCAAATACATAGTCACTGTCCCAAACCAATAGGTAAAGCAGTGCCAGGCACTAAAATCTTGGGTCTCTAGTTGATAAGTAGTCTACTACTAAGCTACATCACCAGGCAAGTACTGAATTTTGATCGAATCCTTTCTTACAGCTAATGACAAGGTAAGTTGGAGTGCACAATATGGTGTGAAGACTGCTTCTTCAATGTCCCTTCATTGTATGGACACTGGAAATTGTAAGGACATCTTTGGTTCTTAGGCATATTCACTTGTTCCTTTATATAGCAAACCTCACTATGCTTTTTGGAGGCTCCCAAATTCTGGACAACTCTGGTAATCTCCTCTATACGTTCATCTCTTTCTAACCTCATTTCAGCCAACGATGGAGAGAATGAAGGAAAATACACTTCCCTCTGTTCAGATTCCACTTACATCCAGATATTTTTTTTCTTCAAATGTTGTTTTATTCTTTTCACAATAAAGTTTGATAGATCATCACCCTTAGAAACAAAATCATTAACAACCAAAATGTTAGTTCTTTTCCTTAATATTCAAACCCTGTCCTAGAAGAGGGGAAATATTTGCAACCCATTATTTCCTGCATGAAAGAAAGAGAAGAAAAAATGAAACAGTTTGCATTATAATAGTCACAAAATTGGTGTCTTGACACAGAAATATACTTGATTGGGAGGTTTGAAGCAATGGAAAAATTTAGGTGTTGGAGATAAAAGGCTCCTCTAAATTATCCTATTTTTCTTAGATTTAGAATATAGAAGAAATAGTATTCTAGCCTAGAATCCCTTAACACAAATCATTGCTTGATATCCAATATGCATTCCAGAGTCTGAACAATTTTAGATTTTAGAATGGCAATATAAATTTGTATAGCGTATGCGAATTTTCTATGTGATTTCTAGAGCATCTAAGGCAGCATTTCACAGTCAAAAGTGTATGTCTCTCTATGTGTGAACAATATCACAAAAATGAATATTCATATACTATAGAACAAAGACTGTGAATGGCCTGTAAAATTCCTTATGATCAGATGTTGCTATTACATCTCCTACATGATTTCAGGAGGGACTGTATTTTGGTACCAAGTGAATTAAAAAATTACTTCAGGCTTCTACTGTTTCCTGGATTTTGAAATTTTGGGCAAATCACATGTGATTGTTGCCTCAGTTTGATAATGCCATCCATCAATTATAGGATTCATTATCCATTTCATAAATAGTTTTGAGACTCAAAATACAAATGTTGCATTGGATGCTCCCTCTTCTTAACTTTTTAAAACACTTTCTCTTGGTTTTGTATATGGAATTTCATTGTGTTGTGAGCATGCTGTGAATATCAGGTATTTCAAAATTTGTTAAACTTCTGTGTAGGTAACACATGCTTGATTATTTTACATATTTAGTTAGGTGTGGTGGAGCACACCCTTAATTCCAGCACGTGGGAAGCAAAGGAGGTCAAATCTCTGTGAGTTCTAGGTTAACCTGGTTTAGAAACTGAGTCCCAGGCCAGGGGTTACACAGTACGTTTCTCTTTCTCTTTCTCTGTCTATCTCTCTATATCTATCTATCTATCATCTATCTATCTATCTATCTATCTATCTATCTATCTATCTATCTTTTGAATCTGCTTAATCCTAATCCCCTCTTAATCGCCCTCCCTCCACCCCTCCCACTTTTCCTTTATTTTACAAGATGAGCATTTTTTCTTTGACATTAGAATCTACCTGGTACTTTTGTTCTCTTTTATTAAAACTGCCTGTGTCCTTTTGTTTGACATGTATGTCATGTCAATTAATAACACCCAATTTTTTAGGTAAGCTGGGATTGATTAATTTAAATTGATTTTGAATATTTTTTGTTATTTTTATTTTCTGTGTATGAATGTGTTAGCTACATGTATGTAAGTGTCCATGGAGGTCGGAAGAGCTCCATGTCAGACCCCTGGAACTGGAGTTATGGACAGTTGTTAGCTATCATGTGGGAACTGAACCCCAGTCTTCTGCAATAGCAGCCAGTGCTCCTAACTGCTGAGACATCTCTGCAGTCCCGTTTTGAATGTTTTACTCATTTATTCTTGTTATAATTACTTATATTTAGAATTGTTTCTGTCTAGTTATTTTGTTATGATTCTTACCATTTTCCTCATTTCTTCTGTTGCCTAAAATAAAGGTTTTCCTCATTTTTTTTTCCTAATGCTAACACTTTTCACCCAAACTGGGAAATAAGATAGAGGAAATTAAGCTTTTTTTCTCCTGTCCTTCTAAAGACCTTCATAAATTACTAAGTGGCCTAGAAAAATGCAGCAAGGCTTAAATTTGTCTTCACCACTTGATTAGAATTGAGACGCCGAATTTATGTGGTAATTTGTAGATATTCTATCTATTAGAAATGATAACCCTGTACATACTTATTTTATTCCTTCATTTTGGAAAAGACTTTTATATTGCTAAGGAAAACTTTTTAAAAATGCAAAATCATGATTATCATGAAATAGTTAAATGATGAAGTTTTATTTAACCTACTTATTAATGAGAGAACCAGTAAGAGGTCAAAACATGTTCAAAAATCAAGAAAGTATCTATTTTTTGTCATTTAATAAATTGTCAGAATGAAATGTATTTAATTATGTATTTTTTGTGTGTGCGTGTGCATATGTGCATGCTCGTGTGTGTGAAGGTGTATATGCCAGTGTCCATTCCCGTGAAGGAGGCCAGAGGTCAGCTTCAGGTTGTTATTCATTCCACAGGAGCTGTCCATCCTGTTCTTTTCTTTCTTTCCTTTTTTCTGTTTGTTCTTTTTTGAGACAGGGTCTCACAATGTACACCTGGCTGACCTAGAACTCACTGTGTAGACCAGGCTGGCCTTGAGCTCATCGATATGTGCCTGCCTCTGCCTCCAGAGTTCTGGGATTAAAGGTGTGTACCACCACAGTGGGCTACCTTGATTTTTGAGATAGGGTCTCTCACTGGCCTGGAAATTAGTTACGTAGGCTAGGCTGCATGGCCAGTGAGTCCTTGGGATCTACCTGTTTGGGGGGATTGAACTCAGGTGCTCATACTTACAGGTCAAACATTTTTACTGACTGAGATCTAGAATAAAATTTGAATGCAGAAAAATGCAGATGTCAATATGCAAGGTTATCAAGTCACAAACAGTGATCAAAACAGCATATACCAGTGAATGAAGGTAGAAACCACATTTTGCAGAGCATGGCCTTTAACTCTTTAATGGAGAACCTGTGACCAGCAATACACACACACACACACACACACACACACACACACACACACACACACATATGCTCTGGTGCTTTACAGGATTTTAAAAAAAGTGCAGAGTCTTGTTTTAATTAATCATTGAGTTACCTTCATAATGTTAAAAGAATGTGCTGCTTTATTTCCAAGTTTTTAATAATATTTTTTATATTTTATTATTTTTATTCTATGTGTGTGAGTATATTGCCTGCATGTATGTATAAGTGTGCTCATGTTGTGCAATGACTGCAGAGATCAGAAGAGGATGTTGGATCTTTTGGACCTGGAGTTAAGTTGGTTATTAGCCACCATGTGGGTTCTGGGAACCAAACCCAGGACCTCTGCTAGAGGAGTCAGTGCTCTTAACTGCTGAGCCATTTCTATAGCTCTGTAGCTTCAAGGTTTTAATAATTATTAATCTTCTCTAATCTCGATTATTTTTTGAGACAGGGTTTCTCCGTACAGTCTATGCTAGTCTGGCGCTCATAATCCTTGTGCTTAAGGCCCCCTGAGTGTTGGGATTACAGGGATGTACCACCATCCCATTTCTAATTTAGCAATATTCTTCTAACATTATTAAAGTTCAGTAGTCTTTGACCTTTTTTCTATATTTCTATGGGTCATGTTCTTAGATTTTTGAAAATCGTGTTTTGATATTTTGTTTTTCCTATTGTCTTCACTTCTGTTGTTGTTCTGATTTTTGTTTTTGAGAGCCGGTTTCATGTAGCCCAGGCTGGCCTTGAATTCACAGGACAACTGAATATGACCTTGACCTCTGGATCCTTCTGCCTCCTCTTTTCAGTGCTAGGATTAAAGATATGCAACCCCAGATCACTTGCATTCACATTAAAATCAATTTTATCCTTCCCCTTTTTAATTTTTGACAATTTCATACATATATACAATGCCTTGTAATTATATTTATCCTCAATTACCTTCTATTATCTGTTGACTCCCTTTATCTTCCCAACTATTTCTCTCTCTCTCTCTCTCTCTCTCTCTCTCTCTCTCTCTCTTTCTTTTAGGCTCATCTACAGGTAACCACAACTTCTGTGAGTTCATGAGTCCACTGTCCATGTCATGTCCAGAAAACAGCATTTCACAGCACTCTTCCCCATCCTCTGGAAGTTATAATCTTTTTGCTCCCTCCCCGGGGCTGTTCCCCAGGCCTCAGAGTTGAGCACTCAACAGTCATTTATTTTTAGCCCTTTGAGCAATTATGAGTCTCTGAATTAACCACTTCCCATACAAAAAGGAAGTTTCTCTGACTAAGGCTGAGGCAGCACCAGTCTATGGGTATAAATATAAATACTTACAAGGCTGTTTAGCAAAACATAGTGGTATAGGTTCCCTTTCAGGCCTGTGACCCCAAAGCCTTGGACTTTTGAGCAGACTTAGGGTTCCAGCGCTGGGATTAAAGGCACATACATCAAGTACCTATTTTCAGTATGCATACTTAAACTTTTATTTTAAGTGATCAGTATCTTTGTCTGGATGCCATCAAAAGAGAGGAACTTAGCTCTGCATTGCCCTCTTTCTTTTCTTTCATGCTCACCTAAGCACCCTAAATAGCATCTCACAGAATTAAATTTTTCTATTATTCCAGTTTCTCATTAAGGACACATTTTCGGAAATCATTGGTGATTCTACAAATGTAACAGTGATGATTTACTGGCCCTATTCTTTCTTACACAGTACATTTCCTTCTAGTCTACCTGGTAATTTTCTATTAATACTTTTTTCAAAGGTGGACAATAGGTGGGGAGTTTCTGAGTTCTGTGCATGAAACTGTATTGATTTCAGTGTCTTATACAAACATGGCTGCTTTTTTATTTTCAAACTTAAATTCCAATAATAACCCCCTATCTAGATCTCAAATTGTCCACTTGTGCCCACTCCTCATTAACTCTTTCCTCAACTATCAATTATTACTATTTTAGAAAGTAATTTGAGAGAATATTACAAACGATATTCTATCACACTTAAATATTTAAATGGGTATTTCTTCAAATAAAAAACTTCTTTTTATAAATATTAGCCAAAATGGAACTGAATATTAGGCAACATTGCAATCCACTCCACAGATCCAGTTTATCAAACGTGTAGCAATGTGTGTGCATGTGTGTGTGTGAGAGAGAGAGAGGGAGACTGTGTGCACATGTACGCACATTTATTTTCTTGTCCTGGTTCATATGTGTTTAGTTGTTACTTGACAACTTATTCAACTAATCTTGAGCAATTCTGAGCTGTCCTCTCCCCTTCCCCCTTCCCTCCCCCTCCCTTTTCTTTCCCTTCCTTCTCATCCTCTCCTCTTCTGTCCTTCTTCATTTTTCTTCTTTCTTTTTTCTTTATTAAATCCTCCTACAAATCTTTACTCTCATGACCACACTGGCTTACTCTCTGGTCGTTAGCTACACTGTTTTCTCTCCATGGTTTCTCCCTTTCTGATTCCCATATCTATTTGACACTCCACTCAACTTCCACCTTCTTGAGTCCATTGCTATTCCAATAGTCCCACAAGGTCTTCAGCCTCAAGTTCACAGCTACCTGTTGTGCCCTTGGCCATGGTACTGTCTTTAAAGAAAATTAAGTAGAACTGGAGAAATGACTCAGCAGTTAAGAGCACTGGTTGCTCTTGCAGAAAAACTGGGGTTCAGTTCCCAGCACGCATATGTTCACTAACAACCATCTGCAACCCCAGATCCAGGAGATCTGATGCCCTCTTCTGACCTCCATGAACATTCAACACACATGCACTTACACACATACAGGTAATACAATCATACACATAAAGTAAAAAATAATAAAAATTTTTTCTTAAGAGAAAATGAAAGAGAAGGAATAATCCCAACTTATAGGAAGAAGAGCATTAGAAAAACATATCTTCATGTTTGGAAATTGTACTCTGGAATTTTTTCCTAGTGAATTTCTCTTTTGGTGAAAGGAATCACATCAATTTTGTTCTTAGAAATTCTTTACTTCTATTTTTACAAGATAATGATTACCTTTTGTCTCCTCTTTGTGGAAATTCTTTGGTCAGATATAAGAATTGAATCTACTTACTATACTGTTGCAATGTTCTCATAGTTTATGCTTCATTACCTCTAGTTTAAGTTATACAAGAATTCATGGGTAGTGTATTCTAGTTCATGAATTTACTCTGTAGTAAATTTAATATGTTACTTAGTGTGCTTATTAAATTACGCATCATAGTAAGTTTTAAATACCTGAAACGTTTTAGCTTATTATTTGTATCATATTTTGTTCTTATTTCATAAGTACTTGGCTCTTAATTTATATATTTGGTTAAATTCTTTGCTTTATTTTTCTTATAGTAATAAATATACTTTGAAATCTTATCTATTAACTCACTTCCTTGAGTATAAGTTGATCTTTTTAAGGTGATAGACTGAATTTATTGACAGTCTTTCACGATGTTGCCATGGGGTTGCTAAAGCTTATTTGAACATTTATCTCTATGACAGAATTCTGCATATGGCTGGGCTGTGGCAGTCTCATGCATGGAATCCAATTTGACTCCATGTGGGGATAATATAGTTCTTATACAACAAAACATAGCTATAATAAGTAGTATCTTCTTTCAGGATGCCTGTGTTGACTTCTTAACCTAGTAGCTATGACAGTGACATACTCCAGATAAAAAGGTCACAAAGATTTCCTGCTTGTAATGACTTTTAATTATGATGGCTTCCCACACAGTGAATGCCTCCTAAGTTTATGGCTATAATTTTGGCTAATTGCTCTGACTGCCAGTCTTTCTTTTAGGGATATCTCACAGCTCCACAGTTTCATATCTATAGGGTTTCCCCTCTTAAGTTTCTCTGTGTCTCTCTGACTCTCTGTTTCTGTCTGTCTCTTTCTTTTCTTCCCTGGTTTGGTATGGAAGAAAGGCATATGTATTTAGTCTGAATCATAGAATCAAAATCTATAAATAACATTTAGTACCTATATGCTAATGAATTTAAGAAAGTAATGACATTTTTTTTTTGTCTGTGACCTCAAGAGGTTTGCCTTTAACTTGTCATATCTGGGGAATAAACTCTTTCGGATCATTATATCCATTCATTGTTATTTATAGCGCTAAGTGGAAAAACATACTTCTTACAGGACTAACTTCTACTAATGTGTTTATGGCACTATAACATGGGAGAGTCTTGGGATTTTGTCCTCATCAAGCATAAACTTTCTTTTTATATTTGATTGAATTAAAGGCCCTTGGAAATTAAAGAGCTTCTCTTGAAATGGAGTCAAAGGTTTTTGATAGATTATCCATTTAGGGGCCTGACTGTGGTTCTTTATAAGTGTGTATCATTTTTGCCAATCTCATCCAGCTTTCAATGTGATAATGTATTAAAAGGGATTTGGCAGTTTCTATTGCCTTTAATTGCATTGCCTGGCATCTGGAAGGTAACCTTTAACTTCTGCTATCACAATAAAAACATTTCATTTTAGTGCTGCTTCATGGAGTAATCCTTTCAAAAGCATTTTAAGTAAAAATCTGAACTCCGAATTTAAGTCGATGTGCAGCTACACAGTGTGTGAGGCCAATGCAAGTAAGAGGGTCATGACCCAGCGTGAGGTTCTTTCTTTACTTGGATAAGTTTATGTGCAAGCAGTCCCAGATACATCATGAAGTACTCCTCAGAGAATTTTGAGCTCGAAGCATGAAAGGAATGCTTTTAGAGTCAAGGAACTATGGTGTTGTTAGATTCTAAATATGCTGAGCAAAAGAAAAGTCATAAAGGGTGCTGAAGCAATCAGTTTGGGCCACTTCTTTCCAGTCTATTCATCCCTGTATTAGTATCAGTTTTAGGCTAGCCCCAGGACCAACTTCTCCAAGGTTCAAGTCCAAAGAAAAAGGGAGAAAATATCTTCTCTAGCAGTTTCACGCTAATCCTGGAAACCAACTTGGGTCATGTTGTTTCTGACTCAGATCCATAGTAGATGTTTTGCTCTCAATGGTTATGGACAGGAACAGGATGGCATGCCACCTAATATGTAAAGACCTGATCTGGTTCAGTTCCTGGCACCCATATGGTGTTTAACAACCATCTGTAATTCCAGTTCTAGGGAAATCCAATGCCTTCTTCTGGCCTCCATAGGCATTTCACACACAGGAGCACTTACATGCAGGCTAAAGATTCATACACACAAAATAACACACACAAATTTTAAAAAGAGAGATGTTGGAAATTAAGAACAATAAAATATATCATAGGCATTATTGAGTCTGGAAAATGCAGAAACCATGTTTTTGAGGATGTTAGTGTCCAGTAATAGAATCTGAAGTTGTCTGGTTTATTATATAAATAATCAAATTGTAAGATGTTTAAAAGTCTCTAATTTTGTGCCATTAATATTTTCTGTTCATTTCTGTAACAACTTTTATTAAGGATCAAACAGGAAAAAAAGTAAATAAATGCATAGAGTAAAACATAAAAAGTAATTGTTTCCTTAACTGATTCAAGTGCAATGAGTGTTTTTATTTATTACGAGAGTCTACAAAACTTTAGTTACATTGACGCACTTGACTGTACTTAGGTCAAAGTTAACATACCTTGATTGCTGGCAAGATAGACATAAACCAAAGACATGATTTTTCCTATAAATTCTGCATATAGAAGATTGCTTAAATTTTTAAATTTTATTTTATCACATTTCAATTACTCTTGTTTACTGACCTATCTAGTGACATGAAATTATGTAAAAATATGATTGTAGTATAGCAGTCTGGCTTTAAAACTGATGCACAACACTTTTCCTCAGAGGTCTTAGCACAGATAAAAATAGAAAAATTGAACAAGTACAAGCATATAAGCAGCTGCTTACTTTCTTAACCAGCACTGCTCTTGGCTTTTCCCTAGCACCCTTCCTCCCACACTTCAGGACAAATAGAATGCAGAACTGAGTTGTTTCCTGCTGAAGCAGGAGACTGTAAGTAGGCTGTAATACTATCTGGCACTCAGCTTCTTTGAGGCATTTGCAGTAATAAGTGTAAGGTGCAGTCTGCCTTAAGGGTATTTATACTGTAAAGGGAAATTCTTGAGGACTCTAAATCAGCCCCAGAAGCAGTAACTGGGATGTGGGGAGAGAACTTCCTGGAGAGAAAGTTCTAGCTGCATGTATTCTGTGGAACAGCAGAATCATTCAGGGATTTTTCTTTTTCAAATCTCACTGCGTTTCTGCTTGTAGATGTAACTTAGCTGCCTCAAAGTACATCTACTTCTGGACATGTGTGTGAGAGTGACCTAAAGGTACTAGCTTCCTCCTTCCTGTCCTTGAGAGGGGGAATAAATAGAGACTTGGCAGCCACAGAGGCTGCTGACACCTGCTCAGGACAAATTCCAGGCCAGTGTGCTTTCTGTCTTCCTTGCATGTTCTGCACAAAGGGCTCAACGTTGTTTATACCCATCTAGCTAAAGAGATTATATTTCATGGCCAGCTGGGTCCCTTTGAGGCAGAATTTGGCTCCTTAAATATAGCACTTGTCTAGAGAAATGTTTAAGTTTGTTTAACAGAGGACATAAGATCACTTTTTCATGGTAGTGCCCTTCGTTTTTCATTAGTGTAATTGGAGCTATTCACATATTTGTGGACAAGCCTTGTTTTTTTACCCTCTCCATCATGAACAGTGCACAAGGACCAGATATTTTACTTCCATACATGAAATTCCTTTCGCTTTATCACCACTCAGAGCACTTTCTTCTTGAGATTATGAACATTATTATAATACAGCTAAGGTTATTGATCTTTAGTTAATGTAAAGAGCTCATCTGACTCAGAGGAGACCTTTGCTTTGGGGTTTATTTTCTTCTGTTGTTCTGTAGAACTTTCCATACATCTCTTTCTCACTATAGATTTGTGTGTTTAGAATACAAAATTCAAGTCCCAATAAAACCATCTCAAGCCGAATCTTCTGCACCCTGACTGAACACTTCTCCCATCTGCTGCAGCACCTTCGGCCCAGAGTGCATTCTGTCCTAAGGGTTGTTTGAAGGAGAAAGTTGTAAATAACTTTGAATTATGTGCGTTAACTCTTGCCAAATTTTTTTAAAAAAGAAAAACACATTGCAATGTCATCTCTTTTCATAAATCTTCTATTATGGGTTGTTTTTGACATTTTCGCTGCTCATTTTTGCTGAGCCCTAACCTGTCCCAGTGAGCTCAGCTCTCATGATTGCAGTGGACTGGGTTGTGACAAGGCTTCAGACTGTTTCATTAGGGCCAGTTTGTCTGGTTTCGCATTAAAAGAGAGCTGGAAAGTGCCAGTCCCCACAGATCAGAAAGCAGCCACCATGAACTAAGCTAAATGAGACACCTCTGATTTCTCCAGCGTGCTTGGTGAAAACACAGCAGAGTTGGTAAAATGCAGAGTTCTTGAGTTAGGCTGTTTGGATTCATGACCCACACAGCCCCAGGAATTCTCCCTGTTCTTCAGGACAAGTTCACTTAACATCTCTAAACCTCAGTTTCCTGACGTACAAAGTAGGGATGATAATAATAGCGTCTACTTCACAGGGTTGTTGTGAGACTGGAATGGGCTCATGTACTGGGGCACACGGGCATGCCTGGTACCATGTGCACACTCCATGAATGTTAGGTGTTAAGTCCTTCTGTCTGACACAGCTACTCACTCCCAACTATTCTCTTGGGCATCTACAAACCTCATGTTGGCATTCAATCATATATTATTTTATCCATCACCATCTACTGAGGAAATCTTAATATTCTCTTGATTACTGAATATGGCTTAAATAATAAAGCTATTTAATAGTAGACTGCCTGCGTTAGCTCTAGTCACAATTAAATTGACTTCTAATAAATATTTACTCGAAGTTCTAGGGTGCTATGGAAGGCTCAAGGAATTTGGTGCTAAATAAACGAACAACAACAAAATCTAGTTTATAGAAGCCCTTTTTGATTCTTAATTGCTTGAATCCTAGGTTTAAGCACAGAAGTTCACATCTTTCAAACTGCACTCCTGACAAGAAACTGGCAGAGATTCAGATGAAGTCTAGATACCAAATGAGAGATGTGAGAAAGAGTGTGGTCCCAGACAGCTGAACTCTAGAACCCCCCTGGACATAGGTGTAGATTACTCAAGTGATTTTGTCATTTAGTTCATTTTAAATTTCCAGTGCAAATTTCCACTTACGCTTCTCCCTGCCTGTGATGCTGTGTTGGATTATATTTGGCTTGGAGACTCAGTGTCTATATACATATATAGATCAAACTACAAAAGTGTCCCAAACTGCTATCTTACCTGATCTGATGTTGGGACTATAGAATTATGCTCTGAAAGAACCCACAATGTTTAATTTTATGTTCATTTTGCTTCTAAAATACGTGCTAAGTGCTATTTCACACTGCTCTTTTGAGGCTTTCCAACTAAGATGTCTGCCCCTGCAAGCCCTCTGTTATTCCCACTGCCTTTAACCACAGTGCTGCCTTAGTTGAAGGCTTTAGGCATTTTCCTAACAATTCAAATGTGCTGCTTGCTCTTCGTAATGATCTCCCATGTCACTTGTATTTTGCTTTTAGGCAATAGCTAAAATTTACACAATTACAGATTTAATGTAAATTTTCATCTCAAGCCTTTCTGGAAATCTGGGTTTAGGAGCAGACGAGAAATGGTCTTTTAGTAGATATCTTTTATTTTCCCAATGCCCATATTTAGTGGAGGGAATTTTTTTTGCATGTTGTGGAGTGTTTTTACTTGTGATTATTTCTTCAGGTTTTGCCTTTTCTGTTTTTAGTGACAACTAAAGGACAGAAACAGCTGCTAGAGCTGTGGTGTCCGACTTTTGAAGCAGTTTTCCCCTATGCACCAAGCAGCGCTGGTGAAAACACCAGAGGAGTATATGTTGAGGTTGCCGCCCGCTGGTGAAAATAGAGAATTTCCATTTTAATGAGCATTTGGGGGGCAGGGGGTAGGGTGTTTTCTGTTTTCAGAGTGTAAGTTTTCATTTTGAGATTCTTTCAAAGATAACTTTCAAACTCCATTGGAAGATTAAGAATTTCACAATTAGGAGTTTGGCTGGAAGAATGAAACTGTCACTATTATGAAGCCATTTAAAGACTTGTTTATATCCCCTGGAACCTCTACAGAAAGGGGAAAGTAGTTACAAAATTCAAAAGACCAGAATGTTGTATCTGTGATTGCTACTGAGTACTAAGAGTAAACCAGTTTTTGTTATTCCTTTATATGTGTGCTACACATGTGTACATGCTGTGGAAAGCTTGCATTGCTTTAAAAGTAGAGGAAAAAGAGCTCTCTATGTGTAACGTGAAATGTAAGTCTTTAATAATGATGCTTTATGATGTGTAAGAAAAAAAAAGCCCACCACCTTAAATCAGTGCCACATTGAACTAAACAGATAGCAAAAGAAGAAAAGCCCAGGGCCCAAGCTGCAGCTATCATCACTCCACTGACACAAGCTGAAATTCAAATGCACACATAAGGATTTATGACGTGGTAAAGACACCACGTCAACCTGGGCACAAGGACGCTTGCTTACCTCACATCGCATCTCAAACGTGTTCCAGATGCGATGAATTACAAATTAACAAATATAAAGTATACACAGGAATATTCAGGTGGAGTAAAAGTTCTAAGAGAAATATGAAGGGAAACTTTTTTGTGTGAACATCGCCCACAAAATAAATGAGAACATATCTTTTGCACGCAGAACTGGAGAAAGACAAATAAGATTCCTTTTAAAAAAGTCTGCCAGCATTAACCAGAGTATATAGCATTTTATTCAAAATGAAAAATCTGGTCAAGTCTTTAAATATTTCCTTATACTAAAGGCTGTGAAACATACTCTATACTATAGAATTGTGTTGCTATTTAAAATTGTTCCTTAAAATAAGTATAACGACATGGAAATGTTGAAATCAAATTTAAATTAGAAATACGGTTTAAATAACAATGCAGTTTTGTTCACATGTATCTGCGTAGAAATATATTATTCAAAAGTTTAAATAATGATTTTGTTTATTTCTACTTACTGGCAATAATTTTCTTTTTTACTATTTATATATTTTTTAAAAAACTTTTTTTTGTTGTTTGTTTGTTTGAGACAGGGTCTCCCTGTGCCCCAGCTGACCTGGAACTTACTATGTAGATCAGGCTGGCCTTGAACTCACAGAAATCTGTCTCCTTATGCCTCCTGAGTTCTAGGATTAAAGGTGTGTGCCACCACAGCCAGCTGTATTTTAAAAACTTTCTGTAAATAAAAATTCCAAAAATTCAAACTACTTATTAAAATGTCTTTATAATTGAGATAAAGTATAATACATGTAGTTTGACTACTATTTTAGTAAGCTTTAAAAAGTGAATATATTAAACTGTTTCTATTTAAGATTTATTTATGCAGTTTAAGATACATTTTAGATCAATAGTGATATTTGTATGGTTACTTCTTTGGTTATATTTTTATGGTCTTCATAGGTGGTTGGAGAATATTTTCTTCATCATTTATTGTATAATTCTTTTGCTACTGAGAAACAAAATTGTATATGATATATATATATATATATATATATAAGTAAACATCATTTGGATGATATTATTTAAAATGAAATATATTTATGAAAACATTAGTTAAAAATAGGAAAACTAGGCTGGGCATGGTGGTGCATGCCTTGAATCCCAGCACTCAGAGGCAGAGGCAGGTGAATCTTTGTGAGATGAAGGCCAGCTTGATCTACTTAGGGAGTTCCCGGCCAGCTGGGGCTACAGGAAGACCCTGTCTCAAAAACAAATTAGAAAAGGAAAAGTATGCTACAATGCATGTAAGTTTCTTACAATTTGATAGAAATATAGAATCTTTTCTACTTTGGGCACATACAAGTAGATTTTTTTAAACTGGAAGGGTACATTCTAAAGTTTTAATTGTGATTTCTACAGCATGAACATAGTAACTTTTATTTCTAACTTTTTAACTAGAAATGATACAATCGACAGATAGAGCAAATTCTATGTGCTAAATATGTGTAGTTTGTTGTATCAGTTATATCTCAATAAAGTCGTTAAAATTTATAGCATTAACTCACAAAATATAAAATAACTTTCATCCATTCTTCCTATCAAAGATATATGAATCATTGCAGAATGCATTGTTTACTTTGTGCTAGTCTGGTGTTCGTTTTTATCTGACTTGTAGAATACCCAAGACATTTAAACACCTTTCTGTGTTGGTATTAGCACAGTAACGAATATGCATTTAAGACCTGTCTACACATATTTGGATCTGCATGTTCTTTGAAATGGCGGGAGGTGGGGAGAGTGGTATAACATATTACTATTACATGTGCCATATTACTATATTACTATTACTAACATATTACTATTTATCAAGACATGTAAGTCTTCGAAAAAAAAGTGAATGGCATGTTCAAGGAGTCACTACTTGGTGCAAACATTCAATTATTGTTTTTTTTCAGCACAGGAGAGTAAATCTTGTGATTAAAAAACTTGAGCAAATAAATGGGAAGGAAGCAGCTTACTCATATGTGTGTTTCTCATTAACATATCCTGTGCTTCTGTCATAATTTTTATTGATTATGTGAACTGTTAAATAGTCCATCTGCAATGGAAATGTAGCTCAAAAATTAATAAAAACATAGATTTCTTTTCCTTAAGCAACTGTAGAACTAAATTAAATAAAGTCTTTGACTTTAGGCAGCCAGCCTTTTTGGTAAAAGCTTTCAAATATCCAGCATGTTAAAAGTGTGTTGCTAGAAATGTGGAAGATGATATTAGACAAAGAATGGCACTGTCTCAATCATTTTTTAATAAAGGAAAATATATAGCTCTCCTGGGCAGCTGCACCCTGCTTGACTGGTGGGCAACACTAATAGGTATTCAGAGATTCAGCGATGTGGCTGCTGTCTGGATGAGTGGTGTGAAGACCTCTTGCGCAGATGGGCCTGTGTGACAGCTGGCAGCATGGTCTGCTCTGCCTTCTCTGTCTATAACCCAAGCAGCTAAATTTCAGATACTAATGCATAGCACAGAGCTCACGAATGAATGGGAATATTCACCCCTGAGGCATGTCATGAGTTGATTATGATAAAAATTGCTTAATTATTTATTAGTAGTTGCTTTATAAATTACTCGTGCTGCTTTTGCTGGAGGGCATAAGCTGTGAGATGAGGGAGAAGTGCTTGGGCAGGGGAGCAGGCAGGGGACACAGTGGTGAGGGGTTTTCTTTGCCTTTTGACTTTATCCTGTAAGTTCCATGGAAACAAACATCTTTTATTGGAAGTTTGAAAAGTCAGATATGAGTTCTTTGTGGTGGGTATTGGAAGATGGATTTGGAGGAATGAGAAAAGAGCAGGCAGCAGTCAAGACCTTGAAAGCCTGAAGGGAAAAGTTGTAGAACAACTAAAGGAAGAGGAGGAAGTTCCCAAATACTTACAAAGTAAAACAGGTAGGAAAAAATGGAGACTTTGGGAGTTGCTAGAATATGAGGGCCAGAAGTAAAGAAAAGAACTGTATTTCTGCTTCATAAAATCAGGCAGAGAGTAAACCCTTAGCTGATAATAAAATCACAGGTGCTGATGCCGATTAGATGGGGAAACTTGAGTGGCTGATTGACCTACTTTCCTAATGGATACACATTATTGCCCAGAAATTTCACAAGAGCAAATTGTATAGACAAATCCATAAGAAACAATGAACATGAAATGACAAAGCCCTCAGACGAAATCACAAAAGGCCAGGAGAACATAAGAACCTTTTTATGGAGCGGATATCGGGACAGGGACAAAGACGGAAACAATTAGATTGTAGTGATTGTATTTGTCCTGCTGCAATGGGAGAGATTTTCCTTGCTGCACTAATGAGCTCTGGCGTGATGGCCTTCTCCTTGCACCTCACTTATTCAATCATTCATTGCAATGAGGCTTATTTTTTCCCCTTTACAGAGTAAATATTCAATAAGATCAAATAAATTGTGATGATTGCCAACAGATGGTGAGGGGCTCAACTTCAGGACCATCTGATCTTTTGCTTTTCAGCTCTTTCCGGCTGTTCTTTCTACTTAATTACTCTCCCCTCACTTCCTAATCCTTACCATGTAATTTTACACCAAGATTGGGTCTAGCACTCTCTATTAATTTTCCACAGCTTCTACTGTTTTCTGATAAGATATTCTTTCTTTGTAGTTGTGTTGCTAATGGATCTAAACAGCCTGGTTTCTACAGAAACTTTCAATCTCATTTGAACCATGGCTTTGCTTAGTTTATTAATTCAGTTTCATGCTTAGAGTTTAAAACTCACTCTTACACATTTAATCTCATCGCACATCTGACACCACGGCTCAACCCCTAGTAATTTTTCATCATCAAGAAGAATTTTAATTGACCTGTCTTTTAATTCTTTCTCATGTGAGACAATTTTTTTTTTCAATCACGGAAAGTGACTTAGTAGAGTGATATATATGTTCCAGTAAATGTCCTTTCTCACTTGAATGAATCTTTTATGAATGAAAGAGAAAGTACTTCAGCAATGCATATTTTAGCAGTATTTTAGGAAGGTACCTAAAAGGTAGGAATTTATGGAAGCTCAGAAAGTACCTCCAAAGCAATTTTCTGTAGACATGTGTGTCTATTCATATAATCTATATCTAGACTGAATCTTTTAATCCTTAACAACTACATTTTAATGTCTAGGGCAATGTAAGGTTTTCCTGTGTACTGTTCAGTATTCCCTAAAAGGTTTGCCGTATCAAGGTAGAATAAAACAGTGCTGTTGATTGAAATATCCTATTCCATATATGTGTTCTTACGTTTTTGTCTCTGTGGGACAGTAAAATTTCAACGAGATCATTTTTCTTTTGATAATTAAATGGTCCACTAAAAACTACGTATTGTCAAGCATTTGTAATAACATAAGGCTTAAGATAAACCTATATTTTGTGAGCAATTTAAAAATAATCATCTTTCTTATAATGAAAGCAATATATATTCATTTAACGCTTTTGAAAAATGCAGAAATATAAAAATCTCCCTATTCTTTGATAATATCTATTATACTACAACTGATGGTGGTTATACATATTTTCGTATATATCCTTTCTGGATTTTTATGCATTGCTTAATCAAATAAAATAATCTAAATAAACCAAACTTATATTGCATATAATGAGTTGTGCAGATAATCACAACACACTGCTCACAAATACTCTGCATGCAAGTGAAAATTTAAATAGATGTTTAAAATTCCCCTTTCAAATTGCATGTTCTAGAATAAGCATGGGAAGGGATTAGAATCTTGACATCTTCCTAATTCCAGTTATTGTGCCTGTCGTAGTATGGGCATCTTGTTCCAGTGACTATTGATTTTGATGGAACATATATTATATAATATAAATATATGGAATATAAATTATATATAATATATAATATATTCCTTGCAATATTACCTAAACCTAAACCTTTACTTAGGAGGATGCCCATTCACAGAGGAGCTATTTATTCAGTGCAAAAAGGAAAATCATGTAGACCTATGGTATTTGTTCTCTAGCCAGAGGTTTTTGAGGGTAATGTTGACTAGATATTTTTCCTCAGCATGTGCTGGTCTGAAACTTCTGCACTAGAAGCAATTCCATTGTGCTTAACTTGTTCATTTTAGAGCATGCTTATTAATTTTTCCACATCATTAATTATACCCTGAGAACATTTGCACTGTCTTGCAATCCGTCACATGGCTACCTCATACCTACTGTAATCAGCCCACTCTTTTTAGGCATTTGGTTAATTTCCAATGTTTTGGTATAAATAAAGTCGTGACAACTGGTCTGAGACATGATACAAGGGTCAAGTCTTATTTTTACATATGTGCTCGAGGCTATTTAGTGTCTTTCTTGGAGACACATTTACTATTTTCATGCTGATAAGACATAAGAAGGGCAAGTGGTGACCTTATAGTAAACAGTTAGGATTAGCCTTTCATGAAAACACGGGCAAGAAAACATGAATATTTTATACAACTTTTTGACCTCTGTCTCCCCCCCCCCCCCCCCCCGCATACTTCTTGCCATGACACCTGTTCAGATGGTCAGACTGGTACTTGGTCACATGAGCCACTTCAGAGAGTGCATTTGCTGGCATTGTTTGAGAGCCATTGTGTTTTGATTCTTTCTGTTGTCTTTGCCCTGCAAATTAGCCATGGCATTTCCTAAAGTTAGAAGATGTCTGTGAATCGTGTACTGCTTCTACTGATCTACAGAGCTTGCCTTCCAAGTTTAGACTGCCCTGGACAGCTGCGACAGACAGCAGCTGCACTCTGTCTGAGCAGTGGAAGGAAAGCTAGAGTCCCACTGCTCTCTTCTTTTGGACATGTGTAAGCTAAAGGCTGTAGAAAAAAACAAGGATTTACCTGTTAGCATACTTTTGTAGGTATAGAATTAAAACCTGTTAAAATTTGAGCCAATTTATACTTATAATAGCTGCATAAAAAAAAAAAAAAAACTTCTTGGCTAACTCTCATCAACATAATCAAAAAAAAAAAAAAAAAAAAAAAAAAAGAAGCATAGGCATAGTCGGTTCCGGTCCGTGAGTCTGGGTTTCCCTTCTTTCCTCTTTCCTTTCCTTTCTTTTCTCATCCTCTCCCATCCTTTCCTTTTTCCTTTCTTCTGGCCTTGAACTTGCCATTTTCTTGCATCAGCCTCCCAAGTGCTAGGATTTGGGGTATTTCTGCATTATATCTGACTTACTCTATATTTCTTTATTAAAGGAACTGAACATTTCTTTTCTTGCTTTTCTTTTGCTTTGTTTTGTGTTTAGACGGGGTCTCCTGTAACCACAAGTAGCCTGGAACGTGTTGTGTGGCCAGGCTGCCCTCGATCCCACGGAGATCTACCTGCCTCCTGAGTGCTTAGATTAAAGGCCTGCTCCACCACGTCTGGACCCTTCTCTAGCATTTTCACATTCTTTTTCCTTGTGTTATTCATATTCTTTGTACCTACTACACTACAAGATTTTTTAAAAAATGTCCGTGACTTCTTTGTGTTTTAAGATTTTATGAGAAGATAACATGTTCAACCTTTGTGAAGACTTCAGGAGAACGAAGTAATGGAAGAGGGGGAGAAGGGTGTGAGGGCGCAGACCTTCCGGTACATGCGTCTTGAATTCAGTGAAGTTTCTTTTCTGTCTGGAACATTGTGGGGTTTGTGATGCAGCTGCTAACAGCAATGCTTCTGGTCCCGTTCACATCCCCATCTCTTAAATATTGTCCTATTCAGGGTGTTAATGCCTGGGTTGCCATGTTTTGTAATCTATGACTTTCATGAAGGGGTGTCTACTCAGAAGCCACCAGGCAAGAGATTGCTTGGGCTTTGTGAGCTAAGCCTTAAGCTCTCCCAGGAATTAGAACAGGGGGAAGAAAAAAGATTGTTAATTAATAACATATTTGTAAGGACAAATATACAGAAGGAAAATGAACCAGATTAATGGTGGAGCTTGTACAAGAAACACTTGCAAGCCACAAATCTCTGCTGTGGAGATATTAGAAGCCACATTACTATAAGCCAAGAGCCTGGCAGGCTGCAGTTCCAGCTGAAGCAGCCTGTGCATCCTGCGTGCATTTCTCGATGCATGTATTGCCCCTTGAGTTTCTTTGAGTGGTTATTTACAGTTCAATAAAACTGACAGAACAGGATGCTAAGCAAAATTTGGCTATAGATTTGAAACGGTTGTAGTTAATGAAACTCTTTGAACATACCCTTTAAAGTCATTTTTTTTATGGCTAGTTCTTTCACTGAACAGTTCTTGAGCATGAAATCATTGAGTATACTAATATCTATATTAGTTGTTAGGTTGTGAAAATGAATGAAACACTTTCCAGAAGCATATGGTTGAATCATACTTTTCTACATAGCATGGTTGTCCGTGACTGCAGATTGTCAGATCAATGGTGACCAGTGAGTTGCTAGGCAACTTGAAAGACTAGAATACAGAGCAGATGCAGCTTCATTCTGACACGAATTCTTCATTGAAATGTTTGTCAAGAACTGTGAAAGGTCTGAAATTTTCTGGACTTCTAACACTAAGATATTAGCCTGCCACAGTTTAATAAATGCTGGCATAAGACATGTGACTGCTGGGTCACAGAGATGAAAGAGTTTATTACAGGAAGGCAAGGAACATGAGCTTTTTGTTTGCTTTAGGCTTCCTTGTCCCCAAGTCCCATGGGGGCAATGCAAAGTAACCCAAGTGGACATGTCACAGTTGAGTAACACCCTGCCTTGGGAAGCTAAATCTTTTTACAGTGTGCTTGGAGCAAACCTGCCTGACATGTCCTGCAGGGAGACATTATCTTTAATATACTGGACAGTCACTTGCCCTCTGCTCTGGAGGAGAACACTATCTCTGTCTTCCAAGGTTGTTTGCTATCATTATACAAACATCCTTGAACAGATAGTGCAGAAGAAATGTCGTCAGTGCTTGCCTATGCTTGCAATAAATGAAGAAATGTCAAACACCCAGAGAGAATTATCTCCCAGTAATGCTCTTTCTCTGGGTATTTTTAACTTTTTGAACCAGTTCAAAGTTTTGTTCTTATTTCCACATACTTGAAGATTGCCTGATATTCCATATCTATTTGCTTTAAAACTACTGTTTAAAATGACTTGTGTTTTATTTTACATAAATGCACTTCTCGCACTTAAGCAAAGAGGAACGTCAGTCGGAGGAGACGGAATTATTTTAGAGTTCAAGGGGCAACACCAAGCCCAGTGCTGCTCACGGACCTCCAGGACAGGAGTTGAAAGTCCTCTGTAGAGTGCCATTGTTGGCATGCTTTAACATCAGTGGCTTCATTATTCTCTGCCATTCTCTGCTCACAGCCTTAAATTCTCACAAGAGAGGAGTTAAGTGAACCAGCTTGGTTAAACTTTTCCTCTCCATTTACACTTATGCCCAGGAGGGAAGGGGTCATCAGGGCAGAGACCTGGTAAATCTTGTCTGTTCCCATAGGAGGCATGGTTTCATGGAAACTCGGAAGCCTTCCCAATTGCTTTCTATCATATCTGGATTCATTTTGATTCATATCTCATTGCTCATAAGAGAAATGTGATTATTGTTTTGAGCTTTGTTTCATTTCATCTTTTTAATCAATTGAGCACTGTTTCACTTTGTATGTCATTTCCTTGGTTCTTTCTGTCTTCTGGTGTCTCCTAATTTCTTGGGGTAATTTTGTGAATAGATTTTCACCGATTCAAAGATTCGAGGGCTTGGGGTAAAGCTAAGTAGCCTCTAGAGATGGAAGATATATACGGGTTGTGGTTTTTCTGGAAGATCTTGTCACTGAGTGGTATGCTGAAAGCAGATTATCATTTAAGGAAAATTTGTTAATGTTAAGTGTCTATTAACTAGCTGTGCATCTAAGTCCATTATTTGAAGAATAAAAAAAAATGATACTTTAAACATTTTTATGTGGATTAACACAACTTTTGTTGTGGATTTCAGAAATTCTATTTGAATCGCCAGGGTAGCCACCTCTTTGTGGGTTTTCCTAATTGGTGTATTCCCAAGGTGACTTAATCAACCCTGGAGTGAGAACTAATGCTACCTTCTCGTTCATATGCACGTACATACATGAGGCTCCTGAAGAAGGACTCTAAAAGTAAATTACCAGACAGACAATATAATAAGCTAAAATTTAGGCACTTAGTCATGCACTCATGCTAATTTTCATACTCCTTTGTAATTAACATTCCTCCTGACTGGATTAATTGGGTTTGCAATAAGTAATCACATTTGTAATACTGCAACTGTTCCCAAATTAATTGCTCACATGTTCAATGAGGCATTACATGTTCTCTTTTAAAGCCGCTTAGAGAGTCCACAATTTGAGAGCTATAGTCCTAAGCACTTTGGAGGAAGTGACATAGGGTCATCTAAGAATGTGGTGACAAAAATGAGCTAATGTGGCTCCCAGACTTTAAGAGTGCATGAGAGGGACTGGAGAGACAACTCACTGGTTAATGGCACTGAGTGCTCTTGCAGAAGAGCCAGGTTCACATCCCAGGACCCACATGGCAGCTAACAACCCTCCGTCATTCCACTTCTAGGCGATTCGACGCCCTCTTCTAACCTCTGAGGACATTGCATGACATGGGTGCACTTACATACATGCAGGCAATACAGTCATATGTATAAAATAAAGAAAAATTTAAAAAAAAAGACTGCATGAGATGGACCTTGGTGTGTTCACAATGTAGTTCATGCAGACATTCAGGCTTGGAGGATAATTTGGGGGACCTAGAAAAGCTTCGCAAAATAATGTACACCGTCGGCCTGGAAAAAGGCATCTAAGCAAACGTTCAACTTTGCCAGTGGGTTGAAGGGAGGGTTTCAGAGCCCTACAGCTTCAGACTAGTTTTTATCAAAATAGGTTGTAAATTATAATTGCCAAGGGAGTTTACTTAAACAATATTTCAGACCACTTAAGTCATAATATGTGTGGTATAGAGGGGGGTCAAAACATCTGCATTTTGTTTTCTAACCTGAAGTGGAGACCAGAGGTTTCTTTAACCCCTAGTGAGTCGATCAGTTTTACTAAATTGTTCTCAGCAGCAGATATCTCACAAAAGTGAATCTAAAGAGGAATCTATAAGTCTTACAAAATCTTACAAAATATACGGTTTGATTTGTGTATTGGTGAGAAAGCAAGTCATATTTGGCATTGATTTGTCTTGCTCTCCTCAGAGGTTCAAGGGATTTAGTGGACTTAGCATGTTTGTGAGCTTTTGATAGATAGCTCTCCCCTGTTTGAGAGAGGAAAGTGAGATGCTTTGTATAATTTATAGTGTTCAGGTGAGTGTTAATGTGATAATCTAGTTGAAGAAAAACCTAAGAAGACATGTGGACCTTAATTTTTTCATAGTGTGCTGAGCAGTAACTAAATGTAAATATTCATTGTGAACAATGTAGAGAAACTTGTGAAATGAGAAATCTTCTAGATGTTATATGAGGCAGGCTTTTCAAAAAATTTCTTTTGATTAGGAACTAATTTTATACTGATGAGCAAAACAGTAAATGGAAATTTTCATTCAGTTACACTGATAACATTTTAGAAATTATTTCAGACTTCTGTATTCCAAGGGAAAGTAGATCTATAATCATTGATCGAAGAGCACGTTGAAAATAATTATAATCAAATCGTCTACGTTTCTTTGAAGTGGATACATTTATAATATTACTCAGATGGCCATGCAAAGCGCTGGTGATAATAGGTGATTTAATGATGTTTAAAGCCCTTGAGGAAATTCATATAAGCCAAGAAATTTCCCTGAGGACAGGAATTTAATAATTATGATCAGTTCTTGTACTGATAACACTTGAGTTGGTATTTCTACTGCCAGAGTTTGAGAAAAAGCAAATTGTAGTAAAACTTAAGTGTCAGATATTTGGCAGACATGTATGAGTTACAATGCATTGTGTGGAAGAATTTGTTTCAAGTAAACAAAAAGGTCCTTTCTAAGTCTGGGTACCTTCCTTTCTGAAATTGGAAATGCAGCAACCACCAATTAAAAAGCAAGTTCTTCTTTTGGTCAGCAATTTTACTTTTTTAAAATTTATTTTTAAGTCATGAAGGTTGGATGGTCAGTTTACTTTTATAAATCGAAAAGATTTTAAATTGTTAGTAAGAGCCAGATAATTTTTTAGATTGTGGACCTAGGCTCATCAAAGCTGGAAGGGTTTAGAAGTCTGTGGTGGGAGAAACTGATGGGTAATTGAATTTCCAATGTTATCACCTTAGCTCACTATGACCTGAGAAGGTAACTTCCATGCAAAGGTGATGGCTGGCTTTGGTGATGGGATTAAAGGCCTTTAGGGAAGAGTCAACCTGATGGGGCTGATGACAGGAATGGTCCTGATGGTTGGGTGCCTAGTCTCTACCTACCTGACAAGCTACAAGCTGTTGTGTATTCCTTTCTCTGATCATAACAGCCCTTTAACAGTCCAATAATTAACGTGCTAGCATTTTACGGATGGAGATGGTGGACAGGATTTAAATTCAGAGAGCTCTGTTTCTGGAGTTCAGTTTGCTGTATTTTTTGTTTGTGTTCCAAAGAATCCTTGAAACTTGCCTCCAACCCCTTGCAATTCTCACTGCAATTTGGGTCAATACCTGAGGAGAATTAGGTCTCTGCCTCTTTTGGACTTCTGCTTACCGGTCTGGTGGGAGAGATATTAACGATAGATCATAGATTGGAGAAGGCAATGAAAGAGGGGCAAGAAAAAGGAAAGAGAGGAAACTGAGTGCATGAAGGAAAACCCAAATGGAAGCTTGGACAAGAAGGAGGCGCTTTGCGGACTGCCTAAGGAGAAAGAAAGCTTTTGTTTCCCTTGTTAGAACTGAGTTCTGGGGTGCATTGGGGTATTCTACCATCCTACCAGCAGGGGGAGCAGGGAACTTGAACTGACATGCTGTGGGGCTAGTCGGTCTGCTCTGCAGAGTGGGTCTCTGTAACTGTTCTTAACCTGCTCCACATCAATAGATTACATTTGAAAAAGATTTCTTATGTTTTCTTCTTACTTTTTATGGTTAATCAGACTGTGGGTCACCACGAGCAATATTATGTTAGAAAACGATGCTCACTTTAATGACAACATGCGTTTTACATTTATAAATTTCTTATAATACATGGTGATCTTCAGTTTGAAATTTATCTTTCCAGATACCAAGAGGATACTGGCTTTGGTCAAAATTGTAATTAAACCTTGGACTCAGAATAATAGTTTTCCTTAGGAGAAGCCAGTTAAGGAGATTAAATCCATGACTTTGGAAAGTCTCTGGGAAGTAACTATTTTTTTTTACAATCTATTCTTGTTTTTAAATATAGAGTCCTGCTATATAGAAATGGATGCCCTTGAACTTTTGAACTCACAACCCCCTCTTGCCGCTGTTACCAAGTGCTAGGATTTCAGGCCTCTGCCCATGAGCATGGTTTCCCTTAAAATCTTTTATGGTACCAAGTAAGTGCAATCTTTTTGTAGATTAAATCCCATTGTTGTTTAAAGTTTAATAACTAACAAATCCATATTTTGCCTAAACAAGATACCTTGGTTATTAACCTCCATTATTTACTTTGTTTTCTCTTCTTTAAAGAAGTTCTAGGGATAGGATCATTTTGATGTTACAGAGTATAAGACTGGATTTGACCAAGCCTATGAGGGCACAGGACAAAGGTCTCATATTAGGGAAGTGGAAGATGAAAGACAAACCTCTCTTTTAATTTGAGCTGGTGCTGGTTGGCTGCCTTGGATCTTGGGAGAAGCAGTGTGTTCTGTGTAAGACATTGTGCAAGATACACGCTCAATAGAGACGAGTGAGTAGTGCTAATTGAATTTAAATTCAAGACTCTCCCTAATTTGGAAGGTCAGGAATACAAGTGAGTGACTGGAAGCCAAATGGTACCATCTGCAGTTCACTCAGCACTTTCACATTGATCATCAGGTCTCCTAGGGTTCTGTGATATAGGTAGAGTAGATGTGCCAATGGAAATCTCTGAGAGCCCAAATGTTAACTCAGTCTTTAAGAGGCTTTCCCAAGGGACCTGGGCTGGTCAGTGGTGAAGTCGGTTTTTCAGACCACAAATTATCTGTTCGTTTTCCTGCCCCGAAAGGACAAGTCATTATGGACGGTCTGTGGCCTTACTGTTGCAGTTACTGGTGCTCCCTGAGGGTTCAGAACTGTTGAATCCCTGGCTAATCCAGGCACAGGGCTTGAAAACATATTTTAGCTGCAGGATCAGAGGGTCAGGGACCTGAGCTGGTAATTCAGCATTAGCTCTCTCCTGTTGGTACTATAATACCAACATATTTCAAAATAGATAGAGGGCTCTGGAAGGGTTTAGATACATCTATGTACAAAGAAGATTTACAATGGGTTATTAAAGGAGAGTTCTGAGGCTGGCTTCATGAAATGTGCCAACCGCCCTTTCTCCCAAATTTCCCCTGGTACCACTGTCAAAAGCAAAGTCCTCATCCAGATGGATTGTCGTACTGACCCAGAATGACATTTCCAACTTTTCTTATCTATAATCCAATTTCTGAACTTCCTTGTCAGTGATATTAAGTAAAATAGCATAAAAAGTCTTTTGTTCAGGTGTCTTTTTGCTTTGTGTCAGTGCATTAGCCTTATTGATTTTAGAATTTTAAATGACTTAATTAATATCCTGTCTCCAAATCTTAGCTATCTATTCTACCCTTCCCTCCCCATGTGCCATCCCCTTCCCTCTGACATTCACATGAAGTAGAAGTAGCTAACCTGCATTTGGCCAAAGGTCAGAGGAAGCCATGTGACATATAAGCTTAGGCTGGCAGTTAACCCAGAAAAGTGGTATTGGTGATGGAAGGGTCAAACCTTCAGGACATGGCTCTATGGCCATTTCGTGAACCTAGGAATATTCACTGTGGATCAGTTGACTTGGTAAGTATTATACTGTTCTAATATGTGTTTTCCAGAACAGAGGCATTTAGCCAGAGAGAGCTGGTAGGTGAAATGAGCTGTCTGGCAAAAGAGACCAGTTACCAAATATCACCATGTTGTATGACACTAAGGTAATCTCAGGACCTTCAAACAAATTAGTAGTGACCTGTTGTCCTTGCATGGCGTTTTATGTAAAATACTATCCACACATCATTTATTTTATCTTGGCAACTGAACTGTAAGAACTCCGAGGATGCTGCTGGTTTTGTGCATCTCTCCCAGCATCTCCTAAGGTGGCTGATATAAGCAAGAAAGCAGGCCACCTTTCCTGGCCTTCAGGATGCAGGTGGGTAGGAAGATGGGATCCTTTTCCTGGAGAAGGCCTTTCCTCCACCAAGATCGCTATTGTTTGTGGACCATTAATTTCTATTGAGTTAATTTGTTGTCAGTGATAGAAGTTATAAAACTATATTATAGCAAATTTGGAAAATTAAGGGCTGAAAATCATTTCCTAACCTTTCTACTCTTTTACATGTCCATTTAACATGTTTCTAATGGCAGTGCATGTCTATATTACATTTTAAGACAATATTTCATTTTAATCAGTTTTTCTTTCATCTAGTCATCCTCATAAATATCATTAGAGATGCTAAAATTTTATTTAATTATTTATCCTATTATCTATTACATAAAGTATTTTCTTATTCTTATTTATTAAACATACCATTGCTTATTTAGCCATTTTTAGGTTGAGTGATTATTAAGAGACTTATGACTTATGGCTTGGAAATCTACTGACTTAGGTTCAATCATAATTATTCTAGCATGATATTTGGGCCATATCTGGTATTCACAAAATGCCAAGTTTCTTTCTTGTATCGCAAGCCAAAATCCATATTTACATTTAATTTAGAGTTTTCTAACTGTTCTTACATGTAAGTTTGCCTTTGCTTTTTCAACTGTAAATTTAAGGGAGTGCTAGCATTTTGATCCCAAGGGTTGAGCTTTCTTTATATTGTGTGACCAGGTATATTGACTCATTCTTATTAGACACAGAATGTTAGAGGCATCAAAGTCAGGCAGATAAGCCTACTGAGTGGTTCCCCAAATGGTATAGAATCAGAATTTCACATAGTATGTACATACACTGACTTCTTAGGAAATCTGAATTTGGTGGATGAGGACTGTTCACTTATACTTTAATAAGCATCCCCATGTTCTGATTCTGGTGGGAGAAAGACCTTAATTTAAGCTTACCATTTGGTTAGTAGATCTTGCTAACTTTTTAGAGTTAGTGTTAAAATTTTTATCATGTTCAGGTTTTCCCTTTTAAAATTAATTGAATCTTGAGATGACTTATAACAGGAGGCAAATATTACAATAACAATTATGTTCTACAACAGGAAATAAGTTCTAAATGAATATTAACATTTTACTTGACACATTACTATGTTTAAGTGTGTTAAAGATGTCATTGAAAGGTGCAGGGGAGGAAAATGAACTTGATTTGGCAGGTAGGTGTTCGCAGTACTATTATCCACAACTGTCTGTGCTGATTGACAGCACACACATTACCTCTTAACAGGCATTGTACTCAGCTGCATCAGGTTTAAGTGTGTGGCATTTTTACTGAATATTTGAAACTGTTTTAGTTAATAATATTACTTGTGCACAGACCAACTTTCAGCCACGGTTACAAAGTTCTTGATAAATAACAATCCAAAAGTTTCTATGACCCTTTGCTTATAGAAAATATAGGTCAACGATACCATAGGTCAACTGTTGCTTAGGAATGGCTTATTCTGAGTAGCTAAATTGCTTCCTAATGTAGAAAAAGAGCTTTTCCCAAATTATAGTTATGGGAGCTGAAACACAGGCTCAGAGGCTGAGGGCCACTTAGCTGGGAGGAGCACAGCTGGAATTGGAGCTCAGATGTTCTGAGCCCTTCCTTGTTCTCTGCTCTTTTTTCCCTTGTTACATAATTTCTATCTAATGAGGGGCACTTGTTCCAATGGTTAGTAGAGATCTTTACTCACATTGCGAAGAGCATTAAAGCAAGGAATTTTACTCAAAATTTTCTTTTGGAAAACCAAACATGCTTTATTTCATTTTTCACAATTTATTTAAACATCTCACATATACAAAATAGGTACAATTTAATTTTTCTGCTTGTCTAAGAAACAAGGTTTCTTTGGAACCATGGAGAAGAATGAAAATAAGCCTGGCAAAGAACAAGTGCTGAGACTCAAAAAGAGGAAACTTTGGGCAAAGGAACTGTATACCTTTAGTTGGGGATGAGACTGGAGCTATGGCTGCTAAGTCAAATTTTTAAAAAACCCACACAATACAACTTGACAAAGAAGAATATTTCTTCTCTAATTCTTCTAGCACCGTGGACATTCTTCAAGTATCTGAAATACTATTGATTAGCACCTTTATTACGAACAAAAGAAAACAAGTACCTCAGTTCATGTCTGTCTAGGTCTACACCCATTGAGTGGTGATTTGCACTCACAGGAAAGTGTTCTGAGGTAGTTTAAACCTTTGGAAGTTCGGGTTTTAAACTTTCCTCTGTGGAAGATAGTCAGAAGCCACAAGTGGTGCGAATGTTCATGGATTTATTTTATTTTATTTTTCAATTTTTATTTTGGTTTTCTTACAAAGGTTGACAATTTCCACAACAGGTGTCAAAGTGTTAAAAAAAACAAACAACTTCAAATCCTTTTCTTGAGAGGAGTGGGAAGGGAGGAAAGGGAGTCAATTGAATTGTATTGCACAATGCTCTGATCAATCCTTCTCTTTTGCCCAAGATTTAAGCAAACAGATGTATAGAAGAAATGGAAGGATTCAGCTTTCAGTTAAAAAAAGAGGAAGAAATGGCAAAGAGAAAGAAGTTTTTTTTTCAGGTTTCTTTTTCTTTGGTTTTTAATTTAGGTTGAGTTCATTTATTTGAAACAGACTGGGCCAACCTCCACACGGAATTCTTGATTAGTGCCACCAATGTCCGAAAATGCAATATCCAGGAATGGCAGGCGAGATGGCTTATTTGTTTTGTATTCAATGATTGTCTTGCCCCATTCATTTGTCTTTTTCTGTTTGAAAAAAAAAAGGAAGAAAAAGAATATATAAAACAGTACTATGTCTGTATCTGGCTTACATCTGAAGCTCAGATTTTATAAGAACATTTTGGCTTGTCCATACTATTGTGATGACATATGCCCCAGATCAACTTTGAAATGACAGTGTCAAGGGTGTCTTTCAGGACAGAGGGTCCCACCCAGTATAAGTATTAAATGCATCTGGATACATATTCCAGAAACTCATTTTTATAATATCATTTTCAGAATGTATGGTGTGTGTGTGTGTGTGTGTGTGTGTGTGTGTGTGTGGTGTCTGGGAAGAGACGGTTGGGTAAATATGTGGTAATTTTCTTCTATTTGTAGCATCTTATAAGAAATATGTTAAATATTTTCCTTTATAAAAGAAAATGTCTACAAAAATTGAATGTATACCATACTAATTGCATAAATACATAAAACCATAAATTAAAGCTAAAGCCTTTTAAACCTCAAGAAGCTTTAAATTATGGATATGTTACCATTTAAAAAACTGTAAATGTTAAAGGAGGAACAGTGGTTGTGGGAGCATACTAGACATTTCTGTATTTCAGAGCATTCTGGAATGCAATGTTTGATAAGAATTCCCTGGATTTAACAGTACTGTTAGATGAACTTGATATATATTTAATATAAATGATCAAATAAGGTGTCTCATCCCTCTGTTCATTTAATAATCTAAGCTACAATTCCCCACACCACTTCGCCCGACCCCAAATGTTCTCTCTGTTTTTTACTGTTACTTACAGAACAGCCATCGACAAGAACAGTGTACGTGAACCTGCTATTGCCCTCAGCAACAAGTTCAACATCATTGGAGCCCTGAAGAATGACAGCCTTATTCAAGCCACCAGTCTCCTCATCCAGGTATGCCACGCTGTTCTTGCAGTGGTAGGTGATGTTTTGAGAGGCACGGTTGGCGAGCAGGCGCATGAAGGCTAGTTGAGTTGCCATTTCCTTGGAGGTCACTCCTTCTACATTGTACTCAAACTAGAAGGAAGAAGATGGGAACTCCAGTTAAGAGGAGAACTCAGATACTAAAAGTCAATTTTTAAAAAAAGTCTGGTATAAGGAGAAATAATAGAGTAATATTTGAGCCTCAGAAAAAGGATGCTTTTTAAAGGAAACTCAATTCACTTGTCTTTAAATTCTCAGCAATCATGATGGACACAATATTTACCAGGTGAGGGCAAGGTCACCTAAAACAGGGCACCTGATTAATTTATGCATTAATGTGAATGTCCCCTCATTTGCATACGTGAACTTAGAGGTAGAGTCAGACCTCATTCTGTTTTCTGTAATCTTGTAATTTATTGAATTCTAGTGGCATTCAATAACATTGGTGAAAAGGTTTGATTAAAAATTCAGAAAAGCTGCTCATGCTCTGAAATACATATGCATAGCGGGGGTGGGGGCGTCTGCTGGCTGGTACACCTTTACAGGAAATGACATTAGTCCGTTTCTCCAACGATTGCCCATTAAGTCAAATTTGAATAATAACTTTGAATTAGATGGATGTGTCCAATCAATCCATCTTTTAATGTGCAATCTAGGATAGAACTGAAACCTGAGACAAGAGCTGTTTTGTTTAATAAGCCCATGTGGGTAGGGATTAAAACATAAATAATTAAAAAGCAAATGATCCTGTGAAAATAATATTTAGTAGAGGAAGGAGTATTTAGAGGATTCCTCACCTGGCTGCCACCATTGATAGTTTCTCCTAACCAGATGTACTTGTTGGCCTGGGAGCCCCTGTATAAGTTCTTGGCTGGGATGTTTACAGGCTGGGCCTGGATACAGGTTTCACCAGAAGAGAAGTCACAGTATACTTTGATGGCATCCATAGTGCATCCTTGGTTGGGGTCAATCCAGTAGTAATCTATTTGGAAAATAAAACCCAGATGGTAAACTTTTCTCTGCAGCATGTAGACTTTAATAATAATACATCAATATTGATATTCACAAGGAATATTTGAAAACTTATCTCTTTTTCTTTATTTTTATTTTATGTGTATGAGTGGTGCCTGTATGGAAGTAAGTGTCCAGTGATGTGCCTGGTGCCCGAGGAGGCCAGAAGAGAGGTCCAATTCCCTGAACTCTATAGAGTTAAGGACAGTTGTTAGCCACCATATGGATGCTGGGAATCAAACTGCAAGAACAGCCACTGCTCTTAACCACTAATCAAGTCTCTAGCCCATTCCTACAAGAAACATTTTAAATGGTACTGTTATATTAGCTGCTCCACATTTAATGGGAAGACAGTGGCTATTCTTAAGATTCTGCATCCCTTCTCTCTTTTTCTCCATGACAACTCAAATGAGGATGTTTACAACCATCTGAGGCAGGAAGATTAAGAGTTCAAGGCCTACTTGGACTAGAGTGAATTCAAGGCCAGCCTAGACAACTTAGTGAGACCTTGTTTCAAAATAAAATGTAAAACGTGGCCTATGGATATGACTCTGTGTAAGAGAACTTGCCTATCATGCCTGAGGCCTTCTATTTGATTGCAAATAATAAATAAATATATTAACAAATAACCAGGCAAACTTGAGGGTGGGTATGAGTTAGGAGAAGAAAATGATCTTTCATTAATTGGATATGATTTTAGATAATGTGATTCCCCACACCCCCAATGTATTTTCATTCTAAAGGATTTTTTTTTTAATCTTTTTGAGACAGGTCTCTCCGTAGCCCCAGCTGTCCTGGAACTCAGTATGTAGACCAGGCTGGCCTCGAACTCACAGAGATCTGCCTGCCTCTGCCTCCCAAGTGGTGAGATTAAAGACATGCGCCACTATGCCCAGCCATTCTAGGTGATTTTAAAAAGCTCAGTTATGAGAAGGATTAACCTTTGTTGAACACTTGGACCTACCGCTGCTCCACTCTGGGTGGCTGAGTCGTAAGTCCCGGCATGTGCGGGCTGGGTTTTTCCTAGAGCCTTCTGGAGTGAGAAGGGTCTCAATCTGGTTATTGAGAGATTTCAGAGTAGCATCAACTTCATAGTCCTTGGGTCTGAGAGAAGGTGCTGAGCGAGGCTGGTCAGCTCTGTAGAAGTCTCCTTCAAAACCAAAGTCATAGCCACCTCCACTAACACCAGGAGGCCCAGGAGGGCCAGGAGGACCAGGGGGACCCTGTGAAGGTAAGAGTAAGAGAAGAGGTTTTAAAAGAGGTGACAAGTGAGAGCGGCATCCAGGATAGAAGATTTTCAGATGTGTTTCCTACAAAAAACCATGTTGTAATATGAGAAAAAGAAACAAGTTCATGTAAATTAATTACTTATTCATAGCCACACTAACAGGGGTAGACTTAAAAACCCCATTGCGATACAGTTTACAGATCTCTTAGGAAGCGTATTTAAGTGGGATTACTTTCATGGGTTGTCAAAATTCCCTTGATTTAGTCTGAAGAAAATATTTCTTTTTTTCAGGGAGGCTCTAGGTTATTTCTTCAAGTCATACTTACAACAGGACCTTGGCTACCCTGAGAGCCACGAACACCAGCAGGTCCAACTGCACCAGGATGTCCAGAGCGACCATCTTTGCCAGCAGGCCCAGAAGGACCAGCTGGTCCCTAAGGAAGAAGGAAACCAGGAGCTTATGAGTAAGCAAAACCCCATAGGTGGCAGCAGTCTCGGGCTCACTGCCTGGACAGCCCTTCCCTGCAAGGATGAACTTTCACTTTGATTCACTTACCCTGGGACCAGCAGGACCCACGGGTCCTGGAGCACCTTGGTCGCCATGTTGGCCCTTTAAAGAGAGAACAGAAAAATATCACACTTTCAGAACACGTGTCAGTAGATACATTCTCCCGTCACGTACCCACCCCATTGAATAAAAAACTTTAGTTTCAGTGGATTCCAGACTGAGAAAATTGAAAATGAAAAGAGGGCTCTTTTCTCCCATTATATCTATTATACTCAATTATTTTATCCACAAGCTATTTCAACAGTGAAACATTAGTCATCCCTCTAATTATATTTATTTTAAGTGGGGTTGAAGGACACTGTTGCCAGGAGACTTTAATATATGTGTTTCTCTCTCCCTTAACCCTCACCTTTTTGTGTTGGGATATGAAATAGCATCATCTCCGAGAGAGATGAAGTTAGCTAGAGAATTGGAATGGATCTGAGGCAGAGTGTTTTAGAATAGTAATAGTGGCCATCTGATCTGAGGAAGGTCCTTCTGGCTGAAGGCCTTTGAGGTCCATATATGTGCAGGATGGTCATGTTTTACTTACAGCGAGACCTGGGAGACCCTGCAATCCGTTGTGTCCCTTTAAGCCAGGAAGACCTCTGGCTCCTTTATCACCAGGTTCTCCCTTGTCTCCTCGGGTTCCTTGAGGACCCTTTATGGAAAGAGAAAGAGATGGGTTTTACCTTTTTAAAATGATGACACTCATGTCTCAAATTCTGTTTAATCCATTTACAAAGGTTACTTGAGCCATGCAAAGGTATAAGTGGATTCTCATCTCTTTTGATCACCTGCTTTAGTTGTGCTGTCCACAAAAGGACTACATTTGTATGATTATTTCATACAAACAAGCAGAAGACATTTAAAACAAATCAAGTTATCTAAATCATTCTTCAGCATGAGGTCTAGCCTGCCTATTATCTATCTTCTAAATTGATAGTTTGTGCTTATTCTCCTTAAATGTTAATTTATAAAGAAAACCATGTACATACACTAGGACCTCTTGGACCAACAGCACCAACAGGACCAACAGAACCAGCAGGACCCTGTGAATTAGAAAAGAAGAATAGAATTCATCAGCTAAGCCCAAGATGCTTCTTCCAACGACCCCACTGTCCTCAGTGTGAAGTAGTAGTGAAGCCCGTGACGATAGCATTAAGGGACTGGCATTTACACACTTACAGGTTCACCACGGTTTCCATGTTTGCCAGCAGGACCCACGGAGCCATGAGGGCCAGGTGCTCCTGCAGCACCAGCAGGACCTATGTTGCCAGGGTAACCGCGTTCTCCCTAACAAAGGCAAAACATGAAGCTTAGCATCAATCTGCTGGCATTTTAATCATTTTTAAATAAGAGAAAGAAGAAGAAGTGTTCTGACCTTGTGTCCAGGTTGACCATCTCGACCTGGGGGACCATCGTTCCCGGGGTTGCCCTGTGAGGACACCATGCAAAGTAAGGCTCTGGGTGAGGCTCTCTGATCCATCAGCCCCATGTCTCAGCTGCTCCACCTTCACTATTCCCCATACTCAGACTGCTAAAAATTAGGAGCAAGAACCTCCCAATTTCAATTTTTCCAATGTTTTTAAAAAATTTTTAATTTAATTTTTTTTATCTTTTTGAGATAGAGTCTGCCTGCAGCCCAAGGTGGCCTGCAACTCATTATGTAAATCAGGTGACTTGAACTCACAGAAATCTGTCTGCCTCTGCCTCCTGGGTGTTGGAATTAAAGATGTGCACTGCCGTGCACTGCCATGAGCAGCAATTTTACAAGTATTTTAATATTTGGACCCCAATTTCCATAGTTTTAATACTAAGAAAGGTCATCATATGGAGAAACAGACCATCCAGTTTAGAAATTTGGAACAGGAAACCTCAGCTCAGCTCATGAAGTTCACCCACAATGAAATCAGGCTCAGTTCCATTATATAAACTAAGTGTTGCACTCACATCACGACCAGCTTCACCAGGGGCACCATTGACTCCAGGATTCCCCACAGCACCAGGGGGACCACGAGCCCCAGGAGGGCCTGCAATGCCCAGAGGACCAGGTTCACCCTAGAGCAGCAGAGAAGACAAAATCACTCTCATCAGAATGCTAACCTTACCCTCCTAAAACAGGCTCCAGGAAATTCTAAACAGTGAAGGTAAACTGAATGTGAATGGGCCACAATACGGTAAGAAGCACCATTAGTGTCATCCTTGTCTTGTCTCTATGCTTAGGGGATCAGCTGTGTGGTTATAGAACGTGGCTGTGTACCAACAGAGTCTAATTGCATCCCGTATCGCAAGTGAAATTAATTCATAAAGGTGATAGGATTTCTGGAGAAGAGATGGTTTCTAGTTGCTGTCATGTACAGGGTTAAACGAAATGATTCAGAACTTCTGGAGTTTCATTCTTTTTGCAGAATAAATGATGCCAGCATTTCACATTGCAAAGAAGTAAATGCAATTAGAGCTTATATCGTTCTTTAGTGTGTAAAAAGAACAAAATCATTCTGCATAATGTTAAGCTGTGTCTTTATAGTGTGTGTCTAAGTAAGGTGGTATTAAAGCTTCCTAGATAAGTGACATGTGATCTGTATAAAGAAAATGCCATGAATAAAAATCTTAAGTAGAGTTATTCAGTGATCAATCTGTCACATTTGAAGTGGCAGCTTTTAAAATCTTTTATTATGTTAATGAGAATCAGATTGGTGTCAAACACTTACCAAAGCACCAGCAATACCTGGCAGACCACGTTCACCTCTAGAGCCAGGGAGACCCAGAATACCAGGAGCACCAAGAAAACCCTGAGGACCTGGGGTGCCAGGAGGTCCCTGGATAAGAGGAGAAATACTGGTTATCACTGGCAAGTTCCTAGCTTATAATACAGATTAGTTTAAGTATTGCAAAAATGAGCTGTCCTCAGTTTCTGAAAATGCTAATGACTTCTTATTGGTGGGATGTATCCTTGAACCTTTTCTCTAAGGATGACAGTAAGTTTACATTTGTGTTACACACACACACACACACACACACACACACACACATATCTATGTATATATGTATGTAACTCCAGTTCCCAGAATCCAATGCCCTTTTCTAGCCTCTATACATGTAGGCAAAACACATACACATAAAAACATACACATAAAAACATAGGTGGTTAGGATTAATGGAGCCATTTGAGGAGGGGGATCGAATTTTTATGGACTCTCTGCAGGGAAGTAAATTTTGACCTTGATCTCTAAGTCTAACAAAGGTTCCCTTCAGAGCAGTGATTACACTGAGCAATGCATGTTTAAGGAATCAGCAGGTAATAAAGGTTGATTAATTTACAGAAAGGATGGTCAGCCACAGCAATGAGATTTTTTTCTAATCTTAATACCTTAGATACCCTCAACAGCTCAAAGGGTTGCTGTAGAGTACTACATTCTCTCATTCTCTGTCAATCTTATTATATGCTTTCAGAGCATCTGCTAACAGGATGGCACTTATTGTGTGCTGGACAGATGTCCTGGCTCAACTGAGCTCTGCTTGAGAGCCTGCAATACTCATCAATGAATCTATGCTATTTGAGGGTTTGTATAAGGGCTTTATTCTAGCTCAACATAAGGTATTAAGAAAAAGGAATATGAAATCACTTACTGCAGTACCAGGTTCTCCAGAGGGACCCTTTTCACCAGTAAATCCAGGTGGGCCAGAGGCACCTGTTTCTCCAGTTCGGCCAACTGGGCCTTGGTCACCACGAGGGCCACGAAGTCCTTCTTTGCCAGCAGCACCAGGGGGACCAGGAGGGCCAGTAATACCCTGTAAGCAAATATACAAGGTCATTTATCTGTTAATCATTATGTACCTAAAAGGGAGCTACAGAGCTTCTAGGTAGTGAGATGTAAACAATGCCATTCAACAAAATAATATTCTGAGCACTTAGAATTTTAAAAATTCTATAGAAAGAAGTAATTCCTCCTTGTAATAAAGCAACTGATGGGACAGAGTCAGTGGGAAATTTCAGTGACAAAATGCAGTGAATGTTGTTTCTGGTATCCTGGCATATTGGCATCAGAACCATAAAGAGATATATGGGTCAGTTGTAAATGAATGGGACTTGGGTTCTTAAGAACTTTGCCCCATTCTTACTGAGGAAAGCCAATACTGGCATTTTGTTCACAAATGAAAAATTGCATATGTTCTCAACTAGGTTTAATTAAATGCCTACAGGAATGAATATTTTTCTGTTATGAAACTGTAAAAAGATTCTAAGAAATCAGCATCTTTACTATTTCTTTTTCCCTGAAACCTTAACGAGAAGACTTAATCCTTGGTAATTAATTAAATTCTGCTGAGTCCTGACATGAAGGTCTAAATAAGATTTAAATTAGAGGCCAGACTACTTTTAAACTCAAGAACAATCATACCTTAACAATGGAGGCAGAATATTATCCATAAAGGGTAATTAGATAAAGAAATATCAGATATGTAACTAAAGCAGCTGTTTTTTTTCTTTTCTTTTTAACAAAGAGATCATGCCCTGTGAAAAGTTTCCATGAATAAAAGCTACTAAAACTGATATTATAATTTGTAATGATTTTTCCTTGTTTGTTAAAGCTGATTTTAGATCAGGAAAATGCTAGCAAATATTAATGTATTTTGATAGAGTTTTTAATAGATTTTTACATTACAATTTATTTATTAGTATGTGTATGTGGGTGTGTATGCGCGCATGTCACTGTGTGGAGGTCAGAGAATAATTTATGGGAGTCAGTCCTCTTCATCTACTATGTGGGATCTGGAGACTGAGCTCAGATTGTAAATCTTGGTGGGAAGCACCTCTACCTGCTGTACCATCTTGCTATGCCCAAGAAAGTTTTCGTTTACTAGTTTCCTACCAGAGGCCAGTTCTTCTGGCAAGCGTAAATGAACATGTATGTTTGGAATGATGTACTTACACTGGGTCCTGGGGGACCAGTCCGGCCAGCAGCACCAGGGAAACCAGTCATACCCTAAGATCCAAGCACATTGAAATTCCACAGTCAGACCAACTCCAAATTTTCAGATAAGGCAGACATTTTTCCTCTGAAAAATCATCATGGGATTGGAGATGGACCAAAGAGGAGATAGCACATAGCCTCAGCTGTGTACCACTTAACCAGGACCCTGAAGGCTCCCTGCCAATGTACACTATCATATACTGTCAGTTGTAATGACCACATTTTGCATTAATAGATTGATGGTCTCCCCACTGTTTCTGACAGGGTCTTCATAGTTCCAGCCAGCCTGGAAGTTACCATGTGGATCAGGGTGACCTCAATCTTACACTGATCCATCTGCGTCAGCCTCCCAAGGGCTGGGATTAAAGGTATGTGCCACCACACCTGGCATGGTAGTCCTTTGTAAAACTGATGATGACAGAGGGAGAATGTAAGACATTGTCATAATTAAATATTAACTTGTGTACAGTAGTAACCATTTGAACCACTTGGCTGGGTGTAAGGGAAGGGACACTGGAAAGGTAGTATTGTTTATTCAGGGAGGTATGAAAACAGTCCAGAACATTAAGTAATGCCTAGTAAGAGAAAAAGTCAGGGGCTTTTTCCTAGGGACTTCTGGGTCTCTAGAGAGTCAAGATGTGAAGGAGAACTTGGCCAGGCAGAAGAAGTAAGGCATCGACAAAAGGATAAAGGGCACTAAACAAATATTCTATCCGTATCCCAATTAAACTGTCTGGGTTTGCCCTTGGTAATTCCTTCATGTGAGGCATAGGAACTTCTGTTGTATGGAGTTGCAGCTGGGGTCAGTTTAATGTCCATGTAGCTGACCATTTCAGTATTGTTTAACTTCAGGTTTCTCTGATTAAAATGGACTTGAATATCAAAACTTTCCTTATCACAGTTCAAATTTACCAAAACTTTCAAAACTTTTCAAATGTTCCTAGTAGGTGCCAAAGAAAGGAAAGTGATGAGTCCATTGTAAATACTCACAGGGGGCCCTCCATCACCACGACCTCCAACAGGACCAGGGGGGCCATTTGGACCCTAAGTGCAAACAAAAAGTGGCAAAAAATTACAAAATAAATAACTCTTATGAATGATGTTCATTTTTTAGGTGGATCATTTCATATACCTCCTCTACCCCTGATGATGATTTAGAAATAAAATATGATTGTTTCATATGAAATTTGTTCCTTTTATGAATTATTGAAGAATTAAAATAAGACAATATGTACAAAACTTGTAAATTTTAAGAAGTGTTTAAATATGAATTCTTTCTGAGTCATCTTCTAGCTGGAGGCCTTAGTAGACAGTAAGCATTTAATTGACATATATTGAATTATAAAAACTCAATGGTAGGTTGGCCACAAGTGAATTCAACTTACAGATGGTCCAGCAGCTCCAACAGGCCCCGCAGGACCAACAATGCCATTTTCACCCTTAGGCCCTTTGGTTCCTCTCTCTCCTTTAGCACCAGGTTGCCCAGCAGCACCCTGTTGAGAAGGAACAGCAGTAAGTTCTGATATTCTGATTCACTGTACTCCCTCTCCAGCTTGGGATGCTTTTAGATTAAGTTCCATTATCTGATACTCACAGCAGGACCAGCAAATCCATTGGGGCCAGCAGGACCAACCTCACCACGTTCACCCTAGGTGGGAGATAAAAATGTTATTGCATCCCTACTGTCATGAATGTCTATAAACCATGAAGAATGAATATCTAAATTACTCAAATTTCTACTTACAGGGCTACCTCGAGGACCAGCTGGGCCAGAAGGGCCAGCAGCACCAGCTTCACCCTATAATAGAACAAAAGGCCAGAGATGAGTTGGTTAATGTATCTCAAATAGATGGTGGGAGAGAGAGTGAACAGCAGTAGACAGAAGGCTATTTCCAGAGTTTTCAGTTCCCTTGGAATAGATAACTAATGTACATCTCAAAGAATAAAATGAAGCAACTTCTTCCTCTGCTTAATGCTGTATTCATTTTAAGAGTTGGAGTGGTATTGGTAGTACACTTTCAAAAACACTATAAATCAGTCCCCATAATACCAGGAAGAGGACATTTTAATTTTTAGATGGACACAGGGCTGCTATTTGCTGCAATTTTTGTGATATAATAAATAAGGTCTATTTTAAATGGACTGTTCGATGTGAAATGGTCACACTATGTATTTTATTGATTTTTTTTTCTTTTTACAATTGAAGGCTTTGAGAAGGTTTAGTGCATTAGGATATTGTTAATGGGCAACAGGGAAAGTCTTTAAAACAAATGATTGGGATTAAGGTATAGATCAGACAGCTGGCACGACTATAGGAAGGGAAAGAGAACTTCAAATAAGCAGCATTTGTTTCCTGCTGCTCTGTGACAACAGCTAGGTTTTTAAATAAGTGGGCTGTAGACCTAGTCATGAAAATGAATTGGGCTCTTTGGGTCTAGGGCAGGCAGGAATTTTAAATAGTACTATTAGTTCAGAGAGTTACAACTCAGTGCAAATGTATGCTTACCCGGTCACCTGTGGCTCCAGCAGGGCCAGGGGCACCTACAGCACCAGGAGCACCCTAGAATCCAAAAGGAAACGTGTCTTATTATTAACAGTCCACAGCAGCCTAATTGAGCCCCCTCCCCGACATACCTGCTGCCATGTTTAAGCATGACAGAATACCCATTTTAACATTCTGATAGGACACCCAGAAAGCCTCTGAGGCAGGTCAGCAGGTAAAGGTGTTTGCAGCCCAGACTGACAACCTGAACTTGATACCTGGGATCCGCACAGTAGAAAGACAGAAGAAACTCCCACAAGGCAGTCTTCCCCCTCTTCCCTCCTCCACAGGCATGCACATAAACACGATTAAATAAATGTAAATTTTCAAAAAGCCTCTGATCCATGTCGGTCCTGATTATCAAGGTTCCCAGAAGCCAGTTTCAGGAGGCAAGAATGGCAGTGATAAGAAGTTATGGAACTCGGAAAGGCCAGAGCAGGTGAGAGGTTTGGGAGATCTGAAGTCTCAGCTCTTGTAAATTCCCTAGAGGGAAGCGAATGAGTAGCCGTGCTTGGAACTGTGATCACTGTGTGACTCAAGGGGGGACTACAAGAATGTGGTACTGTTATCAGCTGAGAGGGAGAGGTGACAGAACAGACTGGAAGGTAAGTACCATCCCTGCAGCTCAGGTAAAATAATTGTATCTCAGTGGGGTCATGTGCAGCATCTCTCTGGCAGTCACAGCTAATCTCTGGAGCTGCCATTGGATCAAATCCTAGGGCATACATGTGAATAACTGTAGAACCCTGGCAAGGGTTGTGCCTTTTTAAAATGTAAGAGAGTTGTTATTTTGCTAAAAGTCCTATTATCACTTAAGACAATCATTTCATGTTCTTCCAAACCCACAGGTTTTGGAGTGCAGCTTGTAGTTGGTATATTTGTCACTAAAGAGGCAGAAAATTCAAGATGTGATTTTCAAAGGTATGTCATGTTGAATGTTTCTTTTAGAACATGTAAATGGATATTATTAGTGATCTAGGAAGAAATGGATTACAATTTTACTAAAACTGAATTCTTTAGAATTCATATATATATATAAATATATATATATAAAATATATATATATAAATATATATATATAAAATATATATATATATGCAACAGGGTGCATATATATATATAAATCTAAGTACAAAGAAACATAAGAACAGATTCTACTCACACGAGCACCATCTCTGCCAGGATTGCCAATTTCACCCCTGAGACCGGTTTCACCCTAAAAGTATAAAACAAGGGCAACTTTTTGTTTCAGACGAAATTTTTGAATAAAAATCAACTGTAGGTGCTTTTATAGAAGACTCTATCTAATGCTTGTCATTGTTTAAGATTTTTAGTAAATTAGCAACTGCCTACTATCCTATATGAAGTTGGATGAGGAAAGCAATAAGAATCTTATTCCACACATTTTCCAGATTATTGTTGAACATTTTTAAAATATACCTCTCTGATGCATAATGAAACAAATTACAAATTGATGGGGACAGAATGGTAAGGCAACATGACAACGGGCTGTGGTGTTTGGTCACTCTTCGGCATTATGCCGCAGCACGGTTGACAGCTGTTCAATATCGCTTCTTCCATTAATTAGGGGAAGATGAGGCATTATTGTCCATGGCATTAAAATGAGCCTCATGTATTACTCAACACCATCTGTTTGCATGAAATTCCATGGTAGCAAGGAATTTTGCCAGATTAGTGAGTTTAGAAATGCGTGGGTGCTAGGTGGCATGGGGAAATGTACATAGATGTCAGAATGCTACTGGACCACCTGCTAAGGACTGTAAACAATTGAGCACCACTGCATGGCCTTCTTGGCTCAAGTTCAAGGACAGTATGTGTTCGGGCCCAACTCTAAGGGAGTACCTTTTCTCCTTTGCCTCCAGGTATGCCTGCAGCACCCCTCTCTCCCGGAAGTCCACCAGGACCAGAGGCACCAGCAGAGCCTGGAGCACCGACTGCACCGGCTTCACCCTGGAATCAAAAACTTGTGAAGTCAGTTATTTCAGTGGCAAAAGAAGAAAGCAAAGAATCAAACTCTTAAAGAATTCCAATTTAAACATTTAATAGACGGCATTCTTGGCTGCTTAGAGTCACAAAGGAGGGCCATTGAAGGAGGGAGAATATAACAAGGGGATGCTATTAATGACACGATGACTAAAGAGAGGAGAGGAGTGGGAGACGGTGGCTGCTATTCTTCTGTAACAGGCTCCTGGTCCTCTTAAGGAAGACAGGCATGGAAAAGAAGACAGGACAATGGGAAAGAGAGATTGAAAAATGTTTGCCCACAAACCTTTTTCAATAAGTCTCTTAGCCCAGGCAAGATACATGGAAAAAGACCTCATCAACCGGGGAGCTGATTGTTTCCTTAAGAGTGGAGACTATAGCTTCCATAAAACTCCACAATTCTATATACTTAAACCTGTTGGCTGTTACTGAGATGAATAGATCCCTTTGAATGCACCATTGAATGCCACTATATTTCCTTTCTTATCTCTTCTCTCTTACCTCCTTTTCAGTTTTTACCTCTATTATCTTTTGACATAATAAAAATAGCTTTTTGAAACTACTCTTTACATTTTTTTCCCATTGAGAGTAAGAATCAGAAGTAATATGAGTTACGTGCTTTTAACTGTGGTTAAAAGTTTCTGGTTTTCAGATGTGTATAATTTTATCTATTTAAAAATAGAAACTATAGATCTATTTTGGAACACAGGTTTTCAGATTTGTGCCTTTGGAATAAATGCAATAGTAAATGAATTTTCATCGTTGTAAATTCTCTTATTAAAATCTAGATTACTTTTAGAAATTTTACATTATAGGGTGGGATGTTAAAAGGGCAAAAAATTGTTTGAAAAATGTATAGGATGGTTCTAGATTTAAATAGAATTAACAATGTGATCAAGAAAAGGCAAGAATGTAGTTGTAAAATGCTGAGATTACTCTCCTTCAAGTTTCCTTTTTTTTTTTTTGACAGGGTCTCCCTAATCCCAGTCCTCCTGGAAGTCATTATGTGGACTAAGCTAGCCTCAATCTTACAGAGATCTGCCTGCCTCTGCCACCCGAGGTCCAGCATTAAGTTTCCTTTTGGAATAATCAAGATTTACTGGAATCAGATTGCTATTTACTGAAGTAAGAATCATTGCAGAACTGGGAATAAATAAAAATCTGTAAAACAGTCTTTTTATTTGTAAAGGGTCTACTTCTTTAGAGCACACTGGTTCATTCAATCTATCTATAAAGCACAAAATTTTACCTTGTTTCCATCAGGCCCTGGGGGTCCAGAGGGACCTCTGCTTCCAATAGGACCAGAAGGACCAGCAGCTCCACTCTCACCAGGGGGACCACGTTCACCCTATTAAGACAGCAATTAGAAGTCAATCAGACACTATTTCATATACCAAGTCTTCACTTCTTTAGGATTTTAAGCCCGATTGTTCCATTCTTTAGCAAATTTACATGTTTTTTCCTTTTTCAATTTCTACTGGAATAATGGAGGGAAAGCATGAAATAATCTCTGAATCCTAGTCAGTCATATTGCTCTGGGGATACAATTTCACAATTTTTACTTCTGAAATATAATATTCAACTTTAGAATTAGTTTACTTTGGGGGTGGTCTTTTGTGTGCTATATCCACAGGCAGAAACAGATGCTAGTTCTGCATTTGTAATTAAAGGAAAAAATTATGGAGTTGTAGTTGAAAAACATAAGGAAAAGATAAAATTATTTTCCTATCTCTGTCCTGCTTATAAACCTTATGCAGGATTGATGTAATAGGATACTCAACAGAGAACATATATGTATATAGTTGTTTATTTGTATCTATTTAGGGGACTATTGATGAATCTGTATCTAAATGTCACTATAACATAGCATTCTCTGGCCCTGAATATTCATTTCATAATTCAACTTTAATAGTATGTTAAATGACCTTTTGCTAACTTTATTCTATGGTACTATTTTTTTAAACTAACTTCTGTCTTCCTAAATATATAGTAACTAATGATATAGTGGGATACTTTAGTTTTAAAAAAAAACTAATCATTCTAGCTCTACTTATATTCATAGACAAATAAGTATTTTTTCCTTTCATAAGACTAGATTCAAGAATTTAGCTTTAGATTTTGAACATTACCATATTTTATAAGCATTCACTTTGGATCTTAAGCATTACTTTTTCATGGCTCAGATTTAGCCACAGTCATAAGTATATCATTCTTGTCTATAAAAAAGCACATATTTTAACTCATTTGTGTTTCTTGTAACCACGTGGTTATCGAATAGAAAATATGAACAACTAACCAGAAATTTTTACTATGTACTTAGAAGCCTAATGATGTCCACAGATCAAATTTGACTATGAAAGAGGGTCAGGAACTTCTTCCAAGGAGGTCATCAGCGGCAGTGCTAGGAGTAAGCACCACTTTGCTTAAAAACACATTGCCAGGGGTGTTTGAAAATTAACTAATACTTACTCTTGGGCCAGCAGGACCAGGGAGGCCAAATTCACCAGGGAGACCCTAGGCAAAACAGGACAGTAAATAAACCATGAAATACGTGCATGGCCTCTAAAGTCACTTGTGGTTAAGGTATCTAACATGTTCTGAAACTATGAAATAAAGCTGTATGGACTCTGCCCACATAAATAATTCAGTATGCTAGCAAGTATAACAAAACCTTCAGCTCTCTGGAAAGATACAAAAAGAAAATTACACTGATGCCAAAGATGAGTTTATGCTGGAACCTGGCATCAGAAAATTTGTTTCCCATTTTTCAGTTTATTATCTTTTTAGAAAGTGACAAAGCAGACTATCTCCTTTGATGATGTGATAAATAGAAACAAACACGATCAGGCATTGCCTATTTTAGCTATATAACAGACTGCCTTCTTAACGGAAATTATCATATTCTGTACATTACCTAGTTAATTGTATACCCAAGCGTATCTCTTTTATTACTGACCAGCTGTCTCTTTTTGTGCCCCACTATTGACAAAGGAGACCAGGCCACAGAATGTAACTAAATTGAGGCGCATTCATCACAATTAGAGAAAATGACTCAGAGCTCATGCTCTGATTGTGGATAGCACTGTCATGTCTGAATGCCAAGAAAAACATTAAAAGCAATTTTTCAGGGTCTGGTTTGATGGAAAATGAGTGCATTTATGTTTTCGCTATGGAGAAATAATTTATATTTTAACACGATGAAGAACAAAACAAAAAGTAAGGCTATTGCATGAAATATTCATTGATAGGTTTTGCTTTCATAATGTGCTGTTTCATTCAATCCACAAAACAAGGCAATTTCAACAAAATATAAATAAGTAAGCTGTTTCATTCTCTCATTCAATACCAACAAGGTAGAACACTATCATTAGTGTGTGAAATATGAAATTTTCTATTATCTATTGTAATTACATGGCATTAGGGCATTAACAAAAAAGAAAATGCTTAGATTTAGTGAATTGATTATCATTCAGTTTACTCACCCTTTCTCCGGGTTTGCCAACTTCTCCAGCAGTTCCTGAAGGGCCAGGCAGACCCTAAGTGAATAGAAATGAGAATATCAATCTTCTGGCCATGTGTGTGTGGGGGGGTTGCAAATAATTGAACTTATGAAGGGAATAATGTCATAAAACATTCAAGCTATCATGTGTTAGTAAAGCATTCCAGAACAGTTTGGAAAACTGTGCCCCTGGCTTCAGTTCTGTAGTCATATTTTGTGTGGTGGTGGTGAGAGTAGAGGGCATTGGACGGGGAGAGTTTGGGTGAAATCAGGACGTGCATGTTTGTTTTCTCACCTGGAAGCCTGGAGGACCAGCAGGACCCTGTTCGCCTTTGCCACCTTGGACACCCTGGAAAAGACGGATGTCAGTGTCTGCCCCACTTGCTGTCCTAGTGACCTGACTTCCGTACAGAAAAGAGAGACGGCTTCTCTGAAGGATGAGCTACATTCTACTTTAGAAAGGAACAGAGATACTCACTTGGGGTCCAGGAGGTCCCTGAGCACCATTGTTCCCATCAGGACCTGGAGCGCCCTAAAAATGTTAGCAGAAGGTATCATGGTAACATATAACATGCATTTTGAGATGCTTCAAATTGTCTTTGAAGTTAATTTCTCAAGGCAAACTTGACAATTAAGCATGAGTTAAACTCTCGTGTATTTCATGAAGTTCTGAATGCTGTCTATTAACTTGTGATGTAGTTTAAAAAAATTCCATGGATGGGTGGCAGTCTGTAAGAAGCAGAGAATGCTAGCATAGATTCATAATCTCTTAATCATAAGATGAATAAAAACCAGATGTGTCAGCATCTTTGACTTAACACATTCTGATTGGTTATAGTTAACTACCTTATCTGTGTAGTTATAAATAAAAGCATTTTATAATGGTAATAGGACCCTTAGGATGCCACTTTGGAAAGTAAGATAATGATATCTGATAGCCTCAAAGGATGTGTTTTTTGAGTGAGTTCTGTGTAGATTAGTACCAAAGGTTGTACTTACCCGAGCACCAGCAAGACCAGGATGACCTTTTTCACCACTTTTGCCAGGTTCACCCTATAAAAATGTTAAAAAATATATAGATTTAGCGTCTACTTTTCCATGACATGCTGAGATGTTGACAATTGAGATTTTTGCTTTTTGTGTGTGTTCTTTTTCTGACATTGCTCAGTTTTGAGTTTATTATCCAAGGCCTGATCTAACCCCATACATTTCTGTGTTCAATAAGGGGTTTCTGTGTTTGTGGAGGATGTAACTCAGGAGACAGGTTTTCAGCACTGTGTAAAGACATACTGGAGGTAATGCTTCATACAATATAAAGTGATCTGCAGTTTTCCTGTGTTGAAAGGCCCTGCCTAGAGGTAAACTGGATTGAGAAGTAGAAGAGAAATGCTAGAGTTTTGGTGACAAGTGTTTGGGTGAGGGTTGGGGAGAAAGTTATGATTCTTACAGAGGGGCCTTTGGGTCCAGGGAATCCGATGTTGCCAGCTTCACCTCTTGCTCCAGCTGGGCCAATTGGGCCAGGCCTGCCATCGATACCAGGGAGACCCTGAAATCAGAGTTTAAAGTTTACTCAGCATACTGTCGTTTTCTGATCTCAGGCTTAGGATGTTGTTAAGTCATGAAGCAAATAGTTTTCTGAATGTACAGAGATTCTTGTGGAGTGTCAATAAATTACGAACCTATTTCCCTTTTCGAAATAGGATGTCAGTGCACAGACAGCCCGTTCAATCTCATATGTGCGCGATTCCTCTCTCCTTTCCCTTTCTATACCCTTGTCACCTGCTTCAATTCCCCAGTCGTGGTTTCTTTTCCCTTCTCTCCTTTCAGTCCTGTGTTCATTTGGACTCCGTAATTACAGTCTATTACCTTCCGTTCCCCAATGGTGTAGGTGGCTGATATTTATTTTCAATGTATTCGTGTATAAATAAGCCACAAAAATAGACTTGATGAGGGTGCAATAAGTGTCCTTGAAAATTTAATGGAAAATGAGCAGTACTTACCACAGGACCTTCTTTACCAGCTGGGCCAACATTTCCAGGAGAACCAGGAAGACCCTATAAAATAAACGAAGATGCTTTCATATTTGCACTCTGGCCCATGTACTCAAGACTCAAATTAATTGAAACTTCATAAAAGCATTTTCCTCACTTTTTGTCTGTTGCCTAGGGTGAATCATTAGAATATTAGCTACTTTCTGGAAGAAATGAAAAGAACTCCAAAATACTTCTGTTTTTCATGCCTTTCCTTATATTGAATTTTAGTGCAACTGATCCATTTATAGATGGCAGAAGAAACTGTTAAGCAACATACTATATGGACAAAATGTATCACGCTATTTACTTTATAATGGGAAAAATACTTTTAGTAAGCAATTTCCAAAGTGGATTTTTTATTGCTATATTTAGTATCCCTATTACTTGTTTATGGTACAATTACAGTTGATATTCACCCATAAGACATAATAGAGCAAAAAAAATTATTCCATTGCTATGGATTAGAGTGTCTCTGGATCTAAAGGTCATTTCTCTATAGCTGGTGTGATGCTGCATACATTATAGTACTTTGTGATAGCTAGAAAAATGATTTCACTTAGAAATTTGATAAACTAATAATGTATAGCCCTAATACATTTCATGAACACCTTTTATAAAACTCACAAACTAAGATAAAAGATTTGCGCTGACAAAAGAACCAACCTAGTTTGGATATATTAAAATAGAACTATTTTTCTCAAAATCTCATGGTCACTGAATCAAGTAATAAATAGGAAACATATGAACTATCCAAATACATAAAAACATCTACAGAGCTTTGATAAAGTTAAATTTAAAAGGCAAACATTAGCAAGTCCACTAACACATCTACTTTCGATGTTTTTATTGTTACTGAGAGTATGAAGCATCCTTTTAAAGAAGGCAACAGTTTCAGATATGACTTTCAGAGGACTGATCTGAAACTTACTCTGGGTCCCATGAGACCAGGCTCCCCAGGACGACCAGAATCTCCATTAGGACCTCGGACTCCAGCAGGGCCAGTTGAACCACGACTTCCGGGAGGGCCCTATAACAAAAGCAGGGAGGATGCTGATCTAGCACCACAAGTACTGGAAGTATCAAGGTCCTTCTTGGGAAGTAACTGAAAGGCAACTTACCATGACGCCAGCTCTGCCATCGGCTCCAGGAAGACCACGAGAACCTGGACTGCCCTGCAGGAAAGAACGTGACCCCAGAGGGAATTAGAAAAACCCTTGGATTTGCTAAGTCAGAGTTCATCAAAACGAGGGATAATGCCCCTAAGAGGGAGATACAGTGGTTGAAATACCCCACCCAAATACCAATGGAATGCATACATGAGCATCCTGCCAAAGTAGGTCAACATTGTTTGCAGACCAATTTAATAACGTAGCAAATTGAGAGTCATCAATTTAATAAAACAGATGGAAAGCAGATGCTTCTTTCATGTAGAAAATGTACGCGGTAATTCTGATCAATTCACCATGAATGGGTATCATCCTAGTCTTCTGGTGTGTCTGGAGTATTTAGAACTTACTCTCAGCCCAGCAGGTCCTGCAGGGCCTGCAGATCCAGGCTCACCAGGGGAGCCTCTCTTTCCTTCTTCACCACTGGGACCAGGAGGACCTTGGGCTCCAGCAGAGCCCTGTTTAATGAAGAGAACAGAAGGGTAGAAAAATAATTTTTGCATCATGTTTAGCTACTGAAACTACTGAAAGGTTGATAATGATAAATTCACAAAATTGGGACTATAGAACTACTTACAGGCTCGCCTTTGTTACCGGTCTCTCCTTTGGAGCCAGCAGGACCAGGCTCACCCTAGGATACAATACAAATTGTGGTCAAATAACAAAAGTTTGTCAAAATTCTCTTGTCGACAAATCTCTTGGAAATTTCTATGGGTTAAAGTAAGGAAAAACTTAAGTTTTCTAAAAACTGTGCCTAGAAAATAGTGCTGGTGAAAGGGTTAGACTCAGAGTGTTTACCATCCCTCTCAAGTTCCTAAGATACCAGGAGGAATGTGTCTGTGTATATGTGAAGAAGAGGAAGTATGCAAGTGTTTACATGTAATAATATAAGAAATAAAACCTTTTAAATAATATTGTAGAAAGAGGGCATAAAAGAAAACTAAGAAAAAAACCAAGGTACTGATATAAAATGATATAGAATTAGTATTTCAGGATGCAGAAAGTCACAGTGGGGAGCACTTACGACAAGTCCTCTGGCACCTGTAGCACCAGCAGCACCAGCAGGACCAGGAATGCCACGGGGACCAGGGAGACCAGGAGCCCCAGCAACACCAGGGAGGCCCTGTGGGAAATAAACATGGTATTCGGGAGGGAGGGCTGTAGATACTGCCCTCAGGAAATGTCACTGATCCACAGCACTATATGTCAGCTACCCAGATATACTTACAGAAGCACCCTTAGAACCAGTGAGGCCGTTTGCTCCAGGGTTGCCCTATAAGGAAAAAATAGAGAGATGGATCTCACTTTAATTGTAATATTTATGACCTTCTTTGGTCCCATCCTCATTTTCTTATTCAACAGTAGAAGGACAAAAACAGTAATGACAATGTCTACTTACAGGAGGTCCAACAGGGCCAGAAAGACCTGGAAGACCCACTTCACCACGGGGACCAGCAGGACCAGAAGGACCAGGGTTACCAACAGGTCCAAGTTCACCCTAAAAGTGGAAATGACAGTGAGGCATTAACCAGTATAAACAAAATGGCACCTCTGAGTTATTAGAACACTACATTTTAGGGAGTTTCTTCAGAATTGAGATCACTTAGCTTATGTAGTTTGTTATGATATGGTTTGTGTTTAGCTTTCTATTTTCCAAGCCTATCTTGGTCAGTTTGGCCTTATCACATCTTTTCTGGGGACTCAATCCATGTTGAGTATGGTTCCCAGTCAGTACTGAATAGTATAGGACCCATATTCCATAGGGGCCACCAGGGAGTTTCCATGCCACCAGCTTTGCGGGTGCTCATCATAGTGTGCAACCATAGAGAAGGTTTGCTTCAAATTTAGAGTGAGAAAAATAGCTATTCTGTATCCATTTTGAAGGGAGGGACCAATTAAGGCAATCTTTCTACAGTTATCTCTCTCTTTGCAAAAAGCGCTTATCTTTCATGCCATGGAAACATGCTTATCAAGACAGTGACAACAATCATCAATGTTTTTACCTTGGGACCAGGGGCACCTGGGAAGCCTGGTGGACCAGCAGACCCAATGGGACCCTGGAATCAAAACAAAAGGTATAAGAATCTATTCTAGAAACCAGTGTCGACAGCAGTAGCAGAAGAAGACTGAATTGGTTAAGAGGCCCATGCTCTTATTTGATATTGACAAAGAAAAAGCTAATAGCTACTCTTTGGACATTTGGGTCCTATCAAAGAAGACATTCAAAGTATTCAATGTAGGGTGGGTTTTACTGTATACATCAATCAATAGTTTCAGGTATTTAGAAATAACTATGATATTTATAAAAAGAACCTACCAAAGATTTCAGAAACTATTTGGCAAAATGTTCAAAATGACGTTATTACACAGAAATTAATAAAAAAGATAGGTGGCTCCTGTCCTATGTTTTTTTAACCTTTTGCAACTCCCCAAAGTTAGAACTTACAGCAGGACCCACAGGACCGGCACTGCCATCGCTGCCACGGGCACCCTACGAAGAAAGTTAGGAAGAGTCAGGTAAAGTTAATCTGCTGTCATTGGAAAGCATTTTAGGAGAATAAAGGGAAAAAATGAGGTACTTACAGCTGGACCAGGAGCACCGACACGTCCTCTCTCACCAGGAAGCCCACGAGCTCCCTAAAAATAGAAATATTTTCAATGAAACTCAGAATGCTAATCTTAAAAAGTCACAGGCATCATTTGCTTTGTTCAGTTTCCAACATGTTGGAATCCACTTAAAATATAAGCTTGTTCTAATATCTGGCTAAAAATTTCTATTAAGTTTACAGAGGATTATGAGAAAAATATCAAAGAATACAATGTCAAGGGAAATGGTAATTAGTAAAAATATTTTTAAAGTTTCAAAGTGTACACACTTAGGTTTCCCATAAGATAATCAATACTTACTGCTTGACCTGGAGTTCCATTTTCGCCAGGGGCTCCAGGTTCACCCTATATGGAGAAGAAAAATTGAGTCTTTTTTAATATTTTAAAATTTTGTTCTGACTATGCAATTTTACCCCACTATAGAAGTTTGAACCATTAATATATTTTAAAGCATTTCTTATAGATTGTTGTTTAATTATCCCAGGTACATACATTTTAAAAAATGCTAAAATAAAAGCTTTATTTAAATATACTAAAGGTTAAGGTAGGAAGAGATGCAGTTATTTTATTTCACCCTCTCCAATTTCCTCTTTATGTTGCAGACATCATTTAGAGAAGGCTTATGGATTAGGAATGATATTTTAAAAAGAGATGACCAAAGATAAATTTACTTTCAACTCTACCCTCTTACAGGGTGTCTAAATACTCAATGTTGCCATTTTTTGTTAAATATACATAAAAATAAAAGTATTATAATAGTTTTTAGAGATGTCATGTTTATTTCCAATCTGTATTCTTATTCTCAGTGGTAGGCAATGACAGGTGATTTAATATTAAGGTGGATGTGAAAGAAGTTTTCTTCGAGATAATCCAATTTAGTTATAGAACAAGCATGATTAATGAGTCCATGTAAGGATACCTTATGTCTAGAATTAATGGGGGGGGAGGAGAAAGAGAGAGAGAGGAGAAAGAGAGAGAGAGAGAGATTGAGGTGGGGGGCTAAGAATTGAACCCAAGGCTTGGCATATACTAGGCAAATGCTTTACCATTAAGGTATGTCACCAGTTACTCTTCTAAGATTCCATGTGAAGTATATTTGGGGGGGAAATAAGTGGTCATAGGACTTCTAGCATTTGCCTAACTACTAGATGCATGACTTTGGGCAAGTCACTAGCTCTTATTAAACCTCAGTTTCCCCTGTCTAAATGAGGGTACCTACAAAGTGCCTTTCAGCTCTAACATTTTATGATAGTGTGATTAGTAGTCTGAGCTGTAATATTGGGCTTGCGGGAGAATGGGTTTGACCTTATCCATTTGTGTGGCAGCTGGAAAGTTAGAACAGATTCTCCATATTCATGTTCATTTCTGGTCCCGCTAGCATTCGTTACTCATTAATTTGTAATTACGTTGGTATTCACTTTAATATCACATTATCTCCTTAATAGGAAAGAGAACATTTTATAGTTGAAAATGCTGTCAGAGAAGAGCCTAGCCAAGAGATAACACACTTCTGAGACTTTAATTACCTAATTAAAAATTTTTTGAGTGTGCACAGATAAATCACAGGAAAGAGGTTGAAAAGTGTATTGTGACATGAATGTACCTATCTAATTAGTGCATGGCAAAGGAGAATTTACACTTTAAAATAGCATATTGAGTTCTAATATTTGATTATATGTTTATTTACTTTTATTTTGGCTGTAGAGATTGATTGAAATTATAAAAGGAGGAAAAACATGTAAGAAGAAACTATTATTATTTCTGTCTTGGTTATTTAAAGACACATTAGATTAAATAAATATTAGTAATTGGCCTTTGTCATAGAGTCTCATAGTCCTCACTAATGAAGGATCTGAAGGATAGGTAAGGAAATGAGATACTTTTTGAAATGTGGGTAGTCTTCAGTAAAAATACCCCTTTCTCCGGTAGTAATGAGGAACTTGAATCCATTGTTTAAAAACAGTGCTTCTGGCTTGAGTTTATGTGGGACTTGTGCATGCTATCATCATTACTATGAGTTCATACAAACAACTGCCCAGCTGTCTGGAAAACGCTGTTTCAGTCTGATGTAAGATAAAGGCAGATGAAATTCCAGGATGTGGAGGTTGGGAAGAAATTCCAGCCCTACCCGTGGAACTCTTGGCAATGGATGGCTGCTGCGAGAGGGGAATCAGTCTCCTTTAAGGATGAGACTCTTGGAAGGTTGGATGGCCCATTCCAAATGACATTTGGGGACACAAATTTGACTCTTAGAGACCTTTACATTATACACACACACACACACATACACACACACACATACATGTAAAATAGAGTATATGAAACTGGGCAGAGAGTGGTAGGGTAGAGAAACATGAGAGAGGACTTAAATTTGAATAAAATATATTGTATGAAATTTGCAAAAGTTAGATAAAAGTAATTGAGATAGAAAAAACAAACAAACAAAATCTGTGCTTCTAATTCAATATTTACCTTCACGCCCTGAGCACCAGGCTGTCCCTTCAAGCCATCCAGACCATTGTGTCCCTGAAAGGCAATGGTCACTGTTAAAATCCTATAGCATTATAGTGCTTTCTGAAATCAGTCTTCTACCTTTGTGATTACTGGATCTCCTGGGAGGGTCCTGTGACTGCTGAAGTAGAGTGGGGCCCAGTGTTCCAGCTCAGGTAAGCTGGCTCCACTGTGCCAGGTCAGTCACCTCACCTCCATGCAAGGAAGAAGGGAAAAGTGTTGGACAAGATAGTCCCTCACTTCCTTGCCATCTTTAACAATCCTGTGGTTTTCAGATGGTTGTAAATACCTGTGAAGCAATGTATATTCTATACAGTTTTTCTTTAGTAATCTCTAATCTCGCTTCTTGGTTAAAAACTATGCCCCACTTCACCTTTAAGCACTCTTTATCTTTCTCCCTTCCCACTGGCAAAGCCCATGGATGAGGAAGCTAGTATATACTTCTCAGGAGTTTAAGTATAGCTGAGTTCTTAAAAAAAACAACAACATGTTTCTCATCTGGGTAAAGAATACACTTACCCGAATGCCCTTGAAGCCAGGAAGTCCAGGAGTCCCAGGGAAGCCTCGAGCTCCCTTGAAAGAAATTCAGAACAAGCTAAGTAATGTTTTCTTATAAATTAAAAGATAATGCTTTTCTCTTTCCAAATTCTTCTCTTCAAGGTTCAAGTTTGGAACCAAAGACTAGCATGTTTTTAAGCACAGGGTCACAAATTAATAGCTCTAATGTGAATAATGTGATGATGGCATTTATAGAAAACACAGTTTAGCTGTTTATAGTATGCTTGCTAATGTTATATTATTGGCACGAATAAAATATATGCATTGTTTCTTTGATTCTTTCATTTGTCATCTGCCATCAACTGCCACAAGTGTGAGTGACATCTGTGCCACCACTAGACACATGCTCACTTATATTTTTGAACTGCATACTGTTGTCAACAATCTCACCTGTGGTCCAACAACTCCTCTCTCACCAGGTCGTCCAGGTTTTCCAGGGTGACCCTAAAACATGAAAGCATTCTAGGGTCAATCTCTGCTTGATAAACCATCAGATGGAAGTAGGACATCATGGTTTCACAATACAAGAGAAGGGTGCAGATAAAATGTAGACTCAAATACATGTTTAATTAACAATTATATCTCCCTGAGTACAAGCAAGTTAATTACTATTTCATTAAAATAATATTTCCCATATGGGGAAATGCATGTCAGGCATATTGAGCTTTTGGCATGGAACTTAATTTGGATCTAGAAATTCCTGTTGACTCAGGAGTAGTTAAAAATTGTTCTGGAAGAGCTTGAGAGTACTTACATCCTCACCAGCCTTGCCAGGAGCACCAGGTGGACCACGAGCGCCTGCAGGACCCTAGGGAAATGGGAGATGCATTGTGTGGTTGAGGCTCTGTTCATCAACTTCCACAAAAGACATCTACCGCATAGGGAGAAAATGTTCTCACCGTCTGACCAGGTTCACCAGGCTCACCAGCAGGTCCCTGGAAACCCTGAGGGCCCTGAGAAAGGGAGAGCAAGGAAAGCCCCATTATAAGATTTATTTATCTTCTCCCCTGCCCCACTTTCCCTTATCTCCTTTCTTTCCCCCTTCCTCCCTCCTCCCTTCTCTTCCTTCTGTCCTTGCTTCTGGTCTCTCTCTTTCTTCTCTCCTTGTTCTCTTTTCTTTCTTTCCTTCCTTCCTTCCTTCCTTCCTTCCTTCCTTCCTTCCTTCCTTCCTTCCTTTCTTTCTTTCTTTCTTTCTTTCTTTCTTTCTTTCTTTCTTTCTTTCTTTCTTTCTTTCTTTTCTTTCTGAGATCAAGCCTAGGTCACTGTGCATGCTATAAAACCACTCTACCATTGAGCTACATCTCCACTCCATGGATTTAATTTTTAATTCTCTCTCTTTTTACATAAGAATGATTATATAATTTTGGTACTTACAGGAGCTCCAGTAGCACCAGGAGGTCCTCTGGGTCCCATTAAACCCTGAAAAAAGGAAAAGGGTAGATAAAGCTAGCACTGAGAACGTATCATGGCCTTGGTTGGAATTACCATTAGGCTGGGTGAACTGGATTTAGAAAAGATACTACTGTGTCATTAGTAGTTGTTGATGGACAGATTAACAAGATCATCCAAGTTTTATTTTGTAGTTTTTGTCCCTCTCAAGAAAGCATATTCAACTCAAGTTTTCTATACTATGTCTTGTCTCACCCTTTGCTCCTCCTTTTCTACCGAGAAAATCTGCAGAACTCAATGGGAATTGTTTAGGATGTTCACAATTTCCTCATGATTGTGCACAATGGACAGAGGCTGTTCTTATGCAGTGAAGTGAACTGATCTTTGCAGAAGAACAGAACATGCATCTGCTCTCTCGATAGCTGACAAAGCATTTCATTTGGATTCTCTTCATTGTATGTCATCTCTCCATGTCATCCTTAGATAAGAAATTGATATTTTTATTGCCACAGGGGCATAAATTGAAAAGGATCTGAAGTCCTTCTTAATGATTAAAAGGAGGTTTGTTATAACCTTAGAGCTCTTTTAAGGGCTGTTGGTGACGGATGAAAATGTCAAACAAAAGTGGATGTAATGAGGGGTGAAGGAAAAATAAATTATTATTGAGACAGTCTGTTTGAGGAATCTATCATATGATATTGAAAATATAACCCAAATGACAGTAGTTCGTTTTCTCTTTTGTTCTTTACTCTGGAACACAAAAGTAAGGTAAAACAGAAGGTTAAGAGTTTACAAACTAAATATGTTTTTGTTTCTCCTCTGTGAAAGCCCATATAAGTTCATGCAGAATCTGTTCTTCATAGAGCTGAAAATACCATGTACAGGTTTTGAGTAATTTGTTGATGATACAGCAATGTGAGAACTCTGCATTTCAACCTACTCACTTTATTAAATGCCTATAGAGACACTACATATTTTATTTAAAATATACAATATTTTAATTATAAGAATTACTTATTTGTTTTAGAAATCACTTCAACATTAAAAGAAGCTCTCATTTTTCAGTAAATATATGTTTTAGGTATTCATTAAATATAATAGTCCTCGACATCATGAATTTTTAATTATATGTATTCATCTTTCCATGGATTTGCCACAATTTCATTTACATAAAGGGTATTTTGTTTTGTGGAGTCTGTGAGATGAACTATGATTATGCATTCATTCAGAAAAAGACCCTGTGGGGTTTTGTAGTTATTGATTTTCCAACACAGAGAATTATTTTAATACTTTATTGCTGTCTCTCTTCTCTATTTGTGAAATACATATCTGTTGATTGCATATGACTGTGCATGTGTGTGTGTATGTGTGAGCTTAAATTATATTTCACTGTTATTTAAAACTGAAATATTTGCTTGGTAACCCTAGAGAGAGGTTCTAAAGGCAAGGGAATCTGAAATCCATATTAATTTTCCCAGCTTATGCCCACAGTTTTATTTTTAAAATAAAATGGCATTTACTCCTGCTTTATTTCCCTCTTTGCTTCTACTTGAGAAATGGGTTCTGCTTTACAACTGAGTAATGTCCAGCATTACTAAAACAGCTCATTTCAAATATCCAATATAAACAAAGCCAAAAGAAATGCTTCAATTTTTCATTTCAGATATGAACATTTTAAATTACCAGGAAAACCCAGGAAATTGGAAATCATTAATTAATGCTACATTATTTCACAAGTGAGAGTTTTAATTTACAGAAAATATTATCTTGCCCTTATAGTGTATTAGCTTATTGCGGACCATTAGCTTCAGTAGAACATCTTTTGAAGATTGAGCACTGGATGTGGGACCCAGGTAAAATTTGTATTTTAAAGACTGTGTTAACTCTGAACAGATAAATGCCTTTGGAAAACAAGTAATTAGAATCACCGAATTGTGTATATGTGTATTAAATTCAGTAGTACTTAATCAACCTAATGTTTTTACCCCAGAACATTTTCATTCTTTCATATAAACTAGCATACATTTTGCATGATCATATCCAGTGTCTTTCCCCTATCACATCTCTGTATGTTTGGCAGAAGCTTTTTTTATTAGATAGGTTATCATCCTAAATACACAGGGAATTTTTATAAATTTCTGTCAAATGATACGATATGTTCCTGACTGTGCTAAGTGCTAAATGTTAAATATGACTCATTCTTTTCTATGTTGATTTATAATAAATAGACATGAAAAAATAATTTTCATCAAATTGAAGACCGAAGAAACATTTCTTATATTGTTAACCCCTTGAGGGTGAGTCAGAATGTGTTGTTATTTTCATTAGCTCCCTAAATCCACAGTGTGGTTTAGAACCTGCTGGACGCACTTGTGACTAAGGGGATGTTCTCTTCAAGAACTAAATGTATGAGTTGTCTGTAATCATTATGTTATGTATTAACTTAGAATTCGTCTAGTGGTAAATGCTGTCCTTAACTACCTGCATGATTCTGGAGAAAAGCTCTAAACTTTTCAGTAATAAAATGAAGGTGCTGAACTAGAATTTGTTGAGTCTTTCCAACAATTCATGGAACTTAATAAATCATTTTATGTTTCTTAGAATGTTTCACACACTAAGGAATTTTAAAGGACATAGAATTATGAGTGTTACTATTTTGAGTTGAATTGATTTACCTAAGTTATGATTATGATTATTATTTTCAAAGATTACTTCTTGGACATGAATATCTGATTGAGTTTTATGAGGTATGTTTGTAGAGAAAATTGAAATCCCTAATGCAGGCTTGATTTCCATATTTAAGTTCAGAAAGAGTTGTTTTTAGTTGATCTAAATATTGAGTGTTAACGTAACTGGCACTGTAAATTTAACATAAATTCCTTATGTAGTGTTATTTTTTTTCTTCTAGAATAAAAAGAGATAAGCATACCATTGGTCCAGGGCCAAGCCCAACTCCTTTTCCATCATACTGAGCAGCAAAGTTCTGGAGGGTATAAAAACACACATTTTATTTTTTTGTTAGTCATATGCTAATTTTTTCCATTCGTCTTGTAAAGAGTTTTCTGTTTTTACTTAAAAGAGAGCAAAGTTTCAAATATATTTGGCTTAAAATTCAATACAGAGTGAAATTCCTGAGAAAGTTAAAAATATATCTCCCATCTATCTTGAAATGCAGGGCTTCCCTCTTCCATTTTTCAGATGCCACGAAGTCTATCCCTCGGTGCTCACCCTATATTTCTACAGCAAGAAAGGCTAGCTTCCTGAACTTTTAAAGTCTCTAAGAACCCTCCACAAATGAAGCAGAGCTCAAGAGGACAGGACTTCACTTGCAGCAGCTGCCCTTGTGCACAAATGACTACGATACTTTTTTTTTTTCTTGCTGGAGTTTCAGAAAGGATATAAAGAGTTTTCAAGTTTAGAGGAAAATTAAAATGCCCCTTGAAAGATTAAACTTTTAAAAAATAGTTCACAGTAATAACTTTACTGTTAAAGATCTCTCTCAGAGTGGTAGCTCTATTAAAGAAGGTGCTTTTTAATGCACTCAGTAGATAAGCAATCATAATAAGATCTTTGGGAGAGAAAGGTCTTATTTTACTGGCATACAGTTGGGTATTAGAATCAGGGTTCTGATTCATAGTGCTAACCAATTAAGCAAATATGTTTTTCTTCCTGCAGCAAGGCCATTTGGCACTCATACCATTGTCAAAGACATAAAGCTAAAAGAAGATATTAATGAAAAAAGGGAAATGTACTTTTCTCAAATTAGTTTCAAGCAAATTAAACCTGAAACTGCTTTGAATGTTGGTTCAGCAGACTTGAAGCCAAGGAGAATAGAAAGGGTCAGATGTTTGTGAAATTGCTTAAGATCAGGGATTTCACTTATGTAATTCAATCTAATCAAACTCTTTAATAATGCAACACCTCTTATTTGTGCCTTACTGATAAAAATATTAAATCCCCAAATTAAATAATGGTGCTGATGGCTGCAGCTACCTTTAGTGAACACAAAGACTAGGCCTATAATTGACAAGGCTTCACAAAGAGGATAGGCAAGGAACACTGAATGAAGAAACCAAAAATTGAAATAAAATATACTAATTTCCAGATAGAAGATTTTTTTTCTTGTCTGCTAAAAATAAATTCCACTGTGAGCATTTTTCCAACAGAGTAAGACACTAAAGTCGATATAAATTTAAAACACCTTACCCCACCAAGACCAGGGGGGCCAGGAGGGCCAGGTGGACCAGGAGGGCCTTTGGGACCATCTTCACCATCTCGGCCTGGAGGTCCTGGTGGACCCTGTTATGTACAAAGTGAATTAGGACAGAGTTAGACAGGCTCTGTAAAAACTATGAGGTGAAATGGAGACCTAAGAATATATGTGCTAAGATCAGTTGTTTTGACTTCTCAATGTGAATAAAGGTTAGAAATTTAATATGCTATATTATTGATTGGAATGCCCTTATGACAGGGGTTTAATTTAGAAAAACCTTTAATAATGGATGTGTGAAAGTAACAAGTAGTAGTTAACACAGGGTAGCCATTGAATATTAATTCATAATGGAGCTGATTCTGTGAACTTCAGATATTTCACAGTGCATAATGATACACTATGAATGTTGATGATTGGCTTCTGACTTTGATGAATGTATTCAATTGTTTTGGTATGTGATGTGTGAATAGCAGATTAATTGATTGGGTCATTTTATCACAGAATATAAATCCTACTTTAACACTATTTATGCTGTTATGATAATTAACTGACATAATTTTAATAAATTGAATAGAATACATGTAAGTCCACATTTCATGACAGATATAAGTACTTATATGTTTTAAAAGTATTATATAATATAAATCATGCCAAACTATGTAGTAATACATGTCAAAGAAGCATAACAAGGAGACCTACGAATGCCACAAATAATATATCAGAACTTGTGCATGTCTGAACGGAGACAGAGAAATATTTCTGACTACTGCTTTGCAATTATTTCCAATCTATACAGAGATATTATTTTAAAAGAAGCAAAACATGTTAAAAAGAGGACTGTGTTTTGGTAGGAGATAGATTTCTATTGTATATGTGTTGGACAGGACAAACAAAAGCAAAGAAATTGGACCCTTGCAAAGAATGTCGCTGTCTGTAATAGTGTTCCTTTTTTTCAAAAGGATAATCTTGACTGAAAAAGGATATTGATTATATATAATAATGCTCATTCACTTCTTATGTAGGACATTATCTATTTAAAAAGTAGTATAATTATCTAAATGCATAATAGACTTATAAATTATCAGTCTTCTGTAGTTTCTAATACGTAGTGATTCAAGTATGGGCCAAAGGCCTGTAATAGTTTAACAATGACATACCCTTTCTCCACGTGGTCCTCTATCTCCAGTGGGGCCCTAACAGAAAGACACAAATGCAGAGTGAAGATGTTTAAGTAATTTTCAGTGAAGAAGCAAGCCATTTTTGATAATGATTAGTTGATAAGGCTAATCTGATTAAAATATAATTAGACAGTAGCCCAAACACCTGGTATAATACAATAGATGATAGTGCCTTGTTTTTGTTATAGCTGTATGTAATTTTCTTTCAAACTGGAGGACTAGAGGATGCTATAGTCTCTTGTCATTAAACCAACATTATACATTGTTAGCAAGATGATTGCTGTAGATGAAATGACCACTTTGTTATATCTTTAATAACATATTCATGCAGTCAAACTCTTTTAAAATAAACTTTCCTTTACTATCGATAATTACCATAATATTCATTTTACATCTAAAATATAAACAAGTCTCTTAAAAATCTTTTAGTCTGTAAATCACCAGTTTGTATAATATAAATGTAATTAGAGATTATTCTGGAAGATAATAAAATTTTGTTAACCTTAGACATTAACACTACTTTTTAAGCTAGTGCATAGTCATGTAAACCAAATCTTGACAAAATATTTTCTTTCTATTGTTCACTTTAAATTTTGTAACTACTACTAATTTTATATATTTAAGGAGACATGTTAGAGTCTTACCTTTCTTGCAATTCCCTAGAAAAGAAAAGGCAAAAGATTATGAGAATTATATATGTACATATATTAATCATATAATATAAAACATATCTGTAGACTACATTATGTCTTTTCTGTTTACTTAATCTACTATGTTGAAAGAAAATGTAAAATTTTACCAATAAATAAAATGTTATATATAAACCAAATATGTATACTTATCTGTGGCTATGCTGCAAGTTTCATCATGAATTAAGAATTTGTTCATTATTTTGTAAGAGAATTACAAACTCTAGCTCAGTGAGCTCTTGAGCTTCGTAGTAGCTGGTGCTAAAATGCAAACTCCAACCGGCTTACTTACTCTCATTCCTATGGGTACTTGATGAGGCCAGCCTTACTGAGAAGCACCACCCATTTTGGAAAATGGGGTGGGCACTTTCAGCAGCAATCAGAAAGTTTTGGACCATTGTAACCCTTCACAATTTTCTTGGGAAGCCAAGTTGGCCACTTTCCCTCCCCAGAAATAAACACTACTATGACTCAAAAAAATCAAAATATAAAAAATTGTAGTTTCTTAAAAATAATTTTACTCACCGCTTGTAAAGCTGTAAGGGAAAGAGGAAAGTAGTGAAAAGTTATTAGTATCATTTCATTGATCAATGACAATAATTAACAAGTGATACACAGGCTTATAAAATTGAGTTACCTGATTAAAAGATCCATTCTATTTCTTATTAAGACTATTCTGGTGATTTTGAAATTATTCAGGTCAAAAGACCAGCAGGGATCAGCAGGGTGATTTGTTTACAGTCTTAATATGTAAATATATATTTGAATTAAATGGTTAATTATTTACTATTTTATAAATGCTGTGAAATATTAATGTGTCTGGAGGGCATTTCTAACATTCAACAATTAGGCTAGAAATTACACTGATGAATCACTGACTATATAGAAGAACAGAAGACTGGTGAGGAAATGTTTTCTGGTTTAGAACACCTTTAATACTTAAGGGTCTAAAGAAGAGCAAACCTAGGAAAGTATGAGCCCTAAAGAATATTTTAGTTTTTCATAAAACATTGAAGTTTCTCACTACTTTGCACCATTCTTCATGACCTTTATTCCAAAGGTCTAATTTGCACATAAGTAACAGTGAACGTGGATTAATTCAAGCATCTGACTTTCCTAAAATCAGTTCATTTAAATGAGGTAAAGTCATTTTATTAACATATATCACTTTTATCTCTGAAGAAGGGTTGCTTTATATAAATAGAAAACTCTTGATTAGAATTTGGAGAAATAGGGAAAATAAGGTAATATTCCCCTGTCCTTTGCCATAATTACTGTAAGTCCATAAAAACTGAATTCTTTTCCTTCCATAGAATAATTATAGGTTAACATGGGATATAAGAGCTGTCAAAGTTGCACTGGAATGAATCACCCCTAAAAATTGTTTGAATTTAGTGGTCAGGAAGTGTCTCATTTGGAGTGAGAACATCTGTTCAACAGTCACCATTCAGGAGATGGACCGTGTCCAGCACTGATATTTAAGGGCAATTGATGAGAATTACTGTTAAATTAGAAAAATGACATGTTTACTTCATTGTGTCCATCAACAGGAAGAACAATTATGCCTGAATTGATTAACAGAAGCCCTTAAGATTTGGGATAATTGCCTTTTGATTACTCAGATGTGAGCCATTTTGAACAATGTGTGTTGTGTAACCTTTATTCCAGACAGTGGTTGGCTGTTGATTAGAAGTGAGTTTACATTCAGACTTCAATCTTCCCTAGGTCAGTTGCAGTATTTTTTTTTTCCCTGTGGGAGTCAGCTCTTCTCTCTGATTTCATCATATAAAGCTAACTTGTAACACGAACTTGGTCAATGTGATTTGTCCTTAGTATCCTCAATGCTTGTATAAAAGTGCATAGGGGGAACATACAAGCATCAGTAAGTATGCAGTGGTAGACGCAGTGGCATGTGGGTGGGGCTAGTTTTTGAAGTGTTGGGCGTGGCCAGGCACCGCTCATCCCCCATCAAGTCAATATCTTTGGCTAGTAATCAGTCAGCCATTTTCAAGATGAAAACCGACTGATTTTCTTCAGTCTATCTTGTCATGGAAATCTGGTCATAAAATCTAGAAATGGGAAGGGGACTTAAAGTCAATATGTTTAGTTTCCATTACATATTCTAGAAGAAGACCCAGTTGATTTTTCCAAGGTCACATGGTAAATTAGTGACAAACTCACGGGAAGAGTCTCAGGCCAAGACTGATATTTCCTAATCTACTGTCTCCTTATCTGATCACCACCGGAAACAGATCAAAGGAGTAACTAAATGTAAAACAGCTTTTGGTTCAAATTTACTATTTCCATGACCAGGTAATGAACTGAAAAGCTAATTTTACTATTCAGAAAACAAAAGTAGTAGTCTAAGTAGTACTTTTATCAGGATAACCGACTGCATTCTCCACATATTGTCCAGAAAAGTAAATCACTTTAAAGAGGCGTCTTTAACTGGCATTCCATTGATTTAAGGTCGGGTCCCCTGTGCTTTCATTTTACTCCCTCCAGGGGGCGCATTTTCATCATTATCTCCATCAACGTCATCTAGACCAACCCCGACGCCCAGAAGAGAATGAGGAGGGGGTGAGCTTTGTACTGTAAGAGCTGTGTTGTTGAAAGAGCTTTCTAAACTAGGCCCCAGGTTTCTTTAGGTGGGCACCTCTATAGGGCTTGAAGGGCGGAGTCCTTTGATTTCTTCACTATGTCAGTCGTATCTGCAGCATCTTGAGGTAAAAATTCCTAGACTCCCTGTGAGCTTCACCAACCTGATGGTCCAGATTAACAGTCTAGCGTTAAAAGAAAACTTCTCTAACTCTTGGCTGCAGTCAAGCCTTCCATATTTACATTCTTTTAAAACACTTTCCAAGTCTCTCATGCATCCGGGCCTTTCTCCACATCCCAGGGAGCCTTCCTTATAAGCTGTTCATAGAATAAAGGGCAGGGTTCCCCTTTTTCAGATCAAGGTGCCCATCTCTCTAGCCTCTTCCCCTCATCTCCCCCAAACAAGCGGAAGACACTTACATTGGCATGTTGCTAGGCACGAAGTTACTGCAAGCAGCAACAGAGTCCGCGTATCCACAAAGCTGAGCATGTCTACTACTTAGACATGCAGACTCCTTGTGTCGCAGAGCCCCTGGGTCACCGGTGGAGGTATCACCTGGCGGGCGCAGGCATGCAGTCGTGACCGGTCCCGCCAACTTAGCCGAAACCTCCTGCTGCCGTGGTGCTAAAATAATAAAGCCCAGATCTGCCCTATTTATATGGCAAAAGTTTCCCTGGCCGGAGGGTGCCTCCAAAAGAGTCTCCACCAATGGGAGGGCCGGGGCCAGGGGCCCGGGCCGGGCCGAGGTGCTGGGAGGAGACTGCGGGGGCGCAGAGGAGGGAGTCGAGGGGGAGGGACGTGGCCACGGGGCTGGCTTCTTAAATTGGTTCCATTCTTTTTGAGGACGTGGACACTTTTGAGGCTTTCGAGGGGGAAACTCTGACTCTGTCTGCATACCTCCGCCCTCCGTAGCCACCCGCCCTCCCCCGCCCTCGCCAAGTTTGGAACCACTTTCGGACACGTCGGAGTGCTTCGCAGACATAGACGTGGGCACTTTGCAGATCTCCCGGTAGCAGGGCAGGGGTTGAGGGACCCAGAGGCTGGAGATCAGAAAGCAGGAGCTGTCCAGTCCTGTCTCACCTTGTGCCCTTTGGGCCATCCGCAGGCTGGAGGGGGCTGGGAAGCAGGGATGGAGGTGACAGCGTGGCGGGACCAGCCCAGGGCCGCCCTCCCTCCGGAGTTGACTCCACCCTGTCCCAGCCCCCACCCAGCTTTACTCCAGCTTGGGGCTTACGTTCTCTCTCTCTCTCTCTCTCTCTCTCTCTCTCTCTCTCTCTCTCTCTCTCTCTTTCTCTCCTTGATGGAGCTGTTCTGCTTTGAACCTTCCTCTCAGAAGGATGAGTTTCTCATCACTCGTTAGAGCCACCTGGGAAGTCTTTTGACCTGGGTTGCTCAGGCTAGTTCCAGTCCACATCTTGGGAACTGTTTAAGCTTGCAAGACGCAACGGCCCTGGAAACCAAGAACCTTCTTTCCTTGGTCTCCTCTCTAAGGTCGTGGTCTCTTCTTTATAACCAGGTGTCTCTACAGACCCTTGTCTGGATTTACCAGCCCTACGCTGAGCCTGGGTCAAGAAAACACTTGACTCTGTGTCCGGACCTCCCTGGCTGGATCTTGCTGGCAGCCCACTCATGGCTCCTCTCATCCCCACTGCTCAACGTCTATCTGCCTTCATTTCCACACCTCTTCTCATCTTGCGTAAGAGAAAACGTCTAGTGTTAGAGCCAGGTGGCATTTTAATTGGCATCTGAGGTGTGCACAGCTTCTCCCTGAATACTCAAAGCAGTGCCCCTCCCCCAGGAGATGACTCCTTCCCCACACCCAACCTCCTCCTTATTCTCTTGCCTCCATTCAGTTCTCTACTCGACTCCCATCATAGGACTTTGATCCTGAAGCACTGAGTGGGAGACCCTGGCTCTCCAGGATGGTGATTTTGATATACTGAACTTCTTGGGATGTCCTTCCAGGCTCCTGGGGGGTCCCAGGCTCCTCCTTTGAGTGCCAAGCATTCTTTATAAGGCAGTCAAGGGCTAGTCCAAATGTCATTTTGTCCCAGAAGTCATCATAAAAAGAGCATATTTAGGTCAATTTTCGTCCCCACAAAACAAAAGAAGAAGGGCTTTTTGGGAATTCTTCTTTTTTTCTTCCCACTTACCCCTCTCTCCCTTTCTGCTTTGCTGAGTGGAGGAATTTCTCTGCCCAAGTCCATTAACTCTATCAGCAGCTGCTGTGAACCCAAGGGACTGGATATTGCTAAACTGGCTGATCTTCCTGAGTTAAAAAGAAAAAAAGTTAATACAAGTAGAAAAGAATAACTAAAAAGTACAATAAACTTATTTTAATCTAATTAAAAATATGAATACAAATTGAGAGACAAGTTAGGAAGATTTAAAAACAACTAAAAGAACTTGGAGTGAAAGGTTTTGAAAAGGTTCCTAACCAGGCAACAATAAGAGGCTTGAGAACACCTTTCCTCAAAATAATTGCCAGTAAAAAAATAACCCAAAACTTTAAAAGTACAAATCACTTTTGTCAGGAAAGAAAAACTTCAAAGCTACCCAAGCATTTTTTTTTTGTATTAACTAGAACCATGAGTTACTTTTACAGAGTGTCACTTGTACCTGAAAGTTGGAGATTAATTCTGAACAGAAATGACTTAGGTAGGTAAGAAAATAGGTTTATGGAAGAAGCCTTCCAAATGTCTTTCAGGGTAATTATCTGGTAACTCTCCTTGAAGTCAAGTTGGCCAAATCATTGGTTTTGCAATAGCTATCCAAGATCTTAAACATTCCATTGTGGGCTTCACTGTGGTTGTCAAAACAGTCGCCATGGTAGAACATTTTTTGAAAGTGTGATTAACTTTCCTTTTTAGAAAAAAAAAAGAGAGAATGAAAAAAAGAGAAAGAGAAAAAGGCCCTCAAGTAATTTCTGAGAATTAAAGAAATACAAGTTCAATAGTTTGTATATAAAACTTCCTTACTAAGGACAGAGGAGTGAACTGATAACTTGTAAAGCATTCCTGGAAACTGATTCAAATACCAAATGCTGCGGGAGCTCCCTCCCTGATGATGTGGCAGGCTTTGAAACCGGCAGTTGTCAGCACTTGGTAGAAAGCCCTGAATCTAGACACAACAGGGAGGGGGAGAGAGAGAGAAAGGAAAGTCTCCCTCTCCTCTCCTCTCCTCTCCCCTCCCCTCCCCTCCCCTCCCCTCCCCTCCCCTCCCCTCCCCTCCCCTCCCCTCCCCTCTCCTCTCCTCTCCTCTCCTCTCTCTCCTCTCCTCTCCTCTCCTCTCCTCTCCCCTTCTCTCCTCTCCTCTCCTCTCCTCTCCTCTCCTCTCCTCTCCCCTTCACTCCCCTCCCCTCCCCTCCCCTCCCCTCCCCTCCCCTCCCCTCTCCCCTCCCTCCTCTTCCCTCCCCTCCCCTCCCCTCATCTCCTCTCCTCTCCTCTCCTTTCCTGTTCTTCTGTACCTTCCCCCCTCTCTCTGGGAGACAGGTTAAAATTCTAACCTTTTTATGGACAATTTTGACAGTCTTTCAATGATCACTTACTAGGGAAGGTAGTGCATTAGGACTTGCTTACATCTAGAACTTGGTTAAGTACTCTATGCTTCTAAATATCATGTGTTTTTGTGTTGGAGGGTTCATGATGGGGCTGAGGGAGCTGGGAGAGTGGAAGCAAAGTTTGAAATAAGTGTCCGGTCCAGATGGTATGTGGGAGGAACAGAAAAGGAGTAATGGGAAAGGACTAGGGAGTTGGGTGGGTCTGACTTGAGTGTTGAGGGCTGGAACAAAGGACGCAGAGGTAATCAAAGATAGCTATGGCTTTGCTGCTAGACAAGTAACACTCACCATCATATCCCCATCGTTCTCCGAGGAGACAAAGGTAGCTCTCTTGAGTGTTCAACAACCCACAGATGCACAGTGGGCCTGGAAGTTGAGGTAAATATCATGTGTCCCAATTGTTTTTCGTTAGTGTTTTATCATAGCAACAGAAACCAAATGAGTACATTTCCTTTACTGAAAAGCATCAATATGACACTATCCTGTTTCAGTTCCAGTTTCATTTCTAGTGGGGTTGTGTGTCAAATACCAAGAGGTCATTTACTGATAATGTGGAAGGTGGAAAGGTTTGATGGCTGACTTGTTTCTGTTATGATATTGATTTGGAAGGTCTGAAGAGTCTTGCTTTGTTTCATATCAAGCAGAGTATTAAGTTTCTAATGAATATTTATATGGAACCAGGGCCACATTCATTCAAGCAGTATCTAGGATTGTGTTAGGAAATGGAATGACTAGCCATTACCTTTGAGGAGGTTCCAGTCTGCTGGGGGATAGAGAAGAGTACAGTGAACGATTATGAAGTTATGGGAAAAACTGAATATAGATACCTAATCTAGATTTTGGCTGTACAATCAAAGAGGGCTTCTTGAACACTGCAACCATTTCATTCAAACTTAATAAGAAGAAGATTTTTACAAAGAGGAGAGGGAGAGTCAAACATGGTGACACATGCCTTTAGTCCTAGCGCTTGGGAGGCAGTGACAGTGAGTTCAAGGCCAGCCTGGTCTACATGGTGAGTTCCAGACCTGGTGATACAGGGAGACCTTGTCTGAAAAAGATCAAAAAATAAAAATAAAAAAGAGGAGAAAGAACTGATATGACATTGAACGTTTATCATCTTAGCACTTGGAAGGCTGAGGTAGGAGGTTCTTGAGTTCAAGGTCAGCCTGGGATATATGTCTATATCTCTCTACCTCTATCTCATCTCATCTCATCTCATCTCATCTCATCTCATCATTATCTATCTATCTATCTATCTATCTATCTATCTATCTATCTTTCTATCATCTAACTATCTATATGGAAAGATTCTGTCTAAAATCAAAAAGAATGGTCTGGCCACAGAAAACACTAGAAATTTTGACAGTCTGAGGCATAGAAAGGATTTTTGTATGATTAGATTGTGGAAGCAAAAGGTGAGGAGAGAGGAAGGGGCTAGAGCTAAGGATGGTAGATTTAGCAGGGGCCAGATTAAAAGGGCCAGACCTTTTGAAGCTGTATTCTGGTGGTCTTTTTTCCTAAGTGTTGTGAGAATATTTGGATGATTTTAAGTGGGAAAAGTATGTTAACAGTGAGTGCTTCAAAAATGATGAGTTTGGCTGCATGCTGGAGGGGTGATTAGAAGAGCACAGCAGAGATGGGAAAACAGGAGCAATTCTGAGGAAACTGGAGGACGCTGGACCAAGGTAGCGCTGGCAGGATGAGAGCAGACACTGAGCTGCAGAAATATTTGAGATTTGGAAGAAAACCGTTCTGGTGTTTGATTGTGGAAACTGAGTGGAGGAGGAGGATGCCAGGCACATCATTAGGCTTTGGCAACTGATGGGAGCCAGAATCTGTTTAATTGGGAACATTTGAGAAGAGGATGACTTAGGGTGAGAGAAGAGAGGACAGAGAGGGCTGTTCATTTACAGACTAAATTGGCTATGGACTCTGCAAATGGCTAGGTCTTATCAATAATATCTAGGTCTGAAGCATGCACTTTATGCTGGTCTTGATTTATTGACAAAGGGGTCCATTGGATTCCTGATACCACAGAAGTGGATGAAATCCCATAGGTTGCATGAACATATAGAAATGAGGAAATCATGAAGCATACGACAAAACCCTGAAATCCCCAGCATATCAGGAATGGAGAGAAGAGGGAAAAGCATCCTGACTGTTTTAGGTGGAGAAAACCCATGACAGCTACATCTCTAAAGGAACAGGAAGCAGGTTGTTTGGGGATGGAGAGAGGGTACGTTTTGCAGTGATGAGAAGTTTTGTATTTTCCTAAAAGGTCAAATAAAGGTGTAATAATTACATAAATCGTCGTCTTGCAGGTTTTTGGTGGGGGTGGTTTCTGTGGAATGGAGTCCAGGGTTGAGAAAGTGAAAGAGAAAGAGGTGAGTAGTAAATAATGTGTTATGGGACTTTAGTTATGTCAATAGCTGGGAGAATGTGGGTATAGTTGAAGGATAATGTTGGGATTAGTATGAAAGGGAATTATGTATATATGGAGTAAGACCATCCCGAGTAGCTGTTTATTTTTAATGCTAATCCCCATTTTGAAATCTTCCATGGAAACCTTCTTTAGGTCACTTACATAATCTCATTTGCTTTCTAGTATTGAAGCAAGGAACATTTAAGGGCATATGGATTTTTCCCCCAACTTGGTACTGAATGAATAATCAAGTGGTTTTCACAAAATCTCTTTAAAATGAGTAGACAGCAAATTTATCTCATATTTTAAAATTCTAGTTTAATATTCAGTGCCCCATTTTTTCAAGGTTAGAAAGATGAACTAGACAACCACTTCTGTCTTTATCAAAAGTCCAAGTGTGCTTGTGGACAGATGATATGGAAATAGTTGTTCTGCAATGTCTTGTTATTGACTATTCCAAGCCCTGTAACTCAGAAGGGTGTACTGGGGCTCACAAATTTCACCTTTCAATTAACTCCACCTTTTCCATTGAGAAGATGCTAATGCAATTCCTTTAGTCAGTTCCCAATCCACCCTTCAGTGGAGGAGTCCCAGAGTACTGATGCATTCTGAAACCCTCTCTGACTTATTAAAACTTTGGTTGACTTGGTTTCCAAACTTGTGTTTTTAAATTTTTTTTTCAACTGGCTGGGGAAAAATGAGTTTTATTTCAGTTGCAATAGAGAGTCTAGATATTAACATATTACAAATAGAAAAGGAATGACAAGGATTTCATCCTATGAGATACATACTTAGTACTAATATAATTAATATTTCATTAAAATAAGTAGCAAGTCAAGCTAATAATAATACCAATGAGCTTGTATAAGTTTAAAAATTTGATTTTGACTTTTGGGATTCTCTGTTTCCTTTTCTAAGATGATGTTTTAAAAGTTTTCAGTCTAGTATTTTCTAAGTGTTGTTCATTGCATTTGACTTTATTTTTTTACTGAGCTAAATTCTTTACCAGTGACCTTCTAATTTGTTTTATTATTGTTGTTTGTTTGAGGGTAATATGGCTGGTTCCTCTGTGATTGATAAAACCAATCACCCCATTCATTTATTTTTCCATTCTACCAACCACCTTGCTACTGTCTGTGAAGACACAGTGTAAGAAACTAGGCCTAAGACATGCTCTTGGATGTTCTAACCTGCCCCTTCTTTCTGCTCTGGAAGTGGTGATTCCCTAAGCTTCAGGGCCTTGTCTCTATGTTCATGCCCCTGGCTGTTGCAGGCCTGCCTGCCTGGGTCCCCAAGGGCACTTCCCCAGGGCTCTATGCTCCAGCGTGTGCTCTAGTACCTGCAATCTTGGCTGGACCCCTCTGCTGACAGTCCTGGCTTATTATCTCCATGGATCTCCACTTCTAAGATCCATCTGCTGGCTGCAGCTGAGTTCACTTCTGCTGTGCCTGCTCCTAATCTCCATTTTTCATTCAGAATCTCCATCTGAAGGAAGTGAATAAGTTTTGCCTATTTCCTTTGTCATATTTTATTTGAATTGTATGTTCAGTGAACAATAGTGGAGGTCTTATTGCGTGTCATGTGTAGATGTGAGGATAGAAAAGATAGACTTTCCAATCTCAGGGGACTTGTCACATGCATAGTATATTTTTCCCAATTGTGAAGATAAGGAAATTTTTGCAGCTTGAGGTACTGAAAACTTTAGGAGACAAAGTTAGGCAAGGATTAAATGCAAGTCTTTATAAATCTTCCTTGTATTAGCTCTAAAATAAAATCTTCAAGAGAGCAGGTTAAAGAATGCATATTATTGACATTCTTCATGTCTTAAATTACTAATAAGGTTTTGGTACAATTGCTTTCCATTTACCATCACTTGCTCAATACTGATCTCTCAGGCTCTTTCTCCCCTGCCATTTCAATGAAATGCTCATAAATTTGCTTTGCTTTGCTGACGACAATGTCCATATGAAAAGAACTAACCCTGTCTAGTTCCCCTTCAAATGAGTGATGTTTTTCTGATTTCATGATTTGGAAGTGTTGATTCTTGAATCCTCAGTTCCACAGATAATTCCCTAAAGCACATGCCATCAGGCTCCTCTTACACAAATATCTCTTCTTTCTTGAGGCTGAGACTGCCATTTTAAGGTCCTGGTTTATGCCTCCTCCAATTCTCTGTTTCCTAAAGCCTGAAGGCAAAACCCTTCTGTTACTGCCATGCCATCCCTTTACTTTATTTTCTTACTCCTAACAACCAATTTCTTCTTTTTCTAATTATCCCCAACAGGAGTGACTCATAATTCTTATATAGTAGAGCAGAGATTTCTTGTGGTTGGGAGAAAGTACACAAAACTACATTTGCATATACTGAAATCCCTTGTTTCCTAAAATGTGAAGTGAAGGCAACTCACTAGAGGGAGAAAATCGTTTATCTAACCTGAGAAATAATGCAGCCTCCTTTTAAAGCACAGAAATTTCATTTTTATGTAGTGAGCAATATATTCATGAAGTCTAAAGCTATTCATAAGGAGGAAGAAAGAAGAAGTATTTGGTTCTGTTTGGGAAAGTTGAGGAAGCTTCTAGGAGGAGGAAATATTGGAACTGAATCAGAGGACTTCAAGAGGCAGAAAGAGAAACTTTCTAGAAGATAGTACAATGTATGTAGAAGGAAGGGGGCATTTATCAAAATTTGCACTTAAATAATTAATGTTATAATAATCTCCCTATGGAATAGTAGCCCTCAGCCTGAGGTAATTTTGTTCTATGGGAAACTTTAGGGACTATATGGAAGCATTTCTAATAGTCATGATTAGGAACAGGAATTTGTGCAGCTGGTCCTAATGGGTAAAGATCAGGGACACTGCTTGCCATCCTTTACTATATAGCATGGGCTCCACACAAAGAGTCATCTACCTCAGTGTCACAATTACTGAGGACTTGGACCTTGCCAGTCTCTTTCAGCCACTGTGTCCATAAGATTTAGCATAGATTTAGAGTCAGTACTGATAGTAATGTAACATTGGTTGAGAAAACAGAAACATGAAAGAAGAGTCATATTTGAGGAAGAACAATAGCTACTTGGAGTTAGTGTAACTAAAGGGTATTTGGAAAATCAGGCTGTTGGTGAGACAGAGAAATCATGAAATATATCTTGTGCTACATTAAGGAGAATGTTACTATCTGAGTTAAGCTAATTTTCTTATATAGTCCAGGACCACCTGCCTAGGGGTGGAATTTCCCACAGTAGGGTGGCATCTTACATCAATTAACAAGCAAGACAATCCCTCACAGGTATGCTTACAGACCAACTTGATAATTACTCAATTGAGGCTCCTTTTTCAGATGGTTCTACGTTGTGGCAAGTTGAAAGTTAATGTTAACTAGGATACCAGAGACAATGAGAACCCAGCCTAAAGCTCAGTAGTGGAGATGGAGAGAAGCGGGGATAAAAGACACATACAAAGGAATTAGAATTGATAGGACTTGATGATCCGTTACGTATGGAATACGATGCTTCTTTTGGCTTGGGTGTTGATATTCCTACATGAGATGAAGAAGACAGGAAAGAGAAGTGGATCTGTGTATCAGAATACACGAATTTGTCTTTGAACATTTGTCATGGCATTAATTTAGAGCCTGACACTCAACACTCAACTTTTGATTAGCTGGCAACCCAGACACTGAGGATGACAATATAAATAATTCTAATTCTCAAAAAATGGTCATGTCCATAAGCAACCCTATGCAAATAGATAAAGGTTGAAACAACTGCACCGTCCATTGATAGGTGACTAGATAAGCTAAATGTGCTATATTCATAAAAGAGACTTTTATCTAACCATTGAAAGAAGCACAATAAATGCATATATGGACAAAACTTTTGAAAATATGCCAAGTCATGAAAATTAGACATAAATGGTAAGTTAGATACTCAATAATACACTTACATGAAATACCCAGAATAAGTAAATCCACAGAACCAGAGAACATTAGAGAAAGGCAGGAGCCAAGGGAGGAGGACAATGGGGAATGATTGCTTCATGTATACAAGATCTCTTTTGAGAATGTTAAAAATATTCTGGCACTAGATAGTGGTTATGGATGCACAGCACTGTGAAGGTACCACAGGATACTGAATTTTGTACATTAAAATGATTACCTGTACTTAAAGATAGTTAATACACGTAACAAAAACCATTTTGAGTTTCACCTGAACACATTTTTTTTTGTTTGTTACTAAAAAAAGAACACAATTTAATGGGAAAGACTAGTAAAAATATGGAGATTCAATTGGAAAAATCTATAATTGTCTGTAGTAGTACTGAAGAAATTAAAGCCTCAGCAACAATGAAGTCTATGGTAGGAGCAGAGAGAGAGAAGGGAGTTAAGAAACCATTTTCTCTATTTTTTACAGCCCTGATTGCTATACTTCATGTGAGGCATAATGGAGTCACTCCTGAGACATAAGTGGTTCCATCAATGTCATGTGAGCAGTCAGTGGCAGAGGGCTGAAATAGGGGAGTTCACCAGGTCTTGGAACTTGAATCTTTTCCTTCTATAAGCTCCATCTCCAAGATATTGGCAGAAAGTAAAGGCAGACAATGGCAGTAATAAGTAGAATCCCATATTTTAAAAAGCTGTTTAAAAAGAGTAGTACAAACCTGAGATACAACTTTAAAGTCTTTAATGTTTGAGATGGCATCTCAAAGCATGCCGAATAATCTCCATCACCCAAAGTGTTCTTCAAAAATAAAGAATGGGGAGGAGCTGGGGAGAAAGTTCAGTTGGTAAAGTGTGGCACAAGCAGCAGGACTTGAGTTCAGATCCCCTGCTCTGCATTAAAAAAAAATAATGAAGAACGGGCTACAAGTGTGTGTTAGGATATAATAAGGAAGTGACAGAGTAGTTGCCATGATGAATTAATGGCAAATACCCTCTTATAAAAGATTATGTTTATATCCTTATTTTCTTTACTTTAACAAAAAGCTAGAAACACTGGTTAGTCTACTCCTATCCCTTAGAAATTGAATAAATATTAATTACTCTATTTTTTGTTTGTTTGTTTGTTTGTTTCTTTTTTTGGGGGTCCTTTTGAGACAGGGTCTCCCTGTAGCCCCAGGTGGCCTAGAACTCTACACAGACCAGGTTGTCCTTGAACTTACAGAGATTTACCTGCCTCTACCTCCGGAGTGCTGAGATTAAAGGCATGTGCCACCACACCTAGCTACTCTATTTTTTTCTAAATGAGTTAACCATTTATACTCTATTTTTTTCTAAATGAGTTAACCATTTATTCACTTTTCAGGCAAACATGTATTGAACTGTAGGCACTGACAGAACAGAAGGATGCATGTGAGGATAAATGCATGCAAGTCGCTCCTAATTTAGTTGGAATGTGTGTCAAATAAACAATATTGAAAATAAAGTTCTTTGGGTAGGAAAACAGACATGAGATATCTAACTTTGCCTGAGAATATTAAAGTATCTCCTCAAGGGGAGATGAGAAGCTGTGATGTGTGAGGATCTGTTAGGTTTGCATTCCAAGAATATGTAAAAGCACAACAGTATCATGCAATCAAATTACTCACTTATCCCTTCATTAAATGCCTTTTATGCTCTTTGTGTATCAGATACTGTGGTGGGCATTGAATGTATCATGCCACAGATAAACTGGAGCCCCAACTTCCTAGGTACCCTCGATATCCCCAGTTTCCTTTGCTCGATAAGAATTTACTTTACATAGTATTTAGAAGGAGCTTTCAAAGCACTGTTCTATACATTATCCATTTAGCCATGACATGGATCCCTTGGGATAGCATGCTTGACAATTTTGTCAATAACAACAAGCAGCCAACTTGATGTCCTAGATCTTCTAAATCAAATTACTGATTCCTCATCATTCATATATTCATTTTATGCATTTCTGCCAAACTCACAGTGTTACAAGTTTTCTTATGTTTCTCAAAAACTTTCATTGGCTCTTATGCCTTACCTCAGCAAGAAGTGTCCCTTTGTTTGATGTTGTCAAGATTATTTACAATTTGGAGTCACCATATGTATTTAACCTTATTTTCTACTACTCAACAAAATATACTGTATTATCTATTGCTACCTAAGGAACTGCCCTAAAAAGAAGTGACTTAAAATAACAACACTGTTATGTCTTTTGATTTATAGATCTGACATTCAAGGGCAGCTTGGATAATTATTCTATTCTTCCTTGCATTTACTGTGATCAAGTAGAAGTCATCTGGCAGCTGGTCTGGTGTGAAGCACCCAAGTTGGTTTATTCATATGTCAGAGAATTGACAAAGATGACTAAAAGGCTGACCTCAGCTAGGCTACTGGTGGGACTTCCTACTCCTAGATCCCAATACAACAATGAGATTTTTTTCTTTCTTTTCTGGCTTCCAGAGGGAACACTTTAAGAAAGAAAAGGGAGCTACAGGACTACTTCTTGGAAATAGTACAATCTCACTTCTCTATATTCTGCGATAAAGACAGTCACAGTGTCAACTGAGATACAAGAAGATGAAATCATAAAGGTGTTTTTACCTGGAAGAATGGTTCTTTAGGGGGGGCTCTTTGGAGATTAATGAACACACTTGACTGTATTCAAAAAATTTTCATAACACTCTCCTGTGCTGTATATGGGTCTATATCCATTTCTATCTTCCCACAAGATTCATCCTATTCTTTGAAGATTAATCAAGTTTTATATTGAACATTTAAAATCTTTCAGTGAACGCTCTAGTCTTCAAACAAATAGAAACAAACAAACTTTCCAGTCCGGCAGTAGGAATAGAAAGTCTTCTTTACAAAGAAGAAGAGTGGATTGAAATATTTGCATGGAAGAATTCACAGCATTGAAAACCTGCTTAGATGTTGAAGGCCAACAGTAGGAATGAGCCAGAGATATTTTGGCAACTTTGAGCCTCAATAGCTAAAAGATTTGAACTACCATTTATAGAATGTCGAAATACATGTGGGGATGAGAGGAGAGACTAATTCCCTTTAGAACATGCTACTTTAGCGGCATAGTGGGAAAGCCAGGGAAAGAATCTTGCAAGCAGTAATGGAAAATGAAAGGGGTTTGGGAGACAGGTCAGGATGAGAGAGGTAGGCGCGGAGCCTCCTGGTAAAGAAGTGCTCGTTGAAGCTGTGGGACTGAATAAACCATTCAGAAAGGGATTTGTGAGGATGGATCCAGAACTAACCACAGATAGGTTTGAGGAAGATTTTTGTAGCAGAAGGAATATAAAGATTCTGAGATGAGACAGAGATAAGAAGAGATGTGGGAGTAGGTTTCCATGAGGCAAAGGAGAATGAGGTTTCAAGATAGAAAAGATGGTCAAATGTCAAAGCAGAGGACTAATAAAGGCCTTTAACTAAGATGTCTTTGACTTATTGACTATTGAGAAAGGAGTCATTTGAAGGAAGCTAGATTGCATGTAGTGTGAACGGACTGTGGGGTCAGAAATAATGGGATTGTTTTATCCACAAGTCTAACACCAAAGGAAAAATGGGATATCTCCACAGCAGCCTTCCAAAGACATCTATCATTCATCTATCTATCTAGTTATCTATCTTTTATGGTACTGGGATTGAACCCAGGGAATTCTGACTGCTAAGCAAGTGCTCTATGGTCTACTAAGGTCTATACCAAGGAGCTGTATATCCAAGACCTACAAGCAGAACTCTCAGAGGTAATTATTCTTCTCTGGTGGTGCCATTAAGGGGAGTAGTGTGTGTGTGTGTGTGTGTGTGTGTGTGTGTGTGTGTGTGTGTTATGTAGGTATGTGTGTATGGAGATATATGTGTATGTGTGCTCACAATGTAAAATTTGACTCTATATCAAACTCACTAGATGAACTAATTTTACTGTTTAAAACTCCAAGGTAGACTTACAGAATGAGAATTTTTAAGGGTGGACCCAAAGCATGCATAGGTTAAAACAGGCTTATAGATTGACTTAATGTTTAGGGGACATCCAGGGGCCTCAGGCTTCACAAAAGAGCTTTGAGAGATAGGGATAAATGAAATTAAGTTTCGGAGAGATGTTATAAAATGAAAACTACAGAAAAATTCAAGATGTGAAGAAGCAAAATGGAAGAAAAGTATCTCTAATTGAAGCCATACCTTCATGTGAATATTCTGATTCTCTCTTTCTCCTCCCTCTCTCCCTCCCTCCCTTCTTCCCTCTCTCCCTCCCTTCATTCCTTCTTTTTCTCCCTCTCTTCCCTCCCTCTTTCTCCAGCAAGCAACGTGGACAATTTTGTGAAATCGGTCATTAGAATTCCAAGCTATTTTTGCTATTTTTCTTTCTTTTTTTTTTTTTTTTTTGTGCTGGCCTGGGGAAATGGGTAAGAAGAATGTGGTTTGTGAGGCAAGTTAAACCACAGGAATCATTTCAATCCAAACAGCTTCTAACTATTTGATGTCTGGAAGTCTGGCTATGAGGGCGGGGGAGCAGGGAGAACGGTTGGCTCAGGACCATTTGTCTTTTCCTGGGAGGCGCTCGTTGCTTAACCCTTCGGAGAAGTGCTCTTAAATAGATAGTGTGTAAGCTTTGGCCAAGAGCAGGTGTGGCTCCTGCTGCTTCTTTGCATTTTTCAGAATTTTATTTCCTTGTCGGGGGAAGCCAGCTGCTCTCCTTCCCGAGGAAGCAAGTATCAGTGCTGTGTGGTTGGCTAGGGCCCCACCCGTGTTTAATGCTTCTGTGTGCTCACACGTTCTTGTGATAATCGAAGACACAGAAAAAAGCAATGCAACATTTTACTGATCACTTTTATACATGAATTAATGCACAGCCTTATGTGTGTATACGTTTTCACAAGAAAATGTTTACCCGAATCCAAAGCCTGCCTTTTGTTTAGAACTGGCTGGCCAAGAAAGGGTTACCCACGCTTGTCTCTTCTTGATGTGTAACAGCTGGGAAGAAAGTTCGAGGAGTCTCCGTCATGCTCAGGCTCAGCTCTGCTCCAAGTTGCACAAAGTAACTTAACCATCACCACCATCCCCCACTGTCTCTGTCCACTTCGTAAAATCCCCTCTGTAGATGAAATCTACTGTAAGCAAAGGAAGCGGCTTTGGGACAACAAAGCACAAGACGGGCGTAGCTGAAAAAATAAAAAATTAAAAAAAAAAAAGGAGGTGTTAAGTGCAACAACTTTTTTGCAGTCTTTAAGATTCATGGTTAATGTGTTTTCTTCAAAAGAAAGCATTCAGAGTCAGTAGTTATGGCCTTACAGAGAGGGTGAGATAGAATTGGAAGTCTCATACAAACAAAAATCACCATCAAGCCTGGACGGTCTACACCTTCAATTACAATGAACACCACTTGGTAGCTTTTGCTATATGCAAGGAACAGTAGATAACAACTTCCATTGCCCCTCTAATCAGTGTCTTACAGAACTGAGTTTGCTTGCTACAAACAAACAGGGACACAAAGATGAAGTATCCACCAAATGACACGCCCTTGGGTCAGCATAATGACCACCTAGGTTGTGGGGACATCCACATGATGCATGAGGTTCTTAACGGAATACACCAAAGAACTGTGGAATAAGTGTTTTAAAAAGCAGTCAGGAAAAGAGGTTGAAATTCCATCTCTCTCTCTCTCTCTCTCTCTCTCTCTCTCTCTCTCTCTCTCTCGGATGAAATGTAAATGTATAATGTATAATCCTCACTTTTTGAGAAAAGGTTAATTTTCATTTAAATCCAAGAAAAATCTGAGTGGATCCGATTTTCTCTAATATGATCAAACTGAGGAGAAGGAAGAGGAGGAGGGGGTGGAAGAGGAGGAGGGGGAGAGGGGGAGGGAAAGGAGAGCAGGAGGAGAAGCCCCGGAGGAGGGAGAGGAGGAGGGAAGGAAGAGGAGGAGGGGAGGAGAAGATCTCAAAGGCATTTCAAACGTATACAAAGGATGGTTTCTGGGATGGAAGCTGAGGACTGGGAGGGGCCTCCTGAGCCACGCTGGCTTCCTTTGGGAAGGGAGGGCTGTGGCCAGGCGGGTTCCAGCTGGTCAGCTATGTGGCACTGCTGCTATTGTTGAACAAAATTCTTTCCTTGTGACACATCTGTCTTCTCAACTTAATAGAAAGTACAGTTCTTGGGTTTTTTTTTTTTTTTTTTTTTTTATTCATGAACTTGAAGGAAATCAGAAACTTGTTTTTCTCTTCGTTTTACAGGGAACTATTTGCTGAATCTTAGTTTGAGGCTACCTTATATAAAAAGAAATCCAAGAATACAGGAAAAGAAGCAGACACTTGATCACTCTCACTGGATAGATATTAAAAATGAACCCACCATTTATCATGGAGAGAAGTCCATTAGTGTTGACCGGCTTTTGTTAACAGACTCTGATTGTGTGGAGCTCTGCTTTAAATTGGTTGTGTGAATGTAATGATCAGTCTCATATTACTCCTATCCTTTGTGTTAAGTGGCAGCTTCTGGAGCTATATTATTCATCTCTTGGCAAATTATTAAAATCTTTGCAAGAACAGAGATGAGAGGGTGAGGTCTCCATTCAGCACCACTCCCTTCATTGGTAAACTAGGAGTCGCATTTTCTCAGCCTACATATTAGACTGATGAGCAGAACCATTACTTGTGAATTCACCAATTGATTTTGAAAATCAAATGGAACAGCTTTACAATTATAAGTTGGTGGTTCTCAGTTGGAAGAATGGGAAAGGTGTCACTTAGGCTTTGAACTAAAGACTGTAGCCACAGTTGAGGATTGTGGTTCATGGATTTTTCCTTCAGTTTATGGTTCTGAGACCTCTAATTTCCAGTCAATAATCCCCACAATGAGACAGAACTTTGCCTGATCGTTTATTATCAAGTTTGTGTTCTTATGCATTCTGGATACCACCTAAGACCGACCCAAACAGGATTTCCAGGGCTTGATGTAACAGTCTGTATTTTAATGTCTTCTGTTGTGATTGCAGCTGGTGCTTGTGAAGTCCTGCTGACTGCCTGGCCATTTCACCTGCTTTGATAGTTACAGTAACTCTCCTTTCTCTGCGGCTCCCTCTTCCTCCTGCTCCTTCTGCTTTGTACTGTCACCAATGAGCTATGTTTGAGCACTGTTGTTATCAGGCCAATCCATCTTCAGAATGTCTCAGAGACTCCAACTACTGACTTGCACATCTCTGAATAGATAGTCTACCTAAAAGGTATTGTAACTATGATGCCTAACCACAAAGAAAACTATTCTGGGGAAGAAAGGTAGGCCAGAGAAACAAGAACAAGTAAGGCATAAGTTCTCTGTACCAAACTGGCCCATTTATCTCTAATTAAAATGTGCTTGCAGCTTGAGGGAGAGGGGAAGACCTGGGAAACGAATGGTAGGTCATAAAGGGGAAGCATACAACTTGAGGTTTGTATTGGGAAGATGCAAGAAATCCAGGATTCCAGTCCCTGCTTTTAAGTATTTGGGTCAGGCAGACCCCATTCACCTCCTAATCTCCACCTTCCTTAAAAGTACTCTCTGGGGTATATCTGTTTGCCAGGGCTACCCTAATAAACTATTATAAATTTGGTGACTTAAACAAGAAATATGCATGGTCTCACCCCTGTAGAAGGTGGAAGTCTAAGTCAGAGGTAGACTAGGTCTTCCTGAGTGCACGGGAAGGGTGATGTTCTTAGTTCCCTGACTGGCATAGGATCTCCCTCTTCTGTGTCTTCACGTTGTTTTCCTTCTGTGTCCATCTTGGTACACAGACTTCCAGTCTTATAAAGAGCCCAGTCATATTGGGTTACAGCCCACCCTCAAGACTGCATTTAAATTTATTAACTCTTTAAAAAAAAAAAAACCTATTTCCAAATAAGATGAAATTTTGAAGTACTGAGGATTAGGGTTCAATGTAAGCTTTTGGGAGAGCCAGGGACACAGCTGAGCTCAAATGTGGGATAACACTTTCTTTTGTACCCTTGGGTGGTTCCCCAAAAGAATAGTGTGTGGGAGAGTAGGGCGGGGATTTGTTTCTGGGATTTATTCTAAGTCTAGAAGTGGAGAAGGTGGGTGTCAGTAGAGAACTTCTGGTCTGATGTTACGGTTTTGGCAAAATGACTCACCCAGGCAAGGTACCCCAGCACCATCAAAAAACCCAAATAGGCTTCAATTTCAGCTCCAGTGCTGGTGATTAAGACATATCTTTTAGAGAGACCACCAGACTCAGTTTTCCTTCCAGGACTCTGGGCCTTTGAGGGCTCATATGTGCTTCTGAGAACTATAAGCCATATCCTTTCCTGTGTAATTTTCTACCCGAAACAACTGTTACTATGCACTGGAAGTTCATTATATTACATATGTATTCAAATTCTTTCCTTCAAAATTTTCTTCTGTCACTTTTATTTTTTTTGTAATGCTGTATTTTCTTTACTCTTTTAATTTCTTGTTGACTGGACTCTTGTAATAATTGGCATAACAGAAACAAAGATTGACCTGATGAGCAATTCCTGGTCAAAAAGCATCCATTCCTGTCAGGTTGTCAGAGGAGAGGAACATAGATTTAGACAGCTTTTTATCTTTGAAGACACACAGCTGCAGAAAAAGAAAAGAGTTGCTGATCAGTTTCTGTCCTTGAACAAAAGTAAATAAAGACTCATTAATTCAGACTTAATTGTGAGTTTGTGATTATGTGAACACACTGAATAATATAAATGGGATCATAAGGGGAAAGATTAATGAGAGGAAAAGTTTTTCCAAGTAGACAAGAAATAAGCAGTGAAGAAGTAGTTCTGCCTGGCTAACCATAATGTCCCTGGCACCTAGCATGTTGCCTGGTAAACAATGTGCTCAACAAGTTTGGGTTGAAAGAATGAACGGAATAAATGAATAAAAAAAATACACGTACAATACATGCAGATACTGACAAAATTTGTGCTGGAGCTTAGCTATGATATTCTAATTGCAAATCTTCCTTTGTTATTTATTAAATCTGAATCTCAACGAAGCAGTTCTCAGTTGAGTTTTAATTACCATTGGTTCTTTAAAGCAATAAACCTGAATTTCATTAAAAGAATTACATTACCCAAACTTCATTAATTCATCGTGCCCCCCCCCACTCGCTTCATTTAGTGTGGCACAGTGATGTGTAATTTCATTGAAATGACCCAGAGGGAAGTAAGCGATACCAAATAGGAGGCCAGAAAACTGATTAAAGGAAAGATTCCAATGTTTATCAGAATTTCTGTCTTCCTTTATGAAAGTCAACCTTACCTGAGAGAGAGGGAAGCAATGAAATGTATTTATAGAGAATAGAGATGGATGGCTGTGTGTCTTTGGGGTGCCTGAGAAATTGGTAGGAAGTATAGGAACTAACTGTAGCTTTGAAGGTAAGAATCATAAACACCTCCCATGAGAAAGCAAATACCATTACCCACATGATAGAAGCAACCTTTCAGTGAAGTTGGTGAAAGCAATCCCATCAGAATAGCACAATATTTCTTAACTCAACTTTGCTGGGGTCCAGAACTGAAACAAACAGCAGCAGATTGCTGTCTTTTAAATCTTATTCAGATTCTTATTTTTAATGGCAGGGTCTTCACAGTTATGACTGAACTAGGTAAACGTAGGTATGTTCTTTTCCTTAATTTTACTGCTCATAAGGCAAAGCCAGACCGATGTGAGTCCACTTGTCATCACAAATGACTGAGACTGGCATTGGGTTTCCTTAGCTGTAACTCTCCTCTCCTCCTGCCATTACTAGCCAAAGCTGATAATCAAGGCAATCTAGAAGAGAGATGGGCCGTGTCTTGTTCTGGCTGATCTTGTCATCTGTTTTATTTAGGCCTGCTATCTGATTTTTCAGTAGTTAATCACTATGATCCCTGATTCTTGGTACTAGGATTTATTTTCATGTTTCCAGTACTCTGCATGGCTTCAGTATGTTCCGTGTGCTATTGGCTTTTACAGGAATTTATTTAGTTTTCCCCTAAACATAAATGTGCTGCCCTCAGGCTCATTCTCTCACATTAGGCAGATAAAACGTCTCTGCCTTCATAAGCTTTTGCATCCTTTTTGATTAGCCCTGATGTTCTACTGGGCCTAATGGAAAACCACTACACAATAATTAGATTTGATACAGATGAAATGCAGCAAGTTGTTTTTTAAAACTTCCTGAGCATGACCAAATTGATGCATTTTGCTGCCACAAAATATTAATAAAAGTGATTTTCTATTGATAATACTCCTTTTGCAGGCTTGTAGCTTGCTTCTATAGTTCAACTCAGCAACAACACTGTTGGGCTCTTGTTATTCCCTATGAAGGGGTGAGAAAATCCAGGAATCCACCCAGACAGTGGCAAATGGCAAAACTGGCGTGGGAATTAATTCTGTCTAACTTTTGAACCCCTCCGCTTCTCAGTCAAAAGCCACCCCTCCATGGTCAGTGATTCAGCACCAAAAGTCAAGTTTCTAAGCATACTTAGACCACTCTAAGTTGCCTCTTCAAAATGTCATTTTTCCAGAATGTGAACAAAAACTTCTACTCAGTTGTGATTACTACGAAGAATTAAGTGAAGAATAGGAGGGGAGATCAAAGTACAGGTACACGTTTGGTCAAAGTCTCTTCAAGCACATGCCTTCGTGGCATTCATGAACGTTCAACTCCTTTTCACTCCCGGCCAGAAATGAATGTGGTAACAGAAATGAAAGCAGAAACAGATGTGAGCAAGTCTTGGTGACCTGCCAAGAGGGTGATAATGTTTTACGCAGATGCCAACACAAATACAGTGGATGACATCGCTTTAAAACCATAGTTGTCTCCGTTCACCAGACACCAAACAGTGCAAAAAACATACATCTTTCGGGGATGGCTTTTGAAAGCTGAGCTCTAAAGCTTAGCACCCAAAATTCCGTTTCCGCTCCGAACTGCCTTTAGCTTCTTTTGCTAGGCATTGTGGGACCCACGTCGTCTTAACTGATTGCAAATGTTTCTGAGATCAAGTTTTCCGTGAGCGTCGCCAGCTGGATTCACCAGTGCTTACTCTCTTGTGGTAAAATTTGAAGAGAAGAGGGTGAGTGTCGGCAGCATCTTACCCTTGGGCATGATTGAAAGAAATAGACCATAGTTTGTTTTCTGTGCTTGTCAAAGTGCTGGGTGCTCACACAGAGCAGGTAAAGTCCTAAACAGTACTTGGACTTCTCTGCCAGACTGCTTCCAGTGGTTTAGGAGCGCAGTCCAAAAAAGGGCTCGTGGTTTCCAGAGAAAACAGTGTAAGCCGCCAAGTCAAGCAATCTACTTAAAGAGGGTAAAAGCAGAGCTGGAAACCTGCAAGTTGGAAGTTCCAGAGACATTCGTTTTCTCTCCTTCACTGGTGGACCTAAATGCTGGATTTTAATAGGGCAGCAAAACCTGACTAGATTGCCAGGGAAACACTGAGCAGTCACCTGCTGTGTATCTTCATTAAGAATTGAAATTCTTCAAAGTAAGCTTTCCCATCAGGATTGAAAGACAGAAAATCTATTGTCACAATTTCTGAATGTTTGTTCCTATATTTCCCAGGGGTCAAAAGTCTTCATTAAAACATGTAGCCTGCCTCAAATTGGACTTCTCAGAAAAGGGCATTATTTTTAAAGACATCTTTGGTAGAAAGACTACAGGGTTTTCCTTTACAAAGTAAAACTGTAAAATAGTAGGAAGTTGATTAGCACCCTCACCTAAAATATTTACCTGTTTTTGTTTACATGAAACACAATGAAAGGTGAAGTTATTAGTTATTCCCATGAGAAATCTCTTTTCTTTGCTCTCTGGATCGTGTCAGAGAAGGTCACCTCCTGTAACTCAGTCATCAGGATTTCATAGATACAGAAACTTTTTATTCAGGGTCTCACTAAGTTTTCCTGGCTGTTCTTAAACTTACCTAATCATCTCAGCGTGCCTTGAACTTGTAATCCTCCTCCCTCAGTCTCCTGAGTGCTGGGGATACAGGATGAGCATCACCACACCCAGGAGATGGTTTCCTTGTTGTTTTTAAACCCTATTATTTAGGCAGGAAACCAAAGTGTCTGCTGGCAACAGAGTGTGCTAAAAGTGAAATGGAGAGAGTGCCGAGTACCTGCCACGTTCTGCATAGGGCCGAGGAGGAATGTGCTGGCTCATCTGCCTCGGTTCTTCCTACGCCGTGTCCCTTGTTGTCTGTGCCATGTAGAATCTATGACTGTAGAAACATTATACTCTTGCTTAGCCCAGACCCTAAGCTCAGCATTTCTTGATATGTCATCTACACTGAGATAGTTTTGAGAATCGGGAGAGAAAATTGATCAGGCGTTCTCCTGCAGCTTCTAAGGTTATCAGGTCTGTGCTGTGCATTTTGTTCAGCTGTGTATTTCTGCCCTATTGTAACTTCTAAATTCTTGAGCAATCAACTTGCTGAGGAGTTTTATGGGGGTTCGATGGCTCAACAACCTTGACCCAATCAATTGTAGCTGTGGATACCACGGGACTGAGAGTCTTGTCATTGGTGTCTTTGTGGCATGTTTTTGAATCTTGGATTAAGAGGCAACACATTTGGAAAAATACAAAGGTAAAAGAGTAGCAGTCTTCAAAAGGACAGCTCTGGAACACCAAAAGGTTCCTGGAGTCACCACATTTTGTGCCTCGCCACCCGTAAGCTCTGGTTCCCATCTGAACCAAGTGTCCACTGCTCTCACAGGATTCTGACATTCTTGAGGCCAAACCTTCACATGTTCACTTTTCCTTTTATGCTAGATTAAGTTTAAGCTCGCATTTATTACTCTTAAAAAGTATAGTCTATATAACAAGGCAAGATCAGGCCAGCTCAGCATCCTTTCTGACAAGTATTATCCTGTTGGCACACCTCCTCAACTACAGCGATAATACCTTGGATACTTTACTCCAAAACTGTCCACTGATAAAGAACTTTGTAGTACAGCATTGTGCTGCAATGAATCCAAGACTTGTGCTTTGTACCGCTCTCATTTTTCTAGCCCCACCTTGAATGATGATGTCAAAAGTAGGCATTTGAGGGGACTGAGGAAATAGCTCAGTTGGTAAAGTGCTTACCAGCCAGTTTTTCCAAATCAGCCAGTTCAGTAAGAGACCGTATCTCACAAAATAATGACAATTGAGGAAGTCACCCAAATGTCGACTTCTGGCCTCAACACTCATGCACATACACGTTCATACACATAGGTATTTAGGAGGTAAGAATTTCTGTTTCTATGCACACATTCCTAATTGATTTTTGCTAAGAGATACAAAGGTTTTGAAGTTTTACTTTTCCCATGAACTAAGCCTGTCACAATTTCATGGATCCTTGTAGAAGACACAAGACTCATGTAAAAGACAAAAGATTGTTTACTACTTGTAGTAATAGCCATAGTAAGAATTTGTGTGTATTTATGCCAGTTCTCCAGGTTATGGGGGTGGGATAACACCTACATATCCAGTGGTTGCATTCCAGAAGAAGACTAGTTAGGGAACACAAATGTTTTATCATAGGCAGTAATGATTTCTATGTTTGATTGTAGGGATACTTTACCTTTATTTTGGCGGATGATAAGTATATCTGTCCTCAATCTAAGGGGAGATGTACTTTCTTCTAAGAATGTTCACTATGCAAACATGTGAAAATGTAACCCTGGGTCAAAAAAAGCTATCTATGGTTCTCACTTAAAAAGAACAGAAATGTGAGACCACAGAGAGCTGTCACCCCACTATTCTGTTAGAGATAGAGATGGTAATGGCTATTTTTATAGTAAAGGACTATTAAATCATTGCCAGCCAGGGTTTTACTTCTCCCCTAGGCTATATACTATTTCTATTTTCTTTTTTTTTAATTCCTTGATGTACTGGGTACATGCAGACATGCACTCTACCACTAAAGTTGTATCTTCAGCTCTAGACTATGTTATCTTTCTTTAGAGTTGCTATAATTACCTAGAAAGTAAAGAAAAGAAGAAGAAGGTATTGTATTGATGACTTGTCTTGATGCTGTGACAAAATGTTTGACAAAAATAAGAAAAAGAAGGATTGTTTTAGCTCATGGTTCAAGGGCACAGACCATTGGTTGGGGAAGTCATGAAGGAGGAAGCCTGAGGGGCTGGCTGCATTGCAGCTGCCATCAGGAAGCAGAGGGAGATGATTCGGTGCTCGGCTACTCTTTCTTCTTCATTCAGTCCAGGACTTCAGCCCAAAGGAATGGGGCTGCCCTGATTTAAGGTGGACTTCCCCACCTCAGTTAACCTAACATAGAAAATTCTCGACAAACACATCCAGAAATTAATTTTCATGGTGATTCTAAAGTTTAGAATCAAGATGAAACATAGATAGAAAGTTGTCCTCATGTGCTGATCATACTAACAGAGGCATAGATTATCAGTTTTTAGGAAGTACTAAATAGTAGAAATAAAGAATTCGTCTCCAAACGATGAGCTTTCTTTGCAGGTTCTTGCTCCTGAGTTCATGTCTTAATAAATTGCCAGGCATGTGATACGCATTAGGTGAATCTTTTCAATATTCAAACTCCAGAAATTGTCCTTGGCTAAACCTCTATAGACTGGAAAGCAGTTATTGTTTTGCCAATTTAGAAATATATAAAATTAGACTAATTAGAAATGATTCAATGGGCTCTAAACTTCAGCAGACTAAAGATACAAAACAATGAGAGTTTTACAAATGGAACCATTCAAACTGGCTCACTTGAGAAGCAAAGAGAGAAGAATAATTAAAACAATGCCTCTAATTCAAAGAACTCAGGTCAGTCTCTTCCCTGAATAAGACAATGTTTTCTTAGGGGAAGATGGGTCTTATGAGTAATACCTTTTAAATCAAAGTTGTAAATGTCCTGGGAAATGTAACTATCAATACAAGAACTATCTCCCTTTCTTTTTTGATTATATTTTCCTCTGCCCAGGATGGATCATATTGCAGTGTTAGAATTCATACAAGGTTCTTCTGCTAGTTAAGAAGAGTTGCCTGACACACAGTGGAGGAGAGGACAGCTTGGCAGGTAAAAAGATGGGCAGGGAAGAAATTACTGCACTGCTGTCAGATGTAGATTATCTTCACCTGAGGAAAAAGACAGCCCCAATCTTTTCTTCTATGTGCTTTCGATCTGCCATCACTCTTCCGGAATTCTACCATAAAGTACATGATTTCCAGGTTGCTTTCACTTTGGAAAAAGGAAGACGCTCAGAAAATTTAGAGACCACCACTATGCTTATCAGAAATACTCAACAGCACAGCTCTGCTTTTTTGAATTTTGAGGGCGAGCTCATTCTGTATCTTAACAGAGATGGAGCATATTATACAGATTCTATTTTGTCTTAGGATTTGTACTCCATATGAAATATGGAGAGAAAGAAATGTCTGGGTTGTATTGGGGTGAAAACTTCATTCAAAGATTTTTTTTATTCAGTGTGTAAGGAATACACCAGCTAACTTGCCAGTGTGGATGCTGAGGGAGGGAGAATCAGTTTTCTTCAGGGACAAGCTCCCAGCTAGGTTATCTAATCCTAAATGGTTAACACTAAACACATGTCATGTACACACAAGCACCACTAAATGGACTCAGTCATTGTATATGTATGTAATATATAAATATGTAAAAATAATATATGTAAAAACAATAATTGAAGAAGACAAGAAATTGAGAGGAAGTGGGAGGAGACATGAAGGAACTGGAGGGAGAGTAAGGGATATGTATTTGTATATAGTACTCATATATGAAATTCTCAAAAAAAAGTAAATGCAAACCCTAACAATATATCCCTTATTCAACAGTTATAATTATGTGTATGAACTAGACTTTCTAGTCCTAGCTATTTATCCCAGAAGAATGAAAGCATATTTGCATTCAATGATCATGTCTGAAAGTTCATAGCAACACTTTTGTAATGCACTGCCAGCAGAAACCACCCAAATATCCACCAACAGGTGAAAGGATAAGCCAGTTGTGGCATGTTCATAAAATAGAATCCTAATAATTAGCAAAAAAGAAATACAGTGTTTAAAATTCATTGCCAAACCAATTATATTTATAATCACTCTGCGAACCACACCTCTATGCATAGCTATGAGGTGTTTCCAGATAGGTTTAACTGGAGAGGGAAGACCCAACCTGCATGTGGCACTAAGGTGGGGTCCCAGCCTAAAAGAAAAATGAGAAAGTGAGTTGGGTACAAGCGTTTGTTTTCTCTACTTCCTGATTATGGATGATGCAATGTGACCAGTGGCCTTACATGCCTGCCACCATTCCTTCCCCATCCTGAGAGACTCACCCTCAAACTGTGAGGCAAACGAAACCCCTCCTTCCTTAAGTTGCTCTTGCTATGTGTTTTGTCACCACAGCTAATAAAATGATTAATGAAGATTTTCTTTTTTAGAAAAACAAAATCCAGAATTGCTCATTTAAGTTTGGATTTCAGATAAATAGAACTTTTACTTTAAGTATATTCTTATTTTATTTTAAAGAAATCTGACAAGGCTGTTTCCTTTTTACTTCTTTTAATGTGATGATTAGAAAATTTCAAACTACACATGGCTCACCTGACATTTCTGTTACATTGCATTTCTCAGTAATAAATATTACCATATATATTGTAGCATATCTTCACGAGAACAGGAAAATAACTTTACATTGCTAAACTAAATGTAGTTGAATTTTTCAACTATAAGATGTCTACCATACTTTCCCGTGAATATCAAACTGACTTTTGAAAAGTTACTTAAAGTTAGTATTCAAGAATGTTCAGCTCCTAGAATTCTGCCCAAGATATCTTGCCTTCTCTCAGTCTGTCATTCTTTTCCTTTCTGTATATACCACTGAACCATGAGTCAGTCCATGAACTGTTACTTCAGAAACATTATGGCTAGAACACTTTGGTTCTTCATTGTACTCATTTGACATAACGTCAGCCCCAGCCTAGCTCAACCATCTGCCCTTCCTCTACCTCCAGCAGTTCAGAATGGCTGTAGATGACTGCACAGCGTGGTGCCATGGCTAAATGTATAGTTAACAACAGGAAGTGCATCTTGTAACTTACTGTAGGTTTTGATCATTTCCTGTTATTATTTTCTGAAAAGGCTTCTCCAAACATTTTTGTTCATAATTCACTTCTTTATCTTTTATAGCTCTCAGAGGAGATATTTTTTAAAAGAAAATGAAATGCCTGAAATAAGATTTGGACCTCTTGGTTCCTCCATTCTCACTCCCTTAAGATTGTTTTTCCCCCTCCCACAAACTGTCCTTTCTAGTTTCTTGGAGTCTATAGATACTCCAAATTAAGCATACAAAAAAAATCTAAAGATTCTACACTTACATCCACATGAGTGAGAACACGTGACAGTCGTCTTTCTGGGTGATGAGGACATCTAAGGATGTTTTAAAAAAAACACGAAAACCTAGGTTTTTATACGTGTCATACTTTAACTGGATTTATACTACACAGAGAATTATGCTTATCCTGGAAGCAATAGGTTACCAAATTAAAAGCCCACTGCCAGGCGTGGGACACCTCCCCTCATGTTGTTGATCAGAGGTATCCTGAAGACCCTTAAGATAATACAGGCTATCGCCATTGCTCTTGGTTTCCCAACAGAACTTGATGGTAAGATCCTGTTGCTGAAGACACCATATGCTTTTGTCATAGGACATGGAGAAATCAAGTTCATACTGACCAGGAAGCTTCCAACCTGCTGAATAGCTTTCATTGTACTTCCTGGAAGGTGCTATGCAGGCTGTAAGGAGGAAAAAGTCATCAATGGTCTTACTCCGCTGTAAACCTTGTGAACTGTAATAATGAATGATGTGGCAAGATATGTCCATGGATTAGGAGGTATAACCAGTTACTTTCTGATTGGATTTAAGGCTTGCTCTACATGCATGGTACTTCAAATATGACCAAAAATCCATAGTTGGGGAGCTCAAAGGCCCCAGGGGGTGAACCTACTACCATTATTTTCTAAGTCGACATAATATCAAAGTGTACTCTAAATTCGTATCTCTCTGCTCTTAGATTAGTGAAGCTCTCCGACCTCATGAGGAGAGTTTCTTTGTACAGTGGATGGTACTTAATAGAGAGAAACTTGCAACTTATCAAAGCACAGAGAATAAATGATTATGGATTGCTTAGCCACAAATGGGACATATATATCATGCACCTTTTCCAAAACTCAGGTACCATCATGGAAGAGGGCATGAAAAGAATGTAAGAGCCAGAGGTCTGGGAGGACTGCAGCAAAACTGTGTCTTCTTGACACGGACACTGGACTGAACCACTGTATTTATGAACTCACAGCAGCTGTGATTACCTGCACAGGGCCTGCACAAGATCAAGCCAGTCAACATTTTATCATGGAGTAGAAAAGAGTTTATTAGCCCTTATTCCTGACTGAGGAGCTATGGACAGTTGATGGTTTCTAGGGGAAGGAGGGTCAGTTTTCTCTAAGGGTGTGGCTCCTGGTAGCTTGGCTGTGTTCTGTGAATGGCCTCGTACCCAGAAATGTATTAACAGAAAAAAATTGGAGTCAATGGGTTATTAAATTTTAAAAAAGAGGATATGATAGAGATGGGGAGGTAAGGGTGGATCTGAGAAGAGTTAAAGGGAGGAGTTAGGGCAAATATGATCAAAATACATTGTGTAGAATTCTCAAATAAAACAATATTTATTTAAAAATTATATAAATAGAAGAAAAATATGAACCTCTCACCTTCCCATTTTAAACATGCATCTCTGCCTACAGCTGTATCTAACCATCGTCTTTCCTCCTGTTTAATAAAAGAGGTATTTACACCCCCTCTAAAGCCATTATATTTACCTGTGTTTAGATTTTTATGCTATGTCTATCTCTGTCTCTAAGGAGTACTGGGCTGTCCACAGCACTGAACTCTAACCATTTCTGTTAAGGTCAACCGTAGCTTCTATGTCTTCTCTAAATCCAATGGACTTTTCCAGTCTTCCTCTTGTTTGACCTTCCTGAAGCGCTTGTCACTGTTGGTCATTTCTTATGTCCCTTAACTGTCTGGGTAGTCTTTTTCTGTTTCATGGACTCATCTTTCTGGTCTCATTCCTTTCTTTTCTGACTTTAAATATAAGAACTCTTCAGCACTCCAGATCCTTTGCTCTTCGTTTGAGATCCTTAATGAAGAGATCCCTGCTCTCTTCATTATGCCACTGGCTTCAATTGCAGCCTATACACAGATGACTCACAAACACCACCTTAGCATACATCAGATCCATATTTCCTTTTGACATCTCATAACTGATGTCTGAAAACACCTCAAGCTCATTATATCAAAACTAGATTCATTATTTCTCACTTTTCTCAGACCTAGTTCATTACAAACATGCTTTGTTTTGATGAGCCCTGCCCTCTCACCTTCTCAAAGTTCACGCTTGCTTTGCAGTCTGACATCTCTTCAAGCCTCCTCTGATGCCCTCCCCAATAAATCTATTCCACATTTAATTTCATTTTACTGTCTGGTTTTATTTGGACAGACATACAGGGCAAACAGAAATCTTAATTGGAGGATAAGGTAACAAAGAACAAAAGAAATACCGTAAGATCCAATGGCTCTTGTGAGCCCTTTGTTTTTATAGGCAAAAATGTTGCACTTTAGAAATCTTTAATTGGAATGGAAATGAACAAAACCCATCATATTTGAAGCTGATAGGTATAACCTGTGCTACACAGCTGGTAAATGTAAACAGTTTTCTCACAGTAGGTCTCTTCCAAATATATTTTAGTTATTTTGAAAGGTTAATTTTAATAGAGACTATAAAAATACATAAAATGCAAGTAGAGACTGCACAAATCATGTTTGGGTTCAGTAAATTTTCACAAAGTTAACATGTCTATATAACAACCTTTTACAACAAGATGTGAATTCTGCCAGCACTGAGACTCTTTGAGCATCCTTCTGGGCCATCACAGCTCCTTCTGTATGGGAAGCCCGATCCCTGAGGGCCAACACTGCAGGCTCATTTTAAATCTACCTCCATTAAGTAACTGAGGTCCATAAAAAAAAAAATCACAGTACTCTGATCAAGTGGATGTATGTGCCTATAGCAACTCACCAAGAAACAATTTCATTTACATTTAAGTGCTCGAGTTGGTTCCTATCCTGGCCTGGTAATATTTTGCAAGAAAGACATGACTTCTTAGCCAGAAATTGGGAATGTTGATTCTGCTGTGCCCACTTTAGAAAAGTTTCTTAATACTTCTAAGATTTTTTTCCTCATCTATAAAATGAGGAAAATATTACCATCACTGTTGAATTTTAATATATGTGCAAAATGTTACATTAACGCTATCTACTAACATTAACATGATACACTGATACATACATTAGCATAATATATAATATTAACATATTATATATTATGTTATATATTAATAGAATAATGTTATATATAATGTGAACATATAACTGTATATCATGCATGTGATATGTAATATAATACATAAATATATAATTATATCAATCTTTATTTAAATACATAGAACAACAGCAATGTATCTAAAAGTCATGGTACATAGAATCCAGCATAGTTTTTTGGAAACTGTTATTTATAACTCTGTATGCAAATCTTCATACTGAACCCATTCAGGGGTACTGTGCTATGTTAGGGACCTCCTTTTCAATCTTGGACAAATGACTTATCTTTTGAGTATTTGCATTGTCCTCTTTTCTAAGAAGACAAGAGGTAAGAAAGAATTAATGAGTTGTTCCTGAAAGCATTGAGCTGTCCAGATGAAAAGATTAAAGATGCCTTTTAAATACACAAATCAGGTTTTTTTGTTGTTGTTTTAAAACATAGCAGTGAAAAGACAATCTGCTATTCTTTTAGAAAATGGTCTTTTGGAAAGACTAAATGTTGTACTGATTTTTGAACTTCTTCAAGAATATTTGGATTAAATTCTGATGGGAACAGTACTATCTGCACACTAGAAAGAGATGTTTGGATGAAATGAGGGAACTAAAGTTAATATTCATTAAGAGGTGTGTGTGTTTGTGTGTGTGTGTGTGTGTGTGTGTGTGCATGTAGCATATTGCTAATTATAAATGCTAGAGCATGGGAAGTGCATACTTCAGAGGAGTTTGGAATTCTGGTTTTTTTTTCCTTTCTACTATTTAGCTATGTGACCTTGAGCAAACATACGACATGTGGGGCTCAGTTTCTTTGCTTGCAAAATGAAATTATTCATTCAATAATTTTGTGACTCTTTTGAACATAACCATTTTTTATAAGACCTTGCAGTAGAACATTGAAATCATGTATACATATATATTAATTATTGTTAAAGTAGATTTTTGGAGGATGTAGAATGGTAGTAAGAAAAGAAAGTACTAAAGACAAAATCTGCTTTGTCTCTGTGTGGTAGATTTTCACATTCTGTAGAGAAAGGGATTTAGAAAATGGCAAAGTGTATACTCTGGGTAACAAGAGAATAAGTTTATAATGATGATTGATTATACTTTTGTTTCAAAAATGATTTGAACTCAAGAGTTCTCAATTATGAATCAGGACAGGCATCATAAAAATGTAACAAATTAGTTGATGTTCTGTGCTTTGAAGTGTGATCACTGGTGTGCCATTTTAACCACTGGGTTATTTGAGAGACAAGGAGACTGAGCATGACCACTAATCTCTCTTCCAGTTTTTCAAGTCTTCAAATTTTAAGAGAAGACTGAATCAACATCACAGTGGGGTTATGGTTACTGGATGAAATAGCTTCCTGACACTCTGAGAACAATCTGAAGTCTGTAACTAATTAGAGGAGTCCAGACAGAACTTGGTACCTTGTTTTGAAAGGATAGTTGAACATTTTCTAATTGAAATGAATGTCTCAGTTAGTTATACTCACCATGAGGCTGTATAGTGTAGCCATTACAAGAATCAGTAGCTTCTAGTATAGCAGAATAAAGAATGTGAGCCATCAGTTCCCTTTATGAGAACTTGACCTAGATTATGAGAAAGTGGAGTGGGATGAGGGAAGGCCGGCTTTTGAGGGGGTTGGGTCAGAGAAGAAAGCTTTGAAGGGGAGGCTCCAGGCATTCTAACTCTATACCATTCACTAACTCCTGTAGACCTTACAGCTAGAGTCATCACTGAAGTCACTTCTTGTACTCTACGATGCCAAAAGTCAGTGATGCTCCTGATGAATTAGTATAGGCAAGTTCTTCTTACCACCATCAAAAAGGTCTTCCATGTTACTAAATCCCATAATTAATTCTCAGTTCTTACCTTATTTGACCTAACAGTGGCATCTGAGACTATAGAACAGTATCATCAGAGACCATGAGTCGGAAGTAAAGACATGGCTCCATCCAACTCTGAGCAAAGCTGACAAAGCAAGAAATCTGTGGCTCTCTGGGGAGCACCAATGTCTTCTACCAAATGTTCTGAAGGATTCTCTGTGTCTACTTTTTTCTCTCCATCCATAAATCTGGGTTGTACTTCCCTGTGCCTCTTCTGTATATTGATGCTGCTCTCTAAAGGCAGTCTCTCCTGTTGGATGGTCCGAAAGTAAACCCAGGATGAAGGAAAAACAGCAGTACATGACGGTCTTTAATTAGAAGCCACTGCAGTGTGGGCTCCACTTACTAATGACAGGAGCAAGTAATTCAACCTTTGTTCCTCAGTGATTTGATCTGCAAAGGCAGGAGTGAAAATAACAGCGCCCATCTCACAGGATTGTTTTGAAGTCCAAATTAATATACATGAGGCACTGAGAACAGAGCTTGGCATGCAGAAAGCCCAGCAAGTGCCAGTTATTACTATTTCATGAAATTGAACACTTCAATTCTAAATAATAAAGAACTGAAAAGAAAAGTGATAGTAAACTTATAAAATTTTAAAGCATCCCTCATATAAATCCCAACATAATGAGGAAGATTTTCATGTTAATATGTTTTATTACCAATATTGTGGAAACGAACGAAGATCAAACAGCACATGTGGCACTTTGGCTAGAGGTAAAAAGTTGTTTAGAAAAGCTGAACAAGAGTGGGGGAATAGAGCCAGTGAGTTGGGGCTTAGGACGTGTTTGGCGTCGCACACCATATTACTTTCTTGAAACTGGGTTTGGGGTCTAGGGGTAGTGCTGAAGGTCTTGGGGAGGAACTGGACGGTTTTCAGCTCTGCTGGTGGCTGTGTGACGGACTTTCTCTTATTTGTCAGCAGGAAGGTATTCTTTCCCTTTCTTTGCCAGTGTCTTTCCAACAAGGAGGAGCGACTGAGGCAACCGAGCCATAATCTTTTTAACAGTTACATAGTACGCATATTTTGCTCAGCTGCCATACATGACAGACATGACACAGAGCCATTTAATGGTGCTGAGGTAAAAACTGGTCCGGGAAAGATTTGGGAGGTACACTAGTGAATTTCCAGAAGATTATTTGGATGAAATGGCCTGGGAGGCTAATTATCTGATTGAAAGGCCTTAGGCTTTTTGCTGCTGCAGAAGAGAAATTACTACCCCAATATAGCCTGAAAATATGCTCAGAGCACAAAATGATAAAGTCAGAATTGTGACCAATAGGTCTGACTTTTCAGAATGTGATGGTTAGATGGGGACAGGACAGAGCTTTTAGAGCAGAGGTGAGTTAGCTATGGCACTTAGCTGGTAGCTTTTACGCTAAGTAAGGGTATATAAGGATTGGTTGTTCATGACACATTATTATACAATTCTCTGTTCTTTGTAAATGTTCCTAAGGGAAAAAACCAACTTGAAATTTTCCTTCTACTGCACTGAGAAAAACATCAGCCAAATCCCAGCTGACACTGGTAAAGGCAGAACTTCTGAACAGGCATCTGAACAAAGTCAATGTGATTCTGTTCCTCTCTCTTTTCTCCCATAAGCTTTATTCCTGAATCTTCCTTATCTTTCCCATGGAAGATTTTCTCCATTATCATTCTTTTTTCTTTTACTTGACTTTTTGTTTCAAAGGTCCTCTGATAGCATGCAGCAAGGCAGATACCATGCCGGGAAAGGGTAGGAGATGGGGAAAACTGCAATTAGGAAGACTTCTTATTTTCAAGACATACACAGATAGATGTCTTAGGTTGATCCCTAAGTAGAAACATGTCTTTACAGAGCCTGTTGAGTGGACTGGGACTTTTTGCCATGCTGACATTTGGGTCTTTCTCAGGCCTCCTGGTTAGGAATATAGAACAATATAAATTTCAGCTCTGCTCTTTATGACCTGGGATAAGTTATTTAAATTCCAGAAGCCTTAATTTTTCTAACCTGAAAAATTGGCATAGACTTGATTAAGTTGAAGATGATAAAGAGGGGACTGAAATACACCAGAAGAATGATGAGTAGCCTGTTTTAATAGAAACAGTAATTTCGAAGTCTTGTAGGTATAGTAAGTATCTATGGTAAAGAAAGGTAAATAGCACTAATGAAGGTGAAAAGGAGTCAGAAATATTGAGCTAATGCAATTAATAAGACTTGAAAACCAGCTGGATGTGAGGAACCACAGAGAAATCAATGGTAAACATGGTCTTGGGGTTTCTGATTTTGGTCTCTGATGATACTGTTAACTGGGAGTAAAAATTTAGTGAGAATATAATCTACTTTCAAAACTTGGTGTTGAAGTCCCGACAAGCTATTCACGTAGAGATTCTCAGAAGGTAATCTGGAACCTAAGTAGAGAGAAATCAACAAATTTCAGTTGTATTTGCTGAGCACAGGCATATGCTAGATAATATAGTAATACAAAAGCATAGTCACCTTGTCATTTTCTCATGGGAGAAAAATGTTAGAATAAACTGTAACATGTTATCTAACTGTGTGTGTTTTAGGAAGGACAATCGCGGGAAGCTGTGTTAAGTTAGACCGAAAGGTTTGAGAAGGGATTTACCAAATTTAAGCTGTAAGTGGTGATGAATTAGTGTTTGGTGTTTTGTATTTTACTTCTAGATACCAGCTTCCATGAAAAAGGAAACTTTATGCTTTCCTCTCATTTCCCAGTGCTTGGACCAGTGTTAGGCATGTTGTGATCTCTCAATCTACATTTGTTGTATAATAATAAAAGAACAAAAGAGTAATTGAATTGAGATTATCCATTAAGAATGCACTAAAGACCACTGAATATATAAGAGGCTAAGTGCTGACTATGAGTGCATTTGGCTGCAAGCAGCAGGGCGATATGATCCTGGTAGCTTAAACATAGCATTTTAGAAGGACTTGATTTTGGAAACAGGATCTCCCCATGTAACCCAGATTGGTCTCAAATTTATGCCCTTCCCTCAGCTTCCTGAGTGCCGGGATCATCGATTTGTGGTACCACACTGGGCAGAAGTTTTCTGCTTGTTTTTTTTTTTCCCCATAAAATAAGAAGTCTGGACACAGATAATTATGGGGACCTAGGCAGATTATTGGCCCCCAATTTTGTCATTTTGTTCACCTTTCCTCATGGCTTTAGGCCAGTAGGTCAACTCTAGCAATCACGTAAAATTCCAGAAAAGTAATAAAGAAGGAGGAGGAGGAGGAGGAGGAGGAGGAGGAGGAGGAGGAGGAGGAGGAGGAGGAGGAGGAAGAGCTGATATACCATACAGAAACACCATGGTAGATTTGTTTTATATCTATCTAATTGATCAGAGATGTGTGACATTGCTAGCAATTGCAGGAAGGTGATGAAGGTGAAGGGATTGGAGCACTTGGTCAATGGTATCTGCAACATTAAACAAGAATAATGCTTTTACAGTTGAGAGTTGCTGAGGGAGGAGATTCATTTTTCCTTGTGGAGGTATTGGCATCAAGCCCCAGTGGATGACTACACACATATAAGGGCAACTAACTGGACTAAGTGAGTTATTTTAAAAAAATGTAGTTAAGTAGGAGATGGGAGAGATTTTTTAGGGGAGTGGCGGAGGGAGACAAAGGGAGGGAATAGTGCGTGGATATGATCTGGAAACATTGTATACATGCAGGGAATTTAAGAAGAGAGTGGCTTCAGACATGAGAGAGAGGAAAGTTTCATGCAGGCAAATTGGTGACCAAATCAAATGTCGCAGAGGTTGAGAAAGATGAGCTCTGAAAGGAAACTATGGATTTGACATTTCGAAGGGCAGAGACCTTGCCCATTATGTGCTTAGTTGTATTCCAGGCGCCTTTTCCAGCATCAGGGACAAAGAAGGCAATTAATCACTGACTAGGGAAATTAATCTGGCTGCGGTGTATTAGATGTATTGCATGCATAAAGGTCTGTATTGATCATTCAGTATAAATTAAATTCTAATTTTCTCTAAGTAAATACTTTCTGGAAAGAGTGAGTATCTAGAGAGTTATCTTTCATATGTGCATCAGAAACCAGTTAAGAGGAATAGACTAGAACTTATAAAACATTTCCCCAAAGCTCAATGAAGCAAAGACAGGGAACTTCCTGTAAGATTTTTTTTACACTTCTATAGTTATAGTAGCTATTCTTAAAATGTATAGGCAGCTTATAGTCACAAGAAAACTTTTTATGTATCACTCATAGTATAGCTATTTATTTATATACTCTCTAATTAAAAAGCTCAAAGAAATTTTCCATTTAAGAATAATAGAAAAATTCTATTAAAGGGTTTATTTTTAAGTGTGTTCAATGTCTATATTTGCATAGCCCTTTAGAATTTACAAACCTCATTTAAAATTTTCCTCATTTCATTTGATTCTCTCAATGATATGAGAGGTGATTATGGTATCGTTAGTTGTCCTGTAGCCCCTCATTTTATCGTTGAAAAAACCCAACAGATCTTAAATAGCTCACTCAACATCACACACAAGAGACTGACTTAGAAACAAATTTATTCTCAATTCTTTGTTTTTTGCTAAATAAAATTTTTGTCTAAATACACAGAGTTAAGTACTGTGTCATGGAGAAAAATTTTGATATGAAACCTCAAAAGTAATGGCTACTTCTTTCTCTGGAGGAGGTATACATATTTTACCTCAGTTGGTAAATTAATTGTATTTTTAAAACTTATTTATTTAATTAGTTTTTGAGGTGAATAAACAATGCATTTGCCACAGTGCAGGCTTTGATACCAGAGGACAAGTTGTAGTCGTTGGGAAATGGTTCTCTCCTTGTACATCCTAGGTTCTAGGGATTGAACCAGGTCCTCAGGTTTGACAGCAAGAGCCTTTACCTGCTGAACCAACTCTCTGGCTTCTGGTAAATTGGATTTTGATATTCTCTCTTGTCTTTGAAGACAGTAACTTTCTTTTTCCATTGGGGAATCACAAAGTTTAGCTTCCTTTTGATTTATGGCATTCTCTGCACATGGCTGAGCATTGTCTAGGAATTATTTTACTTGAAAATCTGAACAAACTTCAGAGAAGATGTAAACTTCACTTCACAGATGAATTATAAGGTGACTTGATCTGATTTAATGCCTGATTAGAATTTGAAAGCTCAGGATTTAGTATTTATCTTCCTGGGGAGCATGTTTTCCTTTATGTTCTTTGGAGAGGGAACATGTTTATGGATTGTTCTCTCTCTCTTTCTCTCTCTCTCTCTCTCTCTCTCTCTCTCTCTCTCTCTCTATGTGTGTAGGTACGTATAGGTTCACATGTATATGTGGCATGTGGCATGTGCACGTGCATTCAAAGACCAGGGAGCAACCTTTGCTTTTGCTCCTTAGGAGGTATCCACCTTGCCCCCCGCGCCTCTTCACCCTCCTCTTCCTCTTTCTTCTTTTTTGAGACACGGTCTCCTACTAGTTTAAGACTGGCCAAGAAGGTTAGGCTGGCTGATCAAGGAACCCCAGAGATCTGCCTATCTTCAACTCCCCAGTATTGAGATACTGAGATTACAAGTGTGTGCCACCATGCCCAGCTTTCTTATATAAGTTTTGGGGATCAGACTCAAGTCCTCATGTGTACAAGGTAAGCACTTTACATACAGATTGAGCTATTACCTTTGCCCAAGTGGTGTGTGTGTGTGTGTGTGTGTGTAACAGTGGACTTTCATGAGTCAGTTCTTGTCTTCCCCCATGGGTCCTAGATACTGAACTTGGATAATCAGGCTTGCATAGAGTTCTTATCCACTTAGTCATCTTGCCTGTCCTCTACCTCATATTTTGAAATAGGGTCTCTCATTACACCTGGAACTCATTGATTTGACTAGGCTGGTAGCCAATGAACTTCAGGTATCCACCTGTCTCCTGCCCTATCCCCTACTACTGGAGTTAGTTACAGGTGCAGCACCACACCCAGCTCTTTATGTGGGTATAGGGCAAGCAGACTCAGGTCCACATGCTTGCTCAGCTAGCATTTTATCCACTGGGCCATCTTTCTAGCCACTTGTTCTGGCTTTTTACTCCTATTCTGTACTTGTGCCTCTTATTTCTTTCTTCCTCTTGTTTTTAGTGCATGTGTGTGTATGTGTGTGTGTGTGTGTGTGTGTGTGTGTGTGTGTGTATGTTTGTGTAGCATTTTAGACAGCTTCTTGTTCATCTTGTTATGTAGTCTAGGTTGACCTTGAACTCATGATATTTTTTACACAGTCTCCACATGCTGGGATTACAGGTGCATGCCACTCCTAGGGCTTGCTTGTCTATTTTAAGCTTAAGTTTGACCTGACTTCCCCACTTTCTTTGCAATCTTCTGCTCATTGCAATGTGTCACTAGTGTGTGTGTGTGTGTGTTTTCAGGAAGTATTGCAACAGCCTGTATCTTTCAACTCTGCCTCATCTTCTCACTGCTGGTATCATGGTGATAGACATACCTCCTTTAGAAAAACTGCTTGAATGAGTCTATATGGGGCCTATAACTCCAGAGTTTTATTTTGTGAGAGAAAAAAAGACAAAGAAAGGAAATAACTCACGACTCTATAAAAGATACTTACACTATAAGTTATTGCCTATTTGATTCGACAAAGTCTAAATTTGCAGGCCTTGAGGCTAGGAACAGTTTTGAGGTGCTGAGTAGATAAATGAGGACTGCTGATCCAGGTGAGCAATGGAGCTGAGGGACTCACTTGTCACTAGGTGACTTTGGAGATTATGACTCTGTGTGCTTTGAGAAACCTTGCAGGTGGACACTTGCAATAAATCAAAACTAATCATGTCCTGGGGAGAACCACAGCTATGTTTACTTCTTTATGGCTTGTGTTGACCCTCCCTAGTGGATCTTCCAGAAGTGCTAGACTTGAGCACTTGCTAATAGTTTATCTGAAACAGCCCGTGAATCCATTTATTAATGTCCTGAAGATTTATTTTATAACTTTCTTTCAGGCTTTAGGGTTCAGCACCTTTATTCGTTCAACAAACCATTCTTAATATTATCTCTGAGTCAGAAGTTGGCCTCAGTATGCAAAGATGAATCAGGTACTGTCTATCTAACTAAGGAATTTATAATCTGGAAAGCAGGTAAGTCACATAAACCAGAAAAGGAAAATAAATGCAATATGGGAATATTTATTACAGTATTTTTCATATGAATACATTTAATGAAAGGCAAGATGAAGAAAATTAGGAGGAATAAAATTACAAAGGGTGGGCAAGAGGAAGAAACTCTCAGTAGAGATATAATATGCTTACATTCTATATTGTTGACCAATTTCATTTGAAAAGTTCTCTAATTTGCATGGTTGACATTCAGCTTGAATGATCTAGGTATACAGAAGTGAAGGAAGAGCGAATTTACTCAAAGGAGAGCACAGTTCCCGAGGTTCATCAGTTGGCAAATTCAACAATTATAAATTGAGGAACTTGCTTGTTTCCATCTCATGGGCCCCCTATTTGAGAATATCTGTACAATTTCTTTTTGACACTAGAAAGAGGGAATAATATGGATAGCTTGGGGATACTCAAAAGAAAACCTTAAAATGTGTTAAAAGGACATCTTAATAAAGAAAGCATCATGTGTCTTAGGAGAATTTAGCTCCCCAGGCTCTCTCAAAAACCCAGTCTAAGCAAAGCAGGGGCTTGATATTCACAAGCAGCTTGTGGACAAAGGTTGGCAGCCTTTCTAGCCACCGGGATGATTGTCTTCAGGTTCTTTTTCAAAAGCAGACATTATGGAGCCTCAAAATGTTCCTAAGTGCTGGAAAGTAAGATGTGGGAGGAAAATGGGATTTTCAAAATCTGTTCTATCCAATGTTCAAAAAAAATTGCTAAAATGAAAGTACACAGGGATACGTGTCTCAAAAGCTGATTTAGTTATTATTTCCTGTGCCTCTGTACCTTGTAGGTTTTAGTCAAAATTATTTAAATTTGTTAAGAAATTCCCACTCCTGATTCATTGTTATACATGCAGCATAAAGGATTAGAGATAGATTGTATGTAGTGTTTTCTCACTGACCCAGCTGATATAAAGCATTAAAAAGTTAATTCATAATACTTTTTTTCAAATGGTGAGTAGATTTTTTTTCTGAGATAATTTTTAGGAGAGAAATTTGAAGAGTTTCTTTCTGTCTCACAAACACGAATGTACAACTCATGTCTACACTGGGAATTTAATGACGTCTGAAAAAATTATAGATGCGTAGAATCACAAGATGAAAATGGTCTATCAGTTCATTGAAATATAATGTCTTTACTTTTTCCTTTTTGCCTGATTAACAGCCATCTCTGACAGCTTTTCTTTTTATACTCTAACCTGCCCTCAAGGAAGACCCACCTTAGGTGTGACGTCACTCGTAGAAGTTGGCGGGGGCGGGGGGGGGGGTAGGCGCAGAGCGCTAAGAAATTATGACCTTGCTTTTAAAGAGCATAGAATCCTGCTTGGAAGAAAATTATCATTCTAAAAAGATTTGAAGTCTTAAGCTGATGATTTATAATAGACTACCTGATTCAGAGGCAGCTTATCGTGTACAGGCCTTGGGGATTCAATCCTGAGCACCAGCAAAACTAAACAAAACAAATTGAAAATCTGCATTAAGCAAATGTCAGTGTTTCATCTTTTATGATAGTATACTCCACACTTGTATTGTTTTCTGCTCCAGCTTAGCTGCAGTTAGCATATTTTGGCCTGTAAATACTTTCACACTAATTTTTTTTGGGGGGGAGGGAGGGCAGGGCAGGAGAGGGGAGGGGAGGGGAGTGGAGGCAGAAAGGTAGAGAGGTTTTCAGTTTTCACATTATTTGAATTTGGAATTATTTTGTGGTAGCTTAATTCTGAGCAATCTCTCCACTGCAGAATTAGGGCGTACGCTGAAGTAAAATCGTATTTTGGCTTCTCCTTGAGTTTTTACTTCTTCCTTTGTAGCACTTGTGGAATGGTTTGTGTGAAGACTGCAGAAGAGCAGAGGGAGGCTTTGTGCCCTGCCTCCCCTCCTCCCCTTCTTCCAACTCATCACATTCTTATATAATTCAAGAAAAATCTGCTTTTGGTTAGAATGCAGTTAAAGGCAAAGTAAACCTTTTTTCCCCCTTTCTACATTAAAATGTTCCAAGTATGTACGAAAGTTCTGTAAAAGCAACAATCTGAATGGAGGCAGCTGGAAATCATTAAGGAAACTTGCAGTGGACAGTGATTAAAGCTGGGTGGAATTTTCAGTCTCTCCCTTAATCTTTTTATGGTGCTTTAAGCAAGTTAGTGTTCCTTTTGAAATATGAATTAGTCCTTTGACTATGAGAGTTGGAAAATTATTTTACTCCTTTACTTTCTAGAGACCACTCCACTGATTTCTGAGGCCGTTACTGCAAATGAATAAATGAACACATTTGGAACTAACTGGTGCTCGGCAGCGGTGTGCCTCATATTTCATGATTATCCTTGCATCTCCCTGGTCTGGGTCTGATTTGAAATGATAACCACCGAGTAACATTAAGAACACTTTGTGGCTACTTTCCTAGTCCGATATAATAACGGGAGCCTAGTTTTTAAGAGCCTAATTTTCCTTCCCGCTTTTCTTCTTTAATGGTTTGTACCACTTTTGATGACAAGAAGGAGTTGCAAATGAATCCCTCCCAGTTCCACGCTTTGTTCCAATTTTCTATGGGTTCAGTCTCAAGGCATACTGGGACTTCAGTCGCAAAGGCTGATGGGTAGAGGCTGAACTCACAAATCCAGAGGGCTGAGACTCCTCCCTGTGGGAGTGATTATCTCAAGAGTGAGATGGGGAGGTACTTCTGAAGAGGCTGAGCCTCTGGTCAGTGGAACAGAAAAGGAAGCTTAGATGGTAGGTTAGAACTTATGAGGTGGTGTGCACTCAGAGTCTAAGAGATCAGCTTATTGGGGGGAGGGAGTGTGCCCAATTCATAGCAAGGCCTGTGAGTCAGGCAGTTCAGGTTTCTCTGGTGTTATATTTCCAGCATAGTATCAAAACCCAGTTATTATGGGACATAAGGAGAAATCATGGTGGGCAGGGGAACGTGGAGCTAATCATTACCAAGATCTGAACTCAGGGCAGCAAAAGAAGTTAAGCTACGGTTTGCCTTCGCGAGGCAGTTAATGAGAAACTGGGCTTCCAGAGATCTAGCAGGGTCTGGCAGCACTGGGAAGAATATTTTTCAATGTGTTTTTAGCTTTTCTACCCACGGAACCAGATCTAGACAGCAGCAAACGATGAACTGCAATCCTTTCTCATGCTTCCTCACAGTATCTATTAGGAAGAATGGCCAACAGAACTCTGGATTTGTATGTTGGAAAATACCCTTGTAGAGAACAAGCAAGTTTCCTACAGTGAATCACAAGGTCACTTCACACCCCTCTCTGCCTTCTAACCCACTCAGTGGGACAAAGTCTTTTCTGCCGTCGGATGAATTCCAGCAATGACATAGAGGCTCTTTGGGTTGTCCTCAGATAAAGAAAAATCTTTGTGTTCTTCTCCTGAGGAGGAAGGGTGGTGGTGGTGGTGAGGAAAGAGTATTTTGGCCAGGAGAGGGTCTACTTCCATGTAATAACCTTAATGCTAGTCAAAGTGGAGGCTTCTCAGCATTCACTGCAGAGGTTTGCAGGCCTAGGTGGTCTGTAGGACGCAGTGACCTGAAGGAAGACAAGTTTGCAGACCTGCCTCCAGTAACTATTTCCTGCCTTGGGCCACTTTCTCCTCAGCCTGCTTACTGCAGCTTCTGGGGGGTCATGAGAGAGAGCAGGGGGAGAAGAGAGAGAGAGAGAGAGAGGAAGGGGAAAAGGTGGAGGGAGAGGGAGGGAATTCAAAGGCAAACAAAATAATTATATGTCCTTATTGGAATTAGCTGATAGCTGTCTTTCTGGGCTTGCTGGGCCTTTAAAACTCACACTTTCTTCTGGCAAACTGTACTGCTTTGTTTGCAAGCTCCAACCCCAAAGGACTAGGGAAGGACTCTGCAGGCCTTTGATTTGTAGAGAAATCCTCCCCTCTAGGCTGTAGTTGGTCACTTACATGAAAATCTCCCTGTACATGGTGGAACACTCCTGTGTTGAGACTCTTACTTCTGGGGGAGTATTTAGGAACTTCAGGGATGGTTCTCTTTTATTCTTAATCACTGCATAGATCTTTTGCACCAAGAAACAGTTGCAGCCTTTCCCTGTATCATCCTTCCTTTGGCTTTGATCAAGTCAGAGGTGTAAGTCAAGGAGAGATGGCCATTGTCTTCGGTCAGCACCTGGAGCACACCCTAAGCTCCCCCCTGGGGTTCTTGAAGCTACTTTCCCTGTGCTTGAGATGAGTGAAAGCATTCTTGAACCTTGTCCCCACTGGGGAGTGCAGAAGCCTGCACTCATTAACATCTCTCTCATAAAGCCCACATTTAAATCCCAACTCCCCATTCAGCCTCCAGTTTTTGTAACTTGGAATTAGGTGGTCTAGTCAGAGTAAAAAAGTACCTCTTAGTAGGCCTTTTGTAAATATTATTAAACTTCTCAGTGAAGAAATGTTCAGCAGCCATTTTCTTGAAACCTCTCTTCAAACAACTAAAGAGAAAGAATGAATTTTTTTACAACTATCTTGTTAAAACTTGATTTAGACTTTAAAGGCTTCTTGTTTTCTCTGTGGTAAAATCATCAGAAAAGAATGAGAATTTCCTTTTCCTTCTCAACCTTAATATCTTTGAAGATTTTTTAAAAAAATTTAACATATGCTCTTTAGTTTCACAAAAGTCTAAAGTGTTAAACTATATATGTATATATGTATATTATGAATATATGAACCTATTATTAAGACATAACTTGTTAAGGCTAACAAAACAAAACACTAATTTGGCAGCAGACTTAAAGTCTATAGTTGAGTAGACAAACTATTAGATTGATTAAAGAGATTTTCACACAAGGACAGTCTACTAATTTGCTGAGAATTGTATCTCAAGGTTAAAAACTTCTGGCTACATTTTAAAGCAGGGAAGATCAATTAGAACATTCATTAGATTCCTATTTACACTTTAATTGTCAACTCTGCTCATTTGTTGGAAGCCTTTTTTAGTCATTAGTGTCTGTCAGTAAGAAATATGTCTTAATTTCACTTACATTCATTTATTCATCCTTTCATTCAATCAACAAACATTAATAATGTGCCAAGCACTTTGCCAGCTTTTAAAAATCTACTGATGAAAAAAAGACAAAGCCTTACCCTCAAGGACATATTCACCTCAAATTCTCACGGAATCAAAATTAGTATAGAGGCATTCGGTTTTTCTGAAGTTACAAAAATAATTGCCTGGCAGCATAGAAACACACAAAAGGACCCTAATAAATGTACATGCTTATTGTTCTTTTCTCTGTATGATAATTAGCCCGTTTGCTTTGCAGATTTAACATATCTAAATTCATCTTGTTTTGACTGCCTTTGGTCCACTTTCTACTGTGGATTGGACAGTTCTTGAGCAGGGCACTATGTGTTTTCTTTGGGGCTCTGTTGGACCCTGCATGGTCAGTATGTCCCCCAATTTCTGTCCAGAAAAGAAGTGACCACCTCAGCTTTAGAATGGAAAGAAAGGAGCAAGTTGGATTTCCAGATTCTGGACAAAGGGGTTCCTGAGCACACTCTTGGAGGAGGGGCTCTTACAGATGTAAATGGCGGAGGGGGGGGGTAAAGTGACTCCTCTGCAAACACCTAATCACCTATATATTACAGGTGCACTTTAATTGCCTTTGGGATGGCTATTTTTATGTCCCACCCTCACTTTTTGGTACTTTTGGATAAGATCCTGATCTCTGGTTTGTGTAGACTCACACATCTCTGAACAAGTGAAGTGAAGCTGAGGAGCTTCTCTTCAAGTAGAACTCCTGTGAGAAAGTAAGTCTGCATTGGAGTATTGATGCTAAAAATTTGACCTGATGCATTCTAACTGCTTCCTTGCATGCTGCATGATAGGAACCCTGTGAAAACCCCATGAACTGTATTTCTCTACTTGATACACACAGCAATAGAGGCAGCATGATGCGGTAGACACTGGGTCAGTACAAGAGCCCATATTTGCTCTGAAAGGAATGTGGGCCATTTAATATCTTTGAATAGTATTTTCTTTTCAACAAACATTTTTAAAGATAATACATAAGGGACTGAGCACTCACTGACTGAAGACCAGGGTTCAATTTCCAGCATAGCAGCTAACCCCAGTTCCACGGAATCTGACACCTTCTGATCTCTGTGGGCATTGGATGACAGGGGTTGGGTGCCTCTACATACATGCAGGCAATACACTCACACAGATAAAAATAATAATAATAAATACTTTAAAAGTTATTTGCTTTGTTTCATTTGAAAAATCTGGAGATACTTCAAACAGAAAAATACAGAGACTACAATAACATGTCCCCATTTGTCACTGAAAGTTTACAGGTATTAAAAAAGTTATAGAAAGAATTGAAATCCACTTCACCCCATTTTTCTCCTTATTCCATAGACCGCCATTTTCTCCTGAAATTGATGTGTTTATACTACCCAAATACTTATAATTTTCAAAGCCAATAGAGTATTAGTTATGTGTCTTTATATCTAAACAAATGATACCATAGTGTTTGTTTTTTTTAATCTTCTTTTGTTCACTTAACACTATATCTCTATTCTTTGTATTCACATTACCATTAAATAAATATATTTCAAATTCCCCTTTCCCTGTATTTGAGCATGTAGGTTGTTTCTGATTTCCTACTGTTTCAAATTATGCTGCACTGAAACTGGTGCATATGTCTGAAGGTAATACCAGTGTAGATCGTGCCAAGTTCTCAGCTGATGTTCCATGGCATATAAAAGACATGCTCAGAATTGCGTCCTCAGAAAACCAGGTACGAAGATAGAATTAGATATCTAAGAGATTTATTTTGCATAGTACCTCAAACAGGAGTAAGGGGAGAGCCTTCAGTAGTTGATGTGAGTTTAACATCTGTGGAAGAATAGAGGACAGGGTAGATTGACTTGGAAGGGCCTTAAATCTCAGCACAATTCTGAGAAAGACTCCACCAGTCTGATGGAGATTACTCAGCTAGGGCTATTGGATAAGACAAGTTTTGAAGTTATGAATGGGTCACTCTTAACCCAGACAGTGTTTGGGCATGGAAATTGGGCTGGTGGAGAGGAATGAATCCCAAGGGACATGGGTAGGGGCCATCATCAACTAAGTACTGATAGGATTCTCTTTAAGAGATGCAGCAAGTACCTCTGTGATCACTGTGGAGAGTAGTTACCTCAGTTCCCAGGGGCTGACAGAGGCCAGGGAAACCAAGTATCTGGGAGTCCCAGAACCTGTTAGAACTGTGGAGATTTCCTTGAAAACTTACTATTCCTGATAGAATGAACTCCCCATCTCTTATTTGCCCTAAGGTGTTGGGGGTCCCTGCACTTGGGGCCAGCCCGAGGGGGACTGAAGGGTCTCTACCGTGTGTGTGTGTGTGTGTGTGTGGAGGGGCGAGTAGATGTGAAATCAAGACGCCAACTCCGGGAGTTTAGCAGAAAGCCAGCAGTGGTAGTCTGCTGCAAACTCATTTATTCAAGAAAGAGCAGAGAGTCTTATAGGTTTTGTTAGCCAATTGCCTTATGGGTTGGAATCCTGAATATAGCCAATCACAGTTTGTTCCCAGGTGGATCAGGTTCCCTCCAAGTGGTGAGCAGAAACTGGCTTCACAACCAACCAGTGTGGAGTACCACACCCACGAGAGCCATTCCTCCATTCCTCCTGGCAGGTGGCTTAGCGAGGCCCGCCCTGCATTATGCCCAACATTAGGGTTTTTCCATTTTATTTTTGAAACATGCCATGTACTGAACAATAGCTTCAGTTTATTTTGTTTTTATGGTATATATTCTGCTTGGCTTAGGAGGAATGAGTTTTCTATTTCCTTTACCATCTGTGATATCAGAATCAGAAAGAATTCATTTTCTACATCTGTAAACTGAGTGGATAGAATCAATGATCTTTCTCCCTTATTCTAATTAAAAAAGATACAAAACAACCAGGCAGGACAATAATGTTCTGGGGGGTGATGTATTCAGAGATAACCTAAGAAAGAAACTGAAATGGGAAGACTGGAAAAAATATGGAAACTATAAATTAATATGCCACCTACATTCCATAAAGCACAGTTCTGTATAAGTCCTGCTCTTTAGTGACACCTCTAAGGTTCAAGTTCATGGTTAATTCTTTTTAGTGGATAGGCCTCCTAATGTACCACGTATGTATAAGAATGAATAGGTTAGCATGTGTTAAATTGAACTTAACAGAAAAATAAGAATATTATTGTTTTTAGGATAAGAGAGTTTAATTCAGCATTTAGAGATGTAAGTTTTTTAAAAAAACATTTTATTTATTTATTTTTATTATTTTTACGGGTATGAGTGTCTTGCCTGCATATGTGTGTGTGTGTGTGTGTGTGTGTGTGTGTGTGTGTGTGTGCCTGTGCACATGATATGTGCACCCATGTCATGTAATGCCTGTTGAGGTCAGAAGAGGGCAATCCCCTGGAACTGGAGTTAAGGATGGTTGTTAGCCACCATGTGAGTACTGGGAACCAAACCCCACTCCTCTGTAAGATCAGCCAGTGCCAGTGATCTTAACTGCTGAGCCAATTCTCCAAACACTAAGAAACTTAAGTTTTATTTCTTACTGGGCCATGTATGAAGAGTAGAATTTAGCTTACATGCAATTTACCTTGATAAATTGCACAATGGATAAGCAATTAAAGCTTAGCTCGGACCCGGATTTGGAGTGACTAAATCTTAACTCATTTGAACTAGCGAGTAGAATATAATTCTAACTCAAGTTGGGTCTTTCCATATAGCTAGTCACATCGTTTTTGACAACAGCCAACCATTGTGGGAATAGATACAAAATGGTTCCAGACTGTCTAAGTCTTCACTCCTAATTTGTAAAACCCCTCGTTGCCATTCAGAGGCCACAGAGATCCATTTGGGCTGTCTTCATGTCTACAGTTTGTCTCTTGTTTAATAGGTGTGTTTTTAAAACTTCACTTCCTCTGTCTTGTGGACTTAGTCTTTTCCGTCAGTAGACATACTGAATGTTAGAGCAGATCTTTGTGAGCCTGTTTTCCCGCTCAGTCTTTGTAGCAATGGTGCCAATGATGGTGCAGGTCTGGTGGGCAGAATCAAAGTAAGAGAAGGACTCACCCACAGTTGCTTTTACATGAACTCGAGTCTGCTGATTTAGGGTTCCAGAGTTTCCTATTCCTCCCTAGCATTTATGAATTCAACTTCCATTTCCAGATTTGCAAAGGCCACTTGAGGGTTTAAGTAATGCCTTTAATTATAACTTAAAGTATAGGCAATTGCATTTCGTGAAGCTAACAATTACCCAAAGTATATTATTAGAGAGTGAGTTATTGAAGTCTGCATAGTTTGTGAAACACCCATCAAAATAACTGGAGGAGAAAAGAGATAAACTAGATTGGAACAATGAAGCTTGAAAACAACTTGATGATGCCTGGAGTTTATAGCGTAATGAGTCTTAATTCTTGGGCATCAGTGTTCTCTGTAAAAATTCTTATAGTCTCGCCTGCTTGCCCATATTCAGAAACAGAGCTACTGGCGATGTTTTCCTTAACTTTAAAAAATAAACATGGTGTGCTAATCTGGCAGTTTACCGTGCTTTTGCAGACTTTAGTTAATGTAATTCTTAAAATTTCCCTGGGACATAGATAATAATGCTCCCTTGAGATGGATGCTAGAAGGAGATCAGCAATTTACCTGAAATCACATACTTTAGAAGTAGCAACACTGAATTGCAACCCAGCTCTTCTGCTGGAGATTCTAAACTAAAAAGCCCATTATATGATCAAGTGACTAGAATGGTAGAGCAATTTTTCATCACCAATGCATTTCTCAGATGATTTAAAATTTTTGAGTAAGTAAAAACTTGTAAGAATGACACCAGAAAATAAATACCCCTATTTAAGAGTTGATGCCAATGTTTTCTGTCTTCTTTTTCCTTTTTTTGTAAGCATCCTGGTGTATTTTCCACAAGTCATATTTATACATTCCTATACTCTAAGGATGGTGACCAGTTCAGGATAGGGAGAGAAGATGTATTTGTAGCCAGATAAGGTTTGAATTCTTTTAGTTGCATAACCTCTGGCGAGCTCTTTGTCTTACTTATTTATAAAATGAAAAAAAAAAACCCCAACCCAATAGGATTTTTAGGATTAAATGAAGGAGACAGTATTTGTCAAGTGCCTGCCGCTCTAGGCACTGCATAAATGATGGTTATTATGTTTATAGTAGCACCAAGTGGAGCATTATTTCAGCTTGAACATTTCACCCCTTTTAAAAGGTAGAGTTAAAAAAAATCACGGTAGATTTGTGATAACGTAAGTGACTGGCTACACTTTCCCAGATTTCAGTGTAGTGAGTTTCTGTCTATGCATTTTTATTTGAAGTTCTGGCATATGAGCTGGATATGCAAAGCCTCTTTGGTAGTGGGTTCTGTATTTCAATCGAACTCTGAATCCATCATTGGTCTTATTCAGACCTAATGTACACAGCAAACTTTGGGTAAAAGTAAAATGCATGTTTCTTAAATCAAATGATGTTTTTACTAAAATTTGGTTATCTAATATGCTAGTCTCTTTTGCTTATCAGAATCCCCTGAACAGAACTGCATGAACAGGATGCCGGCATCTCTAAACAATGGCATGTTTATCTTCTCTTCAGTACAGATTTGCACCGAACACACTGGATGTGGTAGGATATGTTTTTAAGATTTATTTTTATTTTTTAATAAAATATATATCTATGTGTGTGTGTGTGTGTGTGTGTGTGTGTGTTTCTGTGCATGTGAGTGTAGGTACCTACAGAAGTGAGAAGAGAATACCTGGAGCTGGAGTCATAGGTAGTGTGAGCTATATGACCTGAGTGTTAGAACTCAAACTTAAATCCTTTGCAAGAGTAGAATCTGCTCTTAACTTCTGAGCTATCTCAGGACCCTGAAAGTTGCAGTTCTAATACACCTTCTCTCATGCAGCTGCAGATTTGTGAGTGTGTGACGAGGGAACCGTAGGACCCCAGGCCTCCTTAGCTTCCTCTCGGTCTTCTCCCTACTCCCCCACTTCTCTGCCACTTCTCCTCTGCCACTGCTTCGTATCTCCTTCTGCTTTAGAACCATCTTAGTATGCTAGCCAATTGGGCAGTGTTTGGGAGGCAGTAACAAGCAGATGCTTTTCCCATCTGTAGCACTCCTTTAAAAATGTAAAGGTGTGATCTGTGCCAGAAATGATACCTATTACAATGGCAGTTTAACAGCTACCATTGGTTGAGTTCATTGAGCACTTACTAAGTGCCACACACACACACACACACACATGTACTTTTCACAAATTCACATAGTTTTATTTATTATTATTATGATTGTGTGTGCATTGGGGGGCATGTACATGCCACAGCACTTGTGTCCAGGTCAGAGGACAATTTTGTGGAGTTGATTCTCTCTTTCTACATTTACATGGTTTCTGGGAATCAAACTCAGGTTGTCAGACTTGAGCATCAGGCTGAGATAGCTAGTTGACTCATCATATATAGTTTATGACAACCTCATTGTGAACTGGTCTGTTACCCCTTTCTGTACATTCAGCCTAAAGTCTTAACTCCCAATGGGACTGAATTTGGAGATGGGGTGATGACGGAGATGATTAAAGTTAAAGGAAGTCATATGAGGATAAAAGGGTGGAATTCTGGGTTACCGTTCTATAAGAAGGACAGAAAGGCTGGAGTGCAATGTGAGGTTGGGGGTTTGACACCAGCATGGGGTCGGAGTACATACAGAAAGTCCACTGTCTACCATGTGATGTCATGGCAAGAAGGTGACTATCTGCATGCCAGAAAGTGAGCCATTACAATAAACTGACCCTGCTGCATCTGACCTTAGACTTCACCTCAAGGCCTCTAAACTTCTAGAACTGAGAAAAGTTTCTTTGTTTAGGCCACCTAACGTAGGCAGTTTGTAATAGTAGCCTGAGTGTCTAATGTGAGCCTTAATGGATCCCTTTCCCTTTAGATGAGGAAACGGAGAGTAGAGAGTACCGAGTTCAAGAATTCCAACAGTCCAGTTGCTTTTAGCCTTTCTGCCTCTTCCAGGTCAGGGTGAGATTTTAGGGAGGCAGCCATGAAATGTGCTTCCTAATCACACACATGTTTCTGTTCCCTCTTATCTTCTAGTTTTTAAAGAATCCTTAGCCGCCTTGATTCTCTGTTATCTGCCCCAGCCTTCCGGCCTACCCTGTGCAAATATCTTCCTGTCATTGTGTTTTCTCTCCTCTCTTCAAAATGTTTTCAGAAAATGATCTCCTCTCTAGTGCTCAGAGACTTTCTTTTTTCTCATAGAGGGTATTCTTCCCAGTCCTTATTGCAAGCTCGGTTCCTCAGCATTTCTGTGTGGATGAATGTCCTCTGAAAGATGTTTTCTTTTTCAACTCTGGTAAAGTTCTTTGTGAGCTGAAGGCCAGGAACAATGAAAAAAGCCACTAGAGGATTTGTTATTTTTCTAAGTCAAGACTTAGTGATTCAACTGCACATATAATCCAGTTCTGAAAGAATTTAAGGATGATTGATTTTGTTTGTTTGTTTGTTTGTTTGTTTTGTAATGGTATCTAGTCTGTTTTCTGTTATTTTAATTACAAAGCAGTTCTTTCAAATTTTGAATCCTCCAATTGTGGGGGTGCAAGTGTCCCCATAGCTTACACTGGGATGCATGGAAATGAACAATAGATACATTTTCAATCTTGAATACCCAGAGCCTCTATTGTTTATATTACTCATCTCTCTCATGTAAAAGAGAAAAACAAGTTATTCCCTAAAGATATTCCATTTTACCAACTTTCTGAGTCATCCTGCTCTTCGATTCCCTCGCCTCTACCTATAATAAATCATCAAGTCTTAGAAATATAACTTTTTAAATACTGCATCTCTTGTCATCGGTCTTCCTGTCTCCAGTTCCCTGCTGTGATTTCAGGTCCCCTCATTGCTAATGTGCTGCTTGCCTACTGCTTCTGACCCTTCCATGATTTTTCCTGGAGCACAGGATAGCAGATGTATACAACAAGGCATATATGGTATTTCAGGCATTAGTTTGTAATCTGTAATTTCCATTGTAGCCTGTTTAACTGCCCATTCTCTAGTCTCATCATATACTTGGAAACTGTGAGCATTTGAGCCATTGTGAAGGCCTTAACTTTGTGGCAGGTCCTCTGCCAGATTCTAGGGATGCACTGGTGATTGAAATATGTAGGATCTTGTCCTCCTGGTATGCACAATCTATTGGAAATGTAGTCCACAAGAGGCCGGTGCATTAAGTACAATAATGGGGAGATTATGATATGCTCTATGAAGAGCGAAATAACATTTAACCCACAGAAGACGTATCTGAGTAGGCACTTTGGGTTTTAAATTTTTTTTATTTTTTTTACTGGTGTGTGTGTGTGTGTGTGTGTGTGTTTGTGTGGTGTGTTTACATCTGTGTGTGTTGGCATGTGCATGATGCCCATGCAGGCCAGAGGAGCCTCCTGGAGCTAGAGTTACCAGTAGCTATATACCACCTTACAGAGCAGTAGATGCTCTTCTTGGCTGAGCTATCTCTCCATCCATCTCTCCAGCTCCCTTCCTGTTCATCTTACAGAGAAGGAAGGACCCTGTCCTCAGGACTAGTACTTTTGATCCCTGAGGGAGTGCAACCTGGACTTACTGGCTCAACAGTATCACAAACATGCACCAAATGCACCTCAGGCATGTGAAGGATAAGACGGTGAGAAAGTTGAGAAAAATGTTAAAACAATGCCAGCAAAGGCAAGACAAAGTCTTCCAAACCTGTGGCACTCAGCCACAGGTATGTGCCATCAATTTTGTCATCTCCTCTCTCTCTCTTTTTCTCTCTCTCTCTCATCTTATCTCTCTCTTCCTGTCCCTCCCTCCCTTCTCTTTCTCTCCGTCTGCTCCCCCTCCTCTTCTTCTTCCCACCCTAATTTCTTCCTTCCTCTCCTTTTCTAGGAATGTATTTAAAGGTTTTACTATTTACAGTGCCTCCCTAAATGCTCCTTTTCCAGAGCTGACTGCTGCCAACACTGACATTTTCCTTTCTTTAGATATATGTGTTTGACGCAAAGCAGAAGAATCGGTATAAAGTTTCATTTGTACACATTGAGGGTAGATTGCAGAGTCAGACTGCGGTGTTTTTCACATCGATCCCACCTGCGTCAGGCACACAGTAGGGAGGAGAGTTCCAGGAACAAGCACTGTGTGACTGGCTGATGGGTTGTGAGGACTGGTCCTGCTGCAGCTGCAGAGCCATGTTCATCTGCGGCAGACTGGGCCTGTGGGTAAATTATAGCCTTAAAGATTTCATTAGTTTAGAGAATGTATAAACTTTTCTCATTCTCTGTTTCTTACTCAAAGATTGATCCTTCTAAAGACACAAGAATATGGTTATGGGCCTACAAAAAAATATATTCAGTGCAGAAACAGTTTGGCGGGGTCATTTAAATTAAAGATTTGTGTGTGTGTGTGTGTGTGTGTGTGTGTGTGTGTGTGTGTGTTTGGGTGATGGGAGGAAAGGGATTTCTTTTTCTCAATATGCCTTCAGAGCAAATCAATAGGTAAAGCTTATATATCCCTGGATGTTACAATCATAAATGGACTCTTTTACTTTAAGATACACATTGCTTTGCTTACTGAATTAGTTAGGTAATACATTGTAAACTTGCCCCCAAATCTAGAGGTTTAAGAAACTTACCATTTTGGTTTTAGTGATCTGGGCGTGGCTTAACTGGTTTTTCTGTTCAGAGCCTCTCATCAAACAGCAAACACGGGCTCAGGTTCCCATCATTCCAAGACTGGATACACCGCTAAGCTAAGCTTCTTCACTTGGTTGTCAGTGCCCTCTTGCTGGTACTCTCCAGAGGTACTGGTTCCTCAGTTGTGGGTGGGTCTCCATCTCCAGCACGGCTGTTGTGCTCCAGCCATGCCAGAGAATGGAGGACAATGGAACATGGCCTCAGGTGGCTCAGAGTGCGGGGGTAGGAGGAGCTCCTGGGTTACTACGCCGGGTAGTTCGGTTATTAGAGCCAATGCAGGGGTTTATATAGGGAGGCCTTCCTGACCATTACAGAAGGCGAGAAAGTTAAAGGTGGGGTTTTGGGATAAAGGTGGGAAGGTTGCAGGGCTGATGTGGAAGTTCAGGAACGAGGAAACGAAACCCAAAAACCTGGTTCTGGTCTGGGTGGGGGGGATATTCAAATCTACAGTAGCTTCCTGGGGCCAGCATATCACATCAGGCAGAGCAGGCCAGATACCTGCCGACCCTTCAGGGTATCCAGAGTTGCTTGCCTTGCTCAATACCCAGACCCCCACAATCAGTGGTGCTGCTAACATGGCTACCTACTTCCCCAGATGAAGAACTCCAAGAAAGGCTGAGATGACAAGCAACATGGAAATGAAATTCTTCTGTTTCCTAATTTAGAGAATGAGAGCTTATCATTTTTTTCTCATGCTCTTTTCATTAAAATCAAGTCACTAAGCCCAAAGTAGCACAAGCATACAAACTTTAATTTCAGGAGGTGAGGGTCATAAGACATGTTATAGAATTTCTACCCATTCCAATGTGTTGATTCCTAACAAATATTTGTTAAAACTATAATCTTTTTCTGCAGACTGTTTTTCAGAAGAGCCTCCAATGAAAGAAGTATATAATGTACTTTGTTCTGCAAGATTTGACTTGGGGTTTGGGAAGAAATGTTTATATTTAACACCCTGCATCGTATCAGTATATACTAAGTTTTCAGAGACTTATGGGGTACAAAAAGCCACCATGGGAGGATCTGGGAATTGTGTCCTGTCTAAGAAAAACACGTTACTGTATGACACAGCTGCTTCTGGACAAGAAATGGTGACTACTGAAGACCAATTTGGAGTCAAACTAAACAGCCTGTTTTCTAAACTATTCCAGGGTTCTCTCAGAGCCTTGTCTGACAGTGTCCTTCCTTTCCACTTCCCTACTCCCATGCATACTTAGAAACAAAGGAGAGAAACGATGAGGAAAATAGGACTTACAGTTTATACATGGTATTTTTTCACTCTGATCTTTGTTTCTGGAACTTTCTGTGGCAGTATGCTCTGGAGATACAGTGTATCTTTCCTGTTTATACCCAGAAACTAAACCATGATTGTAATCACAATATTTTTCTTTGTTTTGTTTTTTAAGAACTCCTCCAGAGAAGCCGCTTATTTTGTTAATGAGGTTAACAAGGTCCCTTGAATTTCAGCGACTTGCTGATCTTCATGCAGACTGCAAAGAGAAGTAGTTTCCTAACTCCCAAATCACTGCCTTTTCCATGAGGTCTCATGGTTTTAGCTCTGGTGCTAAGACTCTTCCTGGTCTTCTTGTGCACTGCATCAGACCTCACTGTGAATCCTGTCATAAGCATGGTCATACATGAGATGCCCAGTCTGTTTTGGAAGCAACTGTTTTATATTTTCATGTCATATAATTCTAGTTAAATTTTCTGATAGCACTATATATACAAAATGCCATTTAATTCATGGAGATTTAGGTCTCCTTTACAAATGGGGATAAAGTATATTGAATTCATTTTGGAAATATCTGATGACCATTAAGAAAAGAAGGTAACATGAGAAATGCATGAAACAAAACTCCTGTTTGAATGTGAGTTGCAACAGAAAACTATTCTGCACTGAGCAACGAGAGACGTTCCTGAGGGCATCCTGAGAGTGACCACATTCTTGAGCACTTCTGTTTCTGAAAAGTTTAGTGTAGCAAAATGCCAATGTAGGAGAAAACACTCAAAAATTTGAAGTTGGATACTTAAGAACTAGAACCTTTATTAAATCTCAATCATAAGTTTGTGTGTACTTATGGGTAAAAGACAATATGTTTCTTATCTCGGTTCTGGCACTTCGTCTGTCTTTTGCAGGCTACTTTTCTGAGATGCAGAGAGGAAATGAAATGAAAGAGCATCACCGCTTAACTATTCCTTTATCCCTGCTGTACTTCCTTTTCCTCCTACTTAATTTTAAGAATTTATGGCACTATACTGAACTTTCATAAACTGCAATATTTCTTCAGGAAGCAATAACAGCCATGTTAGATGCTATGCTTTTTTTTTTTTAATAAAAGTGATATACCATCTCTCCCTAACAGAAATCTCAAGCCAAAAATTAAAATACAGTTAAGTATTGCAGATGATATTGATATGAGTGTCATTGCTTTGTGAAAATGGAATCTTTTTAGCTGCGTAATGTTGAGTTCAATTTTGCTGTGATAAACTGATCTCGGGTGAAACTGTCAAGCAAAACTGGTAAGTTGAAATTAAATAGGCTTTTGACTGTAGTTGTAGTGACTTAGGAAACAGCAACTGATCTTCTGAGAATCTACTAAGCCCCAAGAAACACTTTACTTCAAGGCTAGTGTTCCATCATTGTGTGCCTGTCTATGCATGTGCATGTGTGTGTCCATGTGTGTATATGTACGCAGGTGCTTGTCAGGGGCACAATGCTGGTCAGGCATAGCCCCTCAAGGGCCATCCACTCTTGTTTTTATTTTTGTTGAGGCAAGGTCTCTCACGAGCCTGGAGCTCCCCAAGTTGGCTAGGCTTACTGAGAGGAATCCACCTCTCTTATGCTGGGACTGCATGCATTACCAGTACACCTGCCTTTTTTGTATGTGGGTTCTGGGGGTTAAACTCAGGTCTTTATGGCAAACACTTTAGTGACTGAACCATCTCACCAGCCCCTAGTGCTGCATCATTGAAATAATTTTTGTAAAGTGACAGAGGTGACAACGTATAGGAAATATATTTTAAAATGCACTGACAGACAAGCACAGGAGTGAACAAACCGAACATGGACTAGGTGGAGTGTTGCTTCTATGCCCCAGTTATTCTGGCCTATTTGCCACTCCTCCACTCCACTCTGTTTTATATCTGTGAGTTTGGTACGTTTTCTTCTTTAGATTGGCTTGTCCTTTATCATCTTCTTAACCTGTTGAAATTTTGAGCACAATGTGTGGTCCATCTTAGATTTAATTCATTCATAATGAGTCTTTTATTTGTACTGAATGTTTCTTCTCTTAGTCTTGCCTTGTCTGAACAATATCACTTTCATATGACTGGGAATGTGCTGTCTTATGGTGGTATATTTAAGAATGACTCGAGCTCATATCTGAGCCCACACAGGCCAGCTTCATAAGAACAGACAACATGGTTTATTCTTTTCCATGGCTTGAATGGAGATATGTGGGGTGATTTTATTTGAACAAGCAATTTATGGCAGGTGCAAATGAAGAAAGGAGGAACTTGCCATCATCTGCCCAGGCAGTAGGATTCTGAACTTTCTCAGTTGGTCAAGTAGCAAATATTGGTGAGAAGGAATGACAGACATTGGCAAAGGAGCCAATTGACAGGTGGTGATAGTGAGAGAGTCCCGAGGTTCCCAGGAGGAGGTTCACTCCCTCTTCTCCAGAGGTCTCCCTGGTAAGTATCCTTCCTGCTGAGTTGAAAAATCTATAAAGATGGTTCCACACTGAACCAGCAGTTCCTAGCATGAGTTAGGGCCAGCGGAGGAGCTTTGGAGTATGTTGATGGAATGACTAATGTATTAGTCTTGAGTCTGTCTCAGGGAGAATGGGGAACAAGTGCTGCCTGCAGATGGCTTGCTCACTGACGGTCTCTGTTCAAAGTGTTTTGAGTTCTGGTGTGTGTTTTTGTGAATTTGGATAGCTTATGCTTTTGCAGTGTTTGTTTTTTCCCTCCCTCGTCCCATATGCCTTTATTTTTTTAGTTACCTTGTTTCCAAAGCAAAGTAAGTCCACAGCTGCTCTCACTCACATTGTTTTACAACCTCCTATCTCCTCTAAGTATATTGTAAATAGGTTTTTAAGGAAGGGGATGGCAGAATTTGCAGAGAAAGAAAAGTCAGTCATTCCTGTGTTAGCACAGGAATCACAGGAATCACAGGAATTTACTTTTGAGTTTCTATAGTTGGAACTAATCTACCTCAGTTTTTTCCAAAACATTCTTCCTATGCTGATTGACTTCTTCAACATCATTCTAATTGCTCATAATTTTTTCAGTTTAAAACAAAAGCATTAAGGAGGTTTTCCGTCCAGAAATAGATATTAATTAGGCTTAATTCCTTTTTTAAAAGGAGAATGGCCTCTAGACTTAAATAGGGACTGTTCTTTAAAATATCCTACATGTAAGAGATCTAAATGTATTTAAAGGGAGGTAATTAAAGATTTAGTGTGTATACTCTCTAAGGAAATGGAATCACAGCATTTGTGTGACTTTCATTAGTGGCATTATCACAGAGATATAAACCAAAATGGTTAATGGGGGAGTTTCATGATTAATTAATTAATATTAAATTGTTTGTTAGTGAGTATTACATATTCATGAAACACATCTCATATATTTTCCAAATCACCTTTTTAAAGAAAAAGTAAAATGTTATCTAGAGTCAGTCAGATTTTATCAACTGTTGATAAAGCACCCATGTAACACAGTCTACATCTTTTGATTTTCTCAGATCATGAAATGTGAAAAAAATTGCAAATAAATGTCAAACTAAAACAACATTTTTGGGAGGAATTCAGAATGGGTTATCTTTGATACAGTGATTATCATCACGTATGTTATAACCAGTCTAATATATACATATATATATATATATATGCAAGGAAATTAAAGCATGATTGATTGTAGAACGTCAGTTTTTCCTGCTATTTATGCTGATAAAGTAACCAAATAGAAACGGAACTTAAACTTTGACTCTGTCTGTCACCACATTTTTATTTAGGCAAAATGCTGTATAAAGCCCTTTGACCTCTAAAACAAATAAAAAATCATATGAGGCCAATTTAACCCTGCTAAGTTACAGTGGGCTTGGGTGTGAGAGTCTGTTATCAGAGAAGGGTAGAGGTCCCATTTCTCCCAGCTCTTATGTCAAATACCAAAACATAGCATGGGCTGCTTGCGGAGGCAAATGTTGTGTTTTTGAAATAAGTATAATTTAAAAGTCTGTTTGTTTTTCTGCTTGGCTTATTGAATAGTTGAGGAGCTTTGACAATGGAAATTGAATTCTCTGGGCATTGGTTTTCTTGTCTGCAAAATGAGGATATTGGGATGGAGATCTCCAAGTTCTATTCTAGCAGAAAAATTCCTTCACAAGGAGAAAAGTCACACATTTTTCCTCATATTCATGAGTCTCCATCTAGTTTTATGAAATATTTACGTACTTGTTGATGAGTGGAGGCACCCTCTTTGGGATTTGCATGGGATGGCTGCATTTTTGTTTGGATTTAGTGACAGACATTTCTTATTGTAGTTGTGTTCATAGGCTTAGCTATCTCACAGAGACCTCTTAGTTTAGACTAAGAATGACTTTGTGACACATACCTATTCCTTTACTTTTATTGTTAGATAATTATACAAAATGACAAAATGTGTAGATAGGGCACCTATTCTGTTTCCAGCATGTGGACATGTCTTGTTAGAGCTAAGAAACTGATTATGAATGATTACAATGGTCAGAATGTAAATACTCCAATTGTGTTTGGAGTACACACTCTCTATGGTCTAAAATAGTCCATACTTTCAATTTGGAGAGAGATCATTCCTTCATTTTTCCTTAACAAAGAATACTAGTGAGTAATAGCCAACTTAAATTATGACTCACTTTAAAGTTGGCTGTTATTCACTAAGTCATTAACTCAAGTTAATGAGTCATTTTTTTCCTTTGTGAACTCTCCTTAAACATAATTATCAAACTATAACCTTAATCAGTACATAAAGATAATCTCTATAGAATTGGAGCATGTGCTGTTCTGTCAGCAGTACCCTGGAGACACATGATTACTTAAGACTTCTAGGGCATGATTATGTGACTAACCAGGAAGATTATAGAAAATTATCTGTTTTTATTCTTTATAGAATAACGTGGCACCTGATGGAATCTTGATATTCACTGGCACGGTGTTTTAAAATTTGCATTTCTTGGCTTCCAAGTAATTTTGAGGTTCTAACCAATGAATTTTTCACAAAGTTTTGTTGAAAAAAAAGGAATAAAATTGACATGACCATCCTCAATAGGACAAAACCTAGGTACCTAGGAAATGTAAGCCAAGGTTTCCAGAACCTAGCTAATAAGTATCTGATTTCCTGTTGAACCACAAGATGGGCATTAGACACTCATTTATGCATCCATTTGTCAGTTAGATATTGCCCCCATAAAGGTCAGATATGGGTCTTATTATTGAGGTTTAGGGGATGTGATTGCTGTTAGTGGGAATCTGTCAGGAAAAATATGCATTGAAATACCCAAGAATAAATCAAAGCCTCCTTAGTAACCTATTCTAGCTCTTCTCCCATCTTCTACAGAGAACATTTTGTGGAACTGTGAGTCTAATTGAAATCATATGTCATTATGCTTGGTGTTTCCAGACAGGCGGACTAGCTTCAGCTGGGCTGTAGAAACCCCACATTTGCAATGTTTCTTTATTACTAGGGAGGTTTTAAAGAAGACTGAAAAACTCATGAGGAGTTGTAGAGCCCAAGAAATACTTTCAGTTACATACCCCTAGGATTTTGTGTGCTTTCTCTTTTTTGGCAAAATTTAAGTTCATTTCCTTTCATTTTTTTTTTCTTCTTGTAAAAGCTACTTCCCTGAGATATATTACTACAAATAATCTTGGAATTGAGGAGTTTCTTCATTCTTCTGAGTAATCATTCCATGTTAAATTCTTGTCCTCTTCTTCCAATCCAGAATGAGGCTACACCAAAGCTTGAGCATATTTAGGTATAGTAAGCTGCCTTAGTTTTGGTAGTTTACTCTTTTGGGGGTGGGTCTTGTTTCTCAAGCCCAGGTCTCCTGGTTCTTACTACAAAGTAGAAAATTCTCTAACAGTGACAATAGGGACTTAGCCCTTCCCTCCCTCCCTCCCTTCCTCCATCCCTCCCCCCTTCCTCCCTCCCTCCTTCTCATACTTCCATCCCTTTATCCCCCACTCTTTCTCTCCCCACTTTCTTTTTATCCTTCTCTCCTCCCTTGCTCTCTCCCTTTCTTCCTTCCTTCTCTCTTTCTGTCTTTATAGTTAGGCTGACTTTAATCTGATAGTCTCGCTGTCTCAGTCTTTTGAGTATTGGGATTACAGGTATTTTCTACCAAGACCAGCTCAGTTACCTGCATTTTAAGGCCAGTTCACAGGGAAAAGTCCCAAATATGAGTTTGTCCAATGGTGTTTGGTTTTCACCAGTAAGAAAAAAGTTTTTTAAGTGAAATTTATGCAAAATAAAAATTACAAAAGAAATTGGAAAGTTAATTACTTGGAAGGAAGTGGAAAGGAAGAAAGAGGCACAGAGAGTGAAAGAGGAAGGAAGAATGAGAAGGCAACAGGCAACGTGGCTGTTGGTAATACTTGGCTCTGAAGGAGGCAGAAATAGTGTGTGTGTCTCAGCTTCTGCTTGATGAATAAAGGTTTTCCAAATGATACGGGTTTGGTTCCAAGAGGGAGGCAGCCACGTTAGCACTCATTCCTTCACAGCCACACCATCACAGACTGCCCTTGCACCGCCTGCTTTCCTTGACTGCCAAAAAGGAAGGAGGAGGAGTTACATTTAGCTATTAACCATGAAAATATCTTCTTCATTATTTGTGGTAAGGGAAAAAGGAGAAGTTATACTCGTAGGTGACCTCAATTCTTATTTAGTCGTTTCCTTCACACTTTCCCTGTTAAAACTTCTACCTGAATGAAACCACACATTTTATAGACTTAGTAGCAATTGAAGCAGACAGAAAGAGAGAGAGAGAGAGAGAGAGAGAGAGAGAGAGAGAGAGAGAGGGAGCAAAGGAGAAGCAGGCTGTGTGATTCCCCACCACTAGTAAGTCCAGAGAGAAAGGCTGAGAAATAATATCCTATCTGACTCTGGGACATCTCTAACTGATAGTAGCAGAGGAGACTAAGGCTTCAGACAACTGTATTTTAGTTCAGTAATTCCAAGTATGCGAAATGAAGATTATTTCTGTATTATATTCCTTTATTATTGCTGAACATTTTGTATAACTTAGTGAAGGGTTCTTTAATCAAATCTAAAATGTCTTGTTTAGAAGTTAGGAGTAGGGGCTGGAGAGATGGCTCAGTGGTTAAGACCACTGACTGCTCTTGCAGAGGAACTGGGTTTGGATCCCAGCACCCACATGGTAACTACAACCATCCCTAATGTCAGTTCCAGGTCTTCTGACCTCCCTGGGCATCACATGACATGGGTCTACTTACATACATTAAAAAAGCAAAAAACAATGTTGAGAATGCGACATATTGAGTTAAACTTTCATTTGGGTTCTTTCATGCCATTTCTTCATGAATCATTTTGGTTACTTTGTATGTCTCTGAATTTTCCTGAGTGACTGACAGTGTGAGTCTGAGATGTGAGCATGATGGTGCATACTGTGCTCCACAGAAGAGCCATCCTAGGTAAGGAAACGAAACTCCAGTGGTAAAGCATGGGGAAGAAAATCCTTCCCAGAATTTAAAAATTTTAGAATTGCATTTATTTATTTATTTATTTATTTAGGGGTCTGTGGCATGTAGAGGGTAGAGAACAACTTTCCAGAGTTAATTCTCTCCTTTTACCATGTGGGTCCTGGGGATCAATCTCAGGTCTTCAGGCTTGCTGAGAAGTGCCTTGACATAGGGAACCATCTTAGTAACCCAACATTGCTTTTTTGCTAGTGAAATTGAATGTTGGCTTTTAGCATTCAAGGTCCATAATTTACATATGAAAACCAGTACTCAGCCTTGTCTTCATATGTATCAGCCATTCAGTGTGTTCAATGGAGGAATGCCAAGTGGTATAACAGGGAACATAACATTACATTAATGTGGGAAGCAGAATTTTCCAGTTAGCTTCAGATGTCTGCCTTGGAAAACAGTAAGAAAATGGTGTGGTTTATCTATTCTCTTGGAAATTCAAAATTTACACATGATTGAAATGATCATTATATTGATACCTGAGGGATGAGACGTTTCCTGCTTCAAGAGATTAGGTTAGGGGCTACTCCTTGTTTATTGATTTCTGCTTGCAACAGTTAGGTAACTGGAGAAAGAAAGAATCAAGATTCAGATTTTGAAATAATTCCTTTTTTGCTTTGGTTTGAGTTTTAGAATGATATGAATAGGGATGATACGTTTAAGGGTACAAATGCAGGAAACAAGATACTTCAATGCATCTTGAAACAGGCATAGTCTGGAAATACACTCGGCCTACATTTGAAAGCCAGCATGTAGCTTTAGGATCCTGAAGAAATAAGTATTTGATGAAACCCTGTATTTTGTTCATGCAATATTACATCCTTCCCTCCCCTGGTAATAACGCCCCCCTTTTTTGATATAGAGTCTCACTATGTAGTTCGAGCTGGCCTGGAACATGTCTGGTCTTTCTGTGTCAGCCTGCAAAGGGCTGACCTAACAGGAGTGTATACCATCAACTCTGACTCCACAGCGCACCATTTTTTCATTTTTAGAAAACCATTTAGTGCCAATTCTGGTAAAGTAGCTACCTGTGGCTCTTCTGGCGTAGATTGTAAGGCTGCAAGTGTATTTCTGACTGCTAAATCATAGCAGTTCTTTCTTCTGGCTATAATGATTGACCCAGAGCATCAGTCTAAACCCAGTGCTCCACCCTCAGCTTCTACGTGGATGCCAGGAGAGAAAGAGGCACTTTTTCCTTTGTGATCATTAAAAGGGGGATGAAATCATTTGCAGCTGTTTTTAACCAAACCTCACCTCTAATTTCTCTCCTCATGCTTTCAGGAAGGTTCTGCCAAGAAGAAGATGACTGGCAGATAGAAGCATAGATGAACATTCGGGGATTAGAGGTTGAAAAGATGATAGAGACAACGCAAGAGAAAGGGAGAAGAAAATAACCGAAGATCAGCTTACAGACAGAAGCAGAGGGAAGAGCCAGAGATAAAGATGAGAAAAGAGAGACTGGATAACCTTGAATAAGTATCTGGAATGCCTCTGTTCATAGCCAAGGAATCCCCTTAAGTCTCAGGATGCTTTCTGCCACCATGCACCACAACCAGTCTCAAGCAGACCCAACATCTGCTCTCAGGAGGAGGGGCTCGGGAAGACCTGGAGTTGAGGCGGTCAGCAAGGTAGGATGGACATGGGGACACGGAGCATAGTGCCAGGGTTAAACTCCCAAGGGATGTGACTTTTAAACTCAAAATGAACCATGTCTAGTGATGTCCAAAGGTTGAGGAAGGAACTCTAATACCTTAGGGCTAAGCAACAATATTTGATTGAATGTAGGACCTGCTCAGTAGGAGAGAATGGTTGCCTGGTAGTACAACCCTAGCCAGGAACCCATATGAAGAGGTCATAGACTTTAGAAAAGGGTGTACTGCGATTATTTTGCTAAATTGATATAGTATCCAACAATCTTGCAAATACTTCTGCTTATAGACTAGTGCAGCACTCTCTCCATATCAAACAGCTGCTTTTGGCAGCATATGGAGGCTATTTCAATGGACCTTGATCGGTTAAGGTGCAGAAAATAAGTGACTAAGGGGATGCCCATCCCCAAATGGGACATCTGTAACACAAACCCCATTGTGGGAAAGGGGATGGAAAGACTGTAAGAGTCAGAGGACTGGGAGGACTGCTGGGAAACAGTGTCCTCTGAACGTGGCAAGGACGTTGCTTCGAAAAACTGAACAACTATGGTTGCCAGAATAAAACCTGCATAACAACACAACAGTCAACAGTCCAGTGGGGAGAGGGGAAAGACTGACAAGTCCCCACCCCTAGTTGAGCTACGTACAGTGGATGGCTGCTGGGGAGGGAAAGTCACGTTTGTTTAGAGATGAGCCTCCTGATAGGTTGCCTGTATGCAGGAGCCATACACCCATGTGAGTGCAGGTAATCTGAACTTGACTCAATAGGTTTTATATATAAATTACAGAAAAAGAGGACTTGAACTTGAGAGGGGAATGTCGCAGGGGTTGTGGGGAGGATGATACTGGAGGAACTGGAAGGGGCCAGAGGGGTAGATATGATCAAAATACATTGTATTCATGTATGAAAAAATAAATTTTCTAAAACATCTCAAAAAGAGAAAGAACACAAGTTTATCTCTCAAGGCTCTACAACACAATGACTTTCATTTGATTTATATGGCAAAAGGAACTCATAGCTTAGTTTATTTTTTCTTTTATTTATTTTTCTTCCAGTAAATCAAGAGTACAAATTAAAATTACTGTTACATGTTCAAAAACATATTGTGGCTTTTCAGTGTCCCTGTTTTTTCACCAAAACCTGTTTTGAAAATGGGTTGAAGCTGTTCCTTTGGGGAGCGCGGCAATTTAGATGGAGGGCCTCATGTTACTGACCGCGTCTCTCTCCCCCTTGTTTTATGTTTCTGTGGAATAGTCCAGTTCACATACTTAAGAGTAGGCTATCAAGTCCTATAGTTAGGTCTACAGGAAAACAATACAAACATTCATTTTCAATGGCCCATAATCTATCTGGGAACATACATAAAATCCTTTCTGTTATGTTAAAAGCTGCCCAACAAATTGTTCTGTCCAGTTATTTGACTGTGAAGAACTTGCAGATTAATCAGTAGTATTGACCGAGGTGATTGAAAGCAATGTCCTGAATTAGTGACTTTTGTAAAGTGAACAAAGAAAAAAATGCTTGTGCATAAATTCACATACTTAACATGGATTTCAATTTTTTTTTTTAATCTATGTACCCTGGAGCAATGGATGGGAGGTTGGTAAATTAATCAGTGGTGAAGGATAAATTACACAGACTAAAGAATTCTACTTAACAAAAGCCCTCCTTATTGCCTCTTTGGTCTAATGACAATAAAGCTGGGAAGTAAGATGGCCATCACACGTCACACCTCCTGACAAGTGCTGCTCAGGCCTTGATTAGAGGAGGCCAGCCCTGCGACACCATCTCAGACACTCATCTATTCAAGTGGTGAAATAATGACCACGGTGCTCTTATCAATCTAAAAATTGTGTTGGCAGTTTTTTTTTTTTTTTTTTTAAGAGAATTATAGAATTGGAAAGGACTCAGAACTGACAGTTTATTCGTCATAGAAACCACTGATCTTGTTTGGGTGAGTTTTTAGAGGACAGAGGACAAAAGCTTCTATCTTTTTCTTGTAAAAGTGTTTTTGGAGTTTAACACTTAGTGCCATCGAGAGCAGTGCAGCTTCTTCCTTCAGTCACCCCACACTGCTATTCAGCAGCTATGCATGCAGGACTTGCTACCAATTAGGCTGCAAGGAATATGTGATTACTGGAGTTTTACAACCCAGTAAAAATGAAGGACAATGAAACAAAGTTCTATCGAGGATGTCAGGTGTTACAATAAACGAAGAGTAGGAGCCAGGAGAAGAGCTGGATTCGCGATGTCTCACCTGGCCTAGGGAATCACAGAAAACTTCTTAGAGAAAATGAGTTAAAAGGTGAGTCTGAAGCAAAAGCAAGAGTTTTCAGGTTATATCAAGGTTAGGGTAGAGAAAGGCAATGAAATGGGCCTACATGTAAACTATGTAAACAGGCATAATCTTGACATCCTGTAATCCCAGCACTTGTGTGGTGGAAAAGGGAGGGCAGAATACTGAGTTGGAGGTCAGCCTGGGCTACATAGTGAGACTCTATGTGTCAAAGAGTAAACAAACACACAAATCAAATGCAGTGTCTAGAGGCAGGACCAACATGCCTTTGGGCTGGAGGAACAAACACTGAAGTCATGTTACCTGGCCTTGACTGCCTTGTACACCTGGCAAAGCGTGAGTTTTTCCGTGGGAGGCATTATTTCTGTTTGCTTATTTTCTGGTTGATGCCTTGTGTACATTATAAACCTTTTGTCATCTATTACTTTCCCATCTCTACGACGTGGCTGGCAGAAGTCCCTCAGTGGTCTGGGCCTGGACTAGATTCAGCTTGGGAGAAAGGTATGGGCAAAGCTCTGTGTGGCGAGTTGGGAACCTAGCATGACAGGACTCCAGTGAAGAACAAGTGGCCATTACGAGCACAGGCTCTAGTCTAACAGCATCGATCTTAGCTCTTCTATTTCCAAAGTCTATGACTTTGGGTGTAATTTACATCCCACATTTCTTCAGCATGGAGAGAGTAACAACAACAAAACATCTTCCTTATAGAACTGTTTAGGGGATGGAAAGAATTAGTGAAATATCTTAGTACATTCTCAATAAATGTTGTCATTCTTGTTATTATCTTTATCTACGTCCAGTTCCACAGGGCAGGAAAATTAGTTTAATCTTTGATACTGAAGAAACAAAGGCATCACTTCTCATTTTCTATTCTTTAAATTGATTTGAAAATCACATTTCATTTCCTGACTTTGATTTTGTCAGCCTAGCCATAGGCAGTCCATTACCGGATGTACAACCCTGATTTAAAATTCCTGGGTGGTTTTAATTTGAGGGAGCATTATAAACCCCATGTTCAATTAATGCCTAGTAAGGTGTGTGTTTCTGGCGGCATTAGGCTAGAGAATGTCTTTTCCCTCAGAGTGTGAGAGAAGGTAGGCAGTATGCCTTCGCAGCTCCTATGATGGGAGACACAATGGCTTCTGCTTTTAGAACCGATCCTTTTTTCTCAGGACTAGAGAGTTAGTGCATTATGTTTTTTTTTGTTTTTTTTTTTTTTCCTGAAGGAGGAGAGTAAGAGCAGACCTAAGCATACCATAATCATGAAGTACTGAATTTTTTAAGAGGTAAAAAGGTCCGGAAGATTCAGGAAGGGAGAACCATGGGCTAGAATGACTAATTCTGAGTCCTGCTGAGGATGATAGGTTCTTATTTACACATAGTGGCCTCAACTCAGACTACCTAAGAGGTGTAAAGGTCCCCATTTCAAATTACCAGGCATCTATAGCTAATAACTGTATTCAGCTGTAGTGCATATGGCAGGTGAATGTTCTCTCTCAGGCTTGTTCCTGCTATTATCCAGATAGCTACTCTTGTTTTCTCTTCTTGCCTTTTTTCCTGCTAAAATCACAGAGCTGTGCAAAGTAGTAGCAGGCCATCAGAATCTGCTAATCAAATCTGAGAGACCGTAGCTCCAATCTAAGCTCATCAGATGACTTAAGAGGCCTCATTTAGACAGGATCTGAAAAGTCTCCTTCTAAAGCCTTTGCAAAGTGAGAATAATCGTCATTAAGTGCTACAGATTTCACAGGGAAAAAATGGATTAGGGGCTTGTCACAGGAAAGATAATTAATGTGCTACAGAGAAATATAGGCAATAGAAAGAAAAATTTCTCCATAATAAGAAAAGAAAAAAATTACAACAACCAGGGTAGATAATGATTAAGTGTTAAGATGCAATTCCTGCTGGCTTGATTTTTACAGTATAATTAAGTGACAGAGAGAGGTGGGGTGGGAAGGGACATATATACACACAAAAGGAAATAACTCACACATAAAAAAATATAATCTCAGAAGTAAAAGGCACATTAATGACTTTCTGTTGTTGGATTAATATCTATTTATCTCTCCCTGATCTGAAAAGATGGTGCCTTTTACTACATTAAGCCTTTTAAGGTGTCTTGCCAAGTTGCCTCTCAATATATTCTTGGTCAAAATGTCGTGGGTTGGGAAATTGTTTCGAAGTTATTTTCTAAGTTCTTTTATGACTGAAGAAGTTGAAGACATCGCTTTTCTTTTCTGTTTAATTCCACTGTCTTGTTGCTCATAGTTGCTGAAATCGGTGTGATTTCAGGCCCTGAAGCAAATGATCCTTTGCTTCTTTGCTCATTTCCTCCTTTCTAGACAGTGGGAGTTGGCTTTTTATCAAGGAATCAAATGCCCACCCTACGGGCCTGCTGGGACTTTTTCCAACCAAAACACATTTCTTTCCCGTGAATGTGTAATCATTTGCAAGTGAGTACACAGCTGAAAACCTGTTGATAGGAAATGCTGGAAGAGCCAATTCTTTTTCTGTCGTGCTAGATGTATCTTGGGCAAACATAATTAATAATTAGGATCTGCTATTTGTTGAATTATAATTGCAGTAAAGAATTGGAAACGGGGAAGGGGAGACTGCCCTTTTCCTATGGGGTTCTGGAGATCTGAACTTTGGAAGGGTATATTGGATTTAGAATGGAGTCCCAGGTTTGCATCTCATCGCATTCTGTCTAATTGAAATCTGCGTTAGGCACAAAAAATTCTAAAAATATGAGAGAGAATTGCTTTCTGGTTTATCTGGAGGAGATAAACACAATAAACTTCAATGAGATGAACTGACCACTGTCTAAGATTTGTAAAATGTGACAGAGTGCACAGAAGATGCTGCCTGGGGCTTTGAACCACTTTGGATTTTACAGAGATGGTACTGTAGTTGCAGCTTTAAGAATTGTCTAGGACAATGGCCTAGTATGCATTGGGGAGAGGGGGAGGAATGAAGCCCCAACCCAAGCTGAGAATCTATGGGCAATTGATGGATTGGGAGAGGGAAGAGTCAGTGTTCCCTACTGGTGTGATACCTGGCAGGTTGACCAGACTCCAAGGGACAGACCCATGCCTAGGAGCAGTTGGGAGGCATGGATTGCATTCAATAGGACTTTAAAAAACAAAGATCAAAACAACAAAAAAAGGAAAGGAGATATAACAATGGAGGACATGAAGTCTGGGAGAGGGAGGGGATCAAAGTTCATTGTATGAAATTCTGGAATCAATAAAAATGTATTTAAAAAAAAATACTCTAAGAAAATTGAGTATGGTGGTACATGCCTTTAACCCTGCACTCAGGAGGCAGAGGCAGGCAGATCTTTGTGAGACTGAGGCCAGCCTGGTCTCTATAGTGAATTCCAGGCCGGCTGGGGAGACTTTGTCTCAAAAAGACAAAAAATAAATAAATAAAAAAGAATTATCTCAGAAAGGGTTGGGATATGGCTCAGTCAGTAAAGTGTTTGTGTTAAGCATAAAGACTCAAATTCAATCCCCAGAACCCACACAAAAAATACCAGGCACGAACTTGTAATCCTAGCACAGGAGTGGAGTGGGCCGGGGCGTATATGGGGGAAACAGGGAGATCCCTGGGGCTCACTGGTCAGTCACTCTGTCTTATGTAGTGAATTCCAAGCCAGTAAGAGCCTGATCACCAAAAAAAAAAAAAAAGTTTGGTACCCAAGGAACCACATCTGAGCTTGATCTCTCTGACTTCCACGTGCATGCTCAGACATGTGCACCTAATTCACATATGTGCACTCTCACAAACATGCAAACACACAGTCAGACAGACACAAACAGACACACAGAAACACACACTCTATATAAAAACGAATTCCAGAGAAATTAACTAGTTGGGAAGTCTGAAGAGTCTTTCACTGTTTTTGGAACTACCTGGTGAAAGCCAAAGTGCCAATGGCATTCTCTGGTTCCAAAGTTAAATTTTTAAATTATTATTTAAGTTATTGAAGATGTGTCACTTTGTTTTTCTCTTTGTCTTTTACATTCAATTTAGAATCTTATTACTGTATTAAATGTACTGTATGGCATTTTCAGCAATCATTTCAACAAAGTGTTTGAAACATAATTAATTAAAAGTATTTAAATATTTTTAAATGAATATATGAATTTAAAGTGCCTAAGTTTTGAAACCTTAAACAAATGAACAAATAACATGTTCTTAATTACTTAAGTAAATCTAAACTACATTAAATTAAACTTTCAAATATGATGAAGTTCAAGCTCTTTTTAAATGCTTTGGTACAATTTATAAACTTACTAAAAGTCTCATGTCTTTGAATTAAAATGAAAAAAATGTAGTAAGTTATTTAGTTATATAATTTAAGTATGAGTTGCAGCTAATTCTTAGGTTGTTTCAATATACCAAATCCTCTTGTGCATCAAAAAATATAAAAATATTAAATATATATTCTCATATATATATATATATATATATAAAACTACTAAATTAATAATATGGCTTGAGTCTACTTCTTCATTTGTACATTTGTTTCTAAATTCTCTAGGGTTGAAGGACACTCCAGTGGCTACCAGTTGCCATTCAGATTCTAACAGGCTCTTGTTTTTAGTTCATGCAGGAGCAAGCCAGATTGAGTGACATTTCCTAAACTGTTTAATATTTAGGGCTGGCCACGAGACCAACATCCAGCCAGGAAAGTGGAAGTACTTAGAGAAAATGACTTATGAGAGAACTGGATTCTTAAATTAGCCTTTTCTCTTTCTTTAAGGTTCCATGTTGGACCACGAGCTGACCTTGAAGATCAAAGCCAGGTTCCTGGATGGTGAAGCAGAAGGAACTGGAATCCTTGATTCTTATCGATCTTCTATATAGCCTGATATATAATCTGAACTGCCTGTTTGCTATCTCTCTTCAGAAAAAAAAATGTTATTACATATAACCAATTCCAATCTGAGCTGATTTCCTTACCAAAGGGTCCATTTTATCATTCTGAACAATGTCATTTCCTATTGCAGTGTCCTGGTATTGCTTATATATCAGATTCAGGAATCACTCAGATAATTGATCACTTACATGTTGTTTCTGCTGGATGCTTGATCTTGACTGACACTCCACGAACATGACGAATTCTGCTTGTACTCATTCTAAGCAGGCTCCCCATTTTACAAAGGTCCCTTGATTAAAGTTACTGCATGACTTAATTATAAAATATGATTTGAGCCTGCCATTTCTTATCCAAGTTGCTTCACTGCCTGGTAATATTTAAATAATATGCTTACTGACTCACTATATTAAAAATTCTTCCTGTCCTGATCATAATTCTTTATGATAATTAAGTGGCATCTTATTGTATTCTGAAGATTTCTCACATAATTTTTGATTTAGGGTCAAATGCAGTCTTATTTTTCTGGATAATCAATCAATTTCCCTTTTGATATACTATGCTTTGGCTTTGAGTTTCCCAAAATGTACAAAGTACAGTAGTAAGGGCTATTAGATATACTTTATAAAGAAAAAAAGAAGTCGACAAGTCACAAAAATTAAGGAAATTTAAACAGTCCACTCAATTTTGCAAATTCGCATGATAATTATTATGTTCAAGGCTCTGAAAAGTCCACGAGAAATTTGTTGAATTTTAAACTGCCATTAACAAAATTTATGCTTCAATTCCTTTTAATTTGAATTCTATAGGATCTGCAGAAAGTTTCAGGAAATGTAACTCCAGTGCTGTAAAACTGCAGAGCTGAGCATGGGGGTACACTCCTGTAATCACAGGACTCCGAAGGCTGAGACAGAAGAATTATGACTTCAAGGCAGGCTAGCCTGGGTTACTAGTCAGACTGTTTTAAGCAAACAAATGAAGAAAAACAAAATAAAAATAAACCAAATTGATCAAACAAAAAATACCCCATTAAAACCATACCCAAACAGCCCTGGGTAATTCTCAAGCATTAGCACTTAGAGCTTTCTTTTTGTACTTTCTAATTTTCCTTTAGTTCTCAGCTTCTTTCCCTTGTCAATTTGTTGTGTGTCCTAATATCCTTAAAGATACCAGTCAGATTGGATTTAGGGCTACCATAGGGTTTTATTTTACATAGTTTCCTCTTTGAAAGTTATGTCTCAAATATTGTCACATACTAAAGTAGTAGGAGTTCAAGGGCGGCTTCACAAGAGAAATGGATGAACAGAGGTGTGGGAGAGAGAAATAAACAAAGAGGATAAGGGCTAGATGGAGATATGGCCCCAGGGAAAATACAACAGTGAGCTCAAAGGTCTGTGGTAGATGGAGGGCACATGGCCAAATTACAGAATGATGGGAACCTGGGATGGCCAAGAGGACAGTGGAGAGAGGCAAGACAGGGTCAGATGGGCTAACCACCTTTGCTTTCCCCAAAGCAACTGAGTCTTTTTAAAGTTTGAAACATGGGTGGGTTGATCAGATTTGCATTTTGAAGAGGTCACACTGGCTGCAGTTTGGAGGAGAGGATGGAGAAGTGCCAGAATCAATGGGAAGAAGAAGAGAGACAGCCAAGAAAAAGGACACAGAACAGGGCCTGATGGGGTGACACAGCTGATGACTGGGGAAAAGGATGGGTCTAAATGTTTCCCAAGTTGCTCTGAGGAGACAAGAGAAGATCAGCAGTTGGAGGAGAGCATGGGGTTCAGATTTTGCTTTTTTTTTAACTTGGAGAGACATGAGTCTATGCAAAAGTTGATGGGTAGCCATTGTGGAAATCAAGCTGATGATTTTTCAGTTAAACACAGAATTCCTGGATGACCCAGCAGTTTATTCATAGGAATGTGCGCCAGAAAACTGAACACAGGTATTAAGAAACGGTGACACAGTAACTGGAAGGGAACAACACATGTCCATAAGTGGATGAGTGGACCACAAACTGCGGCACGTCTGCACAACGGGTATTACACAGTCATAGAGTGAAGTATTGATACAGGGTACAGGATGGTTGGACCCTGAAAGCACATGAAATAAAAGCAGCCAGGTAAAGAAGGTCATGGAATATATGATACCATGGCAGAGACACATTTAGACTAAGTAAATCCATAGTGACAAAGAGCAGTTGAGTAACTACAAGAAGCTGTGGGAAATGAAGAGGAATGGCTGCTAATGAGTTTGAGACTTCGTTTGGGAATATGGAAATGTGAAACTAGAGTTGAGGGCTGCCTAGTGCTGCAAATATACCAAATTCCGCCGAAATACTGACTTTCAGAATTGCTTATTTACTGTGTGTGTGTGTGTGTGTGTGTGTGTGTGTGTGTGTGTGTGTCTGCCTGTGCATGTTTATGTGTACCAAATGATGCCAGAGAGGGCATCAGATCCATTGAACTAGAGGTTACAAGTATTTGTGTGGTGCCATGTGGGTGCTGGTACCTGAATTTCAGTCCTCTGCAAGAGTAGCTGGTGCTTTTACTGCTGTGCCATCTCTCCATCCTCAGGCATTAGTGATTTTTTAAGCTAATTGATTTTATTCTGTCTAAATTTTCTGTAGATTTTTAAAAGCTAAATAATTGTTGGAATAATTTGGTGAGAAACAGAGGTAGTTTTAAAAGTTCCAGGTCAGTGACAGAGGAGAGGTAATAAAACAAAAGTTGAACGATTTGCCTAAAATAAGTCTGGGAAGTCGCCTTTTCCTGTAAAAAGATGGAAGGAGGGGCAATGTGCAGTTATAGATGGGTTTGTGTATTTGAGATCAAGAAGTTGCTGAGTCCATACTGCAACATCCATTTTCTCTCATTCATACTTGAGATCACCGTGTGTTACATGTCAAGGGATTTGGAAGGATGGAGTAAAGATTTAGAGAGAATTTTGTAAAACATTTAGCAAAAGTCATTGGAAAAAATGAGAATATAGGTCAGAAGTAGATATTAAGATACCTAGGGCCAGGTAAGTTTAGTGCTTGTTTGATATTAAGCTTTTGAATTATCAAGGGGATCTGTGATTGTAAGAGACCACCTCCTTTCCAGCCTGCCTTAGTTACTCAGTTGCAGGGAAAGAGAAAGAGTATGATAACCCAGGAGTCAGGTTGTGCTGGTTTAGAAAATAAATTGCAGAGGCTGGAGAGATGGCTCAGTGGTGGAGAGCACCCTTTGCTCTTGCCGAGGACATGGGTTTGATTCCCAGCATCCACATGACAGCTAACAACCATCCGTAATTCCAATCCCAGGGGATCCAATGCCCTCTTCTGACTCTGAGAGCATTGTGCAACACATGTGCATTTAACATCCATGCAGGCAATATACTCATACACATAAAATAAAAATAATAAGTAAAATATTTTAAGAAAGTAAATTGCTCTTGAAATAATAAATAATGAAGTTATCTCAGAACGGAACTAAGGAAAGGCAGAGTGGATTAAATAGGAGAAAAGAGAGGGATGAGTGTACTGGAAGTGCAGGTGTAGTTGAGTAAAGGCCAAAGGATATCCAATCAAGTTCACAAAGCATAGGAGCAATGGCAGGAGGGGGTTGTTAAGAATTAGTTATTGATAGACTGGTGAGAGGGCTCAGTGGTTAAGAGCACTAGCTTCTCTTGTACAGGACCAGGGTTCAATTCTCAGTACCCACATGACAGCTAACAACCATCCATAACTCCAGTTTCAGGGGATCTGATGCCCTTTTCTGACCTCCACAGACACTGCACAACATAGGTGTACTTAAACACATACAGGTAATACACCCATACACATAAAATAAAAATAGTTTAAAAAAAAGAATTAGTGATTGTTCTGTCAAACTGCTCAAGGAGGTGATGACATAGATGATGGGTTGAACTAGAAGGGAGAAAAACCTAGAAAAGGTCACAAAACTGAGTGGTCATTATGTTGGATGGACCAGTGGGTGGTGTATGTGGTTACTGAAAGCCTTTAGGCTTTCAATAGGATGGCAGTGAAAACTTAGTTAGGACTTGATGATTAAGATTTTGATTAGACAGAAGGGATGACAGAGTGGTGACTTGAATAAAGGTGATGGTTGAGGAATATTAAAGGCAAATGAAATGACTTTTATGAGCAGGATTTGATGAAGCAAATTGAAAGGATACTGGTCTGAAGGCAGCAGTATAGAGTTTTGAGGGAGTTAACTCTATCTCTTAGCCGTAGGGTAGTCAGAACACGAGATATACAATGACTCATGAGTGTGTTGTAGAAAAGCTATCATCAATTAATGGGTATGTGTTAATTTAAGTCAGGCAGGAGGAGAAAATCCTTGAAACAGGGGTCAAGTGTATTAAGAATATTTCAGATAGAAAACAGTGATCAAGAATACAGAAAGTGCCCATGTCTTTCCTAATTAGGTATTTGCACTCAAGGCATTGGTTATAGAGATCTTGGAAAGGAAAGAGATGGAATGGCTAAAGGATTATAAAGGAGAAGTGTTTTCTCAGAATCAGAAGATGCTAATTCTTATAAACCAGCCCTTGCTTGTGTGTTGTTGAGAAAAACATGACAAGTACTGGAATTATCTTAGCCAGGATTAAAATGTCTAAGAATGTGCTGCCTTTCCAAAGCTGCAGGAGCCCTGAATTCCCTCTTCAAGGGGCAGAGGGGGCTGCCACAACTACCAACAACTCTCACAGAAACTGCTCCTCCTTCCTAACTTCCCATTTTCTACTCTCTACAGCCTCCATTAACAGAAGAAAACCAGGAGGTAGGGAAACAACTACAAAACTCTTTTGGCAATGTCCCAGCCCCAGAGGTACAGAGTCAAGTGCTGAAGGACAGATGTAGCTGAATGAAACGTCGTTCTGGTGTTGATGGGTTTGCCAGCATGGACACAGGACTTCAGTGGGCACAGTCGAGGATCTGATTGGTGATGGAGAGGTAGCAACTGTTCTGGGGCAGAGTATTAAGATTAACGAAAGTACTCAGTTGAAAATTATTCTCACTGAAAACGAAAAAGAATAAAACAAAAAACACCTGGAATGTGTCTCAATGGTATGGTGCTTGCCTAGCATGCCCGAGGCCCTGGGTTCTATTCCTAGCACCCTAAGACAACAATTATATAACCAAACTACCAACCAACCAAATAGCCAAAGTAATTCCCCCAAACAAAAATTTAAAAATCCAAACGCAGAAAAGAATCTCTTCCCTAACTTCATTTTCACCACTGTCATTAATAGTATTACAGCTAATTCTGCACACAACAGCCATGTGATCCTTTAAAAATGTTTAAGGTAGAGGGTGGGGAGAGGGCTCAGTGGAAGAGTGCTTGTTTAACCTACATGAGGTTCCTCGGTTCAAACCCCAGTCCTGGTCATGTCATGCTACTATTTTGCTTAAAGTCATCCAAAACTTTCCCATATTTTCCCAGGATCAAATTCTGTTCATTCATTGTTAGCTTCTGCAGAATGCCTCTATCCCCTATTTGACGTGTGTGTGTGTGTGTGTGTGTGTGTGTGTGTGTGTGTCTGTATCTGTGTGTGTTGCTGGGGACTGAATTGAGGGCTTTGTTCATGGGCAGGCACTCTGCTCTGAGTTACATTCTTAGCCTTCTGACCTTCTTACCTCATCCCACGCTGCGCTTCACTCAGCTCCTGCTTGGCTGGTGCCTTCTTTTCCTGAAACATTCTACACACGGCTTAGGGCCTCTGTTCTTGCTGTCCCCTCTGCTTGGGATAGTCTTCTACCCCCCACGTGCTTTGCCATCTCTCTTTTCTCTACTCCGTGAGGTGAGGTCTTTTCTGAATAGCCCATGTGGCGCAGCACTACCCTGCCCTCCTTGACCCCATCACATTTCTGATCCATCTTGCTCATTTCTCCCTTGTCTGTCTTCTCCACAGAAGGCAAATCAAGACGGCAGGGCGTTTACACTGTTCTTTGCCAAGTTCTTTGCCCCCAAACTACTTCTCATGTCAGAAGCACCCAGTTTGTATTTAGCTGGATGACCATGTAAAGCACACAGGACCTGGGGTACACGCCTAGGCTGTATTCCATGAGGAAGACACCTTGTTCTGTTTTTGAACTGTGGACACTTACTCTGAGCAACCCTGGCTCACTACAGACAATCCCACCTTCAAATCCTCAGGGGACAATATTCTTACCTCATTCTGAGATTATGCTTTTCTAATTTGAACCAAATGTGCTCCCTGAATTTCTAGATGGCATCTCTTTGAAAGGTTGAGAACGGTTTGGGTCTTTTCTTCCTTTGCTTCCAAGAAGGGACATAAGCCTGTTAAAACTGACAAAGGACAATCTCTTAATACATAAAATATTCTGACTTTCAGCAAAGTTTTCTTGGTTTTGTTGGTTATTTTGGTTAAAATAAGGAAGTTGAACTCCAGATACTGGATTTTATACAGGAAAATTAACAGTTCTGTACATGTTGATTTTCTGTCTGACAAGCAGTTCTAAGGCATATGTGATTTTCCCCACCCAGAGTATGCCTTTTCTTTTAACTTTACAGAGGGCAGGGTGATATGTGTGTCATTTTGAGTTGTTCAGAAACTATATTTTTGTTTCCTTTTGTTTAATGTCATGGATGCTTCTGAGCACTGGTGAACCCTTCCTGTGTCTGTGCCCTAAGGTCTGAGCTTTGCTGTCCCACACTTGCAGTTCACAGCTTTGCTAGGAGCCGGGAATAGAAGGGTGCTGGCAGAAAGAAAGAAAGAGAGAGGGCTATAACAGAGATGGAAAGTATGCCTCAGGTTGGAGAGAGTTTGGAAGAAAGGCCCTGGAAGGAATCTGAGAGGCCAGCTTGAGGGTAGTGAACAGCTGCATGGCAGATTGCTTTCTGACAGATCCATCGAAGTACTTCACAAGGCTTCAGCTCTTTCAGCAAATACATGGTTCCTTTTGGGGGTAAAGAGTAGCTCATCCTCTGAAAAGTGTATCACAGTGTTTAATTAAGGCGAAAACAGTCCAGTTCTTGCAAGTGAATTAATTTCCACCTTTAGGGAACTTGGCGGAATGTTTCATAAGTCTAGTGGAAAAATAGACTCCAGTAGCTGCTCTGATGAAAACAGATTAAGGGCTAAGATTTTTAGAGGAATGGACAAGAACATTTTGGGTCTTTGTAGTAAACCTATTTTATATCGATTAGGCAAACCAAATCAGACAAACAGACACACTTGGTCAATCTAATTTTCCAAGGCACATCAGCACACTTACAAGGTGGTGCTCTGGAGATGAAGTGGGGGGAGATTAGAATTTCTGGGAATCTGGCTTGATCTGATTATTCAAGTTGTTCTCTGTAGTTGATAGATCTGTCTAGCCCATAACTAACATTTTACTTTGTTTGTGTTATGATGTTATCTGTATACACTAAGGAAACTTCTGCCAAAACATGGGAACAGATGACTGAGGAAAAAACACTAAAATGAGTAGTGTTTTCTTTTCTGCTTAGTTTTTGGGGAGGGGACTGAGGAATTATATATTATGAAGAAATGAAGATTATGATAAGTAAGCTGTGGCATAGGATAATGAAAAAGATGTAAGACATATCATCAATTGAGGGGCATAATGCATGCACAGAACTATTATAGAGGCCATCCCCTCCCCATCTCTTGGGGAAAATACCCTGGGAAGAACTTAGATAGCAGCACTTTAAGTCTTTGGAGAAAGAGTAACATTGAAATAGGCAGAGAATGGAGAGGGGCAGAAAGAAAGTCCTTTCATGAAATAAATATAATAAATAGCTTTATTCACCTGGATCTAAGTTTACATGAACACTGAAAAAGAACAAAAGGAAGATTTTCTTTTAAGGTAAGAAAGGTTTTAACCAGATCATTGAATATCTGAATTTCAGGCTGAGGACTTAGTTGGATGAAGAACACTCATGGAAATCTCGTGAGACGGGTAATGAGATCAAGAACCCACTGTAGTGGTATCGGATTCTGTCTTAGTCTTAGGGACGTATACAGTTTGCTAGGGTAACAAATTTAATACTATAGAAGATTACACTGTTTCCAAAGCAACGTAAGTTGTTAAAAGTTACACCTTAGATTGGATCTTTTCATTAAGAATAAATTATTAGCAGATCTTTAATTACCATTTTAGTGTTTCAGCCTTAAATCAAAATAATAACAGATTATGAGCCAACTAAATATGAGCACATGTTTACAAGGTAGTGTTGCACTAAATGTGCATGATATTAAACTTAACCTCTGCTTTTAGGAAAACTTTGCTTATGTGATCAGTCTATGCCATTTACTCAGTTTGGGAGTACACATTTAGGTCTTATTTCACACCTCATGTTTGTGTTAACATCAATATTTCTTTGTGTACAAAAGTGTGTGGTAGTTTCCCCACACCAGTGTAGGATGAAGTCCGTCAGCATCCAGGGAAGGAGAAGAGGCGGAGCCCCTATGCTATCGCTGTGCTTGGAGTGCTGTTCTGGCTCCTCGTCTTCCTCCCTTCCCACTCCCCCTCCGCCTTCTTCCCCCTCTGTCTCACCCTACTTTCTCTCCCCTCCTTTCCCCCTCTTCCTCCTCTTCCTTCTCCATGACCTACTTTTAGACTTTTGTTTCTGCTGCCCCTGGTACTGTTATTTCAGAAATTTCCAACAAGTTTTGCTGGTCTTTTGACTATTTCTTCAAAGCTTGGCCTTGGGAATGCTTTATAAAAAGGGTGTGTATGAGGGAAGCAGAAAGAACTTCACTTTGTTTGCTCTTTCAGTCTGTTACCTGGTTCCCTCCCCTGACCGCCCCTCTCTGCCTTCCCCTCCTCTCTCCTCCCTCCTTCTCCTCCCTCCTTTCTCACGCTAGCTCACCTCTTTAGTCTCTGATTGAGGAAGAGGTGCGATTTCTTATATATTTTTGTTTCTCACTTTTGTGTTAAAATGTTTTGTTTCTTTAAATGTTTATAGTGTGTGTGTGTGTGTGTGTGTGTGTGTGAGAAAGAGAGAGAGAGAGAGAGAGAGAGAGAGAGAGAGAGAGAGAGAGAGAACAAATGCTGCTATGGAAAGGCTGGAGATGACTGCAGTCTGCCCCCACTCCCCAGGCCTGAACTTGGCATTGTCTCTGTCCTATTTCCCCAGGTGGTCTGACATGAGGGAAGGACAAGTTTTGCTTCTTCCTGAATTATGCTTTTAATTTCTACAAGCTCTTTAGAACATCATGGCCCTCTCTGTAGAGAATACTGTGGCCTGTGTGGGCAGAGGCGGGGCAGGGAAACACTCCCCCTGGGCCCCTGGGACCACTTTTCACTATGGATAGCTGTTTGGCTCTCACAGGGGGAGATTCATTTGTCAGAACTGCCTAGTCTGACACACTGCCCTGTGAATGTGCAGAGTTCAACATCAAGGAGCTCAGGAGTCCCCTCTGCCTTAAAGGCACAGTACCAGGTTCAGCTGAAAAGCAAGAAAGGGGTCACCACTGAACTGGTCTTCTGTCACTTCCAGCTGTGCTGTTGATGATAACCCCAAATTCCAGTGTGAAAAGTCAAACGTTTTCTCAAAGATCCCCACACAGAGAAACACATATTAGATTTTAGAAGCCCTTGTGAAATGAAGGTCACCTGCAACTTCCATGTGAAGAATAAGAATTTTTATTGTGTGATTAAAGTTCTGATCCATAGGGGGAGGAAAAATCATTTGCATGTCACGATTTTTCTGCCTCCTTAATTCTCAGCCTACTCACTTCAAAAATTAACAACAGGTAGCATCAATCTCTCCTCAGAATATGTCATGTGCATGTAACCTGGGGGGGTGGGGGTCTCAGGTTCCAACAGCTGGTGAAAACAGGTGTTGTCATTAGCTTGAACATCTTAAAGTCAAAGACCCAGCGTGCTGGCTGCAGAGGGTGCAAGGCTTCAGAGAGTATCCCATTCTAAACACCATGCAAGGGGCTGTGTGCACCCGTACTTGTTCTCTTGACCACTGGCTAGCCACTAGCTCAGTGCTTTGACAGATCTGGAAATGCCTTCTGCAGTTGGCTTCCTGATTGTGTCTTGGATCTGGATATGCTTTTGGATATGCTTCAGCCATTCCATAACTGGTGCTGGGGGTAGCTAGGACTCAGTGACACTCCCACACAGCTGGAACTGTAATGTCTCCACTGTCTCCCAGGCCACCCCTAGGGAGTGAAAAGATGCCAATTACTACTGTGATAGGTTCAGTTAAGAGGTGGGGGTGGGATAGATTATTTTCCCCTGCACTTGACAGGTTTCAGATATGTATAAAGAAGTAACTTATATTTAACATTTTTATTTGAGAAACTTTGATGTGTTCTTCAATTTACTAGCTATCACCTTTAAAACTCTTTGACATGCAGAAATTATCTGGTTGATTTATCATTGTCTTCTGCAGGGTGACTCATCTCGAAATGACATGGCATTTGCCTTTGAAATCAGCACTGTATTTATTTCATTGTTCTGAGCCTTCCCAAATAAATCTGTGTTTTTTGATTGAATAATTGTGAGAAAAATAATAATGTAGCAACTATTTAGTAGTATGTGGGTTATTCATAGTTCACAACTCTCTCAACTTCAGTCTTGCAAACTCTTGAGAACAGCAAAATGACCATATTCTACCAAAGGGAAACCTACGCTGTGGCACTACAGCTATGGCTAGATTGAAGAGTGGAGATGGCAAGAATAAGCAGTGCCATCTGAATATCTTTCTTCTCTCCTGGTTCTTGATGGGGAAAAATAATAAAACTGGTCTTTTATGTGGGGAAACAAAATCTCCTTCATGTCGATAAATATCTGTGACTGGGAAGGGCTGAGACTGATTGAAATGATTCATTTTGTGGTTTTGGATTTTAAGAAAATGCTGTTTTCAATATTCCTGATAGATTGTATGGTTGTTACAAAACAAACCTTTTTAAGTTTATTCTTATACTTTCTTTACTTATACTTGATACCCAGTTAGGTCGCTGTAGGCACACCACTGATAAAAAGAAAACAGTGAAGTAAAAGTTGGAGTCCTGTTTCGAAGTCCTGGTGGCGACCCCTTTTATTTCCATAAGCTCAACATTTAGGAATAAAAACCTCTCATACAACAAACGTTAACCGAATACTTATATGTATAGATTTCTGATTCTTTACAGAAGCTTTGCCTGTTATTCAACCCAACAGTTCCTTACTAGGTACCAATGGGCACTCACATTAAAATACTAGAAAGTGGGGTGAACTTCAGGGAAGGGGAGAGGCCGATATCAGTTCTATCCTATTTTACAGAGGAATTTCCTAAGGTTCTATGATACAAAATAAAAATGTATAATTGGTAAATATTAAAGCCAAGCAAGATTTAAATCCCAATTTTCTTTTGTGATGTGTGTGTTTTGTGTGTATATTCGTTAAGGAGTAGCTCTTCCTAAGAGTCAGTAAATCTGGTGTGAGACACTTATTAGTCTGATTGTCATATTGTTTGGAACCACAGACCTTCATTTCACGGGCAAAACCCAGATAGCCTCCTAAACTGAGTGTGTGTGTGTGTGTGTGTGTGTGTGTGTGCACATGCACATATGTATATGGACAACTTGGTTGTCATTATCCATCTTCTTTATTTTTGTTTTTTAGTCAGCCTCTTCCACTGGCTTGGGACTTATTGAATAGGGCAGGTTAGTCGACCAGTGAACCCAGGTATTCACTGTCTCTGCCTCCTCAGCAATAGGATTACAAGCAAACACCACCATGCCCGGTGTTTTCATTTGGGTTCTGGGGATTGAACTCAAGTTCTTGGGTTTGCAAGCTAAGCACTTTACTGACTGAGTTACCTCCCCAGCCCACCTTTTCCTTCTTTAGAAACTTAGGACCACTGGTAAGGATCTGATCTCAGTTTTTCAGTTCTGGCTAGAGGACCCTCTAAGGTTAAGGAACACCTGCCTTGCTGATATCTGTAGATCAGGTTGCCCAAACACCAAAACTGAGGAGGAGCATGACCATCTCAAAAATAAAGAAAAAAAAATGAGTCATTCAAGTATGTTACCGTTAGCTTACTTTGGAAGCCATTTCAAGCTTGCTTCTTCTAGACAGCGCCTTGGAGGGGATTATCCAAAGGTGACTCCATGAGGCAGAATAATTAAAATAAAGTGCCTATCTCTGGGGGAACTTTGCACAAAGTCTCCCTCCTCTAGCCTCCCCTCTAGTGGCCGAGAGCCTGTTTTTCCAGGGAACATCCTTATGTCAGGATTCTTGGATGGATGGGGAGACTCCAGTCCCTTAGATTTTGATGAGCCAGATAGGAGAGCTGAATCAGTCACCCTCACTTTCTACAGTCTGTGGGAGTAGGAATGGGAATGAGAGGGTGTCGTGCTTTTTGGGGAGGAAATACTGTAGATCATCAGGGAGAGTTTCTCAGCCAGAGAGACCCTATGTCTCTGGCCTTTCTGAACCCACATCACTTTGGAGCTAACGTGGCAGAGGTGGCTGGGAGGTGGCTCCTGGCTCAGGGCCCTGAAACACTGAGTAATTCCTAGGATGGTTGGGACTCTGGGCATCATTCCAGACACTTCCACGTTGTCTTAAAATAAAAAAAGAGAGAGGGAGAAGAAAAAAAAAATCCCTTCACTATCCAGCCCAAACAGTGGGAGGCATGTCCCTGGCTCTGAAACAAGACACATCCCTTTTATGGAAGGGCATTGCTGGAAAGTTCCACCACTGAAGCAAACCAGGGTTCCTCTCTTGGTTTTTATAGAGGAGGAAAGGGCCAAGTCTGGAGGTGCAGGATGGGGAGCAGGGGGACTGAAGAGAATCCCATTGCTTTTCCTGAAATCCTGCATCATTGCTCTTGGCTTATAATGGCTGCAGTTCTGAGTTCGCTGTCAGATTTCTTCCAGTGAACCAGTTGACCATTTTAAGAAGCCCCTGAAGTTGTGTTGTGCGTGTGGACTTAAGGAGAAATGAAAAAAAAAATCATGGAGTTTATGATTTCAGAAGAAACAAAACAAGACTTACTGCACACTGAGTCTTGTACACAGTGACCCAGCACAGGCAACACAAACAGGCCACTGTCACTGTCCTTCAGATGAGTGTTTATTTATTGAAGAAGAGGAAGGTACAATTAAAGGAATGGGGACTCATGTCAGGATGTTATTGGAGTCAAGCAGATTGACTGCCTGGAGTGACATCCCTGGCTGTGTAGGGAAGGAGGCCAACAGTAGGGTCAGAACATTCGAAGCACAGTCTTAGAGCAGGGGTATCGATTTTAAATTGAATTCCAGGTTTTAGTGCAATTAAAAGCTACTGCGAGGTTTTGAAGAGAGAAATGGTATGATCAAATTATTAGAGCAGCATGATTTTTATTTTAATTAGGACAGACCACAGGGACCAGAGGGATGAGAGGATCAGTAAGCGAGGTAATTCACTAACCAAATAAGCTCAGGAGCCCAGAAGGTCTTTGTGAAATCGACAAATTAAAGCAACAGTGTTGTTTGACATTATAGACAAGAGAGGCTTTTTTTTTTCCTTCATTAATTTTATCTGATTTACTTACCTTGTTAGTTCTGACAGACTTGGATTGTCAGCTTGATTAGTTCCCTTTTATCTGTCTATAAACACCAGTATGACACCCTTTTGTCAATTTTATGTCTGGGTTTATGTCCACAATTTAAGTAAAATGTCTATATCAAAAAAATACTGAATTATTTTTCCATTCTGTTTTGAAAAGGAGGAATCCATCCCGTCCCCCCCAATTCTCACCATCAACCCTAGTCCTTTTGGGGATTTTAGTCTGAAATCTGAATATAGTTACCAGCTTGGGAAAAAAAAAAATCTGACGTCTACTAGATTTTGTCTCTTGGAAGTAAAAAAGAAAGAAAGAAGGAAGGAAAAAATTGGCAGCTTTAGTAGGCAACAAGCTTGGTTATTTATTTCCTCAATCCCTCCCCAGGTTGCAAGCTTTTTCAGAACTCTGATAGACTTCTGGCCAATTTCTTTTTTAAAGATAATTTCCTGGAGTGCTGCCTCTAGCCATAGAAAATGCCACGTAGGTTTCCTGGGTTATAAAGGCTGAGAAAGCCATTTTGGTTACATTTGCAGGCTTTTCTGTGGTTCTGTGTGGTACAGCCCAATTGTCAACATTATCCCTTCCTTCTTCTGGGAAGAGCCTTAATTGTACTTGGCTTGGTTGACACAAAGGCCTCTGAAAAATATGAGGCTGATCCCTCTAGTGTTCCTTTGTGAAGACTACAGTGCAAAATGCTGGATGGGGGAAACAGCAGCAAAGGACTACAGACAATGGCTGGAAAATCAATCTGCCTTAGAAATGACGTTAATGAAGTGACTTACAACAACAACACTGTGTATTGTGTAGAGTTTATAACAAAAGAAAGTGCTGGTACTTTGCTCCAGTTTATGGATATACTTCAGGCACACAATTGGTTAACATTGGGGTGGAGGTGTAGCATCCAGAATTATGGGGACAAACAATAAACAATTAAAATAACAGTGGCCAGAGGTATCAGAGGGGCAGAAGCAATGAAAACTTGCCTCAATTTTAGACATGAATTTATAACACTGGTTAGGATTGTCTGGCTATATTCATAGGCTTTTAGAGTCATGAAAGAGGAGACAAAATTTCATATTCTTTTACATTCTTTCCCTGATTCTCCCTGATGCTCAATAAAAAGACTATCTTTCTCAGGTCTTTCTTTGACATCTTCCTCTATAGTCAGACATTTTAAAAACAGCTATTCTATCCAGACACTGAAGATATAAAGATGAGAAGATAGAGTCACTTCCCTCCACAGACGATATCATCTCACTGGGAGACTGACGCTTAATGACAATAGAGATTTATACACACTGCTGATGACACAGGGGAAATGAGATTAATTATTAATATTAGTTATCAAGGAGGTTGAGGCATTTAAGCTGGAATTGAAGGATGAACAGAAATTAGAGACCTCATATCAGAGACAATGCATGGTTTAGAATCTTTGGTTAACCCTCAGTCACTGCTAGTTAAGCCAGCTTCAGTTTCTGGGGAAGGCAGGGTCTGCGGCATTGGGCAGCTGGTTCCTGCTGCTTGCAGCATTGTTTCTCCTGCACAGCAGCTCCGAGCTGTCCCACTGTCATCTATTCTCCATGTGAAATAACATGGTGCCACATCACAGAAAGGCCAGATCGCCCTCGAACGAACATAAATAAAACTTGGAAGTTTCATAGGGGTAGGTATTTGGATAGCTACTACAGCTCTGGGTTCCTGCTGAGAAAAAGAGGGGCAATATTAAGTATCAAAAGGAAAGGAGAGCCAGATCCACTGTGAGGCTATGGAGCAGGTCTTGTTTGAGGGAATCAAGTTAAAAGAGATTATTTGTTTCTAAGATCTCTTCTAGTGCTAAGCACCTACAACAAGTTCTAGCAAATTTGTAATAATATTTAAAAGAACTGATTGCACCCAGATAGTCTGAGTAACCCCAAAGTCAACAGATACTCTACCACACTGATATTTCTACCAGACATTGCCTTGTAAATCTTCTAGAAAAAAGACCTCCTGTGGGCATAGTATTAGTAGTGAACTTGAGAGGGAAGTTCACCAGCCAGAAATCATGGGGCAGGGGGCGTCTTCGGAGGCTTCAGACTCTCTTGGGGTGTAGTTAAATACATTGAGATCATTTGGCTCATTATAGAAGACGTTATCTACATTTGCTATATTTCCATTTTTACATATACAGTCAAAACCAAATCACAGTCATAAAATCTAGAAGCACATTAAAGGTCTTAAAAAACTGTAGAATGCAGAATTATGCCATGATTCAATGTGAATGTTAATACAGTAAGCAAATTCTATACTTTATTGGCAGTTAAGGCAATGTTACTGTTATTATTTTATGGAGACTTAATTCTAGTAGTTTGGTTGTGAATACAACAATGTAGTTTAATAGCCAGGGCACCACAGTGTATGTATATAATGAAATTACTCAAGGGGGAAATGCCACTAGAGGCAGTGTTGAACCACACACTATAAATAGGAGAGCTGAGGACTATAGATGTAAATGGATTCTGCTTGTTTCTGGTTCTAGAATTCTTTCATCACCAGTGCTTCTCTTCTGTGAACCGATGTTGGAGTGCTGAGATTACCACGTATCTCTAGGACTTTTATTCCTGAGTTAAATCACAGTGCAAACTGCTGCAGTAATTCAGTCAGTATAAGATAATTTTTCTCTATGATCTCAGAACACATGGGATCTTATTAATTCTGAAACAAAAATTAAAAATTCAAACGGAAGTATACACATTGTGGGGAGCACATGTGCTAATTATGGAGGGGAAAGGAGAATGAGAGAGCACACATTGAGACAGAAAGCCCAATTTTATTTTGCGGCTGAACTCTTAGATTATCTTTTCTAACTCCCAAGGATCTACTAACTGTTGCCAATAACTGAGTTCCCACTAATGTCCATTATCCCATTTTTACTGGTTCCTTTTATTTATTTGAATGATGTCAGACTTGAGCACCTACAAAATGCCCATCGTAACAATATGAGTGTCTTCTAGGAATGTCTTCCTTGCGTAAAGGGACAGCAACTTATTTCCTTTGACTAGTGGTTCTATGTTGCTCTCTGAAGCGCCCCCTATGGGCATTGCGCTGTACCAGAGCTTCTCAGCTAGCCACGGGGATGGTCTCTGGGGCACATGGTCTGCCAAGTCTGACACTGCCAACTTTTTCTGGATACTAACACAGATTCTTCAGAGTCTTTAAGAGGCCAAACTTGAGAGGGAAAAGAAGGATGAGAGGTAGGGTGGAAGAAAGGAATAAGAGACTTTTTCTTTCTCCCTGTTTTTGTTTCATGATTGAAAGAGTTCCTATGTGTTGCTGAATAAAGTGTTCTTTGAAAGTTTTGCTTATATCTTTTTGGTTCATTGAAATTCAGACTTATATAGGTAAGCAAAAGGTAAAAAGATTAGAAATATAAGTTCAGAATTATTATCTTTTCTTTTCAATATGTGAATTTTTCATTTAAGAATTGAGTATTAATTTTGTTTAAAATTACAGAGAAACACCTACAACTCAAGGTTTTGGGTTTTAGAATTAGTTGCAAATGCTAAAGCTTAACAATAAAAACAAGTTGTTTGTGATTCTGAATTAATTACTGTTTGTTACGTGTTGATCAGTGTCTTATTTATAAACAAAGAAGATTCCATGATACCTATGTAAAGGAAAGTTGAGGTTAAAAGTGAAAGATGGAGTCTAAAGAAAATGAGAGAGAGAATGCTTGGGGGTTGAAATGAAAGTAATTTGCTGTGATAAAAAGGAATTAGAAATGACTAATGGGAAAAACCTCGTCATGCTGGAAAGTAAGAAGTCAGGAGGCACTGTTTGTATCAATAGGCAGCTCTCTGTCTTTGTTTTCAGTGGCGTTAGATTGTTAAATCTTGCTTGCTCTTTGATAGCTCACCTCAAGGGCTAAACTAAGAAATCCAATTACTTTGCTAGAAGCTGTAGTGATGACCAACTAAACTGTGGCCCTTGGGGACAGTATTTGTATCCTTTGACAGCAATTAATGAAACCAATAAATCAATTAGTTAAATTAAATTAAGGTCCACCCAGCTGTTTCCACAGACTACCCATGTGTAACTAAATGTAATTATATGGGTGCCCTTGACGTGAAACAGATACAATTCAAGTGATCTTTGCTGCCTTTATGTTCTAATGTCTACCCCACTTTATAAAATTATGGTTGTTCTACCTTTGTCTCGACTCTCTATTATATGAACTTTGCTTGGGGGAGAGTTCTTAATAAAGGCAGTGGAAATACTCTTTGTACTACAGAGTGATAATGGATTACACCTGGGACCTGTTCTTTCTATTTAATCCTTCCTGGAGTTAATAGATCTCATTTTTCTTACAAAGTAATTGTTGAATCCATACCCATTTTGTATCTCAGGAAGGAAGTTCTCTTCCTTGACAATGCTGATCCCTCCCCAGTCTGCCTCCTCTCGGTCCAGTGTGATTGCCTTACTATCCTGACTCTCCTGAATCGTGTGCTTCTGCTTTGGAAACAATTAACCTGTTTATCCTGCTTCACCATCCTTCCTACTTCCCCACAATCTGTGATCTCTCTTCTCCAGCTGCTCTTATGCGTATTATTAATATCAATACATCACGCAATTGCTCCCGTCACTAAACTCAGGGAGTCCTCCATTCTTTCCTTGATTTTTCCAAACTTGGACACTGGGGACCATTTTCTTCTAAACCTGCTTCAGATTAGTCATACTAATTCACTAGATCTTCTCTGTTTCTCTTTCATTGGAGATAAGATCTTACTCTGCAGCTCAAAGTGGCCTGGAACTCAATATGCAGCCCAGGCTGGCTGTGAACTTATGATTCTCCTATCCCAGCTTCCTGAACTGAACATGTATTCTTTTAAAAAAAAAATTAATTGAGATCTTGTACATTTTCATATAATAGATCTTAATCAAATTTAAACCCTATCCCCCGTTCACACCCCCTCCTCAGAGAACTCCCCTCCCCCCACAGGATTTCATGCTTTCTGTCATATGTGTTAAGTCCTTTCTGGTCAAGCATTTGTACCCATATGTCTTTGTGCAAATTCATCCACTGGAGTCTAGTCAGCCTATCTAAAGTCACTTCCTTAAAGAAGATCTGCTCCCCCTCACCCAGCAGCAATCAATTGCCAATAGTTCTTCGGCTCGGGTTGGGACCTGCTGCCCATTTCCCATTTCTGTGCTGGGTTCTGTCTGAGTCAACATGGGTCTTGTTGTACATGCTATCACTATTGTTACAAGTTCATATGAGCAAGTTCCCAGAAGTCTGAAAGTCTCTGTTTCCTTATGTTCATGCACCAATCCTGGCTCTTACAGTCTTTCCGGCCCCTTTTCAGAAACAGTCCCTGAGCCATGGGTGAGGTTTAAAATAGGAGTCCTATCCAGGGACATATACTCAGCAGTCTCTTTTTTAAAATTAAAAAAATATTTTGTGGAGCTTTTGTACATTTCATACAAGAGTTCTTAATCAAATTTAGACCCCTTTCCCACCCATGCACCCCCATCCCTCACTGGACCTCATGCATTCCACTATACATGTTAAGTCCTATCTGGTCAAGAATTTTTAGCCAGATGTCCTTCAGTGCAAGTTCATCCGTTAGAGTCTAGTCAGCTTCTCGAGAGATGTTAAGGTAGGTCCACTTTCCCTCACCCGTCTGGAACAGATCTCCAACAGTACCCGGCTAGAGCAGGCCCGCCACCCTTTCCCTCGCTCTACCCTGGGCCCTTGTCTGATTGGGTCGGCACGGGTCTTGTGCTCAACGCCACTATTGCCACAAGTTCACATGCATAAGCTTCCAGTGGCCTCTCTGTTTCCCTATGTTCATGAACCAACTCTGGCTCTTATGATCTTTTGGCCCCCTCTTCCACAATGGTCCCCGAGTTGTGGGTGGGTGAGGTTTAATATAGTAGTCCTATCTAGGAACACGCGCTCTGAAGTCTCTTATTTTCTAAAATTTACCCAGTTGAGGCTTTCTGTGTGTATCATCCACTGTTGTATAAGGAAACTTCAGTGATGAGAGTTGACGAATCCTCCCCTCCCCCCACTGTGTTCTATGAGCCTTAAGGGTAGAGGTTCCACTGTCGATATGACACCTGGGGCTGGGCATCTCTCAGATGTGTATTCGCTCTGTATGACAAGTTGTGGAACACTGCAGTACCCTCTATTGCAAAAAGAAGCTGTAGGGTTTTTGAGTTCTGGGAGATAACCAAGGACTCCAACAATGACCTGTGTTATTTTGAGAGTCTCTGGGACTACTCTGACCAACCACTCGAAGGGAGATCTCTCCTGTCTGGCACTCTGCTCCTTGCAATACAGCCCCTAGGTATCAGATGCACTGATGTTCAGACACCATATGTGTATTTCTCAGGGGGTTTCCCAGTCAACTCTGGTGAGAGTTGAGGGATGCACTAGTATTCCCTCCACCCTCCATCCCCTCTGGCTTCCCATGCCACCCAAACTCCATTAATTTCTCCTCTCTCTCCCTGTCCACTCTCTGTCCTCCTTCCCCAGTCCAAGTGCCCTCATTATTCCCACCCTCCCCCATAACACCTGCCTCCCTCCCACCATCCCCCTCTCATGAATTCCTTCCTCCTCCATCCCTGTGGTCCCCTGCATATCCCTCTCTTCTCCCCTCACAGACAGACACTCCCACTTTCATCCCCCCACTAAAATCTGTTCCCTCCTAACCCCCTCTTTTGGATCTTTCTTTCCCTTTACCTCCTTTTCATTTTCCTGGCTCCTGCCGTTACATCAGGATATACACTCACATATGAAGGAACTGATGCTGTGATCCAGAAATGTGGGAGAACATAACATTGCTTGCTTTTCTGAGTTTGTTACTTCACTTAGTATAACGGTTTTTAATTCCACCCATTTACCTGAAACTTTCATAATTTCATCTTTTTTTGAGTAGAACTCCATTGTGTAAACATATCACATTTTCATTATCCATTCATCAGTTGACAGACATTTAGGTTGTTTCCATTTCTTAGCTACTGTGAAAAGAGCTGCAACAAACATGGACGTACAGGTCTCCACACAGTAGGATGAGTCCTTTGGGAATATGCCAAGGAGTGGTATAACCAGTTCATACAGTAGATTCAGTTTTAGTCTTCTAAGAGTCCTACTCTGCTTAATTTAGTGGTTCCCTTTTCACCACATCCTCACCAGCATTTGATGTCTTTTGTTCTCTTGATCTCAGCCAGTCTAACTGTGGTAAGATGAAATCGTACAGTGGTATTTATCTGCACTTCTCTAATTACTAAGGATACTGAACATTCTTTAAGGTGTTTCTTAGCTATTTCTATTTCTTTATTGAGATCTCTGTTTGGATCCATAGTCTAAAATCATTTTATTGGGTCATTTATTTTCTTCTTTCTTATTTTTTGAGGGTTTTTTTTGTATATTTTGGATATTAATCCTGTAAGATGTGTAGCAGGTGAAGATTTTCCCCTTTTCTGTGGGTCTCTCTTCATTTCCTTGCTTGCTTCTTTTGTTGTACAGAAGCTTTGAAGCTTAGTGAGTTTCCACTTGTTGATTGTTGACCTTAATGCTTGAGCAACTTATGTTTTATTTAGAAAGTCCTTTCCTACACCTATACCTCATTGACTTACTTATATTGAACCATTCCTGCATCTCTGAAATAAAGCTGACTTGATTGTGGTCAATGGTCTTTTTTAATATGTCTCTATATGAGGTTTTTCAAGTATTTTGTTGAGAATCTTTGCATAGATGTTCATTAAGGATATAGACCTATAGCTTTCTTTTTTGTTGTTTCTTTGTATTAGAGTGATGCTGACTTCATAGAAGGAATTTGGGAGTTCTCCCTCTGTTTCTATCTTTTGGAATAATTAAGCAGTATTGGATATAGATCTTCTTTGAATGTCTGGCAGAATTCTGCTGAGAATCCATCTAGGTCTGGACTTTTGTAAAACTGGAGGTTTTGTATTATTGTTTCAATGTCTCTATTTGTTGTGGGTCTGTTTGATCTGTTGCTTTCTTCATGGCTTAACTTTGGTGGTGTCAATAACTTTGGAAATTCATTCATTTCTTTTAGATTTTCAAATTTAATGGAGTATAGGTTTTTAAAGTATTTCATTACAATGTTCTGGATTTATTTATTTATATTGGTGTCTGTTGTCATGTTTCTCCTTTCATCTCTGATTTTGTTAATTTGGATTTGCTCTTTGTTTTGATTAACTGGGATAAGAGTCTGTCTATCTTGTTTAACTTTTCACAGAACAAGATCAAAGATTCATTGATTCTTTGTATTGCTTTCTTTGTTTCTATTTGATTTCTGCTCTGATTTTTATTATTTCTTCTTGGCTACTAGGTTTACAATATAAGTAGAAATATGTGTGGAGTGAAATTATGAAAGTCCACAGTCTGATTTGGTCTGATGTCTGGTGACTTTGAGAGTGCTGTTCGTGAAAGGTAATGTTGAAAATGTAGATTGTGACAAACCTCATGAGACTGTTGAATATAGGAGTATCTGAGGGCCAATTCATACAATCAAATATGAGTAGAAAAAGATACTTGTAAATAGTGAGAAGCATGGATTTGTGGGAGGGACCATTTAGAAGTTCCTTTCAGAGATATAGGACCTGAGCCAGGCCAGAGGCAGTGACTATTTGACACTATGTGCAGGAAAAAATGGATTCATAGAGTTCTGATTCAACAGCGAAGAATGAAGGAAGCTTAAAAAACAGGTAACACCTGGTTTTCTGAAATAATTTGTGTGTGTGTGTGTGTGTGTGTGTGTGTATGCGTGTGTGATGGAGGGGGGAGAGAGAATGTAGTGTATGCATATTTGTACACTTCCTTTGTGTGAGTACACATGCCCATGTGTGCACATTTGAAGGCCAGAGATCTATGTCAGGTTTCTTTCTCTATCACTCTCTACCTTATATTTTTGAATCAAGGTCTTGCAGTGAACCTGGAACTCATTGGCTGACTGGCAAGCTCCAGGGATCCTTCTGTTTGTGCTTCTCAGTACTGGAATTGCTGGTGTGAATCACCATAGGGTGCTGGGGATTTGAATTCAGGTCCTCATGCTTGTATAGCAAGCACTTTAGTCACTGAGCTATCTACCCAGCCCTGACATAATTTTTATATAACGTTATGCCTTTGCACAAACATCTCAATACTTCCTCGTTGTCTCATTGTAATGATGTAAATGGAGTTTCTGTTTCAATCGACATTTTTCTTTTGATTACAGGTAACCTATCCATATAACTCACATTCTTACTGAGCCTACTTGAGCAAGCTGTTACCTCAGGGCCCTACATCTATGACTACTGGAACAAGGTAGACCGTACAGCTCTAGCTCCTAAAGGCCATGAGCTTGTGTTTGTGTGTTAAGGCAGTATCTAAGGAAAGAGGAGCTCTGAGTAGGCAGATCAGAGGGCTGTTCTCTGAGCTGAGGGAAGTCACAGACTCAATAATCTGATGTCTCTCCTCCTAGGAAAAATGTACAATCACAGAAATGTGTAACATGTTTCACTAGCCCTCTGGAAATAATGTGCAAAGCTAAATTAAGAACCTTTGCCTAAATAATAAAGTTCCCACTTATTAGTCTGTCTTCCTGAGGCCTTAGGATTTGGTTTCTGAGAGCCTCTCAGCACCCTTTTATCTCATTCTTCTTGCCTCAGACACTCACAGCTGAAAACAAATTACATTACCAATTCTGAGCCTGTGTTCCCGTCATTCTCCTCTTTATAAGAAACATCTAAATCCTCTTATTGACATCCCACTCATCTTTCAGTGGCTGAACTGGAAACCTGTTCCTCTTATGAAGCCTTGGTTCCTCCATCCACACACAGGGTAATGCACCACGGTACCTGTATTGTTCCTTTAGCTTCCGAAATGCCTAGAACCAGGAGCCAGGACCTGGAGGTTATTCAACCGTGTGCCAGCGTGAGAAGGGGGCTGTGCAGGTGTGGCCCTCTTGGGACAAGTGTGCCATACTATATACCAGGAAGGGATGGCCTCATCTCTACTTTTCTCTTGGTTGTAATTTCACAGCTCTTCTTTTGAGGGAAACAAGTCCTTTCCTTTTCTTATTTCCCCTATTTACTGCATATAGTTAGAATTGGGAGGTGGGGTTAGATTTTTTTTTTTTTCCTTTTCTTCGTCTTGGCAAATAATACCTTCTTTTGAAAAATGTCCTTCAGGGAAAAGTTTCTCCTCTTTCACTTCTTTGAATGACTTTATTGTTGTTTGTTTTTATTTGTTGAACTATACTAAAGGCCACAGTTTTTCTGTTGGTTTCATTTATCTCCTTCAGTCAAATGCATTGTTTTCAGATGCATTCAATGAGGGCGGTGAAACCATAGCATTCACATTTCTACTTCACTCTAATATTCTTTAAGATAGATAGACCTGGGTTTCATCAGTAAAATATCCAAATTCACCACTGAAGGAGTCCCTTTTCTTTGTTTGCAAAAATCACACTTACAAAAATGGGTTGATTGTAATCCTTTTTCCTGTGTGGACCATTTTTCTGGTTGAACGGGGATGGGGGTGTGTGGTATGCCCTACCATGTGTGGAAGAACAGCATCCTCTGCTGGTCAGAGCACCTCTGAGGCCATAGAATCCAGACTATGGAGAGTCAACAATGCTTTGAAAGATTCTTGGCTGACATTTCTATTCCAGGTTGGAATCAGGTTCCTAATGGTCATCACCCATACAGATAACTGAAACTTGTTGACTTCACACCATAGAAAAATCATCAGTGAATCTCCCCTCTCTTCTTTCTCTTCTACCAGGGCTTTCAAAACTGCTAGGAGTTGCTCTTGTTCTTAACCCCTTAAAAAGTCTTATTATGATAGGTTTTCATTTTGGTTGCAGGACAGGTTACATTGGTTCAAAGACAGTGACTTGATGTCATCATTATCATCATATCATTTTATTAGGAGCCAGCACTGATGATGTTCTGGGGGATCTATGTGTGATTTATTTATTTGTGAGGCCATCTCATATAATGATATCCTCTTGGTATTTACAAACCCTTGGCTGGAGTCCACAACCAGCCATCATTAAATGAAATTTCCATCTGTAGCAAATACATGTGAAAATGAGTGTATCTTGTGTTTATTATAAAATGCGGTACTTGACATTTTCTTCTCTCATAAAGACCATGTTGGCTCAGCCTTGCCTTCTCCTACCTTGCATGCCTGAAAGTGAACTCACTCCAAATTGCTGGTTTTACCATATTATTCATGGAATCTTGCAAAAACTAACATGCCTCTGGGAGATGAGGAGATGTATGGTGATTTAAAGATAGATAATCAGTGAGCAAGTATACTGACCTTTGTAAGATTTACAATTTGCAAAATTGCACCCATCTATCTCTATAACTAACTGGCACATGTAATACATTGTTGCCATAACTGAGAAGAAACCTTCTGCTGTATGAAGGAGAAAAAAATGAGAATATTCCAGAATTCTTTTTCACTGAAATGCGCCTAGTGAGTTCCATTAGAAGATATTTCCACGTGATCCTGGTTGGTGAACAGGTTCTTCCTTAGGGTTCATCAAGGTCTCCTATTACTTTTTTTATCTGCAAGTAAAGAAAACTCCACAACCAGATCAGCAGCACATTTCCTAAATTTAAAATTAGTTTTAATTAAAGGCATTTAAAAATTAAGAGTGATGTCCATTTTTTTCTCCTGTGGAAGTTCACAGCATCTCAACCAACTCTGGCTTTATCAAAAACAGTTATTTGATTGCATAGAAAGGCTAATGACTAGTAACCAATATCCACAAACAGTCTTCTGTCTTCCTGTCATAAATGTATCCACTTACAGTTCTATATTCTAATTTCTTTATGATGGAGTAATTAGCATTAAACCATCCTTGAGCTTATTATGATTACAATGGCCGCTGTAATCACAGTTAGTTATAATCATAATTATTATCACAAATATAGTGGCTATTAAACTAAATTTTAATAACTCACTCTAGCAGTAATATAATTGTTATTGTTAACTTCATGCCCTCTTAGAAGATGTGTAATAATGAATAATTGACAGAGATGTGGAAATATGAATCATGAAGCACAGAACACGAAATCCCATTCTCTGAACTAATAGATAAAATACCCAAGGTTTACGTATGTTAGTAGTTAGGAACTTGACACATTCTTTTCAAAATGCATATCATTTTGTGAGTTCTCTTCTGCTTCAAGATCTATAATAAACTATAATCAGATGATTATAAAACTAATAGAACAAGTACAAATTGGGGGTTCAGGGTTGCAAAAAGCTATATGGAGCTGGAGGAAGAAGAGAAAGAAAGGAATTTTCCTTTCTTTTCTGGAAGCAGAGTTGACTATAGGTAAATTTAGTGATAGTGAAATCTTCTCTCACTTCCAGGTTTTGCATCCAGCCTTTTCTACCCTAAGCCAAGTCGTTACGGTGGAATCTCATGAAGAGATAACGCCAAGATGGCAGATAAAGTTGTCACTTCATTTCCACTTAGGATCAGGCAGCAAAGGAAAGAAGGCTTAGCCTTCAGAACAGCGTCCACCCCCACAGGGCTTGTCCTCGTCTTCCTTACCTGAAGCTCAGCATCCGAGCGTGCCACCCTTCAGTTGCAGTAAAAGATTTTGCAGTGCTGGGGAAGAATTCTGGATCCTAGCATGGTTTTGTGCCTCCACTTATTTTTTGCCTTTAATTCACCACCTGCAATTGTCTCCTTAGCGTCTCCTTAACGCCCTCTCCCGGTCGTTCGCAGCATCACAGCTTAGTCGCCCATTCGGTACTAGTGCTATAGACTCAGACTTCCATAACGTCCCTTCAACATCTCCGTCTTTCACTCATTTTTCAAGCACATTTATATCCCCACAATGTGCGGCATGATTCTGTCTCTCTGCTTAAAAATCTTCACGGCTTTCTTTTGTATAGAGCTTTCTCTTGTTGTTTTTGACAGTACCCGAAGAATTAATTGTTTACGGTATCGTATGTCTTCTTCCTCAGCGACCTGGCTGTCTGAAAGTAGCACACGTTTTCAAATCATTTTTGTTTGTCTATACCGTTCCACCTCCAAGAAACCCTTCCTCTGATTCTCCTGGTGCATTTCTACGAACGAGTCTTTCAAGACATTTTTTTTCCCCATTTCCTTTTCCCACTACTTTTTTCCTTCACTTTGAAATTACAGTTGTTGTTAATTCTGACCCTAGACATGGAGGATGAATCACAAAGGCTAAGAAAGAGTCTGACCAAAATGAACTTAAATTCTTGGATTTTGATCTGAGCAACTACAGTCATAGATTTTCCATTTTCTGAAGAAGAATTTTGAGGGGAGCAGATTTGGGGCAAATCAAGAATTCCAATTTTTGAATGAATTATATATCTATTTTACAATATGGTGAATATAATAATAATGCATATTGTACAGTTGAAAATCACTTTGCAATTTCAGTGTTCTCACCACAAAAATGATATGTTCGGAAATTATAAATAGAGTATTTAGCTCAATTCAGTGACTCTAAAACATACGGAGATTTCAAAAACATGTTGCAAATGTTAAATATTTGCAATTTTTTTTGTTAACTTAAAGTAACAAATAATTATTAGAAAAAGCAAGTTAAGTTTCTGATCTATTGAACTGGTAGTTTCATAGAGACATGAGGCCGTAGACGGGTGCATGAGTCTAATAAACAAAAGAAAATATTCATAGTTGAGAATCTCTGAATACACATGTACCAGGGATTTAGAACTCATTAGATGGACTCAGAGTGAGAATAGAAAGAGAATCATCTTTAGGCTGAATCTTGGAGTTACTTTGTTGCACTGCAAAGACAAGGAAAAATCTAGCATGGGAAATAAGAATGATTAGGGTGAAGGCGCTGGAAGGAGACACAGGGGACAACTGCTAAGTACAGAGGTGTTTCAGAAATGGAGGTCGTATACAGTTTTCTCTTTGGCATAATAGTGTTCTAACTTCCAAATTTTTCTCTTGGAGAGAAAAATCTTTGTTTGGCAGCATTGGAAAACTAAGCAATATAAAGTGCAGCAGAACACAGCAATGAAACAGAGGATACTTCTTCAATAAAAAGTGTTCTTCAGCAGGTAGGAGAAGAGTGTTCTTCGGCAGATAGGAGAAGAGGGGCTGGAGAGATATCTCAGTGATTAAGAGCACTGGCTGCCCTTGCAGAGGACCCAGGTTTGATCGCCAGCAACCAGCTATGAACCATCCATAACCCAGTTCCATGGGAATACAAAACAGCCTCTTCTGACCTCCATGGGCATTGCACTTACACACATGCAGGTAATTCACTCATATATGTAAAATAAATATATAAATAAATAAATAAATTAATTAAAACAAAAACAGACGAGAGAAGGGTATGTTGTCCATTTATCCCTAGTAACGGGAAGGAAGATGGACAGATGTCCCATATGCTAGTATCCTGGTAGATTTGTTGGTAAAACGGTTGTCATGGTGGTAGTGGAAATTCTTACTTTTGTCCCTGCTTTCTTCTTTTCCCCTTCCCTCCCCTCCCCTCCCCTTCCCTCCCCTTTTTCGATTCTTATGGATAAATAAGAAGCCAGTTATACTGAGAGGGGTAAAAGGAAAATGACTTGAAGCTTGGGGACAGAAAGGGAAATCGTGATTAGGAAGGAAGAAGTTCTCATCTTCCTTGTGCTCTGTTTGTTTTTCAAGTCGGCCCTCTCCAACTGAATTCCTCTCAGTAAACTTGCAGAAATCAACTGCAGTGAAGATACTTAAAAATTTGACTGCATTAGGCTACTTTCACTTAAAAAATTCTATAACTCCTTCCACGCTTTGTATTTTAAACTAGGAATTTAACACCTCTGCATCTGATCCATATTTTGCTAAAACATGTTTCTGTTGACATCAGATAAGAGTGAAAGTTGTGAAATACATCTCCTTAAAATATGCTTCCAAAAAGGCTCTTTGCTGTGAGATTTGCTACCAGATGGGAAATTCTAGGCTCTGGATGTTAACATTATTCCCACAATTTCAGCAAAATAACTTCATTTTGTGTAAGCAAAATGAACATATACATGTAAAACATGATGACATTGTAAGTAGATATGCAAATAAGGACGGAAAACAGGCTGCTCGTGGATCAGAGAAATGAAAATGGAAAAAAATGCTTGTTAATGAACTAGAGCATGCCTAGAAACACTGTCTCCCACTCACATTCCCAGCAAGGTTCCAGGAGCTCTGCTGGCCAAAGAAATATTTGATACAGTTCCAACTTCCAAAGATGCTTTCAAAATCTTGTAGAGAGAAATCCTTTGTTTTGCAGCATTGGAAAACCAAGTGCTACAAACTGCAGCAGCAATTTTGAAAGCAGTAGAAGTCCTGTTTAGACCCGAGAAGTTATGGAAATGTTCCTGAAAGAGCAGGCCTTGTACACTGCAGAACTCTTATTTACTTGTGTTAACGTTGCCAAGAGGATTTGCTTTAACAAAATGAAGAATCTCTACCTTACAATTGCCTTTGAACTTGCTTATTGTCACACTCCTTTGGTGATTCTTCTTTCAAATCATGTTTAGAACTGTGTGCCGGGAATGTCCTGGTCAACGTGATGATTGCTTTTCTCTCTCCTCTTTGTTTTCCACCCCTTCCTCCCTTCTCCTTCCTTCTTTGTCCTTTTCTTGTGGATGATATAAGAAACCAGTTAAATTGGAATGGAAAAATATGGCAAATAAATAGAAGCTTGAGGAGAGAACAGAAAGGGGGAGAGTGTAATCCTGAAAGAAGCAGCATCCATCTTCCTTTCATTCTATTTGTTTTTCAAGTCTTGAGAAAAATCGTAGTATAATAGATGGAGAGTGGCAAATATGCTTCTCTTCTCGCTGATCTTTGTATCTGTAGTGTGTGCACAGGGTGAGTCTGTTTTGAATTTAGGGTCCAAGCAAGATACAAAATTTCTTCAATAATGGGCTTTCCTACTGAGGAAGATGATGAATAAGAGACTTCACTGTAGCAGAGTCCCAATTCTTCACCAGGAGCTTGTATTCCATTCTAGGAGGCAGACAATAAACAGGTTAATAGAAAAATTCATACTGTGTCTGTCCTGTAGTGATTACTGCTATCAAGAAAAGCAAAAATGCATAAGGAATCAGGGGGACTGAAGGAAAAGATATTATAGAGAAACACAAACAGTGATGTAATGAAATCTGAGTCAAGATCCAATGAAAGTAAGGAAATTCAGAGCATATAGAACTGTTCAGAATCTCATCCAGAAAAGCAGGCAAGTAAATGGAGGCTCGAAACCCAGGGGTTGGCCACCAAGCGGGGCAGAGGAGGAAGACCTGCTTATGGGAAGCCTTCATGTGAGCCTTCCAGACACTCCACACAAAGAGGCCTGGAACTTTCCTCAAAGTCCTATAAACTAAGGTTTCTTCCTGTCCCAATCCCCTATGAGGAAGGTGAGGACTGGTTTTCACAGTCTAGCTCTGCCAGTCTCAAACAGTCCTATTGTCATTTTATGAAGGTATGAGCTGATCACTACCTCCTGCTTATGACCCTTGTTAGAACCAGGGCCTTCCAGTGCCCTGGGATAGATTCTTTAACTCCTTTCTGTGGCTTTCAGGTTCCTGACAGTCTAGGTCTTGTTATCTCTCTTGCATCTCCTGTTCTGCTTTGCCCTTCCTCCTGAGTCATTTTTCCTCCATGAGGGCTATCTCTATTCCGACTCAGACTTTTAATTGGAGGCTGATTGGACCTGGGTACTCACCAAACCACAGGGCTTGCACCTGCTCCCAATGTCAACTTCATTGCCTCAGAAACAGGCCCTTGGATTACCCAATTGAAAGACGGCATGCCTCACAGCATCACTGTTTATTCTTGCATAGCTCCTAAGCTTAATAATATTGTGAATTACTTTATTTGTTTACTAAATGTCACCTCTTTGAGAGCATGGACTTATTTTGTCTAGTGTGATATCAAGTATACACCATCAGGATGTATACTAGGAGAGTCATAATACATTGAGTTCCTATGAGAATAGAGACAGGCTAAGTTTGCTTATTTGGTTCCTCAAAAAATTGGTGTTCTAGTGGGTAAAACTAAGTGAACGGTATGCTTAAAGATTCCTCTCTCAGCAAGTCTGAGTGCTCCATTACCTCTTCCAGGTTTGATCCATTGACCCTCTTCTGTTCCAATAAAGAGGATATTCTGGGTCTGATTATTTTTATTTTAATGTCTAGCCTTAGTGTGACTGAGTGTCTGGGCCTATTAATATGGGCCCAGTGTGGAATTGCTTGAAGAAAAGTATTGGCATTTTGAAACTGTGAGACTCAGATTTTATTCAAACAATATATTGTTCAGGCACTCATCTGATGACAATATGAGAAATTATTTTCCAGCCTTTGCCATCAGGTGGTCTGCTGCATTGACATACAGAGCAGGTAGGGGGAGGGTGCACCCATTGGGAGGGAACTGAACTATGAATGAATGCATCGGTTTCTCTGAAATCAAGCAAAAACTAAAATGAAATCTGATTTTGTGTTTATTCAGCCACTGGGAAAGGACACAGCATTAACAATAACCCATTAGAGACAGACATGTGAGCTGAATACTTTCTCCCTGGTAAGCTGTGACTTGAAGTGAGGACTTGCCCCTGGGTTGCCCCCAAGCTTTAGTGCCTTGTTCTTTCAGAGGAGGAAAAAATTCTCCCCAGCAGAGAGGGGCTGAGATACCTGGGCTTTCTCTAAGGGAAATACAGCCCCAGAGAAGTGGGCTTCCTGAAAAAAAAATTAAAAAGCAGAATGAGTACTCTGAAATTTGCCTGCCAGTTATCCCATTCAAAGGGCAGATATTGTTACTTGTTCATGAACAAAATGAATACATGTAGCATGAAGACAAAGAGACCTGAGATTTCAGTGGAGGCAAACTGCTGTGCAAGGAACACAGGGATCCTCAATGAGGACTCACCTGCCTGGAGAGAGGCTGACTTCATCTCTCCTCGGGAAAATAACATCATCAAAAACCAAACCATCATGAAAGCTGCATTATCGGCTTGCTTCCTAGTCTGAAGGGAAACCATGATGGTCTCTATTCTTCTTAGTAAATAGTGTTCTTTACTTTAGACTGAAAGTTTAGTCCTTGTCATGTCTCAGTTGTGGGTAACCAACCCCAGTCTTCCTTCCTACACCATTTCAAATGACTGGACTATGATTCTGTGAAACAATAGTCAGTCACCACATGTGGCTCTTTAACATTACAATTTATTACAATAGATAATTCATGTGCTCAAATATAACTCACTTGGCAGTTGCTCAATAGCCACAAATGGCTCCTGGCCACTGTACTGAACAGTACAGACAGGAGATGTCTACTGTTACTGATCATTTTATTGTTGTATCCCTGCTGTGGAAAATAAAGCTTTATGCTGGGGACAGCACCGAGCAATCTTGGCAAGGACTAATTTATTTAATTTTTCTTAAATTTTAATTTTAGTGTGTGTGTGTGTGTGTGTGTGCATGCATGCACCATAGCTTTCATGTCATGGCACATGTGTGAATGTCATAGAACAACTTTAGGGAGTTGAGTCTCACTTTCCACCTTGTGGAAGCAGTCTCAGCTTGTCCCTTGCTGGTTCTACCCTTGCACCACATACTCCAGGTTAGCTGGCCTTTGAACTTCTGGGTCACTGTCCTGTCTCTGCTCTCAATCTCATTGTAGAAGTGCTGGGAATACAGATGCACACCACAACACCAACTTTTTATGTCCACCTCAGTGATCAAATATGGGTCATCCAACTTGCATGTTTACTCAGTGGGCCATTTCCCTTGTCTGTTAATTTCTTTAAAAGAAAATTAGGGCTGAAGAGATTGTTTAGCAGTTAAGAGTGCTTGCTCTTCTTCCAGAGGACCTGAGTTCAGTTCTCAGCACTCACGTTGGGAGACTCAGAGCTGCCATTAACTTTAGCTTCAGGGGATCCAGTGTCCTCTTCTGGTCTCTGTGGGCACCTGCACACAGGTGAGAATTGATACACACACATATGCGCAAAAATGAAAGTAAAAAAATACGCATAAAAGTTTAAGTAAAATTTTTATGTATGGGTATGGTGTATGCATGTGCATGCACCACGCACGCGCACACACACACAAACACACACACACATATGTTCACTCACATGGTGGAGATATATAAAGGCCTGAGATTGAGATTGACATCTCGATATCCTTCCTAAATCATTCTTTCTCTTTTGCTGAGACAGACTCTCTCACTGTTTGGATAGACTGGACAGCCAGTGAACGGCTAGGATCCTTTTGTCTGTGTCCTCCTCCCCAGTTCTGACGTTACGATGTGTACTGCATACCTAGCTTTTGAGTCCTGAGGATCCAGACTCAAGCTTCTGTAGCTACTAGCATTTTATCTACTTAGTCATCTCTCCAGCCTAGAACTATTTTTTTTAAGATTTAATTATTTTTATATATTTGAGTATTTTGCCTGCATGTATGCAAGTGTACCATGTGTGTCCAGTGATCATGAAAGCCAGAATAAGGAGTCGAATCCCCTGGAACTGGAGTTACAGACAATTGTGAGCTTTCCATGTAGGTGCTAGGAACCAAACTCCAGTCCTCTGCAGGAGTAGCAAGTGTTCTTAATCACTGAGTCATTTCACTAATCTCAAATTTCTTGAACGAAATTATATATTGAAATTCAGTATACACAACTGATGATTGTGAGCCTCCTCTTGCTCAAGCTGAAATTGGAAAATCCAGGATCACCCCACCTGCTTCATTCCATGTCCCTGAGCTAAAACCCTGCAGCTGACCCCAGAACACAGGTAAATATCACTAGTGTAGTTGATGGTATTATCCTTGTAATGACCGGGCTGTCCTTGAATTTTGTCTCTTCCTTTTGCTAGTTTTGTGAGCATGGCAGCTTTTGGAACTTTCTAAGAATCTGTTTTCCAATCTGTAATACACATCAACAGTCTGAGAAGGCTGTGAAGGCAGGTTTAATTTCTTCATCTCTCAGAGGAGGAGCTGAAGCTTGGCAAAGCAGCATGCTTGCCAACTGACCAACCACACAGTAGGTGGAGTCAGAGCAGGGACCAAGTCCAGCCCTCTCTCAGTGTAACTGCACTCCTTTGCTGTATAATTTCCTGTTTAAATTGAGAGATTTCAAGCCAAACCACTGAAAAATAAAACCTAGCTATCTACATATCACTTGTGACTTTTTTAAATTTCCTGGTTCAATATAAAGTGTGGATATCTTGAAATATATTGTCACCCTTGAGTCAGCAGAGTTTTGAGGAAGTAAAATCTTCTTAGATGCCCTTCCCACTTCTTGGTTATGCCTGTTGCTCTTAAAAACAGCAAGCAGGAAAATTGTGTGATTCATCGTGCACCAAAAATGAAGGGTATTCTTTCAAAATGCCTCACTTTCAGCAGTGAGGTAATAGGCCAACCTGAGCCTGAATTCGCAACTCTGGTTTTGAGAAGATGAACACAAATACACTGGTCTGAACTCTCCTATTTCTCATATGTAATGGCCAAGTAGGGAGAGTTTTGACAGATCCCTGTTTAGTGGTTTTCAATATTAAAATCATCATTCAATGTTTTCAGTGTAGGATAACCAGGAGTTGGAGGACTTTTACGCTCAGCAGAAAATCCTTGCTTACTTCCTCTCGATCCTCTGTAGTTCCTCCTCTCTCTCACTTCCCCTGGGAATGTCTGTCCTAGATTGGTTTTGGAAACTTCGTCACATGCAGAGCTTAACTTGCTGGGAGGAAGTGCCTGATAAATCGTGAAAGTGGTCCTGAAGAAGCCAGACCAGCACCCCATTATGAGCATGCGACTTTGGACCCATGATTTCTCATCTCTGTGACTCAGTTACCTCTTGGAACTTTCTGAGAGTCTATTTCTAATCTGTAGCACACACCAGCAGTCTCAAAAGGTGGTGAAAGCAGGTATAATTTTCTCATTTCTCAGATGAAGAGCTGAAACTTGGCAAAGCTGTATGCCTGCCAGCTGCGTGCCACACCCTGGCCTGGCCTGTGCTATGCTGACGTCTGTTACTTCCCACTTTGGTACTCTATACTTCTCTTCGTGTAATTCAAAAATACGCCACCAAGAGTGAAAATAAAAAGCAAACAAAAACAAATGCAGTAAGCATGGGGAGTCCCTGTTAAAGTTGGTATCTTCATGTTCCTGAGTCTCTCTTGTGCCTCCTTGCAGGTTCTTTTGATACATCTGGAACTGAGCGAGCACTTTATGAAATTGAACTAGGCCACTAATGTTATGAGCAGGCAGACAGAGATAGTAGGATCCCAGTGGAATGAGCTTGTCGCATGGAATGTGAGAGACTAGGCTGCTCTTGGTTCCACCCCAGGAACCCCTGGGTATTCATTCTTTCAAGCTCCCCTTGAGCCAGGAGAATAGTGACAATATGGGGTCAACTTGCATATTCTTTCTGTTCTAATTACAGCAGATTCTGTGTTTGACTCATGGGTACTGTTTCTTGATCAGAGCTCTAATGATCCTGATGACGTTACTCTTCTCAACCAAGCTATAACTGACTTATTCCATATTCCCTAATGAAGTCACAATGATATTGTACAAGATGGCTGCTTTCCTTAGGGTTAGCAGGCAAAAATTTCTTGAAACCTCAGTGTGAGACAAAAATCTGTGTTCCTTGGTCCAGGCTCCCTTCCCAAGTCTTCAAGGAAAGGAGGTTAGAGTTGTGGCTCTCTTTAATTTGATCAGTGGTTTTCCCAACATACCCACCGCCTCCAAAGGTCAACTATTTTTCACTCAAAAACAATGATGGAGAATGACTGAGCAAGACAACTGAAATTGATCTTTGGCCTCCATGTGCATGCACACATGCATGTACACACACACACATACACACAAACACACACTGAAACACCAAAATGAAAAGTTGATGTATCTAAGCCTCTGTCTCCCAGACTTGTGTACACTGCTTTCTGCCTCATCTGTTTTTCACAATACAGCCATTGTCCCTAGTCGCTCTCTACCGGAACAAAACACACACTAAGATACACACTTCAAAAGGCTATACAGGAAGTACAGATAGTTGTCCAAAAATGGCTTGTTTCCTTTGTGTTCACTGACTCTGACTTGTCTTAAATGCTTCAAAGTTATCTTAATGTCATTTCAAAAGCAATTGAAGGAGCATCCATGGAGATGGATGGCGTCGGCAGCCTGTTGCTGAATGCGTATTAAGTTCTATTCATGGATTTCCTAGCAACCGGAGCCCAGTGACGCACATAGCCAGTGAGCGCGTGCTTTGCTCATGTAGAGAATTCAATCACTTGCATTTTATTATTAATATTTTTAGAAAGCCTCACTGGATTAGCTGTTTGAAATGCGTTATCTGAGTTACTATCGGCAACTGGTTCCAGTCGCATCTGCACTCATGAGGACTCTCATTTTCACAAATGCTTTTGTCAGAGATTGCTTCCATTTTAGTACTTTTGACAGTTAAAGATTTGTTTGAGAAGGAAATTAAAAAGAGAAACTTCCCTCTAGAAGCTTGTGATCTTTGCAAAGTTCTTGAATGAGACAAACCTAATATAAACAGGCACTGGGCATCTAGGTGAGAAACGGTGAGGGTCCTCCGGTTCATTTGCACCAAAGAGAAACGGTGAAATCAAGAACATAAATTTAATGCACCCAGAACTCCACAAGACATGGCCAAACACTTTGTGCATTATGGTTCACTGAATATAAATGTTACAGAGGCTTAAAGCACATACATTTCATGCTTTCAGCCAGCTCAAAGTAAAGCAAACTGCTTGCCAGTTTTTCCACAAGTTTTAATTTGTACTTTACTGGGTTCATAAATTCAATACACAGATAATCTGCTTCAGTGGTATGTGCAATGTGCAAGTTCTAGTCAAACATGTATGTGTGAAAAGAGGAATACTTATTCAGTGTTAGTGGGAATGTGGACTGGTGTAGCCATTATGGAAACCAGTGTGGAGTTTTTTTTAAAAACTAAAAATACAACTACCAAGCGATAGAGCCATACTAACTCTTGGACATATCCCCAAAGGATTCTATATTCTGTTACAGAGATATTTGCTCATCCATGTCTATTGCTGTTCTACTCACAATAGCAAGGAAGAAGAAGCAGTGTAGATGTCTGTCAACAGATGAATGGCTAATGAAAATGTGATACATTTACACGATGGAGTTTTATTCAGCAGTAGAGAAAAGTGAAATTCTGAGATTTGAAGGAAAATGGACGAAACTAGAAAATTCTATATGAAGGAGGCAACCCAAGCTCCGAAAGACGGACACTGCATGCCTGAACGTCCTCTCTCATGTGCGGATATTAGCATCTATTTCATGCATTTGTATTCATGTGGGAGTGAGTATATATAGCAGTCAGGAGGAAAGGGACAAATGAGGGGGAGGAAGAGTTACCTGGAGGGGTAGAGGGAGACATTAGGGAAGGAGGGTGGAGAGGAGGGAATAGCGAGGGGCATGCATGAAAAGTTCTTAAAGAAAACTACGACTTCATAAGTGAATTAAAAACAAAAAGGGAAAAAAAAGAAGAGAAAAAATGTACAGACATATATCTGCATTTAACTTACTAGTTCAGTCTGTCAAAAATGTAGGCATTTGACCTTATATTCTGTATGGATAATCTAAAGGATTAAACTTTTAAGGGAAGTTTGAATTAGATTTCAAAATGAAAGCAGTCAGCTTGAGAATTTGGCTAATTCATCCATTAATCCTTCTTAGTAATTAATTATGCTTTAGAGACAAGTTCTATGTAGCCTAAAATGGTTTCAAACTTACATTCTTTGTGTGTCAGACTTGTAAATACCCAGATTATGGGTGTGTGCCTCCATGCCTGGCCTAACAATTGTGCTTTGCTCCAAATATTTTTTGATTAATTAAATTTGTATTTTGATAATTTCATATATGAATATAATGTATTCTAATTACTTTCATGTCCACCCTGTTTTACCTCCCTCCCATCTCTATCAGCCCACTCCTCCTTTCAAATCTCTTTCCCACATTTGTGTCTTTTTGTTTTGTTTCTAATATTTTATTATTTTTACTTTATGTGTGTGAGTGTTTTACTTGCATGTAAGTACACCATGTGTATGTAGTGCCCATGGAAGCCAGAAGACAGTGTCAGTTTCCTGGAACTGAGTTATGAATGGTTGTTAGCTGACGTGTTGGTGCTGGGAACTGAACTCCCATCCTCTGGAAGAACAGCAAGTGTTCTTAACTGCTGAGTTAGCTCTCCAACTCTATATTTTGTTTTTTAAAGATGAATTTGGAAGTTGCTGTAACTTGCACATTATATTAAAAACTCATTGACAGTGACTAAATATTGAAAATAATTTTTATATTTACTCCTTGAGATGATTAAAACCGAATATTAGCTAAGAGTATTCCCATTATCTACTACTCAACATTATGGGAGTTGGGATGGATTTGGGGTACCAATGCTTGAATGATCTTAGATTGTCACAATGAGATCATAATCTGAGAGGGTAGTGTAACCCACCTGTGTGGCCCAGATGTGGAAACAAAAGCTATCAGAATGAGTCGTTGCTTACATGATGAATATAGAATGTATGTAGGCTATTTGCATGGAACAATGGGAATCAGAAACAACAATCTTTTTCACAAGCTATATACTGTCATAGGCTATTTGGGACCCAAAGAAACAAGAAATGAAAGGCATGTCTAAACAAATCTCTACAAAAATATCTAAATATTCTGCCTTAGCTCTGTGCTTTTTTCTTAGAAACAGAATATAGCAGTGAATGTCAAAGTATTGGAAATGAAAATGTGCCCCATCTTCATTATTTGCAAAGGTAATTTGAAGACTCAGAATAAACTTTAGGACATAGATAAGAGTGACAGGAGCCATGATGGTACTTATAATCTTAGCTACTTGGGAGGCTGAAGCAGAAGGGTGAAAATTTCCAGCCTGGGCAATTTACACACCATGTCTCAAAAGTAATAGAGAAGGCCAAGGTGGAGAATTTGTGTGTGCAAAGCTTTGGGTTCATTCCCTAGCTTTTCAAAAAAAAAAGAAAGAAAGAAAGAAAGAAAGAAAGAAAGAAAGAAAGAAAGAAAGAAAGAAAGAAAGAAAGAAAGAAAGAAAGAAGGAAAGGGAGAAGAAATACTTATATACCTGTACTGAGAAGAAAGGGGAATGTAGAGAAATTCAGGTTACCGGAACATTAGTATAGATTGCCCCATATTATGATCTGTTGTGAGCAGAGATTTCAGTTTTTCAACAGTCCCATCGAGAGGTCTCTTTAATAGTATTTATGCTAACATTTACTCTAATGTCCCCACACAGACTAATCTATGCTAGACATGTTGTTAAAGTAGATTTTTCTTAATGTTTCCTTTTCTTTTATTTACAGAGTGGGGTAAGTGTGTGTGTGTGTGTGTGTATGAGAGAGAGAGAGAGAGAGAGAGAGAGAGAGAAAGAGAGAGAGAGAGAGAGAAAGAGAGAGAGAGAGGGAGAGAGAGGGAGAGAGAGATAGAGTAGGTCAAATGTCAATGTCTGATATCTTTTCTTAGTAGCTCTCCATCTTCTATTTTTAAGACAGGGTCTCTTTCTGAACCGGAAATTCATCAGTTTGCCTGGGCTGACTGGTCAATGAGCTTCAGAGACTATTAATTTGTTTTCTCTTCCCTCCACAGCACAGAGGTTTCTGTTGCAAGTCATATTTCTGGCTTTTTATGTGCTGGATATATGAATTCAGGTCTTCATGCCTGTCTGCTAGGCACTTTACCAACTGTACCATCTCCCCAGTCCCAAGATATTTCTTATGAAAATAATTGACCAAAGCAAGGGCAAAGTGTTAAAGCCTAATTCATCATTCTTTAGGGCCCCAAGTGGCAAAGGGGCTTAGTCCCATGGATTGGTATGTGTAGGAGCTGGGTTAACAACTCACCAAAACTTCTCAGGGCCATTGTGAGAGGAGGCTGGAAGACTTCCAGTTTCACCATTTCTCTCAGTCCAAATTCTCAGAAGGTTTCTTTTGAGCTATGGTAGATGAAATATGCTCCGTGACCTTTGGGACTCCAAGGGTGGAGGTGGGCTATCTCAGCACTCATCCTGTTTTTGGCTGGAAGAGTCTTGATCATACCCATAATTTCCCCCAAGTCAATCAACTTCTACAAAATAAAAAAGTCTGGAAATTTCTTCTTTCTATGCTGCTGTCAGTAACTTACTTGCTTTTCCAAGAGTTTAGAAAGAGGCTTGTTTGTTTAGAGAGCAGTTTTCAACCTTTCAAACACTTCCACGCTTTCCCTAGACTCTCTGATTATGCAGGGATTTCATTTCACTGTTAGTTTAACGTTTCATATTAATGGCCACCTGTTGCCAGATGGGAAAGCAAATGACGGTGTCCAGTGAAGTATGTCCTCAGCAGTGCTGCACACAGCCCACGGGCTGCCTTGGGGAAACAGACCTCTGAGTGTTTTCAGCAAAATTAATTATTTTGGAATGAGTATGCCAGTTTCTCTCCAAGTGGCTAAATGTCAATAAGCTGGAAATAACTTGTCTTCTGAGGAATCTGATGTCAGTGAAAATTCATGCATATATTTTTTTCAGGCTAAAACAAATTATCCAGCAGATCAACCTTCTCTGATAATGGACCAATTTGAAGGGTCTTATATCCTCAGTGAATGATTGGTGTCATATGGAATGTAATGTTAGATTTGGGCTATCAGGGAGGTTTTTCATATGGGATTCTTACAGATTTTATTTGATACCTGTGTTGGAATAACTAATATCCCAATTCATTACTAATAGCAGGGAGTCTAGGGGGTGGGACATGGATATTCTTGATGATGACAAAGGAAATTTGACCAGTGTTTATTAGCTGCAGACACAAGAAACTAGGGGAAAACAGTGAAATTCAACTTTCTTTGGCTCCTGAAATTTCCCTAGACTCTGAGAAATATTCGTAAGTTTTAAATAATAGCCCTTCAGGATTACTCAGGATTTTAAGTCTTAATCTAGTCCACATGAAAGTTACTATTCTCTTTTTTTTGTTGTTATGTGTAGCACCATTCATTTTTATACATTGGCTGCTTTTGATAATTTCCATTCTCTAGTGTTTGTTTTGTTGACATACATGAATTACTTACATTCTGTCTTAGCCCATAAATATCATGAATTATATGTTCTTAAAAAATAAAACAAATTATGAAAATGAAACAATCAATTTTCATTTAAGTAATCCCTTTGATAGTCTTTGATAATACCCATCACTTCTAAAAAGTTATTATTAGATCATGCTGTGATTTTCCTATTTATTTCATAGTATATGATATATAAACTTTTGTTAAGTAAGCTGTCTTATTGTTTTGTTGCTTAACATTTTTGTTCTGGTAGTAGTATTTCACTATCTTCAAATACAGACTTTAAGAGAAGCAGTTTAAGTCATTTCCTTAAGATATTATTCCCTTAGTAAAATAAGATACTCTGATAAGATGCTGTGATTATTTCATTATTTTCTGCTCTGCATTCTTTGCTACTCTACAGTAAACATGTCACTAATATTAGCAATGTCCTTGTTTCTTCACAGTTCTACCATCTTGGCTTTTATAACTTTTAGCAGTTTTGCTAACTTGTCAGGCATATATCTAGTCCACGAAGCCAAGCCTAGGATATAAAGCTTCTGTATTAGGATCAGTTGCGAGTTCTTGTTAAAGAAATCTGGCTCCAGAAATCTGGCTTTCCTGAAGATCCTCTCAGAGTGTCTTGAGGCAGAATTTGGAACTCCTTATGGTGACCAAGCTTTCAGGGCCATTCCTAAGCACGTTAAGCATCAGGGTATTTCTATCTTATAATTATCTTCATTTCTTTCTCTTTAACTCTGAGGAAAGTTTAGCATAATATCTTAGACCTGAGGTACTATGGGGAACTAGAGGATTTTCATATCAATAAAGGAATCTAAATCCTCCCTTTCTCCATATCCCACTCTACTGCTCTGATCCAAGCTAGCTTGTATGATTATCTTCACAAGCTAATTTGTTGACTGTGGTTTGACCCAAAGTTCTTAAGAGCACCTCATACTAAAGAAGCCCAAATCTTAATATTTCAGGGATCTAAATGCACAATTATATCTGAGGTGACTTTCACATGCATTCTGTTTTTCTGCCTGCCTAAGCTAGGGTTGGAAAAAAAAATGAGAGATGTAGTCATGAGGTCATCAAAAATAATTGCATATCACTGAAGGAACAGAAATTTTTTTGAGAAACAGAAACACAATATTCTCGTTAAAGAAGACAAGGGGATGGAGAGGTGGCTCAGTGGTTAAGAGCACTGACTGCTCTTGCAGGTTTAATTCCCAGCACTCACATGGCAGCTAATAACAGTCCGTAACTCCAGTTCCAGGGGATTAGATGCCTTCTTCTAACCTCTGCAGACATGCATGACGCAGGTGCACTTATACACTTAATCAATACACTCGTATACATAAAGTACAAATAATAAGTTAAAAAGAAGATAATTAAGGCAATAGGACTAACCAAAAACTTGACATTTTTAATATATAGTGGTAAAATTCAAAAGGCCAATAGTTTTAATTTATTCTATGTCTGAAATATCCCTTTCGTTTTATGTTATTGATGGATAAGTTAAAAAATAAAGAAATAGCAAGAATGAGTATTTGATGGGCAAAAATAGGGTAGGGATAACATGTCACAAATGAAGAAAGTGAACAACAAGAACTGATTATCAGTGTACTCAGAAAAATAGTTATCATGTAAAAAGATACTGACGAAAAAATAAGTGATGGGCTGGAGAGACGGCTCAGTGGTTAAGAAGAATGGCTGTTCTTGGAGAAAACCTGGTTCTACTCCCAGCATCCATATGGCAGCTAGCAACTGTTCATAACTCAAAAAATAGAAAGGAAAACGGGAATAGGTGAGGAATTTAGTATATTATTCAACTCTATAGAAGTTGCAGCTAAAGTCGGTGTGCTTCCTATCCTCTTTTTCAGTTGCTCTCTTCCAGCGAGCCCAGATTAATACGCACAGTCAAATCCGAATGGTGATAGCAATGAAGGGGTGAACTCTATTCAGCCTGTGAAGCAGGAAGATGCTCGCTATAAAAATCTAGAAGAAAGAAGAGGTGAGGATGTGGCTTAGCTGGCAGAGTGCCTGCTCAGCATTCGTGACACCCTGGGTTCAATCTCCAGTACCCCGTAAACCGGATATGGGACCCTGTCTTAGAGGAAGATGAGGTTTATGAAGTAAAGATTGTTGGAGAGGGCCATTTGAGAAGTAGATTACAAGCACAAAATGAAAGATTGCATTTTCCTTCTTCTTCCCAAGTAGAGATTCACAAGGGGGAACTGGAGGGAACTAGCATTCCAGTGCCTCTATGAACTGGCACTGAGCTTGAAACTTTCTTTTCTCCTTATTTTTTTTCCTAACAAACTGGTGATCACGCAATAGCATGCAGATTTCTAGATCCTAAACAAGGAGTTCTGCAGTCTCAGTTTCACATCCTGTCCTCAGAGCCCTTGATGTGCTTTTGATTCCCCATCATATCCCTCATACCTGAGACCCTTCATCTTTATCCTCACATAGCCTGTGTTAGGAATGATGTATGTGCCTGAGAATACACAACTGTATGCTTATTTTAGAAACTAATTTTTCATCAGTGTATTTGACTTCAATAAATAGTTTCAACATGTTATCTTAATACTTTAACTGTATTTTGTTCATGTATGGAAACTTGTTTAACTTGGAGAACAGAAAATAGAGAGTTAATAGAAACTCAATATTTTTTTTTTTCCTTGAGAGACAGGTGTTGCTATGTAGCTGAGGCAGTCCTGGTATGGTCCTGCTAATTCTCCTGCCTCAGCCGCCAGAGACATGTGCTACTATAGCTGGCTTAGAAAATATATTTCTCTGAGTGGGCTAATTTTATGTCTGACCCCATGCCTTATATTGGGAAAAAAATCAAGGGGACCAGGGATATGGCTCAGTTATATGGCGGAGACTTTTTCTAGCACGCAGGAGGCCCTGAATTCAAGCCCCAGTACTGCAAAACAACCAGCCAGCCAACAAAAACTAAACCGAACCAAACCAAAATATTCCTCCAAACTGGGAAGAAATAAGACTTGATTTCCGCCCCACGAGAGTTAATTTGACATGTACAGAATGTCATGCAATGCTACATGAACTTTGATAGGAAGAATGATTAAAGACAGGTGCAGATCGTTGATTTTATAGCAACAGTTTCTTAGCATTTGACATCCTTTCTAGAAAGCTGTGACTTGTAGAAGATAAGTTTGGGTGGGCCCAAAGAATCAACCTGTGAATTCAAGCAGAAGTTCAATTTCTGTGGTTGACTCAGTGGTTAACCTGGCATACCTCATATTGTTCTATTATTTTAATAGTCCTGCCTGATTTCATTTATGAAAAGAAGATGAGGAAATACTAACATGTCACATGTGACAGCTGTAATGGTTGATAATGAACACGACTAGAAAACGTTTGTTCAACCTTAAAAGCTCTAATGTGCAGTCATAATCATCTCATTAATCACAGACTAAATACAATTCAGATTTCAAAATCAAACTTTTGGTGTAGACTCTTTTGTGTGGGTTGAGATGACAAAATACTATGGACCAGTCAGCTCAAACACAGAAATTAATTGTCTTCTGGTTTTCGAGGTAAGACATTGAGGACCAGGTGACTCCGTATAGCATTGGTTGCTCCCAAAGGCCTCCTCTGCAAATACCATCACACTGGGGCTTAGGGCTTCAACATAGATGTTTGGGAAACAAATTTCAGGTCATAGAAGTATGATTGAACAGAAATCAACCATATAATCATACATCTGCTATTCTGTTTCAAGCTTGAGCAAACTTCATTATCTTATGCTTATGTGTATCTTAATTTTTCCTGTGATGTCTCTGACAGATTTTAATGAAAACTTGTTACTTGCAGAAGAGCTAACATGAATGGCATGAAGGAAATGACAGGAAAAACGTAAAGAATCCTGCCCTTCTGAGGCCCAAGTTACCAGTGAGTAATTTCTGCCCAAAGCCTTAGAACCAAATTAAGAATTAGCATAAGAAGTTAAATACTGAAGTCATGCCTTGAAGCTGCTGTTAACATTTGACAGTGTTGATCTCATTTTGGGATATGCTTGAAGCAGAAGTAAAGATTTTATTACAGAGAGCAGAATAATAAAAATAAAAATCAGAATAAGAGAGCAGAAAAGAACTGAAAACAAGTGTCAGCAATGGAGAGCTGCCTGGAGATAATAAATAATGACATTGTGATTGGCTAGAAAATGCAATATCTTATCTTATTTTCTAGGCACAGTCAAAGGAGTTTTGAGTAATAAAAGATAAAAGATTAAAAGACATGAAGTTTCAAATTGCAGCAATACAAGCCGCTACCTTCCTATCATTTTCTTATGTGTGTCAGCTTTCTCTTCCTCTCCTTCTCCTTCCCTTTCCTTCTCCCTCCCTTCCTCTGTCTTTTCTTTCATCTCTTTCTTCCTTTTTATCTATCCTGTTACTTATTAAGGGTTTGTTATATGCCCATTAAGAGTATTAGTGTTGAGAGGGAAATGCTCAAAGCAAGAAACATTTGTTCTCCTACGGTAAATTTAAATATGGTTTTGTATGAGAATTTTAAAAGTCTTCTGCATTAAGTATATTAAGTGCTTCTCCCTTTGGAGTTGACTTCTTATTTCAGGATTAATGAGTCAGGGGAGTTTGGCTCATGGGCTTATTAAAGGAAATGCGATTAGTGACTTAGATAAGTTAAAACCTGAGTTCCTTAAACTAAATTACTTTGTATACTTCCCCAGACCTTGTACCTCTTCAAGGCAATTCAAATAAACAAAGTAATACTTACTGAAAAAGTTGAAAATACAACTAATTCAGCCTTACCATGTGCTGCTGTGAATGTTACCACAAAAAATCCACTGAGCCATGAAAGGTCTGATGGTATGGCAGACAGATAGTGCTTGTTCTTATTTGCATCATTGCTTTACATTACCTGAGTGCCCTTGAGCTGTTACCAGGCCAGTCACAGGACTTTGTGCCCTGGTGCTGAGTGCGTGTGGTTCTGATCATGGTGATGCTGTAAGCCCATGTCTTTTCCAGTTTTGCCCATAGGATTGCATTTGGTGCTGTCCTCATGTTATGGTATGGCTAGGACATGTTACCCATAGGCTCATGTGTTTAAACACCTGATCAGTGGCCCTGTTAGGGAGGGTTATGAGACTGTCAGAAAGTAAGGCTTCACCAGAGGAAGTAAGCTTTACTTCTTATAACCCAGGCCGGGTTCTGACTGTGTGCTCTGTGCTTCTTGTTTTGCAGATATGCGAACAAGCCACTGCACATTCCTGCTACAACAGAGCCACCCACCACTGTGCCTTCCCTGCCACACTTCACTGTATGCCATCCATCCATGAACCAAAAGAAATAATTCCTTTAAGTTGCTGTTTGTCAGGTATTTGGCTACAGCGGTAAGAGAAGTAACTAAAACTCTTGCCTTAGTGTACTGGGACAAGAAAAGAGTGCTACAGACAATGGGAAAAAATCACTCTCTGTTTCTTCTGAGAAGCTTCTTGGGAGAAAGGAGAGAGAGTGACTCTTTGCTTATTAATACACATTTTCCACAAATGCTTCTGAAGTGAAAGCCGCCTCTGAATCACTAAGCCAATTATATCAATCTATCAAAAAAAATGAACAAAAACACATTTCTTTTTTCCCCAGAAACACAAAGGAACAAGTCCCAAATGTATACTATAAAGGGCTCTCTCATAGTAGAATGGCTTAGAGTTAAGAGCTACATAAATTGAATTTCAGATTAAATGGGCTTACAGTTAATTGTTCAAAATGGGATTTCAGGTCTGAGGGAGTTGATGCTCTGGTGTGTTTACAAGGTCTGAGTGTGGCCTTGAAATTTTGACTTGTTCTGTTTTGGGAATCTAAGGGCCAAACACAGTTTATGAAAGTGCATGCCTACCTCAGGTTCTGACAGTTCACAAGGATGTCTACCTGTAATGCAGACATTTTGGTCTGACTGCATAGTCCAGTGTTTTCGTTTGGATTTTAAATGTCCTCTAAGACCAAAATGCTGAAAGTGTGCTATTGATTGCACTATGGGGAGATGATGAATCCCTTAGGAGATAGGCCAGTGAGCGAAGTCAGGTCCCTGGGGTGTGCTGATGCACGTGGCATTGGCATGGCACCCCTCCATCCTCTCCCCTACACTGTGCTGCTTCCCAGACGCTGAGACGAGTAGCTTTGCTTCACCATGCATTTATGTCACGTTATGCCTCTTGATCGACCCCAGATCAACGAGGTTGTCTGGCCATGAGCTAGAACCTCTGATACCGTGAGCCAAAATAATGTTTTCTTCTTTTAAATTGATTATTTTGTCTTATCTTACCAATCATAGGCTGACAATCATGCCCCCGTATCCAAAAATTTAAGCTTAAATTTTTACCAGATTTAGGAGTCTATATAAAGGATCTGGCTGGAGAATACAACCACTCCTATATCCTAGTCCAGGGAACAGTCTTTGTCTTTGACTGACTCTCAGGACGTACACACATGGTGCCACGTGGGGAAAAGGGGAAACCTGCCTGGTCAGCCAGATAAGCTGAGTCAACCGTGGTGATCAACAGAGTGACATGCTGCAGCTAGAATAAACTGGGACTTTCTGGAGGAAGGGAGGCTTGAATAAATAAAGTTCAGTGAAAAGTTCTGTTCAAGTTTTTTGTTTGCTTACTAGCTTTTACATCAAGTTTCTGATACATAACATAGCATACAAAATATAGAAGAATTCTACCTTTAAGCACATTCTCTCACTATTGATAGTCTCAAGAGAAAGAATCAGTTGGTTTCTCTAAGCAACTGGCTTGTTTTTTATCTCTGGCTTCTGGATATTTTATAATGGATGTTTGTCTGCATTTTATCTGCTAGAAAGATTAGAGCCTCAATCCACAGTTCACGTATTCCAAATTTGTCAGACTTTATAGAAAGAATTTTATTATATTAACATTACTCCCAACTCTATCTTTATTTCTTTTACTTTTATCAAATTCATCTCATTTATTACAAATATATTTTTTCTTATTGCATTGTATCTTTTTTCAGTTTTATTGAGTATTTTTCTTGGGACAAAGTGGAATATAAATCAATAATGGCACTTTTATCTTGGGGGTAACCAATAGCTGTCTAATTGGATTTCAGGTCTGTTTAATAGGAGGGGATTCATGCCTAGTACTGTAAACCTAGCCAAGGACCAGTGGCTAGAGAGGTCAAAGACCGTAGAGGACCTACTACTGTCATTTTCTCAAGTCAATATACTAATTCTAAATACTTATCCTTAAACCCACAGGTAATTTTAACTCTCACCTCTGTTTCTTTTTGCAACAGATGGAGACTATTACAACGATCTACAACTGGTCAAATCCAGAGAATAGGTGACTGTGGGGTGCCCAGCACTAAGTGACACATAGATAAGGTAACCCCTATACCTACATTCAGGGAGCATCATGGAAGAGGGAGTGTAAAGATTGTAGGAGCCTGAGGATAAGGATGCCTGCTGTTAGAGAGGGTCTTCTAGACATGACAGGGACGCTGTGCCCATGAAATCTCAGCGATATAGTTGTTTAAACAGGACCTACACAATGACACCATCAGGTGACATGCCAATATGGATGGATTACAGGTCTGAAAAAAGCTGGAATTAAATGTTCTGAGCAAACTTAAGGGAAAATAAAGCTTGAAATTCATATACTATTGAAAAAAAAAGTCATGTAGCCACACCTGATGGTACAGACCTTTAATCCCAGCACTCAGGAGGCAGAGGCAGGTGAGTGTCTGTGAGATGGAGGTCCTGAGACTACAGAGGGATCTTGTCTCAAGAAACAAGCAAACAAACAAAATGTATATGTGAGATAACTTATGGGCTGTCAAGATGGCTCAGTGGGTAAAATTGTATGCCCATTTTCAGTTTAAACCTGGAATCCCAAGTTTGATACCAGAAACCCACTGTGGAAGGAGAGAACCAGTCCTTGAAAGTTGTCCTCTGATCGCCGGGGGTGGCTTGTTATGCCCACATCTCCCCTCCCACTAACAGTAAATTTAAAAACCCCACAAAGACCTCTCATACACCATCTTAATTACAGAGATGTAGTAGAATCTGTTTTCTAAAGGACACAAATAAGCTAGGAGGCCTCTTCATCACACAGCGTGTTAGGAAACAGCTGTTCAGCTACAAGATTCTAATGCTGACTTTGGGACGGTTCTTATCGTGTTTGTACTTGTAAATGTCTGTTGGGTGGAGCATCTGGATAAAATACCACAGAACTTATCCTTAGGCTCTTGGGTTTGAGTTAAACTTTAGCTCTTTTGTATTGTATTTGGTTTTCTTTCTTTTTCTCTACTGCTGTCTTACTGAATATGGAAATTAAAACTTCCCAAGAGGCTTTGAGGGAACAGAAATGTTTCTCAAAATTAAATGAAAATGCTATCAGAGACTTGTGAACTGTTTCCAGGGAATGGTGGCATTAGAGCGCGGTGAGGGGACAGGAGACAGGGAGAGAAAAAGAAGGGGACGCATATCAGTCCCTTTCTCTTAAACTAGCACACTGTTTTTGGTATTTCTCATGACAACTTGTTTTTCTAAAAAGAAAATTGTAAAAATTTTGATTTGGGAGATAGGAGAGATGGCTCAGCAGTTAAGAGCACTGGCTGTTCTTGCAGCCGACCCAAACTGGAATCCCAGCATCTACATGGTAGCTAACAACCGTCTGTTAACTCCAGTTCCAGGGGATCCGACGTCCTCTCTGTCCTCCATTGGCACTGTGTGACACAGGTACACTACACACATGCAGATATAACACTCATACATATAAAATAAAATAAATAAAGTTTAAAAGTTCTGATTTGGAACACTGGCAGGATGTGTAAGTGTCTGCTGATTCTAAGGTCCATGTTTTCATTCTTACTTTTCTGTTATATTATAAACTTAGTAAGAGACTGAATTACTCTCGGACCTTTCCAAGTTTACACAAATGTAATACTGAGCAAGATATCCACAAAGAAGCTTTAGATTAGAATATTGGAAGAATTAAGTGCTGTGTTTCTTTTCTAGGGTCTTTTATATTGCACATAGACTAGCTCATCTCCCCAATGACATTCAGCTATGATGCAGTAAGAACAGATGAAACCATCGGAGCCTCAACAGTGCATTATTAGGTTCTTAAAAACAGCACTGTGCCTTTCACATTGCCTTTGGTGTTCTGACAGGAGGCCCACTACAGTAGTCAATGATCACTTGCATTATTTTTCTAGGCATCTTAGAGATCAATATTTGGGTAATCAATGTGATCCTGCAGGCAACCTAATTGGTCTCTAGTTGCTTTGGGCCTATCAGACTAAGCCTTGCATATCTTATGCCTCAGTACACGTCCTTCTTGTCCTTTTTTATTTATTTCCAGCTGTGGGTGGAAGCTTTGAATACTAGGGTTTCGAGAACCTTAAATTGATTTTCCTTTACAATATCTAACCTAAGATTTGTCTGTCAGAAGTTTCTTTTATTTTGTGGAAAAGGAAGATCTGTCTGCCATGTTGTCCTGTTCTGGGCTTTAGTTCTAGCACCTTGGTGTTTTGTATTATTGTAAGTTTGTTGCAGATGATAGTCTTCAAACACTGAAGGCAATTATATTTCTGAAAGATTTCTTCCTTCATTTTCTTACCTGATTCAAACTAATAGTAAGGAACTTTCTGCTTTAGTGCTCCTCATTCCAACTTTCTCCTTTTAGGCCCCAAATCCCACCTGTTTATCTAGCGTTCTCTCGTTCTTACTTCTGTCAAGTAACAGTGGATACATTTTAATTATATTTAAATGAATGATTGAACTCTTAATTGCCTGTTTGCTTATTTATTCATATGTATCTCTATAGGAAACATTGCTGCAGTTATTCTTAATTATTTTACAAGTTTTCTTTTTGATACCGGGGACTGAATCTAGGCTCTTGCCAAGCTAAGCAAGCACTCTACTACTGGGCTATATTTCTAACCGTCTTTTATTCACTTTAAAAAATATTAAAAATTATTTTCTAGCTGCTCAGAAAAGCTTTGAACTTGTGACCCTCCTACCTCAGCCTCCCAAATGGCTGGGATTACCAGCTTTGGGTGAGGCGCCCCTTGCTTTTTATTACTATTACTGTTTTTAGTTGCACTTTCCTACAAAGTGAACTTTCTCTAGCTTGACATTTACACATTTCATTAGGGACTTTCTTCCTGTCTCATGGATTAGTTCCAGTGCCTCATTTGATGGAAAACAGGACATCAGAATTCAACTATACCAAAACTTGCCCAAACAGACACAACAGAAACTCTTTAGGGAAGTTAAAATTGAAGTAAAATTAATGCTGCAGACTCATTAAAACTTTCATCATAGAAAAGACAAAGAGATGGATATGGAAATACTTCCTTTTTCCTGTGAGAAAGTTAAAAATAAGTTTTCATTTAATAGCCTTGATCTTCTTTTCTTGGTGGAAGAACGCTCCAGCTGCAAAAATATGGACTGGTTGTAGAGGGGAAGGAACCGTTTCCAGTCTTCACATTTTTCTGGAGTATTTTGAGTTTAGGTTTACTGAATCATGTGAAAGATGAAGATAATAATTTCCTCATCTTGAAAACATGCTCCCACATGTGGATACAGAGTAATGAACATTGATCTGGGTGTTTGTGTGACCTATTTCCAGTCCTAATTCGGCCTCAAGGGCTTATTTGCAAGTAATTCTTTGAAGTTGAATTATGCTTCCCTTGAATGGAGTATGGACCAGGATTTCTAAGATTTACAGAAGAAACCAACTAGGATGCCCTTGTTTTGCTTTGTAGAAGTAGGAGCTTCAGGAAAGAGAAAGGGAAGCCTACAAAGATTGCTCACGATGTTTGATTGTTTAAACATTAGTTTCCTTTCTTCTTTCTGTTTCCATAGACTATGAGGAAGAGGGGATTGAGCTGTGTGTGAGGCCTTTGCATCCAATACAAGTCAATAAAAATGTTCATTCTCTACACTCACAAAATCACAGTAAATAAAATAAAATTTAGAGACAAACTGAAAAAGAGAGGAAGACAGGAAGATGGACATTGAGAGATACTGTAGCGAGAGACCTTGGATCAAATCCCAATGCTGTTTCAGAGACAGTAATCATGGATATTATGTGACGGCTCTAAGCTATGCAAGGTGAAAAAAAAAAGAATTTAGTTTAACTTTTTCTGAGGAAAGCAATGAGTCTATAAATGGAATGCCACCAACATCATCCTTCATACCAATAATATGAACCCCATGGCTAATAGTAGTACTTGAGTTTTGGGTTTCTCTGATATGCTGAAAGGTCTGCTTGCCCACTCATTCCCACACTGGCATTTGGCTCACATGGAGTGAGGCCGTGAAGCCCACAGAGGACATGGGTACTGCTCTCCTCACTTAGGTTTCAGTCTGGATCTCTATGGAGCCCACGTGCACGCGTGTGTGTGAGTGTGTGTATGCATGTCATGTGTGGTGGGGAGAAAAGGTGATTTTGTCTTTCTGTTACATTTCGTCTTCCAGTATATAGGAATTTGTTGCCGAAACTGGTTTTCTCCACTGATGAAGAGAAGGTAATTCCAAATTCTCCTTAAAGTCAAGCTGGGCATCCACGTGTAAAGACAGAGGAAGGAAATGATTGACATTGTCATTGTGTGGATGAGTAAGGCTGTCAAAGAAATAATGGGAATTTAGGAGCACGGAGTTGATTCTTATGCTTCCAAACCACATCTCTGAAGAACACAAAATTATATGCTGACTGTCATTTACTAATTCATCTCTATTATAAGTCTACATATAATACTAATAATTTTACACACACACACACACACACACGCGCGCGCGCACACACACACCACCACCAGCAGCAGCAGCAACATTTAAATTTTTAGGACGTAATGACCAAGAAATGTACTGCACCCAGAAGCTAGCCAGTTCAAATAACATTAAAAATGCAAACTATCTGTGGTTTATTCTTTGGATTCCAGTAGTTTAGCCTGTGGAGAGACTGGCACTTCCAGCTCCCTTGTTAATTGGGTCCCAGACTCAGCCCTTTTTCCTGAGCTCAGCAGATGGTACACTCAACTAGGCCTTCCAAATGAACACCCTTCCTACACTGCCCCGGGCTGGACAGCAGCATTCGAAAGTCCTCCGAGCTTGTGGAAGCGCAGACTCCCAGTTTTCTTAGCCCTGCGTTGGTTTCCTTTGCCCACCCTCAGGTACTCTAAAACCCTCAGCAGCTCAGCAACACAAGCCTGACAGGGTCTGTCTTCCTAGACTGTTAATTTCACAGCCGGATGAGTAGAGAGGTAATTTATATGGGTCACTCAGATTTAAAACGCTGCCATGTCTCCTGACGAGCTGGAATGAGAGGATTTAAAAGAATTATTAGTGTGGTCTAGAGCGGCCGTCTGTGGTCTCTTCGACACAGGCCCATACCTTTTCCATTTGGTAAATGCCCACGTGGCCTCTCCATGTTGACTGTGGATTACAAGCAAGATGAGAAGCAAGTCGCTAGGGGAAGATTTTTGTTTTCATTTATTTTTAATTAATTGCAAACTTCCTCTTTCATTTGGCTGGCCACGCTCTGCAGGTCCCAGTGACACAGGAGCTCTGCCAGCCTGAGGAAGCACTATGCCGAAATGTGAGAGGCTGAGATGCACCAGCCAGATGCTCTGATCTCCGTCCCCAGGAGACGGTGTAACAAATCTTCATGCTTGGAACCTGCCTTCCAAAATGGTCCACAGTCCTCTTTCTTCAATTTTCTCTTTGCTTAGGTGATAATGTTCATAAGTAGAAATCATTTTCAAAACCTGAGTGACTATGAGTGCGACAACATTTTGCCCCTAGGGGTTTGCTATCCCCTGGAATTAGCAGGATCCTACAGGGAAGAGGGGTGCCCAGCTGTTGAAAAAGACAAAACGCAGGAACTTCGGAAGTAGTCACATCTCTTTAGGGATGATTGACATAATGTACATCACAGCTATACTCTGGAATTAATGTGTATTGTGGAGACAATGATTACCAATCTCTACCCTCCCAACACTCAGCATCTTCATCTCTAAATCAACCCTTAAAAGCTATGTGGCATGCTCTATAAGATTCTTAGAAGAATCTATGAGAAGGACAGATGTGTTATACCCTACCTAAAACTCAGTCCATGTGTCTAAAACATAAATCAAAAACTTCTTCCAACAAAATAATCAACTACTATAATGGACACATCCTTTTTCTACAAGTCCCTAAACAACAGAAAAACATATTAACAATAACGAAGTCATAGGATATCTGAGCCCAAAGGAAGAAATAGAATTATTTTCTTGCTTGACAACTGAAGACATATTTGAAATTGAGAATAATGAGGAAGAGCCTAACTCTGCCACAAACAAAAGATATTGGTCCCATGGAGGGATGCTTGGCGTTTTGAGACCTACTGTGGAGCAAAGGGGAGTGCTAGGTCCAAACAGGCAAAGGAAAGTAAACTCAGTCTTCTCTCTAAAACCAGCACCTTGAAACACGTTCAGTTTAAATGAGAAACGAGAGGCCCTTAAATAATGTACTCTGGAAGACTCGGGAGATGCCAGAGAACAGGGAAGACAAAGAAAAATGAAGCACAAATCCCCCCAAATGCTTGCCATTGCTTCATTAGAGTTTGAAGTTTGTTTTTAATCATCTTTTCTTTTTTTGAGTACTGTCAAGTCTAGAAACTAATAGGCAATTTGTCTAAAGAAGGTAGGAGAAACGGAATGCAAAGGAAATGAGTAAAAGTTAATGAAATGAGTAAATAAAGCTATGTGTGCCAATGAAACCAGACATTGAAGAGATAAAATTTTTTCCAAAGACTTGTGAAAAAAGAATAAGAACATATATAAGTTATATTAGGAATAAAAAAGTGAGAATGGAGGATAGTGTGGGGTGTGTGTGTGTGTGTGTGTGTGTGTGTATGTGTGTGTGTTTAGAAACTATATGGCGATAAATTGAAAGTTCTAACCAAAATAATAAAATTCTTAAAAAATATCAAATCTAAAAAAATGGCTAATAAAAATACAAATAGCTTTGTAATTGGTTCAGAAATTTAATTCAGTAGCTAAAATTAAAATCAGATAAAATTTCTGTGATACAGAGGGTTTTACAGGTAAGAGAGGCACTTTAATAATTTCACAATTACTTTCTTATGCTAACTTGTTTAGAGACCAGAGGAAAGGAGCGTCTTTAGAACTTATTCCATGTGGATAAGAAAAACATTAAAGTTTTTTTTAGAAACATGGTCCCACAGAGAAAAAGTCTGCTTGTTAATTTCATTTATGGAGATGATGCAAAAATCATAGATAAGATATTAACAAAGCATATCCAGCAGAGTATTAAAAGACATAGCATGAGCAAGTGAAATATAATCTTGAAAATGTCAAGATTATTAAACATTAGACAAATTTATTAATTTTATTCACCATATGACTACACTGAAGATGGAAAAACATAATTATCTCAACAGGTTCAGAAAAACTACTTGACAAAATTCAGTACCCCTTCAGACTATAATTCATAAATCCATACTAAAACTGAAAGGGGAGTAAAGTTTCTTAATCTGATATTAAATATCAGCTAAGGACTTAGAGCAAACATTACTCTTATTGGGGAAATCATAGGAGCTCCACTCAAGTCCACTGTAAGTAATGTTTGCTGTCATTACATTATTAATACTGTGCTGAATATTCTAGTCAGTTCAGTAAGACAAATTAATCATTTTAAGTCAGAAAATATCAGAAGAAACATAATAACCATTATTGATGATAATATGATTGCCAACATGGAAAAAAGATAGAAAATTAACAAACAGTATGACTAATAATAGTAGTTTGACTAGATTCTTAGATTCAAGAACAATATTCAAAATGGGTAGTGAATTTTTATATTTCCATAAAATGTAGTAAATGTAGCTAAAGGTAAGTCTAAAGGAAGAACTTCAGTGTTTATTTTTTCAAGACAGTTACACAGTTCTATTGAAGGACCCCCAAAGAAGTGTTCAAAATGCAGAGAAGACATTTAAAGGTTTCAAGACTTCCTTTTCAGAGGGTGGCAATTCTTTAATCAATTTATAGAGAAATTTGGCTTTCCTAACTTTATAAGTTAACTTAAAGCGTTTTACAAAAATGAAAAATGGCCGAGAAAAATTCTCAATTATTTTTATAGAAGGAAATATAGGATTAGGTGTTAGAAGGGAATAAGGAGAAGAAAAAGAGACTGATTTTTCTTGGGGTAAAATTAACTGAGTCAGTGCTATTAACATAGGGAGAGATGGAGGGAATGCAGAAGAATCCAGGACCTGGAAACACACTATGCTCTCTCTGGGGACTTACTATATACAGTGGCCTTATACATGCAAGAGGAAAATCAGGTGGTTAGCAAAGAGTGCTGCAAAAGCTGCCTATGTAGCAGGAGAAGGGTGTTAGATTCCTACTTCCCACCTGCGTAAATACATGCACGTGGTTTAAACAACAAATGTGAAAAAAGAAAGTTTTATAGTCCTCAAGAACAAAGGTAAAATGGCATTTTATGAAGAGATGTTTCTTAACTACTAAAAATAAAAATAATGATAATTTTGATTTTATTAAATTAAAAGTTGGTGTGTAACAAATATTCCATAAACAGAGTTAAAAAGCAACCCACACCAAAGGAAGATATTTTCTACCTATATAACTGACAAATAATATTCAGAAACTTATAGAAATGTTTATAGATCAATAAGCAGAAATAAAAGATCCTATTTGAAAATGAGAAACATGAACAAGCTGTTTGCAGGAGGGGAAATGAAGATTTCATAAATATATGAAGAGACCCTTAACTATGCTTGTTCTTGGGGGATACTTGTTAAAATAACAAGATGCTATTCTGTCCTAACAGACAAGATCCCTGTCTGACATCATCAGTTGCAAGCCAAAATATAAGGAAGCAGAATCAGATTATGCTAACACAGGGATAAAATGATATAATCACTTTAGGAAATGAGGTTCTACTAATTGAAAATGATGGCAATGCATGTATCACAAAATTCTGAAATTTTTCTTCTACTATACAACTTAGAAATTCTCTCACACTGTTAAACAAAAGATCACCCATGAAGATTTTTATTACTGCACCGTTTATAAAAGTGAAAACAGTTTGATTATTCCTTGGTAGGGAGTCAGAGAGAGAAGTTGAGTTTACTTCCAGAATAAATTTAGCCCAGCAGTTAAATTAAATGAATGGAATCTACATATATCAGTAGGAACAAAACTCACAGAGAACATTTAATAGAAAATGCATGTTGCTAACATATACACACGGCATTAATATTTCTATAAAATTAAGAAGCACACCAAATGGTAATATCACTCTTTAAAGACACAGTTTAAAGAGCAAAAATGCACTCAAACCTAGTCAGGGACACTATACGAGAGGAGAAGAAAGACCTGTCACTGGATCAAACTTTATCTGTTTCTCTGCACATCAGTTCTTTAAAAATTTAAATACAGAAGGACACCTATTTCAAATCTCTGCTTCCCAAGGCTCGGGGACCATTGCAGAAGAGGGGATAGAAAGATAATAAGAGCCAGAGGGGGTATGACCACAAAGAAACAGAATACTAAGTATATTGTATGAAAATCGCAAAAATTCAATAAAAATCCATTTAAATAACAAAGATGTATATTAAGCAAATGTGAAAAAACAACACATTTGAATATGTGGATATGTGATAGCTACATTTTTCTGTACTTTCCTACTTGTTTGAAATATTTCAAAATTAGAACTGAATTTCTGAAAGGACAAGTAAACAAAATACCGTATCTATTTCAGGTAAACATAGTGGTCTGCTCTCCAGGTTTTCCTCGATGCCCATCTCCTCCACCATTTTCTATATTTCAAGAATCACTGACTGGTACACAAATGATGAAATTGCTAACTTGACATTTTATTGCAAGCTATCACTTGTAATTTTATTCTTACCAGCAATAGAGTTTTCATTTTCCCAGTTTGAGATGCACATATTTTAATACTGTTAAGTTTCTTTTCAAGACAAAGATATTCTTTCAGGATGTTTACAAGTGCTCTCCCTAGGCTTATCTCCACCATCCAACTAGAAATCCCAGATAAAATGAATTACTATGCAGCTACATTTTTCTGGAAAGTCCATTAGCAGGGTATCTGTGAGAACAATTACTAAATCTGGAGCCAGGAATTTTGGCTTCTTTCTCTTCTGTGGTGACTGTTTCCTGAAATCTTAAGGGGCTCAGTTTCTTAATCTTTAACGCAAGATCATTGGCTTATCTCTAAATCCTTTCCGGCTTGAGGTATTGAAATCTCATGAACTGTGTGAGTGAAGTCAGTCATAAAATGAAGAGTGACTGGAAGACATGGGCTGAGGAGCCAAAGCACTCCTCTGACTCATATTACCCTTTCTCTGTCATAGTTACACTGTCGCTGTTGTTTGGGATTAAGGTGATGAAGGCTGAAATTTGAAAATTAATGTTTTCTGAATAAATTCTTCTTCATTAAAGCCTTATCAGAATTTTTTTAAATAAATAGATTAAATACCATGTTCCCTGAAATTTTACTGGAAACAGTTCAGGTATGTTTTGGTCTGAATGTAAAATAGTAAGGTCTTGGAGGGGAAAAGGGGACCCTTAGAGGGAGTCTGTGCCTGTTAGAAGGATGCAAAATGTACTGTGAACTCGGTTATATGGATCCTGAGTAAGAAAAGGGAGAACAAAGATGGAGAAAGATGGAGCAGGACCAAAGACAAGGATGACAGTGTCCCATGAGGATAACTCCAATGGCTACATCTTAAACACCAGCCAACCAAGAGCCATTTTTTAGTGACAAAGGGAATTTAAGCTTGCTTTCCTTTTCTTTTTAAACTAACTACAAAGGATATTTTGAAATTTTGGGGTTTATAGTAGACACAGTGCCCTCCTACTTCATGGCCATGTTAAAGAGGAGAAGTTGGTCAAAGTCCTGAAGAAATTTTCATAGCAAGTATGGTGTTTTATCAGTTCAGTGACCCCATAATGATACCTGTCTTGAGTCTTATGCTGTTAAGAGCCACAAAGGGTCACATTAGGGTGACAGAGGAAAATTTAGTCCAAAAGCTTTAACAACGAGCAGTGTGCTCTTATGATATGGGAAATTCTGAATTGGTTTGTAATTTTTCAAGTATTCTATAGAAGACAAGTGTAATTTCCTAGCTAATTATTTTAACCAAGGGCTTAAGATTAACGTTCTATGCTTTTTAAAAAAACTTTAAGGAGTTTGAAGCAGTTGCTGTCACTGGAAATGAGTTTAGTATCTGTTCTCAGGAGCAAAATCTAATCAGCCACATAAGACTGGCGACCTAAGAGACAGCCAGAAGCTCCAGGCTTCATTATAATAAGAACTCAGTGTCCACTCCATGAGAAACTAATCTTGATGGATGGGGAAAGTTTTAGAACTTGAAGTTCAGTGTATTGAGGCCACTATGTGTGAAATATATAGGATGGTGATGTAGAATATTTTTAGGTTGACTCAGTTTATTAGTCAGCTCAATGAAAAATATTGAAGTGGATTATTTGGGAGTTGTTTTATAGACATTTTTTGCATGTGTGCACCTGATTGTCCTCCAAATAACATTAAAAATTATACTGAGATAAATTCTTTCAGTAGATGTTCTATTATTTTGTCACTCCAACCAATACAGTGTTTAGTATTAATGGCTTCCTACCAAGTGGACACATCCTTCTTAAAAATAAATAGCTCAATCAAATGCTTTCAGAATGTAGATTGTTAGCATCTCTTGTTATTCAAATTGACCAATTAAAATTTCCCCAAAGAATTTTAGAATAAAATGTTTGGGATATTGTAAGAAGCAGTAGTGGAGAATTCGATTTTATTTTCTCTCGGAATTGTAACAAGCTCTAAATTTGAGAGCAAAAGTTATTAAGTGCCTAGAATTCTAATCAGAGAACCAATACTTGTTGGGATCAAGTAACTTTCTGAAGAAAACTCAAGCCCAATGAACATGATGTCCACCTTAACTGTCAATCAACAGAAGGGACTAGGGGACTATTAGGGGGAGAAAAGGAACTGTTTTTTTTTGTTGTTGTTTGTTTGTTTGTTTGTTTTTGAAAGCTCGGTGCTTCTGAAGAAGGCTTTATTCCTTCTAGATTTTCTTTCCCTGCTGAATGTTTGCTTAGCCAGTCAACTTGCTATTTGTCCCTATTCTCTTGAAAAGGAAAAAGCAATTTGGGAGAGAGGTGACAGGTGTTCTAGATAAAGAGAAGGCTGTGTTTGAGGCACACACTCAAGTTATTGCAGATGCAAAATTTATCTATTTGTCTAGAAAAAGCAAATGGGATGAATGGAGAACTGTGTGGTCTTGCTGTATCTACTACATCACAAGGAGCCAAGGTGCTAGATCTTAAATAGCCTGTGGGTATCTGCCAGAGGTTAGGACTCCTCGTCTAAATCTCAGAGTAAATGATCCCACTGCTTGAATGACTATCAGGGAGCCCCCCTGATCTTCAGTCTCGGGGACCATTGCAGCTTCCACTCACTCATTGAATCCATAGACAATGGGCATGTATGGTCGTTCTGGCCTACGTGTCATGAAAACTCAAACTTCCCAGACAGAGACGTGGCATCTCCTCTCCCCAGCCGTGACATTTCTTTCCATGAACAGTCCCTAGTGTGATCATCTCCAGCCCGCTCATCATGAGAACAGAATTGGACTGATATCTGTGTGTCTAGCCTGTGGCCTGTTGTCATTCTCAACAGCAATTGGTATGATGCTAAAGGAGTCGTCGAAGTCATGTCACTTTGTAGCTTATAACTCTTTGGTGGGTCTCATGATCCCTTTAGGAAATTTGTATTCCTCAGTCCTTTTTTCCCGGTTGCCCTAGCTTCAGTCTTGACCATGGTGAGCTTTTTTCCAGTGCTTCTGCTTGGTCAAAGTACTCTTTTCACTTCTGAGTTTTCACAGAAACTTCCATTCTGTCAGCAGTGCTCTTCCCTCAGATGCTGCTCGCCCTCCTCCCCCTACCCCAACTTCCTGCCTACTCTGGATCTGCTGATTCTCACTTGACCTTCACTTAGCAGATTAAAATTTACTTCCCTCACAATACACCTGACCATTAATTCCTATAGCATTTGCAGATCCCTGCAGCGTGGGAGTAAAAACCTGCCTTATTCAACCTCACCATCCAGCTCAGAGTACATTCTTAATAGACATTTGCTGAAAGAATAAGACTTAATTAGGAACCATTTAATCCTTGGGCACTAAACAGACAAAGTTAGTTACCTTAATCGGATCAAAACTGGGCCTCCTGCCCACACCATATTAACATCTGACTCAGAGCAGATGCTAACATTATATCAAGGTATCAGCTAGAGGATAGTGGATATAATCCATCATTTTCAGACAACAAGCAAAACTAAAAGCCTTAGTGCATGCAGCCGAGTTTACCCTGGCAGCCACAGAGCGCATACTGTCTCTTACTCTCAAACTGCTCAGGTTGACTGTTCAGGTTTGCCCTTACCCAGGCTTTGCTTCTGAAAACTGAAATATCATCTCCATGGTCTCATAAACAAAAAAAAAATTCTGGCCTAGAGAGATGGTTCAGCAGGTAAAGTCACATGCTACCAAACCTGATGATCTGAGTTAGATCCCCAGGACCCACAAAGTTGAAGGAAAGACTGACTTCCAAAGGCTTTCCTCTGTCTTCTACATATAAATATGAGATTCCCTGGCACACACATGCCCTGGAGAACATTTACACACACACATACTAACACACACACACACACTAAATAAATAAAGAAATATATATTCAAAACAAAAACTTTCCTGTAAGCATAGGGAAGACTATATAAAACTGTGAAGCATTCAGGTCTATACAGAGAGACTATCTTATGAACCTTCATCTGGCTTTCCACCTCTCCTTGGGTTCTGCGGGACTTTCTCACCCCAGTAACTTCTATGAGTTTTTCTCTTAAACTCTCCAAGAATATTTATTTTAAAAATCATTTTAGATGTTTTGAGTATTGTATAAATTAGCTAGGAATATCATAAGAGGTATCCAAACTGCATGGTTGAATGACAGAAATTTGTTTCACAGATCCAGAAGCTGGGAGTCTAAGACGAAGATGTGATCAGGGTTGATTCCTTCTGAAGCTGTGAGGAAGAACCTAGTCCATTCCTTTGCTTAGCTTTTGGTAGCATGCTGTCAAGTTTTGCATCTCTTGTCTTGGAGAATGTGGCGGTTTCAATGAGAATGTTCCACACAGGCTCCAAGTATTTGGACAATTTGTCCCCAGCTGATGGCACTGTTTTGGAAGGCCTTCGAAGGTGTGGCCATGCTGGAGGAAGCACAGCACTGGGGGCGGGCTTAGAGAGTTCTTAAGCCTTGACCAACCTCAAGTTGCTTACAGCTTCCTACTTCTGCACTGGCCACCTCCTGGCACGCTGCCTCCCCACCATGACAGACTATTCCCCTGGAGCTATAAGCTCAAATAACTCTTCCTTTTATAAGTTCCTTTGGTCATGGTGTTTGATCACAGCAACAGAAAAATAGCTAATACAGAGAAACATCACCCAACAGCTGGCTTCATTATTACATGTGTGTGTATGTGCCCAAACTCTCCTTACTGGGGAAAACAGCCTTCATGGTGGGAGGCTTACTCTGTTCTAACATGAATCATCCCAACTTAAACAATGATTTCTCCAGCAACTATCTTCCAAATAAGATCACATTCTAAGATCTAGGATTTCAATCTATGAACTTTTAGAGAACATAACTCAACCTCAAACAGCAACAAATAGCAGAAACTTTCACATCAGTGAAAAGTGGTATTCATGGAGAAAGAATGAGAGTTTAAAAAGATCTTGAGGATTAGGACTCCTCAAAACACTCTTGCAGATGTTTTGCTGCAAAGAATGGACTTCATTGCTTGAATAATTTAAAGACTTCATCCTTGAATAATCTTAACTCACTTGGCCTGGCCTGGGTCACAGATTCATTCCTTGGCTTCAAGGGATGATGGATGATGTGATGGCAATGGGAAAACTTTGCAAGGGGAATCGATTTGTTTCCTACAGTGTGACAAACCTTGGATTTACTGTTCCATGAAGTCTATACACAAGGAAGACTAAAGATAATTACCCCAAAGAAATCTTGAATCTGGGAATGTTCAGAGATGGAAAGCAGATGAGAGATGACCAAAACAGAGAAAATAAGATTAAAAGTGACCCCACTTTCCACTTAAAAACAACAAACAAACCAAGAGGTGAACTCCTACTGGCCCTCCTTGGTGGCAGCATGCCAGGAGGTGGCCAGTGCAGAAGTAGGAAGCTGTAAGCAACTTGAGGTTGGTCAAGGCTTAAGGTGGTGACAGAATGGTGCTGTCATTTTTGTAGACACTCTGAGAATATACAGTTTTAGAGAAGAGGATTTCTAGGCAGCTTAAGGAGGATGGCAGGCATCAAGCCTTTTGATTTTTGTTTTCCATACAATCTTCAGCTGTAGAGGAGCTTTGTGTACTTGTACATAGCAGGCAGGACTAATCCCAGTGATAAACACTCAAGATTTCCATGCACTGTACTGGATAACTTCTCTCTACGTGTTCTCTGAAACTGAGGGTTCTAACTTATCTCCTTAAAGTAGCAATTTGGTCCAAGGTACCAACTATGGGCTTCAGAATTACTTGTTTTTTTCTGGGAAGGCTTTGTGGAATGAACCAAGTCAAACAAAACCTTTCTCCTGGACATCAGGACCCCTGTATGAAATATTACTCTAGCCTTCCCCAGTTTTATGGGTAAGAACTCAAAGTGAAGAACTTCTCTGACACACCTTGTCTGATAGTGGTCATGAAGCTTTCTTTCTTGAAGGAGTTCTGCTCTGTACCCTCAAGGAAGGAATGCCATACAGAGACCAAGAGTTGAACAGAAAAACCTCCTAGGTTTGTCTACTGCTACATAGTTCAATCAGGTTTCTACATGGATATCCATGATTCATGGACTAAACTTAAAATAAATTTTCTGTAGGTTTGAGTATGTATTTCTTAAGGTTCCATGTCACGTAAAACACTCTTATCTGTCTGTCTGTCTGTCTATCTATCTATCTATCTATCTATGCCTCTATCTCATTTTGTAGTTAGTCCTAGGCATTGAACCCGAGGCTTTGGGCATGAAAGACAAATGTTCTACCACTGGTCTATGTCTCCAGACTTATATGCTATGTATTTATTTTGTTAAATTGCCTTTTGTTATAGAGGTGTTGCCCATGACTCTTTCTTTTTCTATTTAAAGATGGACATGCTTGCCAAGTTCAGTTCAAGCAGTTCTGAAATGTGAAATCTATCTATCTATCTATCATCTATCCATCCATCCTCTTTCTTATTAGATATTGAATGCCAGGGCCTTGCACATGCTATGTCATCTGCCACTGAGGGATTACAGGTCTCTGCCGCTAGGCATAGAAAGTGCATTTCTGTAGTAACAAGTGAGATCATATTAGTATTTTTTTTCTTTTTGAGACAGGGTCTCCCCATAGTCCCAGCTAGCCTGGAACTTGTTATGTAAAGAGACGAGGCTGGCCTTGATCTGCCTGCCTCTGCCTTCCAAGTGCTTGGACTAAAGGCTAAACCACCATGCCCAGTGATTTTTTTTTTTTTTTTTTTTTACCATTTAGTACTTTTAGCCAGATTTTGCTGTTTACTTGCATCTTCAAAACAGCTCTACCCGGACACCTCTCTTTTCCCCCACCAATATCCACCCAAGTACACCCAGTATCTCCGGGGAGACTTCTTACATGGAAACAATTGTGCCAGCATCTTCACAAACAGCTTGCCAATGCTTCCTGGGAGGATACCTCCCTCCCCCACTTTGGATCTTGTCTGCTGTGAACACACAGCTTCTCCCCTCTCTGTGTGCGCTGTCTGTGCTCTCTGGGTCCTCTGGGCTAAAAGTACTGAATATTCTACACAGGATGTCAGATTTAGAAAGTGAAATGAGAAGAATGAGTCAGCCTCTCCCACCACCAAGCTGACCGTGTAATGAACACTTGTGGTTGTTTGAAAGATCAGCGGAGCCGCACCATCGGCACCGGTCTTTGCCCAAAATGTGACTTGGCAAGATTAGAGCATTTTATCGGATTAGCTCAAGGATCAGTAAGTTTGAAAATTTACTTAGAAGATTAAATAATCTTTTATTGTGACTGCTCTTACCTTCCTGTCCAAATCTCCTCTAATAAAATTTCCACTGCCGCTAGTGAAAGTTAGGAGGAAGATTATAGTTTTGAGAGTTTTGGAAATGAGTGTACATCAGAAATTCATTCCACCCACAAATATCCAAGCTTTGAAAACTTGAGGGTGTGCTTTGACCAATCTAGAGAACAGAACTCCTCCTTTCTTGTTATGCTTGTCCCCACATTGCCTGATTAATACCAGGGACTCCTTTCCCGGTACAGATCTGGGCCCCAGGCACTTAGTCTACCTCCCCCTCTGTTCAGTCTGCCCCTCCACTCCTCCCTCCCATCTTGCGTTGCTGTGCATCTCTTTTGCTGATAATGCCTTTTAGGAGGAGGCAAGTGCTCCAGCATAGTGCTTGTGGCTTTCTTGGAGCTCTATATTGTCTTTGCAATTTTTATTTAAAAAAATCCAAGCCCTAGTTTCATAAGCCTCACCCATTCCCTCACAAACTTGATACTTATGCAGTATCTTAGTAATCCTTGTAATAGATTTCTTTTTCATAGACATGGAAAAAATTATCTTGTGTTTTTTACCCCCTGAAGTCCCTGCTGGCCTGGAATTCATTACATAGAGCAGACTGGCCTGAATCTCATAGAGATTCAACCTACCTTTTCCTCTGTCTCCTGAGTTCTGAGATTAAACATGTGTGCCACCACATGCAGCAAAAATATCATTTTTTAAAAAAAACATTCATTTATTTATGTGAATGTGTGTAAGTATGTGTGCAGGTGCATGCTCTGGTATGCACACACCACTGTTGTGTGTATACTTAGAGGCCAGACGAGAGCATTTGATCCTTCAGAGCTAGAGTTATAGGCATTTATGAAACACCTAACTTGTTACATTGGTGTTGGGATTTGATCTCTAGTCCTCCATGACTGTATAGCAAGTGTTCATAACTGATGACCTATCTCTCCAGCTCAAAAGTATTATTTCTAATATACACCAAAGTAATTCATAGGGATTAAAATTTATTTGTGGTGCTGGAGAGATGGCTCAGTGGTTAAGAGTACTGGCTGCTCTTGTAGAGGACCCAGATTCAATTCCCACTACCCAATGGCAGCTAACAACTATCCATAACTCCAGTTCCAGAGGTTCCAATGCCCTCTTCTGACTCTGAGGGTATTGCATGATGCAGGTGCACTCACATACATACAGGCAATATACTCATACACACAAAATAAAAATAAAAAATATTTTAAAATTCTTTGCATATTAGTTGTATTCATCTCATGTAGCACCAATAACACCCCCTACTGATCTTCTTCAAGAAGAGACCCTTCTGTGATGATCGACATGCTCTGTACTGTCTAATACAGTAGTTGCATGCCACAAGTGTATACCGAGCACGTCAAATGTGTCTACTGCAACTGAGAACCGGGATTTAAAATTTATTTAATCAATTTAAGTTGAACAGCCATATATACCTTCTGGTTGCCGTTTTGGAAAGCAACGGTCTGTATTATAAGATATCTCTAGGCTTTTTCTCTTTCAGATGTTAAAAAGTAAAATAGAAAGGAAACTGTTGAGTCCTCACAAATGGAGATATCTGTGGAGACACAGATACAGGCTACCTAGAATAAAATTTTGTGCCAGAGGAATTTTCCTCCACCACAGCTATCAAACAGTCCAGTGTATCATACTGAACTATTTTTTTTTTCTCAAGAAGGTGGCTTTTGTGATAGTAAATCAGAAGACTTTGGTGATCTTCACTGATTAAAGTTAGAACTCATCATATTAGATACTAATCTGTTACAAGTATTTGGAGGAGAGTACATTGTATGGAGAATTGAGTGCAGACCCCAGAAATGTGCTCTGTTGTACGTGATCAGGGGTTACTGGTCAAGGATACATTTTGTAGAAGCTGTACTTTATAGCACGAGAAAACTTTCAAGCATAGTTCTCTCTCCAACTTGGTTTCATCTTTAACAAACACAAGAGTACTTGGAGACTCTGTCCTACCAAGTATACTCTTCTAGTGATTGCCCAAAAGTCCATGGGCAGTAGCTAGACTGAGAGTCTGAATCAGCCCAGCTGATTACCTTAATCACCTTAATCATAGAATCGACCCTCCCTGGAATGGCCTCAACAAGCAGAATGACAGGAAAGCCACTCTGAGCTGTCAACACCTCCTTAGAACATATTCTGATGCACTTAATGAAGAGCTTGTGATTTGTATTATGGACAAGATAATTTCAAGGTGTTGTCAATCCTTGCTTGTTCCTTTATCAGTAATGAAGAGTTCTCTGAGACTGCCTTCCTCAGGGCATGTGTACTCTTGCAGAGGCTCTGAGTCTCCAGGTGAGCATCTTTCCCTGAGTTCTCTGGAATCCTTAAAGCAGTTCTTTTCCTTTTCTTTGTGCATTCTGACCTGTTTATCCATGCACATTTGGACATGCAGACAGAAACTCCTCATTTTTTTCCTCCCAGAGTAAAACTTGGTCCTTAAATGCCTTTCATTGTGAACACTCCTAAGTAGAGTTATTAACTAAGATATTCACTTTATCTGGACCAGATTACCTGAGTATGCAGGTACTAGGCCAAGGTTCTTGTTTGCGAAAATTTTCAAATGCTACATTAATATATAAGGAATAAGAGAAGCAAAATAGTCTTGTACATTCACACCTATACCTGATGGAGTTTTCATATCTTCTCATGAATTTTTAGGTCTGATCTTCTGACATTAATCCACTAGGCACTGTTTATTGTTTCCCAACATGCTTTGTGGCAGGAAAAGGCACTTGCTTCCACGCTTGATCATCTTAGATCCTTTGAACCCACATGATAGAAGAAAGAGTTGACTCGCTCAAGTTGTCCTCTGACCTCCACACCCATGCATAGCACACAAGCTTTCCCCATAATAAGTAAATAAATGTAAAAAATTTATTTTCTTCAAAAAATATTTTCTAATTTTTTGTGTATGTGCATGTGCGTGTGTGTGTGTGTGTTTGTTTGCATGTGCACATATCATGGAGGTCAGAGATCAACTTTTGGGAGTCAGTCCTCTTTCTACTATGTACGTTCTAGGAAATGAACTCAGGTCTTCAGGCTTGGCGGCAAGTGTTTCCATCTGCTAAGCTATCTTATGGTCAATCAAAAAATGTTTTTCAAAGTCATTATGGAAAGAATAGAGATAGAATAATATTGTATTACCCCAAGCCATTAGATTCTCTTCATGGGTATGAATCACATTCCAATTGTGCAGTAAATGACCTCTTTACTGAAATAGCAATGTATTACTATCATTTGATCTCTAATTACTAGTATTCAGATGAAACTTTAAAAATAATACAAATTTTAGTCATAGCCTAAACTAACTTAATATAGTTATCAGAAAAATTAACTGCCTATCATGATTAGGAACTGATCTCTTGGGGTCTTGAGGAAGAGAGTTTACATGCTGTTTCCATCTCTGAACTCAGGAAAGATTGCTACAGCATTGTGTATAGCTAGGTTTCTTGACTCTAAGGTGGGCAATAGTAATACAATTTATAAAACTTACTGTAAAAATAAAATTATGTGAAAAATTAGTTTCTAGTACAAGGCAACAATCAAGTAAATAACTAGATAGCAATTGTCTCACTACACTCTTTAACCCTTTAGAAGCTGTTTTTCAAAACTGATTCTAATTTTAAAGTTTTAAACCATCAAGTTTTCAGAACATTGTGGAACATACTCATTTAAAATGGAATAATTATAATGTGCTCCTTTATAGTACTGCATGACTTACAATCCCTATTGTACAGTTGAGGAAACTGAGTTACAGTTTAAATAACTTACCTAAGATTACTTAATAGTCAAAACAGTCAGGATATAAACCTGGCAATGGGACTCCAGAATTAATACTTCTATAAGACAGAAATTTAGAATAAAAAATTACTATTGTAATGTCATTATAACTACAAACAAAATATATGCTAATAGAAGAAAATATGCATATTAAAATTATTGAAATATTTTCTTTTATCTAGACAGCCACAGTATAATTTTGTCCCCATATTCCTTTTGAGTGAATATCCTTATTCAGCAATCTCTCTATATTTAACACATTAACACAGAAGCCAGCCTGGACTATGTAGTAAGACCCTGTCACACAAACACACAAACAAACCTCAGAAATTTAACTTGTTAAAATGACTCAAAGTTTGCTGTACATGAGGATATATAATTTTCATTCCAAATATCTTTTTCATATAAAGTACCTAAGACCTTATTTGTTTCTGAAAATTATCCTCTAAGATACTCAGGCCTGTCCTATCTCTAGTGTCAGGGAGATTAAGGAAGAATGGAGAATAAGAGAAAACAAGGACTGATACTTCAAAACTGAAGGTTTTAGACTAGTTAAAAATGGACTGGAATCACATAACTCTATAGTGAAATGGACCTTGTCACACCCCTCTCCTGAAAATAGCAGCATAGTAGTAGGCAGTGTAGTAACTAAATTTTGGAGAAAATTACATGCCATTGCAATATGAAAAAAAATTGGGGATTTCCAAAGACCATATCTGTGAAGAAACAGACCCTAAGGATAAGTATATTTAAAATATACAGCTAAGTTCATAACTATAGACATACATATATTATAAATTTATTTATTTAAACAGCTGCATACCTTCTCTTCCATTTCAGTAGCTGTTCTGTGAACGTATTTGATCAGCTTTTCTTTATGAAATTAGGTTATTTCTGTTTATTATTGTTTTATTATAATTACACCGTGTGTGCCTCTCTTCACATAACATCTTTGGTTGAAGCACTGAGTTGAAAACTTGATATTTCACAGCATATCACCAAAGAACTTTTCCCTAATGTTATTCTCTTTACATTTGCTAGGCATGAAACAGAACATTCGCATCATTGTGCCTTTGCTAATTTTGAATAATATTATTCAGTATCTGTGCTGCATATGACTATGAGATGGAACAGGCTGGGGGTAATTTTCAAAATATTTTAGTTGGAATGTTAGTATTGTTCCCTAGTGACTTGTGTCAATTCTTTTCCTATATGAAGGATACCTATATTTATTAATTTAAAAAGTCTTCCATGTGTGTTGTTTATATTATGTTTGCTTATGACTTTTATGAGTATGTTTTTAAAAAATCAAGCAACAGAATGGCATATTAAAAATACCATAATCACATTTTACATTTGCTTTAATAGCATATCATAGTGAAAAAAAAAAAAAGGGCCAAGCTTTGGAGTCTGTCTTCTGGGATAGCATTTTCAGCTGTTGCCGAGGCTCTGAACGAGAAGGTTTTTCAGTGAGTAGAAGTTGTTATCGTGGTAACTCAGCACAGAGACTACCCATGACTTGTATTTTGTGCACATCTCTCTCCCTGTTCCCTTGTTTCTTTCCCCTCCTGATGTTTCACATTCAAACTGCAAGACTTCATGTTACATTGTCCTACCGGAACTTTGCTACGTGGCTTTCTTTGCCTTTTCATTTCTTCTGTAGTTTGTTTGTTTTCTTCCTATGACCCCCCCATTTTTTTTTCTTTCATAATAGTACTTTCAATGAAAGTAGAAAATATGGGGTGAAAATTTTTTTCTACTGTATTTGAAAAGCAAATGAAATGTTCTAAGGGTCCTTCCCTGTGGGACAAGATGGGACCATTGTTAGCACTGGGCACGTAGCTCTTTACATGACTCTTGCATAATAATTCCCCCAAGTGCTTAGAGAGTGAGAACCTTTGACACCAGAAAGCTCTGCTGAGACTACTTACTCTTTATTTTCTGTTTGAAAATCAGGTGAGGGTCTTGACCAAAAGACACTATTTTGAAACGAAAGAAAGGAAAAATACCCTTAATTTCAGCAGAGCAACATCTGAATCAGATGAAGAAGAATAATAGTTTTGACAAAAAGGTATGGTCAAATAAGCACAGGGTCCTGCTAGAATTTTCCAGAAAGTGATGGATGTTGGTAAGAGTTGCTATCATCTTATTTGACTTTATACAACCTCCAAATCCCAAATCAAAGCAGATGTTATTTCTATCCTTCCATCAGCTCAGCTACCATGGCACCACAACAGCAAGAAGAAACTGAATGGAAAGTTCTTCAGTGGAAATGCCCAAAGACATTTAAATGTTCTTGTTCTATACATTATTTCAAATGCCTCCTTCCACTTCTCCAAATTTTCGCACATGCTTTCTGGAAGATCCCAGATGCACATTCTAACGGCTCGTCCTGACAGAGAAAATTGAGCTGATTGAAAAAATCTTGCAGGTTAAATTCTACTCCTTAAATACCATTTCACACTTGTTCAGTGTTTCTGAGATTTCCCATGTTGAGTCAGTTGGTTCACAGTTATATGAACCCTGCAGCCTGGCTATGGTATACTTTCAGGGTTCCTATCTTGATGACTGTCTACTACTAGCTTTTCTGCCCTGGCACAGGGCCAGAGAGATGTGGAAGTTCAGCACTTCAGTGTAGGCTTGGCCTGCTCATCTAGGTCCCCATGTGCTTGCTTTGCATAGTTCACTTATAATTTTAAAACAGAATAATGGGTTTCATTACGGCATTTATATAAACATACATCACCATGCTTGCTCGTGTCCCTTCCCCATCTGCAGAATCTTCTTTCAGCCAATGGCAGACTGGGACAAGTTTCAGTCTGGCTTTCCCTATTTTCTAGCAGCGTCATTTGTTCTGAAGTCACCCTTAGCCTGATATACTAGTGCTCTGAGGAGCCAAAACAGATAGGAAAGTAGCTTAACTTATTAAAAACCCACTTCCTCCATGACGCCTCTTTAGGCCCACTGTAGCCTGCTCCTCACCCCCTTTCTAAACTGTATAACCCTGACTCTCAATTGAGCCTTCAAAGATGCATTGCCTCAGCACTCCCTTGCATACGCCTCATTAAGTGAGTTTAAAGAAAGATTTATGAGAACAGGAGATAGAAGCTGATCAGGCAGGCAGGCAGGGGACACCCGCCCCCAATCACCGGCTCTGAGAATATCCTTGCTGGGACCAGGGATGCTAAACAAGAGTTCTGGTTTCTGGTTTCTTACTATCTCTTAACCTTTGTCTGGAAGCTATACAAGAGGATGTGGCTGAAACTGACAAAGATTCAAGGGACACCTCCTGGTTGGGACAACTTCCCCTCCCCAAGACTTACAGTTTCTGACACATGTTCCTCACAATGCCCCTACTTTCTGATACCTGTGTCTACTATACCTGCTCTTCCTTCTTGCTTAACCTATGATCTGCGATAAACTTCTTTCTAAAACATACCTTTTGTGGTTTGTGCATTTCATTCTTTGAAATCTTTAGACAAGAATCCAGAGCCACTCACTGAGTGGAAGTTCTGTGTGACCATGGGTGTGTGGCACCCTAGCTTCTGGGTTAAAGCACACCTAAGGTGAGAGGAAAGGCCTCCTTTGAACGCAAGGGCTTCTTAAATTTTCCCATATCAGGGTGTAAGAATTTAGCTTTTCAAAAGTCCCCCTACCCCACTCTAATTTTTAAATATATATATAAAATTTTTTTCCCACATTGGTTTTTGTGACCAGGCCAACTTAGGAAACTATCTTAATTATTGCTTCATATATTCTGCCTCAAAGATCTGAAGATCTGATTATTTAATTACCTCTTCAATCTCCTGGTTGAAGTGTACCTTGTGGAGAAATTGCAAAGAAACAAGATGGGCAGTTTGATTTTTAAAAAGGTGGTCATAGGGACTGGAGTGTGAAAAGATAATTAAGGAAGGAGACAGGAGAAGTACTTCGGTGAAGAAAACGGACAGAGTGGGCGTGAGCGGGGAGATGGAGCACTCAACTGTCCAGGCAGCACGATAATGACCTCCTTATTGGTCTTCCCGCTTCAACCTCTTCAGCCTCAAATCCCTCACAGCTGTCACAACCATCTTCTCAGGCCTCTCTTTGATTGCGTTATTTCCCCCACTCAGAGCTCTGTGTCAATGCCCAATTACCTCTCAAGTCAAATTAACACTCTTAATCACAGGCGTCAGAGTCCTCACCTCTGGTTTCCAGCAAATACTGGTTTCCTGCAAATAATGGCAGTGCTCATCCCTGCTCCTGCCTCGGGGAGACGTGTCAGATGTCGACTAGCGAAGCCCCACCTCAGCTTCTTCCTCCTCCTGAGCTTGTGGGCCTTTCCTTCTTTAAAATACTGCTCAAAGGCAGTATATTATTAAATCACATGTGGCTTGTTTCATGGTTTTGAAGAAGAATGAAAACAGAATCAGGCTTTACCATTCAAAAAATAACCTTTTCGATGATAGATTTTTCCCTTTTTGTATTTGCTGTCTAAGATGGCTTTAGTTTCAGTCGGCTTAACTCAACGCTACAGAGAGGTCTCACCTGATGCTGCACGCCAGCCCTCACTGTTCTTAGTTTAAACACTTCTTTCAAAACCTCGTGGCAGATGCTTTCTAGGCCGCTCTGGATGCACAGGAATCATCTCCCACCTTCTAGACAGTTTCCTAACTAAGGAAATGTGTTTCTTGGGACTTGTAAACCATCTCTTTAAAGTGGAAATATTAAAGGAGACAGCGTTCCTACCTCCTGACCTTGGCAGCTAGGGAGGAGTCTAACTTTGATGGGCAGTCACGAGCTCTACAAATTCCATTGATAAATCTGACCTCTTTCCTGCAACGTCCTTTAGTAGTCTTCTATCAGTTAATGCCAGAGTTTAAAAACCAGACTGCACTTTGCTTCAGTAAAGCCAAATTCAGGCTTTTCCATCACTGTAATAGCTTGAATAAAGGTTTCCTTCCCTGTTTAACATTGTCCAGTGCAAAAGGCTCCTCTGCCTGCTTAACATTGTCCACTGCAATTTTTTCTTGGTATACCTGACAATTATTGACAATATATGACAATTAGAAAATAATATGGAAAATTTGTTTTGTAGATGCATTTCATTTTCACCTTTAGTGACCGTCACTCCAACACTGACCTGAGCTACTCATAAATAAATTTAAATTTAAATCAGCTATAACTGACTATATTCATATATAGTCAGTATACTTCAGAAAAATAATGCATGTATGCATATATCTCATTGTAGCTATAAAGGATGAGGCTCTCGATGCTGGTGACCCGATCTCTGAGTACTAACTTTTTCTGAACAAGAATTCTTGTTAAATCAAAGAGAAGGCTTGTAGACTGTCCATATATGACAAATCTCATTCTATGGAAATGATGTCTACTTTTCCAATAAGAGAAAAGAAAACAAGCATACCCCTCAAACCCCTGCTTTCTAAATTCTAGAAAAAGTTCCTCATTCTGAAAATGTGGCACAGTCTTCCTAATTTACATATTGTTGGGATTTGAAATGTAAAATAATGTTTGTTCCATGTGATTTTGGTGAAGACCTGTGGCACGATTAAATGCCCCCTTGATCCAGGTTTCAATTTCATGTTCCCTAAGTCTTGTTAGCAGATAGTGTTAAACAGGCAAAGAATGAACTTTAAAAAAAAGAACAATAAATTGCACATGAAAATTTAAAATGCAATATATATACACATAAAGCATAATTATCTAGTTATATTGATTTCATCAATGAGAAAATTCAAATGACTTCTGCTACATAGTTTCTTCAAATAAGCCTGGTGGATATTGCCTACTAGAATTAAGTGTAGAAAACTCCCTGACAGTATTATATATGTGTGTCCATAAGATTTTCTTTCATGGGGTTGGGGGTGTAGCTCAGAAGAAGGGCCTGTGGTGAGTATGTGGGAAGAGAAATAATCATTTGTGAGATTATAAGATTATGTTAAGGTAAAAATTTTGAATATGAAATATGAAGATTTTTTTATCATTTCTTTTCTGATGTTCATTTCTTCCTGGATCTTTCTGATTACTTCTACGTAACACAGAAGTACTGCATTGATTACTGGGTTGGTAGTGAAGGGCCCTTTGCTCTTGGAAGGCAGAGAATTTTCCCCACATGCTCATTGGTCTTGGGACCATAACCCCTTCCTCTGTCTGGTAAGGATGCTGAAAGGATTCTTGGAAATGCAAAAGAATAAAATTAAGTCTGTCTTTCCCTCTTTATTTTGGAGCACTGTCCTGGGTTTTCTATAGGTATCATTATTTTGGATTCTAAGTATTGAAATGAAAAGCAATTCCTTTGAGTGGAAGCGAACTAAAGGGTAGTCATACAATATCAGTTAATTATCAGATTCTTCTTGTCTTCAAACTTGTTCTTAAGCTTCAAAAATAATACTTTAGATTTCAAAAATAAAATAGAATTATTGTTGATGATTAACATTTATTTGCATATGGATGTGATGGTAAATATTTGAAATCCACTCCTGAAACTATAAAGAGCAGATAGCAAATTCAAACCAATCTGACAGTCTCTTGCATCAAGCCAAGATTATATAACTTTCTGTTATTATGTAACTGTCCTCTTACAACTTGTAAATATTAGTTTATTCTCAAAGTTTACTAGACTATTGTTTTAAAAGAACAATGGCTTCAAGGGAAAACTATATTCTTCTCCTTTCTTAGCTAGAAAAGAAGACGGAAATTTAATTTTGTGAATGCCTTTCATATTTTTTTGACGGGGTTTCTAGTCCAAGCTACCTGTAACTCACTAGGTAGACCAGGTTGGCCTCAACTCAATCTCACAGAAATCCACCTGCCTCTGTTGCTTAAGCAAGTGCAAGTGTTGGGATTAAAGTCATGCACCATCACACCCAATGTGCTTTGCACATTTAAAGTTTATAAACAGTATTCTAACAGAGACCTCAGCTATTCATAAATATGCTTAATATTGGAGATTGTAGTTTGTCACTTCTGGAGTTTATAAGCCTTCCTCTTTAAATTAAAAGACTGTATTAATTGCCAGAATTTTATGGAGTCTAATTTTTAACCAGTTGTTTTAGGCCCTAGGAAGGACTGAACAATAGAAATGATATTCTAAGTTAAAGTTATCACTTGTCTTTGCCCCAATCCAACACCCACTGTCAACTCTTCGTTTCTTTTCTCCTCCTCCCCTTTCTAACTATTTTGAGCCCGTTCAGGTCTGACTGTTTAGGTATGGTCCTAAGCTGCTCTATAGGTTGATCTTTTCTGTGAGGTGAAGGGTTAAGAGTTTGATACTTTAGTCTCAAAGAAGAGACCAAGCTATTCTAGTTATATGACAAAATTTGGCCTCAGGAGTGAATGTGCATCAAACCAGAGTTCTAAGCTCACTGCCCCATGCCTTGGCCACTGTATGGCTTCTAGACCACTCAGTTCCCGAACCAGGTAGGTGTTTATTTGAAAGGTATAACATTAGGGGGAGGTATATCATATCACTCTGTTCCAAGAAGTTCTGAGAAATTCACAAGCAGAGGCAATACTACATAAGGGATCTCTAGAGCTTGAATATTTTTTGTGTTTTTTTTTTTCCACTGGGGAGGAAGTACTGATTTGAGAAATTGTAAAATTTCTGAAGTTGGGCAATGTATAAGAAAGACCTTCCTGAGATTAAGAGGTACTAAGGTGCCAATTGCTCATCTTAGTGATTGGGATTTTGAATTATAAACACATATTAGGGAGTGAACTCATGTGGCCCTGTGTAACTTTAGAGAAAAGAGATTGCTGGTATAACAAACCACCACAAACTTAGTGGCTTAAAACATTACTACTAGCGTTTCACACTTCTGTAGCTCAAAAGTTCCACAGTGTCTTCTGGGCTAAAATCAAGGTATTTGGTTTTGGAGAATCATTAAGCCTTTTCAGCCTTCTAAACCCTATGTCCTTTAACTCATGGTCTTCCATTTCATCTGAAGAATTACGGTGGAAATATAGTACCACAAAAAGCTTTAATCTCCCCAAACAACACTGCAGGCTGTATTATTTATTTCATGTAATGTACTATAACATACATAAAACAACCAATGTTGCCAAGTTCTAAACTTGTTCTCCACCCCCACACACTGTCTTGGATATGACATTATTGTAAGGGTATATTTGAACTCATTGCTATTTATATAAAGTGAATAATTCAGAGAAGTCAATGTTGAATTAGTAATAAATTACTTATAAATAATGGTGGGTTAGCCTCAGCTGCCACTGAGATTTGAGATTCAACTTGCGAATAATCTCTACAGCTATCTGTGAGTCCTGCCCTGTGTAAGCCTTGCTTTTCATCTTCTTTCTTTTTGTTACCAGTCTGGGGAGATGGAAAGAAGATCATGCTTGTCTAGTTTTATTGATGGCATTATCTCTACACATAAGGATATAGACTTGCCTGAGAGTTCTGCCCACGGACAGATGACTAACCCTTAGTCAATTTCTGATTCCATTAGTCTGATTGGGACCTGAGAACCTGCGGGTGATGTTGTTATTGAGAATCTTCTGCAACTGATTTTTTTCACTTAGATGCTTCTGAGGCTTACTGCTAGTGACTCAGCTTTAGTTGACCTTTTATGCCTTTTTGCCAAAGTAACTTAATGCTTCTGTGTTTCTGTATCACTGTCTTCAAGATGGAATATGTCCTCTGAGGCTTAACAATGCTTAGGCTCACATGAATAGTGCAATGGATTTGCAAGCATTTATTATAAAGTATTATTTTTCAGACTTGAAAAATTCCCCAGAGCGGTTATGGCTAAGGCTCTGTATAGAAACTGAAATCCCTCTTTGACGTCAAAATTATTCACTCTTGATTGCTAGCCTATTTTTAAAAAAAAGTCAGCTTTTTTTGTTATCTCAGTCTCTCTGAAGTTCAAGTTTAAAACAAGTTTATAAAGTTAAATTGCCACTGAATCCTAAGATCTGTTGATACATTTGATAAAACTGCAATTTTTAAGGAACTTTTAAATGGAAAATTAGGAAACTTTTAAATAATTTTGAAAGTTTATAGGCATAAAATTTTAAAGTATATAAAATATACTATTATGAATTGAAATAAAGTTTGTTTGATTTGGACAAAATGTTGACTTGATTAGAATAATATTACTTTGACATATTCTTTGTGTCAAAGTCTACAGCGTAAATGTTATATTTTGTCTCTAAGACTCCCACTTTGACTCATATTTATTCTGTGTTCTTAGAGAAATAACTCATTTAAGGCTGAATTTCTGATGTTGGTAAAAATGTAACATTTTCATTGCTAAAATTGTTTTGAAACATTAATGAGAATGCAGAACAGAAATATTTGGGGCCAACATAAATTTTGAAATGAAATGCATTAAACCAGATTTTTCAATGGGCTTCTGCTCTTCTTTAGATAGAAAGTTCTTTGAAAAATCAACAAAACAAATGGCAATTAAAAATGGAACAAAAGAATATGAAGAAACGTTGCCCATGGAAAAGCATCTAACTGTTCTGTGAGCTGAAAATAAATCTTACATTAACAGAAAGACAGAGGAGAGCTCTCATAGTTTGAAGGCCCACAAGTGGCTCAAGAAAGGTCTACCTTGGTTATATCCTCTAGCTTCATATCTGTCTCTAGAAAGGAATACGCTGATTTCAGAAATTCAGAATTCTTACAGTTCCACAAAATAATCACAGTAAAAATATCCAACACAGTGCGTGAGAGCTGGAAGGGCAGACAGCAACAGAGATATGCTCACAAGGACTTCAAATACTAGATTGACAGATGTGGAATATAAACAACTATGAAAAAATTAAATATCAGGTAAAATATTAAGGAACAAAGAGGAGTATATTAAGATGGACTTTCATGCTTGAAAACATCCAAATAGAACCTCTCAATGTGAAAATGAAAATGACGAAATAAAAAGCTCAATGAGTATATTCATCACAGAGATCAGGACATGAGAAAAGACTTAATGAAAATACAGATATAAAGAAGTTCTCCTAAAAGCAGCACAGAAAAAAGAAGGTGAAAGCCACAAGAGTTTAGCAGCTGGGGAGACAGGATGGAAAGAACTGAAGAATGACCAGGCATCTAATCTGAAGAGACACCTAAAGGTTCATGGACAGCAGCACTCAGTAGGCAAAAGTTCCACGTAAGATACATGAAAATAAGTGCATACTATGCAATTTTAAAACCAAAGTTTGGTATTCTAGTGACAAAGAAAATGTCTTGTTGTGAACCAGATCAAGAACTCATACAACTCATAAAAGAGTAATAAACAGACCAACAATAAATCCTCCAGCCTCAATAGCAGAGGCCTGGAGATAGTAGAATGATGTCTCAAACTGCTAGGAACTATAGATGTATTGAAATTAAATTATAAGAGTGAAAGGAAATTAAAGATATTGAAAACAAAAAGAAAGTGGCAGTATTTACCATTAAAAGACCTTTATGTATAAAGGCTATATTTTAAAAAAACTAAAATCTGAAAGAGTCTGAGTTGCAAGAAAGAATGGTGAAGAAGGAAAGACATTATTGTGTATAACAGAAAAAGAGGGAGGCAGGAAAACGTATTCGCTGATTACTTATTTTATAAATTTACATGATCAACCAACAAAAAATATAGTATCATATGAAATTCAAAACTATGAGTCAAACAGACAGATTTACAGAAAAAATAACCTATGAAAACTGATTCAGTAAAAAATGAATTTAAAAATCACATTGAAAATAGCAAACCAGAGCTGGAGAGATGGTTCAGTGGTTAAGAGTTTTGACTGCTCTTTCAGCAGACCAGGATTTGATTCTCAACATGCACATGGTGGTTAGGAAAGGTTCAGACCTCTAGTTCCAGGGGCATTGAATGATACAGTTGGACTTACATACATGCAGACAATACACTCATACACATAAAAAATTAAAAACATTTTTAAAAGGAAATAAAAAAAAACATGCTTGTCAATGAATTCTTTCTTTGAAAGGGTCTCCCTAGTCCAAGCCCATGTGGAACACACTATGCAGACCAGGCTGGCCTCAATGTCAGAGAGATCTGCCTGCCTCTACCTGGGACTAAATGCTTGTATCACCACACCCTGCGTAATCAATGAATTCTTTAAGATTTTAAGGAAAAAAATAACTCTAACCAAGCATAAATTCTTTTAAGGAATAGACCAGGAGAGCACTTTCCATGACTTATTTTATAAGACAGAGAAGAATTCTATGTGAACTGAAAAATTGGAAACTAATCTTTCTCATATTTTTAAATACCAAAATGGAAAACACAGGTAGCAAACCAAATCTAGTGGTAGATAGAAGTGATAATGCATCACAATTAAACTGAGCTTATCCCAGGAATGTAAAGATATGTGAGCATAATAGAGTTAATAAATGCTTCACCACATTCACAGATTCAGTCAACTCACTTGAACCATCAGAAAATACTCTGTTGTGCTGGAACACCTGTCTATGACTACCATACTTTCCAATATGGCAATATAAATATCTATAAAACCTTGTAACAAACAAACATCACTGTCAATGGTGAATGTTGGAAATATTCCCTTAAAAATTAAGAACAAGACAAATATTTATATCATCTTTCTTCTTTGTTGATATCAAACCGAAGTTTTTGACTACTGAAATAGATTTTTTTTTGAAAAAGCAATAAGTACACATGTTGGAAAGGAAATAACAAACATCTACAAATAATTTGTTGGCACAGAAAATACAAAACAATTTGCTAGAATGAATAAGAAAAAGAAAAAAACCAGGAAAACGACTGGATGATACGAGAATACAGAAACCTTGTTGCAAAATTCCAGTAACACATTAAAAATGCAACCGTAAAAACAGCATTTTTAGCACAAGAAAAATTGTACTCAGAAATAAATGTAGCAAAATGTTTTAAATGCCTGTGTGGAAAAAGGAGAAAACTTTATTGACATACATTTTTCAATGAATAAATGGAGAGATCTGTGCTAGGAAGACTGGCTTGCTAAGATGTCAGGTTTCTCTGAATTAAATAAGAGCTTCAGGATAAATCCAATCAAACTCCCTAAAGAAGTTTTGAAATCTCCCAGGAGCTTATGATAATATTTGAATAGAAGATCGAAGGTTCAGGAAGAGCTTTGATATTCCTGATTAGTAAGAATAAGGTCAAGAATCATGGACAAGCTGCCAGACCTACTATTAACAAGCTAATTAAGAGACTGGTAGTAGAACAAGCTTACATCTCGATAAGTGACACAGGGATCTCAGTAACAGAATTCTCCATATCTGGAAGTAAGCCACTGAGATAATATTTTACAGCAATAATTACTCCTTGAGGATATCAAAAAGAAATCTCATTATATATATATATGTATATATATAAATCATTTCTTGCTAGTCATAGTAAGAAATCATAAATAAGAGAAAAATCATAAATAAGAGGAAAACTTAAAAGAATATTTTTATGACTCCATGGTAGAAGAGTTTTCATAAACAAAATATAAATTAAGAACAAATTTGATAAATTCAACCGCAGACCTAAGCTGCCTTAATTGCAATTGCAAAATCCATAAACCACAAAATATGAAAGTTTATTCTCATATGCAACCTTATTTTGTGGCCAAAACATACACAGAGATTCCTTGTGTTTCTTTATGTTTTATAAAAAAATGAATTTATTGTTTTTATTTATTTATTTTCGTTGTATATGAGTGTATTTCCTGTACCCATGTCATGCAATGCCCTTCAGATCCCCTGGAACTGGAGCTACAGATGGTAGCTGCCATGTGGGTTTTGGGAATCAAACTCAGGTCCTTTGCAAGAGCAGCCAGTCCTCTTTACCACTGGGTCATCTCTCCAGCTCCCCTCCTGTTTCCTTATACCAGATGTAAATATTCACTCATTTTATCATGGAATATATAAGAGCGTTGACATTGTAAAAGATATACCGTAAGTAATACTTGTGTTCTGGTTTGCTTCTGCATTGCTGTGACAAAACACTCTGACCAATACCAACCTGGGAAGGAAAGTGTTTATTTTGCTTACATAGCCCACGTAACACAATTTACCAATGAGGGAGCCCAAGGTAGGAACTCAGGGCAGGAACCTAGAGGCAGGACCTGAAACAGGGGCCACTAGGGAATGCTGCTTACTGGCTTGCTCCCTTGGCCCATGCTCAGTCTGCTTTCTTATACAATACAGAACAACCTGCCTGGAGGAACACTGTGCTGGGCCCCCTCCTGATCACTCAACAATCAAGAAAATACTCCACAGACATGGCCACAGGCCAGTCCAATGGAAGCAATTCCCCAGTTGAGGCTCCCTTAACCCAGGTGTGTCAAGTTGACACTAAAGCCAATCAGAAGAACTTGTGAAATAAAAAAAAATCTGAAACATTTTGATCCTAAGAGTTTTCAATCAGGGATGGTGGCCATGAATATTAATTGTCAAAAGGAAAAGAATCTGTGCATGTTAACTAGCTCAACTTAGTGGTTCTACATTGTCTGCATATTTCAAACATTGTGCTGTGTGTAATAAATATGTACCATTTTAATTTGTGCATTAAAGTAAGTTGATGGAAAAATAAACAATTTGAAAACAACCTAAGTGTTCATCAGTTGGAGAATGAATAAATTAGTAATTATATATTCCTATGACAAAATGCAGTATTGCAAAAGTGAATCACTGGTGTATGTACATGAACTGTTACAAACCAATTTCATATGGCAATGTGCAAAAGTGACCTAATTCTGTTGATATAAAATTTAAAACAAAATAAGAATTATTGGTTATGGACAAATATGTATTTTGAAAAGCATGAAAATGTGCATAGGCCAATACCAAATTCAGTACTGCAGACACCTCCCAGGAGCAAGGGAAGGGTAGAAAAATTAAATTAAGAAGAATTAAATTAAACAATGCAACGATTTCTTCCTAAAAATATTAAAGCAGTGATAAAAGTATACTAAAAACTGACACCAAAATATTGAGACAGCAACCACAGAGAAGAATGAGGAGCATAATTCAGAAGAGCAGGTGAAGGAAGGGAGACTGGAGACAGGTGCTTTCATATGTAAGCAGTAACATTCCAGGAAATGGGGATCATGATTTCATTTTGCCTTATTATTCACATGTATGCTACATATATTGACTGTGTTATGTATAAAACAATACATTTAAAATATGAATTCACAATGTTTTGATTCTTCTCCATTCCTCTTCATTGTTTAAAAAAAAAACAAGTGATTTTTTTCCTCCCTCCCTCCCTCGAGACTTCACAGAATCGATTTCACGGCTCACTAAGGTCCTAGGCAACTTTTAAAAAGTTGTACCAGGGTCCTGAGCCACAATATCGACTGTTCTTATTCCTAAGCATTACAGTGGCTGATGCTAAAGGGACGGGCTGATTTCACGTCAGAAACAATGTGAACTGACGTTATCAAACATGAAAACATTCTTTATCATCGCCCTGATAGTTTTAGGTTATTTCTTCTCCTTTCAGATGTTGACTGATTAAACCTAGACGGCTTCACCTCTTCTAAAGCTGAAGTCCTATTATGCATCTGATTTGGTGAATTTAATGTCACGGCAAAGAATATGCATTGCCAATCACAGCAGCGTGGAGCTGAAGAGGGAGAAAAGCCATTCCTTGCTGGCGGTTGTGTGATCCGCTCGGGTAGCATTGCTTCCTTCATCAGCCCCTCTTGCCTTAGGGTAGCTTTGGGCGGTGAGGCAGAGGCAGAGCCAGGGTGCTGAACAGAACAAGTCTGCGACCCGCTGCTGCCTCTCAGTAGGGAGCACGCTCAGCCCCCTCACATGTCTTGTGCATTCATTTAGCAGGCTTCCTGGTGTCTAGCCAGGGAATCACACCGCAAAGGAGAAAAAGAATGCAGAATGAAAAACTGAAGCCCTTGGAGCAAACCTAGTTCTCCTTCGGTGAGGTGAGATGCGTTGGCGCCCAAGCATTCAAAGAATGCACACAGGGTCTTGGGATTGGGATTTTTGTCCCAATTCTCAGTAATTTTACTTATCTGAGGACTCTCCCATATCCTCTTGGGTGAAAAGCAGAAGGAATTTCCGCATGCTTGGCCTTCTAGATAGCCAAAATTTCGTAAGACGGAGGCATTCTCAAAGTGGAGTAGCCCCTGGAGAGCTCAAAGCTGAGGCTGTTCTCTACGGCAACCCTGACCTCTTCCAGAGGAAAAGACAGTGCCCACCAAGCAGAGCACTCCGGCCTTCCTAGACTGACGGTGGGAAACAAAGCATTGCTCAGAAGTCTAGCACTTGGCCCAGCTTTACTCTGAAAGGGTCAAAAGTTTTTTTTCATAAATCGCACTAATCTGCTTTGTTAAAAACAAAAGTAAATATTGTATTCTTTTGAAGCATTACTTTAATAAGCTGTTGAAAATTAAGTCCACATAAGTATTAGTTATGAAAAATCAGCTAAGGTTTTTTCACCTACCACCAACTAATAAATTCTAGAGATTTCAGTGTATTTTATTTGCATTTGCCTGGTTTTATATGTCATCTCATGCATGTCTCTGAAAGAGATAGTTCTAAGGCCACATTAGAATTCCAGATTCTACAGATTCAAGTCCAACCAGTTTACTAGGTTAAATAATCTGGTTAAACTTACTCAAATTGTAGGTATTATAACATGAAATATAATACATGAACTCAATTCCGTAATATTGTCATAAAAAATTAAACTGGCTAAATTACATAAAATGCTTAAAGCTACCCAAGTTAGAGGTCTTCAGTTGTTAGCTATTATTAGTAATAGCTATAATGGATACTAATATTATTAATGCTGATGATATCACCATTAACAAGTCATTATGCTACCTATTGTGAATTCCCCAAAGTACAGTGCATTCTTTCCACAGCATCAAATTCTTCGTTTTTTAAATGAACTATAGTTTTTCTGGAAAGTTTAATAATTGGAAAACTGGTCTTATTTCTTCAAAACCTAGTTTTAGTAATTAAGAAAATGATGCCAATAAGTCTATACGATTATTGCAGAACATATGTTACCTGAAAGAATGAGGTAAAGACTGAGAGCCAAAAGTTTAAGCAGGGACAGGAGGGCTGGAAGGAAGGAGGGTTAGGGGATGAGTTAACCAAAACTAAGGCTGCACAAAGAAGCCTTGTGAAGCCTTGTTACTTTGTAAGCTAATTTAAAATATAATCTTTTAAAACATAGGAGTTTGATCAGAAGTATCATACATTAGTGAGCAATGCTGCTCCCAGAAAACTGGGGTTACTAGATGAAAATCTCAGTGCCAGGTGAGGATTGCATTCCCATGAATTATTGATCAGGAGCTCTCCAGGGGCACCCAAAATAATGCATGCTGTAGTCATTGCTCTTGTCACTCATAATTACATGGTAAGACCCAATTGTTGAAGATACCACACAATTTTGTTGCAGGACCCAGAGATGCCAGTCTTGAACTCATCAGGAAATTCTCCCTGCTGTCTGGCTTTCATGATGTTAGAAGGTACTATGTAGACTGCTAGTTGGAAAAAAGATATCAATGTTTTTATCCAGCGCTGGACCTTACATGCTGTAACTGCCAGGAAAGATATGCCTATTGGTGCAATAGTGGCAAGACTTCTTATGGGGCAACCAGCTGTTCTCTTGATTGGATTTGAGGCCTGGACAGCATGAGGGAATTCATGTCTGGTACTGTAAATAGATCAAATCCATAGTAGGGAATCATAAGCCTTAGGGGAGAATGTATTGATATGGTTTTTCTAAATGGTCATGTGATCAAACTGCCTTCTAAGTATTTATTTCTATCCCATAGGAACTTCTTACTGCAGTAGGTAGCAGTTAATGCAGAAATGCATTACTGTTCAAAGTTCTGAGAATAGGTTGACTCTGAGTGCTCAGCTATAGATTGCCTATATACATATCTCCCCTCACCCCATCAAGACTTATGGAACATAACAGAAGAGGGACAGAAAGAATGTAAGAACTGAAGAAAAGGATGGGGAGGAATGCTTTGAAAAATGCTGTCTTCTGTACATGATGCACCTGTTGCACACAGGACCCTACAACAGCAACAGCTACTACACAAGACCTGCATAAGAGCAAGACAGGTAAAAATTCTAGGATGGCAGGGTGGTGGGGCATGAGTTTAATCTCGACTTTCAGAAGCTGAGGCAGGTGGATCTCTGTGAGATCCTTGAGAGGGAGAGTTGCTTTTCTTTTGGACTGTGGCCACTGGAAGACTGTCCATGTCCCAGTGGATGACCTCATGTGGGCAGTATTAATTGGACTCAGTGGATTAAAAAAATAAATAAAGAAACATATTATAAAAGGAAGATGTGAAATTGGGCCTGAGATGTGATGGAGGGGATTCCTGGGGGAGCTGGACATAGGGAGTGAGGACTGGATATGATCAAGATGCATTGTGTCATGTATGAAATCAAATTCAAATCAAATCAAAGAATAAAGAGGAAAACAAATTTCCTTCTTAATTTATCACTTCAATCTTCAGAAGTTACCTTTTTTTTTTGCTACACAAGGTTTTGAATAAAGCAAATTTGTGTGAAGGATCATAGAACATTAACAGAATAAACTATATTTTATTGTGGTGGGGCTTGAAGTTTTGTTCTCTGCCCAATTCCACTTTAAATAGAGAAGCTTCAGTTTTATTCGTTTTTACTAGCTGTGCTCTTGGGAACTTTTTTTAAATTAAATAGAACCTATCATATCATTATCAAAGAAACCTCAAACTTTATAAGCTGCAGACCTAGGCTAACATATCACTCCCCTCCCACTCTGTTCTGGGGAAGATACCCAGGATCTTGTAACTGTTAGTCAAGTGTTCCATTGCTGAGCTAAATCCTCAACCCCTACACACCTGTTTTGAAAGATAAGAAAACTGAAGAGCCAGGATGGACCCAACTTGCGAGGAGGAGGGGTGTGCCCTCCCCAGAGGATAGAGAACAAAGAAGTGTCTAACAATTATCTACAGGTATTTTCTGTCCTTCATCTTGAATATTTATGAAATTCCAAGGTAAAAGTACTTTATTCCTGATATTTCTACAGATGGCAGAGGAGGAAGGTATTGCCTTTTAAAATGAAATTGGTTTTCCTATCTGATGATATTTAATATTTATTGTGACATGTTATGTCTTTACTGAATTATTTTGTTTAATCTTTGGACAACTTTCTACATAGGCATTTTTTTTTCTTTTTTGAAAGTCTCATTGTACAGATGAAAGATGGGCGGCCCAGAATCACCCCAGTTAGAGATGAAGTTATGACTCAAACCCAGTCTGACAGGCTGCAAAATATATGCTTTTTATTAGTTCCTGTACCAAGAGAAAGGTCCTGTAGGTCTTACCACCTATGTTATTAGTGGTGAGGTTGTAACTTAAATCATCTGGTAGAATAATAATTATCATAAAATATTTGGACTATCATGTAAACAAATCAGAAGATGGAAAAAAGTAATTGAAAAACAACATGTGAGATATAAAACATCCTACTCATAAGAATGACCAGTGGTGTGAATTTTGGGCACTGTGTTGTCCTAATAGGAAAAGTCTTTTAGTCTCTTTCACATTCTCCCAAATAGCAATAAGCTATGTTTATGCCTCCTCATTTTCCAGTATAGGATTATCAAAATGCTGCTTAAACAAGGTGTTTGCAGTAAAACATTCTTATATTGGGACTAGGAATTTTAGCACTGGCCATCTTACTAATGAAACAATGAATTTTCCTTGGAATCAAATAGAATTAACATATTGTAACTCCATACATGGTTCACAAGTTAGTCACATTAAGATTATTGTGTATGTTTCCCAGAAGATATATTTTACATCATGCAGTAAAATGAACCATGTAATTCTTCAGAATTTCTAGTGAGAAGTTCCTCTCAAGTTGTGGCTTGCTGTCTAATGCTGATATTGGAGAAAAGGGGAACTAATTATTGAATCTATCTCGTAAAATATAACAGAATTTTGAACTTAACCATCTGATTCATTTTTTTTTTTTAACTTAGGAAAGGCTATGTGATTGGGTCAGAAACCTTATGCCTTGAAGCAGTCAGAAGGTGTAGGCCAAATACAGTGTTTATGTCCCCCTAAAAAGGGACTACTCCGGAGCTTCTTAAGCTTTAATCATTGTAAGCAACTGGTGACAGTGTAAAGCCTTAACCCCCTCATCAGCATCAGCATTAAAATTACTTCTTGTTCAGTAGAGTATAATCTTTCCCCTTTTGATACCCATTTCTGCAAAATTTTAAAAAGTTAGCATAACTACTCAGGCTAGTATGTTTCCTGTTACATTCTGGCTGAACCTTCATTTATAAAAACGGAGGAAAGCATTTCTACTGTACAAACAAAATGAATCACTTGCAAGTAGAAAGAATCAGGAGCTCAAAAAAGAATACCTGATGGGGTTAAGAGATAATCTAGTCCAGAGTCATCAATAATCAGCTGTTCTGAGTTGTACCTTTTACAGTTTCCTGTGATTCCCTGAAATGGAGTTTCCTCTCTGTCCGAAATGCTAGAACTTGTGGCCCACACCCGTAAGACAGGTTTTATTTGATCGGATAAATGAGACTCTCTCGTTAGGACTGGCTTGCAGTCAGCGGCATTCCTTTTGAGAGCTGACAGCACTACAGAGCCATGCTTATTAAGTAATTAGCCGGCCAGCGACTTTAGTATTTAGACTCTGTTAAGAGCCAGAACTCAACAGGCGATGACAATTTTCATAATAATAACTTGCGATGCACTGCAAGAAATGATTAATTTTTCTTTCCTCACTGAGGTATAATATGACAAGTAAAAGTTGTATATAGTTAGAGTGTACAAGGTAAAGATCCAATATGTGTATATTTTGTGAAATGATTGCTTCGATCATGCTCTACACAGCTACTGGTTTTGTATTATTAAAACCCTTAAGATCTCCTTGATGAGAGAATTAAGTTTTCTAGAAAACAAATGTGGTGATTAACTTTAACATTCTGTATGTTCAAGAAAGATAAATGTGTTTTCAGTTTTGAAAGTTCAGTTAGAAATAGCCTATTCAAGGGATTTTCAAAAGGCTGTCTAGCTCAATTTCCTCTAGCACACACTTTCATAACATCATCCAGTATTAAAACAGTAAGCAGACTGAAAAAGAAGAAAAGGAGATAGATTTTCAGTCCTCTTGTAATAGTTTGTAGTTATATGTGGCTCACTCATAAGGAAATTGCTATTCATGCACAAAGAATGGCAGTTTATCTGCTTGACTCATTTTAGGAACTGGAATCGTAACTACAGTGATGATTGGCATCAGGGGTTTGAATTCCTTCTATAATAAGATCCAAGGATCTGTCTATTATGAATTTTATCAAGATAACTAAATGAGATTGACTGAACTTGTGCCTCGCAATGAATTCTATACAAGCTGGACACGTCTAGCAGACAACATAACTACAAATAATAAACAGTAGAACTCTGATAGCAACTTTCGAAAAGTCATTCCTCAGTACAAATCCGTGAAATAATAGCATGATAAGGCCAAAGAACACGCTGTCCCCTTTTCTGTCTTCTTCCTAAAATATCTGTCCTTCTTTGTCACTGCCCTCACAGGCTGTGGACTTGAACTTCTGCAAATATGTACCTGCTTTCTTTGCTATTCTGTGCATGGCAGTTGGTACCTGGCAATTGTTGAGCTTTCAATTTGGGTGAAAAAGCAGAGTTGTCTCTGGATTTTGGAGCATTACTGTCATCCTGGCAGCATGTCCCTTATGGCGATAGTGTTGAACTTTAATTACCTGAGGCATTTCCTACTCAAATCTGAGATTTGTGGGGGTAGTGGAGAGATGTTTATGAGTTACTCTTTCCTTGCTCCTTAAAAAATCATTAGTATTCTACATTAATACAACTTATTGAAGGGATACAGCTTACTGTGTTTTGAAAATATACCAAAGTATGTTGAAGAATACAAATACCACCCACATATAACACTGTAGAATTTTTCTATTTTGCTATTTTATGTTTATATATAATATTTAATTTGACTAATATAATTGCAGTTAAAATTGATTTTAATTTAATATCAGATAGATTTTCCTAAGATGCTTTTATTCTTCATATAAGTGGGTTTTTTGTTTGTTTGTTTTTTTCAAATCAGTGGTTTTTAAATGAATGAGTTTGGCATTTTATAATAGTTTCATCAAAGGATCTTCATATGTTTGTCTCAATTTTTCATTTTGCCCTTGTAGATTTTATTATTAGTATCTTTGTACTTAAGTCCCTGTGTTCCTATGTTAATTTTCCATTAGACTAAAGTCCCCCAAATGGAAAATGTATGTTAAAAAATAAGAATTTACTAAAGAAAATGCATATTGCTATACGTCTTCCACAAACGGTAGTGCAACTTCACAGTAGTGGGGGGCATTATTCCTATCATCTGTGATTAATTGGCAGTTAAAATTTAAAACAAAAGAAAATCTACTTCGTCACAGAAGTTCTGGCGGTGGTAGCTTTCTGCTCTTCTTTCACATACCTGTTCTGCTTGCAGCAGCCAAGGGTTATAATAGCTTACCATTTTAATGTCCAGTTTCATTAGGTCTTTATTATTTTTATTATTTTTTGGACTGCATATGTGTGTATATCTGCATTTAAGTACCTGTGGAAGTGCCAGATTAAGTAGGGCATCTTTCCTGGGTTGCTCTCTACCCCCTTTTTTTTTTTTTAACATTTTTTTATTATTTTGTTTTATGAGGATGAGTGTTTTGCCTGCATGTACGTAAGTACTACTGTGTCCTGCAATGCCAGAGGAGGTTAGAAGGGGGCGTTGGATTCCCTGGAACTGGAGTTGTGGATGCTTGTTAGCCACCATGTGGATGCTGGGAACCTAACCTGGGTCCTATTCAAGAACAGCCAGTGCTCTTAACTGCTGAGCCACCTCTCCAACCCCTCCACCCTTATTCTTTAAAACTGGGTCTCTCATTGAACTTGAAGCCATAAGCTCCTGGAATCTGCCTGTCTGTCTCACCCAATGCTGGAGTTAGAGGCATGTGCTGCTATGTTACGCAGGCCTTTTTACATAGGTTCTGGAGGTCCAAACTCAATTCTTTGTGCTTTACTCACAAACAGGCACTTCACTGACTGAGCCATCTCCCTACGTCTATTATCGGTATTATTTAAAATATTTTATTATGTTTATCTATTCATTTGTTTGTGTATTGTGTGTGTGCACAAATGCCATCTTGCAAAAGTGGAGGTCAAAGGATAACTTGTAAAGTCTCTTTCTACTATGGTCATGAGGGTCGGCAGCAAAGTGCCTCTAACTCACTAAGCCCTCTTGCCAGTCTCTATTTTTAATGAAAGATTTGTATAAAAATATTTCTAAAGAACACTATTATAAAACTGGAGTATTGCATTTTGACTTTTTGACTGCTTGGTACTTCGTGTTTTACCAAAGTGCACAAGTGCTGTATAATCAAATTCAGACAAAGACATGGTTAAATTACCAGAGTCAACATTTGTGTCTAGGAAGATACTGAGGCTGTAATCTATCGTGTGTGTTTAGAGAAAATGCACATTTACTCTTCTGAAATGTCATCCAATGTCATGTGTTAAATAGACTAAAGCATGCCTTACCCATCAATACTGAGTGAACAGTGGTGATGATCCGCAAAGTTCAAATTCACACGGTATGAGCTTGCAAATATGTTAGATCAACAATCAAAGCCGAGAATCCCACACCATAGAGTAAGAACAAATAGTATTGAGCTGTTTCAAGCTTATTGTTTCCCAGAGTAATAGATGAAGCTATGCCATGCATGGATTTTCATTAAATTGTCCTTAGGCTAGAGCAAAAACTTTCCTATGGCCCCTTTAGGCTGTAGTTTCTCATGTCCCTGGGTATACATCAAAATACAGTTTAAGTAGGTGTCATTGAATCAGGGACACTGCCAAATTAGCTACCAATTTCCCAGAAGAGTCTGGGAAAGTTTTCTGTTGCTCTTTTTATTTCTTATATTTTCTGCTGATAATATTGCTCAGGAGCTGTGATGGTTAATATCAGTTGCCAACTTGATTGAATCTTCGATCAACTAAAGACTCAGCTCTGGGTAGATCTGAGTGTATTTTCTGAAAAGATTGACTGAGAAAGAAAGACCCTCCATCAGAGTGGGCAGTACTTTCTGGAAACCCATATGCAAAGATTTCTGAGGGATAAGCACAGTGCTTTTGTTTCCAGTTCTTAGCTCCTCACTGGTGAGTGCATTTACCTTGCTATGGTTGCTACTGCATCCTTTGCTTACATTGGATCCCAGCTTCTGTGATCTGAAGATCCAGAAGGTAGACTGACTATCCAGGAATCTTCCAGTTCTTCATCACCAGATCAGAACTGTGGAGTTATCTCCCTTCTGGGCTGAGGAACTACCTGGTTCTCAGCCTCTCCAGATTGCAGACAGTCACTGTGAACCTAGCCCCCTATGGTATAAACCAGTATAATAGATCCCTTTGTAATAAATACTGGTACTGTTCCTTTAGAGAACCCTGAATAGCACCAATGCAGTGTAGGAATGACTTACAATATGGAAGGGTCTGGACAGATGACTTGTACTTAACCATTGCATCGAAAAACTACTCTCTATAATGTAAACAAGCTCACTGAGCCATGTGTTTCTATTGTGACTTGGGTATATGACCTTGATCACTCGGGATCCTGCTTTGCCTTCCACCTAAGACAGTGAATAAATGTGGATGTGCTTGAATTAGCATAGTGCATTCATATTTTCACTGGATGCAGTGAGAATAACTTAGAAGTAAGCTTGACATTGTATATATGAGATAGTTTAGGCCTAGGGGTCAAGGGCAAGATTCTCTGATAGACAAGGGTGGATTCAAGGTTGTATTTCCTCTGTTCCTGTTGGAGAGGCTGTTTAAATAAAAGCAAGGGGAGGCCTGGCTTGGGAGCACAGTTCCATGAAACATCTGAAGGAATGGGTGCCACTCTTGCCCATAAAACTGAGTCAGTCTATTTCTTTATTCAGGTATAACAATAGTAGAGCTTAGAAACACCACAATACACAGAGTAAAATACAGGCTCCTGAGGCCGAATAGAACCAAAGGGCAGAGAATCGTAGAACTGAGGACTGATGTGGGTAACCATCAGATACATAAAATGATTTTCTGAGTTAGGATAACTGCTTCTCTAGAGTTAGGATAGTTCAGATCCTCTACAGGCAATTCACTGGTTCAACCAATATTTACTGACTCCTTACCATTTGCTTAAATATTATTCTAAGGGCTCGATAGAAGGCTCAGCCATTAAAAGCACTGGCTGCTCTGGCAAAGGACTCAGGTTTGGTTCCCAGTACTCACATGGCAGCTAAAAACTGTAACTACAGTTCCAGAAAATCTGACGCCCTCCTCTGACCTCCAGGGCATTGCACAACATGGGTACACTTAAACACACGTAGGCAAAATACTCATGCATTTAAAAAAAAGAAAGAAATACTATTTTAGGGACAGTGATAAACCAACGAACACTAAATAGACTTGTTCTTACACTTACATTGCTTGAACTCTAGCAAAGGGACCAAATATTAATCATCTGATTACAAAAATGGTTGCATGAATGTAACTGTAGAAATGGCCAATAGAAACGATGGAGGGATTTAATTTTTGAGAAGATTAGAGCTTTATACTTGCATTAAACGTTATACTTGCATTGAAAATTGAGAGATGTATATATATCCTGACATATTTGGTATTACAGAATACCTTAGACCGAGCAATTTATAAACAAAGGAGATTTTATCTCATTTTTCTGGGGGCTAGAAATGTCAACATCAAGGGACTAACAAATCCTTGTTGGGCCAGAGTGAGCTCTCTGTTTCACAGTGTTTGCGGTCTGCATATGCAGAAGAGGTCAAAAAAGCTAGCTAGAGTTTATTTTACAAGGGCACTAATCTCATTCATGAAGGTGAAATCCTCAGAATTCATTATTTCCCAAATACATCACCTTGAGTATTAGATTCTAACATGTCTAACATGTGGTTTCAGTGAGGGAATATCATCATTTAGCCCACAGTAATAAACATTATCCAAGTAGAGAGTAGATACAGAGTGACTGGTGAAATTGTGCTTAAAGGCTTGACTGAGCTACAGGGAGACCCTGATTCAATTCTCTCTCCCCTTCAAAAGAAAGATGACCCAAATTCATAAAGTGAAAAAAAAATCACATGTTGTCTCTCATGCGCAGATCCTAGCCTATAATGTTTGCATGTATGTAGATAAACAGGTCTAAATATGGGTATAGTATAACATTTAGAAAGGAGGCCAACATAATCAAGGTCTTTCTCATACTCAGGAATCGAAACCTTTATCAAGGAGCAGTTTTTAGTGGTCTGCTATGGGTGCTTCTAGGAGAAGCAGAAGAGAGAAGTACACAAACAGAGTAATAAGTGAAAACTTTCAAAAGGAGGGCCTCTTAAAGTGAGTTTTCAAGATACTTAGAGTTAGAAAAAGGAGGAAAGAATGGCAAAAATTGAGTTAGTAGGGAAAGATCATACTAATTGAGTAATGTCTTTTCAGTAAATAATAATAAACGGTGTTATAATAAGTAGACCTAAGTTCAGAAGAAGTCAATGAGCAAAGTGGATGATACCACTGCACACTACAGCTTATTATGAGATCTTCTGCCTTATGCAAGCCTTGTCCTTGGTGCAAATTTACATTAAGATATTATCCATTTTTCTTTTATTGTATTTCTATATAAAATTGCTGACATTTCTATTTGCAATCTGATAAGTCCAGTATACAGGAGTTCCTCAACAATGAATACCTGTGGTGTGCATTTCTTCAGGGGAATTCAGTGCCTAGAATGTAACAGGTGGATTCTATAGATAATGTGGAAATAAATGAGTAAGTGTTGGCAAGTCTGTGTTTTTGTGTGTATGTTTAGAGGACTGTGGAAAGCAGTTTGATTTCTATTTAGTAATGTGGAAACAGGTTAAGCAATAAATAGTGCCCACATCCCAGTGCCACCATCCTCAAAACAACAATGTGGGAAAAAGGATGGCAAATATTCCAGAATGGACTACTGCCAAAACAAAATAAACAACAAACAACAAACAAAACTCCAGTACTGAGCTTTGTGAGATACTCCATGAATTCAAGAATTCAGATAGGCATTTAGTAGCAGTTGAAAGGACAACAAATTACTGGCATGCCTTAAACTGTTGAATTTAATGTTCCTAAAGTTAAAATGACACTAAATTTCCTGTTTCAGCATTTCACTGGACTCTATTGGGTAAAATACATTGACTGAATTCTGGGACTGATAATCAACCTGCTTGTAATCTTCAAGTTCACGGTGGTCGTAAAACATTAGGGAACAGGAAGTCTGAGGCATGCCAATAGATTATAAAACCCATGGCTTTTAGCAGACTTTATAGTTGCTAGGATGGCTTTCAAAAGGACCATGTCTGAAGCCCCCCTCCTGAAATGAAGTCCAGCCAGGTGCACTGTGAAGATATTCTATAGCAGATGACTCTACACAACTTGAATGAGGCTTATTGAAATATGAACAGGAGCCATAGAATAGCAACAACTATGTTAGCTCGTTAAACATTCTAACCCTCATTAGTTTATCTAATTGTTATAATACTCCTGTGAGATAAATAATGTGAGCCCACGTTATAAAAGGAAAAACCGAGGTTTGGAGAAGACCAGTTACACAATATATTGACTATGTATGAACTTCTGAACTCAAATTATTATACATAGGTACTTAAATATTCTTGTGTGAGTTGTTTCAATTGATGGTAATTTCATAGAAAAAAAATATTTTCTAGAATGAAGACTTTGAAATATGGGTTAAGGGTGTATGTTCATTAACATTGTACAGGCATTTATAGTCATTCCTTGTTTGAGGAAGCTCATCAATCCTTTTCCTTTAAAACACACCCCCCAGTACAAAATCTTATTTATAAGAAGGATTCTCCCTGTCCACAGTTTTAAGATGAGATGAATAATGTGAACTCAGTTTACGAAAGGAGGAACCAAGGTTTGGCCAGGTCTAGTGGCTTCACTAGATCCCATAGTACAAAATCATTAGGCTTAAATTCAGTGTATCAAATCCACATTGACATGAAGATCTCTGTGCCTCAAAGATCATTCTTGAAGTATTTCTTTTGCCCCTCCAGCTCACCATATCTCCTTTTAAAAAATCCTATCAAGTGGAATTCCATCCTGGAAAACAGATTCCATATAGACATACTGGGAAGATTCTAGAAATTAATTTTGATAACTCAGTTTTGCAACAAGCAATACTGACAAGCATATTCCTCTAGTGGCATAACGTCCCTATTTGTTCCCAAGTTGAAAATTCTTCATTGCCAAAAATATATGGGGATTTCCAGTGATTGTTTTAAGGGAATTTCAGATGCTAGATTGATGCTATAACTAACAAAGAAAACTATTTGCATTAAAGACTTAATTTTTCCTTGCCTCACGGGAACACAATATATTAACTAGATACTAACTTCTGATTCAACATACAGATATTCTTATGGAGCAATTCCAACCGGGAGAAATTTCTTATATAAAAATAATTTTGCTTTCTTTGAACTATGAGTCAAGAATGTGCTTCTGTTACTATTGTAAAGCAATATAAACAATTCTTTCTTTGAGGGAGCTCTTCTGTCTTTTTCCTTTTATTACCCCCACTCCAAAGTGTAAGCTTTCTGAGAAGGAATCTCTGTTCTAGCATTTTAAAAAATCATATTTATAATAGCATTTCTTTCTAAAATCCTGATTTACTTTGTATCTTGGCAACACATTGTTCTCCTCATGTGATTTATCTCTCTTCATAGAATTATGTATTCAGTGTAATCATGAACTTCAAAATCTTTTAGAAAATTCTCAAACTTTCTAAAACTCAAGTTTACAATTCAGCCTTGGTAATAGTCTAGCACAAAAAAAAAAAAAAAATGGAGACAGCCCCCTTCAATGAGACATGCCCTGAAGGATTGCCTGTAAAACTTATTCTAGACAAACCATTCTTCAGTGCCAGCTTTAATGTAGAGCTGGCAGACCTCCCAAGTGCAGTCCCAGATTAGCCAGATTTGTTTCTGAGTTCATCTATCTAAGAAACAGAAGGGTTGAGTCTATTTACCAGCTTCTAACATCCTTATATATTTTTCCCAGCTGTCACTCAAGGTGGCTAAACTTGGGTTTGTCACCACCTGACTTCACCTCTGAGAGGTGAACCATAGCCTGATGCCATTTAGTTCATACAGTGGACGTGCCTGTGGGAAATAAATGCTTCAAGAAGCAAAAGGAGAGGCAGCTCTCAATCCATTTATCTCGTGCACTTTCTAATGTCTGTCTGTCTGGATGCACAGTCTAAGGAATGATTTGTACTGTAAATGTATTTTCTAAATCATGGTAGAAGTCAGAGAGAAGATGAACTGCTTCCACTTTGTCAAGTGAAGATTTTCTCAAAGACATCTCTGCCTAGCTATTTAACTTATTTATGGCTGAAAAAACTGACCTTTAAATCTCAAATTCTGCTGCAGCCCATTCTCCAGCCTCTGGGAGCCTTGAGAACAATTGTTAAAATTGCCTAAAGGGATTATGGCTTACTGATTAGCTATGTGGTCTTGGAAAGGTAAATTTTTGACTGAGACTTGAGTTAGGAATTTGGTAATCTTCTTAGAAAGCAGGAGTTTGTATAGAAATCAAAACCTCAGTGGGCATCCAGTCAGAGTATTTCTCTCTATTTCAGAAACAGTAACTTCAACTGTTAGAACAAACTTTTTAAGTAATATTAAGAGCCATATTCATCAAGTGCAAATTCTTGATAAAATATTTGTTAAGATAGAAACCTCACAGAACATATTCTTTCTAATAGAATCCATCCACTTAGATAGGAAAGACCATGGTGGGTGCCATCCTTTCAGACAATAATAAGCTCTTTAAAACTCTTTTGTAAAGAAAATAGACTATGGCTTGTATTTCAAGAGATGAAAGTAAAATAGAGTTTTAAATATCCAAGCACTCTTGAATGTACTTTGATGTCACACTTAATATAAAAGAAAAATTCCAATGCAAATGGGCCCAAAGCTATAATGATAGTAAAATAAATACATGACACAAACTCTTTATAATTTTATGAGCAGGAAACAAGGCCAGCTAAACAACAACAAGACTTCAGCTGTGTAAAGTAATGACTGTAAGGAACAATATTTGCAGTGTAGATAGATTAGAGATTTTTTTTTGGATCAACAGCAAATAACTGTAAATGGAGCCGAAAATTACTTGACTACCTTCCAAAATTGCTCAGATAGAGATCAAAAAAAAAAAATTGACAGCAACAGGTCAACTATGTGATAAGAGATAAAACATTTAAGAAAACAAACAAATCATGTGACATGGCAGCCTGGCATCAGCTGTGGTTACCAGCACAAGGCTGCTCAGGATTTAGCTCATGAATTTATCAAGTCTGGGAGTGGGGCTTGTGAGGCGTTACCTCTCACTAAGGACTGGAGATAGTTAATGAGTGCTTCGGGAGGGTGCATTGCTTTCTTCTGCGATGAAGCCACTGGTAAGTTGCCAATGCTCCAGTAAACAATCCTCCACTCATGCTCATCCAAACCACCGTAATTAAACTCAGTCGGGTTTCTCTTTTTTCAGATGCATCAAAATAGGAGGGTGCTTTTTGGGAGAAAAGGCGTCAGCAGGAGCTAGAGAAGGATGAGAGAGAGTAATGGAGGGTAAAATGACAAAGAAATCATTAGATATAGGTGAGAAATTCATACAGGGGAGAAACAGCGCCCCCCCCCCCCCCGCCCAGAGGGTTCTTAGTCTCATTTATAAAAGAGTTTAAGAATGGATTCAACTATATTAGTATTTAAAGGAAAATCCTCAGTGCAGGGAAGTCATAAATCTCAGCAGCTGCCTTGAGGAGGAGAAAGGAAGAAAGAAGTAAAAAAGCCGTAAAGCCATCCTCCTTTAGAGCTGGCATGGAGGTCAGACAGCTTGCAGACTAATGTGGTCAGGAGGAGAAGGGAGCTAGCTTTAGGAAAGAAAGTAAGAAATCCTGTCGGGGCAGCCAAAAGCATTAGGGAAAGTGTGCTTAGAAAAGATAGAACGAAAGTTCCCAGAAAAACTGCATCTTAAAACTGAACATTCTACACAGGCCAATCAACTGATTAGAACTTCAGTGATTGTGAAGAGTTTGAAATGTTGTGGGTCCAGCACCTAATTACCATTTATTTTAGGTCATTTTAAGCCCCCAAGTAGCCACCCCTTTCTACCCATCTATTTCTGACTTAACAGTTCTGTGACTCAGAGATGAAAGTCTTTCAGAATGTATTAACTTAGCAGACTGCCAACTCTACCAACCAAAAGTCTGTGTCATCAGGTAGCATCTGAAGCCTACAACTGAGATTTCTCTTTTGCTGTGACCACCTACTTAGTGTTTCCATCAATCTATTTGGAACAAGGAATTGGGGGTTACCTGAATGTGTGCTCCTGGGCCATGGTGACTCATATATGGAACCAGAATAAACTATCTCCTATCTCCTATGAGGTGAGAGTTATGTTTTTGAGTCATCAAAGTAAAGATTATGTTTTTCTATAGAATTCAGAAAAGCAGGCAAAACTTACAGAGAGCCACATGTCTGTAACTTGATCCACAAGAACCACACTAAGATCTGTGTATTCCGGGTAGGAAAAGTTCATCATCTCATTAATTCATTAGTTATTCTGCCTATCTCTTTAGAATAACTTAAGGTGAACCTACCTTCCTATGATGGTCCTCTGACCAGGTGATTTGGCAAAACTGGAAAGTTGAGTCCTCATCCAGATCAGAGATTCTTACAGATGACACATAGAAAATAGTTACAAAGAGAGACCTCAAAAGAAACCAACTTTCGCAACAGCTTGATTTTGGAATTTTTGCTTTCAGAGTCGAGAGAATATAATTACCATTGTTAGTTGTTTATCTGTGAACTTTGTTATGACAGTTTTAGAAAACTAAAACACTAGATTTCACAAAAAGAACATTAATATCAAGGAGATGTGAATAATTTAAAAGTAAAATAAAATAAAAAAAAAGTAAAAATGTATAAAATAAAAGTAAAAACAAATTATACTATTCAAAAACAAGAAATATGGAAACAATGAATAATCTAAGCATATGATAATCTAAAAATCAATAAAAAATTGGGAAAATACAAGTCAAATGAATATGGAAAATAAGAAGGAAAGACTATGTTATAAATAAAAGAAGACCATATAATCAACTCAATATTCATATATACAGCTATTGGGAAAAATAAAACACTCATTCCTGTTAAAGATTCTCAGCCAATTAGGAAAAGAATAGAAAATTCTCACCTTGATAATTAACGTAAACTCTATGACTAGCTGCATGCTCACTCTAAGAAAGCTTTTGGTTCTAACTGCCTTTAACCAACATTGTGCTGGAGGTTTCATCCAGCTTAATGAGGCAAGAAACAAAGGGAGGAAAAACACTAAACACTCGGATTGGAAAGAAAGAAGTAAAATGTTTTTTTTTTAAAAGTAAAAATTACCTGACTATGTATAGAAAATTCAGTAGAACCTACAAAGTAGTGTTCAAATGAACAAACAACACAATTAGATAAGCTAACAAACAAATATTCAAAAATCAATTGTGTTTCCTATGCTAGCAGCAAATAATCATAATTCACAATAAATATGCAGCACCTTTTTCAGCACCACCAAAATATTAAACATATTTTAAAAATAATTTAAAAATAAAACACAATGGAATTTTATTTTAGAAAATAGTTCTGAAAACTGACTTTCTGTTTTATATCTTAAAATGTACTTAATAGCTGTAATAATTAGACTAGTATCATCTCCATGTGTAACTAAAGAGATAAACAAGGATCCAGAAGTAGAACCAGATAAAAAGGAGATAAGCCTGGAGGTAAAAGTAGCATTAGCATTGGTACAAGGAAACAGGAATTCTTTAATGAGCAACACTGAAATCAGTCATAAGTTATTTTTAAAAACATCTGTAATATTACTAAAGTCCTTTACAAGTAACTACTAGACAACCAATGTGAACTGCTAAAGTAAATTCTTTAACAACAGAAGATACAAAGTGATACTTTCTTGAGGTGATGGAAACATTTCTTAGCCTGAAAACAGCTGTTTCAAAACTTATACATAAAACTTGGAAACTTCTACACTTCAAATAATACCATAAATAAGGCTGGTGAAAATGTATTATCTACAAGTAACTTGATAGAGAAGAAGATTGTGCTTATAGTGTACAGAAAATTGAAAGGGAGAGAGATTACTACTGAAAAGAAATTTGGCAAAAATTACTGGTATAGAAAAATAAAAATAGCCAATGAATTACACATGTAGTCTATTTCTACGTGTGTATGCATGTGAATTTACATTTCAGCTTTATTAATCATCTGACCAGACATTGTCACACACCATACACTGAATACCTGCCAGACCAATTAGTACATTGTTCAGTCCTCATCAAAGAAGATTTTTCTTGCAATAGAAAGCAATTAACAGAGAGACTGACACTTGGTCATTGGACAGAGACTAAGGGACTGCAGAGTCCTCAGCCCCCTAAATGAGACATCTATATTGCATCCCTCTTCCTAAGGCTCAGGGAGATTCAAGGAAGAGGAGCAAGAAAGATAGTAAGAACTGCATGTGGTAGACAATTACAAAGAAGCATCATCTTCTAGATATCCTGAACTTACAGCAATGGTGACAGCATGCACGTCTTGCTCAAGCTCAAGCCACACAAAATCCCATCAAAGAAAGGGGCGGTGGACACAAAAGCTCACCCTTAGCTGAGGAGCTAGAGCATTTGATTGCTGCTGGGAGAGGAGGAATCAGTTTTCTATCAGGGTGTAGAAACCTGGTAGGTGGAATACACTAAAGGGCAAATTCCACACCCAAGAATTGTGGGGCTCCTTCTCCAGAGACAGCCGTTGTGCACCGGCGGTCCCAGAGAATGGAGAGTAAAACAGGTCCTCAGAATGGCTCAGAGTGCGACGGGAAATGACACCCGGGAAACTGCGTCGGTGGGCAGATCGTTTATTGGGACCAAGACAGGAGTTTTTATAAGAAGGCATTTTGGCATTGGGAAGGTTAGAGGTGGGGTTAAGGGATTAAAGGTGGGGTTAAGGGATTAAAGGTGGGAAGCTTGTGGAACTTTAGGAATGGGGAAACGAAACCCAAAAACCTGGTCTGGGATGGTGGAAAGGAAGATTCATATCTATAGTGAATTCCTGGGGCCAGGTTATCACACATCAGGCAGAGCAGGCCAGACACCTGCCGTCCCTTCAGGGTCTCCGGGGTTGCTGGGCTTTGCTCAATACCTTATTGCAACGAACACTGGCCCCACAAAGAATATTTGAGCAACACATATCACACTGTATGGGAGATGGGGAGAGCACGAAATTTGGTGGGTAGGGAGGTGTAGGTGGATCTGGGAGGAAGGAATATGATCAAAATACACTGTATGACATTCTCAAAATGCATGTGAACCACATGGATGTAAGCTGTAATGAGTCACCATGTAGTTGCTGGGAACTGAACTCAGGTCATTTGGAAGAGCAAGTGCTCTTAAGATACTGAGCCATTTTTCGAGGCCACCAGTGGCAGTTTTCAAAGAGCTGTTAAAATTCAGATTGGCAAGAGAATGGAAACATTTTCTCATGTTGTGCTGGAATGAGTATAAACTGTTACTTTTTTTTCCAGAACATAAACTAGAAACATATGTCAAAACCTGCAGTACAGAGCTGCATTTCTAAGCAATTATCCTGTGTATAAACCTACAGGAGGAAGAGGATTCCTGAGCATTGATGCTCACTGTGGATGTAGTTCTTTTTTAAAACGTCTATTTTATTTAAATATTCAAGAGTAAGGAAGAAAGGGCGGCATCATGGACCATTAACAGGATCAACTCATTTTAATAATAACTTTTGCTCATTCTGTTTTATCTGTTTCACCATGTGCTTTCACTGAGTTAACCATGAATTGTTATTGGGGGTATGCTAACATAAACGCTAGAAAATAAAATGCACTTATTAAACTACTTTGACAAGTATCCTTAACAAAATAGACTTTTATGATAAAACATAATTAGAATAGGCTATTATCTCATATTTCACCCATATAAACTTTCTCAAAAATATGTTTAGAATTTTTATTTAGGTTAAGATTTTAAGTTTGTTCTATGCATTTTGCTCATTTTGTACTTTAGATTCTTAAAAAAAAGTGTTACAGTTTATCTCTTCTCTTTGTTAAAATTAGAGAATTCAGTCACTTGTGCAAATGAATTTCCCACGAGCTGAATTCAGCTATTACCTTTCAATATTTTATTTAACTTGTCCTCTATTTTTCTGATATTTACTCCACAGTGATGTAGGTACTCCCATAACCTTTGGGTCACTATCACCCATGGGCATATCATGTCACCCCAGTTATTTTTATTGTAGTTCACTGGGTTCACAACTGGTTTATAATGTTTTTCCCTCAGCAACCCGCATAGCACCTTCTTGTACTCCCAGTCAGCAAGAAGGAAGTTTACCCATCTGTACAACTTCATTTCTCCATGTCTTGTGATCTTCTCGTGAGGTATCTTTAGCAGCAGGTCTTGCCATCAAATTCTAGTGAACAACCAGAGCAATGACAATAGCTTGTATTACTGTGGAGGTATTAGGGGCACTACAACTCAGGAGAAGATTTCCCACATCTGGAATGGGGCTTTTTAATTGGCAGCCTGTGACTTTAGACCGTTATCCCCTGGACAGGGTATCTGTGATTAAGTTCTTTTATGTAAATACATATCATAAAATAGTAGGTTCCCATGTGGTATTTTCAAAGACCTTTAGTGTTAGTATCTCCCCCTCACTCCCTCCTCTGCCCCAACCACCCATCCTTCTTCCAGGATAATATTATTATTGTGTTTTAGTCTATGGCAGCCACTATTCTTTTGGCATGAATCACCTATCCTGGTGTAGAGATCATTCTTCAAATGGACCCAGCTGTCTTTCTAACATAATCCCAGTTAGCTTTCAGAAGTTTCTTGCTTTCTGTCACATCTAAAGAACGTAAGCACACTCTATATATTCCTTAAATAATTAACTTGATTTAAATCTATGTTTCATAATCTACTCTAAGCTGGCTGGTCACCTTTCTTCTGAATGGGGTTCACTACAGTGTGCTTTCAACAGAGCTGGGGGATGGACCTAGTTTAAAAAGAACGTAGATTATGTCTCTCCTTTTTCTGTGTAATGCCTCCTATGGTTTGCCATCTCACTAAGTTAGAACATCTGCAGTGAGTTATCCAAACTTGGCATTGTCTTAACTTGCGATGTCATGAGACAGTATTGTCAACTAGCTTGTCTAAACAACAGGAATTAACTCCTCAGAGCTTTGGAGAGCAAAAGTCCAAGATCAAAGTGTCAGCAGAGTTAATGCCTGTGAAGGCCTGCTTCTGGGCTTCATGGCTTGCTGGTGGCTCCTTTCTCACTGTATTCACATGGCCTTTCTGGGAGTATATTTATGGAGAAAGAAGAAGGGGAGAAAGAAGGAGGGAAGGAAGGCGAGAGAAAAAGAGGAAAAAATCATGTTATAAAACCATTCAATATGTTTTAGCTATCTTGACTGATTTTTATATTCCTCATCTTAATATTGTTCTAAAAATTTGTCAGTTTCTGAAATGTGATGACACATTTTTCTTCTCTTATGATTTATTGGCACTATCCCACAGAAGATGCTCAATGAATGATAATCAATGTTGAACAAACAAGTATCTAGAAAATCTCAAGAGCTCCAGTAGACCATGAAGACAGAGTAGCTCTTGTGAAAAACACTGCACTGTAGAAGAAACAGTGGCATTTAGGAACTCAGTCATCAATATTCATATCATTGGGAGTGTTACCTGCAATTCTGGTCAAACTCAAAGTTTACATGCTGGGAAAATGTTTGTCACTGGGTCATGCCCTCATCCTCCTTGGAAAAACATCTAACTCATATATTTACCATAAATAAAGCTATTTGAAAATGGCATACAAGGATCATTTAAATTCTGAGGTTAATGGCATCTTTATTATAGAATAAAATCTTTTTCCTTTACTTTTGAATGAGCAACTGTGAGAAACTGGCTCAGTGTTTCATTTAGTTATGCTCATAATACATTTTAAGGTTCTTATTACACATCTTGTTTTCAACATCCATATGGTGACCATTATGCAAATATTTCTTATAAATAAATGGTGCTTCTTAGAATACAGCTTATATTGTTTGTCACTACAGACTTCAGTATGTGATAGAAAAGTCAACGAATCATCCTAAAACAAGATTACACTCTAGTAAAATTAAAAAGGCAACAGCAGAGATGACTAACGTCAGAAATAAGTTGTTTAAATTTATTACGATGACATAAGTTGTGAGTTTAAGAAGAGAAAATGCATTTTCCAGGTGTTCTAAGGACTAGCCTATGTAGAAGACCGAGAAGCAGTTGCTGGAGAAGGAGAAATCACATGTAGGACAACTATGACTTGGGAAAGTAGTGACACAATATTGTATTTTATTTCTCAAAAACCCAATGAGTATAAATGGGAGACAAGCCATTATACAAGCCATTATAATTATTGTTGTTGTTTTTTTCCCCCTATTCCTAGTATGACTTTTTTGTATTTTAAATAATTTTATTATAGCAAAAAGGATTATTCCCCATTTGGGAACGAATACAAACTACACTTATTTATTCTTACATTTAAACACTATTTTGAACCCACTGAGTCCAATTAGCACTGCTCATATGTACCTGGATGTGGGATCACGCACTGGGGAATGGGGAACTGATCAGTGGCCACACCCTTAGATAAAAGACTTTTCCACCAGGCATCCACTGCCCATAGCTCCGCCCCTCCATGCTGTATTGGATTTTTGAGAATTTCATACAATATATTTTGATCGTATTTAGATCTTCTCCCCTACCTGTATCTCCTTTAATCCTCCCACCCAATTCCATGCGCTCTGTTATATACATACTAAGGTCATATAGAGTCAAATTTGTGTTCTTTTGTGTACATCTATTCACTGGAGCTTTGCTAACCTAACGAGAGTCACACCCTAGAACAAGACTGACTAAGACTGACTCTCCTCTGGCAGTATTCATAAATTTCCAATAGTTTCTTAGGTAAGGGTGGGGTTTCTTACTCAGTTCCCCCAGATCTATGCTGGAATTTTGTCTGGTTTGAGCTTACATGCTGTCATCATTGATGTGAATTCCTGAGTAACTTCCCAGCTGTCTGGAAACTCTGTTTCTTGGTGGTCATACTCTACCTCTGGCTCTTAACAATCTTTGCACTCTTCCCCAACCCTCTTCACAATGATCCCTTAGTCTTTGGAGGCAGAAGTTTGATATAGGTGTCCTACTTAGGGGTAATCATTCTGCAGTCTCTTATTCTCTGGCCAGTTGTAGGTTTCTGTGATGATCACCATCTTCTACAGAAAGAAGCTTCTGTGGTGAGAGATGCACTAATCTATGAGTTCAACAAAAACTCATTAAGAGTTAGTTTACATCTGTCTATTTAGCAGAATAATACTGGTTAGTTCTCCCCTATAGTCTGTGACCTATCTAGCCAAAGGTTCTTGGCCCAGAAAACAGTGTCAAGTATGAGCCCTATCTTGTGAATTGGGCCTTAAATCCAATCAGAAGGTAGGTAGTTACACCCATAAATTCATGCAATTATTGTACCAGTGAGAATATTTTGCCAAGCCAGTTGTTATTGTAGTTAATGGGGTTTTCAGTTGGGAAAGGTTGATGATTACTTTTCTCAGCCAGTAGCATGTGCAGTACCTTCTAGTACTATGAAAGATAGCCAGCAGAGATGAAGCTTCATGTTCATACTGCCTTGATTTCTCCTTGTTTGTTCTATGACTCAGGTATATATGTATCTTCAAAAGTAGGGTCTTACTGTCCAGTTCTAGTGGGTAAACAAATGCAATGGCAAAGACTAATATTGTTTGAGGGTCTTGAGACACCTCTCCTCCATCAACAGCTTCAAAAGGAGTTCATCCTTGGTATTGAGTTTTTACTTTGTTAGCCTATGGTGTCTAGTAGGGGCAATGTCCCCTTGCTATAAGGTAACTCATTTAAATCTCCTTTTATAATGAATATATATACACACTTTAAGAAGCTCCGATAGTGATAAGTTTTTATATGGCTTTTTCTGAAGCCTTTATCAAAGCTCAAGTTCATAATCTAAACATCAAAACCCCTTATAATTAATTATTAATGGCTATTTTAGATAGTTTGAAAATATGCAACAAAGAAATAAAATTTAGTAAGAATTTTGTACTTCTCGCTGTTCGTGATATTGTGTTTTCTTCTGTAGGTTCCAAACTACACAAGTTTTGAATAATATTTGTAGATTTGGAATGGACAGAATTTTAAGAAGTTTGAAAATAATGAAAATCAATCCAAGCAATTTGGGGACCATATAACGGTATACCTGCATCCCAAGAAGATTCCTCTGAGACATTCAAATACTACATTTGACTTTAAAATATCCTTTCATATTCAGCTACAGAGATATGTAATCTAGACCTAAGCATTTACTTTTACTTCTATGTTTCATAAGAAAAGGTGTGAATTTATAGGCATAAGGAACTTTCTTGTTGCCCCTAAGTCATAACCATTAGAATTATAATTAGAATTTTGAATTAGAATTCCATTTGAAAAAAATAGGTAACAATTTTTAAACTAAAAATACATAAATTCAGAATATGTGTATGCTTGTATTTATGAAGTTTAATTGCACTTACAGTTAGGATAGACCAGATATGTAAGTACCAAATTATATATTCAGTCACATAAACTTTCATTAACATGTGATTTTGATCTTTTTTTTTTAGGATACTAGAAACACCCAAGCAACACCCAAGCCTGGGACTTATGATTGTCCTAAATGCTTTTTAATGGCAATAGAAGGGCCTCTTGAGATTGTGTATTTATTTACATCCTGCATTTAGATATAAGAAGCATCCAATGACTTTGGTTAGAACCATAGGTATGAAAAACTAGAAACCAAGAAATAGATTCTAGAAAAAAAATATTATCTTTGCTGCCTCATTATCTTCCTGTATAACTGCAAAGATGAGTATGAAGAATGAACACAGTACTATCTGAAATGCCGCAAACTGAAAAATGCTGGGAAACAACTTAACTTAGAGAAAGAGATGTCAAGAAGGCATGGCTGAAAAGCATCATCATCTTCAAGTTTTCTTCCTCTAATGAGATACAGTTTTTCCAAATTTTAGCAGTCCTTCATGTAAGTCTTCTAGTAGAAGCATTTTTCTACAGAATATTTTGTTTTTTGCAAAACAGTTCTTGAGGATACCCTATTAAAACATTGGAAATCCAAAATAAAATTGTCGTAATCATTAAGATTTCATTTGACTTTGGAATTCCTTGTCTCTGTGGAATATCTTTTTGTGTGTAATTACATTAATATTTTTATTATAGTAATTTTCGTGTTTATGCATGAGAGGTAGCACACATGCCATAGCATGTATGTGGAAGACAGAGGACAACTTGCAGGAGTTGATTCTCTCCTTCAACAATGTAGGTGGGTCCTGGGAATCAAATTCATGTCATCAGACTTGGCAGCAAGTACTTTTTATCAGCTGACCCATCTCATTTTTGTATTTGTCAAAGATCTGTATTTGTGGTTTGATTCAAGAAATACATTTTTGTATTTGTCAAAGATATGTATTTGTGGTTTGATTCAAGAGAATTATGTCTATTAATTTTGTCAATTAGACTGCATTAAGAACTGTGTGATTAGTGACCTACACCTCTGAATCTAAGGCAACTATAGAGATGATTCTGTTCTGAGGAGTGTGACACACTGAATACATTCATTGCATGTGGATTCATAATATGATAGTTATTGAGAGGTAGTGAAAAATAGAAGGTGGTGTCAATTGGAGAAAACAGATCACTAGAAGAATGTCCCTGAGGGCTCTGTTTTGCTCTGGCACCTTCTCATATGTCCTTCTCTCTGCCTCATGACCACCAAGAATGAAGAACAGCTTAGGGCACACACTTCTTCTGTCAAGGTCTTCTATGTGGATTGCATCAAGGGACCATGGACTGAACCATGAACTCCCTGAAACTGTGAGCCAAAAGATATTCTTTCTCCTTTAAAATATCTTTGTTGGATATTGTGATCCAAGTAATAAAAGTTAACTAAGAGTGAAATCACAATAGGCCTATAATATGGGCTGAGCAGTGGAGATCTCAGACAGTTGGTGATCTTTACAGGAAAGCCTGGGTAGGGACTCTGCATCCCCTAACAGCTCAAAGCATAGCAAACGGGGTCCCGAGGAGGGATTAGGAAAGTGAGTATCAGTGCTGTGGAAATGTCAGTCTCACAGGATGGAGCCAGAGAAATCTTACATTTTCTTTCTGTGGTTTCTCTGCAAACCTGGAACATAATAAAAAACTCAGGCATCTTGTTAGATTCAAATACAAATAGAACCCTATGGACAAAAGAGCAGCCTGGGAGAATAAAAGTAGAACACTAGCATGTGCTTACTCCTTCAAAGATACTTTAAAGCTAATTTTAGAGACTAAATTGTTGAATAAATAATTTTATTAAAATTTTTTTCTGGCTGGTTCATCTATGTGTAAGAAGAAACAGAACAAAGCAAGAAGTTGGAGTTTTAATGAGGCACATGTTTAAAAATAAAATCTTTTGAAATGTGGGAAGATCTTTCCAGAAAAGGAGTGGAAACCACAAGGAATTTGAATATCAGAATGAAATGCTGTCAGCTTTGCTAGAAATTCTTCTCAGTTGTAGTGGATATGCTAAATTGGTTTTTCAAACATCTGTTCTAACCACTCTGTAAGCAGAGGCCAAAAATCAAAAGCCACACATACTAAGGAAGAGGATGAAGAGGATGAAGAGGAGGATGAGGAGGAGGAGGAGAAGGAAGGGAGGAAGAGGAGGAGGAGGAGGAGGAGGAGGAGGAGGAGGAGGAGGAGGAGGAGGAGGAGGAGGAGGAGGAGAAAGAAGAAAATTTCACTGTGTTTAAAGACAGGATTTTAGGGTAATGTTTAGGACTTGATTATGAGATGTTCTCAAATGACTCTTCCCTTCAGAACCAAGTTAATCAAGGAGTGAGCTTAGTCTGAGTGTGAGACATCTACTTTTTGAGAGTTTGGCAGAATTTGCATGGTTTTGGACCTGATTGGGGCAGTGATGTGTTTCTGATGCCATAACCAGAAAAGGATAGACAGAGTCCAGGACTTGGCTGGATGCACAGGCCACAAATCCCCTGGCAAACCTCTGTGTGGTTCTGGCAGTCGCTTCTGTAAGCCCACCCCAGAACTTGTTCCTATAGCACAAAGTTAACAAGTATCTTATCCTCCATATAAAATTATTTTCTAATTTCCTGAATTAAATATTTTCCCCAGTAAAGCAGTTGAAAGTGTTTTCTGTCTCCTACAGAGCAACTTTCACACAACTGTAGGTTGCTTCAGTATCTAAGGTTCCCAGTACAGCCTTGACAGGAGGGCTTCAGAGTAGATGTCTGGTGATTAATTCCTTCCTAATTTATTTCCTCTGAAATGAGAAACAGGACCACTCTTTGACCTTTATCAAGTTACTTAATGTCTGTGACTAGGATTAACAATGGGTGTCTGCTTTATGGAGTTATGAAAATTCAGTTTAAATAAAAGTAAAGTGCCTAGTACGGTTCCTAGAACACAATAAGTGATGAGTAAGTGAGATTTACTGTCAGCACTGTCACCTCTCCACAGATTATCACTTGCAATGACAGTCATGATCAACGGTTCTGGATGGCCTTATAGAAAGAACAAAGCTTCATCTACCTGTGGTCTCAAGGGCCTTTCAAGAAGTTTGTCTTTTACTAGGTATTAATGTTTCCTCAGTATTTTTTCCTAGTTTCAGTTTCTATGAGTGTAAAGATTCCCAGAGTTCTCAGAGTACGTCGTCTCTTGGGGTGGAGATTAGAATATGACTAAGTACCACATAGAACTTTCTTTGAAACTAAGAAGTGAAAGAAAATAAAAGGATCTAAATGAAGCTTTGCGTGATGTAAATTTCAGCCCTGCACCTCAGGTATGATGAGTGAGACCTAGAGTTCCTGGACTGTAAGTGAACCCATAAACCTACAAACCTACAAGCTGTTCACTACAATTACTATATTCTATTTTTCTTTGGCATCACATTAAATAGGAGATGGTCAGTGAAGTCTAATCCAGTCCTGGCGTGTGTGTGTGTGTGTGTGTGTGTGTGTGTGTGTGTGTGTGTGTGTGTGTTAACTGGTAAATTTTAAAGAATTACATTTATTTGGAATGCATAGCCTTTAAAGCATTATTGAAACTTTTACACTCTCCCCTTCCCTCTTTCTTTTTTTTTATATTCTGCCTCCTAACCACCCCCCATGTGTATGATATATCCATGTGTATATATGATGTGTGTGCTTCTGTTCATGTGTGTGAGTGTGGGCATTTATGTACCAAGGTATAAGTATAGAGGAACAGCTTTGAGTGGTCCTCACTTTCCACCTTGTTACAGTCAAGGTCTTTAGTTGTTTGACATTGCTACTTCCAGACCAGGCTAGCTGGTCTATGAACTTCTGGAGATCCTCTGTCTCTGTCTCACATTCCAAGAGCACTGGAATTAGAGATGTGTGCTACCATACCTGGCTTTACATGGTTTGGGGATACATGTTTTCATGCTTGTGTAAGCAATGCTTTACCTACCGAGACTTCTCCCCAGTGCTGTAAAATTTTCTTAAGAATGTGACTGTATGTCTTTTTGATTATTGAACACTATCAATATAAGCATCAATAACTTACTGTGACACAAGGAGTGAATCTTAGAGTGATTAGAGGTTAATAAAAAGTTCCATCCTGTTGCTAAACAGCTTCTAGAATTTACGCCTTAGGTTTTCATAATTTTATGTTCTGTTTCTTCTTTTGTGAAGCATTCATCTTTTTTTTCTTGGTGCCCCCAATAGTCTGGTCTCTGAAATGCTGGCTAATTTTCTAATTTTCCTCATCAGGAAACAAGAAAACAGAAAAAGAATCTTTATTATAACTTGCCCAAGCAAAGAGTGAATTGAGTCTGAGAAAAAGAGCTTGGAGAAATTTTTAGGGATGGATGGGAATTTTAGTGGGTAGACGATTTGATATTATTTTTGTTCCATTAGTGTTTGTTTCCTCTTTCCTTTCTGGTTTCTGTTGAAATTTGAATTACTAAGGTGAGCAAACAAGTAGCCTTAAGATATTTGAGATAAGTTTTGAAAACTGAGGTAGGAAGTAATGGCAGGGTCAAGTGCTCTTAAATTAGATCTCCGTGTCACATATAATGGTATGGCTACTTTAAAAATATCCTGCTGTTCTCTGGAAAATTAAACAAGAGTTGACATTTGACCTAGACATTTCTGAAGCATATCCAAGAGTTATAAAAATATAATCCAATACAAAATGCATACTGGGTGCACTAGGTCATGGGTACATACACTAATTTTCATAGAAGCCAATATTCAAAGCAGACAGGAGGTAGAAGCCACTCCTCAAATATAGAATACTCACACAATAAAATATTTGGCCTTATGAAGGAATGAAGAGACACATATTGCCATGTGGATTAATAATATATTGTACTAACAAAAGGAAGATAGTAAAGAAAGATGATGACATTATTCTTTTTATATGAAATATCCATAAAAATTTACCAGAATGAAAGTAGATTAGTAGTTGATAAGAATTTGGGGATGTTTTTGAAGCAATTGTTTTGACTGCTAAAGGATATAGTGCATTTGAGTGACAAAAATTTTCCACAGTTGATTGTGACATTGATTGCCCAATTCTGTGACTATATGAAAACAAAGTATACATTTTAAATGACTTTACATTTAAATGTTTTTATGGACAGTGAATTATATCACATTAAATATATTTTAAAAATTCCCAGAGTGCTTGTAGCATGTAGGAAACTCTGGGTTCAATCACTAGAACTGCATAAAATTATTTGGTGGCAAATGCCTATAATCCCCACACTCAGGAGGTAGAGACAATAAGATCAGAAGTACCAGGTCACCCTCAGCTACATAGCAAATTCAAGATCAGCCTGGGCTAAATGAGACCCCGTATTTAAAAAAAATTCCAGGCCTTGGGGATGTATCTCAGTGGAGAGCACTTAGCTAGCATGTAGGAGGCCTCCATCTACAGCAAAGAAATCCACATGTAACAAAATGATAAAATAATAATCTGGATTCATCTGAAATTCTATCAATTTCAAACAACATTTCATTCAAAGAAAATTTGGATAGTTGGATGCGTACTGTAAAAAGATTCTGTATTATAGATGTACCAGGGTTGTAAGAGCCAGAGAAACAGAATGCTTGCTGCTAAATAATACATTCTAGGCATGATAGAGAAGCTCACCCATGACATCTCCATAGTATGGTAGCCAAACAAGACCTGCATAATTGGAACACCAGTTGATATGCCAATGTAGATGAGGGAAATTTCAAGTGTTCCACTTCTAGATGAAGAGCTATAGGTGATTAATGGATGCTGACGGAGGGAGAATTAGTTTTCTCCGGAGACGAGCTCCTTAATAGGTTATCTCATCCCAAGCAGTCAGCCTTAAACACATGTACACATGAGCACTGATAAATTGACTCAGGATACATATTACCATATAGTAAGAAATTAAATCTGTCTAGGAATGTGAAAGATATATCTTTATCTCTAAGATCTATGACCTCTCCAGCCATGTGTATTTGGCTATGTTTGTGGTACCACACATAACTTCCCTCGCATTGAGTAGGCATTAAGTCCAATTAGATATCTGTCGATTCCCTCCCAATATAAAAGTGCCAGTACTGCACCTGTAGAGATACTTTGCTGTGCTGGTCATTGTTGTGGTTATTAGGCTTTAGTTGCAGTTAAACCATTGGTTGATTTTCTCCCTCAGCAGCTTGTATAGTATCCTCTGATACTATTCGAGCTAGTCTTCAGGGAGGAGGCTTCTGGGTTAGTTCTGGCTCTGTTCCTCCAAGTTCTGTGTCTGAAGTACATCCTGTCATTAAAGAAGCTTCTTTTTACAAAATATGGAGATTAATAGAGTTCTACAACTGATTGCACACAGAGAATAAGTGTTGGTGAGCTGCCAAGCCCTCAGTGACACATCTACAATTGAACTCTACACCTAAGTCTCATGGAATATAGCAGAACAGGATGCAAAGAGAATATTAACACATCTCTCAATTCTCACTGGCAAAATTTCCTCATGCAACAGAGGGCGATTAACACAGAAAGCCACAACTGACCAAAATGTAGAGAGTAAGAGATTTCAGAGTGTGTATCCCTGGATAGGAATCGTCTACTAAAGTTCTGCCATCCAGGGCTTGGGTACCATTGTGGAAAAAGAGGTGGAAAGACTGTAAAATCACGGGGTGGGGATAACCACAAGGAAGCAGAGTTTTCCAGGCTTCTGGGAACTGTTCACATGCACTTACAACAATGGTGACAGTGTTCACAAGACCCATGCAAACTCAAACCAGACAAAACCCAGCATAGAATAGGGAAAATGGGCAAGTAGCGTTCAAACTTAGCTGAGGAACTATTGGCGGCTGGTCATTGCGCAGTGAGGGAAGTTGGTCTTCTTTAAGGGAGTGACACTAGATAGGCTGACCAGGCTCCTGTGGATGTATTCACACCAAGGGACATGGGGACACAAACTTGAGTAGATGAACCTTAACATATGGCAGAAGTCCTGTTAAGGGGGCTATGGAACAGGTGCAGATAGGGGAGAGGGGTGTTAATATGATTAAGGTGTATGTATGAAGTGCAAATATATATATATATATATATATATATATATATATATACTGGAAAAAGTATGCAAAAATAGACTCAGCACATTATATATACATGCATGCATGTATATGTAATAATAATAATCAAAGAAGAGAACAAGAAATTGAAAGGGAGTGAGGGACACAGGAGGAGTTTGGGGGACTGGGAGGAGTGGAAATGTGCAAATACAAAAAGATTCAGCAGTCAAGCAATGTTTTGGTGAGAAAAAAAATGCTTTTTCTCAGATTACCTGTTTAAATGCTAGTGAATATGACCCCAAATTACCACTCCAAATTTTTATGGAAAGCAGTGTTCACATATATTCTTTGTGTCTGGACTAATTTTTTCCCCATTGCAAAGAATGTTGCTGTCTGGAGTTTCACTTATAGAGAGATGCAAATAGGATTTCTTGAATTAAAGGCAGGGAAGCTCAGCAAAAAAGGAATGTCTCACATCCTGGTTAACTGTCAGTGGAGTCCATTTGCTTTCTTCTCTTTCTCATCGTTGCCATGGGGATGGTAGAACTGTTGCCACATGTGGTTTAGACAGGAAGTTTCTTACAGCTCATCATCATCATCACAGGGCAGAGGGCAGTAACAACAATGGTTGCAGACAGACAAGGCTAACCCTTTCTCAGCCCTGTCCAGTTGGTGAGAGGTGCTGGACACTCACCCTGTGTCTCTCACACATTTTTCCCTGTTTGTCACAAACCATCATAATAGATCCTGGGGAAAGTATTCTCTTATTAACTTAAGTGTTTTAAAAAAAATTCTCCACAATAGAATGCTCACCTTTTCGTGTTATTATTACAATTTTTAAAAAAAAATAGCATGATACTAGGACATTCCATCATCAAGTAAGTTTAAATAGGATAGAGTAGGAAAAATATTAATGATTCAATCTGAATTGTCTAGAGATAAAAAACTTATACTAACAACAAATGTATTTAGGTACAAATCTCTTAGATTGCTTGAAAAAATTATGCTGAGCACTGTTAAGAACAATCTCAAAATAATTACATATTCTACCTTCCTATAAAACTTGTTGTTATTAAAAACTTATGGAGTAGGGAAATCATGATATGCACAATATGTTCAGGGTGCATGTGAACAAGCATGCATATGTATGTACATGTGTTTGTGAATTAGACATGGCATTTGTAAGAATTCAGCTGTGGTAATAGGTTACAAGGTAAAAATTCAAGTCTATCAAGTAATATAAATATCTTTTAGATGACAAGCTAATCAGAATTCTAAAACTTAGGAAAAATTGGCCCTGGAGAGATGGCTCAGTGGTTAAGAGCACTGATTGCTCTGGCAGAGAACCTAGGTTTAACTCCCCTGCACCCACATGATGGCTAACAACTGCTTGTAACTCCAGTTCCAAGGGCTGTGACTCTCCAGACCTCTGTGGGCTTTGCACAACATAGTGCATTTACACATATGCAGGCAATACTCTCATACACGTAAAGTAAAAAAATAAAAATTTAAAAAAAGGAAAAATTTAAAACTGAGAAGTGTGGTTGGCTGATATTTATGTTGTCCATTTGTTGAAAGTTACCTTAAGTAATTATTTCAGTGGTTTGAATAGTGATTGTGTTCCAGCCTGGTGTGTAACTATTTTATTTTATTTTATTTTGCAATTTACAAATAGCATGATTTGATGGTATTTAGATTTCCTTTCCTGTCTCCCTGTCTCACAAGGTTCCCTTCTCCTATCCACAGCTCCCTTTGTTGCCCCCTGCCCCGATTTTATATATATATATATATATATATATATATATATATATATATGCCTATAGAGTCTAATTAGTGTTACTAAATGTTCTTTATGGGTTCATCCACTGGAGCCTGGTTAACCTACCAACAGTAGGTTACCATCCTTGAAAAAGACGATCTTTGCCCCTCCTAGGAGGCATCAGTTGCCAGTATTTCCTCAGGTTGGGTTGGGATTTCTGTCTACACTGGGATTTTTCCTGGTTGTGTGGGACTTGTGCATGCTGTCACCATTATTGTGTGCTCATGTAAGTAACTTCTCAGCTGTCTGGAAAACTCTGTTTCCTTGTAGTCTTCAACCACATCTGGCTCTTAAAATCTTCCCACCCCACGGCAGAAGTTGATATTGGTATCCTATTCAGAGATAAGTAGTCTGCAGTCTTTTATTCTCTGTACATTGGCCTGTTGTGGATTTCTGTGTTAATCTCCATCTGTTTCATGGGAAAATTTCTCTGGTAAGAGTAGAGAGTTGCATTAATCTATGGGTATAGTAATAAGTCATTACAAGTCAGTTTAATATAATAACCATTTACTAGAAAACTATATTTGGCTCTGCCCTATGACCTGTGACCTGTCTACACCTGATATCAGTGTCAGGTATGGACTCCATTCTATTGAGCTGACCTTAAATCCAGTTCAAAAGTGATTGGTTACTCCCAAAATATTCATCCCATTATCATACCTGTGAGCATATCTTTTCAGGCCAGCTGTTACTGTAGTTCACAGGATTCACAGGTGGGAAGGGTGGATGACTATATTTTCTTTCTGGTGGTGTGCCCAGCACCTTCCAGCACTGTGGACACTAGCCAGGAGAGATAAGGTTCTGAAGTCAGCACCAACTTGACTCCCCCTTGTTCATTCTACAGCTCATGTATGTGGTGTCATCACCAATAGTGTCTTTGGTCTATAACTATTTTGGCAGCACCATTCTGAGATACTCTTTTTATGGAATGCCTTGATGATACACATTTTCTGTGCTGTAGAAAGAATTCATTTTCAGTTTTGAGTCCAAGTATAAAGAGAATACTTTTTAATGAAATCAATTTCAATATTCCTTTCACTTGTATAGCTCAAAGAAGAATTCTGATTCAGCAAGAAGTGTACAGTCCTGCTCCCTCATTCTCATTCACCTAATCCCAACTAGCACTGGGGAGCATAAGGCAGGAAGATTGTGAGCTTATGACCAGCCTGAGCTATAGAGGATCTTCTAATCTATTTCACAGGAAAGATGTATACACCAGGGGCTTCGTGAATCCATTCCTTGAATTATACAGAACATTCAGTATGCAGAATAAGAAAGCTATCTCATCAAATGAACTGTTCTTGATTTAGGGGAGAAAGCTGAGCACACATCACAGGTTGGTTCTGAGGCTCCAGGTTCAGGGCCAGCAAAATGACCTTGGACCTAGGGAAAATTTTGTTCAATTAGCGACATACTGGGAGAAGCAGTCACAGTCAGTGGTTCAGGAGATTATCCCTCTGGTATAGATGAACTCTTTGCTAATTAATTTCTGTTCTAGGAGTGAATTTGGCAATATCATAGATAGTTTATGTTCTATTGTTAAAAATCCCAAATCTATGAGCTCAGGTGAGAACATGTTATCTGATGAACAAGTTTTGCAAAAATGCTAATGGTGGTGGGGGGAGGAGGCTAAAATTGATCAGACTACATTATGAAAAGTTGGATGTTTCCTCCTAGAATAATATGCATTTTTCATCTTAAATACCATATTGCTTGCTTCAGAATATCTGGAATAATTATATCAAGGATGGGCTATTTATTTAGGTAAATTCAAGATACTTAGAGTAATTATTTAATCTCAAGGGCTAAGTAACATAAATAAATCAATTTATGGGCCAGCTGGAAATGAGGTTAGGGCGAGAACTCTGGCTGCATTTAAAGTGAGCTAATATAAATTTAAGTATGTGGAACTTGCCGAACATTTGTTGAAGGTGAGATATTATTATAATGACTGGAGCATATTATGGTTTTAACTTTATTAGTATCTGTGCATATTTTAATTTTAGGTGCTTTCCAATAGAAATTATGATTAAATACCTAGTTTTGCTGTATGCAGCACTAAAGATTATGTTGATTTTTTTCCCCTAGACTTTTCTTGAGTATAGAAGAACTTTGGGGGAATATTTCTTGACTATTAAAAGTAAAAATATCCCTTGGTCACTGTCATCAATTAGTTTTCATTGTTCATTGTGTATAAAGCAGTGATTAACTTGTGCTCTTTTTCAGAATTAAAATCTCCACCAGATATGAAGAATAGAACTTTTACCTTTGGACAGATGTGAAACCAATGCCATTCCTTCACTAATGGAGCAGTCTAGAATGTGATGGATTTTCTCGTTTGACTCACCATTCATTGCAAAAAACATACAACATGGGAAGCAAATAGCAACTCCAGTTTATTAACTAGAAAAAGGAACTTTCTTGTTTGTGCTGGTTTTAAGAGGGTGTTCATAGCCTTAAATACTTATAACCAATGCTCGAGGCTAAGATTTTGTTTTCTCTTTCATGTATGAGAGGTGAGAGGCGAAGGGAATGGAGGGGAGGGAAGGAAAGGGAGGGAAAAGTAGACTAGAGAAAAAAATAGCGGTGTGGTATTCTGGCCTTATGCTTCTGCTCCAAGAATTCTCTCTTCCGGTTAATATGATCTTTGATCTTTCTGGAAGTGCGGGTTTTATTCTTCATGTATAAGCTTCCCAACTGTAAACAACAAAATAACAATAACCCAAAGTATTCATGACTTAAGTCCCAGAAAAATGCTAGTATACACGACAAATGGGAATTAAAGTTACAGATGGAATTGAGGTTTCTAATCAGATGGGTCTAAAACAGATTATTCTGGATTATCTGAGTAGGTTCAGTGAAATAACATGTTTAAAAGTAGAGTAGAGAAGCAAATATCAGGTTATTTCCCAAAGCTTTACAAAGCCACCCAGCCCTGCCAATACTTTTTTTTTTTTTTACTGCAGTTAGACTCCTGTTAGACTTTTTAAAAAATTCTTTATTCTTGAGAATTTCATACAAGTATAAAATAAAACAAGGTTGTATCTACTCGCAGTCCCACCACTCCTTCCATACACCCTTCAAAACCTCCCTTTCCGACTTCAAGCCTGTTTTGAAAACCCTCTAAGTCCAGTTACGCAGTTCATATGTACATGGTGTGCATCATCCACTGGAAGATGGGACTCCTGCCAATGGTCACATCCTCTGTAGACAATGATTCTTCGTCCCCTGGAAATAATCTGCCAATGGCTCTTCAGTAAGGAGTAGGAGCTGGAGATCTTCTCCCACATCTATGTCAGAATTTTGGATTATTTGATCTTGAGCAGGTTTTGCATGGATAACTAACAGCCACCTTGAGTTCATGAGTGCAATAGCCATGTTATGTCCAGAACACAGCATTTCACAGCACTTCCCCACATCCTCTGGCTGTTAAATTTTTTCCACCTCTTCTTCAGTGATGTTCCATGAGCCTTGCTGGTGGTAGGTTCATATAGGTGTCTCATTTAGGGCTGATTACTCAGTCTCTTATTCTTAGTATTTTGGATAGTAATGCATCTCTGCATTAACAACACTGCAATAAGAAGCTTCTCTGACCAAGGTTGGGAGCAGTACAGGTCTATGGGTTTAAACAAATATTTAGAAGACAGTTTGATAACATGAGCATTTAGAAAAGTAATGCCAATTGGTTCTCCCCTAATAGCTATAAATTCCCTAGACATAGGTTCTGACCATGTTTATAGTTTCAGACATAATTATCCTCCTGAGAAGCAGGCCTCAAATCCACTTAAGAGAGCAGTTACTTACTTATCCTCCTAATCTAGCCATTAGCGACATCTTACCTATCAGGATCCTGCACTGGATAAAACCATTGATGTCTTTTCTTCCCCAGCAGCCTGTATAGAACCTCCCAACACTGTAAAGTTAGCCAGCATGGAGGCTTTCCTGACTCCTTCGAGACTGACATCTCTGTGTCCTGCAACAAAACTGTGTGGAATCTTCAGCAATATGATCTTGCCATGTAGTTGTAGTGAGTTGCCAGGCCTGTGGCAACAGCCTGTATTATTTTGGGTGTCTCTAGAGCATCTCTGACCAGTAACTCATTGGGTGGTATCCCATGCCTTGCACTTCAATTTTTATTTAATAATTTATGTCTTCTGGGAACAACATTGTCCACTTATGCTGGGTAATTCCATTCCAAACGTTTTTTCCAAAGTTGTACTTTGAAATTACCTTACTAAGTAGTGAGTTTCCATAATTTTCTTTTGTCTTTTGAGACAAGATCTCCTTGTAGCCCCAGCTGGCCTGGAAATTGTTATGTAGATCAGACTGGCCTTGAACTCACAGAGATTCACCTGATCTGGGATTAAAGGTGTGTGATATCACACCCAGTCCATAAAGGTTTTGTAATAGGTCCTCAGTTTTAGTTCATCCACCCAGTAATCTCTCTTCTTAATTCTTTAACACCTCCATTCTATTTCACCTGTATGTGATTATTCCTTCAGTTATTTTTAAAACTTGATCGTGAGTCTTACATATGGCTTTTCATGCACCTTTCCTCCGGGTCAGCCCTCCTCTCCCCTCCAACACACCCTTCGGATTAGCACTCTTCCCCACCCCGATTTCTCCATCCTCCTATGCCTCTCCCTGATTAAGTCTTTCCTCCCCAGTGTTGCAATTCTTTACTTTCATTTTACTAGAAACTATTGTCCTCCCTGCATTAACATGAGCACCCCCAAAGGTCCCTTTCTAGTTTCCTGGCTTCCATTTGTGCTCCAAGTTAAACACACCAAGTAAAAGAATTGAATCTAGGATCTGCATATGAGAGAAAACAAGTGGAATTTGTATTTATGGGCCTGAGTTACCTGATTCAGTATAAGTTTTCCAGTTCTATCCATTTACCTGCAAATTTTTATGATTTCAGTTTTCTTTAGAGCTGAATAATAGTTCATTCAGGAATATTAGAGGGCTAATCCAAATATACCACATTCCTTATCTATTCATTTGTTGATAGACATGCAACTTGATTCCATTTCTTAGCCATAGTGAATAGAGAAGCCATGAACATGGTTGTGCAGGTGTCTTAGTGGTAGGACATAAAGTCCACTGGGTATATGCCCAAGAATGGTAAGGCTTGGTCAAATGGCAGTTGTATTACACTTTTTTTTTTTAAACCTCTAGACCAAATCCCAGAGTGTTTGAACTAATTTACACTCCCACCAATAGCATAACAGGGCAGTTGTATTACAGTCTTTTTTAAACCTCTAGACCAAATCTCAGAGTGGTTGAACTAATTTACACTCCCACCAATAGTATGAAAGAGCCCCCGTTCCCTAAATTCGTGCCAGTGTTTGCTGTCACTCATATTCCTGAGGATGGCCATTCTGATTTTGGATGAAATAGTATCTTAAAGTAGTTTTAATTTGAATTTTCCTCTTGGTTAAGGATGTTGAGGATTTTAAAAGTATTTTTTTTAGTCAGTTGCATTTCTTCTTTTGAGAACTTTCTATTCAGTCCCATAGCCCATTTTGTAATTGGGTTGTTTATTTACTTAATTTCTATTATTTTGGGTTCTTTGCATCTTCTAGAAGCAAACCCTCTGCTGGATTAACAGTTTCCTCCCATTCTGTGTGTTACTTCACTAACTTATAGTTTCCTTTGCTGCACAGAAGATTTTTAGTTTCATGAGAGCCATTTGCTGATCTTTGGTCTTATTTCCTGTGCTAACAGAGTCTTATTCAGAAAGCCCTTACCTGCATCTTTAAGTTGAAGCATGCTCCCCACTTTTTTCTCTCTAGCAGTTTCAGGTTATCAGATCTTATATTAAGGTCTTTGATCCGTTTGGAGTTGAGTTTTGTGCAAGATGAAAAATAAGGATCTAGTTTCATTTTTTTTACCTGTTGTAATCTAGTTGTTCCAGAACTATTTGTTGGAGGTAGCGTTTTTATCTTCATGCTTATTTTTAATTTCATTATTTTTATTTCAGGTGTATGAGTATATTACCTGCACGCATGTGTCATACAATGCCCTTGGAAGTTAGAAGAGGGCTTCGGATCCCCTGTAACTCCAGTTAAGGACAGTTGTTAGCCTCCACATGGGTTCTGGGATCTGAACCTGGGTCCTCTGCAAGAGAAGTCAGGGCTCACTGCCGAGCCATCTCTCCAGCTCCTTAATATATTTTTTTGCATCTTTGTAAAAGCATCAGGTGACTGCAGTTGTCTGGACTTTTATCTGGTTGTCAGGTCTATTCCATTGACATCTGTCTGGTTTTGTACCAGTACCCGCTGCTTTCGTTACTGCGGCTCTACGGTGTCATTTGAAATCAGGGATGGCAATACCTCCCACAGTATTCTTTTTCTTCAAAATTCTTTTGTCTGTCTTGGTCTTTTGTGCCTCTGTATAAATTTTTGAATTTTTTTTCTACATCTATGAAAAACGGCATTGGAATTTTGATTAGGAGTTCATTTAATACGCAGATAGGTTTTAGGAGGATGATCATTTTCATAATATTAATTCTTCCAGTCCGTGAGCATGGAATGTCCTTCGATTTCCTAATGTCTTCCCCAATTTATTTATTTGGTGTCTTATAATTTTCATTGTACAGGACTTTTGTTTCCTCAGTTACATTTATTCTTAAGTTTTCTCTCTCTCTCTCTCTCTCTCTCTCTCTCTCTCTCTCTCTCTCTGTGTCTCTCTATCTCTATGGTTATTGAGACTGAGATTCTTTTCCTGATTTATATTGCAGTCTATTTGTCATTAATACATAGGAAAGCTACTGGTTTTTACTTGAGTGTTTTCACTTGTATCCTGCTACTGTGTTGAGATTATCTATCAGCTCTGATCAGTTTTTGGTGGAGTCTCTAGGGATTCTTATATAAAGTATCCTATTTTCTGCAATGAAGGGTCCCCTGGTTTCCTCATTTCCTATTTCCTTCTCTTGTCATATTGCTCTTCAAGTACTACACTGCATAGGAGTTGAGAGACTGATCACCTTTGCCACCTGTTCCTGGTCTTAGTGGAAACTCTCAGTTTTTCTCCATTTAGCATGGTGTTGACTATACATTTTTCAGGCACATCCTTTATTATGTTGAGGTATGCTCCCCCTTCTTAGCCCCTCCACGAATGTATTCATGAAGGGATGTTGGGTGTTGTCACAGGCTTTGTCTGCATCTAATTTCTACCTTTGAGTCTGTTTATGAGATGGATAACATTTATTGAGTTACATATGTCAAGCCATCTCATCATCTCTAGAATGAAATCACCTTGATTGTGATGAATAATCTTTTGATATGAGTTTGAATTTGGCTTATGAGTGTTTATTGAGAATTTTTACATCTCTGTTCTTCAGGGTGGTCTTTCCAGGTTCCTCTGGCTTTAAAAGTTTCTGTTAAATGTAAAACGTTATTGTGATAGACCTGCCTTTCTTAAGTGACTTGCCCATTCTCTATGCAGTTTTCAATACCCCTTCCTTAGTCCATGTTTTAACTGTAGTATGTTATGAGAAGTTTCTTTTCTCATCTTATCTATTTAGATTTGTGTACACCTCTTGTACATGCATAGGTACCTCTTTCTTTAAGAGTGGAACATTTAATATATTTTGTTGAAAATATTGTTCTGTGCATTTGAGATGCTATTCATCAGTGCTCACAGTCTAAAAGTTAGATCATTACCTGGTGTCACAAAGTTTTCCTACTTTGTATTAGTGGACTTCTCTAAATTTATTACTGACCTTTTCTGTGTGATCCAGTTCCTCTACCTTGTCTCACTCTGATACTCAGTTTTCCATATGATCTATTCTGTTGTGAGGCTTTCTAGTGAGATTATTTTTGCTTATTTTTTTCATTTCTAGCACCATTTCAGCTTTGTTTTTCTTAAGCATTTCTGTCTCTTCATTGGATTCCATTTCCGCACCCTGAATTAACATACTTATTTTTTTATTCTCTTGGAGTATATTCATTTCCTGTTTGAGTTATTTGAACATAGTTAAATTATTCTTTTAAATTCTTGTCAGGGTGTTCCTCTAGATCATTCTCATTGGAGGATATTAGTATGGGGATTGGAACTTTTTGAGGAAAGACCTGTTATCTTGCTTTCTGTGTGCATGTGTGTGTGTGTGTGTGTGTGTGTGTGTGTGTGTGTGTGTGTGCGTGTTATTTTTGTTTATGTTCTGGGACTGAAGCATCTGGAGTTAGTTTCTTGGTTGAACTTCTTTTTTTTATTTTTTTAAATTTAAGTCTCATTTATTCTTTCAGTGGAAGCATTTATATTGTTCAGGAGAGGATGAAGACATTAGGACTAGGTGTTATTTTCCTGTTGTGGAATTGGTGTTTATGGCCAAAGGCCCTGTCTTTAGTCTTTCTCTGAGGGTCAGGTACTCTCCTGAGTCAGCTCCAGCCTCTGACTGGGTCTACAGCTTGATCTGGAAGTTGAAGAACTACCTTTGCCTATAAGCATTACTCTACTGATATGTGGGCTTCTACCCTGAGTCCACAGCTTCGACTGCTGTGAAGTGTGGAAGTTCCCACATGCCTGTGGATCCTAACCTGTATCACGTATAGTTCCCACCCTGAGTCTGCAACTTCTGCTGCCCCTGCCTGCCTGTGGGCCTCATTCTGGATCAGCTTCTCCCTCTTGCTTTGGACTGAAGTTTGCACTGTGAGATGTGGAGCTCCCCTTGCACCTATGGACCTCACCCAGAGTTCCTCTGTTGGATCATAAGTTTGCTGTTGGGATGTATTTTAATATTAGTGCACTTGCCAAGTCAACTGTGTGCAAGGTTCTGGGTTCAATACCAAGCACTGAAAAAAAATTCCACATATTTGTACTGTCACTATATTTGTATAAGTTGCTGCAGTGAATATGTGTATTAGTCTATCAAGCATTCTTCTGAATACAAGGGAATGTAGAACGTCTGTCACCCTCTCCTCATTCTTGTCCAACATCCTCCTCATTTATAGAAGGACCACTTAATTTGATCAACAATGATTGAGAGCTCATTAGACTATCTTGTAATTTTCTATGCATTCACAAATTACTCTAAAGCCAGGTGTACCTTCATCCTTATAAAGCTGAAAGGCACGTAATGTGAAGGTCATTAGGAGATCCACATCAGAATGCAGTGGAGTTTTACTGACCATCCTTACACTACACATAAGACTGTGAAAGTTATAACTTTCTGTCCTCAAAAGTAATACTTCTCTGGTAAATAAGGATAAATACAGCTGGATAGATCTTCAGTCCCTGCTTTGAACTAGAATAACAGAGCTGTTATGAAAATGGGCTTTGAGGTCTGACAGACGTGAGATTAAAGCCTTGCTCTGTGCACGAGTTAGGTGATATTTGGCATCTGTGTAGGCTTGGGAGAGTCAAAGCGTACTGCTGAATCTCAAAGGCTTCAGGTACTGCCTCATGCATGAGTCACAAATTATCTAGATGTGTCACTCACAATAAGAACATTGTGAGACACATTAAATTTCATGACTTGCTCATTTGTTACATTGATTTCTTACTGTCTGTTTTTCCTTTAATATCTACAGTACTACATTTAAATGGAAGAATTCTAGGATGATTGATTGTCTCTGGCAAAAGCAAAGGAAGAATAAGGATGCCAGGAGAAAGAGATGCAGGTAGACAGAGGTGAACAGAACTTGACTTACTCTGTGTCTAGTTGCAGGGGTGGGAGAGCCTAGAAATTCAAGAGGACAGATGCTAGCCTCTGTGAAAGAAGAGGTACTCAGGCTGAATCCTGAGTTTGTGGCAGTGAACCAAGGTTAGGATACTCCAGAGAGGTGTCTTGAACCCTTTGAACTTCTGAGGGTGGTGGAGGGAGGTCACTTGTGCGGGCATGTTCTCCTTATGAGCCTCTCTTTTTCTAGCCATCATTAAGAATTTATCAAACATCTGAATAAGAAATTAGTTAGGTACCACTGGTAGAAACCTGCAAAAAAAAATGATTAGACACAGCTTCTTCCTTTAACTAAAATCCATCAGGTAGCATACATGCTACTGTGGAATGGTGATGGATGGCAGACCCTGACTCTGTGACAGAAAATTTTCTGAAACCTGAAATGAGTTGGATGCACCAAAGCACATGAAAATTGTTTCTTTGCAATTGTGGTCAGGAATGATTTTTGTGAAGCCTTGAGGCAGGTTTCTTCCGTCCTCTTTTAGAGGCTCAGAGTTTCACATTCAAAACATGGGGTGAAATCTTTTTGAGATGATCATGACCTCTTTATGATCTAGGTGATGCTACTAAGTTTGGCTTGACTGGATGGAGATTCTTCTACTTCCCTTCGTGCTATGGGCAGCACAAGTAGTTCTCAGTTCTCAGGATTCTGCCCACTGCTGATTTTGGTGATCACCTCTAGCAGAGGAAAGAGTCAGTAAGGAGCAGCTAAATTTGTGAGCAGATGGCAGTCTCTGTGATCAGATGGGAAAGACCAGAGGAAGCATGAGCCTATTGATTTCACTCAGTTTTATAAGTTCTCTGTCTTTCCGCTTCTCAACAGCTTTCCCCCTTCTCATCCTTGTGATGGTTACTTCACTTATTTATGACTTCTCTGAAACCCTGTAGCTACTAAGTCTCCCACTGATAATTTCCCAGCCTATTGAGAACAGTGAACTCTTGCAATTCCCTCTGCTTTCCCTACAGTGATCTTGATCCTTTCATAGCTCTCTCTGTTCTATTCTCCTTTACTGTCTCCTTTCTCTGGGTCTTTCTCCTTCCTTAGGCATGTGCTCCAAACTCTCCTGTTCTTCAATCAACCATTTCTCACATGATCTTGTTCTCCTCTGCAAATTTCCAAATGATTTCCCCTATGTCAACATAATTCCTAAACGCGACGTACTTAGCTGTTGGTCTGTTTTACCATTTCATTTTTGCTGCTCATTCCAGAGAATTTTAGCTTCCATTTCATCCTTTCTGATGAAGCTGTTCCTACAGCTGCCCCCTCATTACTAGAGCCATTTTATCATTTCAGTTCTGTTTGCATTCAATTTTGTGATAATTATTTAGCAAGCATTTTGTTTGGTATTGTTTCAAGCATTGTCACATATATTATTCCATCTAGTCTTCAACATACTTTGTGTATTGAGTGCTGAATTCTATAATTTATGGAGAAGAGAAACAGCTTTAATACCATTTACAGCTTCTTCATCTGTAACCTTTTCTTCTTCTCTATTTTAATAGAATGATTTTGTTCATCTTTATTTTTCTTCAAAACCCAGTCTTTCTCAGCAAATTAAATCAACCCTACACCCACATGAGTACACCTCTCTCAATATCCTTTCTCTTTGTGTTTCTGATGAATATATTCAATTGTATAATTAATATTTTTACATTCAGACTCAACAAAGCCAACTCATCTTCCCTTTCATAGTTTCAGTAACCATGTACATCATACACCATGCATTGTTTGATGCTCTGATCACATTGAGATAAGAAAAACATTGCCTTAGCTTGAGGGTAAGAAGATCCATGCTTATCAATGGGCAGTTATTTATCTAGGAAGCATCTGACTTTTCCCTCCACTAGCAAATAATATTGACATTAGTATAGTTGACTCCATTTTTCATTGGCCTTTTGAACTGGTCATATCCTCTCATCCTATAGTCATTAATGTGCTTATAAATCAGTGTAAATCATTGTGTTTGAAACATATCTAATCTCTCTCTCTCTGTCTCAGCTCTCTCAGTGTGTGTGTATCTGTCTATCTGTGTGTGTGTGTGTGTGTGTGTGTGTGTGTGTGTGCAGGAACTTGTGCATGTTAGATGGGCATGATACCATGTAACTCTCCTTGAGTTACATCTTTAGGATTAAGCAATTTTGAAAATCACGCTGTCAGATGAAATTTTATCAATGTGAGATTGATTTTAAAAAGCACTACAGTATTCTCCCTAACTTATGGAAAGTGTTCTTGTCATTAAAGTTTCTAGGAAGTCGTGGTTACATTAAGTGGAAGAAGACTCAAAGAGATCAACAAAGGCATCTCTGAGAATGATGTGGAGGAGAAAGATATGTCAATCTGTCAGTAAAAGGACTTGGAATACAGGAATTATCAAAGAAACCATGAAAGGAGCCAGAAAAGTGAGATCTGTTTTATTTGGAGAGGCAGAAAGAAGAGGAAATGGCGATGGGGCCACCTGTATATGATCATGTTTCTAGCTGTTCTTAGCCCTGAAAGGAGATGGCTTTGAATGAGTTTTAATAACCTTAAGAAAAGGCTTCTGTGTGATAACAATACTTTATATGTCTTACCCCTCATTTCAAAAGATTTATCCTCTCTGTAAACTTATAGGTAGGAATGATTATTGCTCATTTCACAAGTGAAAGAAACTGAGGCAGAGCAGACGCAAAGAGCTCAGAATAGAACCCACCTGAAATCAGGTCTGTGTCCTGAAAGATCTTACTGTCGTATGACCCTGGCTCCAAAAAAGGATGGAAGGAGGAGAAATGATGAACCAAATTACTGGCTGAATCTGAAAAATTATACAAGTCAATGTAAAATTCATACACAATGATAAAATTTCTAGAAAGTATCTGAAAACCGGTTTTGTCTTATTTTTATATTGTTTATTAAGGTATGCTTATTTTCATATCGTAATCACACTACTTCAGTAGTAATGTAAGCATACAATATCATGCATCCCTTAATTTGGAGTCTGGTAAATTTGGTCATTATATTATTTGGTTCTTATATAAATATGACAGTTATTGAAATCTATGTTGTATTGATTACTTCTTATCAGGACATCCCTTTCATTCTTCTAAACATTTAAATAGTCAATACTTTGGGGGTTTTTTTGTTATAATTTTTTAAATCAGTGAGTATTAAAAGGCAGAAATGTGTGTTCTTCACAGTGTCCCATGTTATGGTACTGAACATCTTTCTAGTTTGCTTTCTGTTTCTGTGATTAAACACCATGACAAAAAACAACGTCCCCCCCCTTCCCCCCATCCTTCCCCTCACCCCTCCTCCCTCTCCCCCTCCCCTCTCCCCTTCCCTTTCCCCTCCCCCTCCCCTCCTCTCTTTTCTTCTCATTTCATTTCTTAGTCATTTTGCAGCCCCAGTGCAAGGAATGGCATCACCCACATTCAGGTTGGGTTTTCCCTCCCTAGTTAATACATTCTGGAGATACCTTTACTGACTTGCCTAGAAATGTGTCTCTGTGCCATGTCAATGTGCCATTTTTCTGTTTAAAGCTTTTAATGCCTACATTCAACCCCACCAACCTTTTATCCTCTGAGTGAAGCATTTTCATTTACATCAGATATTGCATATTCATGCAGATCATATAACTACAAAATGCAGAGACTTCCCCCATCCTCCAGGATGTGAAGTAGACACACAGAAAAAAAATATATATATGTCAAGCCAATGAAATTGTGATGTACTTTGTCACAGCAGAAGAACTTAGAATAGGTGAACTGCAGTAAACGTAAGAATTCTTTATATATTATGTAACTTTGAGAAATTAGAATTTTTCTGTTTTTGATGTTATAATAATTTATTGATGTTAAATAAAATATAACTGAGCCCCCAAAATTTTCAAGTCCAAAACCACACTCTGAGGATTCCTTAAAATAGAACTTGCTGATGGCTAGATTCTATGTGTAAGTAGTGATCTAAGCTGAAGACAAAAATGGGGTTCTGTGTCAACTTTTGATGGATATTTTTTTGAGACAGGGTCTTCCTATAGCCCTAGCAAGCTTGAAACTTACTATGTAGGCCAGGCCTCCATCTCACAGAGATCTGCCTGCCTCTGCCTCCTGAGTGCTGGGAAGGCATGCACCATTATGCCAGGTAAGACTGATGTTTTAAAGCTATTTTATCATAACTGTATAACCCTAGTGGAATTATTAACCTCTATGAACTATTTTCTGTGCATACAAATGATAGATCACATATAAGATACTGTTTATTGAGATTCTATCACTATTTCATTGTAAAAAGTCAGAATATGCTAAAGATGTCATTACTCTCTCTAGCTATCATGGAGTTGTACTTCAGGGAAAAATATTTGAATTTGTACTTGAAATTTTTACTTCGAACATTTTCAGTCTCAATCCCTATAGACTTTGTTTAATGATTATCTCGAAGATACCATTATTCAGCCTGACTTCAGACAAACAGTATGTTATAAAATGCTGGTACTTGAGTATAGAATATATAATTTTACCTAGTGATAGAATTATCTCAAATGAGTTGCAGTTAGTTTCTAAATTCATTTCTAATCCCTGAGAAGCTACAAGAGGTATAGCAAAGCCAAATGGGTAATAGTGAATCATTGGAAATTCTTGGTGGATTTCAGATTATTTTTCATCTATCTATTTAATGTGTTATGATTTTATTTTCTTCTGAATTTGGCTTAACAACCTTGTTACTACCACTGTAGCTACTATTACTATTACACACACACACACACACACACACACACACACAATGGTTTTCTAAGTATCTGTTCTATGAAAATACATATTATGGTAATGTTCACAGAAAATATGATTCCTCCATAGTATTTTTAGAAGCAACAGATTTCGTGGGAGGTGAGTTAAGGGATAAATGAATTGTTGGTGTTTGGAAAAGAAGTAGCATCTTTCTTAAGAAACTTTGATTATCTGATTTGCCAAATTAATTCCCTACCGACTGATGGCTATGGTAAAACAGGCACTAAGGCTGCTTGGCTGCTCTGGTTAGCCTTCATTCTCTTGAAACATCCAACTGAGTTTTAATGGTCAGGACCATTTGATATCAACCTGTGAGTGTCAAGTGTGAATGGTGTTGAAATCTTTATATGTAGTTGAACACAAATCAATTAAACATACATCTAAAGAGATCTTCTTTCTATGGAAACTAAAATGCACAGTTTAGGAGTATTTAATAAAAATTATTTGTTTAAGGTAGTTCTTGCCATTAGAAATACTGATGGAGTACTGTAATAGGCGTGTATGAGGGTGAATGTCTTCATTTCAGTCATATGTCTCTGCTGTACAGGTTTGTTCATTTAATTTATTTATTTTTGCTTTATATTAAAGAAAGTGAAACTGGAAACCAAAGATGATGTATTATAGGCTTTGTTCAAGAAAGTGACACAGATTCTGACCATTTGATTATGCTTCATCAAAAGATGAACATAAAATTTGCAAGTAATCAGGAATTATTAATAGCTAAATGGTTGTAGATACACCCTTTCTTGAATGACTTAATTGGCTTCTTGACTAATTAAAAACCTGGATTTCATGACGGGCTCCCATCATGTTCAGGTAAGTGAGCAGCTACCCCACCTAGATCTAAATCAATTTTTCTTTGAAGAAGTGACTTTGGAATTGCAAAACTTCTTCCTCAGGTTTGTAAGGTTGACTAAGGTTGTTGGAAAAAGAGATTAAGAATCTCTAAGGACAAGAAGCTCATAAAATTTCTGCTACCACACTCAAAGAAAATGATTGTTTTCAGAATTTAATAACCCAGGGCAAGAAGATGACCACAACCAAATGACTCTGGTAAATGCTGAGACTACCTTTAAAAAAGCTGGAAAAGAAGAAACAAAGAAAAGAATAAGATCGTTGTCTCTGAAAGAAAGGGCATATGCTTATAGAAAAAGAAGATTAAGAAGAGACTGAAATGGGAGAATATTGGAGAGAGAGAAGGAGGGAAGAGAGGAAGGGGAGATGAGAGAATGAATGGTAGTGAAAGAAGAGAATACCTTAGGAAGTATATTCAGACCGCTTTTAAGTATCCTACCTGGTCTCCATTTTCTCATGTTTGAAATTCAGCTACATCCAAGGCCGTGTAGGAATTATTAACCTTTTTAGTTAAACCACAGCTCACACTTTTAAATGATTCTGAGCATCTAAATTATGAATCACTTTATAAATTAAGAATATTTATGATTTTTAGGAGCTATTTTAAATTTTCATACCAATTAAAAGAGGCAAAAGAGTCCCTCCCTTTAAGAAGATCAGCTCTTCCTCAACCAGCAGTGATCAGCTGCCAATAGCTCTTTGGCAAAGACTGGGGCCTGCTGCATATTTCCATAGCTCTATGCTGGGTTTCTTTCTTCTTGAGTTTACATGGGTCTTGTGCATGCTGTCACCATTGCTGTAAATTCATAAAAGCAAGGTCCCAGGACTGTATTTCCATATGGTGACACACCTTCTCCCTGGCTCTTATAATCTTCCTGCTCCCTCTTCCACAATGGTCCTTGAGCCTTGGGTGGGTAGAGTTTAATATAGGAGTCCTTTCCAAGAACCCACACTCTCCATGCTTTGACCATTTGTGTTCTTTTGTGTTCATGGCCCTCTGTTGCATGAGGGAGCTTCATTGATGAGAGTTGAAAGATTCATTAGTGTCCTTTCTACCCCTTGTTCCACTATGTTCCATGGATTTTCTTCCATGTTCTGCTCATCTTCTTAAAGGGAGGGACTCTAGATAGGCTGACTATCTAGAATGAACTTGTACTGAGTCATGTCTAGGGACACTAACTTGAAACAATAGGCCTTAACACAGATGACAATGTGTGAAACTGAGCAAGAGGGGTGTATTATGAGAGGGTGCCAATGCGCAGAGCTATAAAGATGATTAAGACATTCTGTATGAAATACACACATTCAGTAATTTTTTAAAAAAGAAATGACCAATTTTTCTTATTCTAAAATTGTTAAGGTATTAAAAAATGTTGGCATCAAGTCTAAACAATAGCATTATATGTACATAATGAATATACCAAGCCTAATACAGGTAACACATTGTACTAGTCTTGGTCAACTGAAAGGACCAGAAATCAAGTAAATGATAAATGTTAAAGATGCAGGGACTGGAGAGATGGCTAAGCAGTTAAGAGCACTGACTGTTCTTGCAGAGGACCTGGGTTCAAATCCTAGCACCCATGTGGTAGCTAACAACCACCTACCAGTTCCTGGGTGTCCAACGCCCTCATCTGACCTTCAAGGAAGAACTTGGACACATGCAGGCATAGTACTCATACACATAAAATAAAAATAAGTAAATCAAATGATTCTTAAAAATGTTAAACATGCAGGAAATAAGTGAGGCTCTCTGCAGCGAAAATGATCACCAGTCTGCCTTGTGCAGTTCTAGTTTGAGAAAGGAGGAAGCTCTTAGTTCTTGGCTTTGTATCTCAATCATGTAAACTCTTCAGCTAATGTTAATGAGACCAAATCAACCGTAAGTGGTCATCAAAAATGACATTTCTGAAATATGAGATGAAGCACATGGTGCAGAAATGCATTTTCAAGTAAATGAAAGAAGCAAGAGGAGCAATGGGAAGTTCTGCAGGTCCCCCTCAGCCCAGGTGCAGTGCTGACCAGACCACACCCACCAATCAAGTCTCTGTCAGTCATGAAGCGCCATTCCTGAGTTTTTCCTTTTGCCTTCTTTCTTGGGTCTTCAAGTATGTTTTTGAGACGGGGTCACATTATGTAGCTCTGGCTGGCCTGGAACTTACTATGTAGACCAGGCTGGCTGTAAATTCACAGAGATCGTCCTGCCTCTGGGATTAATGGTGTATGTCACAATGTCTAGAAGTACTTTTAAAAATAAATGGTCTATGCAAAGCCTCAGATACCGAGGTTTGTGCTGTTACCTTGAAAGGCCACAGACTTAGCTGGGCTTGAGGTTAGCCCTCAAATTTCCCCCTGAATTGGATATTATTTTGTCTTGGATGGGGTTTTGTGCCTGTGTTGATAACTTTGTTCTTTCTGCCTCAGTGTCTGTATGATTTGTTTCTTATATCCTTTAAATTAAAAAGCAACATTCCATTATAAAAACATAAAAAATAATAGTGGCAAAAGAGCTTGTCTTTGTCATGGTTTAGATTCTCTGACAAAGAATCTTTGAGATAGGGGTTAATTTGCAGACAATGAATTTGAGAAAGCTCTCAGGATCAGTCATCACAAGACGGAAGACAAGGGAGAGAGCAGAAAACATCTGGTTCAACTGATAACTTGTATGGGAAAAGACAGAAACAAGCCTAACTGCTTCATGGAATATATCAATTACCCATAGTAAAGCCTCACTTTCCATTAAGCACATCAGCATGATTAGTCTCTCAAACATCCTTTTAAATGAAAGGATCAAGTGAACAAAGTATGTTCCATTTAACTCAAGTTTAGAAGTTGACAAAATTTCATTTAGGGATATATATATAATTTAGGGATAGATCTCTATATGGTTATACTACCAAAAAACAAGATGTTTGTTATTTAAAAAGGAAGGATTGTTGGTCAGACCTTGTCACATAGGCAGGTACACACAGATACAGAGGATACATAAAATGGTTGCAATACAAATATCCATGTAAATTCAATTTGACACAGTGAATCAATTTGTAGCTTTGGGGTATTTCATCTGGTAGAGCTTGCTTGAATATTTATATTAATTTCATTTTTTTCTGGTTCTTGTGTTACATGTGAATCTGTTATTGGGATAATACTCTCTGTTGCTTTGATCGACAATGCTATTTTTGCCTCCTTTATGTGGTATATTTCTTTTCAGAAATTAACTTTGAGAGAAAGAAGCATTTTGAATTCCTATAAGTAACTAAATTAATTGGCTCAAATCCAAATTTTTTGTTAAAATAATAATTTTCATAGTTATCACAACAAAAGTTGCTATCATGTAAATTTAAAACACATGTGAAATTTGAAAGAATAATGACCCACTTCCCCTTTGATTCCTCAGCCAGCTTCAGCAATGATCAATATTTTAAAAACCACTTCCTTCATACAGTGTAGTTTGGATTTTAAAAGATGACATTAGCTTTTCTGAGTGGTAGTTTGTGTACAGAAGTAGAATGAACACATTCTGGAATTTAATGGATGTGAAATATGTTTCAGTTCATTGCTTCTATCACTTCTGTGATTTGGAGCATTTTTAGTTATTTTTTATGTAGTAGAATAAATTACATTTTTAATAGTGTTTCATATTCTTGCCTGAGGTAACATATTCTCATATTGCATTATAATTCGGCAACAAAAATGTATTATTTTTCCTAAATCAAACATCAGTGTTATTGATAGAACTAGAATTTAAAGCCCAGGATTTAAAATTGTAGTTCAGATGATGTTCGATATTTTTAATGGATAGTAAGTAAAACATTATTTTAGTCCTTAATGGAGAAAACATTTTATTTTTTTTAGGTGTAAACATTTTCATAAATTCATATGTACTCTTTTACCTTTGGATTATTATATATCAGCTTGTACGTTTCCATGTAATAAGACTGACTTTAAAAGTTATAACCAGTTAGGAACGATATTTCTGTCTGAATTATAACTAGTTTTAAGTAAAAGAAAGGGGAAGATAAATGCACCATTCTTCTAATGCCAGTGACCAGGCTGGAAGGGGCCAAAAGAGAATCTGTGAAAGGATTTCAAAGTTTCATTTGTAGCAATAGACTGAATCATAGTAATTACTGAATATAGCCTTTATTTTACATAAAGATAGAAATGACAGAACATGTCCCTAGATTTTACCATGGAGCATGGGACAAAGAATACTTTTAAGGTTGATGAATTAAAACTAAAAAGAGTTGCTTTCTGCATTGTCACTCAGCAAATTCTTCCCTCTCTCTTTTTACATAACGCCAATGTTTTCAGCGATTATTGTGGCTGTACATATTGGAACGATAGTAGAAGACTGGGGCTCAGTTTACTGATTCCACAAATCACCCATCCCAAGTAAATCTCGCATGCTTTACCACAGGCTGACTGGATACTCGAGGGGCATTAGCAATTAAAGTGATCGTGTCCTCCTTGACTTCCCGTTTCATGTTTCATGAAGGAGCACCCCGGGTGTGGAAAATGGTTCCTGATCTGCTCAGAGAGGGGTATTCCTACGCGAAGGGTGTCAGAACAGACAACATTGCAATACTTTAAGCTTCAGGATTCTTGGAAGGTACATCAAAACCCCTATTGGGGTCCAAGTCCATGTAAGACAATAACTCTGTTACTCAGCAAACTGCAGCTGAAGACAACCATTCCAAATCCAGAAGCGACTGTAATGTGCGATTCTCACTTCTGTGCCGTCGCTGCACGTTGCAGATCGTGTTCAGGCAATGCCATGCAGTATCATAAAATGCTCTATTATCATTACCAATAGATCAAGCAATGGAGAAGCTCAGTTCTTATGTAACTTTCAAACTTGGGATTTGCAGGTGTTTTTCACTCGGCTCTTCTTAGGAGCATTCCATAAGGAAGCCTGGTTGTGGCCCACCACACAACAAAATTAAGATATTTACTCAACTTTATGTAAGTAGTCCCCCATGGCTTTTTATATCAAAGACTAATAATATCTGATTCTTCGGGAAGAAATTACACTTAAGAAAGAAATAAAGGACACTCGTTTCAGAGAACTAATATAGCAGTTTAATATTTGCACATTAGAGTCCACCATTGCCAACAGATTTATTCTTTGAAATAATTTTCATAAGAAGTTGACTAAACTTTTCCCTGAAAGATATACAGTGAAGATTAACTAAAATTTTGCTTCAGGATATAGATAATTAGTCAGCCCGTGTTTCCCAAATGTCTCAGTCATAAGTGAAGAGAGAATTCTATTTTTTCCCCCTGCCAAAGGGCAGCGCTGAGCGATCTACATGGGCTGGCATTCAGAGCAGCGAAATCTGGATGGGATCCCCACATTCCATTTGGTTTCTAGATGGTTTTAGAAACATCACTTTTGTGTCATGTGTACCAGAAATCCTATATGCAAAATGTCTCTCACATACATGTTCTGAATATAACATGGAATGCCTTTAAATTTTGAGTTGTTGTAAAAGCTTGATGAAAGAAAGAAAAAAAATCATGCCCTGGTTCAACAGAGACTGTTGCCTCTAGTCAGCCTTATTTCTGAGGAAATGTCTTTTTCCTCAGGTGACTGTTTCTGGCTGTCTTCTGAGCACTGAGTGCTCTGAAAGTACTAGAGACAGGTTATTGTTTTTGTGCTGCTCCTTGACCTCTCCTGGAAGTTGAGTCTATTTATTTCTTTGGTGTCTCTACACCAAAGGACAGTGGAATTACCTTCCTTAAGTGAGTGAATGTCTTAGGCCATCTCAGAGAACGTGACAAAAATCCAGCCTACATTTTGTGCTTTGAGAGTTGGAAACTCACAGGAGTATGAGACTTTTAACGTCAACCTGCAGACATAGGTGGGTGCAAAATAAAAATCATCATCTAGAGTTATTAATAAGAAACAAAACTACTTCATGCCATATTGAGCAGTGGCATATTTCCCTCTGAGGGGAAGAATTTAATGATTTTCTTTCTGAAAACTATTTTTCTATTGATCCTTTATCTAAATAAATATATGTATTTTCCACTTCAGGGAAAAATCAGGTCAAAGAAATGAAGTATCTCAGTGGACTGATATTTGAAAAATAAGTTAAAATTTTTATAGTGCAACAACTGTTTTCTGTGGTTCATAAAATTCATGTGTATTTGTAGAAGAGTCCCTCATTAATACCTTTTAAAATTCCCAATCTTATATAGTTAGGCAAGTTAGGTGAACAATAACTCAGCTAACATGATTTGGAGAAATTTTTAGTGTATTTTTATAAAGCAAAATTGGAATTCCTTGAGGATTCCAATTTTGGTATAGGATTTTGGAACATGTTTGGGGTAGTATTATCAGTTAAAAAACTACGAAAACACTATAGAACACTATAGAACAAAAACCATAAATGTGATTAGAAACATATTTTGTTTTGATTTTGCTGTTCGCTCTTCCTTCGCATTACCTGCATGGCTGGCAGGCAACTCTCAATTGAGATAAAGTGCCAGCTCAGTCAGCAGTTGGTTGGTAAGCACTACTAAGTTCCAAAACCACCAAACTATGTGATATTACAGGTATGTGCAGAAACTAATCTAAGCTGAAGTTTGAAAAACCTTTTTACAACGTCCTTATGGACAGTTCTTGAAAGTGTTTAAAGATTGGGAGGTACTGCTACTTGAAGAAAATAGGCTTATGCCAAACTATTGATATAAGTTTCCTTCCAAATTAAAAAAAAAATAGAAGAAGCAAAAAAGAAACACTGTAAGCTCCATGAGGATTCTGTTCTTTTTATTAGATGATATTTTTGAAGCCAATATTAACCATCGACACTATCATCTAAATAGGTTTCATAAAAGTTAATAGTTCAGAAATAATAGCTGACACTTAAATGTCATGACATGAATTATAGAAATAGGGTGGACTTGTGTGACTTACTCTGAAGCTTGCAGAACATTTTCTATCAGAAGGAAGAGAAGACACAATTCCAACAGCTGCATTATTTTCCCCTTTAGGCAACATGTCTCATAAATTCAGACTCATTGAAATGGATAGATTCTGATAGCTGCATGAACTATAAAGAACTGAGATTACTGCCTCAAAAAGAAAAAAATAATGTTATTTAATTCTGACCTTTTGGACTGTGACTTCAATTTAATTACTAATTTCATTATGGAGGATTATGTTGAAAATCATCCCAATATCAATTACATATTTTGCTATTCCTAAACCATTTCCAACCTCAGATCATTTACTGATTTTTGGGGGGCCATCTCAAGTTTATGAAACTTGAAGCTTTATGAAACTTAGCAACAGCACCAGTAGTGAGTTGCCAGCCTTTCCTCTGTAATACAGTCTTGACTATGTCCATAGAAGACCTCAGCAAACTCTCTCCTCTCTGCATTGCTGCTTTTCTTCTCAGCTAGCTGTTGCTTGGCTGGAATCCAGCCTCCAGAAGTGGACACAGATGTGCATGTGTGCTCACTAAGCTTAAGAATATCAGTGTGGCCAGGGCATTCCTACTCTCCCTACCATTCCCTGAACTGTTGGATAATGGGCCTACCCTGCATGCTGCTGGCCACTCCAAGTGGTCAGATCTCACAGCTTGAAGAAATCAGGCCATGTACCCCTTGCAGCTGTTTCTCTATCTGGGACAGAGAGTTAAAGAACCAGTGCTGTGTCATGATTTTTAAAGCCTCAAATTTATGGTTCCACCGGGTAATGAATGACTCCTTCGTATTTTTTTGTCAGTAGGCATCCCAAACTAGATATAAAATCAAATATGTCTTTGTTCTGGGAATTTCTCTGAAGGCTTCCCTCTAGGCCTTCGTATACCCCTGTCACCTTGTCCATGATGCCTATCTCTTTTCATATTAAGCTGTGTCTCTTAATGAAGCCCTTCTCTAAGTTTTAAAAAGAGGCTGCCTTCCTCTTTAAGACTCTACCGTGCTGTCTTTGATATGGTTGTTTTCGATGCTCACCCACCTCAAGGCCCAGTGATCATGGCTTCCATGCTTGAGAGGCCCTTTCTCCTAATAAAGCTCATTCCTAAAGGTCAATTTCATGCCAGCTCCTTTCCCAAACCAACCCACCTGCTGCTTCTCTTCTCTATTTCTCACACATACCTCCTATCAAAATTGAACCCCTGATCAGACAAGTGACATTTCCTTTATCCAAGAAGATTCTTTTAAAGTCAAGGCTATGCAAGCTGAAATTGCCAGATCTGTGGGTGCTCTGTACTGTGTGAGACTGCATAATGAGAACACAGTCTAGTATTGCCTATTGCACATTGTCTGGCTCTTGGGCTCTCTCTCTCTCCTAATATCCTAAGACCTTGATGGTTTCTACTATTTGCATTGTCTCCTATGATGGGAGGCTAGATTTTCCAAGCAGGGCTGTAATGGATAGCTCAGTAAGCCGGTAGTTATCTTCAATTATGTATTTGTAAAGACTAATTTACAGAGCCTCTGATAATATTTGGGCAAGAGAAATATAAGTAACTTCAGTAATTGAGGTCCTTGGAAAATATTTGTAACAAGGGGGGAAACAAAAGGGTCTGACATAATGCCTAGATTCTACACCAAGGTCTGAAGTGGAAGAGAAAAGTAATCAAGGCACCAAGCCCAAGCCCTTCCCATGGTATAAAAGCCTCAGGGCCAACGTTTTACCTCAGCAAGGTGAAATGCCTTTCTCTTTCTCCTCAAGCAGTTAGACAAAATTGCTCTATCGTTCTAAACCTGGGGAATATCTTGTCAGCATGGGATGGGCTCAGAGATGCAATGATCAGAAACAAGAGGAATTCTTCTCACTTATGGATACACTAAGTACTCCTTGAGAGTGTCCAAGAATTCCTGCCTTGTAGCAGTGATGGTGGTGAGACTCTTTATCATCAGTTTGTCTTCCTCTTCAAGGATCGCCTATCCCATGAGCTTGTCCTTTATTAGGCATCACCCTAACGACCCAGACACCTTGTTGGTGTAACTGCTCTGCTGTAATGGTCAATGAACTGGATTTAGAGCTAATCACCCCATGGGTATATTTTAATCTAGAATGTTATTCTCTTCTCCTCTGTGGATTCAGATTTCCCTCCCAGTGCAGCATGCTCACATGCTGAGAGATCTCCTATATTAAATAAATAATCCTGACAGCAGATTGCTTCAACTTTCAATGCATTTCCTGTCTTCTCTTTAAACTGAAAAGAAACACAAAACACAAACCTGAAAGTTCAGAGTTTTGTCCTTTTTTTCTCTCTCTTTTCTTAGTTAATGTTCTTCCTTTATTTCCTTGAATGCTTTTGCCCCTCCTCCTGGGCAGTTCTCATTTCATGTAATCAATGCCCTTCAAGTTACTGAATGTTGGGGATGCTTCCCATCTCCCCAGTGGGCCTCGTACTGCCTTTGGTATCTTGTCGCTCACCTCTCTTTGAAATACCTTTGGATGGAAAGTTCCAGCCTTTTCTTTTCTCTTTTTCTTGTTACTTTCATTGCTGCTTCTTATCAATCTCCCTTTTGTTTTGTTTTGTTTCCTTTTCTTGCTCTATACTTATAGAGAAGTGCTGGACTAGGTCCTCAGGTATATTTCATCTTTTATGTTTACATTTTAGGTCACCTCGCTCTTTACCCATCTGTCATATGCTGCATACCCCCAATTTATATCTCCAGTCTGGACTTTTCTTCCTGGGTGCAATATCACTGATTCTCTGTTTATTTTATATCTAACCATGAATATTTGATGAATTTTTAAGACCTAACTCATGTAAATAATACTTTAGATTTGTGTTGTAAGGATTTTTGTTGCTGTTGTTGTTCAAGGTTTCCCAAGTCACTAAGTAAAAACCACTACACATGAGCAAAGGATTTTTATAATGAAAGCAAGGCAGAAGGATTGGATGTGTTTTCCTCCTGTTTATTTATTCACATTCTGCTTAGTGACTTTCCAATGGTCTGTTATGCTCCTAACAAATGGTTTCATATCTGGGATAAAATAAAAACTTTCAAGCACGATGACAGATCTTCAACCTTCCTTGTTTTAAATGTAATCAATAGCAGATCATGGACCTCATTCCCATTGGTCATTATTGAATTATTTCTTAGCCTCAATTCTGCTTAAATTATGACTGTTGCAGCCCTGGCAATGAAGAGAAAAGTCATTGAAATACTGAAGAATATTCAGGAATTATACATGACACCAGGGTACTATGCTGAACAGTTTTATTATATCTTGTTTGTTCTCTTGTTTAAAGTTTCTTGTTCATTCTCTTCTATCTTCACCACCCATTTTTACTGACATTTATTTTTCTATATGAACATTCAACTCAGTATAGATTTCAGAGTTAGAACCAAACAACTACTAGTTCATCTTGGGTTTTAGAGGTTTTCCCAAAACAAATCAGCTTGTTATTGTATTTAACAAGGCATGCATTTATTTATTAACCACGTTGTTAAAGGACTTAAAAGTTGTCAATCTACAAGTCTGTGAATACAGATTGATCCCAAGACTTTTGTGTGTATATGTATGTATTTCATATTTTGTTTTGTCTGCTTGCTCTGCCTCTCGATTTTAGAATGCTAATGCAACAATAGACTCTTGCACAGTAATAAGCATAACAAGAAATGCCTGAAAGCATGTGGAAACTATGTAACACTCTAGGTATGCAGATTTTAATCTTTTGATGAGACAACAAGAGAATTAGTACCTTAGAAAAATTTTCCTGTTCATTGCATTTTGATTTTTTGCTGTGTGAAACTGAACCAATAATCATACTTCATGTGGAACCAAAAATGAAAATCTTGACATGGCTTTGGATGTTGAAGACAGGCTAACTTTTCTTTTGTCATGCTCTATTTATTTAAAAACATGTTAAATTTCATTCTTATAGCAAGAATCTTGTTGAAACAAGAAATTTCAAGATGAGAAAATTTTCAGTTTACTTCTGTTTTATTAAAATATTTTATTTATTACTTCTTAATTTTATGTATGAGTGTTTTTTGCCTGCATGTATGTAAGTACACCTGTATCATGCAATACCTATCCAACCTTGATTTTGGCCTTGGGAGATACTCAGAAGTATGCTCAGCTGAGCCTTGCTGCCTTGCTGGCTCTGGAATTTGGAGTTAGGGGAATTAAGAGTGAAGGAATAAATCTGTGGCTGCCTATTAGGACAGCCATAGAAAATGAATGCAAATTTTGAGAGCAGCTTACAAATTTCTGTAATCATTTGCCCCATTTTACAGATAAGGAAGATGAGGTATAAAGAAGTTAACTAACAACCTCCAGTTTTCAGAGCTGGGATTTTTGGTAAGAGAAATGGGCCATCATGTGGCACCGTTTGTAGATGTACATCAGACCCAAAAGTATGTCACAAATGTAGTCACAAATGTAGCTATTGTGCCAAGATTTAACTTATAAATACTATTGTTTGTATATGATCTTTAATATTCCATTAATAATCATATACCAGCAATGATTAAGAAATTTACCTGTACATATTAGTAAATTTGTTTCAAATAATATTTTCAAGTTCATCAGCTTTGTTTTAGAGATGCACAAATCAATCATGTGACCCATCAAAGCTGATGAGTTATTGGTTAAAGAATGAGAGTGCCCTACCAAAGCAAAAGACAACTTGAGATAATGACTGAAGCAATGAAATCAAACTAATAAAGGAAGTGGAAACAGCAAATATGCAAATAATACAATGAAGTCCTGTCCTAAGAAGTGTTCTAAGAGTCACATGCTGTCAGTCACAGTGTCATGTTCTGTATGAGCCATTATGACTCAAGTGTCTACATCTACTTAAGCTTCTGAAAATTAAAATAAAACATTATAAACTTCTCCTCTTTAAAACATGGCATCAATCAGGCCAGGTGTGGTGGCACATGACTTTAGTCCCAGAACTTTGGAGCAGAGGCTAGTGGATCTCTGTGAGTTCAAGTCCAGCCTGGTCTACATAGTGAGTTCCAGACCAGCTGGGGCTACAGGGAGACTGTGTCTCAAAAAGATCAAAAGTAAATGTTGTTTTTTTTTTTTTTAAAGCCATCTTAGAATGATGTACAAGTAAAAACATTCTAAAAACAAATCTGGCAACACTGAACAAAACTCAGCAAATGCTTTTTAAAGAACCTCTTTACAAAACTAAGCTGTATAAACTGTGTACCATAGAGATCACAGGGAAGATGCTTACTAGAATGCTACAAAGACAAATTAAGCTAACAATAAATTAATATTAAACATTACAAGATACTATAAATATTAATAATGCTGCATGAATAATAAATACTATCAATCTATGAATTCATTAATAAGTTAAATTATTGAAAATATGGAAGAATTATTTTCCCATAAAATATTTCTCAATTTAAAAGTATTGTTATTTCAGATCACACTAATTATATTTTATTAATAGAAGGACATAAATCATTTTTCAAATAAAATTGCAGGTATTACAGGTATGTTGTTATATATTTTGAGAGAAACATGAGAAAATTTTGAAAGTTTCTTAAATTTGTCAGTCAGTATGTTACTTTGTTTTCTAAAAAATATTTTTATTGCTCCTTGAGAATTTCATTCAGTGTATTTTGATCTTATTTCGACTTCTCCCCATCTCCACTCCACCTTGCTAAACACCCCCATCGACTTCATGTTCTCTGTTATTATTCTTTTAAGAAATATTTTATGCGGTATTTTTATTTAAAAATATTTTTTATTATTTTATGTATGAGTGTATTGTTTACATGTATGTAAGTGCACTCATGTTTTGCAGTACCCCTGGAGTTCAAAAGAGGGAGTTGGGTCCCCTGGAACTGGAGTTACAACAGTTGTTAGCCCCCATGTGGGTGCTGGGAATCGAAACCCCGGGCCTCTGTAGGAATAACTGGTGTTCTTAACCGCGGAACCATCTCTTCAGACCCTATTTTTATTCTTTTAAAGGTCTATAGTCTTAATTTGTGTTCCAAATGCTCTTGGGTGGGGGTCCATCACTTGGAGCCTGGTCAATCTATCAGGTGTCATAGCCTTAAAGAAAACTGACCCTTCCTTTCCCAGCAGCTATCAATTGGCAGTAGATGAGGAGCTAAGCCTGGGCTTCTTGCCCACCTCTACCATCCATGCTGGGTTTTTGTCTGACTTGGGCTTGCATGGATCTTGTGCATGCTGTTGTTCATGGATTCATACATGCAACTACCCTGTGACATCCAGACAATCTCTTTTCCTTGTTTTCATTTACAGCCTCTGGCTCTCATACTCTTTCTGCTCATTCTTCTGAAATGATCCCTTAGCTTTGGGAGGAGAGGTGTCATATAGTTGCTCCATATTTAAAAATATAATTTCTAATTTTTCTTAATGCTACAAGTTCAATCTAACAGGAAAAGATGGTGTGCATGTTATATATGAATGGTACGTAGGAGTTACTATGAATATTACAGTTATTATGTTAAATGACATCATACCAGTATAGATAGAACAATTAGAAGAAATGCATTCGAATATTACTTCTAGATAAATATTTTACAATCAACCTCATTACACCCCATCTACCCTATTCTTGCATCTGGTTAGTTCACAACAAAGTTATTAAATTAAAAACATTACCAAAGAAGGGCTAGAAAGTTGACTCAGTGGTTAAGAGTACTGGTTGCTCTTACAGAGGACTAAGGTTGGATGCCCAGCATCCACATGGTGACTAACATCTGTCCTAACTCCAGTTCCAGGAGATCTGACACCCTCTTCTGACCTCCACAGGTTGCACAAAATGGGTGTACTTACATCCATGCAGGCAATGCACCTATATACATAAAATAAAAATAATAAATAAAATGTTTAAATGCTTTAAAAATCACCAAGTAAAATAGAAACATTTTCGCTCATACTTATAACACAGAGTACACTTCAATTTATATTACTAAGTATTCATCTAACTTTAACATGTTAATATTTATAGAGCATGTAGTTGGTGAACACTTTTAAATTCAAGTCACATAAAATGTTTCTTAGAGTTCTGCTGCTTTTCCGTAAAGACTTGACTTGTGTTAGAAGTTGCCAACCCTTAGACTTCTGCCTGGCCTTTAACACATGGTCCTACAAAGAAAGACAAAGTGATGACATGAAATTATTTTATTTTTGGAAGAAAACCATAGCATTGGTTACATGTCAAAGCAAGCATTTTCGCCAACCTTCCTGCAATATGGATTGTTAGCTGATAAAGGTAAGAAAAGACAAAAATAAACATACAAAAAAAAAAACACAAAACAAGGCTATGGACTTTTCCCTTATATTTCTTTTTGAAAATAAAACAGACCTCATTGTATGGAGTTGGAAATCAAGGTAGCTAACACTACTGTTGCTGGCTCTTCCAACAGAATTTAGACTGGCTTTAATTTTGTTTTTCTTCTTTTTAACAAGCTCTAGTGTCTGGCATGATTCTATGAAATAAGCTGTCAATGCATGAAGAGACAATTACAAGTGAAATAGAATGCTTTATGAACAATGAAAATTCCTGAGGTATAAACTAAACTTATGATTATAAAGGAAAGAAAAACATCTCAGTGAAATTACATTATTCAAATTTGTTGGAACTTTATGATTTTTCCAACATAATTATCATTTTAAAGTGCTCAAAATTTACCTTAGAAATAAAAATATGTGTTGTACATGGCAACATATTTTGATTTCTATAAAATTTGTACCTGAAATAATGTGCTCAATTAACTTCTTTGTTCCACTTGAGTCATCCAAATCATATTAGTGAAAATTAAAATATTCTGAAATGCAAATTTATTCAGGCAAGTAATGAATGCATTCTGTTGCCCTTCATATCAAATGATGATATATTGAATGGTAAATACAGATTGGTTTTTTTTTCCTACAAAACTGTTTTTCTCCTACAAGAACAATTTTTAAAGTTTTTCGTTTGGCTTTAAGTATGACCATTCCTCCTTCCACATTTGAAATGACGGTCATTTGTAATGTTCCTTTTCTCTGCTGCCAGAAAAGGCTGCATCTTCATAACCTCTCAGGAACCTATTAAAACCCCTTCCCACCTATACGAATGATTGTCTTGTTTCACATAAGGCAATGAGACAATAGTTAAATTTTAAACAGTACTGAATCGGTTATTCACTAAAAATGTATTAATGAAAAGCAGAAATTTTGATTCTTCATGACTAAAGAGAGGTTCATTTTAAAATGGGAGCAATCTATTCCCCAGTTTGTTATTTACAAATTTTTGATGGCATTAGTGCATTTTTGAGATGTATTAGTAATTATGAAATTACGGATTCTTATGGCAGACTAGATATTTATTCACTATAGTACTTTCAGATCAAATAGTCACTTCCAGAAGACTGAGAAATATTGGATGAACTATGGAGTGACCCTATGTTAGTCAATATGCATTAGGAGCCAGGGCGAGTCCAGGAAGATACATTATCCCAAGGGAAGAAGGAATCATACAGGGAAAGATAGGTAAATCCTTAGTCACTGAGATGAAAGGCAAGCATACAAGTGGCATTCATGTCCCATACTAGGTCTTCTAAGCTTGGGGCCTAACTCTTGAGGGAACCAAAATGAGAACCCCTATGATAACAGAAGAGGGGGGGGCAGAGGGGGGAGAGAGAGAGAGAGAGAGAGAGAGAGAGAATGAGCAAGCGATACAGAGAAAGGGGGGACTTGGTAGAGTTTTGGCAACTATAGTACTTTGGTTCTTCACCTTAGGTCAGCAAGGTGCTGGACACCACAGTGGTGTCTAGAGGGGATTGCAGTAACATGCAAGGCATAGAAAATTCCTGCAGAAGTAGAGGGGGTGATGGCCAGCATTAGTCAGGAACCCCAACATGGTAGCTGACTCCATCATTGAATTAGTGAGGCCTCATAAGATAACCTCAGGAGTGTATAAGAAGGAAGAATGAGGGACTGGATCTTTCTTTAAGAAGTTTGTTTCTCTTGACTTAATGGTCACTCTTGGTGCCTTCCTTACACTCTATGCTTAGTAGGTTGAATGAATGCCACAAAAGTAACATGATAGCGTTCAAGAGAGGTAGAATTAAAAATTAAGAGTATAAGTCTACTGCAGGTTTATTTAGTGGGATTCCTTATTGACTCACAATCTGCCTTTATAATTTGGGGGATTTTTAAAAATTGAATCAAATGTAGGTATATTTGGTCTTTCTGAGACACAGTTTCACTGTAACCTCGGCTGGCCTGGAACTCACTGTGTAGACCAGGCTGGCCTTGAACTCACAGAGTTCTGCTCTGCCTCCTGAAGCTTCACCCAGCCCATGCCCAGCTTCAAACATATTAAACTGGTACATAAAACTTCTATGTATTTATTAGGTACCATATGATGTTTCATTACAGATACATATTTTGTAATGTTTAAGTCAGAGTAAGTATATCTACCTCCTCATTAGCTATTTCATTTGATGAAACCATCCAAAATCCTTTCTCTTTCTTCTAGCTTTGTGAAATATAAAGTACATTATTGTGGTCTGTAGTCATCCTACTTTACAACAGCACACTAGAACTTTTTATTTCTACTTAATTGTAACATACTACCCATTGATAAAACTTTCTCCATCCCTACAACACTCTCTTCAGATTCTAGTAACTCTATTCTACTACATTCTCAACTTCTATGAGATTTCATTATTTTGACAAATAAAAAGAGTAAACATTTTAGTCATACAATGGCAAAATGAAACTGTCCCATCTTATAAGGTTCAAGCACTATTTTTTGACATGGTAAAGTCAGAGAATACTAAAACTTAATGCACATTTTGTGGAAAATGACTTGTTAATTTTCTAGGATGATATTGCTAAATCAAGAATATATTTTACTTCTTAATCAGGATACTGTTCCGATTATCAAATTTGAATAGCAAGATTTTTATTTCATTATTCCCTGGGTCTCAGAGAAACTTTAATGAATTCTAATGTTTTAAAAATATCCTAGACAAAGATGAATATGGTGTCAATAATGAAGAAAAATGATTCATTATTGAAAAATATAAGTACTACATGTTTTTACAGCTGCTACACCAGCTTTCTTAGCCCTACAGGAATAAACCCTGATGGAATAAATGAATTGGCATGCATTTTTTGTTTAAAACCTAATTGTTTTCATATGTTCAGAAAACCTTACGTTGAGGCAATATCTATTTGATTATGTCACTCTCTTGCTTAAGGACCTTGATGTTAACTTGCCACCACCTGTTACAGTTTGAACTCCCAGGAAGCAGACCTGGAAGCTGATTTCACCATGCAAGAATCCCTCCAGGGAGTGGTTTTAGGAAAAGAAGAAAAAGAAAAAGCAAGTTAACAGAATCAAGCACAGAGAGAAAAGAAGATGAGACTGGCTCTTGGTCACACGTGACGTTGCAGGGAGTTCTGAGCCTGAGATAATCTTCTCTTCTGTGCAGCATATTGCTCAAGGATACAGGCCTTATTCACTCACGTCAGTCAATCGTTGTGTGTGTCCCTCTGTGGGAAGTAGGCATGACCTTGGACATGGCTCTCTCTGGCATTATAGGCAATGCCTAAACAGACTAACAAGGCTAAGAACTGAGGATTAACCATTGACCTCATTCTAAAAGGCTGTGGATGTAAGACACTGTTTTTTGAAGGGGATCTAGCTAACAAGTTATGCCACCTATACATAACCCAACAGGAAGAAAGACGGAGGTGATAATACACATCTGTAATCTTAGGACTCAAGAAGGTAAGGTAGGAGAATCATGAGCTAGATGACAGCCTGAGTTACACATAGAATTCTGGGCTAGTCTAGCTACATAGTAAAACTCTCTTTTGTAAGAGAAAAACTCTTAACTGGAGAAAATATCAACTACTCAGACTATCCCAACCCAGTCCAAACTCAGTTGTTGTTGCTTTATTCTATATTATTACCCTAGGCACTGACTCCCATGCCCTTGCATGCCTCCGTGCTATGGAACACACACATTCTCTTCTCTTCCTCCAAGACTTTGCTCTCTTTAATGCACCTCATATGCTCCTTTGGTCAGAGTTAATGCTTCACCTGTCCTTACTCTATTAACATTAGTTTCAAATTACTGTTATCTCCTTACTGATGAACTCAAGGAAGACAGCAGTTTCCATTCACATTGCACATCAAGTACAGAACCAGATGAATGACAAGGGTTCTATAAATGTAAGTGAGCAGATAAACAAAGAGTGAGCAATAATTCACAAGCAAAGAGGAAGCAGGTGTCATTTACTCCTTCCGTAGGGGTAAGAGAAATGAATTCTCTTACTAAACACGGCCAGGTTATTGACAGCAAAAATCTAAAAGCCCAAATTTATCCCAGTCCTGCTACATGTCAGAAACTGCTTAGACATGTGGAAAATATAAAAAACGAAAGGTTCTTTATCTTGAAGGTGTTCATGATCTATTTGAAGAAATAGGAAATGAAAAACATGGTTGAGTGGCACAACGTAAAACAGTATTTAATAGAGCAGTACATGAAAATCTGTGATAAATCCATCTATTTTAATGGAGTCGTGTCACAGAAAAGTGTTTATGAGGGTTTCTTTTCTGTTCAGAAGTTAAGTCCCTTCTTCTCATATTCGGCATATTATACACATAACACGTATGTCATAATATGGTTCACAATCACAACCAGGTCCAACCTGTCTTTTTAGACTACATAATTCTATTTGTCAAAATTAAAATAATCCTTTCTACAAACAGTGATAGATAATATAATAGCTTCCATAATATCATCTTATTTGTAGAACAAAATTGATATGTTCTAATGTTCAAAAACTATTTTGATAAAGAGCTCTCACATGGCAGGTATTGGGGCAGAGTTATGGCGAAGACAAAGAAACCCTATCAGTGTACTAGATCATCCAGCAGCAGTAGTCTTGTGTTGATGCTCCATGTGTAAATCAGAGTTAGCCGAGCTTTTAAGGAAGAGTCTCTGTAGACTGGATTTTGCCAAGAAGGGAAAGGAACGGGCTCTACATAGAGAGAAGGCGTGGGAGGAAATAGGATATGGAGCCTATTGTCTCTGTGGTTAGAGTACTGAAAATAAAAACTTACTGTCAGGGAGGAAGGAAAAGAACAGGCCCCACTAACTTGAGAGTGCCATGAAGAACCAATGGTGAGCAGTAATAGTCTCAGATTAGGCTTTGTGGAAGATTCCTCCCAGAGGCAGTGTACAGAAGGAGTTTTGAAGGCTCAGAGACCAAGTAGTTATCACAGGCAGGGCAGGTGGACATAAATCTGGCCTGAGATCTTGGCAGTGGAGCTGAAGAGTAGGGGATTGCCGCAGATTGGCAGAATAGAAGACTGGAAGTTAATAAGCTATTGGGTCAAGGAAGGAGGAACAAGCACCCTGCCTTCTAGAACATTCAAGTTTGAAGAACTCTATACCTGTTTGTAATGTACCTCTCTCCTCCACCTGATCCAGGCAGTGTAGAAGTGACTTGGTTTGGCCTCCTTTTAGGCACAGATCACTGTTGGAAGGGAGAACATGAAAGGGGAGACGATAGGGGCACATTGGGGAGCAGCCCCAAGGAAACAAATAAAGCGCCAGACATCTGTGTCTGAATGTCTGTTCCTAGCAAGGAGTACAGTCCAAGGTTAGATAATTCTCTCTCTCTCTCTCTCTCTCTCTCTCTCTCTCTCTCTCTCTCTCTCTCTCTCGTGTGTGTGCATGTATGCACACACACACACGCACAAACACACCACAGTTCACATATTTATGCATGAGCATTTTCTGGCACGTCTGGAATTCCTCAAATATTTCCAGATTGGCCTCACTTTTTGCAGGAACGCAGAATCATATCATTTTGCTCTCTTGTGCATAAACACTCTCCAATCTCAAGACAAAGTCACACTCAACCAATGATGAAATCAGAGAAAGGCCACTTCCTACTTTTCCCCAAACACAATTATTATGCTGTCTAAAACACACTTCTTTGTAGAGCTGCTCTTGTTCCCTTAGAACATCCAATTTTCAGCAAATGTTTTGCTTAGATCTTCCCACCCAGTCCATCGCTCAGATCTCAAATCCTATGACATGTGGTGACATCTCCTTCCCCATGAAGAACAAGAAATCCAAATTCTTCAACTATATGCATGAAGTTTTGGTGAATTCTTGCTCAAAGCATTGAAAGCAAGATAGGAATTCTTGAGTTAGTAATGGGCTGGCACCTTAGTACTTAGCACAGAGTGACAAACCAGTGTCAGAAAAGACCACCACAGTGGTTCTGCCAAGAATTCTTTCTGACCAGTCTCTCGGCTTCAACTTCTTATCTCCTACTTTCACTGAAAAGGAAAACAGGGAGAAAATGAAAAGGAAAACAATATAACAAACCCCAGAGGATTTGTGAGCAGCACTGTTTCAGTCACGACGCTCTAATCTTTTTGTACTTTGATTTTGCTCAGGGAACTTTGAGCATTACTCATCTTTAATTACCTTAATTTCATGCTTAACCCAGGCACAAAAGAGATCTGTTTGTAATTTCAGATGAGAGGAAATGAAATTCCCCTCAGCAAAGTCAAATTTTAAAATTCAAGAGGAAGAACAATGTGTTGGATCACAAACAATATGAACCTTTTACTTTGCAAGGTAATTTTGTCGTAATGCAGTATTAAAGAGCTCAAATTTTGTTTCGAAAACAAAATAAAGCACAGCAAAATTCAAGAGATGCTGAGAGATACCAAGAGAGAATTCAAAGTCTATTTGTCTCTAACAAGTGGGTTTCTAATTTCTTCTGTTTCCTAAATGCTCACAAAAGAACAAGAATCATTGTATAACTGAAAAATCAAAGTAATTCAAACCCATTAATGAAGTTAAGTGAAATGGGAAGTATCGATACGTATCGGGCTTGATAAAGGTTATCTAAGGGAAAGGAGGAGACTGGGATACACAGATATGCTTGCTTAAATTAATCACTCTTCCTCAGACCTTTTTGCTTGCTTTTCTGTCTCTGATTTGATGCTGATGAGACCAATGACTCACACCAAGAAATCACCTCCTGAAGCCTTTGATAAATTTCATTTTGCCAAACTAATTTCCTGAGTTTGAAAAGGAAAGTAATGAGAAAATGGTAATATGAAAAAAGTTACCAGCCCCTGTGCGTTATGGATGAAAATATTTAGCCATTTCTATGAGAGGCAAATACCAAGATCACATTTTGCATTTTTAATACCTTCCTATATTTGTCGTGGAAAGCCAATGTAAACAGATATATCTCCCTAATGAGGATGCTACCACAGACAATCCTTCTTACTGTGAAAAACTCTACATTTTTTGAAGAACACAGAAAATGTAGTTGGAGGCACAGCCATTTTATTTTTTGAAAACCATTGCTGAGCCCGTCTTTCATTACTGAAATGTGAGTCCAGTTAGGACTGTGATCTTGATGGATGACACAATGATTGAAATAATGACCAGCCATCATTTAACAGATGTAGGGCTAAAGGCCCTGGATGTCTGAACTAGAGAGAATGTTGGGCCCAACAACATTCATTTTGGAAAAGTCTTCACCCAGAGATCCTAATTGGAATGTGTCTGCAATTCAGTCTTTCCCGTAGGGACTTTTCAGTGATCTTTAATCATGTGCTTTTAAAGCTACGTAGCCACAACTTAACCTTAAATTCTCAAAACTCTATTATCTTTCAATATTTATGTGGCATTGATACTTTTTCAAAAGCCATCAGTATCCACATCAAACCCAAAATAGGGCTGTAGGCTGAAAAGTCTGGATGCGCTGTCCAAGGGGAGCAATTCAGAAGGAGAATGTTATTTTATAAATTGGAAAAGCAACAAAACTCATTGTGGGCCAAGTGATGCTGCTGTCAGACCGCAGAGGAAAATCTGAAGGGTAAAGGGGATTATAAAAGCACAGATGTGGTGAATCATCCATATTCAAACGGAAACTTCTAATTTGTGTACAACTAATACATTTTGAAGACATGGTGAGAGGTTTGTATTTGCTGCAGCCATCTGTCACAAAGTGTTTTCCTGTCATGGCCCTCACTACAGTATCAGAATTATAAAATGACTTGCAGCAGGGTAAAAACCAAAACAAAGCAGTCTTGCAAATATCAATTTTAAAAATCCAGTGGTGGGACTGAAATGGAGTTGAAGATGTTGGGAAATTTCTGAAATGATTTTTTAAAATCAAATTCTAGCCCATCTCTATTTTCTCTGTGCCAAGTAAGGCAAATGCCTTGTGGTTGGGTATCCTGCAAGGTGCAAGAGGTATGTGAAATCAGGGCTATTAGCTATTTACATTGACTGAAATAATTTTAAGTTTAGGAATCTTCTGGTAAAGGAACTTGGCAGTGATGATAGGAGCAGAGAAGAGACACTGTCTCTAACAGACTCCTGGGTAAGAGAAAGCCCATATATAGGAAGCCATCAAAATAAACAAACAAAACTCTGTAACTAACAGCTTTATTGGAAGTTGGACTCAGAAGCAGTACCTGAGGTTCTCAGTTGAGTGTTATAATTGGGACTCTGTAGGGTGATTGGTATTTGAATAGGTTACAAAATCCCACCCAGTGTAGGGAGGTTCTCTGGAGGAGGGAGCACTTATGAGGACATCAGAACACAGCCTCTTAGCATGTGCTAGCAGGAGTGGTTCATGTTTTCTGAGCTTAGTCTGAGCATGGGAAGATGACTCTCTGTGGAGTCTGAGAAGTGGAATGGGAGGAGATGTCTTTCTAGTTCTGTCTATCCAAAATTATGGAAGAAGCCAATCTTAGAAACATACTATATGGAGATAGTGGATATAGAATCATATGAATGTCATGAAGACACTCTGAAATTAGAACTACATTTAATCAAATGACTACTTATGTTTGATAATGGTCACATAGTTTTGTTAGAAACAGAAAATTCTAAACGTAGTGTTTTCTTTTTTTTACATAGTATGCAGATATATGAAAGTAATAGTATAGTTTTGCATATTTTTATCTTCTACAAGGAGGTTTCAAATTGGATGAATTACTTTTCATTTATGGTTCTTATTCAACCTTCAGTTTTTCAGATTCATTGAAATTGATGCGCTTAGTTACAGATCATTTCTCTTCATGATGAGTAAAATTCTAGCTCATAAATAAACCACAATGTATATATTGCTAGAAGTGACTTGAAAGTTATTTTATATATGGCACTAATATGGAGCTGGTATGAAAATTCTGATGTCATGTACATATTATGTAAGTTCTTCTATAAAGCGTAAGAAAGTTATTTCAGGAATGAGGAGTTTGCACATCCATGTAAAAGTAACCTCTCTAGAAGGTGTGGTGACTTGCTGGCTCACTACTACTTTATGGGAGCTATCTTTGCCTCATATCTTCTCCAAATTTGGCTATTATCAGATTTTTAAAAGTTTCTCTCATGTTTTGAAAGAGAACTTGCATTTCTCTGTAATTTTATTATACTCGTCTTCGATGATAAGTAGTTAGTCTTATTTTAATCTGCCTATGAGTCATTCATGTTTCCTCTTTGTCTCTTTGCTTGGTTTGACATCTTAATGTTGACAGAGAGGAGTCCTTGTAGTCTTATGGATTCCAGTCTTTGACACTTGTATATTCTGGCAAGCAACCTCTCCTGGCTGGAGGCTTGTATTTTTCTTTCTTTCTATGGTGGCGTTGATGAAAATTAATTGTTGTATACATTTTCAATCATGGATTTTTTGTGCAGCTTTTTTGGGTCTTCATGGAATCCTTTTGGGGGTCAGTTATAAAGATATTTTCCTACATTAGATGTGGTCTGGAGCTTTGCTTTGTACAGTTAGGGGTCCATTTGGAATTGAATTTAGTGTCGATCTGAATTTTAGTCTAATTCATCCTTCCCCTCTGTCTCTCTCCTGCTCCTTCATTCCTTCTTCCTCTCCCTCCCTTTCGTCCTTGTTCCTTCTTTCCTCCCATCCATCTCTCTAGTGGCTTCATCTGGAACCTAAATTGACATAAATTTCTACTATCTGCAGTGGTAGTTTTGCTTTCTTATGGGCTTGTTTAAAATTGATAGTATATATTGATTATGTAAAGTGATGCATTTTGTAATATTCTCAAGTATGTTATGTACTTTGACCATGTTCACTCATTATTACTCTCTCCTGAGCCTCTCACTCACACTAGTCTTCTTGCTAAGTAATCCCCGTTCTATCTCAATAATGATCAATCATTCTCCACTCGAGATTGTTGGAAACAAGCCTAAGCCTTGGTTTCTTCTATAGTTTCAGCATCCTTAAATTCTTTCTTTCTTTCTTTCTTTCTTTTTTTTTTTTTGCAATTTGCAATGTTGAAAATGAAGACTTGACAGGCATTAGAGTTCTAGGAGTAGCAAACATGCTTTGTATTCTCTATAATGTAATATTCAGTAACAAATACTTAGCTGTAAAATATCTGTTTCTATCCGAAAGAAATCCTGTGAGCTATTTAAACATTAAGCAAAGTTAGATGATTCTGAAGAGAAATTTGTTTTGAATAGTGAGCATCAGCCTTCACTGCAGATATGTGTTAAACAGAATACAAATCACTGAAAGTTAAAATGATCAGGAATGCTTTTGGGTTCCCAGATAAGAGTATAATATGCAGAGAAATGAGAAGAAGTCTCCACAACTACTGCTCTAAAGGTAGGCAGGGATGCTTAGATTCTAATCATCCAAGACCTGACTCTGTATTATAAGGACACGTAGTAAGTGTCTCCCTTTTGTTCAGGGAGGTTTCCTGTATCTGGTTTCCTAGTTGAGGGCTATGTTGGATCATGGATTACCTAGCAGAAACTAACCAACCAGCCAACCAACCAAACAAACAAACAAAACAAAATGCTATTGCCTTCTGACTTATTTCACATCCTGTAACATAACTGACCACTCTTGTCTCATGAATATACTGATCCCCTTTTTCTACACTGTATCTTCTAATACCATGCCATTATATTATCAGGTACCATGTCAGTGTACTATCTTTGTATGTCTTTTGCAAGTGGCAGTTCTTTAGAGATTGTTTTCATCACTCTTCCCCTGATTGCCTAATTCTGCTACTGCTTGGAATTGGCCGAGAGAGAAGGTAGGAACAAACAGAACAGATAGGACACAGATTTCCAAGGGGAGTAGGGATGAACGGAGAACGTGACTTCTGAGTTGGTATGAACACTACTTTATGAGTGGAGAGGATAAAGCATGGTCCAATGAGCACAGCAATATCTATAAAGCAGAGATTTCCAATGGTTTTGCTTCTAGTTCTTAATTCATAGTAGATGTTGAAGGAGTGAAAAGTTTGTGATGAGATTATTTTGTCTGAATTTAAAAAGCTGACTCGTTTTCATACTTTGCTCTAATAATACTAGAACATCAATCAAAGTAGAAATTAATCAGTTTAGGTAGATTCATTTTAAAGTTTATTTTGTACAAAGAACATCAGGAAATTAATAATGTATTATACACTTGTTTTTCTGCATCATCCATGCCTGAAGTGAACATAGTCACTGAGGCTATGCTATCCACAGTAGACATTAATATTTATGTAGTAGCAGCTACCAGAAGAGCAGACAGAGTGCCCTGGGGAAATAATTCGCTTCCCTCAGATCAGCCTTGCATCTCAGCTCCTCATCAGTGAAGAAATGCCCTGAAATAACCCATTTGTTGATCACTAAAAACTTCTTCCACTTTCTCTCTACCTCGTTTCTAGCTTTTCCATATGGCAGAGTTTGCAAAACTCTGACTTTCAAGTGGGGCAGGTGCTAGTGAATATACGATATCTCTATCATCTATCTATCTATCTAAGCTATACATTTTGTCACTATCAAAGCAGACATGGAATTTTCTTTAAGAACTGTATGCTTTTTAGAAAGTGGGTTATAATGGAAGGTTATTAAGTGTTCATTGGCAGAACAACAATGTATGTTTTAAAGTGCATTAAAGGAACTTGATTAGTAAAAGTAAACAAGTGATTTCTGGTAAATTATGAGGTCTGCTAACAGAAGTAATTAGTTGGAACAAAGAAAAAAACACTTTATGCTGCTGAAAAACTAAATTTCATGATTTAATATTACCTAAAACAATGATTTTGTCTATAAAATTAGCTACATTTCTTGTGTTTGAGACAGGGACTTCATGTAGCCTGTTGGTTTGAAACTCACTATGTAGACCAAGCTGATCTTAGTTTCACAGAGATCTGCCTGACTCTCCTGGGTTCTGAGATGAAGCACATGAGCCACCACACCAAGCTACATTTTTAAGAGCATTAACTGTACCTTTTATCTTCATTTTTTCCATGACCTTTGCCTTTTATCATTTCTGAATAGTAAGCACATTCAAAATCCCCTTTTCTGCATATGTTGAGATATGTGTTGTCTTACCATTCATTATATCACCCCGTTGTGCCGTAGAATACCAGAAGTCATTTCTCCTTTCCAACTGCAGCATTGTGTCTGTTGACTGACTGACTCCCCTCTCCCGCCGCATTTCTAACAATCACTATTGTATTCTCAACTTCTATAAAATCAACTTTTGAAGATTCTACATGAATGAGATAATGACATTTTTGCCTTTCTGTATTTAGAGTATTTCATTTAACACAATGACCTCCTGGTCCATCCATGGTGCCACAGAAGACAGAATTTTATGGGCTTTATGTGATTAAATGGTATTTCCTTGTGTATATATGCCATGTTCTCTATATCCTCCCACCTATTGATACATAAGTTTTTTTGTTGCTGTCTCGTTTTATTGTTTTTGTTTTGGTTAATTTTAGCATCCATTTAACAGGTATTCATTTAAACAAATACTTAAGTGGCTCAAAAATATTTTCAAAAGAAACCCAGATGAAATTTGGATTGTCAAATTTCAGTGGTTTTGAGTAAGATAAGAGTCCTCATTTCAATAGACAAGTAGAGGGAAAGCATTTGTTGTGTTCATGAAGGAGTAGTTGGGACTGTGGTAAACTAAAACTGTATGCTTACCCCATGTTCTCTTGTGAAAAAGTTGACCATGATTGCCAGATATTTAGCTTTAAGACTTATTGCAAAGTCTTTTACAAAGTCATTAACAAACATTGCCCATTTGACAATATTAGCAAACAAAATGATAAAGTGGAAAAATGTATGATCAAGCCATTTAGGGAAGAACCTCAAAGGCTAATAGTCATCTGAGAGATTAATATCATGAAGTTGGGTATTAGAAGAAAAAAGGGATGCTACTTTTGTCTCATCAGACTTAAGTAGTGCTAAGCAATCTGGATAATGAAATCTTCCAGGCTGGAAAGATGGCTCAGAGATTAGGGGTACTGCTGCGCTTGCAAATGACCTGGGTGCAATTCCCAGCGCTCACATGGTGACTAACAGCCATCCAGCATTCCAGTTCCAGGGGTTTCACTGTCCTCTTCTGGTCTCCGTGGGCTTTGTACAACACATATACACTTATATACATGCACACAAACCGCTAATACATATAAAAATAAAAATAAATAAATAAATTAGAAATCCTCCTAACACCACAGACAAAAGTAGAAGGTGGCACAACCATTTTGAAGGGCAATTTGGTGATCTTTAATACAGTGAAAGATGCATATATAGCATCCTTCTACTAATATGGTAGAGAAGATCACACATACTACACATAAAGATGGTGCATGAACTTCTGCAGTCATTACCGGAAACTGAGAAACTCCATGTTTTGACTGTCTATTTCTGTCTGTTACTTTTCAATAGCATATGTTAATTATACATATTGGGTTTCATTAGAACATTTTCATACATATGTGGAATGGGTTTGAGGCCCCTGGTTGCTCAGGTACACGACCCTAGGCTCAACTTGGAATTCTCTTTCTCTAATGTATCATTTTCAGAGTAAGTTATGTGATTCTACGTTCTAAATTCTCAGAATTCCACCACTTCTCATTACTGTTACCCCATGGTCTGAAACAATATTATTAACTTTTTTCTGGATTGCAACAAGATCTGATTACTTCTTCTCTACAACCTATTCTCAGCACAGCAGCTAGAGTGACATTTTTACAATGTCGTTTAGGTTATGGCTTAAGCTCTCCAAAGGTTTCTCACTGTGCCTGAGTAAAAACTCATCTTTCCTTGTTCCAGAAAGTTCCACAGGGCGTGATTCTTCTCTATATCTTCTTATTCGTTTCTCACTTCCCTTCTCATCACTATGCTTACTGACCTCATTACCTTTCCTCTCCAAACCCAAAACTCATCTCAGCCTCTAGAGCGCGGAATGCTTCTTGTCTACCTATCGGTCTACATATTCTCATGTCTCATCAGTTTCTGTCATTCTGTCTGCTTCTCTGTCTACTTTACACTGTACGTCTCCTTCACTAGAATTTAAGTTCAATGAAGCCATAAAACTTTGTCTATTAATTATTGTTATATCCCCATTACTTGAAATGATGTTTGATGAATACTCAGTAAATAGTCATTGAATGATTTAACTATGATAAAACTAACTATAGGAAGAACGAATCATAGGTGAAAATTAAGATTTTGTTTGTTTTTTGGAGATGGGGTCTCTCTGTAGTCTCAGCTAGACTGGAACTTGCTATATAAACCAGGCTGGCCTCAATCTCACAGAGATCCACCTGCCTCTGCCTCCAGAGTTCTGGGATTAAAGGCCTATACCACCATGCCTGGATCTAAAATAAAGATTTTTTTTCCAGAAAATTGGGAAGTTACTCATATGAACTCCCAGCAATAGGGACATCCTGCACAAGTCCCCCGTAAGCCTAAACCAGACAAAATTCCAGCATAGACATGGGGAAGTGAGTAAGAAACCCTAACCCACCTGAGGAATGATTGGAAATGAACAGCTGCTGGGAAGGTAAGACTCAGTCTCTTTTAAGGGTATAACCCTTGGTAAGTTGACAAGGCTCCAGTGGATGGGTCCACATTAAAGGGCATTTGGGAACACAAATTTGACTCTATGGATATATATATATATATATATATATACACATATATATATATATATGTTGTCTATAATTGGATGGAGGTAATAACGGTGAGTTTCAGGTAAAAGGGGAGATCTAAATAAGATGAAAATATTGCATGAAATTTGCATAAATTCAATAAAAAAGAAAAATAATCCTGATACACTGGAAATATGCAAATAAAATTTTCATGGTCATTGTAAAGACCTAGACTTATAATTTTAAAAAGTTTTTAATATAGAATAGAAAAATGCCCATTTCCATGTTTTAATTCAGTAAACATTTAACTTGGGTGCTATAAAAAAGTAATGATGATAATTGCATTCAGAGTAGAGTACAAAGGAAAGCTGACTGACAACATCTACATATAGCCAAGATTGCTCTTTTCTGGAGAGAAGAATAAAGTCATACCTGAATATCTTTTACTTTTCCACCAATCTAATTAATGCTGAAATGAAGTAATAATTTAATCATCTTCCTGAAACTTAACTATTTTCAGCTTCCTAATAGCATCAAAATTTTCCTTTCTTTTCTTTCTTTGTTTTTCCTTTTCTTTTTTTGGGGGGGGGTTACCATCTGTCCTGTTTGGATTTTTTTCAGCATTATCAGTATATTATTAATATGTTAATTATATTCAGAATAACTATAGAGAAAAATGGGCAAAGTAAGTATATGGGATTTAACAGGTTGTGATGACAACCAAGGTGGATCTCCCTAATATAGTTTTCCTTTTCTCTGTCTATTCTTAGTCTATCAGGCTGTTGCTCAAACTTTTCTTGTTCCTTTTACATAAGTGTATCACATTTTCTGCTTAGGATTTGGTAAAAGGATGTACCTTCAAGGGAGAAAGTATATCGTCTTCTTAACGAGGGATTAAGTTTTTTCATTTCCTCAAAGTCTCGCTCCAGGGTCTTGAACATTAAGAGACTTCAACAAATACATGCTGACTAGAGCAGTAATGAAAGCATAGTTCATCACAGATGGTAGTAAAGCAGAAGTACAAAATAATGAAGTGGAGTCATTACAAGAATTAAAATAGATGACCTGCAATGTGATAACTAACATTCTGTCTTGTATTTTTTAATGTTCAATTTATGAATGGAACATTTGATGCTGAAATGTTGGACTCTGTGAAGACGCAATGAAAATGAATCAGTTAATGAGACAGTGAGAGAGTGAGATAGTTTGGACAGCATCTTTGTACCCATGGCTAAGCCATGATAGGAAAGCTGCCCATATTTCAATAGACAAGTAACACAACTAATGCCAAATCTTAGCTGACTCTTTTATAATGTGGTAGTAAGAGAATCAGATAGATTCTTTCTCTTTATCCTGATTTTAAATTCAGATGTAAATTCAGATGTCTCTAAAAGATAGCACCCAGTTAATTCTCAAGTGAAGAGCATCTGCAGTATCTCCAGAGGATGCAATAGCTTTCTGAATTCAAACACTGCATTCACTGCCTTGGATAACAGAAGGGTCAATAATTCAAACATACCACTATATAAAATTTTCAGAGATTAATTAAAATTTGATGGGTTTTATATGAAAGGAAAAATAATTGGGGAAAGTGGCATCTGCCTTAAAATATAAGGATTTGGGGCTGGAAGTATAGTATAACAAGCATACACACATGCTCATATATGCATATACACACATATACAGCACACACAGGGAGAGTTTGTTATGTAATAGTACTTCTAACAAATGTTTTTTGACTCAAAATTTCATGATTCGATTCATAACAACAAAGCAAAATTTCCAGTCTAATTCACTTTAGAATTATCTGCCCTTCTCCTCATTAATTCCTTATAATTTCACAATTCCTCTACCAAAATCAATTTAGAAAGAGTAATCCCTTAAATTTATTGCTCATTCCTATCAAAATCAAATGAAAGCAGAAAAAGAGAGGATATAAAACTAAGAATATAAAAAAGACATAGTTTAAAAAAAAGATATTTCTTCTTTGAAAGGAAGAATTAACTTATTTCTCACCAGTTAGGGCTTGTTTATTTATTTATTTTAATTATTTAGATAAAAGAACTCACTGGCTTTGAACTCCTGATATTCCTACCTCAGAGTCCCATATGCTAGAATTACAGGCACATGCAACCACACACAGCTTCTTTGGGCTTTCTAAGTTTCATTTTAAATGAAAGAGCAATCTGAACTTTCTCTGATACGAGCTCAGTGATGTTCTTTATCATTATGTTTTGAGAAGTACTTTGTGTCAGATAGTGTTTTAGCAGATCAAGTTTCTAGCTTCAGAACTTGGACAAACTCTGGTGGTTGTACCTATTAGATATCACCATGTTATAAAAGACCACACAATCTAGTGACGTGAAATGATGATTAGGTTTTACCCATAAAGTTATTTGGATGACTGGGGTTTCTGCTTGTGAGTGGCACGGAGTCATGCTAGCTTCAAATGATCTAGGTGGCTTTGCTGATTCGGGGTAGACTCCCTGTGCAACCATAAAGGCTTTCTGGCTCTATTCCACTTGGTCTCTCCTTTTCCAGCCCCTAGTCATTTTTGGTTCTCAAGGCTAAGTCAGAAATTCCCAAGTGTCCCTGGAAGCTGGAATTCTATAGTTTTACTTCTTTCACATTCTACTGGCACAGGAGGTGGAATGTACAGTCAAGTTACACTGTGGAGAAATTCATTCCACTGCTTCACATACTTGTTGACAAGTATGTGACAGAGAAATGAGTGAGGAGCTGGAGCCACACACTAGTTTTATTTGGAGACAGGACTGAAAATGAGATCCAGAACTCACCCTCAGTTCAGCTCAACTAAGGTAATACAGTTTACCAAGTTACCAAGTTCCAGATCCAAGGCACAAGGCAATCACACCTATGGCTGAGGACTGATACCCTTGGGATCAGAAAGAGAAGCTGTGACTTGGCAGTGGGCAGAGATGGCTTCCTGGAAGTCAGGCCTGAGGCTCTGGGAAAGTAGGTGGCATTGAAAGCTACTGTTATGCTTTGGCTTTAGTAGTCAGAGCAGGCATAAACCTTTAGGTAGATGGAAGTTCTCAGCAAACTGTTTTATTGCAGAAAAGTTTTTGCTTACTTGGAGGAGTCTAGATGACCAGAGTTGGCCTCTTTTAGAAAATCCAACAATTCCTATCATTTCAAAACCCACCTTTTTGTCTGACTCTAATCAATTTTTACTTCCCTTCTGGCAAAATCCCCTTAGTCTCCTTCGCTCCATATACAATGATTCATTGTTGTGTTCTCAGCGTAGGTACATCTGGCTGAGAGCAAATATTCAATAGTGAAAAGAAATGAGAGCCAGGCCCAGCCATTCTCCTCTGATTACATTATGACTCAGGAGGACACCCACCAGTAGTTTTATTCATTACTGGTATTAAAATCAAAGGCCTTTAATATGCAGCAACAGAGTTGTCCAAATTGAAGCCCATCTGTGCATCCTTGTAGAAGTTTTCTTAGCAGGATACATAGGCAATTTTAATAAACTTATTAGTTTTTCAGTCTGTCCCCAAAGGACTTTATGAAACTTCAACATTATCCCAATGTTTCCTGGAACAGTGCTCTAGTTCTTTTCTCAATGCAGATATTTTTAAGACTAGGTTTGGCTGACCATGGTGGAAGTAGTCAACAATTTCAAAAGACAACCTGCTGCGTTAATGTAGCCCAGAGTGTCTGCACAGGATGTAGGTCCTTTCTCTCCCTCTTCTTTCCTATCAGCAGATTTCTAATAGCTCCATTAGCCTTGATATTTTTCTTGGCAAAACCTGATTTCAGTAACTGTGTTCTGAGGCTCTTTGCCTTTTTGGTTCATTTTGCCTTTTCCTTACCCTAAATACTAGAGAAGAAAACTTTAGAAATGGAAGATACAGTGTGAGTGGGCTTTCCATGTGTGGCCCTTCAGATGCTCAAAGAAACTTTAGAAGCCTCTTTGAGGAGTCTTACTGCCTGAACCTCAGTTCCTTTCAATCAGAGAATTTAGAAGTCTGTTCCGCTTCTCCTTCTACTTCCTCACTAACGTTCTTTAGCTCTCATTTCAAATGCTGCAGTGTTACTCCCGACATTTTTTCATGGATTAAGGCAGAAGCAAGAGATTATAATAAGAAACAGATTCCAAAAAGTCTGCCTGGTTTGAGGTAGTAATAGAGGAATTATTTAGGCCTCTCTAAGCTTTGTTTTCATCATATTCAGATAGAGTTATCAATTGTATCCACTTCACAAAATTGTTGTGAGAATTACATTATATAGGACTTGTCATTTTAATATAAATCATATAGTACAAATAATTTTTTTTACTATTTAGTAGTAAAATAACTTACTGGATAAGTTAGATCTGTGTTAAAACAACAGAATGCAACGCCAGATGATACAGTAGCACTTAAACACCATTAGAAGTACTTTATATACTAATTAATTTAATATTAGCTTAACAGAAGTACTCTGTATATACCTCCCTTATAACACTCACAGCAACACTATGAAGAAGATACCGTTGCCATTCCCGTCTTGTACATAGACTATGACAGGCACATGGGATTATATGAGCCAACCAGGGTCATACAAATAGCCAGGTGCAGGGTCAGAATCCTCACTTAGGCAAGCTGTTTTTCTGGAAAGAAATTGCTCTGAGAGGAGGAAGAATGATGCATTTATTAGAGATTTCTCTAAAGATTAAATAGCTCTAGTTAGATATATGGCTGCTGAGTAGGAAATTTAAAAATATTTTCTTTTCGTACTTTAGAATGGAAAATCCCAAGGAGCAGAGACAATGTATAGTCTTTTTTTTTTCATTGAGTAAAACTTTCAAGATGCTCCAGGTCTATGGCAGGTTTTGTTGTATGGTTTGCTCTATTTTTCATTTTTCTGCAGGGCTTCTAACAACGATAAGTAGGTCTCAGCGGCTGACAATTTTAGATACTAGCAGTTTGGTCTTCTGCATCTCTTTATGAAATTTTCATTAACCATTCCAAAGGAGCAAAGCACTGGATATGTAAAGGAATCCCAGCATTTTGGAGAAGCGTTTATTTCTAGAAACTTCTGAAATGATGGTATCTCCAGCTGCCAGCCTCCTGCTTGGTGCAGAGCCCTGTTCTATCAACAGCCCCTTCTGCCACAGCCAGTGTACTTCCAGGGCCAAGGCTCTGATAACTCTCAAAGTTGAAAGATGAAAATGAGCTGAAGGAGAGTCAGATAACTCCAAGGTAGAGGTGCTGAACGGTCTTTCCTGATCAGGAAAATGTTTTCCTTTTCAGATTTTTGGAAATACTCTACCTTATATTTTACCTACAAGCAAAATGTTGTCCTTAGAGACACTTGAGACTATTGCAGGCTGTTGCATAAGGTTTGCAGTTTAATAGGTAAAGTGTCGAGGACAGGCTAGGGTGGCTCTTTTTTAAGTTGGACTCCATCCTAAGGCTAGAGGCTGACTTCCCCATTTTGTCCACTTTAAGCTGTTGCAAACCTCTGGCGACAAGCACTGAGGGAAAGGAGAACAAGCCCAGGAGTGTTAGGAAAAGCAGGACCCTACAGTGAGCTTGACTGACAGCACCCATCAATGAGAAACCCCGGGCCTTGGGCTTTGTAACCAATAAGTTCAGAATATACTTGGTGTGCACGGGTTTCCCTGGCCAGCCAGAGTGTAGCACCACAATCCCCCTCTTCCCTTTGTCTAAAACCCATAAGAAGCCCCTCCTACCTCTCCTCGTGGCCACTTACCCTCCACCCACTGCGTTGGTGCGTCGGGTGGTGGACAGAGCTCAAGCTTGTAATAAAGACCTTTTGTGCTTGCATCAGATTTGACCTCCATGGTGGTCTTTTGAGAGGATTCTATAGCCTGGGCACAGCAAAAGAACTTGTTATTAAAACAAGTATTCTGTCATTTGCTATCTCAGTAGTGCTGCTAAAAGAAAATTCATGATATAAAATTGGTTTGATAATATAAGGATCATGGGGCTGGAGAGAAAGCTCAGCAGTCAAGAGTATATACTGCTCTTGCAAAAGACTGGAATTCACCTCTCAGCACCCACACTGGGTGGCTCACAACCATCTCTAACTCCAGCTCTAGGGGTTCTGATACCTTTGAGCTCTGCGAGCATCTGGGCTCACATGTGCATAGCTACCCAAAGACAGACAGACAGACAGACACATACACACACACACACATACACACACATACACATAATTAAAAATAATAAAAAGAATAAAGTGTTAAAATCAATCTTTTCCCAGCCTTAATTTATTATTTATTTATTTATTTATTCCCAGCCTTATTTATTATAAAGAATTTCTGTGAAGTGAAATATGTTTCTGATCACTTAAGGAGTATCCTGATGTATTTTAGAGTGTCCTGCTTCCCAGCAGGAAATGTGGGTTCAAAGCCATGCTCCAATTCTTATTAGGTTTGTAACACTGTAGAAGTTACTGAGCTCTCAGTTTAGTTTCTTTAACTATATAAAACAGTATTCTTTGTAGGATTAAATCAGAGAAGAAATTTAAAGCTGAGAGCTTAGTAGTTACAGAGTTAATGCATACGTTAAATTACATATGTGCAGATGCTGGTCACTCACTAGAATATAAATGACTTGATGATAGAGACTTTGGTCACTCACTAGAATATAAATGACTTGAGGGTAGAGACTTTGTTCTATTTGTTTATATATGCCATAAGGTTCTGGGTTTGAGAGACACAGGAGACAAAAGAGACCAGAGACTCTGGTGGGAGCTAACAGGACCCAGTTTATTAAGAGAAGACCAACTGAGACTAGCTTCTCTGCAAGTGGGAGTGGAGAAATGGGGGCTATCCTCCCCAAAGAGATGGGGGGAGACTAGCCCTCTCATCTTGGGGCCCGGGATCCCTGGTGTGCCTGGCTCCAGATGGGGATGGAGGAGCTCTCTCAGGGAGAGTGCGAGAGGCTAACTCCCAGGGAGAGCCAGCTCAGCCCTAAAGCCCAAAGCCTAAAAAGCCTTTAGCCCTCAGCCCCCTCGTAGCTTTTAATGGGAGGGTTGGGACTGCCATGACATCTGATTGATGTTTAAGGTAGACTTCTGGCCAGGAAGCAGTCCCTTTTTACAGCTGTTTGTGAATCCTGGGTTGGGAATCTTATCTATTCAAGAAGTTGTAAAAAGTCAGTTCTTTTCTCAGATCTCTCAGATCTCAGTGTGCTCTGAGAGTGGTTGGAATCGCCAAAGTGTCTGTCCTGGAACTACTTGGGGGAGGTTGGGGGTTTAAGTCACACCTAACATGTACTTGACAGGTCTTGAACATAGTAGCAATTCAAAGGAATGTGTTTGAAACAACTTGAGAAGGAAGGTCTGTGTTTTATAGCATGTTTGTAGTAAAGACTAGATCTTGTTCTCTATTACCAAAAGAGAGGAAAGTATTCCATGTAGAAAGTTAAGTATAGTTCAATTCTTTTTTCTTCCTCTTATCATCTTTGAGTCACAGGTATCCAGAGGACATAAGATGTAGACATTTAATTTAAGCAAAACATCCCTTAAAAATGAATCACATGTAGTCCTTAATGATTGTAAAGAGACAGTTATGTCTCAGCCTGAACTTAGTATTATAATACAAAGATTGGTATATCTGATTTCTGAAAGAGAGAGAGAGAGAGAGAGAGGGAGAGAGAGAGAGAGAGAGAGAGATTTTATTGAGACTCTCCATGGGCCTGTGGTGATATACTATCAAATGTTTATAGACTTTTATAGGGAAATCACATGCTTTTCTTTCTTAGGGAGGGTTTCTTTAGCTCTCATGATGTGAGCCCAAATCTGAACTTGCTGTATTAACAGAAGTGAACCTAATGTGTGCTAATGATTTTTAAAATATGGACATACTCTGCACTAAAGGCTTTTACCTAACCTTGCAACTAAAAACTTACTGTTTGTAATGTAAAGAAGCCCACTGACCAATATGTTCCTCTTGTGATTTAGCCATATAAGCTTAATCCCTCAGGACATTCCCCACCCCAAACTCCTCTGCCCTGCCTTTCACCCATGATAGTGTATGAATGTGTATATGCATGTTTTGCATATCAAAGCATTGCAAAAGTGCTTTTCTATTGAAAACAATGTGTGAGACATTGAGAACCTTCAGTATGGACTTGTGAGTGAAGTATTCTGAATTTATGGATCAAAGGACAAAATTCTTTTCTGGTGAGATAATTCTTTCTGGCTTTTATTTCCCCATTTTATGCTGGAGATATTGTTTCAATAAAGAATGAGCACAGTCCTTGCTCAGGATCACAGTTCTTAGAGAAATCTGAAGGAACAGGTTCTCAATGGTTTCCATCCACTTTGACTTAAAAATGAATGCTAAGAGTCAGGAAAGGCATACCCAGCTGTAATGTGGAGTCAAATAGTTAACACTGCATAAAGGTACTACTCACACCCCATGAAGATGTCAGTTCAGGCATCAGGAACTCATTACATCCTGTCTTCATTTCTTTCTGTCATCTAGTATCCCAGAGAGAAAGAAGCCATGGACACAATCCCCACTCAGAAAGCGTTTGCACAAAACTGAGGGACATTTGGTCAAGAAAGAAAAGTCTGATCAGTTGAGAGGTTCTAGTGGCCAAAGGGTCACACAGAGGGTGCTGTAACTTAATCAATAGAGGAGATATGGAAAAGGCAGGACTTGAATTTGGACTTCTTGGTGGTTAAGACTCAGAAGACAAAGGGAAAAAGACACACAATACAGTAGAAGAATTCGATAAGGGAAAAAATTCCAGGAGTATGGGGTAGAATATAAGACAGAAGGAAAATTTCAGCTTGAATTGAATAGGCGTGAAATGGGAGTCTCATGGATTTTTCAGGAGAGAAATGATTGAAAATATTATTCATTCAGCAAATAAAGATTATTACCTCTTTAGGGAAAGGCATTGCACTTAAACCTGTTGAATGAGCCTAACTGTTCTAGAAAAGCATAGAATTGTTCAAAAACTGTTTAATACATCTTCATTTTAAAATGCATTTGAATACCATGACTTCTAAATGAATCTTTTAGCGATGGTTAAGAGAAAGTTTTTATTATCAAGTTGGATGTAAACCCTCGTGAAGCCCTCAGTAAAATATGCTCTGCTCCATTCCTTTTCAAATCCACTTAAAATATCTATGATTCAGGAAGGTCTCCAAAGACTGACATTTAATTCTGCTCATCCTCAGAGTTCATTATATACATTCTGAGAGTGGATACAATTTCTGGATTTAGTATTCCTCTTTAAATCGTTTTATTTTTTTTAACAAGTTTAAGATGTTCAGCCCTAATTCTAGCTATGACCTGTTCAAGTCTCTTATCCAAAGCTGATCCTAACATCTGCTGTTTTCGCTTGGGATGCCTCAGATGGCATGAGCCATATTACTTGTCAAGATTGGACAAGCCACTCACTGTGTTTATCTTTCTGCCTGCTTCCGAAGTTATGTTGCTCATATTAAAATGTCAGTTGCTTGACCTTTAGAGGCACAGGGGAGCCTCAGAGGATATTTCAGGCATTTGAAAACAAGTAGTAAAAATCTGATAGTGGAGCGAAACATAGCTGGCAGGTGAACAGTGCTTCCTGTTAATGCAGCATTGTATTAAAACAAAATTCTTCATTCCTGGAGCTTTAAGCAAATTGAGAGTGCAGAGTAGGTTAATAAAATCATTCCTTGCTGAAGTTTTGGTGAGAAGAGGTTTAGGAATGAGTTGTTTTCCTTGAGGTATATATGTTTGGCCTCCTTAGGTTCATGTTCTTGGAAAAGTATCATTTACTCTGTTGAGGAGAACCTTGCTTTATCAGGACAGTATTATTCTAGTAATATCTTGATGAATAGGAAAACATTTTACATCCCACAAACTTGAACTAATTAAAGTGAACACCATTGTAACTGGGCAAGAGGCAAATGCAATTTTAACTAGTAATTAGCAAAATTTATATTCCAGGGCAAAAATGAATATGGCCAAGGAAATGAGGCTTATCAGGTCTTCCCACTTGCCTCAAAATCTTCTATGAATTAATAATCACTGACATTTTTATGAAACAATGTCATTCTTAGCACAAGTCTCAGCTTTCTGCTGGCCTTTATAAAGGCTTTCCTCAAAGTGAGAGGAATTAAAAGAGACTCTTCATACTGCTCTTGGGACAATTACCAGTAAAGCAGCAGAGGAAAATAAAGACTCAACTTACTCTGCCCTGAAGAATTCTGGCAATTGTTATAAAAGCAGTGTGAGTACCCTGAGAAGAAATCTAAACGCTATCTAATTACAGAGAATCCACACTGGAGGAATTAGCTAAGAAGACTCTGAATTAGAAAAACAGGCTTTGTGACAGTCATTACCTTCTAAAAATTCTCTATTAGATTAAGATAACACAATCAGAATTTTCTATATCCACGAAGACCCAATAGAAAATCACAGAAACAGAACAATGTGAAACTTATTTGTCCATTAGTGCATTAGTACTTTGAAGCAAAAATACATCTCTGCAAATTTCTTTTGCTGAGAAAGAGCAATAAAGCTGCATTTGAAGTTTGAAAGTCTTTCAGCAATCAAAGAATCTCATCGAACAGAGACTTTTCTATGGTTAAGTATTATTTATTAATCAAGATGAATTATACATTCAACATTATTTTCAGACTCCTTCTAAATTAGTTTGACCTATTTGGAGAGCCTTTTAGAATTTCAATGATGAATGAACTCTTGGGACTGAAAACACAAGGACTGTCTTCCAAAGGTTTCATAGGTCTTACATGTCAGAAGTGGTCTATCCAGTGCCCTTGATCTAAAGAGAGAAGCTTGAACATCAAAACAAATAAAACAATTGCCCGACAATAGTCCTGAGTGCTATTTATGCAAGAATAGTAATAGTAAAATAAGCCAATGGCAAGAGACTTCCAACATCTTTGATGATATTTTTTAAACGATCATACTATGTGATGCTTTCATAGGAAGCCATAGACCATTTTCCAAAATATTTTCACTACTTATTTGTATTTACCACTACAACCTTAACAGATTAAAAAACTGCAGAGGCTAAAGGAAATGCAGTGTTTTGCTTAAGATCACTTTTTTTTTTTTATGATCAGGATTAGAATCCCTGCTTTTCTGACACTAAGACTGTAATACTAAACACGTATTATGCCTCTGTTCATCATCATAGCTCTACCTAAATCTCCATGTCTAAAGAGGAATGGCATTAAGGTGGCATACACCTTCAAGCCAGATATGCGTGTGTGTAGACAAATGTCATTTGCTCATAACTTTTATATAGGAAAGCATTTGAAGACACCAACTATTAAATATTAGACACTTGCTCCATTGATACTTTGTTTCATGAGGCATAGAGCCACACTGTCAGGTCACACATTAGTTTTCCATGCCATTTGTAGTTTGGGGATCTGCTGATATCTGAAATGTGGTCCCATCATCATTTGGAGTTACATGGGTGCATTTACTGCCTCTCATTTCCTCTGTGAAAATGGTTCTGGGTGTAAGGTGTGACTGAAGGACCCTCCCTCCTCCCAGCAGATACTTTGGCAACTCCAGCCAAACAACCAGAATTCACAATACTTTCAAATTTCAAAAAGGGGACTGACTTTTACAACTTCTTGGATAAGATTTCCCACCTACTGACCAGATAGGCGGGGCTAATGACTTACTATCCCATAGTTAGCTGTTCGCACCTGCTCTGAGCAGGTCTCTCTCCTCTCTTCTTCTCTCTCTCTCTCTCTCTCTCTCTCTCTCTCTCAATCCCTATCTGGAGCCAGGCACTCAAGCCTGGTTCCCCTGAGCGCCGGCCCCAGCCTCAAGATGAGGGGGATAGTCTCCCCCATCTCTTTAGGGAGGCTAGACGCCCCCAGGGGGGATAGCATCTCTCTACTCCCTAGTGCAGAGAAGCTAGTCCCAGCAGGTCTTCTCAATAAATCGCGTCCTGTTAGCTCCCAGGGGAGTCTCTGGTCTCTCTTGTCTGCTGCGGCTCTCGAACCCAAAACCTTACATAACTATGCCGGATGGAAGAGATCAGCAGCCCATGTGGGACCACCTTTCATGCAGGACCTGGCGCGGTATGATTTGCTTCGCTGGTCTGGCTGTGGTCTCCTCCCCCACAACCGAGCACTTTACATCATGAGACATGGAGGTACCGGTTCCCTTCCTCCTCTATTGCTCTCAGCTTTCTCCCTCTCATTCTCCCATTTCTGAATGGCCACTGGCTAACTCACTGTCTATTTCTGGCCTGGGCTCTGCCTCTCCTCCTTTGTTCTTTTGTGGCCCATGGGGGCAACTCGTTCTTTCTCTCGCTCTCCCATTTCTGAGTGGCCTCTGGCTCACTCTCTTGTCTGGCTCCTCATGTGCTCTTTCGTCTTGGCTTCCCACCGCTGGGTCCTCAGATCTTAGCTAAGAGCCCAAACGTAGCTCCTCTGCTTGCCCTGCCCTGGTTTGACCGGCCTGTCCCTCAGTCTCCACTCTGCACCTTCCCCTCCAGCATGAATCTCTTCCTTCTCTCTTTCTTTATTTAAACGGCCTTTTTCATTTTTTGCCATGGGCTCCTCTTAGTCACCCCTCTCCCTCACCCTCCTGTCTCTGGCCAACCCATCTGCTTAGAATAGTTGCCAGCCTCTTAAACTTGTGGTGAGGCTCGTGTGTGTATATCACCCTTCCATGGACCAGGGAATGTTCTTCCTGTATAGCATGTTTCTCTCCTCTTTTCCTTACACTGTAAACTGTAGTGAATACTGCTGTTAATAGACTGTAACGCTCTGGTTTTTATGATCTAATTAAGATTCAATTTAGAGATATTTCCATGTTCAGATACACAAAGTTTTTAAAGTCAAAAAGTAAAATAAAAAAATAACACACTTAGACATATGCATGTATATATACACATAATGTCAATGCATAAATATTAGACATACATTTTAGATATTTGGGATCACAGCATTAAGAAAATCAGTTATAGTAGGTTAATGATTTATGACTTTTTATTTTTTAATGTATAATTTTTATTGAGTTTTTATGCATTTCATGCAATAAATCTTAATCATATATAGACCCCCCCCATCCACACATCCTCCATCAATCCCACACCAGATTTCATGCATTCTATCATATATGTTAAGACCTTTCTAGTCAAGCTTTTGTACTTACATGTTCCTTGGTGCAAGTTGATCCACTGGAGTCTAGGTCAACCCATCTAGAATCACTCCCTTAGAGAAGATCAACTCTCCCTCACCCAGCAGTAATCAGTAGCTAATAGTTCCTCTGCTAAGGTTAGGGTCTGCTGAGTACTTCCCGTCCTATGCAGGATTTTTATCTGATTGAGTCAGCATGGGTGTGGTGGTTTGAAAGAGAATGACCCAATAGGCTTTAAGTATTGGGATGTTTTGGTCCTGGTTGGTGGCATTGTTTCGTGAGGTCTTAGAAAGTGTGGCCATGCTGGAGGAAGCACTTCACTGGAGGTGAGCTTAAAGAGTTCTTAAGCCTTGCTGGATCTCCAGCTGCTCTCTGCTTCCTGTGCTGCTTGAGGATGTGAGCACCTAGCTTTTGCATCTCCTCTAGTCATTTCTGCCACCATGCCACCCCACCTTGATGGACTCTTGCCCCTTTGGAGCCGAGCCATAAGCTAAATAAACTCTCTTTTGTAAGTTCCCTCGGTCAGTGTTTCTATTACAGCAGCAGAAAGCAAACTAATACAATAGGTCTTGTTCATGTTGTCACGATTGCTGCAAGTCCATATGCACAAGTTCCCAGAAGCCTGTAAGACTCTGTTTCCTTATGTTCATGTACTAATCCTGGCTCTTACAATCTTTCTGCCTCCTTTTCTACAATGGTCCCTAAGTCATGGGTGGGTGAGGTTTAATATAGGAGTCCTATCCAGGATCTCTTTTCTGCAGTCACTTATTTTCCATACCTTGGCCAGTTGTGGCCATCTGTGTGCATCTCACTTTGTTGTAGTAGGAAGCTTTGCTGGTGAGAGTTGAGGAATCTTTCTTAAAACGGAGATTCTTAACTGAAAACCATCAGCTAAATGAACTTGTGGAGAATCTACAAAACTACTAAAATTCAATATGGAATCACCAAATATGTGCATAGGATTATGGAATTTTGAAGAAAAGAGTCACAAAATCATCAGATGTCCAGAGTTCTGCTATTCAAAACTGTATAACCCTAAACAACATTCTATTTCATTGTTCTGAAAATTTAGCATAAAAATTGTCCCAATTTTTTATGTTTCCATAGCCAATGGGAAAACCCTGGGAATACTGTTAGCATAGTGGGTTTTCTTTCCTGGGAAGCTATCATTATCTCATGAAGCATAATCCTAGAATGATGTCATAAAGATTAAGCTGACATAAGAAAAATATATGAAAATAGGAATAATATATTAGTAGAACTATGTCTCATGAAGAAGACATCAATCACACCAGAGTGTGAGGCTATCCTTTTATCTGCATTTCTACACCTTTGCATCTCATGTTTAAATGAGGATATGAAATAGTGCCTGTGCTAAGCTTAATCTTAGGTTATTGTGGATAGGTGTTCACTCTCTATTTGTGCACAGATATGCTAGGTACATCATTTTAAAAATGATTTTGTTTTGTCCTAGTTACATAATTTTGTAAAACTCTGTAGCATATATAAATGAATCGTGGTTAGTTGTTAATTCCCTTTTATCTAATACCTTTAATTCTAGGAGCTATTTGGGGGCCTTGTTCCAGATGTCTCTTATAAAGAGGTGAAGATTCTCAGGGACTATCCATAAGAGGCATACACTGAGAATAAATAGATTGAAAGGAGAGAAGTAAAAAAAAAAAAAAGAAAAGAAAATGACAGATACAAAGACAACACAAAAGTAGGAGAAAGGATGGTTATTCTCCTCAAATGAAAATGCATTTACCTGCAACTAGTGTTAGAAAATGTTTTTTGCATTTTCTATGAAAGACAAGATAGAGATAATGGCGTGGTCAAATAGTCTCTGTGTTCTATAGGTGAACCACTCTTCAGGAAGCTACATCACAGGAAACCATGTTCTTCCTAACAACATTCTCCAGATCATACCATTTCTGACAGGAATTTGGCCTATTTGGAGCCAGAGACATAGCTCTGCCATTTGCTGCTCTTGCAGAGGGCCCATTTTAATTCCTGGCACCCACATGGTGGCTCACAACCGTCTGTATCTCCGGTTTCAGGACATCCCGTGCTCTCTGCCTTTCGTGTATACCAGGCACTCATGTGAGATGTGTATATACATGCAGGCAAACACACACACAAAATAAAAATATCTAAATCTTTTTAAAAGAAAAAGAAAGACCCTGCGTTATGCAGTGGTGGAACACTGTGGAACCGGCATGGCGAGCTGGCGTGCACACTGCGCAGTCTCGTAAATCAGTGTTCCTTCAATAGCTCATTTAAGAGCAGTATTTTCTCCACATAGACCCCTTATCTGATGATTGGATGTTGATAGATGAACTGACTCTTTGTCAGCCACTACCCTAAATTATACTGTACACAGATCCTTGGGCTCCATTCCTAGAGCCACAGATTTATGGATTCCCAGGTGATTACCAAATACACTGAAGATAGAAGCACTAATTAATTCATTTGATTTTTGTCACAGCCCTGAGAGCTGGTGTCATTGCCACCTCCATTTTAAAGATTAGGAAATAGAGGCACTGAATTGTTACATCTTTAAGGGTACGCAGATAGGAATAGTCAGAGTCAAGACAGCATAGAAAGCTTGTGGCATGTACCTTAATATTAACCAACACAATCCTTTTTGAAACCACTACCACCAGCAGCAATCTCAAGTCCTTAGCACTAACTGTCATGGGGAATAATGCCACCCTTGAGCAGGAGGATTAAATGAAACCTTAGGATTTCCACAAAGTGAAGTCTGTTGTGGTGGAAAGGATTCAGGCATTGGAATAAGACAAATCTGGGTTTTGTCCCATTTTGCCTACCTGACCTGATACTAGGCATTTATTCAATGTTTAACCACCTTATCTGTTAAATCAGATTGCAATTGGCCAGAGTATTATAAGAATTCCAGATAACAAATTGAATTTAATTCAGAAACTGTCAGCATCTGAGAAAGCGGGGAATTTTTATCTTTAAAGGAAAAAGCTGCACTTTTAATGCATGTCACAATAGCTGAAACATTTATTTCTCCATCGTTTGTAATAATTATGTCATTGTAAGCAGACTTCAAACAAAACATAGTTTTCTGTCCAATAATTTTAACTAGAAGAAAAATAATTCAAAAATTTTAGAAAGATAAACTAAGTAACTTAGTCTTCCATTTCTTTTGGTCTGAGATTTCTCAGTAAAGATGATACAACTTATCTATTGAAGCTTTGGTTTGTCAAGATTTGGTTATAAGCTGCCCCTTTTATGGTGTTAATAGTTGTAATGAAAGCAGCTATGTAATATCAGATCTAAAACTACTTTTCCACTTTTCCTGCCTCTGTGTAGATTCACTATCAGGCTATGTAAGAAGGATGGAAAGTAAGCACTAAGCTAAGCAAAGAAGGACTTAGCCCTTAATTCAGTTATTAGAGCCCTGGCAGCATTTTAACACAATTGGCTCTATCTAAAGCACATAATCTGTTTTTCTTATCCCTCAAGCTGTTTCCCAGTGCCATTAGGCTCCTACACCAAGGTTTTCTGAAAAAATAAAGCAATTATGCTAATGTTGTCAATCATTGCTGCTGGACTGATCAATATAAACCATGTTAACCTGACTAATTAATTGCTAGCAATCACCTAACTAACTTGAAGAAACTATTAGTTGTATAAAACTGAATAAAGAAATGCTCTAAGTGACATTTATAATTTGCTGTTTATAAACCAAATGATTTCACTTCAGCTCTACAATAGAATTTTTCTGCTCTATGTAAAAAAAAAAGAAAAAAAACAGTAGCTTCTTCTATTTGATTTTGGATAGGATTATATGGTTTATTTTAATTAGCCTTCAAGTTCATCTGGAAAGGTTACAGATGTCCTGAGTGAAAGTTACCTGGACAATTTTGAGTAGAAGTTTAGTGTAGTGAACTTCTCCATCGGGACTGAACAGTAACCTGGGGCTCCCTGATTTAGGAATATCTAATTTAATAATAGCTGGATGGGATTACTTTTTTTTTTCTTGAAGGTTGAGAAACAGAAGTTCTTTAAATATTCTTTAAAAACTTTGATGAACTGTATTTGAGATTATCAGAAATTTAATTTTGGTACATCTTTAACCTATTACATTATCACTGTAAAATTTAAGATCCCATGAGCTTTACTTAGGTTGAAGCACTAACCTGGGCATCCAGACTGAAATTTCCAGTAAAGTATTTGTGGGAAGAGTTTTTTTCTCAGACTCTAGACCACATCATGTAATCACTTATATGATATCTCCAACACAGTGATTCGTTTTTGAATTATAAAACTTATATAAAAATTGAATGTAAACACTGATTTCTGAGCTGACTCACTAGAGATTCTGGCTTAGTTAGTTAGGTAGTAGGAGAATCTGCGTTTTGACTGACCATTCCGAATACAGCCTGGGAGCTATGACCAAACTTAGAATCGCATCTATTTAAAGTGTCCTCCGGTTTTCCCCACTTCCCTCTGGATAACTCCCAATTTCCCCTGCTCAAGTTCCTTCCTCCCCATTTTGTTTCTTTTTGTTTTCCCAGCTTCTGTGGTTATATCAAGATATATATGCATATCTAAGGATTTGTAGCTATGATCAATAACTGAAGAGGAACATGCATCCCTTGTCTTCCTGAGTCTGAGTTTCCTCACTTAGTATAATAGCCTCTTGTTTCATCCATTCACCTGCACATTTCATGGCTTTGTTTTTCCTTGCCACTAAGCAGAATTCCATTAGGTAAATGTACTACATTTTCATTATCTATCTATCTATCTATCTATCTATCTATCTATCTATCAATCATCTATCTATTTCATTGGTTGAGGGACATTTAGGTTGTTTCTACTTCCTAGATATTGTGAAAAGAGCAGCAACAAACACAGCTGAGCAAGTATCTCTGTATAGGATACTGAGTCCTTTGAGTAGATGCCAAGGAGTGGTATAGCTGGGTCAGATGTAAATTTAGTTTTTTAAGAATTCTCCACACTGATTTCCACAGTGGCTGCAGCAGTTTGCTTTCCCAACAGCAGTAAATGAGGGCTCCTTTCCCCCACATCGTTGCCATCATTTATCATCTTTTGTTTTCTTGATTGTAACCATTCTGACTGATATCATTTGCATTTCCATATTTTCTAAAGATGCTGAACACTTTTTAAGGTATTTCTTAGTCATTTTTATTTCTTCTTTTGAGAACTTTCTGTTCTTGTCTGTATACCATTTTTTAACTAGGTCATGTTTTCTAGATTCTTTGTTTTTTGAGTTCTTTGTATATTCTGGAAATTAATCCTCTATCAGCTGTATAGATGACAAAGATTTTTTTCCACCCCCGGGTCTTCCTCTTAAATGGATTGGTTGTTTTCTTTTCTATATGGAATATTTTGTTTGATAAAGTTCCATTTGTCAGTTGTTTGATTCTTGGGTGAACAAAGTCCAATTTAGAAAGTCCTTTCCTACACCTATAACTTCTAGGGTACTAGTTATGTTTTCTTCTAACAGTTTAGGTATTTCAAGTTTCACAATGAGGTTTCTGTTCTATTTAGAGTTTAGTTTTTATCCAGGGTGATAGATATGAGTCTAATTCCATTCTTCTACACATGGAGGTCCAGTTTTCCTAGCATCTTTTGATGAAAATGCTGTCTTTCCTCCAGTGTATGTTTTTGGCATTTTTGTCTGTGCTTTTCCTTTTATTCCAACATCAAAATCACCTACACATATATTCTTAAGTTTTTAAGAATGGAGCAGAACTTGGAGGACACTCATTGGACTAGCTATTTATTAGAATCATCTGTCTCCCAGAACTGTGCCAATGGATTGCTCTTGTCTCCTTAACCTGTGCAGATGGAATTGTCTGTGTCCTTGCTCTGATGGAACTGTCCCTGTTTCTCTCATTATGTCCCCTGATCAGACCGTACCCATAATTCTTTCAAAATGGTTTCTCCAGATTCATTGGGGAAGTACAATTTTAAGTTTGGCTCCACCCTTATCTCAATAAACCACCAGGCCCTTTCAACCCTAGTTCACATTCAGTCAAGGTCTTGTGTCTTTCACAGCCTACACTGGGAAGGTACACTGCTTGCCTTGCTTTAATATGTTAATTCTCATGCATTATCTTTTCAGGTGGAGTACCAGACTGGGGATGCCAAGGAGACAACCTGGTGATCAGATCCAAGAGCATAGTTTTGCAGGGGACAATTAAGAGTATTTAGTCCAGATTATGTTCATTAATAAAAGTCATTCCTACATTCGTCACATTCAAGATAGCAGTAATAAAATGCACTTACCTTTGGGTCTTCTATTTTGTTCCATTAATATACATGTCTGATTTTATGCCAATACATGCTGGTTTTATTACTATAGTTTTGCAATATAGTTTGAACTCTGGTTTGGTAATCCCTCCAGCACTGTTCTTTTTGCTCAGGATTGTTATAGGAATTTAATTAGGATTACATTGACTCTACAAATTAGGATGATCATTTTCACAATATTAATTCTACCAATTCATGAGCACAGGAATTCTTTTTATTTTCTAATATCTTCTTCAATCTCTTCTAAGATTTGAAGTTTTATTGTAGAGATCTTTGGCATCTTCGGTTAGGTTTATTCCTACATATTTTTTGGAGGCTATTGTGAATGGGAGTGTTTCTATGATCTCTTTCTCTAACTGCATGTTATTAGTATATAAAAAGGCTAGAAATTTTTATAAATTGATTTTGCATTGTGCCACTTTGCTGCAAGTGGTTGACCATTTCTAAAAGTTTTCTGGTAGAATTTTTTGGATCTCATATGTATAATATATCATATGCAAATAGGAATAAATTGACTTCTTTTCCAGTTAGTACCTTTTAATTTCCTTCTCTTTTCTTATTGCTCTAGCTAGGGTTTCAAGCCCTATAGAAAAGACATGAGGACAGTGGACAACCTTGTCTGGTTCCTGATTTTAATAGGAATCCTTTGAAGTCTTCTTTTTTCCATTTAGAATGGTGTTGGCTCTGGGTTTGTCATATATACCTTAATTATGTTGAGGTATATTTCCTCTAATCCAACTCCCTCAAGGATTTTTATCATGACAAAACATGTTAGATTTTGTCAAAGACCTAATCTGCATCTATTGAGATGATTATGTCATTTTTTTTCTTTTAGTCTGTTTACATGATTTGTTACATTTATGAGCTTATATATATATATATATTGAAAAATCCCAGCACTTTTGGAATAAAACCAACTTGATCATGGTGGATGATCTTTTTGATACATGTCTATATGAAGTTTGCAAGTCTTTTATTGAGAGCTTTTTAGTCTATGTTCATTAGGGATATTGGCCCGTAGCTTTCTTTGTTGTTTTTGTTTAAACCTGGTTTTGGAATTAAAGACTGGCTTTGTAAAATGTGGTTTTAGTTCTCCCTGTTTCTATCTTTTTTAAAAAATTTAAGCAGTATTGGTTGTAGATCTTTGAAGGTCTGGTGAAATTCTGCTGTGAATCCATCTGGACCTGGGTTTTTCTTTAGTTTGGAGGTTTTGTTTTACTGTTTTGATCTCCTTGTGTGTTGTGAGTCTGTTTAAGTTGCTGATCTCCTCTTGGTTTAACTTTGGTGGAATTTGGGGAGAGGGCTGCTACACATGGGTAAAGAAAAGAGAGATAATGCTTCATTGGTATTGAAAAAAAAATGACAATGTAGTATTTTAAAAACCTATTGAAAAATGCATATATAACATAAACATGGGTGCATGTGCATAGCAGATTGCTGTTTAACAAATATCACAGTGCCAGGCAAGGGAAGCCTTCCTTTGAATTGTTGGTCAGGATTATCCAAGAGATTCCCTAAATAATACAAACTATTGCCTTAGCCTTTGATTTCCTCCAAGAACTTGAAAGAAAGTTCTTATTGCTGGAGACATAGCATACTTTGGGGACTTGGGGAAATAGGGCTAAAAATGACCTGGTAGCTTCCTCCCTGAAGACTAGCTCGCATAATATCAGAATATGTTATGAAAGCTATCAAGGGAGAAAAACTAATGAAGGATCTTGTAAATCCTATGAACCACAACAATCTATCTTTATTGCTGTAGTAGTGGCATTTTTATACTGGGGGTAAACAACAGCTGTCTAGATGGACTTAAGGCCCTGTTTTATAAATTCTCTCGAGGTGAGGCCCAGCATTCAGCCCCACGCCCTCCACCCCTAGGTTTGGCTTGATTGATCAGACACAGAATGCTCTCTTAGAGAAATTAATTTATTTCAGGTTACTTACAAGAGATTCATCCCTGGGGAGAGAGATGGAGATTTCGTATGGCCTGCATTTTGATCATAAGTCATGTCCCTCCACCCACCCCCTCAACTCTGGAACATGCACCCAAGATGCACCAAGATGCACCCTCACAGTGCCTCTCTCCTTCCCAGCCTTTCCTGTGCTTCTGCTGGATGTCCACCCCCCTTAAGTCATTGGTTAGTAAGCTGTCAATCACATTTGGAAGCCTGTCCCTCACAGCAGAGTGGAAACTGTAGTTCTATCCAACAGGCATGCTGGATGGGAAGGAAATCATACTTGATACTATAAACATAGCCAAGTACATATGGTTGGAGAGATCATATACTCCAGAGAAAAACCTACTTCTGTCACTTCCCTAGACCAAAGTAATTTCTCACTGTGTTTTGAGTACATATCCTTATAGTTACAGACAAGTGTACCTCCCATCACTCAGCAAAGAAACTTCTTTTTGCAACAGATGTAGACTATCATAGAGTACCATAGCTGGTCAAATGCAGGGAATAACCATTTGTGAGATGCCTAGCCCTCAGTGACACATCTACAATGCAACCTCTACACCTAAGGCTCAAGTGAAAGAGGGGGCAAAAAGCAAGTAGGAGTCAGGGGGATAAAACTCTTGCTGCCCATTCTAGATATGGTAGAGAAATGGGAAAGCTGCACCAATGAAATCTCCATAGTATGGGAGTCTAATGAGAGCTGCTGCGTAATGACAAAATCAGTTGACATGCCAAAGTATTTAGGGAGAATGTCACAGGGCCCCACCTCAAGATAAAGAACTACAAGCAATTGATGGAAGCTGAGGGGGGGACACTATGTTTTCTCTAGGGACTAGCTTGCTGAGAGGTTACCTAACATCAAGTGGACAGCCCTAAACACAGGTACACAGGAGTACAACTGAATGGACTCACTGTATTGTGTGTGTGTGTGTGTTCACAAGTTTATGTATGTATATGTAATAATAATAATCAAAGAACAGGACAAGAAATTGAGAGGGAGTGGGGACATGGGACAAGTCGCTGGGTATGGTGGCACACACCTTTAATCCTAGCACTCAGAAGCAGATGCAGCTCTGTGAGATCACCAGCCTCATCTACATAGTGAGTTCCAGGCTATCTGAGGCTCCATAATGAGACCCTGTCTCAAAAAAAAAAAAAAAAAAAAAAAAGAAGAAGAAGAATAAAAATCACCTCTATCAACTTGAACTCAGAACTCAGTTCCTTCCTGTCCTGAACTCTTACCAAATCTTTTCAAATTCTAAAGTCTAAATTCCAAGCTCGTCTGAACACTAGTGCCAAGAACACTGACGATCATATGGGGTTGCACCTACTTTGGGTGCTTTTTGGGTTGTGCAGGATTTGAGTGGTGGTGGTAGTTACCCTAGCCACTGAAGTTTGGGTAACTCCAAAGTTACATGTTAGAGTTGGATTTACCTGAACAGTAGGTCTCTGACATTTGAGAATTGGTCATTCATAGTTTCAGCAATGCACAATGATCTCATAGGCAGAAATATTCATTTCTTATTTTATGAAGACAGGAAACAGAATCCATGTTCCAAAAACCTGGTCAACAAAGCCACTCTAAGCCAAGACCCAAGAAAAACTGACCACACTTCAATATCATTGAAAATTATTTTTATTTTATGTGTATGAGTGTATTGCCTACATTCACCTGTCTTTTGCAGTGTCCATGGAGGTCAAAAGAGGGTGTTGGATCCCCTGGAACTAGAGATATAGATGGCTGTTAGACGCCATGTGGATGCTGGGAACTGAATCCAAAAAGCAGTCAGTACTGTTAACTGCTTAGCCATCTCTACAACCCTCAGCAGCATTTTATCTTATTTGTTATTTTAATGAGGTAAGATCTCATTTAAGCTAGCATAGTCTTGAACTTACTTTGTAGCTGTATGTCTCTTTTTGTATCCGGGTAGTAAAGAAGCACAGATGCGGCAAAGTAGCTGTTAAATTATAATCCTCCTGAGAAGGAAGAGAAATTAAAATGCAATGTTAAATCAAAGAAAAGATGGGTAGAATCTTTCAAATATGCTGTGTATGCTGACAGTGATATTATTAACTGTCAGTGGTAGAAAAGTAAAGTTTGAATAATTATATTTTCCCTTTCCTTCCACAAAATTAAAACCAAATACCCCACTGGTTCTTTCTTCAAATTAAAAATTATGAGACTTTGAGTAGACACAGAGGAGATGGGAGGAGAGAATATTGCTGGTAAGTAAACTCTGCTTATGTGTTGCTGATGCAATTACCCCTGCCTCTTTCATTCTAATACCATTAAAAATGCCATGGCTTTAGTTCAGTTTTACCTGGTGATTAATTTAATATTTTCAATTGCCTGTTATGCACAAAGCACTGAATAAGTTATCAAATTTAACATTTCTTCCCTCAGGGACTTCACAGTAGAAGAAAGTAAAGATGAGTTACATTCCTCATGCTGTGATAAAATTCCTGTCAAAAACAACTTGAAGGTGGAGGGGTGTATTTTGACTCAGCATTTAAGGAGGAGTAGTCCACCGTGGCAGGAAGGGCATGGCAACTGGGATCAATTTGGACACTGCCAGTAACTTGCCTGCAACTTTCTCACCACACCATGGATCAGGAAGCAGAGAGAACTGGAACCAAATCTAATTCTCTACTCCTTTGGTTCTCTGTCAGCTAGTCTCCTTGTTCAAAAGGTGCTGTGACCCCTCAAACACAGAGCTGTCAACTGTCGACCAAGTGTTCAAACATGAGTCTGTAGAGGGGCATGTGATATCCGAACCATAACAGAGGAAAAGGTAGAAAAAGGCAGAAGTGACAGTGAAGATGTCAGTTAGGAGGAGGCCATGAGATGACCAGAATGGACTTGGTTCCTGTTACAGGGGAATGTCGTCATCAGTCTGATGACCTTTATTGTAGAACACTTTCTTTATGCTTTGTAATCGAACTGGGTGTTACTTGAACCACCAATCTGAATGCTGACTGGTTTGGATAGGCCATTGTACCTTCCAGGCCTCTGAGTCTTTGCAAAATTTGTCAGTGTTTCTTCAGTGGCAGAAGTCTTGTAACTTGAGAAAGTTGTGCAAAAACAACACAAGTTTTCAATTGTGTGGACTGGTTTTCTTTTGAACTAGTTTGAAAAGATCATGAAGAGCTCTAAGCTACCTCAACCCTGATGATTTCTGACTGGTGTTGCATACCTTAGACAGAGTTAAGGAAAAATTATTCCTTTAGTGTCAGATCAAAGAATATTTTTTTGATCTGGACAATTGCACAGTACTCTGGATACTTCTTAAGCCCCAGGAGCTCTGCCATAATAGACAATGAAATGAGGAAGCAACTCAAGTTAAGAAGAGGATTTAGAAAAGTAAATAAAGCTATGAAGGCAAGCACTATCGCCTGTTAAATGTTAGTCACCTACAGTTTTCCTTTCTGATCTTCCCCTTGGGGATTTTACCAACGCAGCTCTAACAGCAGGTAATAGCTCAGCTATTTAACCTCCTAAAGAACTCTGGTTAGCAGAGATAGGATCATAGCATATTTTCATTAGCAGAAATCAGTCCTTTAAGCCTTAGAATATAAAATGAGCTGCACACTATGACAGATCCCTAGCAAACACTGATAACTTTGCTTGCTGGGAACAGCTCCTTTCATAGACGATGAAACTTTAGTGTATGTACAAAATGGAATTTTCCTGGGAGGTTAAGAAAAATGAAATTTGCAGGAAAAAGGATGGGATTTCAGAGTATTATATTATTAAGTGTGGTGACTCAGTGTCAGAAAGCGAAAATCACATGTTCTCTCTAATTTTGAATGTTGTAAGCATGTAAAAAAGGAGGTGTGGGAATAACTATAGACCATACTATAGAAACTATAGACTATACAGAAGACCATTATAGGGGATCCAGCGGTGTTGAGGAAAGTGGCGAGGGCAAAAGCACATGTAAGACATGAAGTAGAAGGAGGCTATTGGGGAGAAAGGGTGAAGGCAAGAAACAACAAAACAAATTTTATTTGAAAAATGCTGTCACAAAACTTAATTCTTCCTAAGACAATTTCTTTAATTAAAAAAAAATGATTTACAAAAGAGAGTGAGTGAGTGAGAATGAGAGAGAAAGAGAGAGAGAGCGAGAGAGCTGTGAGTCCCCAAAGTAGAGGTAGCCTGCTAGTATGGATAGAGACCATTGCACGTTCTCTTTTTAACCTTCCCATCTGACTTCCTTCTCCTTCTCTATGTGTCATGAAAAACAGCTTGAGAAGAGTCCTAGACACTGTGAGCAGCAAATTGTAATGTGACTCTTTCCCAAGGCTTGACGTTTGAATTAGAATGAATGCCCCTTTGAGAGATGTACTTGGCTCTTTGACAAACTTTTTTTTTTCTTTTAAAATTCTTTTAATTGTTTGAGAGCATGAAATCCACATTAACAACGATTTCTTTTTAATTAAATCCCCTTTACCTGGGCACATACGTACCTCAAAAACTACTGAAAAGTTCCAAACTATCATTGGATATATGTCTAAAATATTCATGTTTAAAGACTGCTTGTGGGACTCTAAACATGATTGTAACAAATAAAAGTAATAATTATGTGCTATTGAAGTCACTAGTTTCAGCAATATTTAAATACTATGTTATTAACATGAACTATTATTTTCTGCACAGTAACAGAACAACAGGTGATTTGCAAGACAAAAGTTATTTTATATGCAAATTCTACTCAGCAATGGATATTTAATATTTAAGTCTGTTTTTCTCAATTTTGGTATATACTTACATCCTGCATTTTCACATATTTGAAGTTCTTGTTCACATCATTACCGATTTTTAGTTGTTTTTCAGTAAATTGTACTTTATCAAATAAATGTTCCTGAATTCCTTTCGTCCTTTGTACTGGTCAGTTATCTAGTTCCCATTTTTTGCTATTGAATCCACATTATGATTGATGTGTTCCTTTAATGATAAGGGCTGAATGGCTGCTATTATTCCTTTCATCATCAACATAAGTTTTTGTTTTGTTCTGCCTCCTTTTCCTTTTCTCCTTTTCTTCCCTCTCTTCTTCCCTCCCTTCATTCTGACTTGTTTTATGTTTAAGAGAATGATTCCTAATGTACTTGGAAAATTTTTCTTAATCTCAACTTCTCAGGCCATTGCAAAATCATAGACCCTGTGATGGCTCCAGTTTCTGAAGGAGGCTGCCTTCCCACAAGAGACCAGATGCTTCCCTCCATAGGGCTGGTCTTTACCAAGTTCTGTCATTGTTTCCTGCAGCTCCTAAAAGCCACCAGAACTTTGGAGAGATGCAAATAGAAGTCAAGTGACAGATGACAAGAAGTCTGCCTTGTACATTTCCCTCCTGCCAAAGCGTGTCAAGATTTCATTAAATTTCTGTCAGCACAGACCCCATATAATTTTCTGCATCTTTCTCCTGTCTCTGTTTCAAAGCTTTGACCACGACATGTGTTTTCCTGATACATCTCTTTCAAACCAGAACTTCCATAACTCCAAAGTTCTGTTTCAAACTTTGTTACTTTACAAAGTCTCCTAAATGTAACATGCTCATCTCATTTTCTTCTTTAGGAACTTTTTGAATTTTTGAATATTTTATTTCTTATTTTTTATTTTATGTGTATGACTGTATTGCCTGCTTGCATGTAAGTGCACCCAAATTGTGCAATACCCACAGAGGTCAAAAAAGAGCTTTGGATCCTCTGGAACTGGAGTTATAGACAGTTGTTAGCTTCCTCGTGAGTGCTGGAACTGAACCTGGATCCTCTGCAAGAGCAGCCAGTGCTCTTTGCTAAGCCATCTCGTCAGCCCCAGAGCTTTCTGTTTCAAAATTATATTTCAAAATCACAGGCATATAAAATTGATGTGATTAAATTCCTATTCAGTTGCAAAGCCACATTGTAGTTTATTGTCTTATTATTCTCCCTTATCTTCCTATTCGTTCCAATCCTGCTCTTTGCAGTCTTTTTAGAGCCCATTTTATTTACTTAATGAGAGTCCTTTGAAAATTATATATAGACCTTTGAGAATTATAGTGTCATGATGTAGATGGCACATAACTGACATTGTAGAAATAATTTTTGCATTACTAATTGTTTTTAAGAAATAACACTAAGCATTAAAATCTGTTCATTTTTGCTACACAAAAATCAAATGGATTACTTCAGACTGCTCCAGCGCACTCCATGTATGTGGACATGTCTCATATTTGTATTAGTTACTCTTTTCATGAAGATCTTACAAGCTGCTTAACCTTTACTTCAGAAACAATGTGTAGCAAATATTTTTATACTTATGGAGATGTAAGCAAAGGAGATATGTGAATACAGATCACAGATGTGTGTATATATAATCTGAATTCTAAATCCAAATTAAGTATCGGATTGAATTCTAAGACACTGTGGTAAATGTCATTAGCAGCTCCAGTTCTTTACTGCTCCCTGTGCCACACTCTTTTGCTATCCTTTGACAATTTTTTCACTTAATATAGAGTTCAGCCTAACCACATACCTTGGCCACCAACGTGGACAGAGATGACAACGTGCCAATTCCAAGCCTACAGGCATCAAGATAACTCCATGTTTCCACTTTCCTTTTTGTACCTCGGCTATTGAGATGATGAGAACATGTTCCTCTGACCACCTGGACAAACAAGATAAGAGACATGTGAGGAAGACTCAAACTCAATGTACACTAGACAAATCTACAGCTGAAACAGACCCCTGTCCCTATCCAGGCTGAATGAGTTGACTCACAGCAGCAGATCATGAGGATCCCAGTGGAGAACAGTGAGATGCCCTAGCAGACACACGGTATCTATCATAAGAACAAAGACCAATCAGTGTAGGTCCTTAGGTTTTGTAGTGAATTTGAAGTAGCATTAGTTGACTAATGGAGATAAGAACATCGCTAGAAGAGAGCCTGTGTTCCCTCACGTCCCTGTCTGCCCCACTGTTCATGGTGTCACATTCCCTAAGTTTTACTTAATGTGAAGTCATGGAATGGAGACTCATTTTGAATTTCTATTTTAAGAGGTTTTAAATCCCTTCATGTTTATATTAAATGTCTGGATTACTGCTGCTTCTAAGTGCCATCTCTCAATGGCTTTTGTCCTTTCTCTTATTGGTTTGCTTATCTTTTATTAGCAAATTTGCAAGATTTGCTTAGAATCCTACGATTCTAAGTTTAAAATCCTTATAAGTTTTAGGTCTTGCAAATATCGTCTGCTAACCTGCCATCTGGATGTTAACTTTAGGTTTTCATGGAATATTGAGTTAGTTCTGCTGTAATTCCATTTATCAACTCTCAATGTGTATATTTTGTGGTTATTTTAAATTTAAACTATTTTAAAAGAAGCAATTCTCTCAATCAAACCTTAAGAGTTTTATTAGGTTAGCTTTTATTTATACTGTCTTTTAACTCTTGCTTCTTTACATTTAAGCACATAGAGTTTACTTTTAAATATACTATTCATATATTCTTTGGCATTTATCATGTCTAATTGCTTCAAAATACCACTAAAAGACCATATTTCCTTTTTAAAAACTATTTTATGCATTATTTTTATTTTACGTATATGAATGTATTGCTTGCATGTGTGTAAGTGCACTCGTGTGGTGCAATGCCCATGGAGGTCAGAGGAGGGTGTTGAATTCCTTGGAACTGGAGTTACAGATAGTTGTTAGTTGCCATGTGGGTGCCCCGGTCCTCTGCAAAAGCACTCAGTGCTCTTAACCACTGATCAATCTCTCCAGCCCCTAAAAGACCATATTTCATAGGAACATATCAGATGGGAGCAATCAGCTCATCACATTTTTCTCCAGAGTTATCACCTCAAGGATGTTCATCCTGTCTACAAATGACTAAAATATTTTTGTAGTTGTTCCTTCGAAATATACTTGAGTTGTTGCAGGACTTCTTTGAGAATGTCTTTAATGGTCAAAGTTGAATTCAAATATTGAAGTGGTTTATCCAGATGAAGAACACAATTTATAATAAATCAACAATGTAACTGATTACTTGTATAGTTAAAGGATTGTGATTTTTTTTGTTACTCTCACTTTCTACAGCTGTAAATGAACAATCACTGAAAAAAGTATAGGCTTTGAAGAGAAAAATATCTGGTTCAAATACTCTTTATCTTCCACAATAGTTACATAGAATTGTGATGAAGATCACATGTCTTAGTAGAGCCTGGCATGGAGCAAGCATTCAGTAGGTAGCACCTGTTGAGACCATCATCGTTGTCTGAATGATCCCAAATTCTCTGAGTTCGGAGCCCATGTAAGAAGCCCACTCTTATGTGTCCACTTGTGTGATTGTTTTCTTTTTGCTTTTCTTTCTTTAAAAAAAAAAAACCCAAAACCAAAACAACAATGTCTCCACAGGTAACATTCATTTTCTTAGAATACAACATACTGAGCCTAGACAAGCAGTATTACCTAAGTACTTTAGTTCTGTTCCCCTTGGATTTTAACTTTTCCTTCATTATAAATTCATGAATTAGAAAACAAGTTACAGATAATTCCACACATTTATTTTCCATAGTTTTGAGATAAACAAGTACTTATGTTTTTGTGTCTCCAGACTTAAGATTTGTTCTCAACTCTCTGCCTCCAGAACTTCCACCAGCAGGCAAAAAGAGTAAGTATTTGTATTACCATCAGTTTTGATTAGTATGTGTTTAAAATGAACAACAGTTGCAGAAGAATCCTATGTTTAAAACTGGTCAGCTTCTGAAGTAATAAATTATAGCTTAACTCCAATATATAGCTCATAGACCCTGGAATGCCACTAGACAGCATTTTTAACCTTTAACAAAAATAAAACACTCTATGAAATTGAGGGTGCTGTCCCAGAATTAATGATTTAAACAGCCATCCTCTAGCATCAAATTGTAGGCAACAGTAAGTATAACACCAGTTGTTAGTTAGTGGAAATAGACTTTACAACTTTTCTGTGGTTTAAAATTTTGCCTCTTCTCAATTCCCTGCTCTTTTGCAGCTGGCAGACTTATAGGGAGAATTAAACATGAAGAGAATTATGAATGTTAAATCTGAATGTTAAATGTTAAACTATAGTGTCAGTCCTGGTTCCAGCAGTTGCATGGGGTATCGACAGTGATAAATGATTCTAAAGTAATGCTATCAAAGTAAATAGAATTTCTATCACTGACTATACATACTCAAGTAGCTCTGTTAAAAAGAATTATATGCATAGCACCATATGGAAAGAATTGTCTTCAGCTTACTTTATGATAGGCAGCAAGATAACACATTTTAACATGAAGGATATGTTCAAATCAATAAAAGTTAGGATCATGAGAGTTTTATTTTAAATCTTTTCTTTTACTTTAGAGAATGACATCATATCATTGAGTAAATTAAATATAACTACCACCCGACAGTGCCTCAAACTATCTCCTTCCTAATACACACATTGCCGCTATCTCTTCGTGATGATTACATCTGTCCCAAGAATAATCACCAGCATTTATGATGCTGTTTATTTGCCACAAATCATTCAGCTCCTTAATAAAACTCATCCATATTCAATTTGCTGATATGAGTCATACCACATTGTCAGCCAGAATATTAATATTTCAAGATGTAATCCAATATAGATCAGAAAGCACAGCAAGGACAATTCACCAATTTATAGTTTCCTATTTATTCAGTAAGAGGTGCATTTTATTAAACAGAGTTAATGCACCATGGTACATCCTTCTTGTATCAGAAACTGCTAAAATTAATCAATCATAAACATTTATATCTGATTAGCTATGTGTAATGTCATGACATTTCTGCAATATTGACAGCATTATAAGCCTTTTGAAAAATATATTAACATAAATATAGTTATATACCCTGGTTTTTTACAAGGTCTTTTATCTTTGTAGAAAGAAATGAAAAAGAGGACAGCAGGAAGTGCCTATCACGATACCATACTAACTACAACCAGATCTCATCTGATATTGGGAACTAAACAAGGCCTGGCCTGGTTAGTATTTGGATGGAAGGAACAAAGGAAGGAAGGATTTAAGAAAATATAGAAGGGGGGGAATAAGAAAGAAAGGAAGGCAAAGAGGGAGGGAAGCAGTCAAAGCCCCTTTCTACATTAGCCATGAGTTAAACATCAAAGGTTAAAAAGTCAGCCTGATGTCAGGGTAAGACTGACAGTATACAGCTGATACTAGATGAAAGCATCAGGTTATTGCTTGCTCTTACATACTCATCTTTCTGTTTGCCTGGGTCATGGCTCAGCCTACTAGATTCTGAGTAACTTGTTCAAAGATTGATCCTCTTTCCAGACACATAAAAGTTTACACATAGGAGTCCAGATGTGGTAGGTAAAAATACTGATCTCTAAGTATTTTCTCAATCTTATAGTCATATATATATATATATATATATATGTATATATATATATATATTTGGTTTGCTCCTTCTTTCTTTCTTTCCTAACTTCTTTCCTTGTCTTCCTTCTTAAATATGAATTGAATATCTATTGTACTTTAGGTAGATATGTAGCCTCTGGGACATATAGTATATGAAGGAGAGAAACACATGAAAAGATAATTAAAGAATGATACAATAAAGTTGGCTTCATTCATTGAGAGGCTGAGTATATTTGATGATCTTCACATGCCTTAGCCTGTATACCAGAATACACAGAAGAAGGTCACAGTTCAAGCATCTTAAAACAGCTGCTAATGACGAGAACCTAATTCTACACACAGAATTAGAATAGGCAGTTCTGTTGCCATCACATCTCTTGCCTGTATCTGCTATCTTCCACTATTATTCTAACTAGTCTAGAATAAACTAAATCAGGGTTAATGATCTTGGATAACACGCATCTTTATTACTGATACATTGCAAAATAAAGCTTAAATTGTATTGTAAATGAAGTTATGATCTCTGAGGGTTATAACACTGATTATCTCAGTGTTTATTGTAGCATTTATGCTTTTAATGAACCAGAGCTATAATAAATATCTGTGATCTATCAGAAAAATGATCATTAAAACTGTAGCTTTGAAGTTTCTAAGACCTATGTCCTAATCTGAGCACAAAAGAAATGAGAAAGCACAGTATTTCACAATCTGTAATAGGAAATTTGTATAAAAGTATTTACATAACCAAGTGAAGCCTCTGGAGAACAGAAAAATATGCGGGTAAATTAATGCAATGCATTCATGGCAGAAAGGGGAGAATACTGGGAGGCTCAAAGGTGCACTTTACAATGAATAATTCCATCAGAATTATGTGTGCAAATTAGATCAATTAAAGTAGAAGATGCTCAGTCACATACTGGTCTAAGAGTTAACAGTTGTGGGAATAGAGCTAAAACCAATTCTAGCTGAAATTGTGAAGACTAGCCCAGGTGGAAAAAACAGTTCCTTAAGGAACAACAGCAAGTGAAGATATTATTTTCTTTCTTGTTTTTATTTTTAATTTGAAACTGTAGAAAAGAAATCATACATACATTACTTGGTTTTTCTATACTTAAGTTTCTCTTGAACAGCAAGAGTAACAAAAACAGCAACAAAAATACACGACAAAAATGCATAAACTTTTCCTCAGGAACTCATAAGGATCAACTGAAAGTTGGTTCAAAGTGTCGATGCTAACTTTGCCGACATTTAGAGAGTACTACTTGATCTTCTGCATAATTAGAATTTTTCTGCACTCACTTATTTGTTAGTAACTAAGAGGTTACAGGAAAGAAATATGAAAAGTGAACATGTTATTTCAAAATAAAGTAAGTGTAGGGAAATTCAGTGCATAATCATCGTACAAACGAAGCTGCTTATAATTGCTGAAGTTGGGGATTCACTGTATGCATTTTAAATGTTAAGTAGAACTTTTAGGAATTTATATATTGCTTATGAAATCCTTTGTACTTAAATTGCAAATATTTTCTCTTAGAATGATGAAATCTTTCTTTACTTTCTTACCTCTACATTTTATGGACCACAAATCCTACAATTTGATGCAGTCAAATTGATCAGTTTTTGATGTCTTGGCTCTCTAAGAGTTTCTCTATTTCAAGGACATAGAGATGATCCCATTTTCTCCCACTCTTTCCATTGTGCTGTTTTTACATTCAGGCGATCATTCCATCTAGATCTAGTATAATAGCTGCATAGAAGAACTACTTTTCCCAAAAATGGTTAGATAATTTTCTGAAAAGCATGGATTGTATAATCTGTCATTTATCCACTGATATGATGAAATGCTTTATTTATCATGGTCTAATTTCACAAATATTCCCAGAACAGTTTCTGTAGCATCTATTTAATTCCATTAACATACTTGCTTATTCCTTAGTCAATTCTACCCAATTTTAATTATACACTGTAATATATTTAAACTTTGGAGATGGAAAATTATTTTCTTTGTGTTTTAAAATTTTGTCTTGATTACCATTTTGTATTTACTCATACATAAATTTTAGAACTAGACTTTTAGTTGCCATGAAAAATTATATTGATATTATTTTGAAATTAATTAAATTAATAAGTTAATATGGTAAGAACTATCAACATTGAGTTTTTACAACCATTATTGTATTGTATTTTTGTACGAAAAGATTTTTTTATGTTTTTCAGTAATATTCTATGCTTTTCCATTGATTAAAAAAATGAATAGGTTATAATCTCTGCTCTTTTTAAATTTTGTGCCTATCAGAAATGATATTATATTATACTTTATAATTGCTTATACAAACCTCTAGATAACTTATTAATATTCACACATAAATGACCTTATTTTACTCTTTGCTGTAATTGGTTATATTTGGCTCTAGTATTTTGAATGAGTAAAATAAATTTAGTAGCTGTCCTTTCCTATTCTCTGGAATAGCTTGTTTAAGTTGATAATTCCATGTTCTTTGTAGACTTGGTAGACATCATCCATGAAGGAGTTAAAGCTTAAAAACCTTCAGGGTTTGGGAGATATGCCTTTAATTGCAAGTTTAGTATATTCAGTGGATGATTCAGTGATCCATTCTTTTTATCCTGTCCTATTTTATAGTCATTTAATTTTTTCTCAGGGACTCATGTATTCTTTCTACTTTATTGACAAAATATTGCACACATGATCCTTATGCTACATTATTAGCATATATTAACTGTACATGATCCATGGTTTTCATTGTGGCATTTTATACATGCCATATATATATATATATATATATATATATATGCTATGGCATACTTTGATCATGTTCACCCTCCATTAATCTCTCTAATCCGTGCCTTTCCTGCCGATAATGATCTTTATTTTGAAACCTCTTCTTTTCATGCAGTTAGACTTAGACTCCTATTCTTCTTGCAATAGTTACTTCTAATTTAAAAACATATCATTTAATTTGTTTGCAGTATTTAAACACAACTTGAAATGTTTTCCTCAGCAGGAAATTGGTTGTCTCCCGCCTCCTTATCTCGTCCTCCTAGATCTCATGCTGCTACTGTTTGAATTTTTTTTTCCCAAATGGTTACACAAGTTTATTTTTACACAGCATTCATGACAGAAATCAGTTATTTAAAATTATATGCAGAACATAAAAAGATGATCACAGATGTTAAAGAGCAATCTCAAGAATCAACCAACAAAGGTGCCCGATGACTTTCTTTCTTGCATTTTTCTATCATAAAATGAAAAGAGAAACATCAGCACTCAGTTGTTCTTCATGAACTATATTGTTTTATCTATTTTCTTGCAAAGAAGAAAAAACAATCAGAGATGGCAGAGATCCAATTGTTAAATATCTTGTTAATCACACTGATTCTGTGTTTATTTTGAATTAAAAATGATTGTCATCATTTTGTAAGACATTGCCTCTCTTCCATTTACTTCTGTGTATTCCCTTAATGTATCTATTAGAGGCTTTCCATTTCACTCTGTGTGTCTCTACATGTCTTTTTAAGTCTGTTATGTTCTGAATGGACTGATCCTTTAGCTACGTGAAGTTCTGGGTTCCAAATGATTTTCTACTCACACTCTTAAAACAACATGACAGTTGTTAAATTAAAAGAAAAGAACAGTGGTTCAGGTATACATCTGATCTGAGATGATACTGCACAATTAAATTCCATTACAACCTATCGATTATCAATCAGAAATGTCTCTCCACACTGCCAAAAATCGTGGAGGGATTTATGAGCCACTGAACTGCTTGCTTCTTTTTCCTTACAGATTCCACACTCAATAGTTCTACATATTTGTCTGAACTGCAACTACTTCAGCTATTTACTTCAAGGAAGTATAGTTATAAATTACAAACATAGGTTTTAGCCAAAAGGATTTTAACTTTATAAGAAATTGAGTCTTTAAATGTTTGTGAACTGATTCTAAAGATTTGAGTCACTTTAATGTGATTTTTTTGTGTGAGATTTCTTAGGTGACCTGCTGCTGTGAGCTTGTTTTCTTACTTAACAATTTAGCTAGTGTTATCAACAATGTTTCAAAAATATACTTTAGTTTTTTAATGCACGACAACTCATAGTGACCTATCTATGGAAAACCACTCCCTGTTACTAGGTAGAACAAACTAGACAAGAGAGGGGGAGGTATATGACCGTAGAGTTAGCACTTGTCCTTAGAAAGCTTGTCATTGATGTTTAATGTTGGCGCCTAGTAAGCATTGTTCTAAAAGGATAAGTATTCAAATCCTAGTCATATTTAGACTTTATAAACAACTTTTATCAAAATCACTGGCACTTCCTTGTACATTTTTCCTGTCTAGTGACATTTTGTAATAAATATTTATGCACCAAGTGGCAGTATGTGTCCAAATATAGGAATAAAAATGAAATATATAGTTATCTTCATGTTTCCTGTGTTCACATACTTTATTCCATGTTCACAATGCTAACTAAAATAAACAGGACAAATAAAAGATAACAGGAGGCCTCATTTTTCACATCGTCACATAAAAGAAGACATTAGAAATGGGATAGGTTAAAGGCATTTTTGTTTCTTTAACTAGAAAATATGACTTAACAAAAATTCTTTTCTTTCAAGAAGACTTTTTAAATACACAGAGTGCAGTTGTGTTACGTTTAGTGTTCTGGCACTCATTCTTACTGTACTACTTTACATAATTAGAAGGCCATTGAAAATAAAAGTAGATTACACTCATTCTGTTAACTCTAATTGAGCATATATATCATGCAGATGTTGTACCAGGTGCTGAGAAGATGAAGATGAACAATTAAGGTTCCTATCCCTGGGGAATGCACAGTTCATGTCAGAAGTAGATAGGCTACTAATGGTAATACAAGGTAGTAGGTGAGGCATCCTGTTCCATGCAGCTGCAGTACCAATCAAGGGGCTGGCAAGCAGCTCTGTGTGGCTGGTATCACAATGCACGGTGGGAGGTTGCTATATAGGATGGGCTTTAGATTTCAATTCATAGAGAAATAAATCTATTCTCCTTTTTTGTATTTGCTGGGGCTATAAAAATAAGAGTAATAATATTTTATTTGATGGATTTTATGGAACAATTTAGCTTGGTTTTAGTTTACAACTGACCTGCAGTGTTTTTATCAATAGAAATATTCCAAGTCAAAATAATTTCTGTAGTTACTTGGGGATTTTGCTTTAAATGAAAAAATCTTTTCTTCCAATTGGAACTTTTAGTGGAGTTATAGAGGAAGAAAACCCAGAAGTGACAGAACATGCTAGTGAGTACTATATCAAAAACTTGGTCTAAATACTTTCTATGACTGACTGAGTCAATTGTGCACCCAGTGCTTTGCATTTCTGAGAAATGAAGCCAACTTTGGCCAAACTTTTTCTATACTGAAATGGTGAATAAGACTTGTAGTATGGATATAACTGAGATAATAAAACCCATGCTAAAGTCACTATGTCACAACAGCCTGGAAGCACATAAACATATATCCAAGTGTACTAGGTGAAGGCCTTTGCTTCTTAGGTAACCATTCTCTTCCTCACATGACCTGCGTCCAGGTCTAGTGGCTAAGTCTCTTTATCTTTCCACCTTTTCTCTTTGCTAACTCCTTTCAAATATTTGTATATTGGCAGAAATTTTAACTCACTGCATTATTTATCCTTACTTTTCAGGTCTTGCAAGATAATTTTCATGTAATAAATGACAGGCATTTATATATAAGAAAAGAATAGGCCATTAACCAAATTGTGTTAACCCTGTCTTGCTTCAGGAATTAGCACAATGTGGAAAATGGAGGTGTTTAGTAAGGGCTTGATGGTTGGACTGCTCATCACATATTCTCTAATCCTTTTCCCACAATCTAACATGCCACAGGAATCAATAATTCCTCCAATGAAGAAAGGGTCTGTAACACATGAAACTTCCATGTAGAAGTTTGGTTCTTATTACTGTTGTCTCCAAGTGTCATTTGCTTAACATGAATCCATCCTTAGCCACTGAGACACAGCATCGCTGTAGACTAATGATTTTAACTTTCGTCTTCGTTTTCAGAAGTATTAATTGCCTAATCATTATGTTCTGTTTGCATTTCATCACACAAGTCTCTTTATCAAGGCAGTTAAGTATGTATGATGCTTTATCTTCACCGAAAGTATTAAGTCCCATCTTCATAATCAATTTTTATCAAAATATATTCTATTTGCATTTGTAAACCAAATGTTCTCTTGCCTTTCTAGTTTATAACTACAAAATGAAATTACATTTCCTTTAATGACTCTATTATGATGATTCAGAATTGTCATCATGTTCAATTGCAGAGAATCCAGTCTTTTTATCAAGTTCTACCTGAGGCTGTTTATGTGTGCTGCAAACTGAAGTTCTCCTCTGGGGTCTCATCAGTCTTTCCCCCTCTGCCCAGTAAGCTGCTGCTACTTGCTCCACTTGGTCACTTCTTAAGGGAACACACTGTCTCTCTCACTATCACCATGTCCCTCTGGCCCCCATCCCTCTTCAGTGGGACTCATATCACAACCTTGACGTGAAAGCTAGTTTTTAGAGGCTGAAAATAACTTAGTTATTTTATGTGTAAAGCACACAAATGCATAAAGTGCATACATTTATTCTTAAAATAATTTTAAGAGAGGAAGCAATTAGGTACTAGTGTAAGAAACGTCCTGTGGGTTTAATGAGAAGAACATGTTGGTGAAAACTGCTCTGATCCTTTACCCAAGTATGGGAGCAGCCCAGACTGTTAATTTTCTTCTCAGAGTTAAACTGGGAACACCCTGCAAGTTTTTTACAACATTGGATTACAGATTCTGGGGTTATAGAAAATAAGTATCCTCCATTAGTGCTAAATGTAGTAGACATCGGGATATGCTCTCCCTTAGGGCATCTCACAAAGCCTGTCCCGGTTCTGCATCCTATTCATTGGTGGTTCTGTCTTCTGTCCTGTGCACTTTGGGATCCACCTGTGTTATAGTTTTCAAATTCTCTGATTCAGTTTTTCCATCTTGAAGCTGCCACTTTTCACGATGATTGATCAAAAAGATTTCCATTTCCTTTAGGGTAACCTTGCCATGTGACCTCCCACAGGAAAATCTTATTGGAACATTTGAGTCTGATTTGGTACAGTTTTCAGGTCTATGGTATCTGATTTGAGTTTCCTCTAAGAACATAATATCAACAGTCTGAGATTAGTCAAACCTAAATCTACTCACTTTTTATTTCCTATTCATCTGATATGAGGTCATATCGACAGAACTTCCTACTACCTTGGAGATCACGTTGCCCGAACTAATAGAAATATTTAAGAAGCCGTCAAGAAAGTCTTCTCCAAGATACAATGGTTAGGAAATCTTGAAAAATCTATTACAACTTTATCTTATCATAGATTTCTTCGCAAGAACAGTCCAACAGAGTTCTTAGTTGTTTGAGTAGATAATGTATAATTTTATAATATTGTATATTAAGGTGTACACTGACAAGAAGTGAAAATTTTCCATTACTTCCCAGTTCCATATGGGATCATGAATGTGGGGGATTGCAAAACATTTGGCAACAGTAAAAGGTTTCTGAATGCATAGTTACTAAAACTTAACTCAAAATCAAACTATTAATTAATCTAAGTTGTTGCAGGACTCACTGTGCTGGACTGTCACTTCACTGCAGCCTTGGATCTGAACCACAATGTGCACTTTTGCACTGCAGGTGTTGTCACACCATGAACACAAAGAGCGTGCCGCCTGAAACACCTGGGCTCAGACTCATTATATCACATGCTATAATTTACAGCGTGTTTTACGCATACAAAGTTTCCTGCTCTTACAAAAGCAGAATGGTTTAATGACTGAAAACAGAGACTTTTAGTATTTTCCTATTATCACTCCTTAGCATGTAGGGTTCAAATTTGTACATTTTTTGTTGCACTGTAGTAGATTTTTTTTAATATAAAAATTGCTGCTTGAGGTATACATTTGAGTTTTATAAAAAGTCATTCAATTAATTTTGGCTTGGGATTTAGGTCAGAATTTCCAGCAGTTTCTGAAAGGGTTTTAAACATACTTCTTGCATTTTGAATTGTGTATTTATGCAAAACGGGCTTCTCAGCATTTAAGATTATCAAGTCAAAATATTGATCAAATTGCAGGAAACAGTGAAAGTGGTCTGGATTCTACATTATCACATGTATATCCAAGATTTATGTCTTTATGTAAAAATAAACAAGCACATCTGTAGCATTTGTATGAAGTATGGGTTCCCTTCTCAGTAGTGGTAAAATTATATGTAAACCCAAGAATTAGTTTAAAATTAAGTTTTATTTAGTTATTTAAGTTCTGGCTGAAACTTAAGTATTGACTGACACAGGTTAACCCAGAAGTGTAACTTAAGCTATACATCTTACAAATATGGTTTCATACAGCCCATTTGAGACAGTTAAATTCTTTTATTCTTTGTCATTGGAAAATACTGTATATTCTAAAATATTGTATACAATAAATTATACTAATTTAAAAAATATTTCTTTGTGATTTATTACCATCAAATATTTTATATTTATTTTACATACTTAAATACCAGAGATTGTAGAAAAATTTATCCAATGAGTAGGAAAACTTTAAGAGGTCCTGCACTGTTAAGCAAATGGCTTTGGGCATGCCCTGTGCTTTCTTAATATTAGTACTGACAGTCCTGGATCTCAGGACAAACCAGCATTGTCGATCGCTCTCACTAGCAGCTCAGCTCAGTGTCTGCTTGGAGGCCACTCTGGAAAGAGGCACTATTAGGAGCTCCTGAGGTGCAGTGTTGGGTTCGCTTCCTTAATCCCACAATCTCCCTGACCTTATTTCCTACTTCAAAAAGCAAAGATGTACAACAACATTTTTCATATAAAAGTCACATATGTTATAATCAATATGTGATTCTTTCAGAGACTAGGTATTTAGATGGTCTCTCTATAATGAGCATGTATAATGGGATGCTATTATTTTCTGGTAGCTGGAGGTGGTGAATCATCCTATTTGGTAATCACAGTTTGCTGGTTGTCAAGAAAAAAAAAACATTTTAAATACTGCATGATATTGCTTAGCCTTCTGCCCCTCCTTGCCAATGCCACTGCGGTGTTTCTTAAGAGACCCAATATGTTAGGGCATGTCCATTGGAAATTGAAGCTGTATAATCTATTACAATGCAAAATAGAAATCAGCCTCATGCTGTGGGTAGCATTGAAACAAGCTTGTTATATTTATAAAGATTGCTCTGATAAGAGCATCCTCAGTTGGCCAACATATGGGCACTGATGAGCTGTGTGTCTCTCATTTAATTTATAGTTAGAGCCTCTACCTTTGAGGTTTAACTAGCTTCTCAATGGTATGTTGCTGCACCTGTTCAGTGCTGCTAATCCCATACACTGTTTTCTTCTTTATCCCATGGAATTATCTAGAGAGGCCAATTAAGAAAAAAAAAGCAATTCAGAGAAATAGAAATACGCTGTGTCCCCAGAGGGTCATGAAATGGAACACTAGAGAAAATGAATTCGTCTTTGAATTTGCTTCTGTAATTTAAAAGCAAATGTTTTATAGACATCAACATTGGTGCACACTTCAGAAAATTTTTAATGAGCTTTAAAGTTTCTATTAATTCCTAATGTACATAATTTAGGTATTTGGAAGGTTCTTCCTGTGTGGCTACAGACAACTCTTCTCTCTTCACCAGAATGAATGGGTTCCTATCTCATAACTTCCCTCTGAACTGAAGGAGAGTAGAGGATGCCCACATCTCTGACTCCTAGTCAAAGAGGTCCAACTCAAAGGCATTGACTCACTCTGGCAACCTCACAATTTGCCAGAATGTCTGAATGATGGTCAAGTTGGCACTGAGATTCCTAAACGCTTTATGGCAGCTTTGTTTTATTTCAGCTATATTCTGAAAAATATAGGTTATTAAGTTTTTCAAAAGATTTATTTTCTGTTAAGTTTTTAGGATAGTGCTCAAATACAGCCAGGAAAGAAGCCAAAAAAATCAGGTGTAAGTTCTATGTCTCCTAAGCAGAGAAAGGATTGGATTGAAAAATATAACTTGGAGTAAGTGTCCCTCCAAATTTCAAGGAAATCTGATTTTTTAAAAAATTTGCTTTGTCAAAGTTATAATATTTCATATTTATTATGTTTTGAGGTACTTAAAGGGAATTGTCCTCATTTTCTATCTAACTCAATTATTATGGCAAACTTTGATACTGCAGAATTAAATCTGACCAGGAACAGAAAAGTTTATGTATCTTTTCTGCTTTTATTAGAAAGATTTCATATGTCCTAATTGCTTAATACAACTGCTCAAATTTAATTAAGATAAAATCATAGTGGATTAAGCAATATTCAGTTATGAATAAGGAACTTGATTACATTAAAAGGAGTCCTGAACAAATAAGTAAATTCAACCATATGATTCAGTTTTATTCTGTTCAGTCTCACAATTTCAGCTCCTAAAACAATTGTTGTTCTGCTATCTCAGTCATCCAATGATGATTTGCCTTTCTAATAGATGAATAAGCTCTACACTTTGAATTTTAAACTAATGAAAACTTGAGAAAGCTAAAACACTTTGTAAGATAACCAGACTCTTTGCAGTTTTGACATACTCCCATTATTTCTTTTCCTCTGTTCTGCTTCCTACAGCACAAAGAAGAATTTTCACATTTACTCAGTCTGCTCTCTCCAATATTTCTGAGCATCTTTTTTCCTTTTCCCAAGACTGCAAATTTTTCTCTGCCAGAGACTTCTTGTCATTTACATTCATTGTGCTCCGATAAAGAGCTGTCATAGCTTTAAAGCAGACAAATACAGTAAAGCAACATTCAGGAAACCATCCCAAATCAAATGCTTATCGATGTCCGTCTCATCACGTCTTATCTTAAAATGAATAGTTGAGAAGGAAATCCTTTTGCTACATACTAACTGAGAAGGAAAATGGGCTGTACCTCCCACAAGGGGGAACAGTGGTTTGATAAACTTCAGATATGCTGATACTTTATGCACCTGCCATTTTATTCAGTCCAAGTAGTTTGGTCCCTTGACAGCCTGTTCTTGGTTTGCATGTGCCAGCAGGAAGGTGAGTTAAATCAGGAAGGAAAATCCTACATGTAACTTGCATTGAGGAGTGATTTCTCCAGAAAATCCAGTTCATGATGGAGACTTCAGAGGCTCAAGGAAGGATGGGATAGGAAAGCTAATAATGTATGCTCAATAATGTATTCCTCTGTCTCAATCCAGCGTGGTTTAGAAAATCCCCATGAGATAGAGATTAAATAAGATAGGGAAGGATACTCTGGTATGTTCTGAAATAGCAGTCTCTTTGGATGCCTCAAAGTTTGATAGGGGAAATATTGGTAGTTTAGTAATTGGTGGCCGGATTAGTGGGAGTTTTATTTCTCTCGTTCATACTACTTTTTAAGATTCATATTTTCTCATGGATATTTTAATTTGTAGTCATAATTTATGAACACAAGTAAATGAGACATAGAAATTGGACACATGGAAGTGGAAGACATATGAAACATCTGTGCCTGTACTTGATCAATCGGACAGGTCAATGTCAAAGCAGAGTCAGCTTCTAGTTTCTTCAAGCAACCAGAGATAGGTGAACACGTTTCACCCCCTACTCTTTCCAGACAAGTGTCACTGCGTAGCCCAAGCTGGTCTTGAGCTAGAACTCCTCCTGCCTCATCCTCTCAACTTCTGGTATTTCACCTAAGCACCACTATACCCAGCCTAGATGCCTTTATAGTGTTGAGGCGGGTCATCCTCTAGAAGGACTGGCCCCTTCTAAATATCTAAAAGACATTTTTCCCCTGGTCCTGCAAGCAACAGAAAATGCTGTCGAAGGTGCTTAGGGCCTCTTATCACTGGCTCTCTGTCCTCAATGTTTGAAATGTCTAGGAGTAGATAAGAGGGAAAAAGATATGGAAATGAAGGACAGGTGGGGAGAGGGAGAAAGAAAGGAAGGGAGGGAGGGGAGGAGGACGGAAAATTTCATCTTTGGCAGTCTGTATGTGCCAATGAAAGAATCAAGGCTTTGGAGCTGAGGTCAGGGAAGTGTCCCAGGGTAAATACCACACTGTGAGGAGGAGGAAGAGGAGCTATGAGGGATGTCTGAGACAGCTAGTTGAGTTACTGCTTTGCATTCACACAGACATTTCTACTCAACCCTGCTGAAGATAAAACAGCATCCTGACAGCTTCTGACAGATAACTTAGTTGTTTTGTTACAGAGGTTTCATTTCCTGAGGATGAATTATGAACAATTTTTTTTTCCTTTTTGTTGTTTTAAAATAAGGCTGTCTTATCAGAAAATGTGTTAATTAAGTTATCATGTATTGCCTTCTTGCTAGCTCTACACATTTGATAGGAACAAATTACTCTTTAAAAGATGACTTTCAGGACTTTGAGTAGTGGCTGGTATAATTCCACCAAGAAGAGCAGCCTGGAGGGTCTAGGATCTGAGGAAGAGGAAAGAATGTTCAGACCCATCTTTAAAATAGGCAGAGGACCCCTGTCTGCAATGACATAACCGCCTCCACTTCTGTTTTGCCTCCTGACCATCTTGATGCCACCTTTCTATGACCTCTATTTCTCTGATGGCCCTCTTAACAAATCTCTCTGCTGGTCAAGCTTTGGTCTTCCCAGCTAGAGGTCAGGCAGGGCAATATAACCTCTAGCCCAGCATGCTGGAGTGTGACTCTTTGGCAATGGAAGCAGCAGCTATAGGTCTTATCATCACAGTCTTTACCCATGCGCTCTTCAAATGAAAACCTAGTCTCTGCTCTTGAATAGTTTGAAACCCATCTTGAAAACACAGTAACTGTTTCCAGTAACACTGATAAGCACATCAAGAGAGATGGTTAGGGCTGGGAAGGGGATTTGATCTGAGTGCTCTCCTAAGTGGGTGGTGCTCAGGACCTCATTCCACATGGAATTTCTCCTCAGATTCCCAGTGCTCTATTACCTTGTTGGTGTTTGACAGTATTATTGAAATGGGATATGCAGTGGTATGTGCTTGTCAGTGCCATCCTCATGGAAAGAGAAGCTGGATTTTGAAATACAGATGAGGTTTGGGAGAACATTATAGTCTGAAAAAAGAGAGGGATAGCCTGGAGACATTTCAGTGTTTAACTTCCTGTACCCAACTTCCCGTATTCATTGCCCATCCACCTACTTGTCCACTTTCAGTGGGCAACATCAAGAACTTTAAGGATAGATCTCTCCATAGGTAGTCGTTGCAAACAGGGTTTATCCAGTGAAAATAGTCTAGTTGATGCCATTGCTTTGGCAGCACTCACAATCCTGCTGCTTCCTTCATTTGTGCCCATTCTTTCGTGTCGCTTCTTAGAAATTTCTTGTGTCCTCTTTCTCTGTTCCCTTCCCCTCCAGATCAAAGAGGCAAAGCATGTGCAGGTACCAAGGCACCAAGCTAAAATGAATATTTCCACCTAGCCAAGAGCTTTGCTGGCCTTTTCATGCCTTTCTCATCATTCCTTCAAGGATTCCTCTCTTCTGTGGTTGACAGGATGAAAGTTCCAAGATTTGATATGGCCCCAGTGTGACATACATGGAAAACAAGCTTGCTTTCTATTTCTTTATGCTACCTTCTCTGTCATGGTAGCCCTATAGCAATCAAATTCATGTGCATCTTCAACTTTTTTTAGATCTCGAATGAAACTTTTAAATAATTCTGTGCCCTTATGCGGTCTGAGGTTCCAAGATACGGCCTTGACTTTATAATGAAAGGGGAGTAACCCCAGCCCTTCACTTCCACGGTGTTGGGTGTTGCTCCATCTTGGCTTTCTAATTTTCCCTTGTATCTTTGCAAGGTTCTTCCACTTGTCTCTTCCAGTGACTTGACAACAGACCTCTCATCTTCTAAGCACCTAAGAAGCACTTTGGCTGCATTAGAAAAATGTGTCTGTCTTCCTGTCTCATAAGCAGCATCTGATTCTCTCTGAAATTCAGTACACGAAAGGAATGCACAGAGGGTCGTCTAGAACCTGAAAGTCTCCTGGAAATTAAGGCCCATTAGTGTTTTTGATGACATCAAAGAGTCACCCACACATTTAAAATGTCCTGTTTGTTTTGGATAGGATGCAGTGGAACATTAATGCAAACTTATTTGCTACTGAGTTTATCATAGGAATCAAAGAAAAGAACAAGGGAGAAGACAGAACAGAGAATTCTGACTCTTTCATCTTGGGCTGTTTCTTGAAAGAACAAAACAATAATCCTAAAAGAGTCTCAGAACTCTCTCTGCCTCGCTAAGGGTTTCTTGCTCCCTGAGAGTAACTTGCCTAGAAAAGGTTCCCTCTTAGCCTTTCTGAGCACTAAGCCAAGGCAAATACAGCCACCAGGTGTCACTCTTGCTAACGTGGCTCTGCCCCCACAGGACCTATTGTAATTATGCATATGTAATTTGGATTTCATTCTCATTTTTTAAATAGGTTCATTGGGAAAGGCACATTTTGATCTTTTTGATCGTCATTATGAGTTGCCTCCTTCACTCCGAACAAAGTGTGACTCTTAGCTGTCAAGCGAAACTCAGATCTCTAATCTGAAAATTGGAAGAGATGACAATACTTGTTTTTCTGGATAATTGTTAGATTTAAATTAGAAAAGTGGTTTAGCTAGGTTTTACAGGCATCACTTAGTAATCATGCAACAACGATTAGCGCCCTTAACTTGCAAAGTTGCTTTATGGAGGGACTGGGGAGGATGGCTCAGCTGATAAAGTACTTGCCATGTAAGTATGAGACCCTGAGTTTGGAGATCCAGCACCCACATTAACTGAGTTCATATCCTAAGCACTCACAGAAAAAGGTGATCATGACCATCCACATAACTGAGTCCTGGTACCTTAGCCTTTGTGTAAAAAACAGCTTAGCTTATCCCCTCAAGTGTCTGTGAGCCCAATTCCGGGGATGCAGTGGAAGGGAAGATCTCTGGGCTTGTTGGCCAGTCAGTCTAGCCAAATGAATCTTCAAGTTCCAGGTTTGCTTTGTTTGGCTCAAAAAAAGGCATGTCTCATAACTGGCAATGTGGACCTAAAGTGACTCCCACGTTAGAGTGGCTGGTGCCAATTCGCAAGATCCAGCCACGCCCTTTTTTCCCAGTGTGCATTGAGAGGCGTCAGGCTGGCGGTGGCTTGGAATCAATCCCAGTGGGAATATTTCATTACAGAAATGGGCTAACACTGCAGACCACTTTTCCCTCAGAATTCAGTTGTTCTCAGACATCCCTTTAGAATCTAGGTGTTCAGATCTCACCTCCACTCTCAGTGACTTTTCAGTTTCTAAATTATCTTGAAGATACTTTGGTATTTAAACAAAGAACTGACCAAAATAAGCCATCACTTCAGGGCTACCACAGATGTGTGATATATATCATGCCAGCTACACAGATCCTTGCCTAATCCCACATCTTCTGTTTAGGTTAGAAAGCTCTGGAGCTATGAAATCATTTTTATATTCAGACTTGAATGTTCAAATTTGTGGTTTACATGCAGGTAATGCAGGTATGATTCTTATTCCTACTGCCTTTTGTGGGGAAGAACAGATTGTTTACCGCATATACTGGGAAGTGCTTCAGATTTGTTTCTGTGTTCTAGCCTGCCAGAAAGCCTGATTTCAAGATGGAAGAGGAAAGTTTGCTAACTCACAGCTGCCTCTTCCAATCCAATCCTGAGTCCCAGGCTAGCTTCAGGGTCTGATACAAATCCAGTACCTCATCTATTCAGCAGCTAGATCCATTGCATGCAGGATATGAGCGTTAATGACTCCTAGTTGCTTTACAGCGGCTCTAAAAAGTTTACTCCCAGGGCTGGACAGATAGCTTAGTAGTTAAAAGCACCGGCTGCTCTTGCGGAGGACCTGTGTTCAGTTCCCAGCACCCACATGGCAGTTAACAACCATCCATAACTCCAGTTCCAGGGGATCTGACACCTTCTTCTGTCCTCCATGGACATTGCAGGCAATACACTCATATGCTGAAATAAAAATAATAAAAGATTTTTAAAGTTCACTGTCTTGCATATTTGTGTATAGCAGTACATAACATAATCAACATAGTCATTCCTCATTATTGACATATATCTATTATATATACTCACATATATTCCTGTCACCACTGGACTATCTACCTGTTCCATGCCTAATCCTAGTTACTCAAGGGATAGAACTGAGGTATAACAAAACCTAAGAATGATTCTAAATGTCTATAACTCACACGCCTCTGCTGGACTTTCCATGCCACCTATTTACCCATGAGCAGTTCAGGTTTCCTTCCAAACAGAACAAGAGCAAAAATGACCTGCCTAGCACAGACATTGCCAGACAAGAAAGCTTACCAGGACCTTGGAAGAAATACTCTTCATGGGGGTCTTTCTCACTCCATTCAAAAATCACACTTCCTGTACATAAGAGGGTAGACAGAGAGGTGTTAATGCCCCATAGGAATATGGTACATGGTCACATTAAGAAACACACTGCTGCACTTGCTTCTCATGTTCTGGGTAGAGGATATGAGAAGAGAGCTAGGATGTTAAAATAATTTGTACTAATAGTTTGGATGCTAAGCCAGAATAGCAAACTGCTTCATGATTTGGGGAAATGATTTCAAGCCATTCCCCAGTTGTTCCAGTCATGGCACCATGGGCAACAGCAAGGGTTCTGAATTTGCAGAGACTGCATCAAGACAGCAGAAGAAGTTCTGAAATTTGCAGAGACTGCATCAAGACAGCAGAAGAAGTTCTGAAATTTGCAGAGACAGCATCAAGATAGCAGAAGAAATTGATAGCTTCTGGGCTTTAGTCTCAGCCAGATGCCCTGGGGCTACAGGTTTGTCAGTAGATGTCCTGGAAGCTTTAGCACAAGAGACTTGGGAAGCCTGGTCTGTTCTTAGCATGCGACTCCAGCTTTACACTCAGCAGCACCGGGTCCTGAGAGTCCTGCATAGCATAAGAGCAGCTAGGACTCCGTGGCAGAGATGAAGCTGGTCTCTCACCTCATTGGAGTCTCAGTCCTGTTTCTTGTTTGGGGGAGGAAGCTCTGGTGTTATGAAACCCCTTTTGCACTCAAGCTTGGATATTTACATAGTGTTCTTGTTCTCCATGGTTCATGTCTTGAGCTTCATGTGGATTTTGTTTTTTCATTCTGGAGAATTTATATATTGGTGATAAGTTTGAATTTGATATTGCAAAACTAAACCTTTAAATAAGTTTCTATACCACTATTTGTGATTCAGATCTGGTTACAGTTCAGTCACTCATAGTCAAGCTTTTAAAGTCAGGCTTTCACCATTTGAGGATGGGTGAACTGTCAGTCTTCAAATATTTTCATATACACCATTGCTTTGTATTCTTATTGGATGCCTATGTCTGAAGATACCAATAATGACTCGTGATCACACATTCTTTTCAAGGGAATCTGAGACGGTTTTTTTGCAGGTGATTGGTTATATAAGTATCCCTGTTTTGTGCCACATGACCCTAGATTGCTCTTTGACATTCTCAAATGAACATTTGAGTATTAACAACTGATTTCATGGCTGACCTAGAGCTGTTTGTCATGAACGGGGAGGCAGGGATGAATGTTGAGGAAGACCACTAGTGTGAGAAGGAAAAACCAGGAGAACGTGACTGTAACAGCAGCCACAACAGTCTTTCAGTTCTAGATTATTCTCATGGCTGGCAGGCCTACCACTGAAGTAGTCCACAAAGAATTTCAGGATTTCACTCTGTCATTTGCAAACAGTGTTCCTGAATCAGGAGCTACAGCAGTTTAAGAGTGAAAAAGAAGCAAATTTAAGTCTGATAGGATCAAAAGTTTAAACAAACAATAGGTGAAACTAATAGAATAGCAAGGTGTAATATCCACTTGTGTCATTGAATAAATTTGGTGATCTGATTTTCACTGTTTAATGTTTTATTTTAGATTTTAAAATGCACAACAGATTCAAAAATTAATTGCAAAAAGGAGAGGAAATTACATCCGTGTTTGTGAGCTTATCTTCATCCACCACAGTAGCTTGTGAGCTCCGTTTTATCAGAAACTGTGAGAATACAGACAGATCAACAAAGCTCATTTATTAATTATAAGCAAAAATTAGATAGTGTTCATTCCTAAATTTTTAGATCAAAGCTGAATAGTAATGACTAAGTAAATACTTCAAAAAGCTGTGATGAGTCCTCCCATTCCCTACCCTCAAGAAGAACCAAATCAACCTCTGAGGCAAGATATATCCATCTGCACAATAGTGGCACAACTGTTGTGAAGGTAAGCAACTTCCTTCTGACTGGATTTGAGGCCCACTCTACAGAAGGGAACCCATGCTTGGTACTGTAAACCCAGCTGACATCCAGGCCTGTGGAGGTTGTAGGTCTAATCAGGGAACTTATTACTGTTGTTTAACTAAATCAACAGCATCAAACTGCCTTTTAAATCTTCATTTATACCTTTAAACAAAAGCTATTCTCAGCCTTAATCCAAGAAGCCTTTCTTTGCAGCAAATGGCAGTGAACTTAGACTCATGACTGCCCAAGATGCTGAGAATAAATGACAGTTCAGGAGTTCATCATTAAAGAAGATATTTACACATACCCCAAGGCTCAGGGAACATTGTGGGAGGTCAGGAAGTATGTATGGGCCAGAAGATAAAGTGAATGACTGCAAAACACCATGCTCTAGAGTCTCACAACTGCAGTTACTTACACTGTGCACCCATAAGACTCTCATGGTCAATGATCAATCATGGAACAAGGAGGGGCTCCCAGTACCTTAATCCTTACTGATAAGCTATCTGCTCTTGATAGATTCTGGAAGGGTAACCATTGTTTTCAGTTGTGTGCTCACTGCTGAACCAACCAAGCTCCAATAGATAGCTTCAAACCCATGGGCACACAAACTCAGTGGATAGGAAAGCAAAATTAATAGATGGGAGAAGCTGGAGGCTGAGAATAATCATTATGCACATGTTCATATATGAAACTGTCAAAGAAACAAATTTACTTAATGAAATATATTGATTTTAGGGCTGGAGAGATGGTTCAGCGGTAATAGCACTGACTGCTCTTGCAGAGGACCCGGGTTCGATTCCCAGAACCTACATTTTAGCTAACAACTGTCTTAAATCCAGTTCCAGGGGACCTGACTCCCTCTTCTCACCCCCTTGGGCATTGCGTGATATGGGTACATTTAGATACAAGCAAGCAATATGCTCATCTACATAAAATATTTTTTTAAAAAAGAAAAATGTGAATTTCTAAGCTTTGTTCCTTTATTTATGCCCAATGAGTTTGATTAAGATCTGGGGTGGGACTCCAGAATCTTTCTTTTATTGATTAAATTTGTGATTTGATAATTTCATGTGTCTATTATGTGCTCTGATTACCCTCACCTCCCACCCTCCCTTATCTTCTCCCCAATTCTGCCATCCCTCCCTTTCCTGCAATCCATGACTGTTGCTTTTTTGTGTATGTGTGTGATCAGAGACATCTATGTGACCATAGGGTTTATAATGATCTATTGAAAGGAACTTGGTGGACTCCCTAGTAGGTACACAAGTGAATTCAGAGACTCATGACTGCTCAAGGGGCTGAGAATAAGAGATGGATGAGTACTTAACCCTGAATATGACATCTATACAACCCCTTCAAGGTTCAGGGAACATGGTGGAAGATGGAACTGAAAGAATAAATGAGCCAGAAGTCAGGGAGAAAGGCTCCAAAATGCTATCTTCAGGGCATGACATAGACATTGCAAATGTGATCTCACAGCAGCTGAGTTCCCTGTACTGGGCCTACACAGCACAGGGCTTGTCGTCAGTCAATCATAGGTTAGGGAGTGGCCCATGGTATCTTTCCTTTCCCTGATAATTATTGATTATTCATGGGTTCTTGGAAGAGGGGTAGATACTGTCTTCATAATCTTCATTCTTTTATAAGCACTACCTGTCAATGTGCCATGCCTAAGAGCCATCCAAAAAGGCACTGTATAGGCCAGTCGACTTGCATTTAGTATTTTCTGTTTTTATTTTCTATTTGATTTGGATTTCAAGAGATGAAGTGTATCATTAAATATTCTGAAAATAAATAAAACAAAATTTCACCAATGTAAATTCTTCTGTAATGCCTGACAGGAATAGCAGGAGAAATAGCATAAGATTACTGTTTAAAAACCTGGGATTCTCAGATGCCATCCCAAAGGCATCCCTAAGTGAAAAGAACATCATTAAATGTTAGCCACATCAGTGGTCCTTATCCCAACCCACTGACAAACTTTGGTACGTGATAAAGTTTTTACTTTTCTATTTACAGAAGCTATAAGTAAAATAAACTGAATTTTTCACAAAGATCTTAGGTTTCTTCCAAAATATGATGTTTTATTTAGGTATTGTCTTTGATCCTCATTGCTATTTAAGTTTTCCCTCCAACACACAAAACAGTAACAATAAATTATTCTGTTTTCAGTATATCCTTATTTGAATTTTTGGTCTCTGTATGAACCCCTTTTGTAGGGAAAAACTCTGCTGGTCATGAAATTCTAGTCTGAAGGCTCACTTAATACTGCCTTAACTCCAGTGTCTTCTCCATTCCATAGAACTCAGAACAAAGCAGTTGCTAGTTGTGATGCTGTAACAAACCTACTGCAGATAATGCGATGAGGAGGCCTTTCACCTCCCTGAGTATGGGCCTTACTCCTTTAGAAACATACCTTCCTAGCCCATCCAGACCTCTGCTAAATAGCTTAGTGTGGTATCTTTTTTGACCTTGATGCCATGAAAGTGTGTTCTCTTGTAAGATGTTGATCACAAAATATAGCACTTAACACTGGCTACCAAAATGTAATGATACACTGTGATGCAACACAAGGAAAAAGCATAAGTACTGAATTTAAGTACATCATTTGATTTATTTCACTTGTTTTGCTTTATTGGGTTTATTATATTTCTCCTTCAAAGTTAAGGTTTATTATTAATCCTCAAATAGCATTTCTTTAGCATAAATGATGGTGCAGCAAAGGCTCTGTGAGGTGTTTTTTTTCTCTGATATGGATGGAACTAGACACTGAATTATCTATACTTTAAATATACCAGCATGAGAAACATTAAGTATTAGGATTAATTCTCTTTGGTCAAGCCCTCGTACCAGCTAATTTACCGGTACCTTCTAAGATGGCTGTGAAGTCTAAATAGATGGCCTGAGTTACTTGACAAACAACCATTATCTTGCTTTCTCCACCTATGGAAAAATATGGTTTTCATTAAGCATACATCTCACTAAGCACAGTGAATAAGTGCTTTGTAGAGGAGCTTACACCCTATTTTACTTAATTTGCTTTGTATTAAAATTGTTCAATTAAATCTAAGAAGAAAAATAAGGTGTTCCTCTAGTGTTTATATGAAAACCATTTTTCTAAATGAGTTCCTGTATGAATATACATAGCATTTTATCAAACATTAATGACCTTGGCCTGAAAGAAAGCACTATATATTAATTATCCAAAGCTGTGGCTTTATTTATGACCTTTTGACACAGCTTTACCTCAGTTGTCTCAATCTCAGAAGCCATGAAAAGAAAAAACAGAAAAGGAACTGAATACAGGTTTTCAGCTGGAATGATGGTTAATTACCTCTGTTCTACACTATTCGTGTTGGATGGTCAGTAACATGCTAATAAGTTTCAATTAAGTTACCTTTGCAAAGCTAAATTACCTTTGCAAAATTCTGCCAAGAAACAGAAATTGGGTCATGTAAGGTGGAATATTGAATAAATATTGTCTTGTTATCAGTGAAAAATATATGCCTACACTCCTTTCTTTGCCATTATCTGTGATTCAGAACCACAGATGTGTGTTATGGGGTTATGATCGTTAGTGTACATGCTCAGATGGAAGTAAAGGAACTAATAGGCTGAACAATTGTAGCTCTAACATGCTTCAAGCAGACTAGAAGATGTTCTTTGAACTCTTCTACTCTAAGCCTCAATAACAGGCTGTTCAGGTGGACTTAGAACAATAATTGTCAATGTTTGCAGAGCACTAACGTCTTTAAAGGAATAAAAGTATTTTGTGGTCAAAGATTTGATAAACACTGTATGTACTCTCTGCCTATGCAATTTTGAAAATGTATATAAAATAAATGCTCTTAAATTCTGCAATCAAAAGGAAAGCTTAAAAGTATATTTAACTTTGTAATAATATCTCTTAATATTTTCCTGAATTTGAAAATCATCACTGAAAAGTATGTACTTTAAGCTGCCTTTTTTTCTGAGGGTCTGGGTGGAAGATATTATATAAATAGCTCTTTTGGAAATCTTGGGCAGGAGACCTCAGTGAGTTTCCCTGGTTGTGGTGTCAGCACAAGTCATTCTGGGAGAGACTGAAGGCATCCCTGTGTTTCTCTGGGTGGGGAAATCTTAAGAGCTTCTGCTTGGTTTTCTTAAGCTTTGACCGTGTGCGTTTCTGGGCTATGTATGGCATTTTTTCACTGTAACAACTATCTACAAAATAAATGCAGAGAGTCATGTGAACCCATTTAGCATGTTAGAAAAACTGAGTGATTTCAGAAACCCTAGTGTATATGGTAAGCAAGAATGACATGACTCATCCTTCATATAACTTACCATTTAGTGAGGTTAATAATGAAGCAGCACAAAACCTATTTCTTATAATTTGACTCTGAAGATTAGTCGTTTTATTTATTTGAGGTTAAGTTGCCAATTTCTGAAAGACAAGCAGCAATGAAACTGAATATAGCTTAGGGAGATCAGTGAAGTCTGTGGGGTGCATATGTACCATATTCTCTTCATCCTTTTACCTGCTGATGGGTATCTAGACTGATCCCATTCCCTAACTATTGTAAATAGTACCACAATAAACATGGATTTACACAATGGGATTTTATCTAATCATAAAGGTAAAATGAAATTATGGCATTTTGGGAAAATGGGTGCAAAGTAACCCAGACTCTGAAAAGACAAATATATGGCATGTTTTCTCTAATCTGTAACACATAGATTTATATATACATGTATATATAACTGGGCTGTAGATCAAGGAACTAGAGAGGGGAGGACAAGGAGAGGGAGAAATAAATAATAATGGAGGATGAGAAAGAAAAAGAAGGCAATGGAATCCATGTAGTGTGAATACAAGAATAGGCATGCTAATGAGGGGAAGAGGACCAGCAGGAGCAGGACAGAAAGAGACTTGGTGTGGGGGACGGACATGAGCAAAAACAAAATGTATACAACCCTGCTATAATGCAACCCATTATTGGGGCCCGCAAAATGGCTCTGGGAGTGTTTGCTGGTAAGCCTAACAACCTGAGTTCAATTCCTAGGACCCACATGTGGAAGAGAACCTACTCTGACGTGTTGTCCTCTTACTTCCACATACGTGCCTTATATGCCTGCATGCATGTCCTCACACATACACACATGAAATAAATAAACGTATAAATAAAAAATGTAAAAATTTTGAAAGAAACCCTTTCCTCTGTGTGCCAGGCTGTGCTAGAGAAATGAGAATTAAGCTGAGTCTTGAAGGACGGGTGGGAGGCAGGAAAAAAGAAAGGACTGAGCAAGTCGGAAGGAGGGAACAAAACCTACAAAGGCTTAAAAATGAAATGCCTGCTAAACAAAAGCTCAGTATTTGACACTGGAGTTCAGGGTGTCTGCGACGTGATTTTTCATGATATCTGTATTGCAGTACTACTCTGTACCAGTAGCATCTACAAGACTTTAGTCCCTCTTGGCCCCCTCTGCATCCTGATCCTACCATTCAATTGTTATGTTTCAGAAAAAACAAGTCCAGTCATCCAGGACAATTTTACAGGTCAAGGTTGATCCCAGAGTCAAACAATTGGGTTTATTTTATGTTATACACTATCAGTTACCAACTGGACCCTCTAGTGATAAACTAAACAGAAATAGTGTAGGAATATACACCCAAATAATTATACAAAGATGTTCATAGCAACTTCAACCTGTGAATAACGCCATTGTTCCCAATAGATATGTATTTATATAATGGCATATTATGCAGGAGAGAATCTTAAGATATGATTAACAATGCACTGACAGACGGATGTCAAAGACTAATTGATGATCAAAAGAAACTAGGCATAAAAGAGGTGTTCACATCGATCTGGATAAATTTTTAAAATATGTAAAACTAATCACTGGTGATAGAAGGTAGGATGCTGTTACCCTGGTGACTAGTGGTAGCCTATGGGATTGTCTGTGCTGTGGTAATGTTCTACTCTTGGCTGAAGTAGTGTATCTATGAGTCTATATAATGTGCCAATGTTGGCTGAGCTGGATCCTTATAGTCAGTAGATTTTAGTTCAAAAGACATTTACCAACACAATCAGAGTCACTGCGGTTATCTTGCCTTATAACAGAAATGCCTTTTTACTTTGGACAAATCACTCAGCTGCCTTCAGTCTCAGGTCTCTCATCTACAAATAAAGGAGAATATCTGTCGGCATGTTCCTCAAACTCAAGCAGAAATCAGATCTCTTAATGAATGATATTTGCAGATTGATAGGCATGATTTCAACCTCTGACAACTAGTTGTCAATTACTCACTGTTTAATTACACAGTCTGAGAGAGTCCTGGACTCCAGTTCTTTTCTAATGTTTACTGAAGCAGGCCTTTCAGCAGATGATAGAGAAATGAAAGAAAGGAAACCCAACTTTTTATTTTTATTTGTTTCTACATGGTACTGTTTTTTAAATTAATAATTCATTATTTTATTTTATGTGTATGAGTGTTTTACTTGCATGTATGTAAGTGTACTTATGTCATATATTGGTACAGGCTTTGATAGAAAAAATAAAGGAAGAAATGTCTTAAAAATTATTAATTTTATTTTTATTATTAATTTATGTATACAAGTGCACTGTCTGCACATATGTAAGTGCACCTGTGTCTTACAGTACCCTCAAAGATCAGAAAAGGGTGTCAAATCCCCTGGAATTGGAGTTATAGATGGTTGTTAGCCATCATGTAGGTGCTGGGATTTGAACCTGGGTCCTCTGCAAGAGCAGTCAGTGTGCTTAACCTCTGAGCAATCTCTTCACCCCATCTGTTTTAATTTTTAAAAATCGTATGTGTACCAGTGTTTTTCCTGCACATATGTAAATGCTGGCGAGGATGTGGGGAAAGGAGGCACTCGTTCACAGCTGGAGGGATTGTAAACTCTTGAAACCCCCATGGAAAGCTGTGTGGAGAACTCTTAAAAACCTGAAGCTGAATCTACTATTTGACCTGGTTATACCACTCTTTGGCATATACCCAAAAGACTCATTCTGTTGCAGAGATGTTTGTATGTCTGGGTTTGTTGCTGCTCTTTTCATAGTAGCTAAGGGATAGAAGCAACTCAAGTGTCTACTCAGCATTAAAGAAAGACAAAAATCATGACATTTGCAGGTAAATGGATGGAACTAGAAACTGTTATGCTAAGTGAAGTAGTGTAGAATAAGAAAAACAAATGACATGTTCTTTCTTATTTGTGGATCCTAGCACTAGACCCTTATATGTAAGTATGTATTCTGATATAACTTCAGGAACCAGGAAAATGGAAAGGAACGAGGGAGGTAAAGGGAAAGAAGGAACCTGAGAAAGTAGGAAACAGGTGCTATTAAGGGAGAAATAGATAAAATGGGGGCATTTAAATGGGAGGGGGAGGGAGGGCTATATAAAGAAATATGGGGAAAAGGGAAAGAAGGAGCTCAAGAGAGGTGGGGCCTTAGGAGACTGGAATTATCAAGGGAGAAATGGGGAAAATGGGAGCACTTTCAATGGGGAAGGCACGGAGGGAGGGTTAGTGGGGAGATGGGGCGGGGGGATAAATGATGCCGAGCTAGTGTAAACACCAGAGTCCAACAACTTAATGACAAATTCCACATACACTATCTCTACACGGGCCCATGTGCATAGCTGAAGGCTACATAACAAGGAATAGTGCCAGACAGGAGAAACCTTCCTTCGCATTTTTGGCCAAAGTGGTCAAAGAGATTCCCCAAATTACATGGGCTATTGCCACAGTCTTTGATTGCTTTCCAAGACATGAAGTTAAGATCCTATTGCTGAACACAGGACATATATCAAAGACCAAATTTGGAACAATGGAGATGGAACTGACCTAGAAGCCACTTCCCCTAAATGCTAGCTGTCACAGCTCTGGAGAGTGCTATGCAAACTCCTAAGGGAGAACATCAATAGATGACCTAACACCAGTTTCATGACAAATAACCACATTAAAAGACTAACATGGCATATGACACTAGCACAGTAGTGGCACTTCTATCTGGAGGCAATCAACAGCTACCTAATTGGTCTTAAAGCCCACTCAATGGGAGGAAACTCATGTGTGATGTTATAACCATAGCCAAATATATATAACTGAAGAGAGATCTTAGAGAACTCCCTAAGGTTGTTACATCCTTAGGCTAATGTAACTTCTAAGTGCAAAATATGTATCCTTATATTTAAAGTCAAGTATCCCAGTCACCACTCATCAAAGATGCTTCTTTTGCACCAGATGGAGATTATTACAGAGTACCACAACTGGGCACACACAGACACTGTCTGTGAGTTGCCCATGCCTAAGTGGCACATCTACAAGGCAACCTCTATACCTAAGACTCACGCAATGTAGAACAAGGGGTAAAGAGGACAATAATGAATTTCTCAACTCTCGTGCAACAGAAGACCAATAACACAAAATGTCACAAGTGGCCAAAGCATGGAGATTAAGAATCTGCAGAGTGAGGGTCCCTGGATAGGACACATATTAAGTTTTACTCATCCAGGGCTCAGGGACCATTGCAGAAGAGGGGGCAGAAAGATTGTAAGAGCCAATGAAGAGAGGTGTATCCATATTGAAACAAAATCCTAAAGCTCCTGGGACCCTACTCATATGAACCTACAGCAATGGTGTCAGCATACTCAAGACCCATGCAAACTAAAGCAGACAAAACTTAGCATGGAACTGGGGACCTGGCCATCAGACCCCGATCTCTGATGAAGAAATATTGGCTACTGATAACTGTTGATTGAAGAATTAATCTTCCTAAAGCGAGGGACTCTGGATAGGTTGACTAGACCTCCTGCACTGAGGAACATCTGGGGACAGTAACGCGACACAATAGACCTCAACACAGATGAAAGAATGTGTGGATTCCACTTGGGGGCTGTGGAGGAGTGAGCGGGGAAGGGGTACAAAGATGATTAAAACTGATAAAGATGTTCTGTAAGAAATACACAATGATTCAATAAAAATTAAAAGTTTTTTATTATTTTTAAATTGTTTATGTGTATGAGTGTATTGTTTGCATGTAGAGAGGTGCACCCATTTCATGAAATGCCTGTGGAGTTCAGAAGAGGGCATCAAATTCTCTGCAACTGTTGTTATGAATGGTTGTTGGTCACCAAGTAGGTTCTGGAAATTGAAGCTGGACCCTTTGCAAGAGCAGTCAGTGCCCTTAATCACTGAGCCATCTCTCCAGCCCCAAAATGTCTTAAGAGTTTATGTCATAAGATAGTTTTTCAAGTGGTGCAGATATTTCCAGTGGGTTGATTGACTTGAATCTCTAAAATTTTATTTTGATGACTAAAATAATTGCTATCATTTATTAACTATCTGACTTATGAGTCAGGTATCATATCTGTTATATGTGCACAAAATTCATCTATGGACTTTTTACTTTCAGCTCATTAAGTTTTCCTAAAATGTTTTCTAGATAAGGAAAGGTTCTATAAGGTACAACTCTGGTGCCTCAGACTTCTGGCCTCTGCAGCCTGCTTCCACCCATGCTGTGCTCTCCTGCTGGCCATGCTTTAGGAGTGTAGCTTCTCTGTCTACATTGACATGGATGGTGACTACTGGGAGCAACTCTGTTATTAAGAAAATATCTTTTACATACTACAGAACCCGTGCTATGAAGAGAATATGTGAAATCTGGCTATTTCATTACTCATGTAGCTCCCTACTTGTTCCATAGAAAATGCCTGACTGAAAACTGTCTCTTGGGGAGACATCAAAACTTCACAGGACTTAAGAGTTACAGGACCTGAAAGACAAATAGAGAAGTCATTGGTTATAATGAACATCTTGTGGTCTTCTCTTTTTCACAGAAGTCTTAGGTGTTCAGGGTCCTCCTCAGTCTCTCATTTAGAACAGATCCTGAACTCCCATTCTAGGATTTTGAATTCTCTCTGTCTCTGTCTCTGTCTCTCTGACTCTCTCTCTCTCTCTCTCTCTCTCTCTGTGAGTATGAATTGATGTGTATACAGATGCATCTGTGTCTGTGACTTGGTGCATGTGTATGATATGCGCATGCTTGTGTTTATGGAGGTCACCAGGCACCCTTAGGTATCATTCCACGGGGGCTTTTTATCTTGCTTTTTTGAGACAGAGTCTTTCACTGGGGCCTGGGGCCAATCTGGCTAGGCTGGATGGCTGTTAATCCCCAGGGATCTACCTGTCTGTTTCCCCAGTGTTGGGACTATGTGTGTGCACTACACTGTGCATAGTTTTTGTACATGGGCTCTGAGGATTGAACTTGGGGTTTTGTGCTTGCAAGGCACTTTCCTGACTGAATCATCTTTCCAATCCTAGCCCTGGGATCTTTATCCAGGATTGCAGTATAGCTTTTCATAAAGTTTCCCTAAACTAAGTGAAGAAACAAACTTTGTACACATGTAAGAGCATAGAGAAGGTGACGTGGTCAAGGAAAAGAGGGAAGGTTGAGGAAGAGGCTGAAATCTTAGAAATCCTTAAAAAGAACAGGAATTTTTTTGTCAGGTTATATTAAAAAGTCAAGGCATTGCCGAACTTTGAGTTTGAGGGAAAAACAATGAAATGAACTTATCAACCCTACAAAGAGAAGGAAGGCACTGCATGTGAGGGTCCACACACACAGTTAATAAGTGGACATGGGATCAGCTTTTTGCTTCTTTATTGTGTCAGCACTAGCTGAATCTTACTCATCTGCTTGAGGTCACTCCCAAGAAAGACTTTATACCTACATCTTCAACCTTAACAGTACCATCAGCTTGTTGATAGAGGAGGAAACGCTGTGGGCAGGCAGAGTCTGGCAGAAATGTTGGTAAGAATGTGGAGCCCGGGTGAAAGATTTGGAAGACGTCAGTGTTATAACTAAGTTTGGTCATAAGATCTCTTAAGAACGAGCTTAAGAACTTTACTCTGCTCTTTGTTCTGTGCTTTTTGTTTCATCCATAAAAGAAAAACAGAGAAATGGGTTATCTCTAAGGTCCTTCCCAGCTCTGACAGCCTATGACTAATCCTTACATGTGAATGCAGCCCTTTATGCTGTGTCTAATACCACTCTCCCCTCAGGGAGAAAACTAGGCTGTAGCATAGAATTATGAATTTGACCTTTGAAATTTAAACTGTTTTGATTGTATTTTTACTGTTTTCCTAAGGGAACAGTTCCCATAGCTTTTGTATTTGGAAACTAAACATAGTTCCTGAAGTGAATTCGTGAAAATGACTATTATCCATCATTCAACATTGAGGTCTGTCTCAAGGGCTGGTTAGAGGGCACGTGGCCATTTGAGGTGGAGGAAAGGAGGCAGGAGAGGAAGTTTATTATGCCAAGTGCACTGCCCACTAGAAATCTCTGAAAGCTCAGCCTCTTGAGCTCAGTGGGATTTGGAACCACATGGTGTTTGAAATAATTCACTCTTGCCTAAAGGGATAAATTTTTTTCCAATTTCCCCCTTGAAGTATTACCATCCCAGGCATTTAAAAAGCTATCACTATTTGGATGTATTATATTTTAAAAGATTCAGCAAGACTCAGGTACATTTGTTGTAAGCCTTTGTGATTTTATGTTTGTGGTCTATTTGAAAAGCATTTGGGGAAATCTGTTAAACATTGAGCACAGTATGATTTACCCATTTCTCATTTTGAAACAACAAATAATTCTGGATATTTTCATTACAAGCCCATGATTTGTCTGTTATGAAAAACTCAAACGATATCCATATTTCTAGATGATTTTATAAGTGAGTCTTCTCTATCTTGGAACCCTAAGTTCATCAGAGTAATAGTTCAAAACTCTTTTGGGAAGAAACTAAGTGAATTCTTCCAGGGAAAGCCTGGAGGCTGTTTGCATTATGGGGGATCTGCTTAAAGACTGTCTCTATAGTTTGTAAAATAATGGTATTTTCAGAAACAATTTTGTGAATGACAGATGTGAAAGAATACTTTATCAATTTCATTAACTTATTTTGCCAATGGAATCCTACATATGTTTGACTTAGCATAATATATTGTGTCATAATGGAAGGGATCTGTTTATTTTTACTTGTAAATGTCTTTATGTGAGCATAAATGAAGGCACTTTATAATGTCACTGATACATTCCATCATCTTATTTTAAGATTCTGAGAAACAGATTCTGAGATATATTTGTGAGCAGGAAGTGTACTAGAAAATACTCTCAACATCTTAAAGAACAGTGCCTTTGACCAATGACTAGTCAAAGCAAATGAGGAATTTAAACTGTGATGCAGTTGCCACAAGACCCTCAGCTACGGAGCTAGGGTATTCTTTTGCTTTGTCCCAAACTAAGGCAAATAAATGAGTTCTTTCTGTTCCTTTTAATATAAACTAAGCAGTATTGGAGGCAGGTAGCATTTAGGGAGAGGGAGCATGCCTTTGAGTGACAAAACTCTTGACTAAAAGAAATTTCTCCTAAAAAAGTCTGGTTATATGCTGATAGTAAACAAGAGCTTTGACAGATAGGGAGGTGAGTGTCTCCATCTAGAAGAAAGGATAGAGGCTTCAAACAATAGCATCCAGTATAGTCCTCCCTTGTGTTACACCCACTCTGGAACTGCTCTACTAGGATACTAGGATTCTTGTTGATCTCCTGTACTGGAATTTAAAAGAAGATTACTGGGATAAATCTCTGTCCCTTATTTCTGCGGATAATAACGAAAACAAGTGATATTTGCCTTTTATCTCTATCAATTCAACTTTGTCTGCTCTACATTGTTGAATTACTGAAGCCACAGACTCTCATCCATAAAGGATCTGAGTTTCTGGTCATGGAATCTTCCAGATTATAGCTTTGTACTGATCTAATACCATCAAAGTTTGTACAAGGCATACCAGAAGAGATTCTGGGACTTGCCTCCGTGAAGGGCTTCTCGTCACTATTGGAGGCCTGCTTATACCTGAGTACCAGGATCAGTTATTTCCACCAAGATGATAATTCCCTTCCTAGTTTGCTGAGATATACTTAGTTTAATAGGACTCCTTTGGGTCTCTGGTAGATACATAATTCATATAGGATCTAGCACCTCTAAATTTAAAAGAACCCAGAGGGTCAGAGATCAGATGCATAACTTCTTCCCGTGCATCTCTAGGAGCAGAGCTGTTCCACTTCCACAGCCTATCTCTGTAATCCAGACATCTTTCCTGTTAGAGACATCGAGGCTTCTAAAAGATCACTGATGGTTAGTGTACTCCATCCTCACAAGCCTCAGCTTCAGACTGATATTCCATTGTGACAAAGGGAGATCTTACACTATGCATCTGGTAGCCTTCTGTATGTATACCTTAAGCTCAGGGTCATATGGCCACTGTATGACTCTGATGTTTATGCTTTTTATTTGTCAAGCCTCTTGGCGTCTCACTTTTTGTGGGACAGGAAGGAGATATTTTCTATGAGATCAATAAGAAAGTTTTAGAAAAATTCAGAATATCAGCAGCACTTTATAAAAAATCTTAATCAAGGAACAGAGAAGAAGAATGGAGAAGGAAGCAAGAAAGGGGGCGGTGTTCCGATCTAGAACACCCAGTTACACTGTTTCCCCTTTGAAAGGCATGGACAAGCTGAGCCTGCTGACTGCTGACTATAATGCTAACACTTAGGAAGCTGGAGAAGGAGGATTGCCATGAGTTTAAGGCTAGACTCCATGACAAGGCCAACAAACATAGAGTGAGAGCCTGTTTCCAAAGGAAAGTAATGAAATTCAAATAAATTCCAGAAAACAAAAGGAATAAGAAGCTTTTAGTTTTTTAGGAAAGATTCATTAGCAAAGGTTGCATGTTGTTCTCTTTGTTTCTCTCTCCCTTCCCTCTCTCCCCCTTGCTGTGCCCTCCCCTGTCATCTGTCTGCATCTGTCATATGAAGAGGCTAAGAAGCTAAAGTTAAAAGAAAGACAGAAGGCAGTAATTACTGGTGTTACAAGAAATTGTGATTTGTTACCCAAAATTTACTGCAGGAGAAGATGTACTTTTTTCCTCATATGAAGAGGTGGTTTGGGGAAAATAAGATATGAGACCTATGGTTCCCTGTTATCTGATGTCCATCCTTGCCTCCATATGTTTGTAACACTCAGAAAACTTCTTGTTTTTCTGATTTACATTACCAGGGAATACAAGAGACCTTTCATATCTCTAAACAGTATCACCTTGATCTATAGAGAAGTTAGTATTGTTGTTCTAAAACATGAGAGAATATGAGAAGCAACCAACAGCATGCTGCATTCCCAGAGCCACTTTCACAAGTTTTGGTTGAATTCAGTTTTGTCACTTTCAACAGATGGCTAAATTCTAAGTGGTTCTGCTAGAGTTGCTTGGAGAAAGTACCTTGCAAAGCATGGATTCAGTACCCTGTTTGAGGAGGTATTGATAGACTGATGTTGCAATCTGAGTGAATTTCTTGACCATTAAAAAGGTCACATTGATAATACCTCCTTGTGAGATGCATTCTGTGGTACATTTTTGAATCTACATGCTTGTCAGTCAGGAAGAAGCATTGCCCAATTGATGTGAATTAAAGAGCAGCTCCTATTGAGTTTCTTTTTCTCTGCTTGCTGAATGAAAGGTAGACAGAAGCAGCTTGGAGGACTGGTTGAGAATATTCAGGATGACTCATATCCTTGGGCAGCTTGATTTGAACTCTGGCTTCTCATTTAGGCATGCTGAGAACTCTAAAGGCATTGTGCTACTCCATAAGTGAAAACACCAAGCAGCTAATCATGAAAGAGGAAGAGAATTTCAAAGCAATTTTTGAAAAATGAAATGTGAACAATGAATTGATCTATTTCATTTAGCCACTCTTTTATTGACAGAAACTTCCATCTGGATGTCTGAATGAAACATTCACTTCTCTATATCTTCAAGTACTATGTACCTACTTTATTTTTATAAGGATTTATTAAATGAAAATTTTCCTCTCTTCCTGTTCCCGTCAAAGGGCTTTTTCTACCCAAAATATCTACAGTGGATTATATATATATATATATATATATATATAGACATCAAATGAGATAATGCATGAAAAACACAAAGCACTGTTTTCCTATAAAATGTTCATGAATAATGGGAATGGCTAATTGAGTTCCCTGCTACGTCAGCACACAGCACTGTAGAAAAAGAATCTGTCCTCTCCTTTCTTTTCAATCCCTGTATTTTTCAGTAAGGTCAAGTTGAATGCACTTGCTAATATGATGATAATTAATCAGTATCTATAGTCAAGTCCACATAGATTCTTCAGTCTTCTCTCCCTAGACTTCTTCAAGTGATTTTTACTATCATGTTTTTATAGTTCAAACACATCTGATAATGACTGCATTATTAGATCAGAACCGAGCTCTAGTACTTTTTATACTTTTCCCTATCGTAGGAATCATTTTGACCTTGAGTAAGCCAGAGTAGGAATCATTTTGACCTTGAGTGTTCTTTTCCTGGTAAATCAGAATGTGACTCCCAAACCCTTCTTAACATGCACTCCAGGGTTTCCTACCATAAATCAGGGTTCCCTGCAAATCAGTCAAATCTCAGGTTGATATTTTGCCTCCTTTTAGACAAGAATTTCAAGCTATATTCCCATATGAAGTTGAGGGATAAACAAAACCATGGGCTTCCAGCACTAAAAGTGCCATGAAAAAAACAAAACAAAAACAAAAACAAAGGAAAACTTTGCCACCATAGGAGAGTAATATATTAAACACTCACTTGTTTTCATTTGTGGTGTAAGTCATTTGAAGCAGATACTCACTGAGGCACTTGCTGCTCACAGAGAGAGGAGTTGGTGTTTGGTAAAAAGAAGTCAAATAGCAACATCTGGCTAAGCTCTCAGCTGTCATAAGAATCCAGTAAAATATTATTCTTTTCTATTCTTCTACAAGGAAAAGAGCATTTGTGTCTGACAGCCACTAGTCATTTGCCATGAGTTTATATTTGCATATTCTTGATGATTCATCAAGTCTTATAGTCCTCTGCTGTGACTTTGCAAAGCTAAGGTTGATGGTTATAATAGAGAGAAACTGTCTAATAGGGCACATCAGAAGGGCCCATAGCATCACTCACCTTTACCAGAACCATTGTCCAGGTTCCATGAGAGGCGTAAATATGCCACCCAAATCTAGATCTAAGCAAAACTTCATACTACATCCTATTTGAACAATTCTGTCACTTGTCTAAATTGGAGGCTCTTAATAAGTCAGAAGGACACTGTATTTGGGGAAAAAACAAAACAAAACAAAACAAAAAACAGAAAGTCTTTCTCTAAACTTGAGATCCAGAATAAGCTCAGTAACCGGGTTAGGGGTACAGTTCAAAAGCTACCTGTACCTACCACAGCTTTATCACCAGTCAAAAAGAATTACCTGCTACTCTGAGGATGATGGGGTTACAATGGAGACAGGAAAGCAGTAGGACCACTGTCAGAAAAAGTAGAGCTCTAAGAAGCAGTAGCATGCTGAGTGAACAAGGCTGAGAGTAGTTGAGTCATGAACACACAGCCTAAGTGGTCCAATAGAAAGACATGCAGACACTCAAAATTGCTTTGTTAACTACTTAACCAAAGGACAAGTAAAAAATGTATAGAACACACATTCTGTTTTTCATTCATGATTGCTACTCAGGGAGACATGTCAGCTGGTGATGAATTACGGAGTGTATGCCTCTCTGCTGCCAATTTTCTTTTCTTCCTTCTGTGATGCTTTGATTCTACCTCCCTTCCTTCTCCCCTCTCCTCTCTCTTCTGTGTCCAGCCCTTCCCTCCCAGAGGCCTTAACTCTTTCCCTTTCTTCTTCCTTCTCCACAACAACCTAAAGGTTTTAAGATGATGTTATTGCTGAGAACTTGAGACTGGGCTCAGCTGCTGTTAATAGCTTGCCCAAGTATTTCTTTTCCTAGGACGTTTTTCCATCTTGAAATAAACCCAAAGAATGTCTATGACTCATTTTGAAGATGACAGCTGATCATTGTCAAAGAGCTCTTTTCTTGCCTGTGGATTTCAGTAAGTTGTGATTGCAGCCTTGTTGCTTATGGACTGTCTAATTTGTATTCTGCTGGAGATTCACTTAACCATACACCAATTAGCTAGAGACTGCATACAAGTCTTATCTGAGACCTCACAGTATACTTACACTTCTTGTGGCATCTGAAGATTTGCAAGGTGTCTTCTGACATGTGATACAGTGTTAAGTACTATTAATTTTTCATAAATACAGTGATGCAAAGAATATGAGAGTATCAGAGTACTTTTGTTTTGACCTTATAACTTAAAGTCCCTGATTCCTTCCATTTTTATATGATATAATTTTATCATATATTTTAAAATAACAAGACTTTAAAAAATAAATTCACATAAAATATGATTTCATGGATGAGGACTTAAGCATCCAATAGAAGCTGTCCTCTGACCTATTTCTTAATGAATGTGGTTTGTTATAGTGAGAAGAGAGTTTCATAACTGATAGAAAATAATGCATTTGTAACAGGTCTGTGAAAATTTTCTTCCTTGGTGCAAGGTCTCCTGAGCAAAGGTCTTCTGTGTTATCTGTTAAATGGACATCCAAACAATCATGAATACCTAGAATAATATCCAGGACATATAAAGTTCTGGGTCAGTCTTTATGCTTGAATAGAAAGTAAATATTTCAAATAGAAAGCAATCTCTCTTCTCTATTATCTTGAGATCCAAAGGGGACACACCTAGGAGAGAATCAAATCATCATACAACACCAAAGAAGACACTTGAAACATCTGGACAACTCCTGATGTACAGAGCAACCTCCTTATATGACTGCTAGTGAAGGTGGGATTGGAAGTCTGGAACTGACACATGGCAGTGAGTGTTAATTAGCACACTGGGTAGTAGTTATTTACAAACCACTGGAGAATGTTAGTGTATTAATAGTCAGGACGACCATGTGTACTATATAAAATCCAGCCTGGGAAATTTGAGGGAGGAGTGAAGGAGGAACTAACAGTAGTTACAACCATCTCTTATCTCTCCAGTATGAGGTAAAAGTTAGAGCTGAAACAGCTCCTTATTCCCAGTCCTTGATATCTTGACTCTTTTTTCTAGCCTCTTACAGTACAGGGACTAGAAGATGTCACTGGCTTGGTAGGTTTATGATTAGGTGTTGATCCTGCAGCCTTCTGGGGGTTTCTGTGATATGCCACCTGCTGAAGTCCCATTGAACACTCATCAGTGGCCACCAATGCTTATAAAGAGAAATGACTGCACTTGACTTTGGCAAAGAGACTCGAGCAACCAAATAGAAATGCAGCTGTCTGAACAGTTAGACAAATCCAGTCACACCTGCTGCTGCAGGGAATGTAATGGGCAAGCTGGAACCTGAATGTAAATGTTGAGCTAGTTTACTCACGTATAGGAAGATCATCATGCAAGTGAAGAACACATCCCCATTATAATAGTCAAGCAGATAAGAGCATCTATATGGATTTTCCAGTTTCCAACTGATACTATCTTCACAATGCAATAAATTAGGTTCTGTTTTACATTGGGATGTTGATACTCAGATTAGTCTTGTGACCATCCAACCTAACCTGAGACTGTCTTCATTTTAAGATGCTTGTGATAGATAGTAAACTTTTTCAGATCTACTGTTTCTGTCCTATTTCTTAGGTTTAAAGGATTATCATATTACAGAATAAATTATCAGTATTTTGAAATTTTCTTAGGAGAGTATTAAATGTAAATCACTTATAATCTAAAGATAATATGCTTATCTCTGAACTCAAGAGAAGAGATTATGATTAAATTTCTATATTTAAAGAAAAGGTTAAGTACAATTTATACAGGAAAGATATCAACAATTATATCCAGAAGGTATAATATACCCAAAATAATCTCTTCATTTATTCTTTAGCATCAGAAGAAATACTAATTAAAGTTTTTAGCTATTCTTCTGCTTTATGAATTAAATTGCAGTCACATTTGACAAGGATCTGAGAAGTTCAAAGAACAGTACTTAAGTTTTTAAAGTATAGGCTTGGTTGTCGTGAAGAAAGATGAATTCATTCTATTTCCTCCATTAGGAAGAAGTGCAGATAACTTGTTAGAAAAAGGTGGCAGCAAATTGTCCTCACATAGCTGTGGGGACCCATAAAGGCAATGAAGAGCTGGGTCTCTGTCTTTTCCACTCACTTTCAAGGGTCACTGTCTGCAGCTAACTTAACTAGGCCAGAGGTTGCTTGTGTTTATATCGCCTCCACCCTTGACCAATACTAAGTCTTATTCCTGTGTGGCTTCACTACGTACTGCTGAGCTTCACATATAACACTGTGTGCAACCCTCTGGCCTCACTTTAAAGTTACTTTGACTGCCTAACTATCAATGGACTTATAAAACCAGACTAGATGCCTTGAAGAGGCCAATCTCTCGTGCGGTAGCTCTCAGAAGGCACAGAGCCTACATTTCTGTTCAACTTCTTGCCACAGGGTTTCTGGCTATCACTCTATTCATCATTGCCTTTTCTGTACATAGAAAGGTGAGATGCTTTTTTACTTGGAAGAGTCTGCTGTAATATTGAAAAAATGTCATAGAGCACTGACACATCTGATGGGTAATCAATGGTGATTATCAGATTCCCCCAGCCATCTTATTTGACTACATGGCTGGGAAGATTCCTTGACCACAATAATCACTGTCAGAACATTTTCTCTTACTCTGAAATAAGACAGAAAGAGAATCACTCAGCTTTCCAAACATGGAAACGGAGCTCTCTGAATCCTTCTTCAGTTTTCACTCCGTTTTTCAGTAGATTTACTTCAAAAGTCTGACAAAGACTGGGAGCTAAACACTTAGGGAAAAGAGTAGTACATACATAGGCTGTGACAGCAATTATAAGACAGTGTTAAAAGAAAGAAAGATCTAATAAAACACTATGAAATTTCAGAACACAGTCATTATATGTAAAACAAATGACACAGGAGCAGGAAGTGACTCTGTGGCATGGCCTCTGACTTAAAGATGCATAATCAGTTACCCAGAGGGAGTAGGATCAATTGTGGTCCACCCAAGCTATTCACATGCCAAAGCTTGGAAGCTCTGAATGCTTCCTGCATGTGTAATACAAAAGGGCAAACACCCAGGAAGAAAAGAAAGTAATAAGGTCACAGAGGAAGAGATTGGGGTGACAAGACCACAAATCAAGTAGTGCCAATAACCACCAGAAGTTCTAAAAGACAGAAGATCGATCCCCAACAGCCTAAAGAGGTTGTTTCTTACACCTCAATTTCAGCCCCAAAACACTGATTCCAAATCTGTGGCCTCAAGAACTGTAAGAAAATAAGTTTCAGGGCCTGGAGAGATAGTTCAGCAGTTAAGAGCACTGGCTATCCTTACAGAGGACTTGGATTCAAGTCCCAGCACCCATATGGAGCTAATAGTCTATAACTCCAGTTCTAGGGAATCTGACACCCCCTTCTGCCCTCCACGGGCATTGCACAACAAGGGTGCACTAACATACATACAAGCAATACAGTTGTCCACATAAAATAAAAATAATAAGAAACAAAATATTTTAAAAATAAGTTTCAATAGTTTTAAGCTATCAAGTTTGTGATGATATTCAATTTTAACATTAGAAGACAAATCCATTTTCTGTGACTCAAAAATAAGGACTACAGATTCATGCCCAAAGGTTCTTATTTCAGGTTAATGTTATTTAATGTTATTCTATAAGAGCTATAAGACATTTTAGGGAATTTCAGAAGACTCTCTTTTTAAGGGAGAATATTAACTTTATTTAGCAGATAGGCTGCTGACCTGGAAGGCTTTAACAGCAGCATGACAGATGCCAGAAAATAAGAGTTCTGGGCCCTAAGTCTGGAGGGAGAGCCAATTAAGCAAGGCCAGACAAATGCCTCCATTATATAAAGACAATGTTTTCTCCAGAATGGTGTGTTAAGGATCAGGGGACTGAAATCTAACATTCATTTCTCGTGATGTTTTACATCTACTTCAACAAATTTAGTTTGTTTTAAGTTTGTTTTTTCTAAGTCCTATTTTCTTGATTGAAAAATGAGTTAATTAGGTATTGTCAGGAAGTATTTGAACCCTTAATCTTCTATGGCTTAATCCAACTCTGAGTAGAAAGTAAAATTTATACACTAGTCTAATAGAATTTGTGGTAACCTATGTGGATAATAAGCATGATACTTCCTAAAGTACAAATACCTGGAATTTCACCCAGAAGAGTTTGTGTGTGTGTGTGTGTGTGTGTGTGTGTATGTGTGTGTGTGTATGTGTATGTGTATGTGTGTGTGTGTGTGTGTGTACTGTTCTTCTGTCCATCAACTTCTGGATGAACTAACTTAAAATACATAAGAATACATGAGTATATCTACCTTTCTTATAGTTATTTTTATTGTTTTAGACATATATATTAGTTTTCTATGTGTCTGCATATGCTATTAAACAGACATCTTCTTGAGAAGAAAGACTAGATCATATTCATCACTGAATTCTCATGTATTAATTAGTTTTCTCATTACTGTGACAAAAGCAGCTGAAGGGAGGATGAGTTTATTAAGGCTTGCAGTTTGAGGGGATGCAGTCCATCATGGCGAGAAAAGCATGGTGGGAAGCAGTTCCCTGGTGGCATGAACTTGAAGAGGAAGAAAACTGGTGCTCAGATTACTTTTATCTAGCTGGGGGCGGGGGAAGAATGATCAGAGGAAAACCTAAGGGAGTTGGTCCTCTCCTACCATGTGGGTACTGGGGATTGAACTCAAGTCATCAGGTGGCCATGGAGCCATCTCATCAGTCCAGTTGGGTGATTTTCATCAAAGTTTTTTTTAATTTATCTTTCTATAATGCCATTATACTCTTAATGAAAATGAGACTTAATTTACAACTAGGGATTGATGAAGCAGATAGAGACAAATGGCATATTTAAGTTCCATATTATTAGAATAGCTATTGATTCTTTATAAAATCACACCATTCAGTTGAATTTCAGTAGATGAATTTTAGCTATTGTATACTGAAAATAACAGTGCAGAAATTTATCAAGAAATGGAGCATTGAAAAAAGAAAATAGACTTGATTGGTCAATTTTCATGTTCTTTCTGGTCAATGTCTTAAAAGAATTAGTCCAACTATTGAGGAAGAAAATATTGTAACCATTTCTCCATTCTACCTGCAAAAATGATCTATAAAAAATACTATCAAGAGTCACTTTGAAATTGATATAGAACAGTTCATGACTTAAAAAAACAGAATACTCAATTTAAAGCATAAGTAGGAAAAAATATTGATGCTAAATTAACAATAATCCATTCAGATTGGTGACTGGTATCTAGATTCTATTCTACATTTGGGATATGGAGATTTAAGAATTATCTGAGGCTACTATCAAGAGATGGGGGCACAGGACAAGATGAGTTGGTCCATAAAGGAGCTTGCCAGCTGATGATGCCTGACAACCGGAGTTTGATTTCCAGAACCTAAATAAAGGTAGAAGGAGAGAATGGACTCCAGAAGGTTTTCCCTGCCCTCTTCACCATATGCAAGCACGTACACACACACGCACACAAACATACACCATAACAATTTTTGAAAAGATGTTGGACATATTTCCACATCTCTCTCTAAGCCACAACCAGTGTTTATAACCACGGTTTGTTGTTTATTATACTTGGATACATTGATGCCTACAAAATATATCTTCAAATATGCAACTTACAAACACTCGGGTATATTAATTAAGCTAGACCTACTTTAATAAATCCTGTTTCTTTCATTCCAAAGTAATGTTCTGTCTCTTAAATCTGGCTCTTGGGAAAGCTGGATCCTTAATGATAGGTCTGTGGTTACAAATAGGATCTCTTCTAACCTACTCCCTGGAGCCATTTTTCTTGTAGTAAGATGTCTTTGACCTCTGTTCAGAGTTTCCTTATGCCTCTATCCCCATGTCCTTCCTGTTAAACCATTTTCACACTTCATACTTCACTTTGCAATTGCTTTCTAAACCTTGCCTATTTCATAAGAAACGATGTTCTTTCTGGTTCTACCAGTCAGTCACTAGAGTATGTCACCTGTTAGGCCCTGGCTCATTATAAGTTATTATTTCCCAATATCTGCCTGTTTGTGCCATATCTTCAGAGCAACAGTGGAGTGGGAAAACCTTACCACTTACTCTTTTTTTGAATATATAAATGAAGTTTCGTCCAGAGTTAGATGCACAATTGGATACAGCTGTTAAATTCTCTGTGAATGATGTCTCAAAAGAATTAGGAGAAGGTAAACTAAGTTTCCTGGAGGAATTCAGAACCTCTAGAGAAGACTTATTAGAATCAGTTACAATGACAGGAAAATCTAAAGTGTTATTTATACCAACTCATTCTCTACCCAACCCCAAAACAATAGACAGCCAGTGAGCATGCAAAACAGTCCCAAACAGTCTAGCGATAGTCTGTCTGCCATGTCCTACTTTCTGTCATGGAATGAGAAGTGGAATGAACAGGACACACTTTTCCTGGAAGACACTCAGGAGAGATGACAGACAGAGCACGGTGGCTCTGGGGATTTAGAATACTGTCTGCACAACTCCAGTTATACTTGGGAGTGTACAGATAGCTGTGAGGACAGATGAAGCTTTCTAGAATTGACCAGGCTGTCCCAGTATGAAGTGTACTTTTGGTCTGGAGGAATGGACTGGTGGGAAAACTCCACGGCAGGTTTTCTTACAGGTCTGGGGAAACTCACAGCTGTGAAAGAACTCAGAGGTGTGGCAGGATTCAAGGGTCTGTCAAGTGTACAGAATGGAGTAAGTAGGCAGCAGAATGCTGGTTATATGCTCACCAGGCTTATAGAACTCCCAGGTCCTGGGTATGCCTGAAGTTTCACAACCTGAGCAGGCCTGAGACTGGGATGGGGATGTAGAGGACCAGGGTTAGGAAACTCCATTCTTTTATATTGTAGATCAGCCTTCATTAGAGATAGCAGGAATTCTGTCTATTCTATAATATGATGGGTTTGCCAAAAGAAATGTATGTATAGTCTCAGTTCTTAAAAGATTAGACAGAAGGCAGAAAGCTGAATCAACTAAAAGCTCAAGCAGACAGGATCAGGGCAAGTCCTGCTTTAATTCACCATTAAAAATACATGTACTTCTATCTGATCTCATGCTGCTCCAGTTTCTGACTATTCAATCTATAGTCTTTTTGGTACATGGCCAAGGATAAGAATGCTTTGTTAAACTATGTAAAGAGTGTACATACATGTTTATATGTACATATAGATACATACATAGACAGATGTATATTAGGACCCAGTCAAAGTTTTCTGTGTTAAATTAAGAAAGTTTTGTTTGTTTGCCTGTTAAGGGAGATTGGACTGAGTCAGAAGTTCAGCTGGCAAAAGCCAGTAACTTTCTCACCTCTTCAGTGTGAGGTGATAGCTGTGACTCACATCCCAGCACTTCTTTTAATCTGGAAGGTTTTGAAGGGATTTAGAAAAGAGAAGCATGGAGTAGCTCATTTCCGATCACATCCATGAACTTTCTCACTCACAGACCCTTTGAGCCTGACTGCTGCTGTCAAGGCTGACACTTATTTGCAGCATGTGGGCCTTCACAGAGGGAGCCCTGGCTTTGTTTGTTGATTGGTAAATGGAAATTCATCATGGGGACTCTGGGAAGGTAAGCAGAGAAAATATCAAGCAGGAAAATGTTGTCACCTGAAAAAGTTAAGATATTTACAGAGGAGGAATATACTTTCTTAGGGACTCCAGGGGTAAAAGAAGTTTTTAATACTTGAATTCAACAAAAGTATTTTCAGAGGCCTTAAGATGATGAGCAAATGCTGAATATCATACAGTTGTATCTCTTCCCTTTTCCATAAGTCCTTGGGAACCTAGAACACAAGACATCCCAAATAAATGATTTGTAAGGAGTTTACTAGATTATAATGGATAAATATAACGATAAAATAACTTTTTCCCTGAAAGCAACAACAACAACAAAAAACTGGGGACAATGTTTAAGGATAAGATTCTGGAAGCTGCATGTTGGGGAGTTTTGAGGAACTCACTGCTAACTTTTCACTTCCCGAGTTCAGTGATGCATACTGGAGTGTTTGGTCCTCAGTTGCTCTTTAGATTTTCACATATGCCTTATTGATTATGTATTTACAATATTTTTATCATGTATAATGATGTGCTACAGTAAAAGGCAAACATGTCCATGAACCAAATAAAATACAGCCCACAGAGTGATTTTCCACAACGCTTTAGCTAAGAAAAGTTTCTACATTCATAAAGAAGATAAAATGACGGAGATAGCATGTGTCATACTGGCCTATAGTGTTTACTATATGCATCGTAACAAAAAGTATTTGCACCTACATTAGAATACAGGGTTTAATGGACTGTTTTACTAAAGATTTTATTTTGCAAAGGATTTTAGAGACACAACAAGTTTGGAAAGGTATAGAGATCTTTCCGCACACTCTTCTTCACATGAGCATTGCCTCCCTTATTCTCAGTATCCCTCAAGAATAGATGTTTTAAAATTAAAATTATTTCAGAAAGTCCCATCTTTTAATACAGTGGTTTGATGATAATGGTGATGAATAAGCATGTGCCCTACAGCTCTGAAGACCTGATAAAGATAATTCATATAAAATCCATACATAATACAAGTGCTTCTAATTGACACAACCAAGGTCAATTAAATTTAATGCCAAAGGATATTAAGGAGAGACACAATTGTTGAATATTAAAGATTTGAAAGAAATAACATCTGTGATTCATTGTTCATTTAATAGAAAATTAATGGCATGCATTTTGAAATAGAGTAATTTTCCATTTCCTGGGGGGTTTACATATTTATACATTCTTCTGTAGATATAGCTTGTAGATATAATTTTATATCTTAAGTTTAAATTCCTATTTCATCTCCTCTAATTAGAGTCCAATGAAAATACTAAACATTAAAATGTTAAATTGATTATATGAGAGGAAACTTATTAAGTAAAATATTAATGAAAATAATATGAAAATGTTTGAGGCTATATTAAATATTTACTGGCTAGAGCCATCAATAAATTAAGTGTTGCCAAAAATTTTATTACTGCTGTTGATGCTTTAGAAAGTGGACACCGAAGCAGTTATATATGAATAAATTAACCTTTCAAATAAATACTATTTCTTGTAATGAGTTTTATCTTGCCATCTTAAATATTTATTAAATAGTAACTTTTAGTTAATTCAGTGTGCATGGGGTACATTATGAATTTGGAAAAGTTTAGGACTAGAGTTGTGCATTTAAGTTGGGGTTTTTTTGTTGTTGTTGTTGTTTTCTTGCTTTTATTCTAAGACAAGAGCAACTTTTACAAGGTAGATGAGCAAGTACAGTTCAAATACATGTATTATTTGTTTCCATGGGCTACACTTTTAGCATCTATCTGCTCTCTGTGAGTGGTAACACTAGGCTTTTTCTTTTGTAAGTAGTCCCTCTGACCATCAGAAATTGTATGCAACAACCTTGATGGGACTGTCATCAAGGTTCCTTTGCTTCCCTTAACAAAAGCCAAGCCCTTTTCTACTGGATATGGGTTGGATGGACTTTCTGTTATGCACAGTGACTTACAGAAGGAGCTTGATCTCTGCAGGACCTATTTGTTGATCAGGATGTCTGTTTTTCTGCTTCCCCATTAATTCTATACTGAATTTGTTGAGTGACCTCCATCGACAACCAATTTAGTTTACTTTTTCTGGATCTTCATAAGTTAACCAGGATTAGTTTCCTCGGGAGAGTTGATATCCCATTTGAACAAGTTCATTAAACTCATATGGTCATGGACATGAACCCTAAGGAGGAATACAGCATGGATCACATTTAAAAGAAATAAGCAGATATAACTTGAACAAATATTTTTTACTATATTCTGATTGTGTGTGTGTCTGTGTGTGTGTGTGTGTGTGTGTGTGTGTGTGTGTCCCAGGCTTGCCTCATCAAAGCTATAATTCTTTCAAAGCATGTAGATTCTGTGTTAGTAGTGATACTACCCAAAACTGTCCCTTGGGTTTTGGTCCTAACTCACCATTCCAGCGGACTTACTTGGCTGGAGAAGTCCTCTCTCCCCTGTTGCTATTTATTTGACTGTGTGGATTCTGTTAGCTAATGTTGATTCAGGCAAGCTCCAATGAAATAAGAGTAAATACTAAGAAAACACATCAGCTTTATCAAAACAATGAAAACATGTTTGAGAACAGCACATTCTCATGACAAAATACATGTGCAAAGTAAACTTTTTCTAGATGTTTCAACTACAAAATTAGAGAATTTCAGAGAGAACTATAAGGCTTAGAAGAAGGAAACAGTAACAGTTTCTATTTATAATGCTTATTACTACTCACATCTTCAAAGTCAGCACTTGTAAAAACCCTAAAGAAAGGGCATTCTGATGTTACCCAGGTGAAAACCCTGAGACCCAAAGAGGAAAAATTAACTTGTTTGAGGTTACCCTTCACTTAGAAAAGGCAAGAATGAGGGTAGGGCTTGGAAGCAAATGCCTTTAATCCCAGCACTTGTGGGGAGGGGACAGGCAGATATCTGTAAATTCAAAGCCAGCCTGGTCTACATAGTGAGTTCCAGGACAGCTGGGGCTCAGGGAGACCCTGTCTCAAGAAAGATCAAAAAGGAAAAAAGAGAAAAAAAAGGGGCAAGAATGAGATGTGAACTGAGGTATCTTGAGGTATCAGCAAAGCCCATGCTTTTAGTCACTGTACCACTTAATTTCAGTAACAGATTTTATACCCTGTTAATCAGTCTATGAAAGAATATCTTCAGGGCACAAGAAAAAAATGAATATAACGTCACACAAGAACATTTTAAATCACTTCAAATAATAGAGTTATGCATGTTGTTTTTGAAGAAGATGACATGTTTCGAATACATATCTCACAAAATTTAGTCTCAACATTTTTACAATGAAGAGCAACCTAGAACTCTCAAATTCAATGCCTAATACTTAGGCCTACTGAAGAGACAAGTTCTGGGTTCTCTTTAATGATAAAAATTTAAAAACATGAACAGAAGAGTTTTAGCACTAAAAGTTAAAAGAAAAGTATTGTAATTTTATCTTTTGCTACCCAGTCCTTGAAAATTGTCACTGAAAATAAAAATTCCTGGCAGCTAAAAAAATTATTTCATGGAAATAGAGAAGAAATTATCTATTATTAGAGCCCAAGAAGGTGCCACTGGAAGAGAAGCAGAGACACGATGGATAATGAGACAGAGATAGGGCTGTAAGATAGGTCTCTAAGACTGTAGGATAATTGTTATTGACAACAAATAACTGGACATTTCTAAATACTTAAGAAGATGTTGGAACTTCATAACACAAAAAAATGATAGACATTCGATATGCTGGATAATCCAGTTATGGTCTGAATATTATAGCTTATACACATTATTGAAATATGTACAGTAATATATTAATATGAATCAAAATATTGAACAATAGAAATGTCTGCAAAGAACTTTTGCACAATTATGTGTCATGGAGAATGTAAAGGTTGAGTACTGACGATTAATGGATTAATGTTAATACACTGAAGGTGTAAATTCAGATTATATAAGAAAGGAATTTTTCAGGGACTGAGCGATGACTCAATGTTTGAGAACACTGGTGGCTCTTGCAGAGGACCAGGTTTGACTCCCAGCACCCATATGGCAGCTAATGACCATCTGTAATTACAGTTCCAGGGAATCCGATGGCCTCTTCTGACCTCTGCAGGCACTATATGACATGGATGCACTTACACACATGCAGGCAATACACTCATACACAAAAATTTAAAAATAATAAATAATTTTTTGAAAAAAGGAATTGTCATTAAAAATTAGATTGAATGACAAAGTCTCAGTATGAGAACCAAGATTGTCAAAGAAGTGTGGAGCATGAGCAATGGCATCACTTGGAAACTTTTTAAAAGTACAAACACTCTGGCAGCATTAGACTTGGTGAGTCAGAAATTCTAAGGGAGCGGCCCAAAGTCTGTGTTACGAAGCTTTCCTGGTGATTCTGAAGTTCATTCAAGTTTACTGTGCTAGAGATGCAAGTTAGATTCTACATTAGATGAGACCCCATGGAGCTCCTCACAAGGCAGAGGAAATCATTAATGGTTCTTATTTTACCTTCCCTTCACTATCTCCTTGATGTCTCAAGGAATCTCAATAGTAGTCCAGGAATGAATACAATTCTTGCTTTATATTTGAATATGTGTGGAACAGTATTCATCTTTTGTTCTTTCTACACTCACCGAATTGGCAGGGAATCTACTAGATAAGTCTAGGAAGTTCTTTTCCCACTGTTTTGAGAGCATCTTAAATGACTAGGGAGGAATAAATCTAGTATGGCCAACAGGAAGTTATCTCAGGTCTTCGGTTCACACTGGTTACCACTGAGAAATCCACCATGTAGAAACCAGCAACTTCATTAAGTTCAGCAATTTTGACATTCTGTGGCTATCTGGGGGACAACAATATTTATATTTCTAAGACTGAGATCATTGTTCCTGAGTCCCACCCCTCTTTGAATACTAGGCAAGCATGCTTGTTGAAGCCTTGCTAAAATCTTCAGGAGTGTTCAGGAGAGAAAGAACAGGTTCCCAATGCTTTTTCAGACCATAACTTCCATCCAGCTTCTCTTCAAAGGAATTCTTCTACAACTATGTATCTGTGTATATAAAAAAAAAACATTATTTATCAAAGTCCATAACAAGTATTGTATATGTAAACCTTAGCTTTCACAGAAATTGAAATAAGAGTTGTCTTTTAAGATAACCTTGCTTGCTGCTCTCCAACATCTTCAACACGGTGGTTTAATGAAATAATAAACAACTATGGCCTTTCAAATAGTTGTAAACTATTCACTTCCATACTAGCCTGACCAGAGCTTGTACCTTTATAATCTCTGCCCTGAACAGTCATAGGAGAAGTTATTTATCCTAACTCTGGTATGTGAAACATTATTACTGGTAGTTGACCTTAATAATAAGGCAATCATACTCCAGTTTTATTTGTTATATCTGCTTTGTGGTATACAGTGGGCCAGGGCCTTTCTATCGGTTACCTCATTTAATTTCTCAAAAGTTCTGAAAAGAACTTCTACTTTAAGCACTGTAAGAAGCTTTCCCAAAATCTCAAAGCTGGAATGAAAAGAGATCAAGAAACAGCTCCAGTACTATCTCCTCTCTCCTTGAGAATTCAGTGCTGTCCTGCAACATATAGCTTCTTGTGCTACCCTGTGAGCGGAACCAACCCGTCAACTGACATTTGCACCAATTACCTAAAACCTGATAAGTCCAGCCAATATGATAGATGTTCTAGTTTGCCTTCCATTGCTGTGACAAATCACTCTGACCAATACCAACTAGGGGAGGAAAGAGTTTATTTAGCTTACATCTCCTAGGCCACAGTTCATCACCGAGTGAGCCCAAGGTAGGAACTCAGGGAAGGAACTCAAAGGCAGGAGCTGAATCACAGATCATAGAGGAACACTGCTTACTGGCTTGCTTCCCTGGCCTGTGCTCAGCCTGCATTCCTGCATTCTTATACAATATAGAACAACCTGCCAGTTCACTCCCAACATCACTCAACAATCAAGAAATGGCCACAGACCAATCCAATGGAGGCAATTCCCCAGTTGAGGCTCCCTCAATCCACGTATGTCAAGTTGATGCTAAAGCTATCTAGCACAATAGGTCCCTTGGAAATAATTATAACGATCAGTAATGTTTTGGGGTAAAAACCTCCTATTGGATGTGTAAACTTACTGATCCTGCCTAGTGTGACAAGTTAGAGTCATAGTTAGAGGAAATAGTGTACAGTGTCCTGAAACTAACTTTAGAAGCTGTGATGGTTAATTTTTGACAGTTTCACACAAAACCAGACATACCTAGGAGGGCAATTCAGCTGAATTTCCTCCATCAGACAGGCCTGTAAGCATGTCTTCAGGGCCTGTTCCTGATTACTAAGAGATGCTGCTGCTGGTGTTTCCCTTTCTGAGCAGCTAGGCCTGTACTGTATAAGTAAGTTAGCTAAGCAAGCCAGTGAGCACCGTTCCTCTATGGTCTCTCTGCAGTTCCTACCCCAAAGTTCCTGCCTTTACCTACCTTGATGATGGACTATAAAGCAAATAAACCCTTTCCTCCACAAGTTGATTTTGATCAGTGTTTTGTCACAGCATCAAAAAAGTGACTAGAACAGAAGTTCAAAGCATACTTCTCTAGAAGTGTGAGGTAAGAGCATCCAGTATTCAAATCATGATCTTAACTAGCCAACTCCAAGGCCAGACCAATGAGGTTGTGGATTTTGAGGACCATTAGAAAGGGTTTAATGAGACTAAATGGGTGCATTCAATAAATCCATACTAATAGTAATCATTAGCATTAATATGTAGCAGGTCTGTGCTAATGTGCTAATTATTTTTAATATTATCATAGTTAATGCTATCAGAAACTTCATAAAGTTGTTGTTTCCTGGTGCTAACTAAAACTTTTACCTAAAATTGCCCTAGAGCAGTGCTATTAAGAAGTGGTGGAGTCCAAAGGAAGTGAGGCTTACAGGGAGATTCTGGATCATGGGGACATGCCCTTGAAGAGAGATTGCCTCTTTCTTTTTTGCTTTTGCTTCCCCAGCATGATGAAAGTGGTTTTGCTTGGCCAGCCCCTTCTACTACCTGTTTCACCACACATCCCAAAGCCACAGGAACAAAGGATCATTGACTGAAACCACTAAACGTTTTTCCCTTTTAAAATTATCTTATATATTTATTATATAAACATACAGCTAGTATACTCTATTCTATCCTCTACAGTAAGCACGATTTCATCTCCTCTACGATTTATTATGAAGATAAAATGAGACAATACATGTCAAATGTTCAGGAAGGGACCTGGTACCAAAGAGACCTTCAATACATGTTAATTTCTCTACATCTTTCTCCTTACAGAGGGGATACCTACCTCGATGATGGCCTGGTAGTTGAGAGTGCCAGATTAGCTCCAATGTGTCTCTGGGAGCCATGCAGTAACCCCAGCCTTCTTCAGCTTCCTACTCTTTCTTCTAGAAGTGAGGGGACAAGCCTCGTGTTTCTCTTTCACCCCTTTCCACTGTTACACCCCATCCTCTCCCAACTCCTGTCAAAGCATCCTTGGTCCAATTAGGCTCTTAGGTACTAAAAATTAAGGATGATTATTATGGGGAGAAGGTATAAAGTTTATCACCAAGAGTTGAATGGGATTAAGATAAACTCGAAGAAAGCCATTGGCACTTTCCTTAAGTGCTGAGCTGCTCAGTGAAAAGTTCCACTTTGATAGATGTCTCTCTCGGTGGCTCTCAAGGAAGTCACCCAACTGCCTTGTATTGTAATGTAATCAAGTAACCTTTGTCTGCGACAAGCCCCAGGCTGGTGAATGCTAAAATATAAACAAAAAGAAATGACTTTTTGATTGACATGACTGTTTTGTGGATTGGCCCCACAGATAAAATCAGTCAGAACAAATCAGTTTATACACCAACACATACTTAGAAAGATTACATTTGGAAATTTCATGGCCGATGTGCTCTTTGCTGTTTGTGCTTTTAAAGTCCTTGGTGTCTTCTATCTCAAGATAAGGGGAAGTAAGAGTCAGCTATAGTTCTCAGTTTTTAATTACATACGATCACAGGGACAGTCCGCTAAAAATGTGTGCTTCTGGGTCTCTACAGAAGAAATTCTGATTCTACAAGTTTAGAATTAATACCGTTAGGCTTGGAGCACAGAATACAGGAATAATAGGAGAGAAAGAAAGACACCATACCAGACCTCAGGTTTGAGACTGATTTTATTCAAGAACAGCAGGGGTGACAGCCATTTTCCCACCCTCACAATGGAGACACCTGCCCTGCAAATGGAAAGAGTCGGTGATCATACAGAGTCTTGGGCATGAGGAAGTGGATGGGGTAGGGGGAGGGCGAGAGTCTGCAAATCTCATTCCCTGAGGCGCTTGCTGAAACAAGACAAGCTAACTTGAGCAAAGGCCAGTCCCCCACAGTCCTGGAGGTAGATAAGGGTCAGCAGCAGGCTCGGGGGTAGGTAAGATTAGCAGCAGTTTCTAGTTTTCTGCAACAGGGACATTCTATCATTCCAAACCCTGAAGACATTAAAAAAAAGGAATGGGGGCATCCTTTTTGTTTTAATTGGGAAGAAGTCTTCAGGTGACGTGGAGCAAGAATATAGCCTTAATTTGGTCTCAGGTAGTGGCTTGGGCAATCATAGGGGCTGCCCCGTTAGGAGATTCTATAAGAATCTTTGGATTTGTGAGTTTTGACATCTCTAGCCTCAGTTATTCCAGATTCAAGGGAATTTCCAGGTCTCAGCTGGAAAGAAACTGGTCATTTTTCTTTGGGGGGGTTTCACCCTAAGCTGCCTGGCCATTTTCTACCTCCTATTTTCATAACTCCTCCCTCCGAAGAGGTAACCCTGATCGCCTATAGGGAATTTTGATGCTGATTATTCTGGCTTCTTCCATGCTGAACAGGACACAGAGTGTGGCAACAGGGCTACCATTCAGTGCTTCAGTGGGTCTATCTAAAGAACCCCCTCCACACACACACCAAGTATGTAACCGTTAGGTATAGAGAGAAAAGAGAGTCTTTGGCTGGTATTTGGGAAGAGATGTGAAAGAGAAATAAAGGCAAGAGCAGTTAGGTACAAACTCCAGGCAGGAAGCAGGAGAAGTCAGCAGGGTGAATTTTAAATGTAGTCCGTTATGTTTTTTTTGAGAAGGACAAAAGCATCTGTCTATTGGGTTCCTCCTCATTTTTCTTTTGGCTTCCATTGTTGGACTCAGAATTTTTCTTTCAGGTTGATAGTTTTTGGAGTGGTTAGAATCACAGTGTGAGTTCCCTCCAAAATGGCTTCTAGATAGGAAGAGAGAGAAATTTAGCCATCATTTAATTTTCAGAACCATGGTGTTTTTTTTTTTCTTTTTAGCTGAAGATAGGCACTGCAGAGTTGAACTGGGCTAAGATTTGAAGTCTTACATACATCTCTGTAGCATTTTTTATTAAGAACAGAATCATTAGTGAAAAATCATTGCTTAAACATTATCTAAGCTTAATGTCGGGGAAGTATAATTTTTTGGACTCTAAAAGCAACATATTGATTATTTTAATTTTTGGTTGTACTTTCTTCTTTAGTGTCTACAGGCAGACCGCTGGCCCAAATTAATTAAAATTTTTGTTTTATTGTGAAGGTCAGTTGAGGCTCTGGTCCTCAGAGGTTAATTGTGCATGGAGGGGAGTGCCTCGCTCCTTTGGCTTTTCTTTTACCAGTTCCATCTATGTGAGGATAAGTCAGAAGGTCCCACTTCATGGCTTCACTTGGAAGCACAGAAGAAACTCCCTCCCACGCTGACCCTCCTCTTTATAGAGCGGACACTGACTTGAGTCCTTCTGGTGGGGTCTCCATGACCTTCCTGAACAAGAGGACAGGTGACTCACCATAGTTATGGGACCATTTTAGAGGTGATCCATAATAGTCACCTGGGACTTAGCTGAGCTTGGAGGGCAAGGAACAAAAGTTGTCCCTTTAAGTTCTTTTAACCAGATTAGTATGGGCTTTCAAGTATGATTTTTAACATCCAAGAAGGTCATCTGTACCAGCCTGGTACTTTTAATTACTGTGTAATATGTAGACAAAGCTTAAACAAAAATCCCGAATATTTTGAATAAATCTTAACTAGACATATTTTGGTTCTTAAGTTAATCTTAATAAGAATGAATTTAAGGTTCTGCTGAGGTTTGACCTTGGACTGTTCTGTCTGGTTTAGGTAAAACCTGGCCCCTCTTGAGCCAAATTATCATGTTATGGGGAAGAGAAAGTAACAAAAAGTAACACTTGCATACTGAGAAACATAAAGGACATTTTCATTATCTACAGGTAAACCCAATACTTGTCTGTATCCACTTAATATAAGACCGTGTAGTACAAGTCAAAGAAGTAGAATTAAAATTTTGGCTACAATGGTAATTATAACAACAAACTTGTATTTGAATAAACCTATTCAGACCTTCAGGAAACTTGATTAAATGTTTTGCTTATCCCTGTTATTCTGGAAATATTTAACAAACAATTTTTATACATAAGTTTTTCTTTATTACAATATTTTTTATATCCTTTTATCATCTTTTAAACTTTTTTGATATACTGAAACATTTATAAACAAATTTACCATTTGTTATGAGAGTACACTAAGTAATTAATATTTACTTCTTTATGTATGTATAGGGAGAGATGTACTTAAAGTTAATTTTTATTTTTGAATAATAGGAACCATGTTGTAGAACCAGAATAAAGATTAAAGAGATAACATTTTGACCTGAAAAACTAGTTTGGGTTTAACACTTTTAGTTTATATGAGATTTTTAAGTCAATTTGATACCAAGTAAATTAATCTAAAGGAACATAAGCTTATTTAGACCATGTATACATATGTAATTACATATCAGATAGATTTTAGTACCAAGATTTTGTAATTACTCTTTGTTGAGATTATATTTTTTGCTATTTTTAAATCAAAACACTTTTAAAGTGGACAAACAAAATGAATACCTTCAAAACAATCTTGAAAGTAAACCAAAATCAAGGAAAAGTATTTAACGAATAGGATTTTTACACAACCAGCTTAGATGCTGTTTTGTATGAACAATTAGTATTTAGAAGTTTTGTGAAGCACTTAAGAGACCTAGAGACACTGTTTAATAGATTTAAAAATAATTAGGGTAACCAAGTATAAAGCCTTTGAATGTACCCCATCAAAATACACATATACAAATTTATAAACATGATGGGACAAAATAAAAATAAAACCCATAATTTTGTGCACAGTAAAAAGAATGAAAAATAAAAACTGATGTGGCCATAGTTTTTAAAAAACTGTTTTGACAGAAACAATATATGAAGACAGTTATTATAGACATACATGACATAATTACATGAAATCCCAGCACATAAAACATGTGAAAACATATGACATAATTACATGGAATTTTAAACAACATTTGAAACTAAGAATAATAGGATGATATCAATAATAGGGATAATAGGAGAGAAAGAAATAAACCACACCAGACCTCAGACAAGGCTGTATTTTATTCTTTTTGAGGGCAGCAGAGAGACAGCCTCCTGCATATATGCGGGACATGACTGTCCTGCATATGGGCAGACTTAGTGATCAGAAGGAGATTTGGGTATGAGGAAGTGGAGTAACTTCAGGGGTCTATGTGTCATATCTCTGAAGGCCCTTGCTCAAACAGGACAGGCTATCTTGAGCAACAGTTGGTTTCCAACAGTCCTGGAGGTTGATAAGGGTCAGTAGCAGTTTCAGAGGTAGATAAGTTTAGCTGCAGTTTCTAGTTTTCTGCAACGGGGGCATAATATCAGACAATGATATGTGTGTGTCCAAAAGTTGAAGGTTTTAGAAATAGAGCCAGAGGAAGAGGAGGAAGAGGAAGAAAAGGAGGTGAAAGAAGAAGAAGAGGAGGAGGAAGAGGAGGAGAAGGAAGAAATGACTTATGCCTTTATTTTAGTAAAATGAATATGGAAACTATGAATTCCATATATTCCCTTTGAAGTAAGTGAATACCACTGAATGTCTTAAGCAGAATGTACTGGGCTTTTCATCTTTAGTCCTGGTCCTTAGTATATGTTTAGAAATGGTGAATGAATAAAGAAAAGATAAATGATTATCTTAAATTTTGGTGTCCTGGGTTTTCTTTGTACTCAAATATACAGTCATTAATAAAATAATCTCATACTGGCACAGATAGCGTAAATACAGGTATTACCGAACAGAATGCTTGCATAAACACTCCCCAAATTTATAGCCCTTTAGCTTGCAAACAGCTCTTAGGTATAAGCCACATGGATGGAGAAGGTCCAATTAGTAGGTCGTTGATCACCCTGTGGTCATTTTGTCACACTTCATTCACCTCTACCACCACCTTCAGCAGCTCCAGTCAGCAAAACAGCAGTCAAGCTTCTGACGCCAACTCTCTCCCTCAATTCCGGAGGCTTTCCTGCAGCCCTCCCACTTACCCCTTAAGACTTTAAGGCTTTAGTCTGCCAACACACAGGAACTCCTGACTGGGCCCCTTGCACAACTTTTTCGCAGTAATTTTTGACTAGAGTCAACTCAAATTAGCACCTTTGTAGAGTTTATCTATTTAAAATCACATTTACTCAATTTCACCTAGTTGAGAAAGTAGACTCCATGTGAGACTCTTCCCAGGGGTGGGTGTGCTAAGCAAGAGGCTCATATGGACAAACTCTGATCTCAGCGTGGACTTCATGCCACGGTTGTGCCATGCAACTCCCGTCCAGCCAGCTCAGAGTACGCATCATGACAAAGCCCATGGCCTCCTGAGCTCTCCCTCTTTTAAATGCATGTGACTAGGTGGTTGACAATGTGAGGGGGAAGAGAACAGAAGAAAGGATGCCATCTAGTGAGACAGGGACAAGTTTTTACCACCCACTTTTTGCCATTCATGCCAGCATTTGAGGTAAATATTATGCCCGTCTTTTAGATCTGAGTACATTACAGTGAGTCCCAGGAGCCTCCTCAAAGAGACACTATTAGTGGAAGATGAGAGAGTTGTGCATTCCAGCCTACATGAAATCACGTGCTCTCCCTTCTCAGGCATTTCCTCTGAGAAGCCGTGCAGGATTAACATAGGTCTCCCTGAGAAGTTACTAAAAAGGCTCCAGTTCTGAAGTTCTATCTCATCCTTAAGTTTTTGCATCTTTTGCATTTTCACAGCATGTCTGTGTGAGGCCGAAACTAAAAGAATGCACTATTTTCTCAAAAGGTCAAGCAGGATGAAACCCCAGAAGATGAATCAAGTACCCCTTGGATTTGAATACCTCCAGGAGATTAGCTGTGTGTCTCCAAGAAGTAAAGCCTGCATCCTCTGCTTCTAGTCTGCTCTGCCATCCCAGCTAGAAGTGATATCAAGGTGAAAATAAACCTTTGGGCCAGTAGATGAGCAAGAAGACTTGCCCATCTCAGTTATGTGGAAATAAAATCTTAGCTAGACAGGCTCAGAATTCAATCCAATTGGTTGATTTGTTCAGCTGTTCTTGGATGTGCTTTCTTTATTATAGTTAGTTGTTGTCATTTCTAGTCTTTGATCAGAATGCATTAAATTATTTCTAGGAACTGGACTTGAGGAAAAGTTTGATCTTGTAGATAACGGAAGGTATTCACTACAGTGCTTACACCTGACAGTATAATTCCTAAAGTCAAAGGTAAAATGGAGATGAGAAAAATATTTATGAAATATAAGTATTTTATTTTATAAATATTTTATAAATTAATTTTATTTCATAAAAATGAAATGCTTGCTAAGATAGATCAATACATCACTAGAGAGATCGCCAATGTTTTGGGTTGCTTATGACTTTACAGGTCTTAATTTCAAATTTAAAATCTGTGTCTTAATGAAGTGTATATTTTTTATAAAGTACATTTTAGCTGTCCACTGTTACAATGAAATATGTGAGATAATTAACTCTTATAGAGAAAAGAGTTTCTATTTGTCTCTTGGTTTGGGAGATGCCAGTCTGTGATTGATTGACTCCATTGATTCTGTAGGGCAATATATTGTGGCAGAAGCAGGTGATAAAGCAAAAGCACTCACTTCATCAGCCAGTAAACAAGAGGCAAAAAAGGAAAGGTTGGTGTTCCACAATCCCTCTTCAAATACATTCCTCAGTCGCTTAAGGACCCTATCAGACTCAGCCTCCAAAAGGGTTCACCAGCGCCCAAGAACAAAATACTGTGGACCAAGCCTATAGTGCTCAGACCCTTTAAGAATCCTTATCCAAACTATGGCATAATGTTTAAATAGTACAAAACTGTTTGCCAGACATTTTATAAACCATTCCTGGATTCAGTTCTACACCATAGATGAAAACTGTCTTCAGAGAAAAACTCACTTAGTAAACACTGGGTTTACCTCATGTGCCTTTCTTTTCCAAGAGGAACAGTTCTGCTTTGGCTCCACTTTCATTACTACAAACAACCATTTCATGTTTTCTAAAGAATTTATAAGATTTAAGAGGGGGAGTATGCTTATTAGAGGTGAGAGATAAGTCTAATACTAGTTCTCCATCATGACTGAAACCATAAATTTGTTCATGTGGTCTTCAAGTTGCACAAGCAAAGTATCAAAAGTTATTTTTAAAATGCCATTTGTTGCCAGAATTTAAAGCTCACTTTATAAATCCTGAGGATTTATCAATTTAATTAAAATTTTATTTGAGAAGAGTGTACTGGTTTCAATTGTCACAGCGAGTGATTATTATAACATTAAAAACTAACAGACCAAAATAAGCCTAGGTGATTACTATTATTAAAATCTTTCATGTAACTGAGTTTTTGAAAATCCACAATCCAGTTTCCTATGCCAAGAATGTTGATCGTGGCAAATTTATTTTATCAAAAATTAACATGGCTTAATAGATCACTTTTAGGATATGTCAACACAATTTCTTTGAGACAATAATGTTCACTGTACCAACTAGAAATTAAGAACTTCTATAAACAGATTACTACTCTCTACCTGAATGAAATCCTGGAGAGAATCCTCACTTCCTGCCTATCCTATGCAACCTCCATCCATCCAAACCAGAAAGAATTATTCCCTTCACTTTGACAGCTCGTAGAGAGACACTTCTTCACTTTTTGTGTCTAGTCTACTTCCCAGACCAATCTTAGACAACCAAAAATAAAGGCTTGAGTGCAAGCGAGTCTTTTAGAGAAGAATAAAAGGCAATATCTTTTAAGAAACATCACTGGTAGACTATTTGTATGAAATGCAAACTTCATTTTAGAAAATGACTCTGGCTCATACTGTTGAAGCATTTACATGGGAAAATTGCTCAGGAATGTGCTATCAAGTGACACTTTCCTCATGGTGTTTCAATACAATCTACCTCAGTTCTTATTCTTTAACTTCTAATCTTCACCAGCTTTTTGTGGATGTTTGCATGTGGGAAGTGATCTGAAAGAATCTTATTTTCCTATGCTTTCAGAAACCATTTTTGTGTCTGGATTTGTATAAAAATCACAGCGGATAGGCTGAATGTCACACAGAATGTGGGTAAGATCTTTCTATGGATTTCCCTTTTGAAGCTCTAACCTTGGAGTGACTAACCTGGGGTAGAAGCAGCTGTGACCACCTGACACTTTAGTATGTCTAGTGCATAACAGATAATTAGTTTCTGATCTCATTGGTATCCAATATAAAAATTTATTTTAATCTAAATTCAAAACTGTCATTTTCAATATTGTGCCAAAATACCCTTTAAGTTATTTATATCATTTCTACAAAACAATTTATTATGTTACTTTCATGATATTTTTCCTTGGAATTTTCCCTATATAATGTTTTGTTTAAAAGGATGCCTCAGTTAAGACCATGTAAGTGGTGAAAGTGTTCACTTGCTGGAAAAAAAAGGAAGGCCCTGGGTGATCCTCAAACTAGTATGTGGCCATGAGCTACTCATTCAAACACATATAAGGGTTTCTGCAAGTGAAAAGTGAGTTTTCTGTGGTTGCTTCCAGCTGTAACTTTTCACTTTCAAAACCAGAATCTATACACTCAATATATAAACCCTAAAGGAAATTCATCCATCAGCCATTATGTCAAAAGCTAAGAGCAGAAGCCCAGTGTTCTGGGAATTACTTAGAATAAATATTTAAACTTATTTAATACACTTAGTAATTCTACAGGCCAATACAACTCTTTCTCATCTACATTCCAGCAGGCACACAGACACACAGACATATACACACACACACACACACACACACATACACACACACACACGTGTACATACACATATAGAAACACATAGGCACACAAGCATATTTATTACGTGTAATAAATATACCATCTATATAAGCAGTAATTATGACTAGACTAACATATCATGTTGACACAGAAATACAGCTCTCACTTCAAAGAGAATATCAGATAATGTACTGTGGAGCCAAAAGTGAGTGACTATGGCTCAGGAACATGGACTCAGATTATACCAAATATCATGTTTCATTGTAGGAGAATTTTCATGAAGTTTTTATAGAAACAAAAAAAAAATCACAAATCAAGGTACTTTAAATATACGTTGGTGGGATATGAGTTACAACAAAATGTAGAAATGTTTGTTATAAGCTTCAGATGCTACCTGATTATATTTCCTAGCCCTAGGATGACAGAAGATAGTGGTTCTTTTGTTTTGTTTCGGGTTTTTTACACAGGGTTTCACCATGTAGTTGTATCTGGCCTGGAACCTCATTATGTGGACCAGATTGGCCTTGAATTCACAAGATTTGCTTGCCCCTGCCTCCCAGTGTTGGGATTAAAGGCATGTGACACTATGTCTGCCTTAGTCGTGCTTTCTACACTCCCAGAAGATTTGCCTACTAGGCATAAGGATGGATTTTTAGATCAAGCACTGAGATAGGCAATGAATGGCTATTGGAGTATCTTAAAAAGCCCAAGGTAACTTGGTTCCAGACGTGTAACACTACCACTCTGAAATCATAGATGTTCTCATCAGTAAATCTGCCTTGTAGAATATTTAACACAGGTAAGGCTTTTTTATCTGGCAATTTCAGTTCAAAATAAGACAGTTAAAAATCAGGTTAAGAATAAAATCAATGCATAATGCAGCACAATTGAAAAAAATAAAATTATTTATCTGTCCTATAAGGGAAAGCTAATACTTTTGTTTAGTTTTGATGATTCACAAAGAAATAAACCTTTGGAAATATTGTGAGTGGGGGAATTGTGGTCATTGAATAAAATTTGAAGAGATTTATACTTAGGAGTTGTGTGAGTTTCTTACATTTTTTATGTTGTTCTCAATGTATATTTTTTGAATTTTTGTACATTTCATAAAGCATATCTTATATTTAGGTCCCTCCTGCACCTGCACCTGCCACACCCCACTGGATTTTATGCATTCTGTCATACATGTTAAAGCCTATCAAGTCAAGTTTGTGTCCTTAGCTATCTCTCAGTGCAAGTTCATCCACTGGAGTCTAGTCAACCTATCTAGGGCCACTCCTTTAGAAAAGAACAACTCTTCCTTAGCCAGCAGTAAACAGCTGCCAGTGGTTCCTCATCTAAGGTTGGGGCCTCCTACCCATTTCTCTAGTTCTTTGCTGGGTCTCTGAGTTTGCATGGGTCTTGTGCTTGCTTGCCACCATCGCTGTCAGTTCATCTGAGCAAGTTCCCAGCAGCCTAGAAGATTCTGTTTCCCTATGTACATGCAACAACCCTGGCTCTTGCAATATTTCCACTCCCTCTTTCACAATGCAATGGTCCCTGAGCCATGGGTGAGTGAGGCTTGATATAGGACTCTGATCCAGGGATATGCTGTCTACAGTCTCTTATTCTCTACATTTTGGCCAATTGTGGCCTTCCATGTGCATCATATTTGTTGCATGAGGAAGCTTCATTGGTGTGCATTGAAAGATGCATTAGTATTCTCTCTACTTCCTGTTCTGCTATGTTCTATGAGCCTTAGGTGTAGAGGCTCCATTGTAGATGTGTCACTTAGGGCTGGACATCTTCAGACACATTTATTCTCTGTGTGTGACCAGCTGTGGAACTCTGTAATAGTCTCCGTCTATTGCAAAAAGAACCTTCTTTGATGAGTGGTGAATGGAATATTTGTCTGTAAATAGAAGGACCCATATTTAGCATACATAAAGTACATTGTCTAGGGATATAACAGAGATAGGGCTTTCTTTAGGATCTATGACTTCTCCAGTTATGTGTATTTAGCTGTGTTTACAGTACCACATGAGTTCCCTACCACTGAGAGGGCTTTCACTCCAATTAGATAACTAGATAGCTGTTGATTACCCCTAGATAAACATACCACTACTGCACTGCTGCAGTTTGCTGTGCCAGTCATTGTTGTGGGTTTTAGGTTTTAAAGCTGGGGTTGAACTACTGATTGATTTTCTCCCTTAGCAGCTTCTATAGTGTTCTCTAAAACCATGAGAGCTAGTCTTCAGGGAAGAGGCATCCAGGTCAGTTCCAGCTCCATTGTGCCACATCCTGTGCCTGAAAGTATGCCTGTCTTCAGCAATAGGGTCTTGCCTTCAAGTTCTTAGAGGTAGTCAAGGGCTGGGGCAATAGCCTGTGTTATTTTGGGTGTCTCTTGGACGACCTTGAACAACAACTCAAAGGAAAGTTTCTCCTATCTGGCACTGTGTTTCTTGTTACATAGCCATCAGGTATACACATACACACATGTTCAGATACTGTATATTTCAGTAGGATTTTGTGTTGTTGCATTTTCCTCTGGCTTTTTACACCATCTAAGCTTTATGCATGTCTCCCTTCTCTTTCTCTCTGTCTAATCTTCCTCTTCCCGTCCCAGTTAAAGTACCTCTACTTTACCCATCTTCCCCTTGATGATGCCTGTCTCCTATTATGACCCCTCTCTCGAGATCCTTCTTTCCTTTTACCCCCATGGTTCCTTGTTTATTCTTCCCTCCTCCCTTCCCAACTGAAAACCCCCATTTTCCCCATTCCCCCCATAACATCTCTTCCTACCATTCCCCTCTCTCGAGTTCTTTCTTTCTCTTTCCCTCGTGGTATCTGTCCATTTTCCTGGGTCCTGCAGTTACATCAGAATATATACTCATATATAAGTATTTAGTGCTAAGATCAAAAATAAGAGAGAAGATACTTTGTTTTTCTGAGCCTGTGTTACTTTACTTAGTCTAACAGTTTCTAGTTCCATTTTTTTTACCCATTTACGGGCATGCTTGAAAACCATTGTGCTCCCTCTTTAACATTTCTGCCTATTACAGTTACATTAAAAATCTGATCATGTATCTATTCTTCCAAACTTTTCAATGATGTTTGTTGGTTTGAAAATTAAAACCCAATGACTTTCTTTGGTTGCTGCTCTTTTTAGATGTGACTGCTGCCTTCATCCCTGCCGGGGTCTTCCCTCATCCGTCTCTGGCTCTCATGTTTGCGGTTCGTTCCTCTAGCAGGCTGAATTCTGTTTGTCTCGGGGCCTTTGCACACAATCATCCCCTTGCTTTCACTTATCTGCCACTCAGGTCTTAGTCTAGAAGGTACTGCCTCAAGGTAGCCTCTCTGGCTCATTAGTCCTTACTGTTCCCAGGTACAAGTTCGCAGTGGGTACTGTCTTTCTTATCTGTAGCACTGATACAGTGACTCATTCACCTGGCTTTTTTTGTTAGAGCTGTAAGGGTCTAAATCTGGCTTGCTTACCATTGACTCTTAATGCATATGACAGGATGTAGCTGGGGTTCATGCTCAGAAAGCACATCTGTACTGAATAGACATTTAGCCAGGGAAAATGAGTTGATGGAACAAATACATCTGCTTCCAAAATCACATTGAAAGAGGTAAGAAAATACATTTGTTATCTCTAATTTTAAATAATGACCCAAAGAGAAACATACCAAAATGGAATCTGCCCATAATGGGGACACCAGCAGGGGCAGAACAATGAGAGGCAAGGAAGAGAACCTACAGTCAGAACACCACTGCTGAATCCGGCTGGACCAGAGAAGACAGGCAGTCCAACCTTGCTTAACGCATTAAATGGAACCTCCTGGGTTCTGAAACTTTCGAGTACATCTGCTCATTAGGGTGACTCTGCTGTCAGGACACTCATTACTTTGAGAAGTTTCATTCTGATAATTTACTCCATCAGCTGCCTGCAACTCCATCATCCACAAGCTGATCTTAAAAGTATGTGTAGTTCCTAAGCAAGAACAGTATCTAAAAAGAATCTCTTCCTGAGTAGTTCTCACCTCTCTGTTAACAATTTAAGAAGGAGGCCCCTTGACCAGCCATGTCTGGGCTTGGAGTGTCTTTTGTAATTGCAACAGGCATCTGAGTGAAGATTTAGAATTGTCCAGTGCTGCTCAAACCTATGTACTTGCAGAACCTATGATGCCTGCATTTAAAAGTGCATTCCAAGTACACTGCATAGTGTGTTAGGACATAAGTTCAGTCCCAGCAGAATAACCCCGCTCCCAGAAAGAAGACAAAAAAAACCCTGGAGCTGGGAATAAAAGCAAGTTCACTGCTTTTCCTCTGTGGTTCCTCCTGCCTGAGCTGCTTAAAACCCCTTCTATTGTATCTAGACCTGAAAGCTCCCAGTGATTTCACTGAGCCTCTTTAATTGGGGGCTTTTGGTTCATCTTAGTTTGCATTAAAAAATAAACTCATCAGTGCCACAGCCTCAGGGGTCCTCATGAAGCATGTTTACAGAGAAGAAATTTCTGTGTCTAATAGTATTACACAAAGCCCATTATATAAAAGCCTCAGAAACTGGCCAGGCCTCCACAAGCTGTAGTTTAAAAGTGTGCTGTCACAAGATGTAAATTATTGCTAGTGACAGGCCCATGGGAACCTAAGAAGGTTGTCCCTTCACTCAATCAGGTTATTTGAGACAGGAGACTTTTAAGAGGGCTGGAAATGCAGTTCTGTGGTAGAGTGTTCCTAGGATGGGTAAGGTCCTGGCTTTGATTTGGATGCAAGGCCTCGTTTATTTCTTTGTTAGAGAATGAGAGAGAGAGAGAGAGAGAGAGAGAGAGAGAGAGAGAGATTTTAAATGGAAAATCAATGCAGGGGCTGAAGGAAAGACATTCTTTTTAAAGAAAAAAATTACGAGGTACCTATTGGTACATGTCCAGCACATGTATGTCTGTGTGCACACAGTCTCTTGGTATGCACAATTATCTCAGCAGTAGATGTAAATTTCTTCTTCTGCAGATGAAGTCATTAAGGTTCAGAGATTAAATGATTTGCCCCAGTGTTGTAGGAGGTTTTAGCATTAAAGCTTGGGCTCCAGCAGTTTCAACAAGCTAACCTGGGCCACCTGTCCCCACTATGCTAATTAAACAGACAAGTAATAGTGGAAGCAGAGAAAGACTTTTTTTCCCAATATAACCACATTGGGAAAGAGGAAAAAAAGAGGTTCACTGACCCCCAAGTCTATCTTCAGGGCCCCAGTGAGGCTTAGGCTTAAATAGAGGCTACTGTGCATGACTAAAGGATCCTGGGAAAGATGTGATCCTGCCCATTGTTCACCCATCATCATCTCTTCTCTAGTCTCTCCTGCAAGGTGATCTGGGTGAATCTCTTCTTGGAAAACAAGTTCCTCCTCCATCTGGCAGCAGAGTCACATCCTTCTGTTTGCCCAGTACAGGGCTACTGAGGAAATTTTAATTCTTTGCGGTCCACTTTATCAATAGTCTGATAGTCAAAGTGAAGGGCACATGTTTCTCTTTTAACTATTTCTTCTCCTACCTGAGCAGTCATACCAGGTCACACAAGTTAAAAGCGGAATCAAAATGGAAATTGGGTCTCAGAATTCACACCTCTCCTTTTTACTGCCACCTTACATAACCTCTTAATATAAGTGGCCGTTTGCTTGAGAACCTCCTTATAAGTCTCTACAAACAAAGAGAACAGTAGGAGAAGGACAAAGGGAAAATGTACTTGGGACGGAGACCAGCATGTGCTGCTTCAACTTCTTGGGTTATATCCATCTTTGGGAATTAGTTTGACTGCCCAGATAGAGCATGTGATGCCTCAAGTGGCCAATATGTCAGGAACTAAGATAAACTAACACTCCACAAGGGTAAGCGAACAGGAAGAGAACCAAATTAATATCAATTGCTGCCAGTGGGGAAAATGGACTTTCTAACAAGTGACACCAAATGCAGATTGTCAGGATCTAACTCACAAGAGCAAGTGACTTCAAGTTCAAACTGCCTGGACTAGTGAGCAGATGCTATCAAGTAATTTTCTACTCATAGCAGCTTCCTGAAAAATGTTAGAGCACATGTTAGAGTCTCAGTTTTTCCCACTGAGAGCATTTCACAGCACCCAAGAAGAAAAGACAGAGTCTGAGATTTGCTCTAATACAGCTAAGTGCCATTTATAATTACTGTACTTAAAGGTGGCTCATTTGCATATACTCCTTGACCTTTTCTCCTCTCAAAGGATAGGGATGCAGCGAAGACTGGGCAACCCGTGCCCTTGGCTGTGCTTCCAAAGACAACTAAGGCACATTTCACTTAGGAGAGAAACACTTCTGCCAATAAAATGAGAAAGGAGATATACCCAAGTGTGCTGGAGCTACCTCATATCCACCAGAGACTCTGTAAGGCAGAACAGTCTCAAGTACTTTTAGGTAAATTGAAGTTTGACTTTTCACATTGTTTCCATGTAAACCAAATAACATGATCAAGTTAATCATGACCATAAATCACCAGCCTATAATTGAAATCATCCCTACAAATTTATTTATGTACTTAGTAAATAACCCTTTTCTCATACTCAGTATGATAGTTGCATGTAAGGAGGCTAACTGTAAATATCAGACCAGCTCTAGGCAGTTAGTACAGAGTAACTCAGCAGGGTCTAATGGAATGGTTATCATCTTAAGGAGTCCGAGTCTATAATTTTGTTCGAAGTGTGGGTTTGACTCAGGAAAGACACAAATATTTTTGTGATTTTTAAAGCCAACTTGATTAAATATGGTGCCGGGGCCAAATGCAGCCCCTGCCCCAGTTTTGTAACTAGTCTTACTGGAAAACAGCCAGATTCATTTATTTATGTGTATCTAGGTCTGCTTGCAAGCTACAAGCACAAAACTGAGTAGTTTTAAAAGAGACCCATGAGGCTGAACTCTTTCCTAAGTAGCCTACAGAAAAGCTTCTTTACACTTGCTCTAAATTATGCCTATATTTCTTCAAATCCTATTCCATAAAGCCTGTAAAATCAATAATGCTTATTGAAATCTGATTGTGGGTAAAATGCCTCTCTATTCTTTCTGAATATTCCTGGGCAAAATCTCCCTGGGAATAGCATTAGCAGATAGTGATAGTGCCACTGGCTGTGTGCACAGCCCGGGCTGCAGGATCAAGGTCAGCCCTTTAATCTTTTAAGCAGCAAATATTTGCTCCCCACTCCTCACCCATGGCGCTTTTCTCAGTGTTTTGTGAAATGTAGCACATAATGAACCTGTCTTTTATTTTTACTGCTGTCAGTGGGTAATTTATACATGGGGGTATTCTATCATAGTTTTGTGGGGTTTGTTTTGTTTAAGATTGTCCATTAATTTAGCTGTTTATAAATATATTTTTCAATTTAATTTTAAAACTATTCAATTCTACACTTACGTTTAAAGTGCAATAATTTGATACATATATGGTATATAATGATCAAATCAGAGAAATCAGTATTTATATTTTCATGAACATTTCTACTTTCTAATGTATTGAAACCTTCAAAATTCATTTAAGTTATTGTCATAGTACTATGTTATAGAATGGCAGAATTTGTCCTTCCTACCTATCATGCCCCCAGTGATTACTGCTGTAATTTTTACTTCTGTGAAATCAACTTTTCTATGTTCCACAAACATACGAGAACACTCACTGTTTGTTTTCTGGTATCTATCTTATTTCATTTAACATAATGTCCTGTAATTCTTTCCATGTTGCTGTAAATGACAGAGTTCATTCTTCTTTTTGATTCAAAAATTTCCAGCAAGGTATTTTGATCATAATTGGACATCCTCCCCATTTCCCACCTTACTACCCTCTGACTTCATGTCCTGTATTATGTCTTTTTTCAAAATATTTATTATTTAATATTTTATGTATATGTGTGTATTGTGTGTGCACGTATGTAAGTGATCCTGTGTCATGTAATGCTTGTGGCGGTCAGAAGAGGGTATCGGGTTCCCTGGAACTGGAGTTACAGACAGTTGTTAGCTGCCATGTGGGTTCCGGGAATCTAACCCAGGTCCTCTGCAAGAGCAGCCAGTGCTCTTAACTGCTGAGCCATCTCTCCAGCACCCCCATATTTTCGTTTTTCAAAAAGACCTATTGAATCTAATCTGTGTTTCCCAAGTCCTCTTAAGTGTGGGTCTATCTCTCAGAGTCTGATCGACCTACCAGGCATCACACCAGTAAGGAAAGCTGGATCTCTCCTTCCCAACAGCTCCAATTGCCAAGAGATCTTCAGGTAGTGCCAGGGCTTCCTTCCCACTTGCACCATCCATCCTGGGCTTCGCTGGATTACACAGATCTTGTGCATGCTGTCATAAATGCTATGGGTTCATATGTACAACTATCCCTTGATGTCCAGAAAACCAAGTTTCCTTATTCACCTACCACCTATGACTCAAATCATTCTGCCCCTTCTTGCATAATGATTCCTGAGTCTTGGGAGGAGAGGCTGAGCACTCTGCAGTCTCTTGTTCTCTGCATGTTGACCAGTTGTGGATCTCCATGTTAATTTCCATATTCTATAGAAAAACCTTCTCTGGTAAGAGTTGAGAAATGCACTAATCAGGCTGGGGGAACACACAAATTTCCTGAATAATGTTTTGCTCATAGATAGATGAATATATAGATAGCTAGATAATTTTAGATATATATGTATGTATATATTGCTATTAAGTTTTAGTTTCCTTGTGTATTACAGACATAATTCCTTGCCAGATGAATACTTTGAATATATTTACTACTACTCCACATTGTCTCTTCCATCTGTGGTGGTTTGAAAGAGAAGTGTCTCACAAAGTTTCAAGTGTTTCAATATTTTTCAGTTGGTGGTGCTGTTCAGAGGGGTCATGGAACCTTTGGGAGATATGGTCTAGCTGGAGGAAGCACACACTGGGAGAGGGGTTTGGTGGTTCATAGCCTTGCTCCACTTCCAGTTTTGCTCTCTCTACTTCTTATTTGCCCTTAGTGATGTGATCTCCGGGCTTTCAGTTTCTGCTCGCCACATGCTGCCAGCCTCTCAGTCAAGAGGAAACTCTATCCCTCTGAAACTGTAGACCAAAATAAACTCTTCCTTCCATAAGTTACCTTGGTCATAGTGTTTTATCACAGAAACAGAAAAGTAACTAACACAATTCTACTCATTATTCCTTTTGCTGTGCAGAAGTCTCTTCGTTGGACAGGCTCCCATTTATCTGTTTTTGGTTTTTTTGCCTATGCTTTTGCAGTCTTATAAAAAGAATTAAATATTGCCAATGCTGATGTCTCAGAGCATTTTTCCTAGTAAATTCATAATTTGGGGTCTTATTTTTAGATTGCTGATTTACTCTTGGTTGGAGAGTAAAAGAGCTCCAGTGACTAGCTTCACTGCCATGCACAATTGAAAAATTAGGTCAGGAAAACAGGAAGTATCCATACGCAGAAGAATGAAATGAGCAAGCCCTTTGTATAAAGGCATTAATCCATTCTCGAGAGCTCTTATGATCTCCACACTTTCCCAAATGTTCTATCTCAAGACACCTTGGCAGTGGAGAGTAAGTTTTTAGCATGCAAATTTGGGAAAGACAAATTTAGAACACACCACAAATCCAGACCGTACCAAAACAGCTGAAATTCCACCTGGGTAGAAAACTTATGAAGAATAAAACTCACAAATTTAGCTAGACTTAGCCATGACAATCTTCCAAGTAATTTAAACTTTAACGTGAAGGAAAATCAAACATTAACAAAATAAGCAAAACACATTTGCAACTACAGTTATCCTTTGGAATCCACAGGAGACTGGTTGTAGCACCACCGACCCTTGACGTACAAAAATCTCTATATGCCCATCTTCCTCTGATAGAATAATTAAGTGTTATTAAATTACCTTCACACATCATCTTTTGTATGTGAAATTATCTCAAGATTGCTTACAATAGTGAATATAATGTAAATGCTGTATAAATAGTTTTCATGCTCTATGGTTTTGAGAATAACAACAAAAGCACCTTATATGTTCCGTTCAGGTGCTGTTTTTCTGAACAATCTCAGTCTCCCCCTGTTTTAATTCAAGGTTGAGGATCCCAGGGACACTACAAAGAATGTCAAGAAGGTACATACAAACATGTTTGGACTAGTCTACCTGTGAGGTTCCTAGAGCCCAGCAGAAAGATGATAGACTCAGGGTTTGGAGATTGAAATTTAACTTTTATAAGAAAAAGATTTACATGTGTATCTGTCTGTGTTGGAATGTGTTCATGTGAGTTCAAGGGCCTACAAAGGCCAAAAGAAAATGCTGGATCCCCCTAGAGTTACAGGTAATTGTGAGCAATCCAATGTGGATGCAACCAAAGAGCAGTACACAGTCTTTCCAGAGACTCTGAAATGTGACTTTTTAACTAGCATGCTGAGAGCAATAGGATGATCACTGGGAAAATTCTGCCCTAGTCTGCTTCATATGTCAATACTCAAAGTCTAAAACAACTGCTGCTTGAATGATACTTTCAATACTTGGACACTGCTTCTACCTAATCAGTATATAGCCAGGACTTCATCTGATGTCTGTCATCATGCTATGGCCACGTTTCTCTGTAATGTGTTAATTGAACACTAATGAGAAGATAAAGGCTTTTATAAATTCTTTCAGAAAACAACATTATATATTTAAAAGTTGGCAAGCTTTCTGGTGATATTCTATGCAGGTTCATGACATTTCCTTGAAGCTGTCTATATAACACATCACCTATCAACCTCTTTGACACTACTTACACCAAAACATCCCAGAGGCAGACAGAAGTGAAAGCTCTGGAGTCTAATTAACCTGAAAGTGTCAAGTTTTCAAATTCATGCTAACCTGAGGACCCGAGGAAATTTAACATGTTCATTAATTCCACAAATATTTATCAAGTCTAAGTCAATGTTTAGGATGCAAAAATGAGTAAGAACATGTTCTTTTTCTGAGTACCTCATATTTACCTGTGCTTTAAGACAGTGCCAGTTGAGCTCTACTGTAAGGGGTTGGAAAATTCCTAACACAAATTGTCAATGCTTTGTTGTAATAAATCAAATCTAGTTTATCATAAAATCATTCCTACGTGAAAGGATTTTGCTAGAAGGAAAGAGATCAAATGTTGCCTTAAAGCAGGTGCCTATCTCTCTGTTATGCTTAAATTGAAATTCTCTTATTAACTTAAAGTATACATACAATTTAATGTCAGAGTTTAACTACTTTTTTAAAAGAAAAAGAACAATGTGGAACTGAATTAATGGCCTCTGATTATCTTGAAAGATCAAAGCTCTTAAATATAATATTGTTCTACACACTGCATTATTTAAAGATTAAAAATACAGAAGGAAAAAATTTGTGGGCCCTATGTCCAACCAGATTTCAGAACTAAAGAAGGCTATTAGTGAAATAACTTAGGAAATCTGTTTAGTGAACTGGATTAAAGCAATAGTAACTTCTTATTTTTGATCAGTGTACCATGATTATGAAAAGGTTAACATTAGGGGTAGGTAAATGAGGAGCATAGAGGAACTCTGTTCCATTTTTGTAACTCTTGTATAAAAATAAAACAAATATACTGAAGAGTGATATATATGCCAAATTATTTTAAAACTATCTAGCTTTTCTCATGTCTTTGTACATTTGGAAGAGATCTTAGAGCATCAAGTTAGCCAGGTAAAACAGGCATCATCGGGACTTACTTTTGCTAAGTAAGGACATGCAAGTATAGGCTTCCAGATGTTCTGGAAAGTTTTAAATGTTCCACTACTGGGAGATGTAGAATCAGTGCACATTCCTCTGTAAAAGCAGACCTGGAGAGATCCATAGGTGTCTTTTCCACAATCTTATTGATTTATCTCTTAACACATGCATTAGGGTATATTCCAGAATTCTGCCAAAAGTGACATGTCTACTGACAAAAACTACTGCCTCAGTCTCAAGGTTGAACTTCAGTTCCTTCAGCATGTTGAACTTTATACTAATTACCTAAGTATTCTACCAATAGTTTTCACATGGAATTGGTGTTTCTAAAAGAAGAGGATAGTTATGGTAATTGCTAAAAAAAAGTAGGTGATTAAGCTCTGCTGACATGGACTGCTTATTCTTTGCTGATTCGCTGTAAGATTTGGTGGAAAGAAGAGAGAAGCAGATAGTTTTGAAAAAGATAAAGTGGATGCAATTATCTCAAGATCTCTGTCAATTGGATAAAGGCTAGTCACTGGTAAGCTTGGGTCTTGGGCTTTGAGAATACCACTTTCACCATCCCAGCCACTGAATCCTTTGGGCAAGGAAGTTTTCCTCTAGATACTTTTTCCTTTCTATTTTTTTTTTCTTTTTAAATGTTCCCTCACTTAGGGTGGATATAATGTTTTCTAATATGACAAGTCCAATCAATTTAGTAGCCCAAGGGCCTGGCATGAATTTAAAATGGCTTTCCTTTCAACCACCATTAAGTCTGTTATACAGCAAAAACTGTCATCATTTAATTGGAAATATGGGATAAGTATATTTATCCTCCAGAGTTCCCATTTAATCAAGTTAGGAAGCATCAGCTGAAGTGAACTCAATTTGATTACATCAGGAAGGGTAGCTCAAATCAGAATGTAACTCCAGACTGAGAAATTCCATCCTCTGAAGCCATGTATATAGTCGAAAGTAGGCCATTGTGAAGTATTTAGATAATTTCCCAATTTAAAGATGTGTTTAGCTTAATCTCCTGACCTCACATTTGTTTCTCACATACCATTTTCAATAGCAGTCAGGATGTTTAATTTTTATCTGTTTTTTCTAGTTAATTCTAATTTATGACCAAAGGTTACATGGTGAAAAATGTAAAAATCTATTCTACCTAGTGTTCTATCGATTAGTTATAACTTCAATATAACATACCCTAGTATAAATTATAGTTAGTCTGATAAACTAAAATTCACAAATATTGCTTTGCACATTCTAATCTAAAAATTGGGAAAAAAATCAAACACTCTTATGTTCCAGGTATAAGAGTAGCTTTAGTATCATAATTCTCCAAAGCATGATTTTTTTCCCCTGAAAGGGAGGCCATTAAAAAACAATCAAGCCAGGATGTCTGAAAATAAAAGAAGACTTTGCAAGACTCATCCAGTTCTTAGATAATTTTAAGAATGTCATCTGATCCTCAGATATCAAGCATCTAAGAAACATTACACAATTCATTCAGTGGAGCATGCTAATAAAAGTCACAGAAGAGAGGCTGGAAAGATGGTTCCGTGATTAAGAGCATTGTCTGCTCTTGCAGAGGACCTGGGTTCAATTCCCAGCATTCACATGGCAGCTTACAACCATCCATAACTCCAGTTCCAGGAAATACGACACCCTTTTCTGACCTCCACAGGCATTGCATGACATAGGTACACTTACATATGTTCAGGTAAGTATGAGTACACTCATACACATAAAATGATAGAAATATTAAATAAATAAAATATAAAAAGTCACAAGAGATTTCGTGGTGTTATAATTGTTATTTATCTCATGTTTTCTCACTGGTGAGTGTTTTCTCTATTTTTCCACTGATACCCTTTTGAATTCATTTCTAGACATATTTATTTTAGAAATTGGAAACTGTAGTTTGTCAATTTTATAGCTATTCACATAAACAAAAAGGTCTTTCTTACTTCAATCCTAGCATATAGTTTAAAGGAAATTGCTAGGTTTACCTATCTCCAGTATTCATGAAATATTAATGCATTGGCTTTTCTCTTGAGTTCTTAGGAAAAGAAATATGAATTTTAATCAGATCACATCATATAGGAGTTAGGGCACTTTTTCAATGTTTTATGCAATTTGGTGGAGTTTAATCTTTTGCCTAGTATAAGATTTCATATTGCATTTGTAAGGCATAAACTTACAAACCCAAAATCTCTTATTTGATTTTTAATGTCGAATTTACAAAGTGGAAAAAGAAATATTTCCGCAACAGGAAATTGAAGCCAAGAGATGACACCAACCTAGATTTTATGGTCTATACATCTTTTACTCCTCTGCTACCAAAATGTCCCCGCCTAATCAGGACAGGATGTTGGTTATCAAATAGTTCACAAGAGATCTAAGCACTTGCCTCAGTCCATTTCTGCTGCTACGATTCCTTAGACTAGATAGGCTATAAATGATAGAAATTTACTTCATATAGTCTAGATGCTGGAAAGCCCGACACTAAGCTGTCATAAGGTTTGGCATCTTTCCACTGTAACTTCACCTGGCAAAAAGGGCTAGTTAAAAAATAGTTAAAAGAATATTCTTCCTGGTATTCTATCAATGAATTAAAACTATTAATATACTATACCCTAGTATCAATTATAGTTAGTCTGATAAATTAAAAATCACAATATTGCATTGCATATTCCATTCTAAAACTCTGAACAACAACAAAAAAATCAAACACTCTTATGATGTTAGGGTATAGGGCAAGCTTTATGATCTCTGAAGATCTCTTTTATCTGAACTAGTCCCATTCCTATGCATTGTTTCCAAAGGCCTTGCCTCCTAATAACCTGACATTATAGATTAGGTTTCAGCAAAAGAATTTCAGGATGATATAGACATTCAGATTATATGTTAGCTTTCTGTCACTGTAACAAAATACTTATGAAAACAACTTATATATGTTATATATGTTAAATGTTAGGAAGCTTTCTTTGACTCACAATCTCAGGGCATGATTGCTTGGCTCTGTCACTTCAGAATGGTGCCATGCAGAATACCATGCCAAACTGTGAACTGTAGAGCAAAACTGCTTACCATGGACAAAAAGCAAAAAATGGAGAAAGAAGAAATGGAGGAAGGAACCAGGCTTCCAATATCCCTCAAGGCCCCCAGTGATCTAGCTTCTTTATACTAGGCCCCATCTAATAAAGGTTCTGCCCTCTACCAGCCATCAGCAGGAGACCAAGACTTTAAGCATATGGCCTTAGAGAAAAATTTAAGATTCAAACCATAACAGAATATAGCAATATGCAATCTCAGAAGACCTAGTGATTTGAAACAATTTCTGTGTGAAACTCTGGTATCTGTAATTTCTATTGTATAGCATACTTCCTTGCTCCCATCCTGTGTTATCTTAGAAAATACCTGTACCATTCTGTACACTCCTGGTAAGGCTGAGACTTCGCTCTCATAACAGGCCTGAGAGATTGCCAAGCACTAGCCAATTGAAGCACTGCATTCCCGTGAACACACTGAGTAGGACAGAGAAAACACACATGTAGCACGCAGAGTCTCTAAGAGTCTTGCTCAGGTTCTATATACAACTATAGAAAATATGCCATCCTATTTCTACTTGTTATCAGGCCAGTACGGAAAGCCCCTGGAAATAAGAAGTAAAGATCTTACCATGCTGGAGGAAACAGAGACAACAGAAACAAACCATGGAAAGAAAAAAGATGTTGAAGAATGTGAAATTCTAGGTCCAATCATGCCCAAAGACATCATTCCTAGATTCCTGGTTAAGTGAGATAGAATTTACTACTTTTTGCTTCAATTGGTTTGCACTGTAACCAAGACAACTCTGACTACTGTAGATTATATGTCTGTGTTAAGTAAACATTATTTTATATTGTTGTTTGCCCTTGCTTATGTATCACAAGGCATTTGCTATCTAGATGGATTGTTCTTGTTGATCAAGTGGAGCCACTGTGGAAATGAAAATGCAAAGTTCTGGAAGAATATCAGCATATTTGACTTTCAGTCAAACCTATCCTGGGGAACAGAGGGTAGCAATGTCATGGTCGGATGACTCTTGAGAGAGTAAGTCATCAAGATCGCAAGAAGGCTAAGTCTAAAAGGGCCTGAATTGAAATTCTAAACAGTGGGTTGACCTTGCGCTATGCTAAAGAGGTGGGAGTAATAGTCCTTTAATGAAATAATGTACTTTTCCTTCCCAGGAGTCCCAACCCCTCAGTACAGTCCCTCTAAGCTGAACCAAGTGAGGTTTTGCTCACTCTTTCACCTGATTCCTGACTCAGAAAGGAATAGCTATTTATTTTTTCTTCCCTTTTCATTTGGATGCTGGGAAAGAACCTAAATATGCTTTTTCTGGTACTTTGGGCTTCGTTACTTTTTCTCTACCACTCTTTCTCACTGTGGCTGCCTGCAGCAGTATGGCTGACCTCTGTGCACACTTAACTTGGGCAGCATAAGTTTTTTTCCCCTTTTGTTCTCTATGCTCTTCCTCTGGGCAGCTGTTAAGCTTACAGTTTGCTTGCCCTGGTATTTTTCTTTTAAACACTAATGGAAATTTCCTCAAGCTAAGAAAGGAAAGAAAAGGAAGAATGAGAATGAGAAAAAGATAAGGAAAAAGTTAAATGAAAGCTATAACTAAGTCAACATGGTGGCATACTCCTGTAACCTCAGCAGCACTTGGGAGGCTAGGCAGGAGGATCACAATTTGGAGGCCAGCCTGTGCTACACAGCAAGTTTTAGGCTAGCTTGGAGAACAGTAAGACACTGTCTTAATATATAAACAAAGAAGGAGGATGTCATATGAACTACACATAAACTGTAGGAGGAATGATACAGAAGCATTCCATGTAAGTAGCACTTCTGAAACACAAAATATTGCCTAGATTTCTAGTAAGACCTTTCCCTGTAAGAAGTCTGTGAGACCACTGTGGAGCCTCTTTAAAGCACAAAAAAAAAGGTAAAAATGAACAATCAGATCTAAAGCAACCCTAGGGTACTGTGAAGATCCCTATCATTTAGACGGGAATCTGTCTCTGTTAGTGTGGACACATACTACTATAGAGAGCATGAAGTAGGAAAACCTACAATCATAGTTCTTTTCCTAAAGAAGAAAAAAAAAAATAGGAGCTGCAGAAGGCATGGAGTGATATGTGGGTCCCAGGAATAGGTCCTCCATCCTGACCAGCCCATGTAATCTATACCTCAGTGAGGTATTTCATTACAGCAAAGCTTTCCCAGTGTCCTACACATGGGGAGGCTGCACTGTATTTGTCAGAAACTTAAAAGAACATCAAAAGTGAAAAGACAGAAAGAGTTGCACAATTTGGGAGAAACTCACATTTTATTATGTCTTAATATAAAAATGCTGAATTACAAATACTGAAAATATTGTCAAGGTGGAACTTATAAAGGAAATTAGGAATCTCACCTTACAGTGTGATGAACTCTTTACAAACTGTCATTCTTTTTGAGTTATTCTGTGTCTCTGCCTAGAAGGTCACTCTATCACCTTTGGAGTGATGGAGGGATGTCAAAGCATGAGATCCCCTGGAACTGAGTTAAAGATGGTTGTTAGCTGCCATGTGTGTGCTAGGAATCGAATCCAAGGCCTCTGCAAGAGCGGTCTGTGCTCTTAACTGCTGAGCTATCTCTTTAGCCCCTGAAAGGGTTATTTAAAAAGTTCCTGAGCCCTGCCACATTCTCACCTTATTTGTACTCCAAAGAGAAAGTACTTTTAACTATGAGTTTGCTCCTGGTTAGGTTGCTGCTTTTATTTTCACATTTTCAAATATATGCTGCTATTTCCAAACTTGTAAATTTTGCATATTGTTACTTCCCTTTTATGGTAGAAATGGACAATTTTCCACGCCCATGTCCCCTTCTTTTTCTCACCTGATTTATTAATAGCATAATTTCTGCTATAGAAAATCATTTAATACATTGAAGTTATTTTATAAATGTTGTTCATTAGAGATAGATATATTATGCCTGTGTGTTCTTTCGAGTTAATTATTGCCTTATTTTAACCTTTACATGTTTCTATAAACCTATTCTTAATTTCCCCTCCTAATTACTTCTTTGATACCACCCCAAACCACTAATCAGTTGTTCTAAATGCTCATATTTGCCACGGAAGTCCCCTATTCTCCACGTCCAGCCACATTTTTATTCTCTTCCTCTGCTCTCTGGCTTCTGGCTTCCTCTGGAGTTTTGTACTTTTTGGCTTTCATCTTCAATCCTCTTGGGAAACTGAATGTATCATCAGAGAGCAGAAAGCAGCTTGATTCTTGTGCAAGGTCATTGACACTTCAAGTGTTCGGTCTCTTCACTGTGAACTATAAGAACTGGTTCCCTTAGGAACAGGTGGATAAAAAACAGAGATTCTATTTGCACCTAAAAATCTGCTTAGGAGGAGGTCATTTTCCACTGAGAGTGCTGAAGAGTTGCCTGGCCATTCTCACCGCAGCTGGGATCTTGATTTAAGACACTTACTTTCCATGAGGACTCTCGCTCCATAACACTAATCATTCTTAGTTACAGAAACATGCAAGTGAAGATCAATTTCAAGAAAAATCCCTAACTATTATTACTCTTGCTCCAAACAAAGCAATTTCTTAAAATGTACCTTACTTTAATTTATTTTTCTTAGCTCTTTAAACCTATTACAAAATATTTTAAGAAAAATTGTTTCAGTGTATCAGAAATATAATACATCAGGGAACTTGATGCTTATTCTTAGGGAAATAACCAACTAGTACATTGTAGAGCAAATTGAATGTGTTTACAGTCACGATTAATCTATTTTTGCAAGGATTATTGCTGGTCTAGAAAAATCATACAATCCTAAATATGTGCAGTTCGAAATTAGATATTCTAAAGTACATTAATTGGGATGTTCAATTTAGTTGCTGCCTAATGTGATATTGATTTAAACTAGATTTTTTTTAAAGTGCCATGTTATCTTGTTCTAGCAATAAGCAGATTTCTGGTTAAGGATGGCATGTTAACCACAAAGCAGTATGTGATAAAGATCTTATGTGTTGCTAAGCTCTCTGCTACCGTGAAAAATAGTAAGATGATCAATTTACATGAAAGAGAGGCTTATTTTGGCACACAGTTGCAGTTTTATTTCTATGATGTCTTAGTATTGGTGCTTTGCCCTTGTGGTGACACAGTACCTCATTATGGATGCATGAGGCAGAGAAAGACGGTTTATGTAGTCATGGTGATTAAAATGCAAGAATAGAAAAATAGAAGAGGTCAAGCTATCATCCCTATCGAGGACATCTCTTCAATTACCTAGCTTCTTTCTACTAGGCTCCACCTTGGAAAGGTTCCACCACGTTCCAACAGAATGACAGGTTGGGGCCCACGCCTCTTAGCTCATGTTTACTTATAAAAACCAAAACATCTTATAGGTTGTACAACGTTTTATGATAAAATTCTGACAAAAGTCTAAAGGCTATCCATTAATAAGGCCAATCATTCCTAAGGGGAGATTGCAAGATCAGTACTCTAAGAATCACTTAAGAATTTGTTAGAACTGAAGATTCTTAGGCCAGCCTTACATCTATTAGTCAGAAATTCTGCAAGTAGAGGCCAGCAGTTTGAATTAATGTGGTTGTTCTCAAACCTCATCACGAAGCAGAAACACCTACACATCTTCCAAAACACAAATTTCTGGACTCAATCCATACTTCAGCATCACAGACTGATAATGATGTTTCTAGTCAGGGGATGATACTTTCAGAAATAATAGCCTAGGGAAACAAAATACATACATGTGACTTCAAGGGGTTAGTATTTGAAATTTGACTCTATATGATGGTTTTGCTTGGGAGGTTTTCCCCAATTGTCTCTGACTTATATATATGTAGAAAAGAGGGATGTGTGGTTTCAACGTGACATGTAAAACCCACAAACTCATATGTTCAACACTTGGCCCCAGCTGGCGGTGCTGTTTTGGCCACCAAAGGTCATGGAACCATTTAGAGATGAGGTCCAGCTGGTGGGCATGGGCCCGTATGCTTGGATTCTGTTCCCTGAACTATCACTGAGATACCCCATCTCCTGCCTTCATCAACAGAGGCCCAGTCTTTGTGCACTCCAACCATAATGGACTGGGCATCTTCTATGAGTTCAAGTAATTCTCTCCTTCCTTTTGTCATTTCTTTCAGTTATTCTGTTCCAGAAATGAGAAAAAGTTACAACACAGGAGTCAGTCCCTCAGCACTCACTCATTGGCATAGACAGAACAGACCAGCCTCTTGGAGTTTTTCATACATTAGCTTATTAGCTAAGTTAAATTTTGCCTGTGATTGTTTTATATAGTTGAAATGCTAAACGGAGGGGCTAGAGAGGTAGTTCAGCAGTTAAGAGCACTGACTGCTCTTGCAGAGGACCCTGGCTTGATTCCCAGCACCCATATGGTGACTAACAACCATTTGTAACTCCAGTTCCAGGAGATCTGATGTCCTCTTCTTGCCTCCATGGACATTGTATGACACAGGTATACTTACACATGCAGGCAATACACTCATGAATATGAAATAAAAATAATGAATAAAAACATGCTTAAAGGGATGAGTATTGTGCTGACATAAAGTCTAACAGATGAACCTGAGAAGTGGTTTTTAAGCTGAAATCTGAGGGGTGATGCATTAGTTTTCTACAGCTGCAACAGACTGCACAAACAATTCTGTAGGCTAGAGTTTTGAGACAGAGCTTCCTGGGCTAAGTGTAGGCATCACTGGGATGAATTTCTTAGTGCCCACCTAATTCCTTTAGTCCACAGTCTGAGTCCTCTGTTTTCAGGGCCAGCACTACAGCATGTTCCCCGTGGCCCACGGCCAAATGATCTTGATTTCCTTCTACATATCTTTTCTACCTTTAAGGATCCTTTTGATAACATTCCGGTCACATAGATAATCCAGAATACATTCCCCATGTTAAACACAGCTAACCAACAACTCTAATACTGTCTGCAAACCTGTCGCTTTTGCCATGCACACATTTGTGGATTTTGACATTAGAACATGGACATTTGGGTGGGATCGTATTCTGTTAGCTGCAGATGATGCTAATTTTTAAAAGTTAAGAAGAGAAAGAAACACTTGCTGCTCCACAAATTTCAAATATGGAGTCCTAAGGAATGACAAAACATTTAATAAGATGAACAAAGACAATATGACCCGAGCAAGAAAGTGAGGATGGTGGCTAGGAGAAGTCTCTGGAAGTAACCTATTTATGATTATGCTTAAAGATGTATCCAGTTTTCCTAGATTTTTGCCAAAAATATCAATAAAGAAATGCCCACGGTTCTTGAAAGATACCAATAGATGCAAAGGTTTCATTAAGGGAAATCGGGATTTTCAAATTATCTATCATGGTAAACTAGTTTTGACCTTTGGGTTTGATGATTTAAAAAATATGTTATTATTTTTATTCCATGTGAATGAATATATTCCCTGCATGTCTGTAAGAGCACCTGTGTCGGACCATGCCTGTGGTAGTCAGAAAAGGGTGCTTGTATTCTGATATTTATTGAAATGTTTATTTTAATGACTAAATTTTAGAACTCTTATTTTGAACTATAATTATTCTTTATATATTTGACAACGTTTATTTCCAGTTTATAACGTTAGGCCTAGTGTATTAAAGTAAACACAATCAGTATAACAGCCAGAATCCTAGATTTGTAATGGATTGATTAAGTACAGTTATTTGGGGCTCATCTACTTCTGTTTCGTTACTTTACTGTGTCTTCAGCCCTCCATCGCTATCTACTTCTGGGCGGAAGCAGGAAGAGGTGTGCTTGCTGTTAGCGAGCTTTGGCCCAGTTGTTAGTGTGAATTACTTTTACTCATATTTCATCAACGATAAAAAATCAAATGGACACACCTAGTGACAAAGAAAATTGAGAACTTCAGTACCTGGCTGAGCTGTTAGTTCCTATCTAACCATGCACTATAATAAGGGTGAACAAAACAAAAGGAAAAAATAATAAAATCTGCTGTTTTGACAGGAAAAGATGTTTACATTTCATGAAGTTAGACCAATCATTCATTTTCCATATATATATATATATATATATATATATATATATATGTGTGTGTGTGTGTGTGTGTGTGTTATTGTATGCATGTGGACATGTTGTGTATGCATCTATATGTGTGCATACACATATGTGCATGCAAGTGAAGGCAAGAGGTTGATACTGGATGTCCACTTTATTTGGGGGAATGAGGTCTATCACTGAACACAGAGTCCACCAATTCAGCTAGACTGGCCGGCTGGCCTCAGAGACCCTTCTGTCTCTGCAACTCCAACTCTGGGGTTATAGACAAGTGCCTCTGTGCCTTGCTTTTCACATTGGTGTTGGGCATCCAAACTCATGTCCTCAAACTTTCATGGCAGGCACTCTATCAACCAAAAAGTCTCTGAAGGCCCCAAGCATTCCTTTTTTCTTTCAAAATACTTCTCAGTCTTCTCAGTGTGGGGTATGATGCCTGTAGGGAATGCAGCATCTAGAACTTGCAAAAATCTTCTTTCTCATGGGTCTTGGGTGGCAGAATTGGGAGTTAAAAACTGTCAAGACAACTGGACCTGAAGGCCCGCATCCTAGGAAAAAATGGCCTGTAGAGAAGTGAGCCCAGACCTCTTCAGACTTCTAAAGTATGATCTTCCTTTACTATTGCGGGGTCCTAATTTCACAGGTGGAAGCAGTCATGCTTAGATCAGCTAAAAAACTACATACTCTTTTAAGTATGGAACACAATAATTAAGAGGTACCATCAAAATAGTTTTCAAAACATGGCCAACAAGAAGGAATTACCCCTGATTTCTTTTGCTGGCCTGGGGGTGCTGTACCCTCCATGTAAGGGTAAAAGAAAAGTGTAGGGTAGGGGTTCACTTGTAGGTAACTGCCAGCCAGAATAAAGTGAAATCTCTTGACAAAAAAACTGGTAATTGCACTTTAAAATTCTCTGTATGCATTTATGGATAGATGATAAACAAGCAAAGGGACCCGGAATGACTCAGTGTTTCTCTCTTTCCTCCCCTCCTCCTCTGTTTCTGCTTTGAACATTGGAAAGAACGCTGGTGAACACCCTCGGAGTTGTTAGATTGGCTGAGGTTTTTTTGTGTTTGTTTTTTTTCTCCCTGATAGAATATAATTTGCTTGTCCTGCCATGAGGTAGAGGAGACTCTGTGGGGTGTTCTGAAAGTGCGTTTTCTTCCCTTTTATCTTTGTAAGGCCATGAAAATTCTGAAATGGTGATTCATGTTTGATTTATTTCTTTGGTTACTAACTGGAAATTTTTCAAATAAATGTATTAGTACTATTGAGAAGCAAATTGCAGCAGTAGTTACTTCTTTACATACTAATATAAAATATAGTATTATTCTCGTATTTAAGCAGATTTCTGCCTCTTCTGTGTAAAAGGATTAGAAGGGATATACTGTTTGTCAACTCTGTCATTAATTAAATATGCTAATTTCCTTGTTTTTAAATCACATTTCACAAAAAAACAAGTATTTCCTCCAAATACATTCCATCTTAATTTTTAGGAACAATCAAAGGAAGGAAAAGATGGAAAACTAATTATCCTAGCAAAGAAAAGTGAATAAGCCTATTTGTAGAAGGTGCTTTTCAGAGATATTAATTCCTAACTGTAACTTGGAAAATACATTGTGTTGCTTGAATCTATTGGGACTTAAAGACATCTAATGTGATCTTCTGGAAATGGAATGTCCAGCAGAAACAGAGAAAATCTTTTCTACCATGGTGTGTGTGTGTGTGTGTGTGTGTGTGTGTGTGTTTATATGTGTATGAAGACAGTAAGGATCCAATTGAAAACTTGGTCTCCCCAATAGCATCAAAACAAATTTTCTTATCTAACACAAAATCCTAGTTTGCTCCCCATAGGTATTGGAAAAATTTCAAATATAATTTATAATTGCTGAGCATTTGTCTAAGCATACGAATATTTTCTATACAGATAGTTTAAATCTTATTGGGTAAGTGGGGCAAAACTAAATTCATAGGCTCTGTAATTTGACTTGAAAATATTCATGGGAAGTGTTCCTTGTTTTTAATTATTTGCAAAACATTTCACAAATATCTCCTAAAAAGAACTGTTTAGAAAGTAAAGGAAATAAATACACTATTGAGCTCTGGTTACCTGTAGGTTGAGTTTCTCTGACACCAGTCCATCGTAAGTCTCTAAATTAGGACTGAGTAGAATTAGCAAACTATGAACTAAAGTTGTAAACTGACAGTTTACAACTCTCAACATAATTAGAGAGAAACCCATAGAGTTTAAAAGTGAAAAACTCTATGTTGTAAAGATATAACTTGCCCATGGAATCCCTGTCAAAATACCAAAAAGATTTTTAAGTGAAATTTAAACTGTCACTAAAGTCATGCGGGAAAAAAAAAATACATTGAAAAACATTCCATAGAGTTAATACAAAAGTAACTACAGATCTCTCCTAAAAGACTTTGGTTGTTAATATTGTGTAATTATTAAGTTGTGGAAATGGAGTATTTTTCTGTGTGCAGAATTATCTCAGAAAGATATTTTCACGAAGAATCTATAATAAAGGAAATCATATACTGTACACAGGAAAAACTTATTTTCTCTAGCATATTTCATTTTTTATCTTTGTTCCCAAGGCTTATTTCAAAAGTTAATTGCAAAAATCTTCCTTCCAATTAAATAATACATTGTATTGCTTAATAAATTTTGTTTCAAATGTCAAAACATGCCTTAGCTATGGGGTATAATCTTTTACTTCTAAAGAACCAACTTTACTTTTTAGCCCATTACATCATCCTTATATCCTAAAATTGTCCATGACTATCCATCTTACTGATGTTTATTTTATCCATGAACTAGAAAGAAATGAATTTTGCCAACAATTAAGGAATTATAGTTGATTTAGCATGAATATATTTGAAAGAGATTAGAATTTTCAGCAAAATTTCCTTCGCCTGATTGGATATTTGGTACTCATTATGGTCAGGTTTACATTCTGAAAATCCAGTGGAATCTAGATGAATCAAAAGCAAAGAAATCTTTAGGGTTTTACTAGCACATATCTTCGTGCACATCCTGTGTTTGGTGGCTGCATTCGGAGGCCGAGCAGTGTTATCAGAGCCCATGTCTTATGTCTCTGCTCCAGTTCCTGTCTGGGCCTGTACTCATCCCCATCGTAACCTCATTAACTTTCACTTATACATGTCATGGTTTATCTTAGTTGGTCTCCTTTGCTGCTATAGAAAAAATTTCTTCTTAAGTTAAGAAAGGCATCTGCTGTGGTCTTCACAATTCACCTCTATAGCTTATGAGGTAAGAGCAGTAGGCAAATTCTCTCCCACCCTCTAGAACAAGTCCTTCTAGAAGGTCTTGAATGGATTTGCCTGGGTTATGTGTCCACACTATACAACAAATACTGCACTCAGTGACAAGGCATCTCCCTTTAAAGAGGAGATTTGGCTGATCCAACAAAAGTCCTATGATGTAAGCTCTAGCAGCTCTGAAACTAGAGAAAGTGCTAGAAAGATTCAGAATGGAGTGAGCTACCCAGGTACTCAAAATTGTGATGAATAAAGATCACATTCATGTCTCCCAAATCAAAGGGAACATCCTGATTATCATTTTGGCATACTTTGATAAGTCTCACATTTGACACCCATTATCAACTGGCTGCCATTGCATGGACATATCACATTTTATTTACTTATTTATTTATTTACTTATGCATCAGTAGATATTTACTAATTATGGCTATTAGGCTGATCGTTTAAAGTTTAGAGTCAGTGTTACCAATGCAAAGAAGGTAGCTAGTGAGACCAGAACAAGGGCCTGACCAAGAATGACATTAACTATACTACTTTAGGCTTTCATTTTCTACAAGTTTGACCTCAAGAACACTATCAAGCACCAGTAGAAGCAAAAAACAGCAAGCTCTTCTCACCTTGTCCCATTCACCAGAAAGACAGCAAAGCACTAGGTTCCTATGACGGGAAATGAAACATTTTGGTCTATTTCACAACTCATCATCAAGCATTCACTTCTCTGGGCTTCCCTTCTGATTCTTCATAATATGTCTACAGTTAGAAGACTAGAACAAGCTAAGTATAAATACTAAAACAAATATAAAACTTTACTAATGAATTTGGAATTTGGTTAAATTAATAATCAAGAAGGAAGAAACCCTGAGATATTAATAGTTTTCAGGTAATTATTATGGATAGCATCTACCGTGGCCTCTATGGAAATTGAGATTCCCATAAGATAGTTTGGTTCTTGTGAATTGGAATGATTTCACAGTAAATGTTTAATCTTTAGGGAGCATGTAAATGAGAGACTAGAGAAGAAAAAGAGCAAGAAAGGGAGTAATTTACCCAGAAAATGTAGGTGATAATTCTGGAAAAAACAGAGATAGAAGGAAAGAAAGCTTTATATTCTTTTGTCCTGCTTGCCTACTGATTTCCCTTCTAAAAGTTATGAGAAATAATGAGTAGACAGTCTTGGCTAGGGGAGGGATAGCATGCTAGTAAGAGGAAATCGGAGAATGCTTGGGAATGAAGGGAGTGCTCTGGCCGTCGCTGAAGAGCAGAGATGCGGGCCAGCAGGTCCGGACCTCATGGAAAGTAAGTGTGGGTTTCCAAGTGCATCGATGCCACCTTGTGTGTGCCTACTTTGGCTTTCTATTGATCCTAACGGAAATTATAGCATCTAGGATCTTTGATATCTTCAGGGAAACTAAAATATAACTAACTCTTCACTTTTTCTGCCAAATATGTCCCAGGGAATTTTCAGATTGTCTTTTAATAGTGGTAAGAAAAGATTAGAATCTAGGACATTTTAATTTGTTATGAAGGAAACAACTGAGAGAAACAAGATTGAAAAGCTCCAACAAGACCAAGGTATTTGAAATCTGTATTAATACTGTTAGTTTGGGAATGAAAAGAAAGGGGCAAATTAAAACTAAATTCCAAATGGAGCAAACAGAGCTTGATGAGAGAGTTAATATAGTAGGCAAAATAGGAAAGGTCAAAACAACCCAGAGCTTTGGCTCTTCACAGCAGTAAAGATTAAGAAAGTCAGGAAGGCAAGCTGACTTCGGGGAGACTGTTCAGTCTGACATGTCCTAGCAGGAATGTCAAAAGAATGGTGGAAATAAGCCATTAGAGGTAAAGAAAAAGGCAGGAACTAGAGTGCCAACAGGATATTGTATCACCTGCAACTCACTGTCTACCCCAATCCTCACAAACTGCTTCCTTCTGTTTCAATTGTGGCGTCATCTGCACAGCTGGATCACTAGGCTGGTTTTGGAACGGAGGATAAAGGCTAAGTGTTGACATTAATAGACACTAAACACACCTACTGAGTGAGGACTATCTGTGAGTAACTTGTTAGTCATAGAATACTGAATAAAACTGACCAACCATTTCTAAACACCTTCTGAATAAAAAAACATTTAAATGCACTGTGGCAAGCTATTTCATTAGTTTACTAGCATTAAAGTATGCTGGTGCTTCCTGATGCACTTGAAGAGCATCCTGCTTACCTCCTCCATCAGGCATAGAGAAAAAGCTTCTTCACAGCTCTCTTCAGGCCAAAGATAAGATACCAGGTAAACACTCACAGTCGTGTGATGAGTGTCATTGCCCGCTCTAATGGATGGCACCTGGAGCTAAGCAGATGGACATCGGTTATTCTTTAATGGAAGGAAGCTGGAAATGAAAAGCCTAAGCATGAATATTTACATCATATATTATCATTTAAAATGTTTGTCTTTAGAAAGTTTGCTAACTGATCTACTTACAGATATCCCTTGTTAGCTTAGGACTCAGCACCTACTCCATGCCTAGAAGTATAAGGTTAATATTTTAGTAAAATCTGAGGGATTAGGATAATGGTGCTAGGACCTTTGTGCTTCATCCTCTGAAAGCAGTAGTTGAATTCTTCCTATATCAATTCTAATTTCCACACAGCTCTTCAATAATCATTAATAATCAAGTTATGTTTATGGCCTTGAGACTGCAAGCACAGACTTTTAAGAAAAAACTACTCTGGCAAGGAAAGAAAGAAAAACAATCAGTGTTTCCTATCTAATAATAAACAACTTTTATAGGTGAGTAGACAACAAAACAAAGATGACATTTTTTCACAATTAAGAAGATTCTGCATTGACTCCAGTTTTGTGTCAGAAATGGTCTTCTAAAGAAAAAAGGAAAAATCAAAACTTTGCTAGACAAAAATTTTATTTCAATGAAATGCTGTCTCTTTCATTAAAAAGATTAGGCTTGTATTTGATTTCAGAATCCATCTCCCGGAACTGGAGACAGTTTTGTGTATACTGTGTCTGTGGATGCCAGAGTCTGAGACTGCCTCTATGACACAGAGTGCAAGAAAATTCAATGTGCTTCAAACAAGATCAAGTCTTTATCCTTGCCTCCAGAGAAAAGATGCCTTTCTAGCTTCAATAAGAAAAATTCGATAAAACAAAGGGATGGTACATGGGCTCACTTGGGTTAAGATTATAAGTTATTATCCTTATAAACAAACCATCACCTTCAAGACTGGCTATGCCTTAGGGATGAAAGTGAGCACACAGCCTTCACTCTCCCAAACTATTCGGTAAAATCTATTTATGCTTCCAGGAATTTTTAGATCAAAATCTCCAAACTCCATAAATGTTTAAGAAGCTAGTGAATAACAATCTTTTCGGTATCCTCTACACTCACTTAGAGAATTGGCTTAGCTCACAGTGGTAGAAATCCTACACAATCACCTATTAGATTGATTGGGGATGAATACCTTATGTGCATCTGAACAATCTGATGTTTCTCTCCCCAGAACTGAGACACCTCCAGCACGGATGAGATGCGAGAGCTAGACAGCCATAGATTTGAAGCTTTCCTTTGGGAGAAACTATGGGAATCTAGTCTTCAGAGAAAATAAAGGAGGTGTACAATGCAGAAGGCAGAGCCACACAGACCCTGAGAGGAAAATCAAACAGGAGAATTACAGCAGCAGGCTTCTCACAGTCTGGCTTTGTGCAATTAACTTCCAGGATATCCACCCTGAAATTCTATGTCTATCTGTCTGTCCATCTACCCACCTATTACTTACGTATTTCAATTGAATCAATCTGTAATCTCTTTCTCATATCTACCTATGACAAAATATAAAAACAATAATGCAAAAATATAACAATATATCAACTTTACTCACTGATGACTTTGATGTCTATTTAAAATTATCTTAGAAATATAGTTGTAGGGGCTGGAGAGACGGCTCAGCAGTTAAGAGCACTGCCTGCTCATGCAGAGGACCCAGGTTCAATTCCTAGCACCCACATGGCAGTTATCAATCATCCATAAGGCCAGTTCCAGGGGAATCTGATGTTTTCTTCTGACCTCCTTGGGCATTGCATGACACAGGTGCACTTAGGCATATGCAAGCAATACATACATACACATAAAAATAATAAATAAAACAAAAATAATAAATAAAGATAAAAATATATTTGTAGATTAGATTGTAGTCAATTACACAAGTTACTTGAGTAATTCGCATAGAAATAATGACAAAGCTCTTTAAATTGTCATATATATATATGTGTGTGTGTGTGTTAAAGTAAAACATGGGTGGATTGTAATTTCTGAGGTGAGATATCTTCCAAAAACAAGAGATCTCAGTCCTATGGCAATCTTAAAACTTCCCCAACGGTTTCAAGGACTGCTCAGGTCTGTGTTCCTACATGACGAGTCCTTTGTCTGGAAGAACACCTGGCTTATAGGACCCAATTCAGCAAATTATAGGACCCAAAACTTCCGCAAATCATTTGCATCTGGTTATGTATTTCTTAGTCTTTACTTCTAGAAGATTGGGTAAGCTGACACTGAAAGTCCTAGGTCTTGGAATATTGGATTCATTTTGGAATAATTTGCCCTAAAGTCATGGGTATAAGGCTTCACTTAACAGCTTGACCACTATATCTGTGAGAAGAATTTACTTTTCTCAGGAGGACGAATTGAGATAAATAAAATGCCAGCCCATTTTGTTGAAGATAATAAAGTTAAGTTTAACAATTACCGTCAGTCTTACTATTTATATCTTTTAACTGGGCACATTCTTATTACATTTAAGAACAGAGTAGGGGTGTAGATCTGTTTTAGAGCCTTAATTAACATATGTGAGGGCCTGAATTTCAACCCCAGTACTACAACACAGACACACACACACACACCTCTTAAATATTTCCTAAAATTATAATTTGTACTAATTTTCTCATTATTGACCTCCAAATCAAGTCCTAATAAGGACTCTTTTTTCTTTAAGACAAATAGTTTCTTCATATCAAGAAATAGGAAAAATGTTTTTAATTAATTTTATTTTTTTCCAGGGATAATTAGTCTATCATGACTCTTCAAATTGAATCATAACATTTCTGAGAAATTTGTATGAGAATTTTCACAGGCAGTTTTGCCCTAAGGTTTGGCCCAGCCTACAGAAAGAACATTGTGGTGAAACTCCCCAATCCCCCAGTTGTTGGGAGTACCACTGATTCAGAGCCTTCTGTCCTCAAGTCTTAGAGAATTGCCTCCAGTGGCAGAGTCACCTAGCCTGAAGTCATACCAGCTTCCCCAGGTAGCCCATATCATCTAATTGAAGAGTTGATTCAATTTAGGACAGACTTAAAGGGACATCTCAGGCTCAGGTCTTACTGTGCCACTACTGTAAGTTCACAGCCCAACTTTCTCTCTCTGTTCCTTCAGTTCTGCCTCTGCCCAACAGGAGCTGATCTAAGAGCTGTCTGTGTGGTAATCCCAGCCTCAGTGTTAGCTTCCCAGGAGATTTAAGAAAGATCAAATACAAACGGAAACATCACTTGGCAGATATTGTAGAGCAGATTGTGAAAAGCTGAAAAATAACATGATTTCAATCACTGGAGGAGCATCAGGCCAAGCACAGGCTGTTTACCATATTTTGACTGTCATTTCACCTTGGCCAGCTCTGCCCACTGTTACTATCTAGCATGTCATCTGTTATATCTTCCTCAAGAGGGTCATGATTTTATTCCTGCGCTAACATAATTCCTGAGCACTGACAATTTTTTTCATGTCTTCATAAACTTTTTATATTACTTATTATATAGTCTATACTGATATAGTAAGAAATTTAATTACGGCTTTTTTTAAAAAAATATTGTTTTGGTATAAAAATGTATTGCTTCATAGCTTTTCACAGGGTTTGTATTTTAAATGAGCTAACAAAACTATTAGACTCCTACAAGCACCCCTATAGCATTCTCTGCCTCCTCCTCCTACACTCTAAAGTCAATCCATGATTTGCAGATTTTTAACATTAGGAGTTGGTTTTAGATTTTTAAATTTATGTCAAGGAAACTATACACTCAAAATGTACCTTTTAACATCGAGTTTCTCTCACTGAAATTTATGGTTCTTTTATCACATGCTCTGTGGCTCTAGTCATTTTCGCTGTATATACATTTCTAATGCATGCACTTATTAAAAGTCATTTATCCATTTTCTTCTGCTGAGGAACAGCTGCATTATTCCCAAATGTCTTTCATTGTGTATGTGTATCTTTCTGTGGTATATGCTTAGGAAGCAAAGTGGTGATTCACAGGAATAGGTATCTACATGTTTGACTTTAGTAGATACTGTCAGAAGGGTTGTACTAATTAGCATATTGTCATCTGCACTTGAGAGTTCTAGTTACTCCACATCTCCATCAACAATTGCCATTTGATACACTCATGTTCATGCAGTTTGGAGATGTAGTTTTATCCCATTTTGATTTTAGCTGCATTTTTTTATGTCTAGTTATGCTGAACAGTATTTCATAAACACATTATTTGGATATTATCATTTGGTTTGTGAAGAAACTTTCTGATCTTTCTTTTTTATTTGCCCATTTATATATTGCAGGAGTTCTTTATATAGTCTTCACATAGTCTTTTTTCTGATGCATATAATACAAAGATATTCTGTTTAGCAACTTTTTTACTTTTAATGATGTCTAATCAACAAGAATTAATTTTAATATGATAAAATTTAATATAACTTCTCTTTGAGTTAATGACTGTTGTAGATCACTTTAAACATTCTTTCTAGCCCAGAGATAAATATCTTTTCTTTTAAAAGTTTTTCTTAGAAAAAATTTGAAGTTATTACATTTTTATTTGAAATACAGTTGAACTGATGACATTAATTAAAAGCTACCTCTTACCACAGGGTTGCTATTGCATATGTCAAAAGATCATATAGAAACCAATACAATCTATCTGCCGATAGTCATATACTCCAAGGAAATCAAGAATAGGAAGTCTGGACAAATGGGTTAAAAGAAAATGTTACTAAAATCACAAATAAGTTTTAAGGTAATATCAAACTTGATAATTTTGGAATGTATCAAATAATGATTTGTGGAGCAGTTATTAAATCATTTTCATGTTACTGAGCATCCTGAAGCAGCTAAATTCAATTTATAAGAATAAAATGAACCAAATATTGAATACATAAGATTTGACCATTTAGCTGACTTTGTTTATGGCTATTAATTGACAAGATAATAAAGCTTGGTCTTTTGGGTTCTAGATAGAAAGTGCTTCTGTATCAATAAGCTAAAACAAACTAGGATGAATTCTTGGGTACATCTGTGACAGTCTTTCAGGAGTTGAGAGCATTATCTTTTGTAAAACTGAAGACAAGTGCCTGGTACATATAAACAGTAGCAGAGAAAGGAGGAACGGGGAGATGGGGAAAATGACATCTGAACCAAATGTGTATACTTTGTTGTCATTATTTCCTCAATGCCATATTTACATAGCATTTGCATTTCATTAGTTGTTAGAAATAAAACCAGTGGAATATTTCAATCTCTAATGAACTTACTGAAAAATGTCTCAAGCACAGAAAAATGATCTGCATCATTGGTTAGAAGAAGGTAGAAAGTTAGGTAATAAAATAACATGCTGGTCATTGCACTATATAGGGATGAAACTGATTGGTATGGTCTATGTTTCTCTTTGTACTTTGAATGTATCAAAATGATAATTCAATAACTTTCTTTAGTCATAAAAGCTATTAAAATGACTTTCAAGTTGAGTAAAGTGATCTTGAATGGTAGGTAAAACAACCGTCTAAAGCAAATAACAATGATACTACTTAGGCAATGAAAATTAAGCCTGTCTTTCATAATTTAAAATGATGATTTAGAAATATCAAAGATTTGTTTAAAATTGGAATAGTGAAAGAGCAGTCTTTTAAAGTGCCCATTTTGAAGCTTGGTTTTACTCTATTGCTCTATTCTGGGCCATATACTAAGAGAGAAAAAGTCCTGACATGATGAAATGACACTAAGAAGGGAATCATTTCCCAGAATGAGGGTTTAGCAATGAATTCCTAAATATCGTTCAGTGTGGGTTTATCCACTGGAGCCTGGTCTCACCCTTAAATAAGAGTTTTATCCTTAAATGAGACTGACTCTTCCCTCTTCCAGCAGTCATTGGTTGACAGTAGTTCTTCAGGTAGGGTTAGGGTTTCTTACTTTCTTTGTTTGTGCTGGGATTTTTTTTTATTTGGCTTGAGCTTATGTGGGACCTGTGCATGCCATCACCATTGCTATGAGTTCATATGAATAACTGGAAAATTCTGTTTTCTCCTGGTCATTCACCATCTCTGGCTCTTACATCTTTCCACCCCCTCTTCTGCAATGATCCCTGAGCCTTGGGAAGCAAGAGATTGATATAGGTGTTCAATTCAGGAGTAAGGAATCTAAAGCCTCTTATTCTTTTCATGTTGGCCAGTTGTGGTATCTATGTTAATCACCATCTGTTGCATAAGGAAGCTTCTCTGCTCAGAGTTGAGAGATGTATTAATCTATGAGCACAGCAATAAGTCATTAGGAGTAGTTTAATACTACATCTCTTCAGCATAATAATAGTATTAGTCTCTTCCCTGTGCTCTGTAACCTGTTTAACAACAGGTTCCAAGGCCAGAAATGAATGTCAGGTATGGGCTCTTATGAAGCAGGCCTTAAATACAATTATAAAGCGGTTAGTCTTCCCATAACATTTGTGATACTATTGCACCACTGGCCATTTCTTTCCAGGCCAGTTGTAGCTCTCAGGATTCACTGCTGGGTAAGGTTGATATTTTTTCTTTGAGTATCATGCACAGCTATGAAAGTTAGCCAGGACAGATGAATTTTTGAAGTCAGCATCAGCTTAATTTCGAGTTCTTTGTTCTCATGTATGCATGTATGTATGTAGCTTATATATGTAGGATTTTCAGAAACAAGGTCTTACAAGTTCTGATGGGTTACCAAGTACAGGAGTAACAGCCAGTATTGTTTGAGGGTCTACGAGACCTCTGGTCAACAGCTTTAAAAATGGGAGTCCTTTTCTAGCATTTGGCTTTTACTTTTCTAGCCTGTGCATCTAGTAGTGTCAATGCCCCCTTTATAAGGCAGCTCCTTTCGGTCTTCCTATATGATGTATGTGTGCATACTTTAAGAAGCCCCTATAGTAGGTTTCCATAGTCCTGTGCATCTTATAGACTGTTTTTTACTTTACTGTCAGAACTTACTAATTCACACGGGTTGTACTCATCTGTTAACCACAGAAGACACACTAGACAGAAACCAGTTGTTAGATGGTTTTGGAGGAATTTACAATGCACAACTCTTCCCATCCTTCTTTTGTTTCTCTTGGGATATCACATATACAAAGTTTTCTATTTCCATCTCTATGAATTTTACTGCTGGTTGGAATATTTCTCTTTACTCAGTCTCTCTGTGCTTATCTTCAGTACTCTACGTATTTATATAACCCTCTAATATCTATATTCTAGCTATCATATCTATCATTTATCTCTGCTATATTCTCTCATTTCCTTTTTTATCTTCCAATTATGGCTTTATTCATAAAATTTTTCTTTGAAGACCAGGCCAAGTTCATGGCATGTAATCTTTGCAGTTGCATAGTGCCCTTGCTTAGGCTCCCATACTTCTTTGGTGTTCCTCAATCATTGTTCTGACATTATTAACAATTTTTATCTTTGATCTTGTGTGTCTTGTACATGAAGTCTAATGGGACAATGTAGCATGTGCCTGAGCAGAGGATATATTTGTAGTAACTGTTTTCATTATTCTTTGCCATTCAAATACCATGTTGTCAAAGGCTGTTGTTCACAGGGTTCTCATGACTCCGAGATTCATGGGGATTTAGTGAGACACAAATAGCATACAAATAAAGGTTATGCTCATGGGGCATTACTATGTGATGCCACACTACAGCTATCCCTGAGCAGACACCCTGACTCTTACCATCCATTTTATCCAAAGGAACCTGAACTGCTCTGAGCACCTGATTCTTCACATTATTCTTGGACCTTCACTCTCCAACCAGGACTCACTCGTTTCTTTTATTGAATCAGTATATTCATCATGAAATGGGAAAGTAAAAGTAGACTCTTATCAAAGGAAATTTTTGTCCCTTTTGACCCCTATTGACTTAGCATAGCACATACACAACTAAAACTAGATGTTGTAAACGTAATCCCATATGCTATTTAGAACACAAATGGGATCATCTTTGCTGTTTCCAAAAATTCTCCCTTGCAGAGCCAGGAAGGATCATAAAGATACTAAGCTATATTTCTAGGTCACAAGAAGAGCCAAGGCTCAATGAGCTTGTCTATATTATATACAAGCTATGATATCATTAATTTTTGGTTGCAAGGTATATAAAAATCATTTGTCCAGAATAGGTCTATATTGTAAAAGTCATCCCTGGACATTCACTATTAATTCTGGATGCTAACAGCACATGTACTAAAGTTACATGTTCTCCTTGAATGAGAACTTTCGATGAAAGAATAAAATGACCAAGGAATTCTATGATATTTTTCCTTACTCATCTCACATCTTTGTGTTAGCTGATTTGAAAGTGATTGCATAGATGCAGATATAAAGACAATGTAATTAATATTTCTTTTCTCTTTCAGTCTCTCAGTAAGCTGAAGATGTTTCTTTAATGAAGGTAGAGTCCTAGTAGAAGATGTGCCTGTTGAGATGTGTAATGTGGGCCAATGATATTTATCAGCAAGTAAGGGTGCTGGCTGCTAAGCGGGATGATCTGAGTTGATAACTAGGACATGCATGGTAGAAGAAGAAAGCCAACTCCTGAAAGTTGTCCTCTGACTTCTAGAAGTGTGGGCAAGCAAGCATGTGTGCATATATACAAAGGTCCACACACAGACAGAAAATAATAAATAAATCTAATAAAAATTAAAATGTAATATGATAATTTTGTGCACTATTTTTAATGTTCTTGTAAGAATGAATACATATTCCTATATAAGTCATGAAATACAAATTATATATTTTAGTGACTTCACATATTAGTTAGAAGCTTCATGTTTGTGTTTAAAACTGCCATTGTACACATCAAGAGGAAGAGCAAATTCTAATAAACTATTCATTAGAAATATATATTAAAATGAAATATAAAATAAAATAGCATGATTAGAGGACCACGAGTAAAAGAAAAATAGCAAATAGCATATTTTTGAGTATCCTTAATTACTCTGTGTGTGTGTGTGTGTGTGTGTGTGTGTGTGTGTGTGTGTATTTTATTAGGGGTACTGCATCCTTCCCTCCATGGTCTTCACTGGCAACATACAGTTTTCCAAATGTCCTATTTGTTACACAGATTTTGACTGGCAGCATGGGAACCTTAGCTGGACTGGGAACCTGACCATATTTCAGTTTTCAGGAAATCTGTGTTTTAAAGTCAAAACAACTGAATTACAAAGTATCTTTTGGCCCATACCCAATTTCTAAGTCAAGGATCTTTTGATTTTAGGTTACTTCCTCTTTTACAGTTCAAATATAATGCTTGAAATACTGAATTTGCTGTGTAATTACAATTTTAAAAAAATGTTTTAACAAGTTTTTGGAGCTTTGCATGATGTTTTCTCTTGGTTAGATTCTGGAACATAGGTGGAAAAGAGATAAGCAGACAGGAAGCAACAGAAGAAGAAAAAAATAAGTAAAGGTTCTAATTTGGTGAGTTCAGGCTGCTTCTGCCCTGTTCTTGCTTTTGTGATTACTTCAAGGGAGACTTAATATTATTTTGTCATTTCCAATCAACCATCTCCTGGAGCCCTCTGAGTATGTTTTCTATAAGAATATCTATGAGAATAGAGAAAAAATAGATTCTATTCATCTTCAAGTCAGTAAAATGAATTAGACATTGTTAGAAATAGAAAAATCATAAGAACATGTAGAAGACATTCTTTTGTGGTCTATCAGTTGTGGTCGTGTTCAATAATTATTATTCTCCTTTTCTGGAGCATCTTTTGGATGTAACAGGAAAGGAAAGCACTGCCACAGGTTTGTAAGAGAAAAATAAAGCCTTGTCATCATTTTTCTTTGAATCTTCTCTGCTAACTTACTATTATTGGCCCTGGCTTCAGTAATCATTGAATTCCATTGACTGTAAGAACAGTAGCCTATTTTACTTTTATGAAGACTGTTTTTATTTCAAAATGCTATTGAGATAGGCTTTATTCCCAGGTTAATATATACTACTAAACATCAAGCTCTAATTATAGTCAATCTTTATACTGAGCTATTGATTTATATACTCAATCTTGATAGTGGGCATTTACATTTGGGGGACTCTACACGTTCAGAAATTACCTTTTCATAAAGCTTCAGTATGAAGACCATACCACTGTCATATATATGCAACAAAACCATAAAACATCTCAACATGGGTTGATCCCTAGGGGACACACAGAGTGAGAATGATACTAAAAAATAGTTTACGTTTTTAAAAAGCATTATTTCACTGTAATGCTTTAGGATAAAATCTACCTCTGCATTTCCCACTCCTGTCAACAAGTTTTTAACCCCTTAAATCGACTCCCTGCTGCATGGTAGTAGTGTTTACTATCCTTTGTGTAAACTAAAAAAGTCTAAATGGGGAGTGTTTTAACAGTTAAATGTCTTGGTTATTTCCAGACTTGAAACCAACTGCATTAACAGGAAATGAGAAGAGACTCCAACACTTCATGCTACCAGGAATCCTATGCAAGGTTTTCTCTATTCCACTGAGAGCGACCAAGTACCACCAGGCACACATCAAATTCTCTTAAGTCCCGAGGGGAGGTTCGGACACTAGATGAGCAACTTAAGACAAAGTTTTCCCTGACTTTCTCTTAAATACTTTGGGGGAGCCAGAATGCTAGGCAGAATCAGAAAGATGAGTCAACCAGCCTCGTGGCCCGGAAGAAGTAGATTTCCTGGATTAAAAAATTGGGGGTGAATTTTAGAAAGTACTGTCTTGGAAGTCGGGAGCAGTGCTGTGAAGGTCCAGAAACCACGGGCTGTGGAGCCACAGGCGCCATAGGTGCTCTTCCGGAAGCCCCGCCCGCTCCTGATGGTTCGTGCCACGACCCCCACCATACGCTGAGCGTTGGCCGTGAACTACATTTCCCAGAATGCTACTCAACTCTCATCGCTGAGCGCCAATGAGCGTCCGGGTGACGCCATCACCCGGCGCGCTGTTTAGACTCTACTGATGTCGTGGCGCTCGGAGAGAAGTTGACCCTTTGAGGGGCTTTGGGACTGAAGCCGAGGTCGCGTGACCCCGGCCCTTTCCTACCCACCCTTCCCTCACCCCCCTTTCCCTCCCCTGGCAGGATGAGGCGTGCAGGCCTGGGTAAGAAGAAGGCTAAGTTTTAAAGTTTGGGGACCCGAGGACCGGCCGAACTGGGCGGAGGGGCTTTGGGATGGAAATCTGACTGACCTTCTGTTCCCGGCTTTTGGGCCAGAAAGGGAGATGTTTGGAGGGATCTTCGGAGGCGGTGCCATTTGGAAGCACATCCTTTGCCCCAGGTTTTGGCCGTTTTCTTAAGTTCGATTCAGACGAAAGTTTGTTTGGCAGATTGTTCAGAGTGGTGGAGTACTGTCAACTCTGTTGATTTATCGAGTGAGCAGTAATTATGGAAGTTGCGATTTCCCCCAACGCCCAGTTTTGTTTCTTTTTGTCCACTGACTCTGAATCTTGCTTTTTTGTTTATTAGAAGTAACATTTGAGAGTAGGTATTCACTTCAGGAAGACTAATAACGATTGTGTTAGTCTGGCTACAGTGAGTTACAAAGGTAAATTTACGTGTCATTGTCAAAGTCTATTATGTAAGGTCTGGGTCAAAGGCGATTTACCTGAAACATCTCTGACCTAGACCTTGCCCCACTGCTGAGGAAATAAAAGGTGGTAACTTTTGATGACTTAACATATGTTCTTGCCTTTGTGAATTAGGAATTTGTTACGTTCCGCAGCAGGAATAAGTTAGGCCCAAGAGATCCAATAGGCCCTATTATAATACACAACTATTAGATTAACATTTTCTGGTTCTGAGGTTCTCTATTAACTTTTTATGTAAAGAAGGAAATGCAGTGTATTTGAGGAAAATGTATGAACTATTCATAAACATGTTACAACTCTGTTACAAGTTGGAAAAAGGAAACCACGTTTTTCAAAAGTTTCAGGTAAAGTCAGTGAGTAGGTGGAGACTTAAAGGCAGGTACAAAAACGAAATCCTCTTTTGCAACCCAGAACTTATTGCTCAGTATGAGTTGTGGGGTGTGTGTGTGTGTGTGTATGTGTGTGTTTATTTATGTGTGTGTGCATAAAGGAATATGCTACTCAAGACAGTCAATATGATGATTGTATGGTAGGAAGATTGGTTTTAATAATAAAGAGTGGATAATTTAAAAACATAGATAAAGTTAGTGAAGGTGCTGGTAAATTCAGACTCAAACATTAGTTGATAAATAGTAATATGAGTTCTTTAAATGTAGTTTTGTGAATACTTGGAATTATACAAAGAAAGTAGGCTATGCAAAAGTAACTAACTTTGAGCAAGTTTAGTTTTGTATGCCTAAACCTTTTTTCATTACTAACAAATACTTATTGTATCTTGAGTAAACTGTAATTGTATAACAGTTGTCAACATTTGTACTTCCCAAAGCTTCCAGAATAGTTGAGTGGAAATATGTGCAAAGACATATTCAAACATATTCAAGGGGATAGCTTTTTATCCAAATACTCGTTAAGTTTAACAGAAAGTGAGTGCCTTGGAGATTTAATAAATAGATTATTGTGTACTTTCCGGAGACAGAGTAATTGAAGTAGACCTTTAACAGTGGAGAGTGGAAGAAGAAAGTTCCAGGTGGGAAGATGAACAGAAAAATGTAAGAGTTGAGTTATGAATGATGTGTATAAGAGATTATGATGCTCAAGCCACTTTGGTTGAAGTTGGGGCCACGAGATATTCTGACTATCTTTGCTTGACCAAGGAATTTACTTTTTATCACTAGACCACTGGTCCTTTAGATTTTGTATGTGTTGTGTTGCAAGATGCTTTGTTAGATGCAGAACAGGGACTTGACAATAGGTTCCTAGTCCTGATTGTATGTTAAAATTACCCTGAAAGATGTTAAATTAGACTTTCAATTAAATTAGAATCTCTAGGATAGAGTCCACTCCCCCTACTTTCTTTTCAGAGCTCCTTTGCACTTAAGAAGAGAGGTAATTTATTTAGATAAGTATGCTTATTGTAAGGTTCAGGGTTCGAGAGACGCAGCAGACAGAAGGGACCAGACTCCGCTGGCAGCTAACAGGAGCCGGCTTTATTGAGAGAAGACCAGATGGGACTAGGCTAGCCTCCCAGAAGAGATGGGGGGAGGCTAGCCCCCTCACCCCCATCTTGGGGATGGGGCTCCGGGGAACCGGGCTGGTGTGCCAGGCTCCAGATGGGGATGGGAGGAGCTCTCCCTCCAGGAGAGTGCGAGAGGCAAGCTCCCTAGGGGAACGAGCTCAGCCCAAGTCTGAGTCTCAAAAGCCCGGCACGCAGCACCAGCTAGTTGTCCAAGTCCTCAAAACCTTAAAAACCTTCAGCCCCCTCCTGGCTTTTAGGGGAGAGGGGTTGCCATGACATCTGATTGATGTTTAAGGAAAGCTTCTGTCCAGGAAGTAGTCCTTTTTCAGAGATATTTGTGAATTCCTTGCTTATCTGCCAAGGAATTTGGGATCTGGAACTATTTGCAAGGCTTAGATAAGCTCTGGCTCCAGGTTTCCTTCCATCTTCCTGAGCTTGAAACTGTTGAGGGGTTTCATTCACACCTTATACTTATAATTTACATTGTTTTAAAGTTTTGGAGACTTTAACAAACATCAGTGTGTATTAATTTGAAATTTTAAATTTGGAATAATGGTGAATCTAATAGGTATCCAAGTATAAAATCTGCCACACTTGACATGAGTTGTTCAATCATTTGGTCTGATCATTGGTAGACCCTGCCCCAAAGAAAACTGACATAAGCTGCAGGTGATCTTGAGCACCCGCTTGCTTTTCTAGAACTCTTGACAATAGTAAGCAGTTCCCAGAAAACAGTGCCTGTTTTGAATAGCAGCTCTAGTATTTTATTTTAGTTTTTTCTTTATTGGGGCTGAAGGATAGTTTGAAGGAGGATCAAATTTGGACCTGTGCATTGAAAAATGCTGGACGATAAACACAATGAGAATTTTAGTTAAAAAAAAATGTGGAAAAACTCTACAATTAAAATTAAGATAGACCAAAGAGACAAAACAAAGGAAAACTTCAGAGATAGCATGCCAATTAGTCCAGGAAAATTTGGTAATATAAGTCTCTACTCTGTTTGGAATATACTTGATTAACATTTTGTTGCGGGTTCTGTGGTGGAGAGGATATCTGCGTGTCTGATGCATAGAAAGTCCTCAGTAGGTACAGGAGGAAATAGAAGCATGAGATATTTTCTGCTCTTGACAGTGTTGAATAACAGGAAATTAAAATTATATTCTTTAAACAGTTTATTTGCAAGCATTCTCTCAAAATACTGTTGCTGTAATTGCATCCACGTGGTGTATTTTTGTGTGCCTGTGTGTGTATGCAGGATATACAATGATGAGCGAACAAACGGAGTTTATGCCCTTTTAGTAAGGTCTAGAGATCAGGGTTGCTGAGGTGCCAGTGCTATAAGGATTCAGTTTTACTTTCAGAGAAAATGAAGCTTGTGCTGTGCTTTGAAGGTGCGTCCTGTTCACACCATAACTGCCCTTTGGCTACCAGCACTCGCTGTTGCCCACTCTACCCCTGATTGTTGTTGCTCCTACTGGCTTTGCCACTCACTTGCATTTGAGCCTAGAGGGCCAGTAGTTTTAATACAACCATTTTCAGGCCACTGGTGAATCCAACCTTGGGCAATCTAGTCTCTAATCCATACTTCAAGCATTCTTGTCAAGCCGTGTCCAACTTTGCGGGCTTAGTTCTGCAGTCCTCCAGTACTGTGAACTTTCACTGCCCAACACTGTGGTTTCTCAAAGGCTGACTCAGGCCCATTTGCCCTTCTCTTGAAAGATCACGTATCTGGGAGGATGGAAGCATTACAGTATGCTGCCACAGCTGTGTTTAATTTATTCTAGTAGTACTGAACAGTTCTGGTCATATTTCTTCATGAATCTGCCCATTGTTTATCTAAATGATCACCTTTCTTAGTAAGTAGCCTGCTTTCTTCTTTTATTGGGAAAATGATGGCCTCAGTTTGTGAACTTTGATAAAATAATGCTTCAGTCTCCTACCCTTAGGTTTTTATTCGCTGCTTAGCACACTGCATTTGTCTAGTAAATGGCAAGTACTGTAGTAGATGGGGTGATGGGAACTGTTACACCACTAGAATATGAGCTCTGTAAGAATCACACCTTGGAAGAACAGTAGCATCTTGGGCATTTGATGAAGAGTGAGTGACGTCCCTTGGGCTCTCACCTGATGGCCCCTGTGGGTTGTTGGTCTCTCTCCTAGGCCTTCTGCTTTGGCCTACTCTTCACTGTATTCCTTGCTTTTCACCATTTAGTTCTTCTAAGAAAAAAATGATATCAAAAGACGGTCTCTCTGCTGTGAGATTTCCCTCCCCCACATTATCTTTGTCTTTTTCTCTTCTTATGCATGTTCCTCCAATGGGGAGTTGATGCTACACTTACATCTTACATTAAAACATGTGTTTCTAGTGTGCAAGAAAGGTATCCCAAATAGCCTCATTTATCATTGCCTGTTCTAGTGTCTTATGGGCAATCAGTGAGTGATCAATAAATGTGTATTGAAGAAAATTCATGTTCTCTGCTTTAAAAAGGGGAGGAGGTGGAAATATTGTTCTAATCTCTGGTTCTGATTTTGTTAAAGTTACTGAGCATGATGTTACAGACATATGGTCTACAACGCCCTCCAGGGGTCTTTTCAAGTTCTTCCTTAACTAGTAAGCTTTCAAAAGTAGCTTTGTTTTTTGCTGCCCTACACGTGTGCCTCTGACCTTGTAGGTGAAGGAGCACCTCCTGGCAGCTATGGGAACTATGGCTATGCCAACAGTGGGTACAGTGCCTGTGAAGAAGAAAATGAGAGGCTCACCGAAAGTCTGAGAAGCAAAGTCACTGCTATAAAATCTGTAAGTGTATGAGGAATGTTACTTGCATTTTAATTTGTAGCATGTACTTATAAACTGTTTACATTTATTGCATTATAGTAAGAAATTCATTTAAGTACTTTGATTCAGTCAAGTCAAAATGCACTTAAAGTTCAGGCCATGCTTTAAGTAGTTTAGAAAATGTGGCAAATCCAAAGATACACTTTCATTTAAATTATTTTTTCCTCAAATTTCAACTGTGTGTGTGTGTGTGTGTGTGTGTTTACCTAACTTGTGTGTGTGTGTGTGTGTTTACGTAACTTGTGTGTGTGTGTTTATATAGCTTGTGTGTGTGTGTTTATGTAACTTGTGTGTCTGTGTGTGTGTGTGTGTTTACCTGGCTTGTGTGTGTGTGTGTGTGTTTACCTGGCTTGTATATATTTTAGCTGTATATTATCTGTAGTGGTTCAGACAGAGCCATACTCCTTCCATGAGCACACACTAATTACGTCTGCATCTGCCTTGCTCTGCTAGTCACTTAAAATCTAAACCTTAGTTTTTCTTACATTTTATCCTCGTTTAAGATTAGACTGTCTCCCTTTTATCTCTAATACTACCCTAATTTTTATACAGGAACCCCTGAAAGAATCTCTTAACCCATCTTTGCTCCCCTGAGCTCCATAATGTTGCTGCAGTCATATTTGTAGAATATTTTAAAAATTGCATCCTGTCCTCTTAGAAGCTTTTTAATTCCCTTGTCATTTAATAGTCTCACTATGTAGACTGATTACTCTTTAGGTCCTTCAAAGAGTGGCCCCAACCTTTTAGAACTTCTCTTCCACACATCCAGAATTCTGGTTTTTCTGCCAAACCAATGAGAGTCTTTTTTGTGTCTGTTGATACCTGTACCCCATATCTTTGATCAAACTGTGCCTTTACCATAGTCATCTTCTTCCTTCCTCCTTGGAAACTGTGCTCTTCCTGAATGGCCATTCTTTGCTGCGTCCGCCTCTCTCCTCCAAGCCTTAGCCCAGTGCTACATCCAATAGTAACTCTTTGTCGAAAAACAAGACTATTTGTGACATTTGTATAGCATTTTTATATAATGGTTTCCATGGGAATTATTTATATATGAGAGAAATTTATAAGAATGTAGAGTTTTCTTTTGTATTATACATAGAACTTATACTTTCTTAATAGTAGTATTGACTAAATTTCTGTTAAATGTAGGAATTATGCAAGATGATTTTAATACCATCTATTGATTTTCCATCGCAATAAGCACACTACACTTACAAAGCATTCAGTAGAAGCTCATATTGCCAAACTTAATTGGTATTTCATTTCAGTCTTAGAAAATTTCAATTCTATGTGTTCAGCTTATAGATATAATAATTTTCTGAAATACAGCAATGTTTTCAAAGTAATAAATCAAAAACACTTGATTTATGAACGTAGTAGTATACAAATATTAAGAATTTAGGAAGGATATAAGAATTGAATGCCTTTAAAAGAACAAGCAGAATTCTGATGTTGATCATTGAGATTCCTTGTTAGAAGAAAGCTATGATTCTTCCCTTGGCATGAATGTTGTTTGTTGAAAGTGGTTGGTTGAATTGAGCTGTCTTGCTTTATTATCTGTGATTTGTTAAATTTGTAAAAGGAAACGTTCATATTCTAATCTACATAATTCTTATCATGGCTTTGTATCAGTATTATCATGTGTGTTTTTCATGGAATTGAGAACATTTCACAAAAACTTTTCAGTAATTTTATTTATTTAAAAACTGTGGAAGGCAGCCTTTGTGAATTTGTTGTATAAAATATGAGATATAAATTTGCATAGCAGCCATATTTACTTATATTATTGTGTTTTACAGGCTCAGACTCTTTCTGTATAATTTTAGGTTACAGAAAACACTATGAGTTTTTTCCAACTAATTATTATATTGAGGAAAAAATCTTTAAAATAATCAGTCTAGTCTTAATATTCAAAATAATGCCATATTTTGTTAGGAAAGTATTAAATGTCTGTATTTGAATTGGTCGTGTAAATACACATTTTAAAATATAAGAAGGAATTATGTAGATAAATAGTTCACATGCATAACATAGAGAATAAAGTCTGTAAGAACAAGATCTGGAATATTAAGAGGGAACAGATTGAATATTATGAGGGAAAAGAAGAAAGAAAAGTATCTTTTGTTGGAAGAAAGAAATCTTAAATCCATTTTCCAGTCATTTTAGTGGACCAAGTATCCGTTTCATTTGAGAAATTATAAATGCTTAGAATGGCATTGCCATTTTTTACTTTTTAACTATTAAATACCTTTATAGAAGTAGTAATATAATATATATTCATTCTTCTTTATAGCTTTCCATTGAAATAGGCCATGAAGTTAAAAATCAAAATAAACTATTAGCCGAAATGGTAAGTGATTATAATTTTTTAACTACGAAATTTGATCTTATAGTCTCTAATTTAGTTTGCTAAACCAGAATAATAAAGTACATTTTATTTTTATCCATTTAAAACAAATCCAGGGACTATAAGGCCTCATGAACTTTACTCCCATTTTTCTAATCAGTTATAATTTTTATAAGATTTTTTTTCATTTTTCATCTTGTCTGATGTGTGTTTAAGAAGGGGAGATGGAAACTAGTGTGTCTTTAATTTTGGATTACAAACACAAAGACTGAACACTAATGGCAATTTTGACTGGTCTTAGAAATCTTAATGGATAGACTACTAGTAATTTATTAGCCATGCAATCAAAAAGCACTTTATATCCCACCAACCAAATGCCTTTCAGTTAACAGAAGCTTATTTCTTTTGCTTTATTTCCTAAGGATTGCTACTAAACAAATCTCTCAGATTTGAGTAGACCAGATCCCTTCATGTCTGCTCTAAACAAGCTGAAAACATGCTTCCAGTCATTAATGCTTACTTTTGATATATAGCTTCTCCAGACCTTTGCTTGTTTCTCCACATGCTTTTAAAATTGTAGTATGCAAAACTGAACATGGCATTAAAGAGTATTCTTTGTAAGTGGATATGCTTGTTTCTTGCTCTAACTAGGTTCATTCAGAATTTCATGGAGAAGAGTTTGGGCATATATGTTTTGGGAAAAGCATCCCATGTGATTTTCATGTAGTAACTCCTGTGAAGTACCACAGATCTAAAGTGCATAATCTATGTGTTGACTAAGCTATGCAGAATCTTGTTTTGCTGGGGTCTTTTTATGTCAGGATATTGAGATTTCCATGAAAGTGCAGTATTGATAACCTGTGCCCAGTCTTCTCAGCTTAAAGGCTTTCCTAGCTATATTTTCATTTGGCATTTTTCACATCTGTATTTGTAATCCTTTCTACTCCTTCAACATTGTCTTAACTTTTAGTAGATTTCATTGTACTTCAAAGTTGTCTGTCTAAACAAAAGATTCTTAAGAATAAAGGCATTCTAATTTCATTGTGCTTACCATATTCAATTTTAGATGAAGTCCTTTCCAGGGCAATAGCACTCATTTAACCTTAGAAAGTCATGCTATAACAGAAAGTGGGCAAAAACCTGTTTACAGTGCACAAATTCCTTACACTTATTGTCAATGGTTTTTAATCCATATAATTGGAATAAAGAAAGACCTAAGTAGTTTGAGTTTTTAAACTACTTTGTGGGACTGAAAGATATATTTGTTCGGTATGAAAAAGCCATTAAGAGAACTGCTTTATTTTGCGTGGAGTAATCAAGCTGATTAACCACTAGAACTGTCTTTAAATATATATACTGATAACAGTATGTTAGACTAGTTGAATGTGCATATGTAGAATATTAGAATTCATAATGTTTTTCATATCTTCTCTTAGGATTCACAATTTGATTCTACAACTGGATTTCTAGGTAAAACTATGGGAAGACTGAAGATTCTGTCCAGAGGGAGCCAAACAAAATTAATGTGCTATATGATGCTGTTTTCATTGTTTGTCTTTTTTGTCATTTATTGGATTATTAAACTGAGGTGATGTAAGTGTGAGTTTGGAATTTGTTCCAGCTAATGGCTTGAAGTACCACTTTGATAACCAGCATCCTAACATTCCTGACGGCCTTTCCATTGAAGATTACTGGATTTTGCTTGTTTTAGAAATCATACTAGTGATTTCTGAATACTCTTCTTTAGTGATTCATTTAATTTCTGATTTCAGGGCCATTGAGGTTGCCTAGTCTGTGGCTTTTTCCCCAGCATTTTACTATTATATTAACTAGCAATACAATACCCTGTTGTTCCTTTTCGAAGTGGATGGAAGAGCAGCAGTGGAATGCTTGAAGAGCCCGAGACTGGACTCTTAACAGTAGTGATAAAATGCTCCTTTTTCTTTCCTTGGTGTTATCCTCTGCGACAATGGGCTCTCCTTCCTTATCTGGTACAGTTGTTTGTACCTCATCTGGCCTGTTTCTTATTCCCTACAGTCTCCTTAATAAGTTTTGATCACCTGAATTCTTTGTATGTGGACCTCCTTTAATAAGGACATTGACATTTCTACTGGGGCCTGATCTCATATATCTCAACTATTTTATGTTAGCATAAATTCTGTTGACTTGCTTTGTAATAATTTTATGAATTTAAGCTACCATTTGATTATCATTTGTAATAAAGTAATGTGAAGTGATTGCTAAGCTCTGTAGAAGTCAAGTGTTCAAGCAATTTGCCTCTGCTTTATTCTGTGCTCAAAATAGATACTGAAAATGCTCGGGCACAGCTCAGAGTTGAGAGGATTGTTGTTCTGTGCCATTGTACTTGTTTACAGAAAGCAAAATGCAGGGGTGGATTTGAATAAAAAAGAACTATTAAGATATTGTAAAACATTCTGCATTGCTTCTCTTTTGGAATTTACCTGCTTATAGGTTCAAAAATAAATTTTTATGAAAATATATTGACTTTGTTGCTTCTTTGCGTCTCTTATACTCTTTGTAGTCTCTTATATTCTTGAGATGGAACCTAAGAACTGTCCTAAAAGCTCAGATTCCAAACAAAATGAAGCAGAATTAGCATTTGTATTAAATCAGAACAAACAAGGCAAATTTGGGCTGCAGTTCAAAATCTTTAATTTTTTTTTTTTTTCTATTTTCTTCATGAAGCTGTCCAGCTAGGCTTAACTGAGACTCCTTTGCTCATCTGCAATTATAAATTCAGGTCTTATTTTCTATAGAATTTGTCATCATTTGAGGCTATATTTTATTAATTTATTCATTCATTCATTCTTTTATTCAATTTTTGGTCTTTTTGAGACAGGATCTCCCTGAAGGCCCAGCTGGCCTTGAACTCAGTCTGTAGACCAAGCTGTTCTTGAACTCACAGAAATCTGCCTTGTCTCTGCCTTTCCAGTGCTGGAATTAAGGCATGCGCCACCACGCCCAGCTGAGCCTCTGTTTTAGGTAAAAATGCCAGTTCTGAGTGAGGTTAAGTGACCCAAACACATGAGGTGAAATGTGAAGGAAGAGACACAAGTTTGCTTTAGATGCTTTGTGTTCTATAGACATGGCTTCACTTGCTTGATGCTCATGGCTTGCATCTTAATCACATCACATTTGTCACTCTACTCTGTGATGTTCAGAAGACAGTGCCATGGGGAATGCTTGACTCACTGTAGTCAAGAGATGTTAATGTCCACATTCAGGATCCTTTATTTCTCACTATCATTAATAGAAATTAAATTTCAGAAAAAAAATAATTTTCAGGGTCAGACAGTGGTTTTTCTTCAGGCCTTGGGGTGATGATATAACCTCCAAGCAGATTATTTCTGTCAGGCAATCAGTGCGATCCGTTGAGTCAAGACATTTTTAACTCTCTTCTCTGCCAACAATGTAAATATCACAGCTTAAGGAAGACTCAGAAGTTATTGTCAGTAATGGAAGTTGCAAAAAACTGAGGTCAACAGAAAGAAAAAAAAAATTTGGTGATATAAACAAGAGAATGTAACGGAAACAGGAGATCAAAGGCTTAGAAAAGTGGGTGATGGCTACAGAAAGGTGGATTTCAGGATTAGTTTGATTATTGTATGGAATTGCTTCATGAAAATTATTAGAACACTGTTTTAATGTTGGGACTTACCATATAGAAACTTCTGGAAGAGTGATGTGAGATGAGGCAGAAGTGAATCTAAAACCTACTCAACACGTCACATTTTGATTATTTTAAAGAATTGTAAGCCTGGCTTTCCCTGTCATTGGTCACCTTGTCTGCTAAGCTGCAGGCAGGCAGGGCACCTCTGATTTTCACTGCTGTACTCTGGATCCTTGGCCAATATTTGGAGATCCTTAGGAAAAAGTATTCCTGAATATAAATTTTGGGGAAAATATCAAATACAAAGCAGTACCAATGCATTATAATTCTATATTACCCCGTTTCTAAGTCTGTAAAAGACTTCATTTTGTTCCTGAGAAGTTTAACAGTGGAATTAAGGGGCTGGAGAGATGACTTGGCAGTTGAGAGCATTTGCTGATTTTCCTGGGGAACTAGCTCAGTTCTCAGTACTACAGTGGTAGCTCACAAACACTTATAACTACAGCTTCAGGGAATTTAGTGCCCTTTCTGTCCTTCCTGGGCACCTGCATGCACACACAAACACACACATACACACACATCAAATCTTTAGAAAAAAAACAATGGAATTAATATATATTATAATCTTTATACAAATGGTGTACAGACTAGCAGGTAGTGGCTAGGGCACTAAATATCTGTGTTATAAATGGTAAAATAAGTTCGGAAAGCAACCTACAAAATCTGAGATGTCTGGACTAGAGAGATGGCTTAGCTGTTAAGCTGTTAAGCTGCTCTTGCAGAGGACCCAGGTTTGATTCCCAGCACCACATGGTGGCTAACAGCCATCTGTAACTTCAGTTACAGGGTAATCTGATGTCCTCTTCTGATCACGGGTGTTGCATGACATGGGTGCGCTTATATTCATTCAGGCAATACAGTCATACATGAAAAAATACAGTAAAAATAAAAAATCTTAGATGTTCAAGCTTTTTTCTGAATTTTACTAGACATTGGTCTTTGGAAATACAGCAAACATTGCAAATAATCGTATAATTTATGGGCATACACAGATGTCCATGGGTAAGAAGGAAAAACTACATTTGTTATGGACATAGGGTAGATTATTATACTCGGTAATTCTTAGTATTTGATCTGAGAATTATGTAAAATCTGACATATTGATGTAATGCTAGAATTTTGAAGCAGAGAACTGTATTATCTGCATCTATAAAAAGTTTCTGGTTCTATAAAACTAGCTTTATTGTTTTAGTGCTCCTACATTTCAAATTTTATATATTGAATTTACTTCTTAGGGAGAACATTGAAAGAATGCTTGATAATTTGAGTTGGGTCATCAGGCCGTACTGATGGATGAACCACTGGGAAGTAGAACAGCTTCAGAGCTAAAACTGGAATAGCCACAGGCCTGACATAAAGCCTGCCTTTGCTGCCCTCAGGCTGATTTCAAGCTGATGACCAGTTCGTCTAAGTCCATCTTAGTGAGACAGGAGTAAAAATTGCATAAAGACAGGAGCAGTATTACCCTCAGAAGCTGACTGTGACAGCTGAATGAAATACTTAGTCGGGAAGAGCTTAGTCGGGCTGCTCAGTAACTTTTCTGCTGAAGTATTTGGGGGTCCAATCTGTCTCACTAGCTCACTCGCTGGTGACTCACTCTGTCAGTTATAAAAATCTTCGTCTTTCCTAGAAACAGCTCATGATTTTCTCGAATTTAGTTCATTTAGGTTTCTTTACATCTTTAGCACTTGATGGAATTGTTTTTTAACCTTACCTGGCTTGTTTTGAATAATTAGAGTGAGAATGGATCTTCCAATTTTCTCAAAGCTTAAGGTTGACAGGAGGGAAGTTGTCTATTTGTGCAGTGCTAACTCGGATCAATCCTTTGTTCTCATCATCTTCAAAATGAATAGAAAGTTAGAAATATGTGTAAGACGCTCTTGACCCAAGAAGTCAAACAAAATAGGTCTGACTTTAAAATTCATAGAAATTTAGTTAATTATAACTTTTAAGCTAAAGTGTAGTATAAAATATAACCACCTTATAGTTTTGTAGCATTTAAAATTAATGCTTAGTTTTGATAACAAATTCAGTCAACTTTGCAGACTTCTGCAAGTGCCAGTATTATACATTTACATATATTACATATATGTACATATATATATATATATATACATACTGTATCTGTAATTTCCTACTATGCTTCCTCAAACACTATGCTTATGGCTAATATAAATGTTCAGCTTAATCAAGAATCCTTTGATGACTGCAATGAATTTGGAAATGGACAGAAACAAAACATTATCTTTTAAAAGACTATAGTAAAACACGTTAATATAATAAAGTTTGTTGAGTCATTGATTTACATTTTAAAAGAAAAATGTTAAGTCATTAATGAATAAATAGTCCTAAAAGCTGGTAATTTATTAGACTTTCTGCATTATTTAGTAACCTATTTGCTGTAGAGCACTTAAGATAAACTCTTCCCTTGAAGGAAACCAGATCAAAAGTGTTGTGTGTAATAACATATTTCAGAAAAGTTATTGAAATAAAGTGCATTGACCTCCTAGATTTGTGCTTAATTGTTTTAAAAGCCTCATTTGAACATATTTAGTTTTACATTTAATTTAAATCTTGGAAAACATTAGAGGCAATTTGCTTGTTTCCTTCGCATACAAAGCAATTGTAATAAATACAACTCTGATGACGTTTGTTAAAGGATTCATACTGTTATATTAAAATTCCTTCAATAATTAGTGGATCATCTTTTAGATTACTGCTTGAAAGGCAAGTCAATTTCATAGTGGTATGCACCAGTTATCGCCATTAAACAGTCTTTACATTGAATTTATTCCTTATGACTAAAATATTTCAATTTAATTTTGTTATTTCTAAAATAGAGTTTAGTATTCTCACAGAGAACTTTTGAAGACTGGAGGCATACAGAGTTATCACTTTTCTTGATTATACAGTGTTTTGTCTTTGAAACAGCTCCAAAATGACCTGTTTTCCAAGGCTCAGTGGAAATAGTTTGGAGGACACGGTATAGTAATGATTCCAGCAGGAAACTGAAAAAGAACAAAAGTATGTTTTGTCCTCACATCCAGACACATAAGACAACTGGGGAGGCCAGGATTTGGCCTATGAAGTTCTTTGAGGTAAGACAGTCCCAAAGCTTCATTGACTTGTTGTTTTCCACATTGTGTATCTGAATCCACCAAACTGCTATCTTTCAGGTTTCTCAACTTTACATCTTTTAATTAATTATAAAATACAAGTAGGTTTAACTCATAAAAAGCATTCTAATATTCAAATGTAAAGGACTATTATGATTTTAATATATGTGAGCTCTTTATACCTTCCTCTGTGTTTGAATAGAGCACTAGGCAGTAATAAGCTTTCTATAATGCAATATATGTGAGACTGGGAAAAGGGAGCTTTGAAGATGATGGAGACTGACAGAGAACATCAGATTTCTATCTCCACTGTATTTACAGTTTTTTACTTAAATTATATTCAACTAGTTTGGAGAATGTAGCATTTTATGGACATGTAGGCCTTGTAAAATATACATTGTAATTTGCATAATGAGGCATGAAACATTCTTTTATTTAAAACAGAGTTTTTCTTTTGTTACTAGTAATTGAATGATATGTTTTCAGGAAATTTAATTTGTTGCCAATTAAATGGCTTTTATGGGTACTAATCTATGCCAGGTTAACTAAAAGAAGAGAAATTTCTCACATAAGCGTTTGAACTTTAATCTTGCATTTACCTTAGTGTTATAAATAAGCATACATTCATCTTAAAACTGTAACATCAAGTACCCCCAAACCGCTTTTTCCTTATCAAGAAGGAATTTTTTTAACTTACAAATTATCCATAAATTTTTCTAAATTTTAGACATAAAAATACTCATAAAGAGAAAATTTTGATTATCAAATATAGAAAATGTTGGGGCTGGAGAGATGACTCAGAGCATGTACTGTTTTTCTAGGGTATATGAGTTCTGTTTCCAGAACTCAAAAGTCAGATGGCTCACAACCATGTGTAACTCCAGCCCCAGAGAGATCTGATGCATCTGGCCTCCAACAGCACCTGCACTCAGGTGCACATAACCTCCCTGCACACACAGAGAACAGAATGAAAAAAATTAAAAATCATTTTAAAATGTTTTTGTCAAAGAATAAATCTTTGGTGTACACCAGCAAAAGGACCTTTTGTTGAATATCTGCACTTTCTGTGAGGCTGTGGTAGATACTAACAAGTTTTTGATAAATAAGTTGATATTGGATTCATCTTTCTTAAGATATTCTTTTTATCATCTCTTACTAAAATTCTAGTACTGGGCCTATGAGTATGGCAGTTTTCTAGCTGAGTTTGTTTAATTGTGAATATCTGAAGAACAACATTAGGCATTAGGCTAATTGGAGTCTGAGACTTTTGCTAATTTAAATTTCTTCCAGAAAGCTTAGATTTTCCTTTTTGTTGTTCCAAGCATTCTAACTTAACTCCTGGCCACAGCTAAGATGCCTGCATTTCACTCAAAGCGCAACAGTAGATGTGTGAGACACTTAGCCCACAAAGTAACTTCTGGCCTCTCATTTGTCAGGGAATTTTGCTGACTTAGATTAAGGATTTATTAAGGTGTGGGGGTGCATCACTGCTGCTCGAAATCAGCCCCTTCTAGTCACCCTAGCATCCGTGACTGTTTGGTGATTCATTCCTTGCATTTTCCCCATTTTTATCTCTTGAATAGAGAACAAGAAGAAATAGTAGATTCATTTTTAGCTTTCAGAGCAATCAGTTTTCAAATTCATGAAAAGCAAGTGATGAATGTAGCAACATAAAAACTCATTTGTTTATGCCTGCCATGAATTTTCAGAGTTGAAAATTGGTGAGATTATATAATTTTCAATTTTAAACAGCTGACTATTTAATGAGTGTATAGTTTTCATAAATTCCAAGTTCTGGCTTGTACCTCTTCACAGGTACAAGGGAACTGAGGAGTACTTAATCTGAGAGGGTGTGCACAGGTAGAGTAACAGACATGTTCTGGTTTACACATTAGTTCTCGCTGTCACCTTTCTAACCATTGATTTTAGCTGGGGAAACAGTGGTATAATTGATCAAGGAAAACAAAATGGGGGAGCATATAGAAAGATAGGATTTTAATCCCCATGTCACAGAACTGTTGTGGCGTACTGCGAACTCCACAGCCATCAACTCTAAGTAATGTTTTAGGTTTTGTATCTGTTTTGTTGGCTAATTGTTTATCAATGTGGAGGAAGTTATTTGAATGATTGTCTTATTATAGGACAATACTGACCTGGAAATTTAGTTGAAATGCAGCTGTATTCACTGAGTCCTGCTTTACTCGGCCTCATCTGCCAGTCATGAAAACTGGGTCACTGCTCTACTCAAATCCCAATCGTAGTCAGTATGTGAAGCAATGTTTTGTACCCAGATCCTCCATTGCTTAGTTGGAATTTAGAGGTACTTATTCTATTATATACTCATATCACACAGGTTAATAATAAATAATTTACAGGATCAGAGGCTATTCTAACCATATTTTTTCTGTTCTAACTTATTTCTTCCTCATAATATTCTGGAGGTGAGCTCTAGTCATAGCCTTATTTTACACATAAAATTTTGGCACAGAACCAATAAGCAGTCCAACATAACATGTAAAATTTAGAGTTCAGGCACTATAACCCCAAAGCATACAATAATTGCATACAAAAATGCTTTTGTTGGTCAGTATACAACTTTATACACATCTTCACAGACTGAAGGTGAGCCGTAAAGTAGAAGGAGAGCCAGGTAGCAGTTACATGATTCTAGCTTTCTGGAGTTTGGAGAATTGTGGTAAGTAGGAAGAAAGTATAGGGAAAGTCAGAGATGGAGGTGAGAGAACAGACTAGCCAGGCTACCGTGCTAAATGCTGAGCCTGGATTAAAATCTGAACTTTAACAATTTCAAAAATACATATCTGTTCTTCATACCTTTGAAAAGGCTAAACTATTTAAATCTTCTGATCTATAAGTTTATTTTTCAAAAATCAAAGGCTGACTTGGAGAGAAAACATGCTAGTCATCAACCTAAGTCACTCCATAGTAGACATTTCTTTGTACTCCACGGAACAGTGTAGCACTAATGCATGATGCAAATTTCTAGGGAACATTTGTTCATTTAGCTAAACGCATGTATAAATTTTCTTGGAAGATGTTTTTGTTTTTGAATTCGTGTAGTACTACAGTGCTCTGACCTGAATTTACATCAGGCATTTACAAACACAGTCTGGGACTCTTTCTGTAGCCAATTATGTTAATAAGGCATGTAGCAGGAATGATCACGATGATAAACTGGTAAGCACTAAGTTCTGCCATTTTAAATAAAACAGGTTTTTGTTTTGTTTATTTGTTTGCAAACTACTGCATTAATATTGGCTTCTGATGTAGTCAGGAAAGAAACTGCCCTTCCCCAAGACAGGAGGTGTCTTACCTCAAGAAAGGAATTTACAATTAATGCTCACTCTTTTGGCATAATGGTATGCTATCAACACTACTAGTGGGTTTAATATAATTGGTTGTGACCTCTTGTCACATTTGCTGAGTTAAGCAGTATCCTAAGTATTCTTATCTACTCAGTATCTCAGAATGTGAACTTATTTGGAAATAAGGTCTTTGGAGATTAAGCCAATGAATATTAGGTCAAAATGGATTAAGATGGGCCCAGTCCAATGCCTCATAACTCTGGAATAAGAAAAGTATTTGCTAGGCACTGGTAGGAAAATGGCATGTGAAGATAGGCAGTGAAGGAATACTGTATTTACACCTGAAGCGTCACAAAGAATTTCCAGCTGCTACTATATGGAAACATCTGCCCTGTGTGCATTCAGAAAGAACATGAGCATGCTAACACTTTGGGTTTGGAATTCTGACCCACAGAAAATTGTGAGAATAGGGTTCTTCTGTTTTGAGCTGCTGGTTTGTAGTCATTTTCCCAGCATCTGTAAGAAACAAGCACATTGTCACACAGACCCATAGGTTTTATATCAGTGCCTGAATGACATCCCAGATGCTCAACATTGAGACTCTGAGACAGCTCCAGCTGTCACATGTCACATGTGCCAACCAAAATCTACGTAGCCAACCCATGGAAATTCTAGAATTGGTTACCCAAAAGCCTTTATTTTTTTTTCTTTAAGTTTTTTCACTTTTGTATTTATTATTTTTATTGTGTATGAGTATAATGCTTGTGGGTGCAATCGTGTTGTGCAGTGCCTGTGGAAGTGAGAAGATTGTGTCAGATCCTCTGGAACTGGAGTTATGGACAATTGTTAGCTGGCATGTTGGTGTTAGGAATTGAACCTGCGAGAGCAGCCAGTGCTCTTAACCGCTGAGCCATCTCTCCAGCCCCATTTTTTTTTCTCTTTTACAACATATGATTGATATGACATTGAATTTGTTAAACAATGCAGACGGGTTCATGGGATTGATTTCTGAAGTGAGATTATAGTTTTTGAAAAGCGTCTAATGAGAACTCAGAAATGGGCTGATCGGAAACTAACTCATTCTAGTAAATGTAGTGATCTTTTTCTCCATTAACATTTTGGTGTAGAACCATGTCTCATCTTGGCCTGGATCTAGAAAAATTTTAACGATGTGCATGTGTGTTACAGTTAACCATTGACAAAGTATCTTACGTTTTAAAAAATATATGTACACTAAGCCAGGCATGGCAGTGTATGCCTTTAATCTCAGTCATCAGGAGGCAGAGGCAAATGGATTGCTCTGAGTTCAAGGCCAGCCTGGTCTACATAGGGAATTCTAGGCCAGCTGGGGCTACAAGGGACCCTGTCTCAAACACACACATACACACACACACACACACACACACACACACACGAAAACTATTATGAATTCTTGCTTCCTAAAAACAGTATGTTTCACAGATTTTGCTCATGAAATTAGAGATCTATTTATTCACGTCATCTTCAGGGTTCAATGTATGGAGATGAGCCACCTGTGCTACAATTTTTAATTACAACAGTTGACTTGGCATGACATGAAGAAATACTTAATTTTAGAGGTCCCCACAAATTCACAGGGAGTTCACATAACAATTAGAATTCTAAAACATAATGAGATCAAATGGCATTTTCTATCAATAGCTATGTCTGATGAAAAGGAGTCACCAAGTCATAGATCTGTGTCACTCATTGAACAAATGTGAAATAGGGAATTCCCATGTCTCTCACCCTTCTATCCCACCCAGCCCAAGCTGACTCTGGGGCTCTAAGTTTTGGTTTTTGGCATCAGAACAAACTTGGGATCTGCAAGAGGAATTGTTTGAAGGATATAAAACCTGCTTTATCTCATTTGCCATGATCAATGATGTCAAAGAACCTCCATATTTATAAATAATGTACATACATACTCCTTTCCTTAAGTAGAAGTAATGCAGATAACTGTTCTTACTGAAATGTGGAGAGAATTTGTAGAATTGAACACAATTTCAACAAATTAGTAGACTCTTTTCACTCCTGGAAATGAGGAAAAGGATCCTGCACCTTACATCAATTTCTTTTCTGTCTTCCTGGCTATACATTACTGAGTCTCTTGACTCAATGTATAGTCAACAGGATACATCACATTTGTTCTTTATTACTTGTGCCCAACTTAGCACAGAGTAGAAAGCCAGTGGACTGAATGAATAAATAAATGATTAAAGTGTGATGGTTCAGCCTCATTGTCAACTTACTGCATTGGAATCCTCTAGGAGACATGTCCATAGGTGTGTCTAGGAGTGTGTTTCCAATGAGGTCTAACTGAAGAGGAAGATTCATCTTGACTACAGGTGGCACCATCCTATGAGCTGTGTTCTCAGACTGAATAAAAAGGGGTCTAGAAGGGAAGCCAGTAAGAGTGTTCATCTCTCTCTGGTTCCTGATTGAGCCTGAAGCTTACAAATTTGGCTAGGCTGAGTGGTCAGCAGGCTCCAGGATCCTCCTGTCTCCTCTTCTTCAGTACTAGGATTACCCATGCTGACCATTTATCTTATCAAAATATCTGACCATTATTTTATGCTAGGTGTTGCAGATCCAAACTCAGGTCCTCAGGCTTGTGCCACAGGCACTTTGCCAACAGAGTCATCCCTGTAGCCCCAGGGTTACCTTTTGCTATATTGATTTTAGTCATTCTAATAAGTATGAGGTGATTTGTCATTGTGGTTTTTGTTGCATTCCCTGATGACGAGTGATGGTAAACATCTTTCATATTAGTCATTTGTATATTTTTGTTGAAGAAATGTCTGCGTTTTTTGCTCATTTTAACATGGGTTGTGGATATATATTTGCTACTGACATTTAGGAGTTCCTTATGTATTTTGAATGTTAATCCCTCATCAAATACATGGTTTAGAAATATTCTATGCTGTTCTCGAGGCAATCTTTTCAACTGTATTGATGATCCCCTTTGCTGTGCAACATCTGTTTTTCAGCTCCATGTAATCCCACTTGTCTGATTTTGCTCTTGTTATTTGTGCTTTGGGTGTTATGTTAAAAAAATATATATCACCAATGTCAATGTTATGTAGCCAGTGTTTTCTTCTTAACTTGAAGTCACTTCCATATCTCACATTTAAATATTTTCTCTCCTGAGTTGATTCTTTGATGTCTGATGTGACTTATTTTACCCTTTTTGTATGGATATCCAGTTTTCTTTTTTAATTTTTTATTATTTTTATTTTATGCATATGAGTTCATGTAAGTGCATCAGTGTCATGAAATGCCCCCTGAGGCCTGAAGGGGGCATCAGATTCATTGGAGCTGGAGTTACTATTAGCCAACATGTGGGTGCTAGGAATTGAACCCTGGTCCCTCTGTAAGAGCAGCCAATACTCTTAACTGCTGAACCATCTCTCCAATCCCAATATATCCAGTTTTCCTAATGTCATTTGTTAATCTTCTTTTCCATATTGGGTGTTCCTGGTTCCTAATGCATGTGGATATACATTACCCCAAACAGTATTTGTTAAACAGTTGATTCTCAATTATTGGGTGTTTGGATCCCTTTATCAGTGACCAATTGATCATATCAGATTTCTTTCTGGGTTTTCTGTTTTGCGTTATTAATCTATATATCTGCTTTTTTACAGTGCCATGCTGCTTTAATGCTTTAGCTTTGTAATGTTTTGATGTATAATGCCACTGGATTTCTTTTCTTTCTCTAGATGCTTGACTACTCAGGATCCTGTTTATTTTCATGCACATTTTAGTTTTCCTTTGTCTATAAAAAATATCATTGAGGTTTTGTATGGGTTGTGTTGAGCCTGAGGATAATTTTGAATAGTATGGAAACATAAAAAAATCAGAATAACCAAAACAATCTTGAACAACAACAAAAAATTGCTGTAAGTAACACCATATCTGGTTTCATATTATATTACAGAGGTATAACAATAAAAACAGCATGGTGCTGGCATAAAAAGACACATTTATCAATAGAATAGAATTGAAGACCCAGATTTAATTCCATGTACTTATAGTCACCTGATTTTTGACAAAGGAGCCAAAACAAACATTGGACAAAAGAGAGCATGTTCAACAAATCGTGCCGGTCAAGCTGGATAGCTACACTTGGAAGAATGAAACTAGACCCCTATGTCTCATCATGCACAGATCTCAACTCCCGAGGAATCAAGGACCTCAACAGAAGACCTGATACCTCAAATCTAATAGAGGAGAGAGTAAGGAATGTATTGGAACTTGTAGGCACAGGAAAGAACTTTCTGAAAAGACCTTGGTACAGGCATTATGACTAGCAATTGACAAATGAGACCTCATTAAACTAAACAGTTTCGGTACAACAAAGACACCATCATTAGCATGAAGAAGCAATCTACAGAATGGAAAAAAAAAATCTTTACCAGAGTTTTATTATCCTGGAATATACAATGAATTAAAAAACTAACCGTCACAAAACTAAACCATTCAATTAAAAATCGGGGAAAAGCACTAAACAGAGAGTTCTCAGGTGATAAAATGCAGATAGCTAAAAATATTTTTAGATGATATTCATCTTTAGCCATCAAGGAAATGCAAATTAAAACTACTTTGAGATTTCATCTTACCCCATTCAGAATGGCTAAGATCCAACAAACAATGACAAAGGTAGGTGAGGATGTGAGGAGAGCCAAACACTTACTGCCAAAGCTTTCTTACATCTCTTCAGATGACTGTGTGCTCGGATACTTCATTCTGTTAATGTTGTATATAAGAGTAATTGAATGAAGTATGTTGAAACATTTCCTATCACTAGAACACTTTTTGTTGTGTTAAAGTGTGATCCTCTTAATGTGTTTTCGGTAGTGTTTTGTAGGCGATTTTTCATCAAAGTTCTACAGGGAAATTAATTTGTAGGTTTTCTGTTGTGTCTTTGGTTTGGGATCAGGGAAATCCCAGCTTCATAAAGTCAGTTCAGAAGTGTTCCTTCTGCTTTGATTTTTGGGGGGAGTTTGGGGAAGATTGGCTTCGATTTTTCAAATATTATGAGAGTTAACCAATGAAGCCTTTCTCTCTATCCCTTGTTCCCACTGTGTTCCATGAGCCTTCAATGTAGAGGTTCAGTTGTAGATGTGTCACCTAGGACTTGGCATTTCCCAGATGTATATTCTCTGTGTGACCAGATGTGGGATTCTGCAGTAGCCTCCATTTGTTGCAGAAGAAGTTTCTTTGATGGGTAGTATGTTGTATGCTTCTCTGTAAATGTAAGGATCCGTATTTATATGGTAAGAAAGTGCATTCGTCAAGAGACCTGACAGTTAGGGTTTTCTCTAGGATCTATGGCCTCTCCCACCGTGTGTTTTTGTCTGTGTTTACAGGGCCACCCATGAGTTCACTCCCATTGAGAGGGCTGCAAGTCCCATTAGAGAGCTGTTGATCACCCCAGATAACAGTGCCACTACTGCACCACTAGAGGTAGTTTGCTTGCCAATCATTACGGTTATTAGGCTTTAGAACTGGGTTAGACCGTTGATTGATTTTTCTCTCTTAGCAGTTTGCATATTATCATCTAGCACTATGAGAGCTATACTTAAGGTAGAAGGCTTCCAGGTCAGTTCTCGGTTGTTTACATTTCTTAGCTATTGTGAAGAATGCAGCAACAAACATGGATGTACAGGTGTCTCTACAGTAGGATGAGTCCTTTCTGTATAAGCCAAAGAATGGTATAATTGGATCATATGGTGAAGTTTTTGATTATTTATTTAATCTCCTTACTAGTTATAGTTCTATTCAGGTTTTCTATTTCCTTATGGTTTTATCTTGATAATCTGTGTCTTTCTAGAAATTTATACATTGAAGAAATTGCTAGAAAAAGGTGTTATGTTAATTATATGGTTCAAATCTCTTCTCTCTCCCCACAGAAGAGCTGGAGTCTGTTTTTTAAAAGTACGTGCTCTGTAATGAGCTAGGTAGAGGGGCCCCGGCAAATATTTGGGTACCATTCTAATCCACCATCTTCCTTCCTGGCATATTTCAGACCTATGGTTATGAAAGATATATAATAGTGAAGATGGTCTTTTGGGAAGTCCTAAAATTCAGAACATTGAATAGCCGATTCATTATTTCTATCCACAGTGAAAAACTGGGAAATGGGAGTTTCCTTCCCATCAGATGAAGATTGCTGATAATGAAGATTGTGGCAAGACAGTGTTGTGACAATTCCTGCTGGCTCCAGTGTGACCGGTCTTATCTTTGTCTGGGATACATAAGACTATCAACTAGTTTTTGAAAAATTCTTGAAGTGAGACTAGTTAACAGGCTAGTAAACACAAGTTCTTAGGAAGTTTAGAGGGTCCAACCTTGTATGACGGCACCATGAGAAAGTCATCCTGGGAAAGATGGAGAAGAGTATTTTAGACGAAATACAAGAACAAGAAAGATAAAAAGAAGCAGGGGGCATTTTCTAAGAAGAAAGAAATGGAGTTAGTAAAACCCAACAAATGAAACTGCAGATGCCACAATATGGGATAATTAAAACAAGTGAAATGAGTTTTCAGGAAAGAAACATTGCTATGGCCTTAGGTACTACTGAGCATCTTGTAATAATGGGAAGGTTGGAAGATCTCAAGGTGGCAAGTGGTATGATCATGTAAAGGTATCACCACAAGAACACCGCAACAGGACTGGGAAATGAATTGGGTGGAGTGGTCAATGAAGGACACGGAATCCTTGAAGCCTGGAGGAATCAAAGGCAGATACGATACGTGTATCTGGTTTCTGAGATGATTGTAGATTTCGCTTTTCTTTGTGCTTACTCAGGAGGGTGGTCCAAGTTGGAGACCCAGTTTCAAAGAGAATCTTCTATATAATAAGAGCATATGGTACATCTGAGAGGAATGGTCCCATTGCCATGGCTGAGCCAGAGTGAGGAGACCAAAGAGCTATGAACTGAATCCGGTGCCAGACAGAACAGAGTAAATGGCCTGACTATTGGGACCCGTTTTCTAACCCAACATCTTCTTTACATCCTGTTAGGAACCTAAGTGAGTAGCATTAAGACAGAAGCTGGGTAAGATTTAGCCTTTATAAGTTACTGATGCTTTCTGAATACTGTGAGAAGTTTTATTTTGAATTCTGTAATTGGTATTCTTTAGCTTTATTTCAAGTTCTGAAAATGCAGCTTCAAGCCCCCGATTAGTGTTTCTTTCCAGTCAGATGGGTGCTCTTTAGCCTTCTCCACAGAGAAATTTCTTGAACCATATTTGGACAAAATGAAGTCTTACTGTCTCTTTCACTTAAAAACCTAAAAATAAATGGAAAATATCACAATGTCTTGGAAATTTTAATTTAGGTGAAAATTTGTTGAAAGAATTTTCTAAACACTATAAAAATATAGCCCTATAATGTGAAAAGATTAAATATATAGTACACAAAGGTATACATAGCTGTTCAAGAAATTTGTGGCACCATAATATCATGAAGTGTTATTCTACCCATTATTCCAGAAGATGTAATATAGTTTAACTACAATATTGAACTTTTCTAAGAAGGTAAAGCTGAAAACCAACCTATCAAGCAGGGCTCATTTTAGCCATTTCTTCAAGTTCATCTTAAAAATATCCTATTGAAAGTGAGACCCTTGTTAAATTTATTTTAAATAGTAATAGATGTATTTTTCCTGGGAATAGGGCTTTTTGTTTAGCTTCCCTCAATAGAAACAGACTTATTAACATAAAATATTACTTCCACATGAGAATATTGTTAAAGATTACAGAAAATTGATTAAATAGTAAACAAATATATACTATTCATGCATATTCTCACTTTAACTTGAAGGACATAAATAAATACAAGGAATTGACGGAGGAACTAATCAATTTGTTAAAAAGAAATATTTCTTACTTGTCATGATGCCACAAGTGATTGCTGTGGAGACAACACTGCAGGTCCTAACAGCTACAGCTGTTCTGCACAATGCTCTGCCTTTCAGAGAAAGCACCCTATTTTATAGAGGCATTTGTATTTTTAACCAGTGTATAGCAGTGATAATGCTTTTAGTCCATCCACTGATATCACCTGCCTTGTAGGTCATTAGCAGCAGCTAATTAGGGACATGCTGAGACTAATTCATTTTAAAGTCCTTTGGCCAAAATTCCAGCATAGATATGGTAATTGATCTCTGCCTCTTACAGAGAAGCTATTGGCAGTGGGCAGTTGCTGGGAAAGGAAGAATTGTTCTTTATTGAGAACACAGCCACAGGTAGGTTTCCAGAGTTCCAGTGGATGACCCGACACCCATACACTTAGGGGCAGCTCTACCTGACTTAGTGGTCTATCAAAAACAGAAAAGGATTAGCACATGTTCTAAAAGTTTCACACTGTATCTTCCCTCACTGTTGATGCTTATATATAGCATCTGCTGGCTGTATCGCTCCTTTGCTACCACTTTGACCAGCTGTAAAGCCCTTTCTCATTCTGTGCCCTGCCAAAAGCCTGGCATTCTGCCTAACTTATGGATTAGAGCAGTGTTCTTACATATGGACTGTGTTGACTTTAGAAGCCCAAAAGACCTGCCAGTTGCCGGACTTTCCTCTCTGTGTTCAGTGTTCTAAACTTCAGCAGTTTTTCTTTCACTTTGGACTATCTCAACATGCTCATAACCACTAGAAGAGTTGAAGAGTTCAAAAAATTTCACTGAAGTAGCAGGCCCCTAAATCTTTGAAGTTCTCTCCTACGTATTATACATGCAGATGACCAATGCCGCATGTGATAGTTTGCCTTGTTGGAAAAGGGTTATGTTGGGGACATTTGGGGAAAATCTGGAGGGGATAAATGGGGTAGATATGTTCATATGTCATTGTATACATTATAATTCTCAAAAATGAAGAAAAAGTCTCTAAAAATCCTTCTAGGTGATACATCATATTCAAACAGAATGATTTGTAGAAGTTAAGTAAGATTTTGCATATTATCTTCATAGTTTACCTGGAAGAGCACTTGAAACTATTCCAAGTAGATTATAATAATATAATTTATAATATAATATCATGTGTATACTATAATTTAAAATCTTACATTTCTACCCATACTTCTGATTACACTTAAATTTCACTTATTAATTAAAAAATGCCTTATGTTAAGAGAAATTTAGACCTTAACACTAAGAGAATAATAAAAAGTCCTCAACCTTAAATGGGAAGCACAAGAAAACAAATGTTCATTTTTACAAAGTCCAATGTAAAAGGTTCATTATTATTCATATGGGAAAACAATAAACTTTTTGTCTTGTAGAAGACACTTAGTCTTCAAACTATTATGTCCAATGATTTATATTTCATGGATGGACCCCTAGGAAGATCCATTCCTCAATAATCATTTACCAGTCTGGATAATATACCAATGATCATAAATTTTGCTATTTTATTTCAAAAGAGGAAAATTCCTTATTATTAATAGTTTGTCAAATAATTTTTATTAAGTTGTGATTCTGGGTACTGAAAAAGAAAGGTTTATGGTATTTTGTTGATGGAGAAAGAACCAGTTGTCCTTTGGTGTCAATACTCTACCCCAAGAACAAATCTCTCACTCTTCTGGCTCATCTTTAATTGCCATTCAGCAAGTATTAATCACTCACAATGTTTGCACATGCAACTACTCTTATCTATTTAGTTGGACATATTTTATATTACTGACTTACAACTACTTTATAGTCACAATTTCAACATTAAATAATTTTTATACAAAAATAGCAAGTAAAGACATGTTTTGGAGAGAGAAGAAATAAACCTTTCATCAAAATGCTCTAGACTGATAAATCAGCATTTTCAAGTTCAAAAATATGCTATGTATTTGATTCTTAGGACCACACAAAAATAGTAACATGCATGGGGGATGATTATTTGGATAAATTGATACCTAAGAATGAAAACTAAATATATGTACTATATTGACGTGTCCTCTTAATTTATAGGATAAAATTTTAATGCATATTAAACAATATTTTAAAAATGAAATCTTTAATCATACACCTCTCATGATTTGTCATTAAGAAAAATTTAAACCATAATAGATCTTATTTATCAATAATTAAATCAAGCAGGTAATGTTATAATTTCTGACATCTATTTATTTCTATTAGTATAAGAAATAGTAATTGGTTATTCCCATAATATGCATGCCACTGTTGCACCAGTGGGCACATCTTGCCAGGCCATATGTTGTAGTTGATGGAATTCACAACTCAGTAAGTTTAATGATTATATTTTTCATCTGGTAACATACATAGCACCTTTCAGCACTTTCAAAACTAGTCAGTAGAGAGTAAGCTTTGAAGTCAGTACCAGCTTGATTTCACCCTGTATTTTTTTTTGCCTCTGTGGCTTATGGTATGTAGTGTCCTCAGCAATACAGTCTTTATGTGAAGTTCTGGTAGGTAACTGAGAGCAGGGGCAATAGTTAATATTTTTGAGGGTCTGTGGGACCCCTAGTCAACAGCTTCAAAAGAAGGAATCCATCCCTAGCATCGGGGTTTTATTTTGCTAGCCTATGGTGTCTAGTAGGAGCAATGTCCCCCTGTTATAAAGTGACTCTTTTCAATCCCCTTTTATAATGTATATGTATAAGCTTAAGAAACTTCTGTAGTGGTGGGTTTCCATATGGCCTTTTTTAAAGGCCTTTAGTGTTACTTATCCCGCCTCATACTCCCTCTGTCCTGCCCTCCTGTTATCCACCCAATTAACATTTCCTACTCTATTATTCCCCTTTCCATCTTTATATCACTGTATTCTATCTCCCCTTCCATGAAAGCTTTCCCCCCACCCCCCGCAAACACTCAGCTTGACCATTTGTTTCCTGAGCTCTCTAAATGTTTTCAATTGAGTCATGTATATCTAAGAAATCACTTTCTAATTGAATTTAAGGTCTGCTTCATAAAACAGAGCCCATACCTGGCATTGATCAAGCCTAGGAATCAATAACTAGATAGGTCACAGATCATAGGGGAGAGACCAATACTATTATTCTGCTAACTAGGTATAGTATTAACGCAACTTCTAATGACTTATTGTTGTAATTTTAGATTAATTCATCTCTTACCTCTCACCAGAGAAACTTTCTTATGCAGCAGATGGTGATTAACACAGAGACCCACAACTGGTCAACAGGCAGAGAATAAGAGACCACAAAGTGATTATTCATGAATTCATCACCTGTATCAAATTTCTGCCTCTCCCAAGGCTCAGAGATCATTGTGGAAGAAGGAAAAGAAAAATTTGTAAGAGCCAGAGATGGTGAATGACCACAAGGAAACAGAGTTTTCCAGACAGCTGGCAAGTTTTTTATATGAACTCATGTCAATGGTGACAGCATGCACAAGTACCAGGTAATCTCAAGTCAGACAAAATCCCAAGGGGAAGTGAGCAAGACACCCCAGCCATACCTGAAGAACTATTGGAAATGGATGACCTGTTGGAAAGGGGATAATTAGTCTCTTCTGAGGGTTGACTCTTGGTAGGTTAACCAGGCTTCAGCGAATGGATTCATACTGAAAGATACTTGGGGACACAAATTTGACTCTCTTTCTCTCACATTATATATATATGATAGAACACACACACATATATATATATATGATAGAACACATGAATACATGAAATTGAATAGGGATACTAAAGGGGTTGCAGATAGGGAAGAGGATCTAAACACATCAAAATATATTGTATGTAATTTTAAAAAATCAATTTAAAAAAGGTCATAAATATAGTAATAAAAGGTAATTGTTGTAGAAGAGATTTTAGGGACAATATAATTCAAACTGTCATTTTAAAAAATGATAAATTAATCACCTGACTTAAATCAACAAGATCATACAGGCAGGTGATAATAAAGTTAAAACCTGCCCCATTGCTTCATAATCAAATGCTATTACCCACATCTTTACCAAGATTCCATCCCACCCATGTGTACAGGACTAGACAGAAAAAGCTTATCATTATATTAGTTATTATTATTATATTAGTTTATTATTTTTGAGTTTGTGTGAGTATATATGCATGTATGGGCACACCCATGTATGGAGGCCACATGTGAGTATTTGGTACCTTTCTCAGTTATACGCCACCTTATTTTTTGAGACAAGGTCGTTCACTTGTAGCTTACTAATTAGTTAGCCAATGAGCTGCAGAGATCTACCGATTCCACCTCTGACCCCCATTACTGACTTTTATTTGGATGCTGGGAATCTAAACTCAGGTCCTCATGCTTACATGGCAGGCATTTTACCAACTGAGTTCATGTAACACACTCCAAAATGTTCCAGTCTATTTCTAGCTCATGTTTTCTACCCAGCCTATGTTGTCTGGAAAGCTTTGTTTCATGTCACCTTGATTACCTATTTTGAAGGTCTCTAATTTCTGAGCTTTATAATTCCTAAGGGAGGAAAAGTGGAATATTGTGAACAACAATTCCCGATTTTGTTCTGTAGCAACATGGAACATTCTGTTCACATTTCATTTCCCAAGCCTGGCTCGTGGCCTCACAAACTTCAAGAGGCAAGTAAGGGTGTCCTGTCATGCTCTAGACAGGAGGAAAGGGGAGGATCTGGAGAACAGCATTAATGATAAAGACATTATGTAATATGTAAGAGTTATCTGTTTGACCTTTGATGGGAGTATATTAACATCATTATGTAGTCAGTGAGAAATAAATACAGATTTAGGAAAATGTTATTGGGAACAAAAAGACTAATGAAATCTGAGAGTTTTATTAGTTATATTGGATCCCTGTCACCCAAATACTTGATAGAAACAACTTAAGGGATGAACAGTTTATTTTGGTTCATAGATGAGGATTTCAGCCCATTCAGGAAGGGGGAGAGATCCTGAAACTCATGGATGGGGAAGCATGTGGCAAGTCTTTACAAGGTGGTTGATCAGGTGGCAAAGAGTAATCTGAAAGAAGGGACCTTAGTCTTACTTTAAAGGCATATTTCTAGCAACCTACTTCTTCAAATTAGGCCTGATCTGCTGAAGGTTCAACTAACCAAATTAGCATCACCAGAAAACAGGCATCCAAAGCACTAGCCTCTGGAGGACATTTCAGATTAAAACCAGAGTATCTGCTTATGCCTGTTTCATGAAATAAATTTCAAAACTAGTATTTTAATGTGGAATATACACAAGAGGAAATTAGACTCTAAAACCATAGTTTAAAAATCCAATATGATTTCAGATTCAACTTCTTTAAAGAAACACTAATTTATTTATTAGAAATCCTATTTTCACCTTCAATTGAGTTTTACTAACATCAGTAATAAAGCCTGTGAAGAAAACTGAGTTAATGACATTTTTCCCGTTTTATTGCAAAAGCACTATGGTTTGGGAGAAGTAACTGGAGAAAGGAAGAATTATCTTAAGTTTATAGAAGATCCAGACGTCTGAGTGAGAGCATCATGGCTATATCACTTAAAAGTAAATGTTTTCACAGACAATGTCTGTGTGTGTGACCAGTTGTGGTACTCTATAGTAGTCTCTGGTGCAAAAGAAGGGTCTTTGATGAGTGGTGACTGGGATACTTGACTGTGAATATAAGGATACATATGTTGCACTTAGTAAGTAAGAACATACATTCTTCTGGGGATGTGACAGCCTTGGGGTTTTCTCTAAGATCTACGAACTCTCCAGCCGTGTGTGTTTGTATATAAAAATAATAAATAATATTTTTAAAAGAATGAGTTCTATGCTAATTCATTTAAACAATCTTTTCAGATGCACAGGATAATTACCTGCATAAAGTCTAATGATACTCAGGCAATTTTAAGAATGAGATTTACCTGCAGTTCTTTAATTGCCAACCAGCTCAAGCTTTGGTTGGCAAAAATAGTTTGCATAAGAAATGCTTTAGTATGAATTTTAGTTTTTTCACATTTTTCCCTGTGGCCATGTTTCTCTCTCTGGCCTGTTTCCTTTTCTCTAAACAGGATGCTCCATGTTCCAAGACTGTTGTGAAGATCATTCCTTTACTCATATATCTGAACATTTAATAAGCTGTTGCATGCACAGTATGCTTCATTAGGCATTAGAGACTCACAAAGTCAACATATGCAGGAGAGAAGTCAGTGAGCATGTAAATGGAATATCAGGGTTTAATGATTTAAATGATTCACATAAGCAAGATAATGAGAGTGAGTGCTACTTACTAGACAGTCATTCTTTCTTCATGGCATCCTCTGTAAAAGCTTTATTTGAGCAGTTAAGATTACATGGATAAAGATGATCCAGCATGGCAGAGAGCTCAGGAAAGGCTCAATGGTCAGAAGAAGTAGAAAACAGGGTGGCAAGGCTGCCAAATCCATGAAACAGTACATCAAAAGCACTTTTAGAGAGCATCCAGCACTTCTACTTGCAGACAGTTATTCTGCTTTGCAGGAAAAACAAACAAATAAAAAACAAAAAAACTTTCTTAAATATGTGAAAACAACTGTAGGGACTTTCATTCATGTTAAAAAGCCTAATTGCTTAAGTCATTTGAAAGGGAGTGAAAATAAATCTTGACAATTGTCTTAGAATATGTAACCGTGGGATCTGTCATCAATTCTAAAACATTCAATAAAATGAGTCTACTTTTTGCGTCTGTAATTTTATGTTCAGACTACTTGCGTTAACTTTTTTGCAGAAGTGAACTATTTGACAATTTATTTCTTTCAGTCAAAACAATATCCAGTCCGATTACTTGATTCTAGAGAGTGGTAGCTAAAAGAACAAATGTCTTGCTTATAAATATTTTATGTTTGATGCCCCTTAAGTAGTTAATACTTTTACATGCTTTGTTAATTTTATAAAAAAACTTGCTCTTGAGGAAAACAATTGATCACAAATCATCCAAATAAGTATCTCTAAACTATGTAATTGCGAAGTTCCATTGATAAGCTCCATAGGACATTCAGTTCAAGATCTGATGTCATGTACTGGCTGAGACCTCCTTATTCAACACACATAAAATTCAAACTTATGAAGGTCAAAAACATTCTGAGTACCAGCTGTGTTTTAATTATATAACTTTCCATTATATGTATATATATAATGTGTATTTTCCAGTAGGCATCTGAACTAATAGACTTCCCTCTAGTTTTGCACACAACCTGACACCAATTTCAAACCTCTGTTACCTAAGGCTCAGGGACCACTATGGAAGAGGGAGTAGAAAGACTGAAAAAGCCAGAGGGTGTATATAACCACAAGGAAGCAGAGTTTTCCAGATGCTTGGAAAACTATTCATATGAACTCACAGCAATTGAAACAGCAGGTGCAAGAGCCATGCAAGTTCAATTCAGATATCCCAACAGAGAAGCGGGAAAATGGGGAAGAAGTCCCAATCTTAGTTGAGGAACTATTGGCAACTGATAACTGCTGGGGGAGGGACAGTGAGGGTGTGGTGTTAGATAGGTGACCAGGCTCCAATGGATGGACTCACACTAAAGGACATTTGGGGACACAAATTTGACTTGATAGGCCTTAATATATATGACAGAGTACATGAATCTGGTAGAGGACGATTATAAGAGAGGTGCATATAGGGGAGACGGGCCTAAATATAATCAAAATATATTGCATGGCATCTGTGAAATTCAATAAAGATAATAATTTTTAAAAATTTATAAATCAGATTGAGTAGCCAAGTGTCCAGCATTGAGTAGTTTCTGTTAATCACGAATGCTCAAGATGACACAAGATGTGAAAAAAATACTACCGTAATACTAAGCTAAAACATAGCCAAAGCATAGAGAGCAAGAGTCTGCAGGGCTCAGGGATCATGGCAGAAGAGTGCAGAAGGGTTGTAAGAGTCAGGGAGGAGATGCATGATCATATAGAAATGCAGTCTTGCAGGCTCCTCGGACCCTGCTCATATGAGCCTACAGGCAATGGTGACAGCATGCAAAAAACCCATGCAAACTCAAACAGACAAAAACCCAGCACAGAACTGTGGAAATGGGCAGCAGGCCCCAATCTTAAAGAATTATTGGCAGATGATTACTGTTGGATTAATGCATCTCTCCGCTGTCAGCAGAGAAGCTTCCTTATGCAGCTGATGGTGATTAACGCAGAGAACTACAACCAGCCAATGTGCAGAGAATAAATGGCTACAAATTGCTTATTCCTGAATATGACAGCTATATCAAAATTCTGCTTCTCAAGACTCAGGAATTACTGTGAAAGAAGGGACTGAATGACATAAGAGCCAGAGATCATAGATGACCACAAAAGGAAATGGCATTTTCAGATAGTTTGACAGTTACTCATATGAACTCAGCAATGGTTAAAGCATGGACAAGTTCCCTGTAAGTTCAACACAGACAAAATACCAACATAGACATGGGAAAGTAGGCAATAAACCCCAGCTGTATCAGAGGAATTATTTGGCAACTGATGGCTGCTAGGGGAGACTCAATCTTTGTCAAAGGTGTTGTTCTTGATTGGTTAACCAGGTTCCAGTGTATGGACCCACACTGAAGAACCTGTGTGGACACAAATTTGATTTTATAAGCATTAATATATATTTATAACATATGTAATATAGATACTATATGTATCTATATATAATATAGAGAGAGTACATTAATTTGGGTGGGGGCAATAAGGGAAAATGTGGCTAGGGGAGGGGATTTCAATATCATCAAAATATATTCTGTGAAAATTGCAAAAATACAGTAAAATGCTTTAACTGAAAACAAAGTTTTAAAAGGTGACAAAAATTGAAACTTTCATTTATGATTACCTAGAAAAACAATATTTCACAAAGTCCCCTTACATTTAAACTTGACTAGTACAAATAAAATCAATAATGTACAACATTCTAATGTTTCATTCTGATTGTACTGTGTGGGGTGAATATGTGTATGTCTCTTTGGGTATGTTTGCATGTTTATATGCTTATAAAATAAAATGTAAGTGTAATAAATGCATCCTGTTTGGTAAGGATTATCTTGTCATATTTTTACTCCTTCACCCTAAGCACTTTCCCTTAAATTTTTTTTGAGCTTTTCCAACACAGCTACTATTCTTACATGATTTCCACCCCTCCCTCTTCCACTTCTGATTCTTCCCATGTCCTGCCCTAACTCACTCTCAATTTTGTGAATATAATATATATGTATATATATATATATATTTATTTATATATTTGATTTGGTCCGTTTAGTGTTGATCTTATGTACACATGTTTAGGGCTGAGCACTTGGGACTGGATAATCTGTAAGGGTGCTTGTCCCTGGAGAAATCTGACTTCCTCTCTCAGCAGCCATTTATTGCTTATAGCACTTCATCTAAAAGTGGGAACTTGTGAGATATCCCTCATCCACATTGGCATGTCAGCTGATGCTGTCATTATGCTAGTCTTGTTTAGGAAACAACATTGTTGAGATTTCATGGAGGCAGCTTCCTTGCCATCCCTAAAAGGCCCTATCTTGCAGCTGGTGTCCTGGTCCTCTGGCTCTTGCACTCTTTTACACCCCCTCCCATAATGTTTCATGAGCCTTTAGTATAGAAATTGCATTGAAGATGTATCAATTGAGGCTGGACATTCCTTAGGCATGTATTCCTTGCATTTTGACCAATTGTGAATCTCTATAAAAGTCTGTATCTGTTGCAAAAAAAAAAAAAAAAAAAAAAAAAAAAAAAAGCTTCTTTGGTGAGTAGTGAGAACCACACTTATCTGTGGGTATAAGGATAAGTGTTAAGCATATATTTAGAAATTATCTTGGTTTAGGAAAGTGGCAGTAGTAAGTTCCCTTCTAGGGTCTATGGTATCTATAGCCACTGGTTAGTTGGCTAGATTTATAATACCAGTCATGAATTTTCTCTCGTCAAGCAGACTTCATGTCCAATTAGAGACTTGTTGGTTACTCCCAAGATAAAAGTGTCACTATTGTACCAATAGAGATATTTGCTAGGTCAGTTATTCCTGTGCCCTTTTAAAGCTGGGTCTAACTAGCCTGATTGCTTTTCTACTCCATTAACAGCTTGCCAATACATTCCAATACTATGAGAGCTAGTCCTCAGGGAAAAAGCTTCCAGGTCATCTCCAACTAAATCCCTCCAGGTTCTTTGTCTGAAGTGTATGGTGTCTTCAGCAATAGGATCTTGCCACCGGGAGTCAACAAAGGGCAATGGCAATAATCTATTTCATTTGGGGAGTCTCTTGGACTATGCTGGCCAAAACTCAAAGTGAGGCTTCCCTATGTCCCCTTTGTTAGAGAGTATACAGACAGACAGACACACACACACAACACACATGCACACACACACATGCACATGCACACACACACACTATATGTATTTTAAGTAAAGGTACAGAATAATATATTTCCCTATAGCTTTTTCAGTCATCTTTGTCGTCAGTCTCCCCTTCCTCCCTCTTCATCTGTACTGTTCTCCCACTCTCCTTCCCTGTAACAGTCTCTCCCATGGTTTTTCCTATTTCCCTTCTTGATAGTGCCTGGGTCTTACTGCCCTCCTCTCTGGAGTCCCTTCTCTCAGTCCCTTTCTGCTTCCCTGACTTCTGATGCTACTTCAGATCATATCCTCATGTCTGAAGATTCAGAGCATGTTTAACAGACTTTTACTAAGAGATACGTCCCTCTCAGTGTATCCCAGTAGGAACTGTATGATGTTGATATACCTAAGTATCTAAGCATTGGTTATATTAACCCATATTACTTCATAAGCAATGACTTTCATGTTTCTCTACTTTGAAATTATTACTTTGCTCTTAGTAAATAATAAATGTTTTGCATTAGTAAATAATAAATGTTTTGCAAAAGTATATGAACAGATTATGTTTTTATGCAAACTTTCACCTGCTCATTTCAGTATCCTTTTATTGATCTTGTATGAAATAATTTTTACTATTGTGTTGTGATGCTGACTAAACTTCATCCCTTTTTTTATTTACTGATTGGAATCTTCTTCTAAGAGAAAGTCATTTCCCTCACTTATACCCTACAATGAGCTTATAATATTTGGAAAAGATAGTGATTTTCAACCTGATAGATTTAGAGTCTACTCAAAACAACCAGCTAGCAAAGTATTTCCCCAGGATCCACACTCAATAGTCAATGCAGCTGTGGTCCAAGGCAGGGGACAGACTCCATCCTGAGCTGGAAACAACTTGGCAGCATTGTCCACCTAGTACTGATTTGAGGGTCATGAAAGAGACAGGATTAATGGAGTCATGGAGTCTTGTACCATGCATGCAAAGAGTCACTGATGCTTGGTACTATGTAGAAGAGTCAGTGTCTTGGCAAGAACTGAGGAGCTGTGCAAGTGAAGCCTAAGTTGCAGTGGAGACCCCAGGATGTTGCAATGGGACAATGGGATGTCTGCATAGGAAAGCTATAGATGTGGAATGGAGCTAGCCCAAGGACCTATGTGTTTTTCAGGGGCAGAGCTGGAGGAGTGGAGCTACCTAAGCTCTTTGCAACCCAGGCAATTCCCTCATGAACCCAATATTCTGGACACGAAGTTCAGGATTTGGTATTTTCTCTGCTGGATTTTGGTCTTCCTTTCCCTTATAGTTTCATTTTTGTTGCTCTGGAAAAATGTCCTGATGACAAACAACTTTGGGCAGAAGGAGCTTGATTGGCTTATGATTCTAAAGCACAGCCCATCATTTTAGGGACGTCAAGGTGGGAACTGAAGCAGCTAGTCATATCATACCCACAGTCAAGAGCACAGAGAGGACAGATACACCCTTATTGGATTGCTTGGTGCTTACACTCATCTAGCTTTCTTCCCTGTATTTAGTTCAAGGCCCATCTCATGCAATGTGCCACCCATATTCAGAGTGGGTCTCTCTACATCAGTTAACACTCAAAGCAATCCCCCACAGATATGCCCACAGGCCAGCCTGATCAAGTTAATACTCATTGAGATGGTCGTCCCAGGTGATTCTAGATTGTAGCAAGAGAAGTTAAGCAGCCATCACACTTTTGTTCCTTGCTATGCTTTATTCCTTCCTTTTAGAATGAGAATATTTACTCTGTCCATTTTATATTAAAAACTTAACTTAGTTTTGATTTTATTGGAGCTCACACTTAAGAAATTGCCTTAACTGTCAGATAAAACTTGAACTTGGGTCTTTAAAATACTGTTGGAATTACTGAAAACTATGGAGACTTTTAAAGTTCACCTGAGACTGAATTCACTTTGCATTATAAGATGCTTATGAGCCTGCCTATGGGGATAAAGGGAGTAAGGGTACAGCTGGAAAATGATGAGTTTGAGCGTCAAGTTGACAAAGGTTGGACTTGTGATGGTTAGTTTTGATTGATCACCACAGAAACAAATCTCAGGGACTGTCTGTGAAAGAATATCTAGATTAAATTATTTGAGATAGGAGGCTGGAGAAGTCGGTCACTCGGTGGTTAAGAGCATTGGCTGTTCTTGCAGAAGACCCAGGTTCAAATACCAGTACCCACATGGCAGCTAACAACTGTCTGTAACTCCAGTTCCAGGAGATCTGACGCCCTCTTCTGTCCTCTGCAGACACTGCACAACAGAGGTGCACTTACACACATGCACGCATCACACTCATACACATAAAATACATACAAAATAGATTTAAAAACCAACTTTAAAAATTAATTGAATTAGAACAACTCATGCTAAATGTGGGTGGTACCAACTTCATGGTCTGAAATAGGACTCGATTAAAAAGGAGAAGGAAAGCTGAACATGAACATTCACTGCTCTCTACTTCCTAAATGTGGATACCATGTATCAGTTGCCTTAAGGTCCTGCCACCTTATCGTCCCTGCTACTCTTATCAGATATTTTGTCACAGCAACGAGAAACATAACTAACAGTCAGGCAATCTTTTTTTACTCAAGTATTAATTTACATCACTGCAGCCTTCTGGCTATTGATTTTATTCTTTGGATTATCATCCCATCCATTTTTTTTTGTAATTACTCTAGTTTTGGCCACTGGAATCGTTTCTGTTTTGTTCATCTGCATTTGAAATATCTTCATTTATATCTGGCCATCGTGTTATTTCTGTCTCTGCAAGAAAACAGATTCTCATCATCTTATTTCCTGTCCCAGCCTTGAAATCAACCATATGTCCAAGAAGCTCTGGTTCTTTTCATTAGAATTCTAGTTCAAATCAAGATCTATGTGGTAGATCTGTTTGTTGCTTCCAGAATTTCATTACGTATAGTCCCTCATAATGGATGAATCCTGAAAATATACACATGTATGTTAATCCATGGACAGTCCTCTAAATCTCCCTCTCTCTCTCTCAGATTTATAGTGACATTTGTGATTTCAGTCCAGTCCAGAGTTCATTCTAGCCAGTCCACGTTCCACATATGGAACTACTCTCTATTACAGACACGGAGAAAACTGACCATCCTAGTCTTTCCTATTCACATTGCATTTCTTATCTCTGATGTGCAAAGAAAGTGGTGACTAAAATATTAACCCATTCCCATGTGAGAAGCAAATATAGTATGCAAAATACATTATTTGTAATTTGTCATTATTCAGAGTCTGTTTTGTAATGCACCTTAGGTTAGTTGTTTTTCCTTTTACACCCCCTCCAGTGTTATGTTATTCATTTGTAATAGCTAGACTCATTTGCTACAATTTCTATTCCATTTGACCTTTTTTCTACAATATGAATTTTTTGGTAGATCACATAATGTATAAATAACTCTTTCTAGAGTAGAGCTCCATAAATCTTTTAAAAAACACAGTTTTTATCCAGCACCACATTACTAACACATTTGTACCCTTCACTTCCATCCTACAAAAAAGAGTTAAGAGTCTCTGGCACTCACTAGAGTAGTTTCACTAAAACAATAACAACAGTAATAATGTTCTTCTAAAAAATGTCCTTGTTCAGCTTCTCTTGCTTTTCTGCTTCTTTGTCACAGACTCTAAAGGCAGATGTGCTGGGATAGCCTGCAGAACTGTCCTCTTTCCCAGTTGTCACTAGTAAATTCCTATGATCAAGAGGAATAAAGTCTCTAAAGGCCAGATTTTCTATTTGTTTTAAATTGTTTGCTCCTCAAATTCTTCTTAAGACATTTCAAGCAATTAACACCAAAAATCCATTTTTAAAAACCTCTCTTCTAGGATTTGTTTCTCCAAGCTAAGTTCTGATGTGATGGAGATCAAGTGTTGCTTTGTAGATCAAAGAGCTATTGGAATTAGAGCTCCCAAAACTACCCTAGGTACAGCTGGAGCTTCCTATCCCTCCATCGTGAGGGGTAGCAATGGACAAGACCCAAGAAGGACTGTCTGCTCTGCAGACCAGCTGAGGAAGACCTGACTCATTTTTCAGGCACTATGAAGACTGACATATCAAGAGTCCTGGATTTTTTTTCTGTGTTCTGGACAATCTTTTATCCCCTATGTGGAAGACTGAAGCCAGTAGCAGCCAAGACTGCACGTAGCTCAGGGCCTTAATACTCAAATAGCTATATAACCAAATGATTATTTGGTCCTTGAAATCTAAGGGAACAGTCAGATTTGTCCTTTGGGTTTTTGATATTCTTTTATTTTGGAGTCCAATTTCTAGTTTTTAAAGTTTGAGAAGAATAAAGAATTTAGTGCAGTTACCCCTTCAATAAAACAAACGAAGTGGAGAAGATAAGGCTTCCTTGAGGCCAGATGGTAGTAGTCTTCCCATTGGAATGTGTAATTTCTCTCATAAAATCATTAAGGACAAATGGTAGAGAGAAAAAAAAGAAGAATGATGTTTTCTACTCACCTTTTCCTCCTAGGTAAAATGTTGAAGATACTTAAAGTAAAATCGAAGCATTCAACCTTGGATTCACATAGGGATTCTTACTTTACACCTTTAGAAAGTGGCTTTCTTCCTCTCTGGAAACTCTGTTCTCAGCCAGATATCAACGATGAAGATAAAGAGAAAGCAGAAGTGGAGTAGAAAGAGCTCATGCCGAATCAATCAGCCTTGATTGATCAACCTTCCATCAATTACCCATTAAGTGACATTAAGGAAGTCGCTTAATCTCTGCCTCTTTATTTTCCCATCTGGAAACCCATACATATATCAAAGGTTGTTATTAGGATCAAGTAAAAAAACATATATCAAAATGCCTGTCATATAATAGCTTTCTATAAATGCTAATTGAATCAGATAACAATCATGATTCAATATATTATGCATTTAAGCCAACACAAGCAATAACATTTTATGCATATTGATTTCATTGCCTAACCACTTAAGCACTTCTGGGGATATTACAACACAGGATAAATAAGTTCTGCTACCAATGGATGGCAGCGCATACGATGAAGCTAGAATTTCTTTAAGTCATCATCATATGTTAAGAGAATTACATGTTTGTTTATTACAGCAGAATTCTGGCTAATATTTCATGAAGAGAATCATTCTCCAGATAGGAAGGAACCTAAGTTCAATACTTCAAATAAAGCCCTAGTTAGTACGGGCAAAGTCTCCTGAGGAAATTTTCTTAAGACTAAGCCCCTATCTCTCTCCCAGTTGCCTTTTACATATTTGCAGCTATGGAGGAGTAACAAGCTATTAACAAGATGTATCCAATAAAGCATTTATCCACTCCTTTACAACAGATTTCAAAGACTTTCTAAATAATTAAAACTTTCTTAGTTAAGTCTCATTAGCAACAAGACTATATCATTGATAAAATTTAATATTTATTGCCGTTTATTTACACTATGATAGCTCTGTAGCTTGTTACCTAGGCAAGACATTTTGAGGCATGAAACTGAACTCTATTAATAAAAGGGACGATAAATAGGATAATTTAGGGACAATCTAGAAGCCATAATGGTTTACTAGTCATATCGTTGGTCTCTAAGGGAGTTGATCCCAGAGGAATGAGGAATGAAATGCAGCTGTTTAGATTCAGAAAGAGTCTTGTGAACATTTTATTTTCCTCCTGAATCGCAAGATTGTCATGTCATCTTCATTTTAATATTAACTGTTATTTCAAGGCTTCTGTAAATGTAAGTTGCTGTTGATATTCAAAGCAGGAATAGGATTTCTGCATTGGTGGCCTTGGCCTTGGTTTATGTTATTAATGTATTCCAGATAGTATGACAATTTTGTGATTATTAGATTTGAACCTCATTTTATATAATCCCCTTAGCCACAAACAAATACATTGTTTTCAACAAAATACATGATTTAAAGACATGTTCAGGCTGTCAAATGAAATGTGGTATGTATGAGATAAGTATCTAAGTAATAACATTCTATAGATATTTCTGTTTAAATGTTATTTAAAGCATCTATGGTATATATTTAGGTATATTGGATTTATCTAGTAAGTGGATTTGAGAGTGCCTTAATGTGGTTCATTGGGAATTGTCTTAATATTGTGTAATCTTCTCTGGCAGGTTATTTGATTAATAACATAAATGTCTTCAGTAATTGTGATTAGAAGTGATTCACAGTTATAGTAAGTGTTTTAATAAGAGGCTCCCATTTTGCATACACTGGGTCAGGTATATAAATTCTGTCTCATCTTTTCTAAACTGTTTATATTCACCTGACAGTTTTCACATAGCTTTATCTTTCAGTTAGTATATTGCTGGAGACACTAAAAGGTTTAAACAAAAAGAATGACTTAATGAAAAAAAGATAGCTAGATTAACAACTTTGAATTGTATATATGTGTGCACATGTGTGCATGTGTGTAAAGCCAGATGCTATATAATACTTAGGTTTCTTCTCAATGCATTCATAAATACATACAATGTGTTCTTTACATGATTCGTTCATTTTATTTTCTAAATAATGTTTGTAACTACGTTCTGTTGTTCACTACTGTCATTGTTTTGAGGTCAAATAAATAAGAAATGTGCCCCATCTCATGGAATTCGCATGTATTTTTATTTAGAATAACGATTATGGCTACATATGTGCACTATAAATGCTCAAGGCTCAGAAAAATATGTAAACTATGCAAATTCTAAAATTATTTTGATGCCTAATCATGTAAAAGGTTAAAAAACCTGTTTATTTTCCTCCATAGCTAATAGAGAAGGAACAAAATATGCCAAGCAAAGAGGTTCAATTTGTTTCTGCATTCATTAGACTTGCTATCCATTTGCCACCTTGTCCACGCAGTAAGAAGTCATTATGAATGTTCCAGCGGCGCCTGGAATTTCTAAAGGAGCAAACTTGTGTCTGCTATTATTTACTTATATCTTTTATATTAATCAAAGGTCTTTGTGAGTATACTTTGCTACACCCATCTACTTTCTTTTAAAACATGTAAGAGCATACGAAATTGCATTTCTCTTTTTGCAAATCATCTGGTCTAGCATTAATTTTGTATAACAGATTGATGATGAATGTATAGATTTAAATTACAAATAACCACTGACTGCAAATGTTTAGTAACCAGTGATTGATGTTCTCTGTGAAGACAAAAGCTAGTAAAAAATACATCAAATTGTTAAATTTTTGAATAATTATTACTTATCCAAAATTTATTTTAAATTTATATATTAAATTTCCTGCACTTCAGTGTTGAGATTTGTAGGTAAACTCAGTGAAGTTAACTGACAAATTGGAAAACAACATAAATCAGACAGGAATAGAATGACCATTTCTTAAATAATAGGAAATCAAGAATAAAGTTTAAATGTAACAATTAAACTTATAAATAATTAAAATAGCCAGAAATCTGAAATATCAAAAGATATGAGATTTCAGTACTATATACTGTAGTAAGTGGGAAAATACATGAAATTAACATGTTCTTGGGTGACTTTGGAGCTATGACTTATGTTTCCTATGAATTTCAGAATGGAAGCAAGTCATATGCCAGTTGAAATTTTTCATTCATGTGGCAAAAGTCAGCACAGGTGTTTCCTTCCAGATCAGTTGTATCATATCTACCAACATACCACACAGTGTGGTTATTTATTATTGATAGTTTGAGGATGTCTACCAAGTTGTAACTCTTTATGAGACGGAACATTCTTTAGAGTTGAAAGGAATGGGCTTAAAACCTGAACAGCGATCTCATTAAAAGTGAACCAGAGTATTATTTTGGTTCAAACAACAAAAGTGTGTCTCTCTGGTTCTTCCTCCTCTCCACCTCACACTATTTACCCAGTCAAGAGCACAGCATTGGATAAACAGAGGCACTCAAGTCTGGCATTTAACAGGAAATCTTGCCTATAATGAACCAAGAGTTGCTTGCTAAAACACCAATTAGGTGAATCACATTTGTCTTGAAAACAGAAGCTGTTTCTACTTCATCGTTTGCATTGGAGGGTGGACAACAGAGTAAGAAGAAAAACTGGTCACCCTATAAAGATGGGGAAAAGAAGACTCCTTACACAAAATAATAGCCAGCCAAAGCCAAACCCTCTTTAAGTTTTTCTGTGTTTACTTATTTCCCTCAGTTCTGGACCTACATACATGCACACTTTTTCTGAACCATTCCTTCTGGTAAGAAAAAATAATCACCTTTGGCTTTTACTATGTTTAATATGCATGTCTTCCTTCTCCATTGGTGTATTTTAAATCCCAATAGAAAGACCGAAGACTATAGCAAAAGAATATGGGCCTTGGATTCCTAAAGGACTGGTACAAATCCTAGTTCCATAACCTGTGCTAACTTGACTAAATTGTTAACTCTTCTGTGGCAAATCAATGTCCCATCTTTACAATGTCACTAACTCTGAGGATTATTGTGATGTCTGCATATAATAATCCCTTCAAAATATCTGTCAAATAGACATTAAACACATTGACATTCATATTTCCCCACAGAAGTATTTAGTATTTTGAATTTTCCCATAGTGAGACTTTCTACACGTTGTAAAACATTTCTAATGACAATGAATAACAAGTTCCCACCAATCTGCCTTGGCCAACTGTTAATAAATGCATACTACCCTTGGGTGTACTGGTTTGGAAGGTTTGCATACTTTGTTTATGTATTCCTACATGACAAGTTAAGAATAACTTGTTTTTCAAATTAAAACTATTTCTGTAAAACTATAGTAACACATTTACAGCTTTTTATAAAAAGAAAAGTAAAAGGCTATTAGGAAGATATATTTGGTTGATGTGTTTACTAGTATTTTTAGACTTCATGAATCACCACAAATAATTATGCTAAATTTGAGGTGGAAGTGGTAGGAGTAACAAGGAGGAAGTGAGGTCAAAACTAAACTGAATGGGATGTGTTTATGAATGGGGTGTGTTCATTATCACCCTACAGGAATAGAAAGATCAAACAGAATGTCATTTTACCACTGAAAACAAACAATTAACATAGCTGGTCAGTTTGTGTCAAATGAGTTTCTGTCAGAATTCAGTTTGGTTGTTTTTCTCATGGGCAAAGAAATTCTCAATGGAAATGCCCATTATTACTTTTGTTCTTCAAAACAAACTGTAATAACTACAGAGATGTCACAGACAAAACTGGATGTTATTCTTTCTGGTGGTTTTTGTGATAAAGTCTATAGAATGAAACAGATTAAACTAAATATGCAGCAGCTGGTCGTCTCTGAATAGCACGGCTTTTTTTTCCCTCTAGATATTTTATCAGAAATGGTTTCGGTTCTTTTTTAAATGTAAAACAATTTTTAAAGATTCATGAAAGTCATCAATATCTTTAGATTTACTGTAAGGAACACATAAATCAATCTTATTTCCGTCAGGTCTTAAAATTGAGAACAACATTGCTTTTCATAAAAGCGTAATGCAATTATCACTGAATCTTTTATAGCATGTAATTTTCTCTTTTTTATAGTAAGCATATAGAATTGTGAATTTACATTCTAAAATACAATGACACATTTTTAGTTTGAGAATTACATCAGCTTTGTTATTACAGTACTTTTTTTTTTCTTCCCAGACTGTGAATTTTATCTCTAGAAGTTCAGTTATATGAAGGCACACTGGAGCGTGAGAAGAGTAATACAAAAATAATGAAAAAAAACTCTTGGTATTTAGCAATGGGAGTGGTTCAACATCTAGGCCTGGTTGCTCAAGACCAAGTATGGAAACAAGACCACAGCTGGCCCTCAGGGGAGGTGGGAAGTCTGTTCTACAGAACCAGTCATCCCAAGACCAGAGTCTGCAGATGGCAGAGATTTCCCCTGCCCGCAGCATAAGTCCAACACAGAGGCAAAGCCACTGACATGTGCAACCTGCGACCTCAGTGGGGGAGAGCTATGAGGAATGCAGCAGCCACTTAGAAAAGGCTGGAGTGGTTGCTCAACATCAGGAAGTCCTCCATCCACCAATCTGTTCCACCATCAGCCTACCAGAGGAATGTGGAACTGTGACTAACAGTAGGAACCAAAGCTCCAGGCTCATGTGAGGGGACCACGACTCCAGTTCATAGGAGGAAATCACAGTTCTGGGTGTATGGCAGGGGATCACAGCTTGGGATCACAGCTCAGGCTCACAGGAAGTTCCAGTTCTTAAGTAAGCAGAAATTTAAGCTTTATTAGACTTTGTAAAATAAATTTCAATTCATCATGTTAAAATTTAGCATTAGTTTTATAACTACTAAGACAGATGACTGTCATTTAGATATTGCCTTGTAATGTTCCACTCTGAATCCTGTGTCTTTAATTAGTAGAACCATTTCTATGAAAATCCAGAAATACAGTAAAGAATATATAAAGAAATTTCAGAGCTAAAGTGATATAGATGGACATACATTATTTTTCAGTAGTAAGGGTGTTAAATACTGTATGTTCTTGCAAAAACAAAAGCACCACAAATACTGTACATAACTGTGACCGCAAACATTTTGCATAAATTAAATGAAAACAGTTCCCAATCTGTGAACACCCAATGTAATGTGGAAATATTACAGAAAAGAAACTGCTAAGGCATTTGAATATTTATAGAGTTACTTTATGGTGTGAATTTGTAGGCCTGTATCATTAAAGGTAGCTTCCAGAACTGTATGGATGATTCTTATTACTAACATTCTTACTACTAATATCCTATGTGAGGATCTGCTGTCATAGTGAGTAAAAAATACTTCCCATTGGGTGAAGCTTTACAATTTATAAGTACATTCTTTATATGGCTGCAACCATTACTCTTTTAAGTTTCTGTGTTAATCACCATCTGCATAAGGAAGCTTCTTTGGTAAGAGTTGAGAGGTACATTTATCTATGGGCATAACAACCTCATTATGAGTCAGTTTAATACTATATCTATTTAGCAGAACAATAGTATTACTCTTTCCCCAGTGGCCTGTGACCTACCTAGCCAAAGGTTCCTAGACCTTTGTATGGTCAAGTATGGGCTCCATCTTATGAAGGGGACCTTAAATCCAATCAGAAAGTGGTTGGTTACTTATAATATTCTTGCTACTGTTACAGCAGTGGGCATATCCTACTAGGCCAAATGTCGTAGTTCACAGGATGTGCAGCTGGATAGATGATGATTAATTTCCCCTTAGGTAGAATGCACAGCACAGTTTAGCACTATCAAAGCTAGCCAATAGAGATGAAAATTTGAAGTCAGCACCAGCTAGATTTCTCCTTGTTTGTTCTACAGCTCATATATGCAGTGTTTTCAGCAATAGGGTCTTACCACCAAGTTCTGTTGGGGAACCAAAGGCATGGGCAATGGACAGTATTATCTGAAGCTCTGTAGGACCTCTGGCTAACAGCTTCAAAAGAGAGAGTTCATCCCTGGCATTGAGATGTTACTTTGCTAGCCTATGGTGTCTAGTAGGAGAATGTCCACTTGTTATAAGGTAACTCCTTTTAATCTCCTTATATTTTTATATGCACTTTAAGAAGCTTCTATAGTGCTAGGTTTCCGTACGGCTTTTTGTAAAAGGCTTTAGTGTCAGTTTTCCTTCACCGTGCTCCCTTCTCTGCCCTGTCCTCCCACTCCCCACCTCATTTAACCCTTTCTGTCTTATGATTCCCTTTCCCCCTTCATATCACTGCATTCTGCCTCCCCTCCCAGGAAGCCCTCTTCAGGTCTGTTTCTTTGTTTCCTGATCTCTCTGGATTTTCAAATTGAAACATGCAGATCTAGGATTTTAAAGCTAGCATCAGATCTGAGAAGAAACCATAACATTTGTCTTTCTAGGGCTGAGTTTCCTCACTCAGGATGTTGGCATTTCCATCCATTTACCTGTGACTTTTATAATTTTAAATTTTAGAGCTGAATGATATTCTATTGTATATATGTGCCAAACCTTCATTGTCCACTCATCAGCTGGTAGACATCTATTTTGTTTCCAATTCCTGTCTGTTAGAAAAGGGTAATAATGAACATGGCTGGATGAGTAGCTCTACAATAATAGATAGAGTCTTTTGGGTATATGCCCGAGTGGTATGATCAGATCAGATGTTAGGCAGATTTCTAGCTTTTTGTGCAATCTCCACACTGATTTTCCATGGTGGCTGTACCAATTTACATTTCTACTAATCATGTATAAGAGTTTCCCTTTCTTCATATCCTTACCAGTATTTTCTATTAGTTTTAGCCATTCTAAGTGGGGTATGATGAAATATCCAAGTGGCTTTAGTTTTCATTTCCCCCTAAAGATGTTGAACATTTTAAAAGGAATTCCTCAGCCATTTGTGTTTTATCTTTTGAGAACTCCCTTAGCTCTTTGCTATAATATTTAATTGGGTGAGTTTCTTTTTTATGTTTAGTTTTTTAGTTCTTTGTATATTCTAGATATTAACACTCTGTCAGAGGTATAACTGGTAAAGATTTTTCCCAACTGTATAGGCTGCTTCTTCACTTAAGTGATGATGTCCTTTGCTGTGCAGTTGTTGGACTTAGTTTTTGTACTCTAAGAACCCTGTTCAGAAAGTCCTTTCTTGTCCAATAAGTTCAGGTGTATTCCCTACTTTATTTATGCTTATGCTACAGGAACAAAACTAGATTCCTGTAGCATAAAACAAAACAACAAAAACAAAATGGATTCAAGGAGAGAATGGACATAAACATCTCTTTAGATGCAACAAACGCTTTTGCCAAATTCTAATATGTGTTTATGATAAAAGTCATGTAGACTTTATGGACAAAGGGGACATATCAAATATAATAAAACAAACAAAATTATATATATAATTTTATATATTAAAAATATACAACAACCTCACAGACAACATCGTACTAAATGGAGAAAAACCCAAAGAATTTCCATTAAAATCAGGAACAAGACAAGGATAATGACTGTTTCAGTTCCTGTTCAATGTAGTACTTGAAGTCTTAGCTTGAACAATAAGACAAATGAAGGAGATAAAAGGGATAGAACCCAGAAAGGAAGTCAAAGCATCCTTTGACTTGCAGATGATATGATTCTATACATAAAATACCCTAAAGACTTCACCAGAAAACTTGTAGAACCAATAAATATATTCAGCAAAACAGCAGGACATAAAATTAACACCCCCAAATCAGTAGCCTTCCTATATGCCAACACCAAACACATTGAGAAAGGAATCAGGGAAACAATCCTATTATGGTAGCCTCAAAATCCATAAAAGATCTTGGAATAAATCTAACCAAGGAAATAAAGGACTTCTATAATAAAAACTTTAAGACACTGAAGAAAGAATTGAAGAAGATGCCACAAAAAAGACCTCTCATGTCCATGGATCAGTAGGAATAATATTGTGACAATGGCCATCTTATCAAAATCAATCCACAAATTTCAGTGTAATACCCATTAAAATTCCAGCATAGTTTTTCACAAAAATTAAAATAATCATCTCAAATTTCATAAAAACTCTCAGGATAGCCAATATAATCCTAAACAATAGGAAATATTCTGCTGGAGGTATTACCATTCCTAATTTCAAATTATACTACAGGTTTACAGTAACAAAAACAGCATGGTATGGGAAAAAAAAAATCCTTGAGCAATGGAATAGAATTGAAGACCCAGACTTAAACTCACATCTTAAGGCCCCTTGATTTTTGACAAAGGATCCATATATGCACACTGGAGAAAATATACCATGTTAAATTTTGTTGGTCAAACTGAATAGTAACATGTAAAAGAATGAAACTAGATACCCATCTCTCACTATGCACCAAATTTAACTCCAAAGGGATCAATGACCTCAACATAAGACACAATGCTCTAAATCAGATAGAGGAGAAAGTGGAGAATGCATTGGAACTTCTAGACACAGAAAAGAACTTTCTGAACAGGACTCCTATAGTACAAACAGTTACAATGCTTTTGACTCCAATGAAAAAACCAATTCCAGTTGGCCCAAGTATAACCAAAATTCCAGAGTTGAAAATTCCAAAAATGATTGATTGAGTAAATAATGGATATAACCAAAGCCTTAAATATTTTTTCCATATTGCCAAACTGCCAATATTTTGGATTAGTAACTTTAATATCTCTATCAGACTCAATACCCTAAAGAAGGTTGCACTAACAAATAATAACAGTACTAGAGAATATTAAAGGACTAAAACCCTGGACTTAAACTGTGTTTCATGATCCTATTCAGGGTCACAAAATTGCCAAAAGAAGGTTTCTGAATATCAACAAGCAACAATTAGTTAAAAATCAAATGTGTCATTAATCTCTTGTCTCTGGCAGTACTCACTGGAGAATCATGTGACTTCACTGAACTGCATCCTTGGTTCTGGACACATAATGCATGCCTTCACACCACACAATGACACTGAGCATTCCAGAAACATCTTGGCTTAGATTCAAGACTACTGTATTTTACAAATTATAGAAGTTTTATTGTATGTGAATTTTCTTGCTTAGATACATAACAATTTAATCACAGAAAATAAAGTTTCAAAAATTTTCTACCATCATTCCTTAGCATGCAAGTATTTCTACAAGTACCAGAAAAGGAATGATTTGCTTAAAGACTGCAGGATTTGACTCTGCAGTGAAAAGAATTCAAACTCTTGGACACAACATGGATCAGGGTAGAATGGTTAAGTACATAATAGATGTTTTTAAATTGTAAAGTTCTGCAAAAATATTTTATGTATGAACTAAAATTCGCGTTTTATAAAACAAAAAATACCATCTTTCAATATACACTCCTTCACTGTTTTAAATTTTGAACTTAAATAAAACTTCGAAGTTGTTACTACCTGAGAGAAAACTGCAAGGGGAGTTGAGACAACATATTCATTCCCTCTGGTCCTCTCACTTGGTTTCTACAATCAGTTCTCCATAGTAGAAAATTAGGTTCTTTACAAATATCAGAATCAGAATCAGATCCATAATTTAGTTTTGCCTGGATTTCAGAAATTCCTAACAGCTTAAGTGACCTCAAGCCAAGATTATTCTTCTTTGGCTATTTTTACCATGCTGATTCCTTAAAAGTAGTTTTGTTTTGCTTATCATATTGAAGTATCCATTTAGCAATGACTTAAGATTCTAAAGTAGTAGAAAGAATCCACCTTAAGTACAGACAGTAAGTATAGGCATTGCCTCTAAAGAACTTAGAAATGATAATGAAACAAAATAAAAATCTATTTTGTTTTACTATCCCCATCCAGAAGTTTTTAAAAGGTGATAGTGAAACTACTCCTTCTAGAAAAAGAAATTTGATTAGTCTAATCTCAAAATCACATTGACTAATGTTGAGTTTTAATAATGTAGTTTGAATTTCAAATTAGCACATTTTAATACTTATCCTTTAATCAGCACTTCCTTTCACAATGAAAAATTCAGAGAAAGTCTAGTTAGACAGCCAGTCACTGACACTAGGACTCAGGAACACACTATGTGAGAGTCTGTGATAGTTCAGAACTTTTCAGGGTTGCCGTGGGTGCAGACTGTATATCTCTAGTGCATTATTCTTGTGAATATTATATTTATAAATGTAGACATTTATTATGAATAAATAGGTTAATACTAGTTATGTAAGTTATATATTGCAGATCATTATAAAAAACTAGAATTTGAGGTAGTTCATTTCTGTCAACATTAAAATGATTTGAATATTTACTTTTAGAAAGTGGTAGTCATCAAATAATTCTATTTTGTATATATTGCAAGGAACTAGTCTAGAACACTCATTATTAGGATTGCAGTGTTACTATTCTTTATCAACTACTGAAGATTCCACACTCTTTCTCTTCAAACCTGTAATTTGTCAAAGTACAAAGATCAACATTTAGACTCCTGGAAAACAGAAACAAATTAACAACAGCCAAGGAATTACCACAGTCCATAGGTAACCAGATAAAGTGTTTGACTTCTGGAATGTGTTATCTTTATGGCTGTTATAGAATTTCCAATTCAGTAGAGAAATGGAAAATTCTTTCATAAACTAGTTCACCACAGAAACAAGTAGAAAACCATGTGGAGGCCAGAAGTCAATGTCGGGTGTCTTCCTCAATCACATTCTACTTTATTTTTGAGCTGGTCCCTCACTAAACTTGGAGTTTGCTGATTTGATTAGACTGGCTGGCCAGTAAGCCCCAGGGATTTTCCTGTTTCTACCTTCCCAGTGGAGCACTTTACTGACCAAACTATCTCCCCTGCCCGCTATGTCAAACTTTTAAGTTTAGAAAAATTTTAGCAAATTGAGTACTGAAAGATCCATTTAGTTGTTCATTTCACACAGTTATATTAAGAGGCTACTGCTTCCATCAGTATTCTAAATTCTGCACGTGCAGCAGTCAGTAAATTCACCTTCATTGGAAACTACCAAAGTTTTAATGGAAGAAACACAAAGTATACAGAGATTTAGTTAAAAAAAAAAATACTGCCGGAGAAAAGTAAGCTGACATTGATTCAGTATATACTTATTGTGACTTGTCTTTGCGTTTTTAGAGATTTAAGAATTGTCTTCTTACTTTTGTCTTATTGATACAACATTGTCTTAATATTAAAAGGAAAAAATGTTTATATACCTACTTACTTTCTACCTCTCCTGTTGAAGTAACATTCTCTGCTTACCTGGTAAGGAATGAGCATGTTTGACACAGATTTGATAAATCTGTGTCAAAAACTGACTTCAAATCACATTGACATTATTGTTTTTATGATACTAGATCAAATAAACTGCCGAGGATTTTTTTCTCCTAAATAACAAGCTTAAAAAAATAGAAAAATGGCGTTTTCTATTTTTTCCTATAAAAAGGAGTTGGTGAAATTGTTGACAAATTCATTATATTCAGGTTTAATCTTAGACCTTTATAATCTTATTAAATAATTCTGTGAGGTGGACTGTGGTAATTCCATTAGCTCAATATTTTTAATTTCAGATAATGTAGCCTGAATATGTGTTTATTTTGGTCTTAAATTATACACAGCTTTCAATCTTGTGTATAAAAAAATCAATTTAATTCTTAGGAATTCATTTTGGTACCTGGAGGTTCTCAATTTACATTCATAAATATTGCTTGAAAGATCCTATTACTTTTTTTTTTTTTCAGTTTAGTTTCCTCTTTGTTTTGTGAGACTGGACTTACAAGCCCACGGTGCATGTGGTTTGGCTTAAATATAGAAGGAAACCAAACTAAAACAAAACAAAGGCAAACAAAGGGCTAGAAATGTTTAAGTAACATGCTAGAATTTTCATAGATTCCCCTTGACATATTTTTCATGTCATTTTGGTAACAATCCCTTGGCAAAGCTAGATGCACACTGTTGTGATAATCTGGAATTTTATCCCTGCATCACATTTTTGTGTCTGAGCTAGAGCTCACCTGTAACAATCTTGCATATTATACTACTAGAATGCAACTGATCAATGGAGAGAAAGTTTAGGAATCATTAAAAATCATGCCTGCGTGAGAGTTCTCAGTGTCTGCAGAATAGTAGAATCATTCCTGTTACATACCACACTGACTTCTACGTGTTATAGTTGGTACCCAAAACCATGTTTATTCTACTCAGATGAGATAGGGCCTTACCATGCTAGTCACTTTTCCATCACTGTGATAAAATCTATGAGATAATCAACTTAAAGGAAGAAAAGGTTGTTTGCGGTTGATGGTTTCAGCCCATGATCATTTGGCTCCATTGCTTTTGTGCATGTTCCAAGGCACAGCATCACTATAGGAGCATGTGACTAAGAAGATTGCTCCTATCTTGGTGGCCAGGAAGTGAAAGAGACAGGAAAAGGCTGGGGTCCCAGTGTCCTTTTCAACTGCATACTTATGACCACAGAGCTTCCCACTAGGCTGCACCTCTTAAAGGTTCCAACATTTCTCTACAAGGATCCATAGGTTGGGGACCAAATCTTTAACATCTATGCCTTGGGGGCACGGTCCAGACTCAAATGATGACAACTGGTAATAAATTACTTTCTAAAAACTGCAAAGACACCAATGAAAACACACAGCCCTTTTTAGAAGCCTTTAGAAACTTTATAGTGTTATAAATCAACTTTAGTAATGCTGATACATAGGTTCACACCTTCTGATTAAGTTGTTATGGTCAGTTTTGTTTAGGCTATAAGCCACCAAGTGCCTGAGACCCTCCTGCCTGCCCCTCTTTGGTGCAGGGATTAGAGGTGTTTTCAGAATCATACCAGTTTGTTATGTGTATACTGGAATCTGCATACTGGTCCTCATGCTTGTACAGAAAGATTCTTGAGCACTGAGCCATCTCTCCAACCCTGTCTTAACAGTTTCTAAGAGGACATTCAGTAGTGTGAAGTATCCTCATTCTGTCCCAAAAGACCCACAAAACTGTTCCCCTAGAAGATCTGAGACTGTGTTCCCTAAACAGCTCTTTCTTCCCTTTCCCTAGGGTCTTGTAACCACTGTTCTTTCTCATTCTTCATTAGTCTATTTTGGGTAGTGTATATAATTGAAATCATACAACTACTTTTTGAATAATGATCCTTAATCTAGCAACTTGATTAAATTTTTTCAGTTCAGAATTCCTTCAGGATTTGAATTCTTTGGTATTTATTTTCTGTTCATTGTTGGCAGTTCCACCTCTATTGTTTTCCTGGTGTCTGGTAATGCTTGTGCTCCTCCTGATCTTTATTTTGGTTTTTCATTTTGCTCTAGTCTTTCCATTGATGATTCATTTGTTTCTTTGCCCCTGTCTCGTCCCTGAGTCTTGGCTTTTGTGATCCTCCTTCTCAGAGATGAATTTGTTAACGAGGTTTTCATGTGCCCTCTTGCAAGAACTTTCTAGATGGGACCTGTGCCATACCCGAGTCTGAACATCAGAGTTCCACAGACATGTGCTTAAAATAAAGATCCTCTTAGCTCTAGCTGTTATTTCATGAAACTTGTTATTTTTCTCATTGTCAATAAGTACTGACTCTCAGTGTTATTAGTGCTCTGCTGAAGAATGAAATCAAATAAGAAAAGAAATTCTTATAAGCTATAATTTCAGACTTCTCAATCAGTGACACACACAAAAAAACTTAAAGTGCATGAAAGAGAAAAACCTTTCTTGCTGTCACTTTGATAACTACTATAATTAAAACACTTTTGCGTACATATGTTTTAATTAAGAATGAAGCCGCATAGTTTATAGTTAACAGTACAGTTAATGAAAAGGAAGGATGTTGGGGGTTAACGCTCACTATTTGTCCCTCAATAGCTCCCACTTTCCCTTTTGTGTGAGGCGAGGAGCACAACACACAGGACAACAGGTTGATAGTGAGGGGCCGAGAACCAGATTAGGGTTCTCAATAAACAAGTCAATAATTAACTCCATTGAACCAATTAGATTATTTCTCTTTTGTGTTAGAATCTGAGAGCGAGAATCTGGAAGAGAGTATAGTACTCAGTTTCAGTCTTGTTTTTTTTGCAATGAGGGAGCTTAGGACATTTCTGTTTGCATGACTTTCTGTTCATTTTAAGCTACCTCATGCTGTTTTTTCACTTGTAGTTAAAAGAATCCCAACTAGCATCATCTCCCAAGTGTACCCCTTGGCACAAAAAGGCATAAAAGGGTTATTTTGCTTAAGCCCAGAGATGGTTAAGCTGTACATTCTACAAAGGGCCTGAGATGATTCCTATGGTCATTCATGTTGATTGTCAACTTGACAGAATCTAGACTCACTGGGAGATGGGCATGCCTTGATGATATTAATGGATGTGGGAAGATCTATCCACCCTGACCAGGACCTAAGACTGTATAAATGGAAAAGAGAGCTGAACACCAGCATGTGCTCACCATTCTCTGCTTCCTGATTGTAAAAGCGATGTGACCAGCTGATTCAGATTCCTGCTGCCTTGACTTCCCTGTAATAAGCTTGGATTAGGCTCATTTATAAAAAAGTATCTGGTTTTCTGTCCCTGTTGCTGCTTTGGCTTAAGGAAAATGGAAAAGAATTGATGAGCAGAAAAAAATTTAAAGTTTTGAAAACCCAGAGGATTAAAGAAGAAAAAAAGCAAATAATAAAAATAAAAGGAGTTATATCAAAGCCATTATAAGGATGAGGGTTGGAAATGAAGAATGAAAATACACATGGAATATGTATAAAGTAAATAAGGAGAGAAGATGAGCAGATTCTCAGCCAGGGAGGAGAGGAATCAACCAGGTAGATGCTGAGTTTGTTTTCATTACTCTTCCTCTTCTGCCTGACTCTTCCCTGTTTCAGTCCAGAGGTGCCACTCCTTAGCGACTCAGGAGGTGTTCAAACATCTGCCTCCCTGAAATATGGGCACCTCTACTTTCTGTGTAGCACATATGTCCAATCCTAGTTGAGTACTTGACTCACCTTGGAAACATAAACAAATACTGACTTCCTATTGAACCATTATATTGGAATCTCTAGAAGGGATTCAGCACTGGATTTTAAAAATCTGCCAAAGACAGTTCTTTTCTTCACTCCATCTGCTGTGATCAGGGCCACATGACCATGTTCTCACAACATTTTTTCATTGCCTCAAGTTTTCATTATCATTCCTGTTTCGTCTCTTTCTGTGGACTGTGAAGAAAAGTATTCTATATTCCTCCAAGATAATACCATTATTTCTATCTCAGATTCAACTACCCACTTTTTTTCCCCTAATTTCGCATCATGTCATTATTTGTTCTCATTTCAACTTCTCCTTTTATTAGCCCAATAATGGCCCAAACAGCTTCTCTTAAAGAGAAGATTTTCCTTGCTCTACTTCTTCTGAAGAAATTGATACTAATTCATTTTTATCTTCATCATCATATTTCTTCTTCCTTCACCAATAAATGTTCACTTTGTATTTCACCTTTAACTAAAGCCTCATGTTCAGCACCAGTGATTCAAAGTCTGCTGTTGACTCTGGTACCCACATTCTTTGACTCACCTCAGTCTTCATTTAGTCCAGTCTTTGTACACAAGTCGACAGTGTTGGTCTTTCTTGTCCTGTTGATGCTTTGTCCTGTCTGTCTCTCTTGCATTTGGGAAAGATGGTTCCTTTTATAACTACACACATCTAAGGTCCAAAATACCACTGCTATTTTAAGACTCCTTCCTAACTTTCACCTATTCATGAAGTTTACTTCACAGACCGAACTATACCCATATTAATGGTCACTTTTCCCTTTCTAATTAATCTTCTTAGTTTTAAATGCTAAGTATAAAATTTTATATATAGCATTTTTGAGCAGGTATGTTGGTACACACCTTTAATACCAGCACTAGAAAGGCAGACAGAGCTGTATGAGATAGAGCACAGCCTGGTCTGCATAGTGAGTCCCAGGCTAGCTGGGGCTACAGGGAGACCCTTTCTCAAAAAGACTAAAAAAAATCATATATGGTATTTTAAATTAAACTTCAAAACTTTGTTTTTTGTAAAGAATTGTCAAAAGGTCTAGGGAGGTCATTTGGATATAAGAAGTTAGGGAAGTTGAAAGGCAAAGTTTGGTTTCCATGTGTATAACTTAAGCAAATAATTTGTGACAAGAAGCCTGACAGGGGAGGGAGAGATGAAACTCACTTAACTTTAAGAATGCTACATAAAGTATTCCTGTGTGCTATTGGAATGGACTCAGGAGAGAGACAAAGAGACATACTTTAATTGCATCATGGGAGTAGATCTTTTTTTCTATTCAGAGCGTTGAAAGTAAGAGGAAGTCAAGAAGAGAAGCCTGCAAACATCACTATTTGATAACTGAAGGAAAAGATAGAACTTAGAGACTGAAATATTTGTTACCATATCAATAGATTACAAGTTATGTATACATATATATGTCATGCATACAAAAAACAGGAGACTATATCATAAAAGGAAATTAAACCAACCTACCGGGAGTAGCATTCATGAATAAACAGTAGTTGCTCCCACCCATCCCTGTCCCTAACCTGGAAATTTTGCCTTGTGGCCCTGTCCATGCCATTTGAAGGTTCTATTTACGATGCTTGAAGTTTTCTATTTCATCCAGTAGACTGAGCTGGTATTGTCAAATGTTTAATTCTGTCTTTTAGGTAAATTCTTGTCCCTAGGGAAATCCTAGGATGGTAAGTTCCTAGGGAATAAAACACCTGTTTAAACTATAGTTTCATATGAGGTAGAGACTTTTTTCAAATTAGCAACCACTGTTAGTGAGTAGCATTTAAGGGGCCAGAGAGATGGCTCAGTGGGTAAAGGTACTTGCCACCAAGCCTGATGGTCTGAGTTCTGTCTCCAGAATGTGTACAGTAGAATGAAAAACTGGCTCCACAAGATGTTCTCTGACCTCTACACACTAGTCATGGCACACACATTCTCTCTCTCTCTCTTTCTCTCTCTTTTGCTCTCTTTCATATACTCTCACATACAATATTTGAAAATTAAAAAGAGAAATAACTTGAGTGAAGATAGGACAAATAAAACAAACTAATATAATTGCATCTTCTCTTTTTGTATCACCACCACCACCACCATCACCACGGTCTCTAACATTTTTGAAGTGCAGAGTTTGTGCCAGGCATTGTGTTAAGTGCAATGGCATATTTCATTATTTAAAATATGCTCCCTAGTATCAAGTAACTATTAAATGTCAAAAATGGTCACCATCTGTGAATGCAATCCAAGAACTCCTAACCATGATGACCATCAAATGCTGCTACACTCAAACCTTGTGATGTCATAAAACTCACCAAGCAAATAGCCGTTTGCAAACTGGATATGATAATCTCTGTTTCCTCAGTCACTTGAGTTGACTAATACCTAAAACCTACTATTGGACAACACATTCTCAAGTCTTCATAGTCACCACTTTCCTAAGTTAAACATGTATACCTACCAATGTATAAAACATGCAGCAAAGATCACCAACCAAGGCCACACCATGGGAGACAACAATTTATTGGCGAGCAAACAGCTGGACTGCCTCCCTGGATCAGAGAAGCAGTACCCAGTATGGAAAGTCAGACATCTTTTTAGCGGCTTCAAGCAACTTTCCATGACATAGGCTGGGTGGTTTAGCTTGGGATTGGTTGATCCCCTGATAAGCAGAGGAATTTGCCAGGGCTAAGCTCAGAACTGCCATGGGAGGCCACCACCATTTTAGGAGTCTGCTGAAAACCTAAAAACCAACAGTTGGTGATTGTTCTCAAATTTGTTGGTACTATTTGTGCATATTTTATTTATTTGACATAATTAAAAACTGTGTAAAATCCTGATATAAAAGGATTAAATAAGAGATGTTTTATGAAAACACAGTTAAAATTACAAATGACTTTGTAAGATGATTTATTTTAGAAACTACCATTGAATTAGTTTAGGATAAGACATTAATAGAATTTCTAAAACCTCTTCTGATTTTCAAATTGTTTTGAAATTCTTTAAAGTCTTGCTTAACTTTCTAAAAGGCAAGGCTGGAAAGGAAGCATTGCCTTGGATTGTGGCTTATGAAAAGTAAAAGTTAAAAGGCTGGTACTATGTTTCTCAGGCATGTTCTAGAAAGAAATGTTTTGATACTATGTCAAATGAGCACACTTGATGCTTTGTATGTTTCAAATTTAAATAAAATATACAGAGTGTATGTGTATTATTTCAAGTGACTCACAGTATTAACTGTTTCTGATTACTTGGCTATTGATTGATGCCCTTGCAGCCTTGTACTGAATTTCCACCAGAAAATTCACTTTTCACAATACAATGTGTTTACTAACACAACTGTCTTTTACTAGCTTATGAATTCTTTTATTACAGTATCAGTGACTTCTTGATCCTTATTTAAGACTGAAGTATATTTTAGTTTTCATGTTAGTGGACACAAATCTGATAATTTACAATAGCCTAATGATAAAATCTAGTATTATACACCTTTGATCCCAGAAATCTTAGGCCAATATTCTCTTCTTTCATGGCCAGAACTTTTACAAATGTCACAAGAATCAAAGCTTTTTACCTCTTCTGACTAATAATGTGGTCCTTAACTTGAAACAGTAAATTATATTTACTCCCACTTATATTGTTCTCATGATACATAAGGAAGCATATTAAACACATATTAGATAGCAGAAATTACTTAAGTACTTTATATAACATGT